>CM046294.1:23206661-24521071 GCA_025267735.1 Mactra quadrangularis | reverse complement strand
ATAGTATCACAACGTACAAGCAAACACATACATTTGAGTTGAATAGCTTTCATTTTTAGGCACCGAATACAGAAATTTAACATATGAAACGTCGTTATATTCTATGTCTTAAAATAAGTATCATTAACATTGTCTCATTCCACTTGTATCGTAAACAACTTGAGTATATCCTTATTAATCTATTCCTTGCTCAAGATATTTGGATAAAATCCAATACTATTGCTGAGAGAAATAATCAACACATTGCGTTACAACAAATTGTCAGTTCGTGCGACTATTTTTTTCATCTTGAATATTTGGAATGTCTCAATAATCTCTTAGCATAAAACTACGAGAACAGTTTATCAAGCCTTAGTCATTTTATAATTACTAAAGTTATACAGCACAACTGATGCAACAACATTTAATGTAACTCACTTTATGTACGAACTAAATGCAGAAATAACAAATGAAATATAAACTACATACAGATAAGATATATCAGTATGATAGTAATGCTCAATTGTGGAATACAGCATTAGAATATATATATATGGATGTTTACATTGTACTTACATACCAATTTTAGATATGATATTATTGTTTGAATGAAGCCTACTACTTACAATTACTTGTCATTAATTGCTCCAATAGAATCGTTTTAATTACGAGTAAATGTAGTTGATTCTGTCTTTTGAAACGTTAAGTAAAGTCTCGTAACAAAATCATTACTCTGTAGACTTTATGAATATAGGTAATCATAAGATATTGATTCTCGCGTTGGTTCAAATCCCGTTTAAAGTATGACCTAGTTATTTCCTACAACAATGTACTGTTTGCTACTAGTTTCAAACGATCAGGAAGAGGACTCAAGGATGAATAGTTAAAACTTGTTAATTATTGTGTTACGATAATAGGATGAAAGTTAGATGGCTGTAAGCCCAATTACTATGTAGATTTACATTTATACAATAGTTCGAGTTCGATTAAAAAGTTTGTTTTACAAATTTTATCAACGTTCGTCAATTGCTTGCACGAGAAAATGTTTGACAAATTTTTAAACAGAGATGAGCATTTTTATTTCTGGCAAGAATCTGACTTCCAATGTTATCCCGAACTAATATGTGTCCAATTGTGAGCCAGATCGTTGTTTCAACAATTTAATGAAATATTGCATAAGAGGTGTTTGCATCGAAGTTTTAATGTGTTATTATCTGTTTTTCATTCAGTCAAACGAAACAGGCATAACTCATTATTGTAGTTAGATTTATATATTAGTGATCAACATTTTCCATTTTTTTCTCAACTCCATTTTTTCTCAACTGTCAATGTTTGAATAATACCACAGCGATTGTTTACACACTAAAGAACACTAAAGAAATCACCATGGAATTATTCATGTTTTGACAGGTGAGAAAAAAAGAACTATACTACTGTCTATTATCATGATCAACTTTTGCTTACATTTGGATAGCTTTGGTGCAGATTCGTCTTTCGCAGTTACATGTAGCCAACCACAGCAAGGTGATCACTTATTTCAATTTCTCTTGTATGCATAATTATAGTTATTTTTACCAAATAGTACAAAAGAACTAGATTCACTTCACTTTTGATTGTCATTTTGGCTGCAACATTAACGGTATCATTAACCGGAGTAGTGATTTAACTATAATTATAAAAAGCACGTAGCCGCCCGGCTAGCTCAGTCTGTAGCACGCAAGTGTACTGATCGAGGGATCGTGGGTTCAATACCCAGACGGGGCATACTAGGACATGCAATTATTTTTATGACCGTTCTCCCTCTTACCAATGATTCTTAATTATGTAGGGCAGTTGTCCGTCAATGACGAAAAGATGTGCTTAATAGTTTGTTAACAGCTAAATCTAGAGATTTAGCCTTTCCAGGAAGAGTGAGTAGGTTGCCTGACCGCCGTTATATGACCTATACAATATATTGCTACGGCGTTAAACCCAACTATAACAAAGAAACAAAAATACAAAAGCACGTTGTTATTGTGTAAAAGAGATGATGTTTTAGGATATGAATTATCTGCCATGTCATCTCATTAAAGCCATACAATATTTACAACATTGACTTAAAGTGACTGTTGTCGATACTTTTAGTGTCAGCCTTGAGTAGCTTATCGAATACAATTCAACTTGTTTTGTTTTAAAGTACTGAAAATAAAGCTTTCGATATCTAGTTAACAGCTTCGTAGAAACAAAAACTAGACTGAATGAGAAAATGAAAGTGTTCTAACTACAAATAAGATACGGGATAAAAACAACTTACAAAGAAGTTTACGAGAGTTATGTATTAATTGTGTCTCTACCCAGACGGCTTTAAAGAAGAGCTAGGCATTTATAGTTTTATTACTTTGTAAGGGTGTTAATTCAGTCTGGTAATGTGTTACATAAATAGAGATATAGTCATTGTAATAATAGTGGTCCCTGATAAAATGTTCAAATCATGTTTAGGAGAAAAGAAAAGTGACTGAAATTTACAACTATTCACGAATCTTGTCAAATTAAACTGACATAAAGACGTGTTAAGTCTTTATCTTCTAGTCAAATGTAACAGTCTATGAATCAATCTATGTTTATCACAGATGAACTATTTTGTCTGGTTGACGGTTAACGAAAGAATCGATTATACAATTCAGCTCCAGTTACTTTTAACTCTTTACGCAAGTGCAAATAGCTTTCACTTTTTGGAGTCTAGATGCACTATAATTTACGCAAGTCTTACACATATGATCATTCGTTAAACACAATTTGTATTATATAATATTTTATATGCAGAACATTACTATCACGCAGATAAAACAATGCATTTTGTAAGCAGACGAACAGTTTATTGAGTTGATTAAAAACTTCAAAGACGACAGCAACAATGTACTACAATTAAGTACAAAGTGATAGGTATTGTGAGACAAAGCATTCTGACGTTTGAGATAATTATTGAAGGCAACATTTGCTGAATGGAGACAGTAAGCTGTATACAGTGACATGAAAAAATATGATGTTAACCCTGTGCAACATAAATAAATGTAAATGAGACACAGTTGTGAGAAACAATATCTCCCAAGGTATATTGCAGCTCATTAACAATTATAACAATTCGTCTAAACAAGTTCCAGAAATTTTAATTTTATACTTCGATGAACTTAATAATTTGTTTTATTACCAAGAAGTCATTTCTTTATTTGACGAATACAAAAATCAATATTCAACTACAGTAAATTGAGCATGAATTGCGAGCAACTCAAAAATCGTGATTTTTCAAATTTTGAAACTCGGATGCTTTCTTTGTCAATGTTTACTGGAACCATTCGGTTACTAGTTGTTAAAGATACTATTATGGATGGTTTTCTGTCTGGCAATGAAAAAAATGTTAAAGTACATACATTTCCACAAAACAACTGACAGAAAATTAACAGAAAAACGGTAAATATACACCAGTAGTTCATTATATATTGTCAAAAGTATATTGCACTGTTTTAAATAATGGCACTATAAACTGTAACTTAGTTTAAACTTATCATATTCATCATTAAATTCCTGATTACAACATAATCTCTGATTTTTAGAAAAAATACTGAGTTGAATTTGTTTTGTCTGATAAATACAAAATTAAAACATTTTTTTCTATTGATTTAACTACTTCTTAATACAAAACTTCCATAGGATATTATGTTAACGGTTTATAATAATTATTTTTATCAAAACTCTGTATCGTTATACATCAATTACAGACGAAAGAAATCTTGATATCCGAAAATATGATCAAGGTTTTATCGCATTTGATATAAGATCGATGTTTTCTTTCACTATATGATCAAATATTATCAAATATTGCATATTTTAGGAGTTGCAAAGACATGAATGATTTTATCATTTTTGAGCGTAGGAGTTTAAAGTCGATTAAAAAGAAATCATCCAGTAAAACGGAACTAAATACGATGATTTTATTGATATTTTAGTGAAATTAAGTACACATTTAAAACATATATATTTAAGATTATGTTTTATCAAAACTGTAGTATTTTTAATTTGTACATAATGTTTTTTCATATCTTAGGAATTCCTTTTAACACATTATCAGTCAATAGCAAATTATTAAAGACAATATTTATAAACCATTTATCATAATTAAATTATTGTATTCAGGTATACATTGTACTTGCAATCACAATTTCAACATAAACATTTTAAAACATTTGAATATGGATGCATCTTTTACTATTATTATTCGTGCATTAATGCTGAAACGTTTTTGCTAGAGAATTAAGACTTTGTAAAACGGTTGACAGTGGAATAGAGACTTAAAATGTTCTTGTGATGCAAATGCTTGGAACTAACTAAAAACATGGGTTTGCTTTTTTCAGCTTAAATTGTCTTATGGTTTGTAGACGATATTTACTTCCATTAAATTTGAGAAATATACATTCACAGCATCCACATTATTGTACGACATAATTATATTATTTGTTCTAAACATTTCAATTAACCAACCGTTACGCTTAAACATCTGATATAAGCATACTCGTAAGTATGACGGTTGTATTATATAGATAACATTCTACTCGAGAATAATATACCTCTGGCTAAAAATTTCCGAAAACATTTTGACCAAATGTAATTTATTAAATATTTAACATAACCCATTGCTAATTAGCTCACTCATGCAAACTTAAATGGACAATAAATAATCAAAACTGTGCCCATTATGACTTCTATGCGAAGGTGATTCTAGTAGACCACTATTTTAGCAGAGGTATAAAGATGCTTTCAGTTTCGTTCATCGCACGCTTTATTTAAATTATCACATTAAAACCAATGCTAGACATATGGATTTATCTTAACAAAAGGATAACCCTTTCGACAATGTTGTTCACTCTATCAATCTAAGATAGAGTAATAGACACTGGCATATTATCATTTATTTGCTAACATGTTTGAACATACACAATAAATATAGTGAATTTAATTTTCCAGTTACAAATCGTGATTGAAAATATAAAACATTACTAAAATAATAATAACGCATTTATATTACTGTTTCAAATTTCTAAAGAAACATTTGTAGGAAAAACAAAGTAATATAATATCAAAACGTAGATGCAAATTATTATTGTTTTGCCTTCATTGTCAGTAACAAAACACGCAAATGCACCTCGTGCACGTCATAATACACTATCTTTTTTAAATTTAATTAAAATAGTCGCTCTAGTTAAACTTACAAAACTTACAAATGCGTGAATAATTTCGATATTAGTCTACTCATAGTTCTAAATATTTGGAATGAATCCAATGCTACGGTTCGGATGCAAACACACACATGATGTTACTACCAAATGTCACATTGCAATACAATTTTGGTCATCTACAAGAATCAAGAAATCCCACCTAGGTTTACACAAAGTTATGAACAAATTTTGTTAACATCATTCAACAAAACATGAAATACTGACAAAATGCAAAATTAGAATATACCTTTACAAAAAAGTCGTAATTCAATAAGTTGCTGTATCACTGATTTCAAAAAAACACAATATTTCCACTAGACAGTTTACTATCTCTTGTTTGTCCATTACATATGATGTATTATCAATAATGTAATTATATGAGCAACACGGTGCACTAATTAGTTTTAATGAAAACCATTTAAATGATACCCTAATTGTTAGTTATCTGTGTAAGATTGTTTTAACTGAAATTAATGAATTATGTTTTTATGTTCAATTTAATTTAGTATTGTCAAGTTTATCAAGCCGTACAATCGGTATAAAAAAGTGTCAGTTCCATGTTCAATCTTACAGTTTCACGATCAATCTTAAAAAACAAGTCGAAAACAATTTGTCTGAGAAATAGGCAAAACAAGTATAACTTTTAGATATTCGATATACATACTTTCAAATAGAAGAGTGTATCTATTGATGTTTATATTGCACTGTACAACGTTTTGCAGTATAATTACGTAAGTCAAACAATTATTTCTACGTGAAAAAAATATGAGAACCATTGAAAACAAATTTAACTCAATTAGAATCATTCAACTGTTAGCCTGACTGTCTGCAATTATCCTGGATGTTTTTGTTTTAAACTAAAATAAAAAAAAATGTTTTGTCTTCCATTTAATTTCTTGTTTTCAAATTTATCCAAACTGTGTGACTCACAATTGATATTATTTTAAACAGTATAAAGATCAATTTAAAAATGAAATCAGTAGACAGTTAATCTGAGCAATGAACAAATATATCGTGAATCTCTAATTTGATATAGATACTTTTAACTGGAAGAGTTTATACGTTAAAACAAAGTTTACGGCGAGAATGTTTCCAAGTATTACAGAGTACAACATAGTGCAGTATAATCACCTAGCTTAGTTGTGAAAAGTTGTTCAGAGTTGCATTATGTTGGTGATCTGTAATACTTTTTACTTTAATTATTGTGCAGTTCCGAGCAACATACGCACTTTGCTCGTACCAAGTGATCTTGATTTTGTCTGAAGATGTGATTAAAAATGTCCCATGTAACGCTATGAGATAAATTTTAATGTTGGAGGCTCGTGACAAAATAGTAATTTTAAGTGGAAACATACAAACGAGACCAGTAAAAAAGGCAGTTTTAAAATACTAGACTCTAAAAACACATAGTTCTAGTTACCCTTAGCTTTGCCCAGAAATATCAACGGAACTATATAGGTTTTCGCATTCAATAGTCACGACTTTGTCATAGTAACTAGAAAATTGGCAATGACATATAATTACCAACATTTTACCAGCTTTGTCATTTTTGTTGTTGATAGTAATTCCTATCTGTAGCTTAAATGGGTGATAATACAGCGTCTCAAGGGAAAATATTTCACTAACAGAATCTTGTCTGTTTTATACGTTAAAACATTGAAGCTATAGCAAAAATTAAAAAGAATAAAACAATACTGATGTAAATTAAGGAGTAAATACTGCCATTTCTAACAAAACCAAAAAAGGTGGCGCCAATTAACTATGTTCTATTTGGAAATACACATACAAAATTTAGAGGAAATACATGGACGCACTATAAATTATTTGAAGCACAATTTCCATCTTTAAATACAATATACAAAGAAACAAACTTAAAACAAAAAGAACATACTCAAACAGTCATACATAATATCGACTTACTTCTTTTAGTTACAAATAGTTAAGACATGATTGTAGATGTCATTCATTCTTGCAGCAATATTGAGCACATGTAAATGTTCCATTCGACCGAAAACAACTCCTCCGTGAATATAACATGCCTTATAACTGAGTTCAAACCGATTTCAACTTTTGATCGTTCATACACAGTACGACAATCCTGAGATAGAGTAGGCACGTTTGGTCAGAAATTCCAAGTAAACGAGCTTGCACATTTACAAAATATACTCCAAATCTAACAATCCGATAAGAAAACCCCATACGTAAGGACCTAAATACATATCAAATACTTACATAGTATTTCAGATCAAAATGTACAAGCAAACACCAAATACCAAAAAAATACAGAAACGTCGTAATATTCTGTTTCAGATTAAATATTATTTACGTTTTCTCATTCCACTTGTATCGTAAAAAAGCTTGTGTATATCCTTATTAATCCATTCCTAGCGCAAGGTTTTTGGATAAAATCCAATATTACTGCTTAGAGAAAAAAATCAACACATTACGTTACTACATAATGTAAATGGCAGTTTGTTCGACTATTTTGTTCATCTAGAAGTTTTGGAGTGTCTTAATCATCTCTTAGCATATTAAACCTATGAGAACATTTTATCAAACTTTACTTCATTAATCATTTTATCATAGCTACAGTTATACAGTTAAGTAAATGATATGTATTGTGAGACAAAGCATTCTGACGTTTAAGAGATTTTTTGAAGGCAACATTTGCTAAATGGAGACAGTCAGTTTTATACAATGACATAAACATTACATGTAGTATGATGTCGACCTTGAGCGACATAAAGAACAGTTAATGGTACACAGTTATGTAAAACACAATATTCCAAGACTTTTTGCGGCTCATTAGCAATTGCCAAACTTGCGTCTAAACAAACTCTAGATATTCTAATTTTATCCTTCGATGAACTCAATAATTTGTTTTATTACCAAGAAGTCATTTCCCGAGTTGAGGATACAATTGCCAATGTTCGACAATAAATTGAGCATGAAATGGAAGCGACTAAATAATCGTGATTTTAGCTTTTGATGCTCCGATTACTTTGAACGATGTTATATGGAACGTTTTGGTTATCAGTACTCAAGAATACTTTACAGTTAATATTCTGTTTTACAGTTGAATAGAGTTACAATACATAAATGTCTACAGAACCAATTGACAGAAAAGTAACAAAAATAGTAAAGTTGTATATGCCAATAGTTCAACATTTATAATCAATATCGGTATGTACATTGTTAAGTGTATATGTGTTGATATCAGGTTGATTAAACGGACTTCACTATTCAATTGGTATAATGTTGCACTAAATAGTATTGTTTTAATTGAGCAGGAGTGTTTAATAGTCGCAATGGTTACTTTAGTTTGTAAATTACTAGTAATCGTCTTATCTCCTTATTGTCATTGTTATAAAACATACTGTTTAATATAAGGGCAAGACCAACTGGCACTTAGATTAAACATATGTATCATTTGATCACACAGTACAGCGTAATCGTTAATGTAGTTTTAGAAGAAAGCACCGAGTTGAATTTGTTTTGTCAGATAAATACAAATTAATACATTTTTTTCTATTGATTTAACTACTCCTAAATACGAACCTTCCAAAAAGTTGCTGAATTGTATAACGCGTACATGCTTTATTCGATAAAACGTTTGTAAGAAGCTTTTATTGATATCAAACTAATACAAAAAATACATGTAATAGGTTATTCTCTAAATTGTGTAAATTTATATATTTATCAACATTTGGTATCGTTATACAACAATAACAAATGAAGGTAATATTGATATCTGAAATTATGATCAAGAATTGATCGCAGTTGATGTAAGATCGATTTTTATGTCACTGTATGATCAAACATTGCATATTTTCAGGAGTTGCAAAGACATAAGTGATTTTATCATTTTAGAGCTTAGGAGTTCAAAGTCGATAAAAAAGACAATCCAGTAAAACGAAATTAAATACGATGATTTTATTGATAATTTAGGGAAGTTCAGTACACATTTAAAACACATCTATTTAAGATTATTTTTTTATCAATATTGTATTAATTTTAATTTGTACATAAATGATCTTCATAGTCATTAATTTCTTTAAACATTTTATCAGTCATTAGCAAATTATCAAAGGTAATATTTATAAACCATTTATCATGTTTGATTATTGTATTTACGTATACTTGCAATCAAAATTTCAATACAAATATTTGAAAACATTTGAATATGGATGCATGACTGTAAGACTATTTGTGTATTAATAGATAAAACATATTTGCAAGGTAATTAAGTAATTGTTTAACGGTTAAAATGGAATAAAGATTTTAAAGGTTTTTGTGCTGCTTACGTTAGGAACTAATTAAAACATTTTTGACTATTTCAGCTTTAATTGTCTCATGGTTTTGTAGACGACATTTCTTTTCAATTAAATTTTAGAAATATACATTTGCAGCATTCACATCACATTGCAACATAATTTGTATTTGTTCTAAACCTTTCAACAAACCAATCGTTACGCTTAAACATCTGATATAAGCATATTCGTTATGACGGTTGTATTATATAGATAACATTCTACTCGAGAATTATATACAACTGGATAAAAATTTCTGAAAACATCTTTGACTAAATGTAATTTATTAAAATTTAACATAACCCATTGATATTTAGCACATTCATGCAATTTAACATAGACAATAAATAATCAAAACTTCTTACTATTGCCAAAATAACCAATATAAACTGCGAAATTAAGCAGAAGTATGAAGATGCTTTCAGCTACGTTTATCGGACGTTTTTTTTATTATTTGTTTGTTTTGGTTTTACGGCGCACCAACACAGAAAGGTCATATCGCGCCGATGTTTTTTTATTATCACATTAAAATCAATGCTAGACATATGAATATGTTAACAAAGGCATAATTCATTTTAACAATGCTATTCACGCTATTAATCTAAAAAAGAAGTAATAGACACTGGCAAATATTATTTGCTAAACGTGTTTGAACATTCACAATAATTACAGCGAATTTAATTGTCTAGTTACAAATCTAGTTTGAAAATATAAAACATTTTTAAAATACGCAAAACACATTTATAATACTGTACCAAATTTCTAAAGAAACAATTGTCTATATGTTTCGTGAAATACATAATCATTTGTAGTAAAAACAAAGTAATAGAATATCAAAACGTAGATGCAAATTATTATTGTTTTGTCTTCATTGTCAGAAACAAGTCACGCAAATGCCCATCATGCACGACATAATACACTATCCTTTTAAATTCAATTTAAATATTCGCTCTAGTTGAACTTGTAATTGTACAAATGCATGAATAATTTTGTATTAATCTATTCGCAGTTCACAATATTCAAACAGAATCCAATGCTACTGCTTAGATGCAAAAGAGAAGCATATTCTTACTACTAAATGTCACACGTTTTTGCAATAATGTTCATTTTATGGAAACACGTAATCACATCTTGTTTAACACAAAAGTATAACCACATTTTGTATACATTATTTAAAGCTGACCGCGACAACAAAACACGAATTTGACAAACTGCAAATGAAAAAACAACATTATCCAAAGACAAAACTCAATAACATGTTGTTTCACTGACCTCAGAGGCACAAAAATATATACACTAGAGAGTTAATGAAGTAGTTTAGAAGCTAATTGTGCTTGTTTAATGCGTAGAAAATATATGGAATGAAATAAGAAACACGGTGCACAAATTCATCACAATATCAAGCGCTCAATAGTATCCTGGTTGTTTGCAGTTAAATTTGTATGATTGTTTTCCAAACTTAAATTAATGAATTACGTTTTTATGTCTAATTTAATTTAGTATTGTCAAGTTTATCAAGCCGTACAAACTGCGTGAATTGCAATCGGTATCAGAACTTGTCACTTTCATGATCAATCTTAAAAACCAATTAGAAAACAATTTATCCAAGAAATAGACAAACAAATTGTGAACTTGTAGATATTTGAAATAACTACTTTAAAACAATAGTGTATGTATTTAAGTTTGCATTGTACAATGTATTGCAGTATTAGTATGTAGTCTTAGACAGACAAGGCTATTTAGAAAAAAATGTTAGAAAAATGGAAAACAAAATTTAACTCAATAAGAATCTTTTAAAGATTGACCTAGTTGTCGGCAATTATCCCCGTTATGATGTTTTTTTTTAACTTAAATGAATGAATAACGTGTCTAGTTTTCCAATAAAATTTGTTGTTGTAAAAGAAAATCATAACTGCGTGACTTACAATCGATATTTGTTTTTAGATTACGATGGTCAATCTAAAAAACAAAAATCAGAAGACAATTTATCAAAGCAATAAACAAAGCCGATACTGATAACTTGAGATAGAAACGTGTATATGTTAATATAACATTTAACATTGTAAAACGTCGATGATATACTAATATGGTACATAAGTGGATGTTCATACTTGTTTAAAATTATAATACAGGACTTGGTATTAAGTGCATAACACACGCGTGATATTTCAAACTCTCAAAAGTACATCATTATTTCAATCAAACTAGTACAACAACTACCACAAAATATCTAAATAATCATTCAGCTGGTGTCCTAGTTGTCGGCAATTAGCCCTGTTAGATTTTTAATATTCAAAATTTTGAATAGATTCATTATTTTTTGTATCATCAATTTAATTTGTTATTGTTAGGTTTTCACTTATTGTCTGTTTGTAGTAACAATAAAGTATGTCAATAAGAACAATGACTTAGATGACAGAATAAGGAATAAGAACAGAAAAAAAATGGACAGTAATACAATGCACCCTGGTGATTCAAGGAAATATTGCTAGCAACATGTGCTGTTGGTAATTTGATATTGTTTTTAAGAGGTGAGATAATATAAATTGGTTTACTCACTGCGTCAAATGAACAAACACTAATGACAATACTCTCAGCATTCAACTAAACTCGGCAGACACCATCGAGATTTAAAATTAAACATTTAACAATCATTTTAGAATCAGGAAACCAAATATTCCAAATCACTTGTATGTTCATGATTGGTACTGATCTATCAAATTAACTCTGATAATCTCGGTGTATTCCACTAAATGAAGTAGCTCATATATTTCATTACCATTATTGAGATGCTTGAATTGATGACACTATTATCAAATATTTCCATGTAAATTGACAGTGAATATACCGCAATTCAATTATCTTGGTTTCACTCATTTGTCGGCTTTGTCAAGTTGATTTCATCGACTTTTTTGGGGTATATAGTAGAAAGAGATATACATGTATATGAGACAATATATTGACAGCAAAATAAAAAATCAAAACAATAAGACGAGTGTCAAATTGTGTGCCATATAGTTGTTACATCGCCCAAAAGTTAGATTAGAATAATATATACATAAATAATACATAAGAGTTTTTTCCTCGACAATTCAATTTGTTATCATCTGTTTCTACTCAGTCAAACAAAACATGCGTGCGTACTACTCATTAAAGTTGTTTGTTTTGTTGTAAAGAACAATCCTATAATTCAAAATTCGACATTTAAAAGCAAACATTTCATGAAATATTAAAATTGAATATTCCATTAGTAAAGTCAATCAAACCACAACATTATACATGGCTTGTCTTTTTTTAATTATGACAGCTTCTGTTTAAAATTTTGTACGATTCTTTCGTAAATACTAAATCGTCGTGTATTAGTATTTTCACCAATAGTGAGGGAACAGCTTTGTTATTTGTTTTTAGCAAGACGATTGTGTTCATCATCACATGATTAATGTGTAACAAAAGTGATGTGCCAGGGTCTGTATTATCTGCCATGTCATCATATTAAAGACATGCATAATTAACTACAATAGCTTAGAGTCATCTTTGGTGATGCATTAAAGTGTCAGCCTAGAGTGTCATATTGGATATAATTATAACTTTATTAGTTTAGAATATTGCAAATTTATTTGGCGATGCCTACCTTACAGTTTCGCAAGTACTAAGTGAATATTGACTAAACAATATTTGAGTTGTTTTACAACTTTTACTGTTATTTTTACATGACTTTAGTCACGATGTATTACATTTGAAAATCTTCAACATTTTCATGTTGTTTATATACGAGTACAATTGTGTGTTTTATCTTTGCTATACGTAATTTCAAGAAACAAATAAAGAAATGTGTTCTTATAAAAACACAATTATTGCATAAAGGTATTGTTTTAGTCTGACAATGTGTTATATAAATATGACAATAACAATCTTGCTAGATAGACTGTTTTCATTATGTTACGTGGAAAGTGTCTGGAATTTACAACTACACACTATTCTTGTCAAATAAAACAGACGTATAGAGATATAATACTATATTCTCTCGTCAATTATTAGTCAACATATATATTTAACACAAATAACATTTTTGTCTAGGTGAGGGAAAACAAAATCATCGTTCAGGAAAATCATTTACACAGTTAACAAACACAAATGTTTTATTACTTAAAAGAGTCTAAAAAACTATTAATAAATTCCTAATAAGTCTTGATGGAGATAAAGTATTTCTAAGAGATTGTTAACGCTTATTTTAACCGTAAAAGTCTGTTTAAAAACATAAATAGAGTTTAAGAATGTTATTAAAAATACTACAATGTGATATGAAGCATGTCTGCGTTTAAGTGAATAAAGACAAGTGGCTTTAATACAGAGGATACAAACAGAATACTTTATATCTCAATGTGACATGATCAAAAAACTTTAGACTAAGAAGCAAACACAAGACATATACTAGGTATTTTACAGTTAATGAATAATAAACAATAGCCGAAAAAATATCTGAAAAGAGTCCAGATATTAAAATTTACCATTAAATGTGTTAAGGTATTTTGTATTACCACCGTGTTTTGTTTCGAGTAAGTATAAAATACCAGTAAATTGGTCATAATGAAATCCAACTCAATAATGTTCGATGAGTGTGTACAAAACGACTTGTATCAAAGTATATTTTTATTGGCTAACAAGGTGTTACATTCATCATATTTATTTGAATCTAAATACCCAGCCAAACCACTTGATGATATGTATTGTAAATTTCATAAAACGAGTAGTAGTATAGTATATCCATGCTGTGCAGACATATTCGTAAATGCAAGTTGCCAGACAAAGACAGAAGCACATGCAATGTAGTAATGTATTTTTATTTCATATAAAATCAAATTCTATTGTCCAAGTTATAGAGAAAATACACAAATGCTAACATATACATCGCACCACACGTTTCTTTTAATTTAATAAAATTTTTCGTTCTCCTTTACATTGTTCATGTAAAATTAAATAAAAACCTTGCATAAAAATCCATCATTCACAGATTCTCTGAAATGAATCCACTTTTTTCTGCTGACAAACACATAAAGCTCCCACAAAATGTAAATTGTACTCAATTCAGGTTATTCAAACTGTTAGGAATCATTTAATCACCACTTGGCAAATACAAAACTAAGAGAACAGTTTATTTATGCCCTATTTTGAGAATTATTTAATCATTACTGTACTACTTAGGACAAATTGTAAATATTTCAACGAGATATCAATATTTGTGGGTGCAATTGTTTTTCACGTACAAGCTAAAATCAGCGACAAGCATTGATATATTGACAAAATATATATGAAAAGTTACAACATTTAAATACAGAAATTAATAAGATGTTTTAGTCTTACCGTATGATTGAAACAAGCTGTACAAAGTAACAGCCATTATGAGACAAATCAAATATTTAGAAATAGTATTACAATGTTAAAATAGTACATGTATGTTTAGAAAATGTGTTTTTGAAATCTTTTTCCAAAACATAGCATTTTTGCTATTTTTGTTGTCTCAGTTATATTTATGACAATGTCCCAAAAATAATGCAAAACTACAAAGCATTTCAAAATTAACAATAACCAAATTTTAAATAAATACTATTCAGTAAGCCTACAAACTAAAAGTGTCTTCAAACTTTTGGTGGTTACTGTATATTCTGTTCATTGTCGAAGCAAAAGGCAAGTACTCCACGAAGCAAAAAACTATCACGAAATAATCTTCTTTATCATATTTCTTTTACATTAAGTGTCTGCATTATTCTATCGTTATATACACGACATTCGTTCTTCTTTGATTTTTTTATTACGACAATGAATATATAGCAGCTTTTCATTTTTGTTAAAGATAACTATTACCTAAACGACAGAATAAGAGTATAATTCAACAGAATATTGGACACTAAGACAATACAACCTGGTGTTTGAATGAACTATTGTATGTATCCTGTGATGTTTGGTAATTGGAAATTAATTTATGTAGATGTTAGAAACGTGAAATTGGATTTCACACGATGTCTCAGTTGATAACCAATGAACGTGAACACTTAACTTGACTTTGGTATTAAAGAGATAAATTTACAAATCGTTGTAGGGTCTGGACACCAAATATTTCCAAATATTTGTCATCCCATGAAAACTACTGGATTAGCAAAAGACTCGATTAATTACAGTGTATTCTGCAGAAAGATAATAAAATTATTTTTTACCACAATAAAAATGCTTGAATAGACGATACAATTAACAAATATTCTAAATATTAGTGAACTCAGTGGTTTTGGAATCCTCATTTATATTGTGTATGAAATTAGTTTGATCCTTTAGGTCGGGATATAAAGTACAAAGATATTTACATGAGATATTGTTTTGACAGCAAGAAATCTAAATGATTGCTAAACAGTTGTTACATCGCTACAACAGTACAGCAATTAAGATAATACATTACAGGTTTTTCATCGACATTTCAATTTGTTTCCATTCATTCAAACATAAAATGAGTCTATACAACTCATTATTGTAGATTTTGTTATTATATATCAATCATAATATACAAATTTAGATCAAAACGTAGATGAAAATCATGATTGTTTTGCTTTCACTTTCAGAAAAAACTACATTATTGTACATCATGCACGCCATTATACACTATGCTTTCAAATTCAATTATAATATTCGTTCTAGTTGAAATTGTTATTTATCTAAAGCGTGAACAATTATCATAATAAACTTTTCACAGTTCACAATATTTGGACTGAATTCAATGCTAATGCTTAAATGCAAAACACTCACAAGCTTCTACTACAGAATGTCACACTTTAATATGATATTGTTTATCTATGTTTTATGAACAACCTAATCGCCACTTTTTTACATGAAAATACAAACATACTTTGTTTACATAATTTTAATCTCGCAGCGACAACAAATATGAAAACCTGACTAACTGCAATAAAGAAAACAAAACCGAAATTCAATTAGATGTTGTATTACTGAGTTCAGAATAACAAGATAAAACACAAACATATATCAACTAGATAGTTTGCTGGGTTTGCTTGTTGGATTTTTAGAAAGTATATGAAATGGTATTAGAAACACGACAGGAATGTCCCTTCTAATATTGTTTTTTAAACGGTAGCCAATTTGGCTTCAGATATATGTGTATAAATTGTTTTACAAAACTGAAATCAATGAATTACGTTTTTTTTTCATTAAATTTGGTACAGTCAAGGTTATCAAACCTTGAAATATCCTGAATTAAAATCGGTATTAAAGCCTGTGAATTTCATGATCAATCTTAAAAACCATATAGAAAACAGATTATCCGAGAAATAGACAAACCAATCATGAACTTTTCGATATTGGTAATAGATACTTTAAAATAATAGTGTATACATTGAAGTTTGCTTTGTACAATGTATTGCAGTATTATTATGTAGTCTTAGTCAGACAATGCTTTTAAAAAGAACGATGTATGTAAAAGGAAAACAAAATTTAGCTCAATAATAATCATTCAACTATTGGCCTAGTTTTCTGCAGTTATCACTGTTAGGATATTTTATTTGAATGAATTAATGAATAATGTGTCTAGTCTTCCATTTAATTGGTTGGTAAAAAACATTACTGCGTAATCACAATCGATATTTGTTTTTAAAGCACGATGGTCAATCTTAAAAAACCAAAAACAATCAAAGACAATTTATCAAATCAATAAACATAACAGATACCGATAACTGGAGATAGAAACGTGTATAATACTATGTTAATATAACATTTAACATTGTGAAACGTCGAGGTTATACTAATAATGTACGTCAATGGATGTTCATATTTATTTAAAATTATAATACAGGACATGGAATGCAGTGCATAATACACGCGTGATATTTCAAACTCTCAAAAGTACATCATTATTTCCATCAAATTAGTTCAACAACTACCACAAAATATCGTCTTATAAATTACATGCCACTCTCATAAACATTGTAGTATATATTACAACACAATTATGTATGTCAAGTCAAATATTTATGCTCGTGTATGCATTGTTTTTCCTATGTATATGTGTCTCATAATTGATCTGTATTATATTTGTACTAAAATGTTTTGTAAGACCATGTGTCTTTGTTGTAAAAATCTTCAATAAAACATATGTTCTTTTCTGTTAAGTTGCACATATTGTTTGTTTGTAGTAATAATTAAGCAATTAAGAACAATGACTTAGATGACAGAATACAAAATAATTATAAAGGAATATTGGACAATAATACAATGCACCCTGGTGATTCAAGAAAATATTGCTAGCAACATGTGCTGTTTGTAATTTGATTTGTTTTTAAGATGTGTGATAGTAAAAATTGGTTTACTCACTGCGTCAAATGAACAAACACTAATTACAATACTCTCAGCATTCAACTAAACTCGGCAGACACCATCGAGATGTAAAATTAAACATTAACATTTATTTTAGAATCAGGAAACCAAATATTTCAAATCACTTATACGTTCATGATTGATACTAATCTATCAATTTAACTCTGATAATTTCGATGTATTCAACAGAATGAAGAAGATCATGTGTTTCATTACTAGTATTGAGATGCTTGAATTGACGACACAATTATCAAATATTTCCATGTAATTTGACAGTGAATTAGACGCAATTCAATCACCTTGGTTTCACTCATTTGTCGGCTTTGTCATATATATTTAATAATATATAAAAGATTTTGTCCTCGACAATTCAATTTGTTATCATCTGTTTCTACTCAGTCAAACAAAACATGCATGCGTACTACTATTTAATGTTGTTTGTTTTGTGGAAAAGAACAATGCTAAAATTCAAAATTAGACATTTAAAAGCAAACATTTCATGAAATATTGAAATTGAATATTCGATCAATAAAGTCAATCAAACCACAACATTATACATGGATTGTCTTTTGGAATTATGGCAGGTTATGTTTAACATTTTGTACGACTGTTTCGAAGATACTAAAACGTCGTGTGTTAGTATATTTACCAATAGTGAGGGAACAGCTTTATTATTTGTTTTAGCAAGACGATTGTGTTCATCAGCTCAAGATTAATGTGTAATAAAAGTGATGTGCCAGGGTCTGTATTATCTGCCATGTCATCATATTAAATACATGCATTATTAATTACAATAGCTTAGAGTATTCTTTGATGATGCATAAAGTGTCAGCCTAGAGTGTCATATTGGATATAATTATAACTAAATTGGTTTAGAATATTGCAAATTGATCTGGCGATGCCTAGCTTACAGTTTCTCAAATACTAAAAAGTGATTTAAAAACAATATGTAAATTGTTTTACACCACAAATTACAATTGAAAATAAAGAAATGTGTTTTATAAAAACTACCATATAAATGCAATCATTGAATAAAGGCATTGTTTTAGTTTGACAATGTGTTAGATATATATAACCATTACCATTTTAATAATCTTGTTAGATAGACTGTTTACATTATGTTACAAGGAAAGTGTCGAGAATTTACAACTATAGATATTCTTGTCAAAAAACCTGACGTATAGAGATATAATACTTCATTGTCTCGTCAATTATTAGCCAATATATATATTTAACGCAAAAAAAAACAATTTTGTCTGGGTGAGGGAAAACAAATTCAACGTTCAGGAAAATCAGTTACAAGTTTACAACACCGATTGTTATTACTCTACAGAGTCTAAAAACACTATTAATAAATGCATAATAAGTCGTGATGGAGAATAAGTATTTCTAAGAGGTTGTTATCGTTTGTTTTTAAACCGAAACCTTCAGTTAATAAACGTAAGTAGAGTTAAAGAATGTTATTAAAAATTCTACACTATGATATGATGCATGTTTGCATTCAAGTGAATAAAGACAAGTAGCTTTAATATAGAGAATACAAACAAATTACTTTATATCTCAATGTGATATGATTAAAACAAGTTATACTAAGAAGCAAACACAAAACAAATACTAGGTATTTTACAGTTAATGATTAACAAACAATAGCCGAAAGAATATCTGAACAGAATATTACAAATTACTATCAAATGAGTTTAGGTATTTTTGTATTACCACCGTGTTATGTTTGGAGTTAGTATAAAATAAAGCCTTAGTAAATTGGTCATAATGAAAACCAACTCAATAATGTTCGATAAGTGTGTTCAAAACGACTTGTATCAAAGTATCTTCTCATTGGCTAACAAGTTGTTACATACATCATAAATTATTCGAATCTAAATATCCAGCCAAACCACATCATCATAAGTATTGTAAATTTCGTAAAACGAGTAGGTAGTAGTATAGTATATCTAAGCTGTGCAGATATATTCGTACATTCAAGTTGCCATTCAAAGAAAGAAGCACATGAAATTTAATAATTCCCTTCTTATTAAATATAAAATCAAATTCCATTGTCCAATTTAGAGACAAAATACACAAATGCTTACATATATATCGCACCACACGTTTCTTTTAATTGGATAAAAGTTTCGTTCTCCTTTATATTGTTCATGTAAAATTGCATAAAAACCTTGCATTTAAATCCATCATTCACAGATTGAGATCTCTGAAATGAATTCATTTTTTCTGCTAGATGAGAAAAACACATAATGCTGCAACAGTATGTAAATTGTACTCAATTCAGGTTATTCAAACTGTTCGGCATCACTTAATCACCACTTGGCAAATACAAAACTACGAGAACAGTTTATTTACGCCCTATTTTGAGAATTATTTAATCATAACTGTATTACTTAGGACAAATTGTAAATATTTCAACAACATATCAATATTTGTGGGTGCAATTTTTTCACGTACAAGCTAACATCAGCGACAAGCATTGATATATTGACAAAATGTTTATGAAAAGTTATAACATTTAAATACAGAACTTAATAAAATGTTTTATTCTTACCGTATAATTGACACAGGATGTACAAAGTAATAGCCATTGTGAGACAAATCAAATATTTAGAAATAGTATTACAATGTTTAAATAGTACACGTATGTTTAGAAAATGTGAAAACATCGTATGTAATTATCACAGTAATCATTGTAATTACATTATATCACAATGCATATCGTCGGTGTCGATATTAAACCTCGTAGCTCCAACAATTACAAAAAAATGAATTGTTTTTATCAGAATCTCTACCACTTTGCGCATATTTTCGTCTATATCTCGTACCTCTACTCCAATTAAAACCCAATTAACTTGTCATGCGACAAAACATCGTAGTTTGATTGGTCCCCTGTTATGACGGAGGAAATGTCGTAATGACGTCAGAGCAGAACGGAATTTTGGAGTGGAGATAAACGTCTTATATTGTTGTTTTAGCTACACCAGTAACCATTTCTTGAACTGTAAGTTATTTTGACGTGTTTATTTTTATATTATATCATAAAAAATATCGCTGTTTTTGATCCTAAAGACATTTTTGTGAGAGCAAAAAATTGAAATCAAAATATTGTTTTTACACCACCAAATCATTTTTAAATCGCTCACGCAGTAGATGAAATCGCTGAACATTAATGAATTAGAGTGGATTATGTGTTTAATCAAGCACAATGAAAGTTGCATTTAATAATAATAACTGCAAAATCATGCATGTTTGAAAGGTACGATATTTCCAACTGAAAATAATGAATGCCTGTTTTATGTTACGTCATTAAGACGATAGCTACGACATTTCATTCCGACATATTGTTATCAGTTAGTGTTATTCTTTTGCAGCTACGAGGTTTCATAACATCATTTGACCAAGTAAAATCATCACATAATTTTATCAACCAACTTAAAGATAAGCAGTTAGGCTGTCGAATTAGGACTGCTTTTGTATCAATGCAATAACAATGTTTTCTCGAGGACAACGTATGGTTCAGCTTGCCTTGAAGAAGAATGCAAAAACCAAACATAAAAATACCAGATTTACGTACGATCTTAAACAATCTTTGTCAGAGCAAAAACATAACAAATGTGTTGATGACAATAATAATTCTGTGTCTGAAGATTCAGCCTCTCGGTCAGAAATAAATTCAAAAGTGTTATCTCTTCCTAAGGACGAAATCGGTAATTCTGAGGAATCTGAATACGATGATGATGTCCGTGATCCTGATTATGTACCAGTCAAAAAAAAGAAAAAGTTCAGTTACAAAGACATATTTAGCGGTAACTTTCTTAATTACAAGCCAAATTTGTCGTATTCTAGTGACTCAAGTGATAGTGATTCAGTTTCAGAAGTACCTATCACTAATGAAGTAACTTTCGAGAATGTAACTGATTCAGTCTCTGAATTACCTATCACTAATGAAGTAACTTTCGAGAAAGAAACTGATTCAGTCTCTGAATTACCTATCACTAATGAAGTAACTTTCGAGAATGTAACTGATTCAGTCTCTGAATTACCTATCACTAATGAAGAAACTTTCGAGAATGAAATTGATTCAATAATTGATTCAGACTCTTCTTTCATCAATGAAGTAGCTGCTCTTGTTGAAAAATAACTTGATGAATGTTCAAATCAAATAGATCATGAGGAAATAGTAGAATCAGGTGAAATAGAAAAATTGCAAAATGAAATTGAATCTACAAAACATGTTGGAAAGAGAAATAAAAACCTTCGCCAACACGGCTTGAAATATCTTGGTCAAAAGAAAAGCGAAACAGGGAAAAATGAATATATTGTTGAAAAGGGTGAACGAATTCTGACCGAAAGTAAGTGTGGTAAAAAATGTCGAAACTATAAAGAAGGACGTAAATGTATGGATGTTAAAGAAACAGAGAGGCAAGCAATCTTTTCTAAGTTTTGGTACCATATGAGTTGGGCTGAAAAGAAAGTGTATGTCTCAAGTTTAATTGAACGAATAAAAACCCCTGCTGATCACAAGAGGAGAGAGTATTCATATACCTATTTTCTCAGAATTGGCGAAAACAGGTTAATAGTATGCAAAGAAATGTTTTTGTCCACACTAGGAATTGGCGAAAAAATGATGTATCATTGGATTCAAGATTCAAATTATGGAATGCCGTCACCAAAAGTAACCAAACTGCCACGCAATGATAAGACGCTAGTTAAGGAATTTGCTAGACAATTATTGGTAAATTTACCAAAAGTTCCTTCACATTATTGCAGGTCATCATCTAGCAAAGAGTACATTGAGCCAACTTTTACCAATTATACTGACTTGTATAGGGAATATAAAGACAGGTGTGAGGTCGAATCCAAAGAAGCTCTTGGTCGTACAATTTTCACTGAATTATTTAACAGTATGAATCTAAGTATATATAAACCAAAGAAAGATCTATGTGATATATGTACAGGCTATACAGCAGGAACTATTAACGAATATGATTATAATGAACATATACCAAAAAAGAATTCTGCCAATATTTCTAAAATTGAAGATAAGAAAGCAGCATCTGAAAGCAATGGTAAAACACTTATCATTACAGCAGACTTACAAAGTCTTCTTCTTTGTCCCAAACTAAACGCTAGTTGTTTGTATTACAAAACAAAATTATCATGTCATAATTACACAATATTTGATTTGGTGTCACATGATGCTGTTTGTTATTTCTGGCACGAGGTAGATGGAGAATTAACGGCTAATAATTTTACTTCGTGCCTAATTGACTATCTTGAAACACATGTGCTTGAGGAAACTCAAAATGTTATAATATACACAGATGGCTGCGGTTTTCAAAACCGTAATGTAACACTTTCAAATGCCCTATCAGTTTTTGCCAAAAGTAAACAGGTTATGATTGAACATAAATACTTGGAAAAAGGCCACACGCACATGGAATGCGATTCAATGCATAGTGTAATAGAACGTAAACTACGAAACAGAAATATTCACGTTCCAAATGATTATGTGAATCTAATACAATCTGCTCGAACAATTAAGCCGTATAAAGTGAAGTATCTAGACTACATGTTTTTCTTAGACTATAGTCACCAACATGAATATATGTCAATTCGTCCAGGAATCGGAGTCGGGTCAAAAAAGGTAAATGATTTACGTGTTCTCATGTACTCTGTTGATGGTACCATTTCATACAAGACAGATTATGAAAACGAGTTTCAAGAGCTGCCCTCTAGAAAGACCAGCAATCCGGGGTTGAAAGATAAACCGACACCGTTGTATTCTAGAAAACTTCCACTGAAGCTTACTAAATATAAACACTTACAGGATATCAAAAGCGTTCTTCCAAAAGACTATCACTCGTTCTATGACGAATTGCTAGTTAATACTAAATGATACACTAAATGTTATTCTGTACACATTTACAGGAACTTTAACCGCCATTATATGTGTTTAAATGTTAGCAGTTTGTTTAAATTTTGTCTTACGTATTATGTTGAAAATACACTTTTATGTGTTTTCCATTAGAACATCGTACATTACAAAGTGAACTTTCAAATTAATTTACTTTGACAATACTACATTAAATAGATACGACAAAGTGTTTACTAAATTTTCTACAAAATAAATGTTAACAACATTTTGTAACTTATCATTTTATTATGTGTGATACTATCACTCCCAAACAAATATATCAACTATTTTTAAGCAAGGCCATAATAATTAATTTCAACCATAGTAAGTGTATCGTAACATTGTTTTTTGTTTATGTTTACAGTTAGATTTGTCAATAAGACAATTTTGTTCTGTTCTCAAGTTTGTATGGAAATAAAGTTCTTTGCTCAAAGTACTTTTTTCTGTTATTTGTTTTGATTGTTCAACGTCCTTTTAGATTCAAACCTGGCTTTCCTGGACACTTGTCTATAACCAGTACTTGTATACCAGAGGAAATTAAAATCTCTATAATAGTGTACCTTATTTCTGGAGAAAATTGCCTTACTGTCTTGTCAAGATGTCATAATTGGGTATTGTTCGTTTTTTCTCAACTGTCAAAACATGAATCACGGTGAATGCGTTTGTTAAAATTATTGTCGTAATACACCCATGAGATTCCAAAAGTGCGTATTATGATTGAGTAAATCTTCTTATGCCGTATGATATGTTTTAGTCAAGCTATTTTTAATAACAATTAGGCAACCAGTACAAAAACAATGCATTCAGTCACCGTGAAATTATTCAAGCTTTGACAGTTAAGAAAAAGCGGACAATATAGTCATTAGCTTTAATGGGATTCAAACCAGCATCCTCGCTTATTTTGAAAACTCGTATGTTGCCACTGCCTCATGGATAATGATATTCTTATTTGTGAGAAATAATTAACAACTTTATTTTAGTATTGTTGGCACTTACCTCATTTGCGCACTGTGTCATGAAAGAGTCTTTGCGAAAATGTTTTTAAAAATAATGCTATTACGTGGCTAAATACAAGCTATTACGCAGTTAAAATGTGGTCATGCGTTTGCTAATCTGTCGCCGCACAGGAGTTAGTATGTGGCGACAAATAAGGTAAAACGAACACACACAATAGCTAATACGTACGTATAGAGAGAATGAAAAAGGGAAGTCCATACTTTTAGCAAATTTGCAATAAGGAGTCCATTTTAAGCTAGGTTCGAAATTCTGGACATGAACACTGCACCACGTTACCAAACTACCACAGTACTAGATTGTAAACACTAATCAAGAACTACATTTTTGTATTAATCATTTATTATCATCAGTTTATTAAGAATGAAACATAATTCATCGACTCACTGTAAAGAAAGCGATGCCATGCCTATTCTGTATCTATAAGACAAATAGTCGTAGCTCCAAAAAACGATAAAAACCTAAGTGAAAAAATATCGTAGCTACCATTACTAAAAATTGGTATGAATTACACATGTTATACATATACTACGTATTGTATCTTCATTAGTTTGATCTTCATTCAGAATTTCAATTTCTAGGACACACTAATAAAATATTGAGACATTTTTTTTCCATCTCCTGAAAACTTTGCATTTTTGAGCTACGATGTTTAATATCGACATCGACGATATAAAGATAACATTTTATGTTATCTATCGGACATATTAAGTTTAGAATTATTATATACCATGTTTTATCATAACTAAACATACGCCTTTTGTCCGTAAATGTGTAATAATACACGTCATTGTATTGTAATTGTCATTTAACTCCATATCTAGAACATGACGACAACAAAGCAAACATATTTAAGAATGATTCATATTTCAATTCTGCACACTTTTATAATAATGTTCTCTATCTTAAATAATTTGTGGAATCGAAAGCCAAATTTACTATTGAAACGTCAACATATACCGTTTCATCAAAGACTCCAGTACATTATGAATAATTACATTTAGTATGGCAGTGGACCATATAAAGATTGTTCTCCAAGTTTAAACTCTTGAAATATATTTGTCTACAGTTAACCTCTCTGTGTATATGACCTACAAAGTAAAAACATTGCATCAATGAAATGATAAATGTCTTCTGATTGCTGTCTGATTGTAGTAATCATTCATCTTGACTTGACTTCAAAAATTACACTTTATGATTTAGTCACTGTCTATATATTAGGTAAATGATTAATTTAAAAAAAAAAGTTGTGTTTATAGACATATTACCAATCGGTATATATAGTACCAACCAAAAGTTTAAAGACAAAAGTAATTTACTACAATTCTTGAATATTGATGATGATTTTTGCTATATTTAATACATTTAAGTATGGTTTGTGATAAAATAAAAACAAATTTCATGAATGCAACCGTTAAACAATTCAGCATCTGACATCCTAAAGCCTCCGAAACTGTGTTTTTGTAATCATTTTCCAAAACATAGCATTTATGCTATTTTTGTAGTCTTAGTTATAATTATGATAATGTACCCAAAAAAGCAAAACTACAAAGCATTTCAAAATAAACAATAACCAAATTAAAAAAAATACTAATCAGTAAGCCTACAAACAGAAAATGTCTCCAAACTTTTGGTGGTTACTGTATATTCTGTTCATTTTCAAAGTAAAAGGCAAGTACTCCACTAAGCAAAAAACTATCACGAAAAAATCTTCTTTATCATATTTCTTTTACATTAAGTGTCTACATTTTTCATTCTGATAATGGCATTCGTTCTTCTTTGGATTTTTTATTACGACGATGATTATATAGCAGCTTTTTATTTTTGTTATAAATAATTATTACCTAAACGACAGTATAAGAGTATAATACAACAGTTTATTATATATCTAAGAAAATCTAACCAATCAACAATCTGCATTTGTACCACGTGACCGTCCAATATATTCCCGTATTGAATCCAAAATAATATATTATTTTCGTATTGGACGATTTGGGACATGTGCACTAAACGATGCTAATTCATAAATTATGTCCGCCATTTTTTCATCGGTTCGAAACTGTTTTTCTTTGTAGTCTAGGCATGAATGAGGAAATAAACCATAATAGTGGTCTGTACTAAATAAAATAACGTTATACACAAGGTTTGTCACATAAATTACAAATCTTTTACTTACAATACGCCAAATCAAGGAGCCAAATTTTGACGATTTCCGATCAAGCATTCAATTTTACAGCAAAACTTTTTTATCCATTATGTGACTGTGTGACGAATTATCCAGTCATTATGCAATTAATACAAAGGTTGATTTTTGTTTCATTTAAGCCAAGCATTGCATTAAGTATAGATAATGAATCTGGCTTTCAAACGATATTTCTCATAAAAACAATCCACGTAATTTCCAGAATTTATTTTCAGAAAACCGTCCATGTCCATCGTGCCATAAAAATTCATCCTGTCAGCGCGTGTGTTTCCTATAATTAGCCTGTACATTCCTATCGCCCGTGTGCAGTTTATCTTCATTAATAGATTCCATGGAACCTTGTCTTTTCCAATCTTTTAAATCCACTATCAGTTTTAGATTAAAATTAAATGTCAAAGAGTAAATCCTACGGCAAGGTCTTAACCTCGATACTTGAGAGAATTAATTTTCCGATAGGTTAGGGAGCTCCGCCTACATGTATAAGTATGGTATAAGTAGGCTACAAACACATCATAACATGGTCGTCATTATGACATCATGATAATACAAACCCCACAGCGATTTTCCACTTTATTAAATCAGAATAAGAAGTGTGACGTAAGCACAGTGAGGAGTTTGATAATACGTAGAACTACGTCACAGGTCTACATTCGCACTCGGGAAAAATCGCATTGACATTTATTCGCCGCTACATTCGTGAATTAATACCTTTTTCCTCTAAAAAATGACTAGACTTTTATAGAAAATTGTGGTTGTGATAGTGTTTTTGGGGGTGATGTTGATAAAACTGTGAATACTTTGTTGGGATGATATGGTGATGATGATTATTTCAAAGTAAAAAAAAGATATATAATAAAAAGGTTATTATACAGTTAATTGTACAATACGGAATATATTTGGACTCGTACACAGCTTGAACAGTCATATTGGACTCGCCTATCGGCTCGTCCAATATGTCTTTTCAAGCTGTGTACTCGTCCAAATGTACAGTAAACTGTATAATAACCTATAAATATTGGACACTAAGACAATACAACCTAGTGTTTGAATGAACACTTGTATGTAACATGTGATGTTTGGTAATTGGAAATTAATTTAATATGTAGATGTTAGAAACGCGAAATTGGGTTTCACACTGTGTCTCAGTTTATAACCAAGGAACGTGAACGCTTAAACTGACTTTGGTATTAAAGAGATATATTTACCAATCGTTGTAGGGTCTGGACACCAACTATTTCCAAATATGTTTCATCCCATGAAAACTACTGAATTAGCAAAATACTCGAATAATTACAGTGTATTCTGCAGAAAGATAATAAAATGATTTTTTACCACAATAAAATACTTGAATAGACGACACAATTAACAAATATTCTAAATAATAATGAACTCAGTTGTTTTGGAATCTTCATTTATATTGTGTATGAAATTGGTCCGTTAGGTCGGGATATAAAGTACAAAGATATTTACATTAGAAAATGTTTTGACAGCAAGAAATCAAAATGACTGATAAACAGGTGTTACATCGCTACAACACTACAGCAATTAAGGTAATACATTACATGTTTTTCATCGACAACTCAATTTGTTTCCATTCATTCAAACATTAAATTTGTCTATACAACTCATTATTGTAGATTTTGGTATTAAATAACAATCATAATATACAAATTTAGATCAAAACGTGGATGAAAATTATGATTGTTTTGCTTTCACTTTCAGAAACAAGCTATATTATTGTACATCATGCACGCCATTATACACTATGCTTTCAAATTCAATTGAAATATTCGTTCTAGTTGAACTTGTTATTTATCTGAAGTGTGAACAAGTTCCATATTAAACTATTCACAGTTTACAATATTTGGACTGAATCCAATGCTAATGCTTAAATGCAAAACACTCACAAGCTTCTACTACATAATGTCACACTTTAAGATGATATTGTTTATCTATATTTTAGGAACCACCTAATCACCATTTCTTTTACATGGAAGTACAAACATATTTTGTTTACATAATTTTAATCTCGCAGCGACAACAAAACATAAAAAACGGACTAACTGCACTAAAGAAAATAAAAACGAAATTAAATTAGATGTTGTATTACTGAGTTCAGAATTACAAAATACAAATGTAATACAAAAACATATATCAACTAGATAGTTTGCTAGTGTTGCTTCGTAGATATTAAGAAAGTGTATGAAATGATACATAATATAAAATATAATATAAATAAGCTATAAATATATAGAAACACGATCGGAATGTTCCTTCTAATATTTTTTTTCAAACGGTAGCCAATTTGGCTTCAGATATATGTGTATAAATTATTTTACAAAACTGAAATTAATGAAATACGTTTTTCTTCATTAAATTTGATACTGTCAAGTTTATCAAGCTTGAAATTTCCTGAATTACAATCGGTGTTAAAACCTGTGAATTTCATGATCAATCTTAAAAACCATATAGAAAACATATTATCCGAGAAATAGACAAACCAATTATGAACTTTTCGATATTGGTAATAAATACTTTAAAATAAAAGTGTATACATTAAAGTTTGCTTTGTACAATGTATTGCAGTATTAGTATGTAGTCTTAGTCAGACAATGCTTTAAAAAAGGACGATGTAAGAAAAAGGAAAACAAAATTAAGCTCAGTAAGAATCATTTAACTATTGGCCTAGTTGTCTGCAATTATTATTGTTGGGATGTTTTGTTTGAATGAACGAATTACGTGTCTAGTCTTCCATTTAATTTGTTGTTGTAAAAGAAAATCATAACTGCGTGAATCACAACCGATATTTGTTTTTAAAGTACGATGGTTAATCTTAAAAAATCAAAATCAGAAGACAATTTATCTAAGCAATAAACATGACAGATACCGGTACAGATAACTTGAGATAGAAACGTGTATAATATTATGTTAATATAACATTTAGTATTGTGAAACGTCGATGATATACTAATAAGGTACATCAATGGATGTTCATATTTATTTAAAATTATAATACAGGACTTGGTATACAGTGCACAACACACGCGTGATATTTCAAGCTCTCAAAAGTACATCATTACTTCAATCAAACTAGTACAACAACTACCACAAAATATCTAAATAATATTCATTTAGCTGTTGTCCTAGTTGTCTGAAATTAGCTATGTTAGGTATTTGTTATTCAAAACAAAGATATTAATCAATTGTTTGTATCATCAATTTAGTTTGTCATTGTCTTAAAACATTAAACGCATTATCATGTAACTGTAAACTGTATTCTTTAAAACCAAATACAATGTGTCAGTTGTGAGACGCTTTTGTCGGTTCTATTTTAAACTATTCTGCCGAAACCTGGAGTTTTTCGAAAGCAAAAGGTATTGAAATAGTTCACCTAAATTTTGCAAACGAATATTAAAAGTTTGAACTAGTATAGCTTCAGCTGTGGTTTATGGGGAATTATCTAGATACCCTCTTAAAGAGGTGAAACGATTAATCGCGGTTCACAAAGAATCGCGATTTTTAACGCTCGATTCGGTTCGGTTCGATTCGATTCGGAAGAGGCAGTTTCGATTCGATTCTTTTTTTAAATACTGTCTTTTTCAGTAGTTTTGTGAGTTGAATGAAACGCCCCTTTTCGGTTAAAATAAGCATTTTTTATGGTAAACTAAAATAGTGTACCCTTATTGACCGACGATTGTTAATCCAGATAAAAGTTGTAAAAAGTGAGACTGCCCGTTGCAATTATACATGTTAATTACGCGTACATGTCAATTAGACCTTATTGTCGGTCACACGCTGGGAGATTAACTCGCTGACAGAAAATCGATAATGGAGTCGTCGGGTTAGTTAACACGCTTGATATCATTCATATATACCTAAGACTGGTACCTAGAGAGAATATAGTGATAAAGGGGCCACCAAGATATAACCAGTCGATTAAATTTTACACGATCGGCAATATTGGGGGATTTTTCTTAAGAAAAACAAATTAAACTTTTCACATCGTCGTTTCCTGGAGCATCATTTGTTAAATCAAAATGAAAACATTGAAAACAATAAGTTTTTTAATCACAAAAGATGTTTCATATGAAATTGCTATCTAGCGTGGGTCGCGAAAATGAATGACACAACGCCGAAATGGTTGAAGCGATTTCGTTCCCTATGATACAAAATTAAATCAAGCATGATAAAGTAATTTAGAGATAAACTGTAAACTTAATTGTTTGTTTTGACGTTATTTACGTTTATTTTCGGGAAAATCGTGGTTGGTTAGATTTTATTTACTATAAATTGGAAATGAATTCTATGAAATGTCCGAAGACAAGTGTATATTTTCACTAATACGTTCATTTAAGACCATTAGTGTACATTAGTGTAAGAAAGTTATAAATATAGATCTAGAGTTGATAAAAATTAATTTAACGTTTATGATGTGATGAGAATTATTTTAAATCATGCCAGAGCCAAAAGAAAATATTTTGAAACAAACTAAATTAAGCTGGTCATAGTGATCTACATTTGCTGAATGCTTGCAATTTTTTATTGTCTAAGCGTAACCTTAACTAGTCATTAATTATGGCATTGATGCACTGATGAATAATTTTATTTTGATAATGACTTGAGTCATATACTGTTTGTACGTACATGTAGGTAAGGAGAAATAAACCATTTGTCCATGGGCATTACTTTTCATTAAAAAGTTGGAAATAATACGATTTGTCATTTATATATGCTAAAATGCAGTAAAATATTTTTAACTATTCAAGCTCTAATACCTGTAAAATGGGTATTATTAAAGAATTAGAATTAGAATTTTTCGTCTTCCGGGAGGGAGGTCCCTCAGATAAAAATGCACTGTTCTTTAATATATATATATTTTTGTTCTATTGTCTTTGGGTTGTATCTCTTTCTTAATTCTTTTTATAATTTATTTTTTGTTATGTCCTATATAATTCCAGTAGAAAATCGAATTGAATCGAAAAATTGAATCGTTTGATGAAAAATCGAAATCGAATCGAATCGAAAATTTTTGAATCGTTTCACCTGTACCCTCTTTATATTCAACGTTATTTTAAGATTATAAATTATTGGATAAAAGTGATATGTTCAGACAATAAAATACTTCAAAAGTTATTTAATTTAATTCGTGCTGATTGTCTAAAAGGTAAAACTAACTGGATCTCAAGAGTTCGTAAGTTGTTAGATGACTTTGGGTTTTCTGATGTATTTTTAAATCCAGATTTTGTTTCACATAAAACATGTTTAGACAACGGATTATTGATTGTTTCATACAAGAGTGGAGAGCATCAGTTGACAATAGTTCAATTTTGTATGAATATAAACATTTTAAATTTGACTTTAATTATGAGTTATATTTAAACTTACTTCCAAATAACCTTCGTTATATACTTACCAAATTAGAATTGTAGGTCATTCATAACGAGTATATACGGGACGTTATGTTCGTATTGAAATTATTGCAAGGAATGAACGTTTTTGTTTGACTGAGGAACAAGAGATATAGAAGATGTGTACCATTGTATTTTTATTTGTCCATGTTATAGTAATTTACGCAGACAATTTCTTGATCCAATTTACTATACAAGACCCTCTGTACTAAAATATAACATATTATTGTCTTTTTCAGATAAAGCAATTTTGCTTAATTTATCACAATTTATCAAATCTGCCTTGCATATAAGAAATAACAGTGGCTTACAAATAACATGCCACTCTCATAAACATTGTTGTATATATTACAATACAATTCTGTATGTCAAGTCAAATATTTATGCTCGTGTATGCATAATTTTTCCTATGTATTATGTGTCTAATCATTGATCTGTATTATATTTGTACTAAAATGTTTTGTAAGACCATGTGCCTTTGTTGTACAAATCTTCAATAAAACATCTGTTCTGTTCTGTTAAGTTGCACATATTGTTTGTTTGTAGTAATAATAAAGTATGTCAATAAGAACAATGAATGAGATGACAGAATACGAAATAATTACAAAGGAATATTGGACAATAATACAATGCACCCTGGTGATGCAAGAAAATATTGCTAGCAAAATGTGCTGTTTGTAATTTGATTTGTTTTTTAAGATGTGAGATAATACAAATTGGTTTAATCACTGCGTCAAATGAACAAACACTAATGACAATACTCTCAGCATTCAACTAAAGTCGGCAGACACCATCGAGATGTAAAATTAAACATTTAACAATTAATTTAGAATCAGGAAACCAAATATTTCAAATCACTTGTACGTTCATAATTGATACTGATCTATCAAATTAACTCTGACAATTTCGGTGTATTCCACAAAATGAAGAAGATCATGTGTTTCATTACTATTATAGAGATGCTTGAATTGACGACACAATTATCAAATATTTCCATGTAATTTGACAGTGAATTAGACACAATTCAATCACCTTTGTTTCACGCATTTGTCGGCTTTGTCAAATTGATTTGATCGACTTCTTTGTGATATATAGTAGAAAGAGATATACATGTATATGATACAATATATTGACAGCAAAATAAAGAATAAAAACAATCAGACGAGTGACAACTTGTGTGCCATATAGTTGTTACATCGCCCAAAATTTTGCTTAGAATAATAATTACATAAATAATATATAAGAGATTTTTTCATTGACAATTCAATTTGTTATCATCTGTTTTTACTCAATCAAACAAAACATGCGTGCGTATTATTCATTAAAGTTGTTTGTTTTATAGAAAAGAACAATCCTAAAATTCAAAATTAGACATTTCATGAAATATTGAAATTGAATATTCCATCAGTAAAGTCAATTAAACCACAACATTATACATGAATTGTCTTTTTGAATTATGACAGCTTCTGTTTAAGATTTTGTACGATTGGTTCGTAAATACTAAAACGTCGTGTGTTAGCATATTAACCAACAGCTTTGTTATTTGTTTTTAGCAAGACGATTGTGTTCATCAGCACAAGATTAATGTGTAACAAAAGTGATGTGCCAGGGTCTGTATTATCTGCCATGTCATCATATTAAAGACATGCATTATTAATTACAATAGCTTAGAGTCATCTTTGGTGATGCATAAAGTGTCAGCCTAGAGTATCAGATTGGATATAATTATAACTTTATTGGTTTAGAATATTGCAAATATATTTGGCGATGTCTAGCTTACAGTTTCTCAAGTACTAAGTGATTATTGACTAAACAATAATTGAGTTTGTTTTACAACTTTTACTGTTATTTTTACATGACTTAAGTCACGACGTATTACATTTGAAAATCTTCAACATTTTTATGTTGTTGATAAACGAGTACAATTGTGTGTTTTATTTTTGCTATACGTAATTTCAAGAAACAAATAGTGAAATGTGATCTTATAAAAACACAATAATTGCATAAAGGTATTGTTTTAGTCTGACAATGTGTTAGATAAATATGACAATAACAATCTTGCTAGATAGACTGTTTTCATTATGTTACGTGGAAAGTGTCTGGAATTTACAACTACACACGATTCTTGTCAAATAAAACAGACGTATGGAGATATAATACTCTATTCTCTTGTCAATTATTAGTCAACATATATATTTAACGCAAATTACAATTTTGTCTGGGTGAGAGAAAACAAAATCATCGTTCAGGAATATCAGTTACAAGTTTACAAACACCGATTGTTATTACTTTACAGAGTCTAAAAGCACTTTTAATAGATGCATAATAAGTTCTGAAGGAGAATAATTATTTCTAAAGATTTTTAACGCTAACTTTAACCGAAACTGTTAAAAACAAAGTAGGTAGAGTCTAAGAATGTTATTATAAAACAGCGAATATTACAATATGATATGAGACATGTCTGTGTTAAAGTGAACAAAGACAAGTAGCTTTAATACAAAGGATACAAACAGAATACTAAGTCTTTATATATCAATGTGACATGAACAGAAAACTTAATACTAAGAAGCAAACACAAGACAGATACTAGGTATTTTACAGTTAATGAATAATAAACAATAGCCGAAAAAATATCTGAAAAGAATCCAGATATTACAATTTACCCCTAAAATAGTTGAGGTATTTTTGTATTACCACCGTGTTATGTTTGGAGTTAGTATAAAATAAAATACCAGTACATTGGTCATAGTGAAAACCAAATCAATAATGTTTGATGAGATGAGTGTGTTCAAAACGACTTGTATCAAAGTATTTTTTCATTGGCCAACAAGTTGTTACATTCATCATAAATTATTCGAATCTAAATATCCAGCCAAACCACTTGATCTTAGGTACTGTAAATTTCGTAAAACGAGTAATAGTATAGTATATCTATGCTGTTCAGATATGTTCGTAAATGCAAGTACGTAGCCTGGCAAAGACATAAGCACATGCAATGTTGTAATTTATTTTTATTTTATAAAATCAAATTCTATGTCCAAGTTATAGACAAAATACACAAATGCTAACGAATACATCGCACCACACGTTTCTTTTAATTTATAAAAGTTTCGTTCTCCTTCATATTGTTCATGTAAAATTGCATAAAAATCTTGCATATTAATCCATCATTCACAGATTGAGATCTCTGAAATGAATCCATTTTTTTCTGCTAGATGAGACAAACACATAATGCTGCCACAGAGTATAAATTGTACTCAATTCAGGTTATGCAAACTGTTTGGCATCACTTAATCACCACTTGGCAAATACAAAACTACGAGAACAGTTTATTCATGTCCCATTTTGAGAATAATCTAATCATAGCTGTACAATTTAGGACAGATTGTAAATATTTCAACAAGATATCATCATTATTGTCGATGTAAGACCGCCATAAAGCTGTAAAAACTTGTTGTTTGATAATAAGACTATGTTACATAAGAATTTTTACTTCCTTCTTTCGAAAAGAGACAATGAAGGGAAAATGCTGTTTTTACTGATGCCATTCCTGGTATTTTTTATACCCTTTTTGTTAGATGCTGCAATAACTAATGTCTAATGCTCCAATTTCAGAAAGTTATATCTGGCTCAAAATCAATTATTATTAAAACTAATCAATTGTCAAATCAACTTTGAGTGATTACACTTTGTTCCTCCGTGACGGCAATAAATCGTTTCGTTACCACAATTACAATGCTTGGGTAAACGACAAAATTACGAAGATGTCTATAACCAGTTGAGCATGAATGAAGAAATATTTACGTATTTATGTTGTTGGGTTTTACGCCGAAGCAACACAGTGTATAGGCCATATATTATAACGGCATTCAGCGCACCTAATCTAGCTTTCCTTGACCCTTGTCTATAACCTGTACTCACCTACCCTTCCACAAGGCCGGAAACTTCTCCATATACCTTATTAGCGGAGGATAATTGACATTTTTGTCACATTTTTATGGAAGGGTATAACCTTCCCGAATGGGATTCGACCCGTACCCCCTCGGGACACGATATTCAAAATCCCGGGGCTTCAAACTGCGCTACCAACCCGGGTTAAAATTCTTAGTAAAATAGCTAATACATTTAACTCAAATAGCTTTCCTTCGATTACGTTTCGATTATGTCTATATAGTGAACAAATATGTAACAATAATAGATTTCTTAAAACAGTTGCTAATAAAAGTAAAACCATTTATCATTGTTGAAACATATTTGATGAATTTTATGTAAGTTATAGACAAGAAGCAGACAAAGGACAAATAACAGACACATAAATAATATTTCATTGATAACAATTCACAATGAAGGTGTAAAATATTCTTGAATATGTTAACTTGCTATGTGAAATAAGCACTGGGCAAGATTAATATGTCCCATGACGACACATTTGACCTAAAGGTAGATAATAATACGTTTTTATAACTTTCAGAAACAGAACATACTTTTATTGCCAAAGACATGCGTAACTTGTGTAAATAAAACAATACAAGTATTACAATCAATGCAACAACTACTTACAAAAGTATGAGTAGGTATTATTTAACAGTATTTTAAATATTTTGTACAAATAGTAAATTGTTACAATATATATGCAATAAATGTAATAGTTATGTATTTATAAAGAGTAATAAATGATTGCAAATTGCATGTACACGTATTTAAAAATTCTGCGAACTTAATTAACTCCGGACCGTGTTCTATAAAACAATAATATAAAAGTTTGAGGAAATCTATTAACAGCTAGAAACTGAATATCAACAATATCAGTAGGCGGACGATTGTCTCATTGTGTACCAAAAAAGTTGTTACATTGGTACAACAATTTAATAAAAGTAATTATAAGAGTTTTACATCGAAAATTCAATTAGTTACAACGTGTTTTCATTCAGTCATAAACTAAATCATGCAAGTTATTAAACTCATTGTAATTTTTTCTATTGAAAGGATTAATTTATTTATAGTACAAACTAAGATTACTTAAGATTGAAAGCAAAATATCATTAATATTTGGTAAGCCTTATGTAAAAACAATCGTCGTGCCGCAGTATATATATCCAAACCTTACGCACATTATTGTAACTCATAGTAAAAGATTTTGCGTGATTGACTTAAACATTCGGTGGTATTGGAGCTGTGAGTTAAAATTCGTCCAGTATACTAACGTTGCACACAATAAATGTTAAACATAAATTATTCATCGGGATATGCATTAATTGCTATGTCATCATACCTAAGACATGCATTGTTTTCAAAAATACCTTAAGGCACTCTTATTGATTTTTAAATGTTTGCTAAGAGTAAAATGTCGTAAATAATTCAACTTTATTTGTTAGAGGCATTGAAAATGGATGTGGGGATAGCTAGCTAACAGTATCCTACGTATACAATGATGATTTAATAATATTACTAAAAGTTTAAAATGTGGCTGACAACGTGATTTAACAACTTAATAAAAATACTGACGAACCAAATGCCATTTATTAAAAATACTTTCTAACATTTGGGACAATGTTATTTAAAGTTTGACAATATTAGTCTTGCCATGGCATTAGTGCATATCATAATTTTATAACTAATATCATGTATGTCAAGACCTCATATTACGAGTTTCGTGTCTTAACTAGGCCACTGTGGTTTATATGGCATTAAAAATATCCAGTGTTTAATGAAAAATTATGAACATGTTTTGTTTAGCCATTTCGTCTAAATCTAAGTCTGGTGTTCAAATTAATTTACTTTTCTACGCAATAATTAACGGCAATTATCAATTGTGTCCAGAAACAATAAAGCGACTACGGCGAAATGACACGATCAAAGTGTTAAAATTACACTCTATATGCAAAAATTGAAGAAATGTACCATCTCTTCCCCAAGTTCTGATAGTTAATTTAAATTAGGAGTCTTAAATTGATTGACATGTGTTATACAACACTTAATTTGCATATGTATACTGTAAAGAACGGTTCTTGCATTATCAATCTATAATTAAAGTTTGGACAGTTAATTAGGGGGCATAACTATAACTTAATTGACGTGAGTTAAACAAAGGTGCAAACTTTAAACAGACTTTTTAAACTATAATAATAATTGCAGCTTAGTGTGGCAAAAATTGAAAAGTCCATTTTCATCTTGAGAATTTCGAATATTCGTATTCGTTTTTAAATATTCGAATATTAGAATATTTTCCCGGCCCCAATTTATAACTACTTCTTCGTCGAGAAGAAGGAATATAAAACTCTGTGACTTGTAACTTATTACTCTTGTGAAATTATGCTTAGCAATTCAATTAAATGAAGTAGATGTAACCAGACTTGGTATTAATATCAGCGACATGAAGTGATGTTTAAGAAGTTCACTAGGCATAGGGATGGCAAATCACAATAGTAACATATTGCTAGGATAATTTAATCTATTACGGACAAAGCAAATGATCAAACGTGTTATCATCATTTATATTTGTTTTAAGTTTTTTTTAAATTGTGTTTACTGCAGTATCAACACATTTTAGGTCATTTTACGGCAAACGTTATGAACGATTTTAAATGGAAAAAAAGTTGTTTAAACAAAACACCTCACATTCATTTGTTTCATGGACTCTTATTTAAATTAAAACAAGTATGAATTTTGTCTGCTTGAAATCTTAAGTGTTTATAAAATTATTGGAATAACAAGAAGCATGCAATACAAAACAATATGAGACAGCGAGACGAGGCACTGTGGCGTATAATGAACTATTGTAGAAAACATCATTCTGCTGATTAGAGACAGACAACGTTTATACAAATGCATGTGAACAACTTTGATTGATTTATATTACTTTGTAACCAAATTTCAAAAGTCTTTGATCTAATCATAAACAAAACTCAATTACCAAAAAATGAACTCCAAAAAAAACCCAAACTGTTTACACTTGAAGAAACAAAAAAAAAATTTCTTGAGTTGTCCAAGCAATAACAAAAAGGCTAAAAGAAATTGAGCATGATTATTGTGTTCTTGTACATTTATGGATCAGCGCTTAAAGGGCAACTAAATTTAAATAATAATTATAAATTTAGAGTTGAATAGATCATTTTATGTAAGCATATTGATGTACAAAGTACATTTCTGTTTTCTACTAGTTAATTCATTCATAATGATTTTTATTCAATATTGTTTTAATATGAAATGTCATATTACATTTAATATCTAATTAACAATAACACCAACAAATAAATGATTTATCATGTCTTACAAGCACAAATAAATTCAATAGCATTGAATACTCATACACACGATTGTTTAGAAACTTTTCTGAAATACATCTTGTACTGAATACTTTATTCAATACGAAAAATCATGATATTGTTCAAAACTTGATATCAAATTGATACGAAAACAATTTGTTTTCCTTAGATAGGCATAATGTAAGTATTTATCATGATATGGTATCGTTATTCATCTATTACGTTTGAAGGAAATATCAAAATATGATTGTATAATTCAAAACAAAAAGAATAAAAACATGTCTTAAGTTTGATGTTACATTGAATTTTTTACATGATTTCAAACAAAACGACAATCTATTCATTCAGCTCCTTTCAAATGTGTTATTTTAGGGCATATACAAAATGGTAAATGTGAAATATCTTTATGTATAAATGATTACATCCTTGATAAACGATTAGATAATATTCTTTTCTCCAAGTATTATGCATATTCCTCTCTGGGGCATCGTCGATAATCTGTTACGTCAATGCAAAACGTAAATAACACAATGCCGTAAACTCGATTAACAAATAACGAATGTATTGATAGTTCAATACGAATTATAAAAACATATATTCAGGATCCTGTTTTGTTTCGCCATTGTAATGTTCTCAAATTGTAGGAGTGTCTTCATTAATCATTTTGTCCTTAAAACCTATAATTCGTATTATTAAACTAAATCTATTTCAAAGTCGTACCATTAATCCTGTTTGATTATGTTTGAATATAGTTTAGTGTAAAGTGTAATTACATAAGCAATTGATAAATCTTATAAGCATATGAGCATAGTATCATTATTATTATTGCAGTACAATATAAAACGATGAAATCATAGTAATTATGATTGTTATTTCTTCTTTGTGTCCAATCACAATATAATTTACATAAATCATTTAACTTGAATACTTTGAATACATTTAAAGTTTGGAAATATCTCACATGTGTGCTTAGCTCTGATTAAATATGAAACCGTATGCGTTGTTTTGTTTACAATCTAAGAGGTTCTATTAATTGAATTCGAAAAAACACCACTGTAATACACTGTAATACAAATTGATGTCCAAATTGTTTTCTTTAATCTTGTTAATTGTAATCATGGAGTTATAGAACTAATGTAAAATTATAGTTCGTGTCTGTTTAGCATTAGTTTGTTCATGTACATCAATGGGTCAGCGCATACAATATAAAAAAATTAACATAATATGAATTAGGAATGAGTAGATCTGTTTTACTCTAATACATTGATATAATATACTATACACATTTGTTTCGTATTGATTTATTCATTAAAATCATTTAATTAATTTTTGATTTGATATAAAATATCATGATATAATAAGTATTCCATAAACAATAAGATCAACAATAAAATGATTTATCATTTCTAACAAACACAAATAAATTCAATTGCATTGTGTTCTTTAAATACGTGATACGAACACATAGACACGAACTTTTTTCGGAAAGATACTTTGTACGAAATACTTTATCCATTACAAACTATCGTTATATTGTACAAAACTTGATATTGAATTGATACGAAAACAATTCGTTATTCTTAAAATGTGCTTAATTTAAATATTTATTAAGATATGGTTTCGTTATTCATCAAATATGCTTGAAGGAAATACTTATATTTAAATATTTAACTCAAAAATGACTTTTTAAATTGATGTTTAAGCTATTTTATTCTACTTTTTAGTAAATATTGCACTTGTACAGGATTTGTCATTTTCAGGGTTCATGATTAAAAAACGGTAATCTTTTCAGTATCTTTTAAATGTGTTTTTTTTTCATTTCATATACAAAAGAAAGTAAATGAGGAATATCTATATGTATAAATGATAATATCATTGGCAAATTAATAGCTAATAATCCGATTCTGCAGTGCAAAACCTAAATAATTCTCCAAGACGTGAACGCAATTAATACATGATGAATGGTTTGATAGTTAAAAACGAATTATAAACAAATAAATTTAGAATCCTGTTTTGTTTCGCAATTGTTATATTTTCAATCTCTTTGAGTTTCTTCATTTATCATTTTATCCTTAAAACCTATAATTAACATAAATGAATCAAATCAGGCAAACTTTGTCATAGCCGTGCGATTAATCTTGTTTGATTATCATATTTAGGTAACTTATTATTATAGTTTAGTGTTAGATGAAAATTCATTGGCAATTGATAAATCTTATAAGCATATGAGCATAGTATCATTATTATTATTGCAGTACAATATAAAACGATGAAATCATAGTAATGATGATTGTTATTTCTTCGAAGCGTCCAAACACACTATAATTTACATAAATCATTTCACAATAATATTTTGAAACACATTTAATTAAGTTAGAAAATGCCTCACATGTGTATTTAGCTCTGATTTAAATAGGAAACCGTATGCGTTTTTTTTTAATCCAGGAGATTTTATGAATTTGAAAAACAATAACATTGTAATACAAAATGATATGCGACAGCGAGGCGATATAATGAGGGACATTAATGAAATATTGTATTCAACATCTGCTGATCAGAGACAGGCAATAATTATACAGATGCGTGCAAAAGATGTTGATTGATTAATATCACTGTGTAACATAACAAACGGTTAACAGCTCAAGGCTCACACAAGACAAACCCCCAATCGGTGATTTAAAAGCAAATTCCAAGGACATTTTTTTCTGTTGGAAAACACAGCTCAATTGCCAAGAAATGTCTAAACAAACTCCAGGAATACAGTTTATGGTTCTATGAAGTAAAGAATACGATTTATCACCGCAAAGACATTTCTTGAATTGACGATACAATAAAAAGTATTCTACAGTAAATTGAGTATGATTTAAGAACAATAAATTGTATTGTTTTGCTATATTGCTGTCCACATGTTGTTTTTTATAATTGAAACCATTGAGTTATGACTCTTCTGTACATTTATAGTTTTACTGTGTTCGGCATTTATTTGTTCATGTACATGGGTCAGCGCATGCATAACGAAGTAACTACATGAGATTTGATAATGGTGTCGAATAGTTCTACACTGACATATTGATATACAATGGACATGTCTATTTTCTTCTCATTTATTCATTTATCATAGAATATTCTTATTAAATCTTGTTTTTATTTAAAATACCATGTTATATTTAGTATTCCGTCAACAATAAAAAAATTTATCATGTCTGACAAGCACAAAAAAATTCAGTTGCATTGTGTTCTCTGAAATACAAATAATTACATCTAATCAAGATTTTCTATCATTTTCCACCAAATACACTTTTAAGGAAATCTTGAACATGCATTGATTAATTAATATACGATTAATAATTTTAAATTTGACGTCGATTATCGTTCTTCTTGTCTACTTGATAAGCTAAATGCACATTTACAGGACTTGCATTGACACAAGTAATTTTGTCACTTTTAGTATCCACAAGTTCAATTAAATTGTATGTTGTTCCATATTCCAAGCTGGTTATTTCATGGAAATACAACATAAACGTGGATTATTTATATGTATTAACGATTATCCGTAGCTTGTTACTAGATAATTACAATACGATTTATTGCAAATGATTAATTATTTCAAATAAAAGAAATTAGCTCATAATGAATGTATTGATAGTGCAATAGGAAATAACACATAATTTATATAAAGGATCATGTTTTGTTTTACAATTGTATCATTCACTAGCCGAATCTGCATATCAATGAATTAACTATTTATAGTTTGAATTTAGGAAACCATGTAATCTTTCTCAAAAACATGCCGTTTATATTGTTTGATTTTCGAAATTCACCCGATGACAAAAACAGTAGCTACAATTTGGTAAACTAGAATGTACTTTCAACGAATGTATGGCTACAACTAGTATTTTTTCTCGTTACTATATCATGCACATTCAAAGCAGTCTTTACCGATACCAACAAAGTAAAAAAAATACATGTTTTTCCTTTCTCATCTCAATTTGTCATCAGGGGAATGCGTGCATAGTCTTTTGTCAGAAAATTCAAATTTTTAGATGTTTTTTTTCATTTAGTTATGTTGCATTATTGCCGAAATAATTAACAGAAGTTTATTGAATTTACTTAAAACAATATTATTTTTTATAAATTTAAACATTTCTCCGCAATTCTCATTTATTAATTCACTAATTCGTTTCGACTTATGGAGAGAAGAATGAGAAATTGCCGTTTTGTCAGATTTAATTAATTGAATATACAAATGGAATTCTTGCCGTTTTGTCAGATTTAATTAATTGAATATACAAATGGAATTCAACAGACTTGAATAAAAACGTACAGCAAAAAAGTTATTTTCTTAGATGATACTGAATTTACTATAAATTCCAGTAATATAACGCACTAAACATTTAATTGACCGACGCATTTAAATACCACTGATTTTTAAAGACCCAACTTACCAATTAAGACCAGAAGAAATAATATCCGACAACAAATTAACGTATTGTCGGTTTGATAAACGTGATAGAAAAAACATGATTTGGCAATAACCAAGGTGGCATATTCAAGTGTGGAGTTTTATAACAACGAGTTGACCAGGTTCATGTAATTGATTTTATTTTGCACGTATATAAATGTTGTTAGTAAAAGGTAAGTCTCACTATTTTTGAAAATGCTATTAACTCTGCTATTCTATAAGATGCAAATTAGTATTTGATTGACAGTGAATTTCTCGAAAGACCCAAAATGGATAATGATTTTTTGTAACACATTAAAAGTAGATTCAGTGGTATGTCGACATTGTTCATTCTGGTGACCGTAAAAGTAATCAACACAATTCTAGAATATGGAACATAACAACAGGTGTACATTTATTTGAAACCAGATCGTCTATATGTCGTTGTATAAACGGATTACAAGTCAATATCAAAGTTATTAGCAACAGAAACTGTAACATTAGTAGCGATGAGCCTATATTAGGAATAGCAGATACATTTGGAGAAACATTAAAATTGGTAGACGGTAATTATCTAAGATAAAATGGTCACGAATAACAAGTTTTCTGTATCTTTGACATAATGAGTGTTCTAATTGTTATCAAAATTGTATTTGCATTGTTTTAAAACTGCACACCGAATAACAAAAAGGTCTGTCCTATAGTTCATGGTATTATAAATCTGTCCACAAGGGCATCTCCATGGTAAGAAATTATGTTTAATGAATATATTTGAAAAGATAAAACTAACACAACATGTGATGCAGATAAGATTCAATAGGTTATACTTAAAATTATTGTTGGCGTTTTTGTATTATCATGAGAGCATACTTCAAAAATATCTTAACCAATTCTGGGGAGATGGTATTGCTTTTTACAGATAGATAATGCAGATAGATAATATGACTGGAAACTTACTTGTGTCCTACTGTTTAACAGAAACATTAAACACGATAGTGATTACTTGTGAACTCAGAAAATGGCATTTTCACGTGTGGCTATGCCACTTGTGACAATATGATTTCTGAGCTCTCTCTGTGAAATAAAACCTATATTACGACTAGGTTGACGGATATCGTCCTTTTATTGCATAATTTACATAATAACAATTGTATTTAAAGTTTGACTTATCACGTTTATGCATTTAAATTGTAAATTCAGGTATGTCTAAAATTTAAACATAATTTAGACGATGCAAATCCACTTGTTGCTCAAATATTTTGGTTGCTTTATTATGAACTTACTTATCATGTCTGCATATAACTTTAGATTTCATAAAACAAACACTACAGTAAATAAGCAAATGTATCATCGTCATTATCATCAAAGAAACCCTGTCATAGCGAAATATATCTAATAGTTCATACATTCCTTATTTGTAAGTTGTTTGTTTTGTTCATTATATTTTTTAAGCTCTATATTTTGTTGTGACTACTGTACATTTTGCAGAATTTTACAGCTGGATAATTTTTCAATAGCAATTGTAGTCTAAACTCGTCTTTACTAAAACAAACTCTAGTCAAATAAACGTAAGTTTCATGGAAAAATAAAATCTTGGCTCTTAAACTCTTAACTTTATGTTCTTTGTATTGATTGCTTTCATAGTTTTCATCTTTAAATCTGTAATAGTCTTATCATACCATGACACTATCGCCAGGCATCTAGGATAAGTTTCCACAAGCAATTTTGAGCGTTCTGACTTAGATTTGTGACTGTAACAATTTTGTCGGAAACGATGAAGTAAATATCGTCTGATTGCCTATATACCGTTTGTGTTAGCGTCGGTTATCTATAATATAAAAATGAATGCATCAATTATTGCTGCTTTGTAAATACAATAAAATTGTGATTGGGTTAGGCAAGTGGAGCTATAAGACTGTGTTGTATCAATAATAAACTTAATGAGAATGCTGTATCACTTTACATACGACTTGCTTAAGGCATCAGAATTCCTTGTTTTAATACAACTACAAGTAACACGAATACCAATTAGTAGTTTCTTTACATCCGGGTCAATAGGGCAGGTGGTAGCGCGCCTGAATTTCAAACCAAGTGTCTCGAAGAAGGTATGGGTTCGAATCCAACTTGGCGAGGTTATACCTTTCCATAAAAGTAAACAATAATTTCAATTTTTCTTCATAAATAAGGTATATGGAGAAGTTTGTATTATTATATGTTATGAACATCCCACTAGAGTTCGAAATACTCAACATTTCAAGAAGTGAAAATAAGTCAAATGTTCTTGCAAATACAACGACTTGCACATAATTAATCCACAATTATATGCACACGATGAACACGATTTGAAAAATATAAATAAAGAAACTATAATATGGTCTTCATAAATTCCTAAATCAACACTTTTGCCCAAGAAATAGAAGAAAATGGTTCAACTATTTCATATATTGTTTATTACTGCATTATTATTATTAATAATTCATTCGCCTGTTTAACAGATATCATCGATGAATTCCACGATTCCTATTTCTGTTCAACATTAAAGAAAATATTAACACACGGTCCAATAAACTAAAATGCAGTATTGGACAATATCTTAATCTTTATTGAATTCTTACTATGAATAAATTAGTGAAGTTTTGCAATAATTAGAAACCAATTCAAGTTTTTTAACTAGCAGATTTAAAAAAACAACATTACCTGAACTTTTAAACGTCAATGTGATTTGTGACAACGAGACGAGACATAGCGGTGTTTGAGTGAATGATTAATTGTAACATCTACAAACTGGAGACTAACCCCGTTTAAGCAGAGACGTGAGAGTAATTGTAATTGTATAATATTGATCTAAACAACTAAATTAGGAACTACCCTCAACCAGTATAAATACTGAATAATGCAAACGACAACAAACGCAATGTCTCAATAGAAGACCATCTTGCATTATGTCAAGTTACTTAACTTTTTCCCGAAATCATGTTTTGTTTATGAACAAAATAACCGAAACATTCAATGGTCAAATAATTTGAGAGATTGCAAATTATTCCGGAATGAAGCGAGAAATGTGATTCGTTACTACTTTACCATGCTAGCATAGACGATAAAATTACTCGAAATTCAGAAGTAAATTGACAATACGTAAAATTAATTTAACTTATTGTTACATATATTCTTGTTTGATGCACATGCAAATAATATGAAGGAAGAAATGAAAGAAACATAAATATTAAAGTTAAATTGAGAACTTAAATCTTTATTAAACACTGCTTGAGTAATAGCCTCTAGCAAAAGTAATTTAAACTGCAGTTATATATTTGACTAATACAGGGTATTACTCGTATTAACAAATGGTAAATGATCATATACAAATGTAGTTAGAAATGACATAAAACACATACATCTAGTGTTCTGCTTTGTTTCAAACATGCAATACTGTCATACTCATAAAAATCATGCTGAGCTTCAAGCCAATAATCATTTGTGGGAAAATTGACAAATGGAGAGTATCTTTTCTGATCTATTTAGACACCTATTATCAAATCGTTTTAAATGTGTGTTGTCCAATTTATCGGCGATAGTAATTTATTAGGTTCTTTACAATGTATGGTAAGTTTGTAATCTAGAATATGCCAATACTTATGCCAGTGTTTTACCACTGTCCTACCTATATACACAACATTTTAACTAACAAAGTCTTTTAGGTTTAGCCCGGATATTGAATATATCAAGAAAACTATTAACAAAGAAGAAACTAAATAGGAACATTGTTACACTGCGCATTTAATGTTCGTCTTTCTTATAAACAATATCAAATACCGTGCATTTTTTTGTTTTTCAACGAACTTAATTCAACCACAAATATCTATATTTCAGTTTGTATCATTGTCCAGATCAAACTAAAATACAAATTGAAAATATTATTTATAAGAATAATCAATAGAAAACATCATGAAACTTCAAATATTTGATAAACCAAATATAGAACTGCATCTAAACCACAAGAAGTTGTAACTCGAAAAACCGATGAGCGTGTATGAGCATAACGCATGTTCGTCAAAATTACAGGGTAAAGTTATTTATTCAAACAGAGTTCGAACCAAAAGTAGGAAAACAAGAATATGTAAGGTAGTGTCTAAAATTAAAATAATAATTCCTAGCTCTACGTCGGTATTTAAAAATCACAGTTAAAATAATATTATCAAGGAAAGTATTGCGTGCAAATATCAACATTCCTTTTGTCTAGGTAAGTAAAAAAACCATTCTTTTCGATTACAAAACGTATTAAGAGATTCAAGAGATTCTCAGTACTACTTATCAATCTTACCAAATTATCATATACGCTATTCTTCTAAAGTAAAACTAATATCTAGAGATTTACAACTATAAATATTTCACTTTCTTGGTTGTCAAATATTACAGACGTATAGATCATTTAAAACTCTACACCTTTTGGATACCAAAGACTTTCTGATATGTTAAGTCTTACAGACTATCTGTTATTCAATGACACACTTAAACACAGACATAGTTTGTGGTTTAGACACAGAAAAAGTACTACAAAAGCTTATCAGATTTTCGTATGTATCATTTAGTATTGACCTGTTCGCCAGGTTTACTCCATATACCTTTAAATGTATTTTTAAAATCTTATTACAGTCATAACACTGTCATATGCATTTACAAACAGGTTAATACAAACTAAATCAGCACATAATATCAAAATGTATCAAGCTGTTTTTTTTCTTTCTTTAAATCCAAGTATTTACAAATGACTATTTTTAAACAAATACTCTTGAAACAAACATTAGTCATGCAACTAAAAGTTTGAGCTACACGACAGAATATGAACGTAATACAACACAATATGTGACAACGCAACAAGACTTGCTGGTATTTGAGTGATTTATTTATGTTACGTTTGGGGTCTGAATACAAACAATTGTTCAGTAGAGAAGTGAGCAAGATTGTTATTGTTTAATCTCATTATTTAGTAAACTATTTTAAGCACTATAAAGCTAGTATAGTACGCAATACTATAAACGACATCAAATGCTAAATCTCAATAATAGAAATTCTGCGTTATGCCAAGAAACTTTTCTTACAAAATATTCTATCTATTAAAGAAAAAATATTACCAAAATATCCAATGGGCAAATTTACTCAATGATTATTATACTCAATGAAGCCAGTAATTTGATTCGTTACCATTTTACAATGCTTGAATTGACTACGAATTACTGAATATTTAATAATAAATTGAGCATATATAGAAACAAATTCAGTTTCTTAGTAATTGTACGATTCAGTCAGTTATTTCATGAGGACATATACACATTTCTCGTATATTTATGTACATGTAGAGAGACGCAAACTGAATATAGAAATTTAATAAAGAATTATCACACTATGAGTACAACCAGTGTCAAAATACTGTCAAGTGTTCATGCATTATCATTAAGGACATAATATGAGTGCATTTAACAAAACGTATTCAAGTAATACACGTCTATTACCTTTGTATTCCGATATGTATATAAAAATATTACTTGCAGAGTGTATAGATGATTTAAAATGACCGTCATCCTCAACTTCTCTAGTCTAACTTAGTTATTGCAAAATCATGCGACTTTTTGAAGACAAACAATCCGAAAGTTTAGTTTGAGACAAAAAACGTCCCTATTAAAATACTAGTCCTCAGTTAAGACTTTTAATCGTAATAAAAATCAACTTAGAAGAAAATACTGCAGAAGAAAAATATGAAAGAAAATATTATAACTTAGTAATACCATAACATGTATCCCAACTGAATTGACAATAAGTTTGCACGATACATTAACCTACAAGATCAGAATGTAAGCAATTGAACTAAACTAAGTGAATCGTTCTACCACAAATGATGTATCTATGTGCCTTTTGGTCAATGTTCAATTATAGCAAGGCGCTTAGTGTATGTTTGTCTATCGATCCATTGTCCAATCGGTCATCACATAATAATTATTTTAATTGGCTTCGATTTTAGAAAAACTTGCATGTATATTATACTTATTAGACACATAATCAATATCATACAACCAAACGAAACTTGAAAACATCAACAAAGTGCAAGAAGCATATACATTGTAATAGAAATCTTGAATAAAAGTCTATAAAATGTTGTAGTACGTACTTACATTTTAAAAGGATAACATGTTTTTTCAACACAAATTATTTCAAGTGCATCAGTCTTAATCTCCCTTTTCAATTGAATACAACATTTTATTCCCTTCATTTATCAATTTGGTTGTCAGTGAACTGCGTGTTATTTTCAATAATAATCCATTCACAATTCCAGATGGTTGGCTTTCTTTTAAAAATAAATACTTGCTGGAATAACAAACGACATTATAAAATGAAATATTCTCCAAATGCATGAACCATTCTATTGCATGCTCGCATTCAGTTTTACCACAATGATTATTTCTTCAAACATTACAAGTGCAGCGCTGATGACTATTTCATTTCAAATTATCAAATCTTACTACAAAACAAGTGCAACGATAACCTAAGTATATGCGCGTTTTAGTAATTTGCACACTATTGTAACTTAAAAATAATTATTCTATGAAATGTGATTTACAGTATACAACTTAAATATTAGCTTGTACATCCACCTTCTTCAGAAATCGCTCTACAAATATTTTATGACTATATAAACATTCAAATGAATTTGATTATTACTGTTTTGAATCATTACATTACCATATTCAAATTATTTTGTAATTTCATTTTTAATCTCTTTATTACTACGATACACTAACTATATGGTACATGTAAGCAACATCAGATTTTCTCAAATTTCCATTTATCCCAGAACATTTAGGGGACACTGTAAAACATTGAAATGATTTATCCATGTCTTTGTTTTGGAAAAATAATCATCACCATACGTATAAGATAATGCCATTTACTTCAAGTTGTCAGAATTACATAATATTAAGTATCTACTTATACAAAACAAAATGAGAGTACAAAAATATTCAACAAGATTACATCGATATTGTTGTACGTACTAACTCTGACAAGTATACTCTGTTAGTAAGCTACTGTCAGCGTACAAACCCAAGGAGAGAGTTACCTCAAGATAATTGTCAATTAACTGTCGTTCCGAGAAATAAAACTGACTTCAGATTTGAAGATCAATGACTGAAATTCATTTCTGGACCTGGATTATGTAATATTGTAGAACCGGTCACCAGGTCATGACAAAATTAGATGAGGAATGCATTTTTGTGTGATTCATCTGCCTGCTACAAAAACAGAGATGGTGATGTGAAATTTACAAATGGACTTTAAATCCGACAATTTTATGTAATACTCCAGTAAGGAACTCATTTAAACCAATGTGTCGCTGTCTTCAGCTTGAATTGGCTCGTGTTTACTAAGAATAATGAGGCTTTTAATCAAATGTTTAAATTAAAAACGTTTACTCGCAGCACCGCTCCCTGACCTTATCACCTAATTTTATTGATAAACAATCGCTTTATAGACACAATTTGAATCCACTTGTTGGTCTGCAGAACATCTTATAGATAACAGACTTCTCAGGAATGACTCATCACTAGATACAAGATTGTCCAAATACGTTTTTTTTGTCAAACTGTATGTATTGATGTTATTTACACAGCCACAAAATGGCTTTATTGGCTAAACTAACATGTTTTTTATCGTTAGCCAGGACATTCTTATCAACAGTTCTCATTCTTTAGCATCCAAAATGTAAAACATGAAAGAAAGTGTTAAATTAACAAATAACTACATGTTGTTTTTACCGATCTGTGACCGGATGTTATTGCTTACAAAATTGTAAGGTTTAAAACAATTAACTTAAAGACAAGAAGAACAGTTGTTAATATAAACTGACAATAAATATTGGAACACAACTTGTAAGCATCATCTTACCATGGTGTCAATACATTCATCAAGTTTTTCTTGATACTTTTCCTATCGCATTGAGTTAAATAATTTCAAACAAAAATGGATACCTTCGTCTGTCTCAAATTCGCATTAGACTAGTTCTGATACACACAAAGTGGGAACTGATTGAATTAAATACAATATTTGCCTTTCTCATTCCAATTTGTATTTCTCGTTCCAATTTGTTATCAGGTAAATGCTTACATAGCTTATTTTAAGACATTCACAATCCCAGAGGTTTATCTCTATCTCAGTTATATTTCGTGATGGTCCATCACATTCGCTATTAAATTATTATTATATATTGAAAATAAACATTTATGTTCAATCCTCATACTTACAATCGCTAATTTATTATGACATACAAACAGAAGTAAGAAATATGAGTATCCATTTAATTCAACTTTAATCAAAATGAAGAGCCTGACAGTTCAAGGAAAACATTTTTGTCTACATGTTATTGAATAAATGGATATTATGTTGATGTGCTTATTCTGCTTATCGTCATCGACACCACCTCATAATATGGAATATAACAGCAGATGTGAGATAATTTGATACGAGATCGTCCATTTGTCGTGGTATTGATGGATAACAAGTCAATGTCAAATAGCATACTTTTGTGGAGCTTGGTCATGAAATTATTTCTACAGGCATTCTCCCTCCTACCAATGATTCATAATTGTGTAGGGCAGTTGTCAGTCACTGACGAATGTATGCGCTTAGTAGTTGGTTAACAGCTATTTTCAGAGAGTTAGCCTTTCCAGGAACAGTGAGTAGGTTGGCTGACGGTTTGTACGGTTGGACCTATACAATGTGTTGCTACGGCGTTAAACCAAACAATAAAAAACAAGCAAACAATGTCAAATATATTACCAAGGGAGTCTGTAACATTATTGCTATGGTTGCAATGGGTCGATGATATTTAGATATGATTTTAACAAAGCAGAGCCGTAAAGAGAAACATCAGGATCGGTTGTCGTTTAATTGAAAAAAACTCACATCTAGACAAACTATCATACCTGAGATAGGATATCTTAAAATGTGGTCTTAGACAATTGAACAATACTCAGTTCAATTCAAAAATAGAGCTCCAACGTATTCTCCATCTCAATTAAATTAATTTGAAAGAAAAACAAAACGCTAATAACAGAATTACCGTATTTTTGAAATTGATTAAAACATATTTATTATACTCATGTTATGTGCAATACCCTAATGTTCTCAACCCTAATCTTCATAAGTCATTGTTTTCCTAAAATCTATTACCAGAATTTGAAATTAACTAGATTTGAACATTATGTATACTAGAGGAATTATGTCTTCAATAACATTATTATATTTATCATTATCTTGTATGACAAGTTTGCCAATGTATCTTGGATAGTTGAACCGTTATTTAAGTTTGATATTTTATCATTAGTCTTACATTGAGCATGTTTAATTGAGGTATGACTTAAATTGAAACATACATTGGACGATTGAAACCAACCAGCTGCTTTTAAAAACAGTTTTGCTTTTGGTATAATGAACTAATGCACACTATCTGTATCTAGCGTTCGACTTCAGAAAACATACATCACCGTCAGTAAGTATTTGTAATCATATATTCCGTGCAATACGGAATATATTCGGTACAATTTAAAATTTGCACTATAATATATATTGCTGTTTCAGTCTAGCAACCGTATTTTAGCATTCCCTTTATTTGTTACTATTTTTACAAAGTTTAAACTAAAGTATTTTCTTGGTTTGACGTCTATAAACTGCACATTTTTTTGAAAGAAATATATAATACTGGGCTTAATTTAACTGGCCAGCATTACATACAACTACTCTTTACTTGGCCAAATTTGAGACAAAACATCGTAAGTTACAATGGAAATTCAATCCTGACTATAATTCCCATCAGCAATTCTCCAAAAGAATCATAGCTATGTTACTGGGCTACTGAGATTAACATCAAAGAGCCCTTTGGTGCGTTCTGTCTAAAATGTGTGACTGTTACAATTTTAGGCGGAATAGATGAAGTAAATATCGTCTGATCGCCAATATACTGTTCGTGTTAGCATCGGTTATCTATAATATGACAAATGTAGACATCAATTATTTCTGCTTTGTAAATAAGATTAAATGGTAGATGGATAAAGCAAGTGGAGTTATATGTCTCTGTTTTTGTTTCAATAATAAGCTCATAGAGAATGCTGTATCACTTTACATAAGACCTTTTGATTTCTTTGCATTAAGGGTGTATCAGGATTTGAAATTGAAAAAAAATCTATGAAGTGGCTGTGGTTATTAAACATATAAAAATATCCATAAATTTCGTGGAATTTATCGATGAATTTTATTTCTGAATAACATTTAAGGAAATGTTAACACACGGTCCAATAAACTGTATGAAGTATTGGACAATATCTTCTTCTTTCTTGAATTCTGACTAACTATAAATAAGTGATTTTTGCAAATATAGTTTGAAACCAATTCAAGTTTTTGAACTAGAAGATTGGAAAAAACAGACATCATAGGAACTTTTAAACTACAATGTGATTTGTGACAACGAGACGAGACATAGCGGTGTTTGGATGAATGATTAATTGTAGCATCTAGAAACTGGAGACTGACGTTTAAACAGATACGTTAGCGTGATTGATATTGTTTAATATTGATCTAAACAACTAAATTAAGTACTACCCTCAACCAGTATAAATACTGAATAATGTAAACGAAAACAAACACAATATCTCAATAGAAGACCATCTGGCATTATTTAATTTTAAAACATACTTAATTAAGAACTACCTTCAACAGTATAAATACTGTATCATACAGAAGACAACAAACACAATGTAGCAATACATGTACAAGAGAATCCTGCGTTATGTCGAGTAACTTATCTTTTCCCAATAATCATGTTCTGTTTATGAACAAACAACATTACCGAACTATTCAATGGTCAAATAACTCGAGAGATTGGAATCTTTCCCTCTTTGAAGCGAGTACTTTGATTCGTTTATTCGCAATATCAGCATAAACGACAAAATCACCCAAAAATCAACAGCAAATTGCATATATTTATATTCTAAGCAAATATAAATATGCAGGAACGATTGAAAGAAACATAAATATTAAAGTTCAATAGAGAGCTTTAATCTTCATAAAGCACTGCTTGAGTAATAGCTTCTTGCAAATGTAGTTTTAACTGCAGTGATATATTTAACTTAAACAGGATATTACTCGTAGTAACAAATGGTAAAATAATCCTATAGTTAAAGATGAATTAGAAACACATATATCTAGTTTTTCTGCTTTTTTTCAAACATGCTATACTGTCATACTCTACATGGAAAAGCTATATAGATCATGGTGAAATGCTATCTTTTAATCATAAAATCATTCGTTGAAGAATTACCAAAATGGAAGTTTACTATTAAGTATTAACTATTTGAAGTTTTAACTTACGACAGTATAAGAACGTAATACAACATGTTATGTGACAACGATATGAGACATGCTGGTGGTTGAGTGATTTATTGCATGTTACGTTTGTGGTCTGAAAACAACAGTATTTCTATAGAGAGGTAGGAAAGTTTGTAATTATTATCTTATTATCTTATTTGTAAGTAAACCAGATTAAGCACTATAAAACCAGTATTAGTATAGTTCGTAAAGTTTGACCCCGATCTGACCTTTTACATTTGCATCTAATAATTATCTACCCATATCCCGACGACAATCAGTACCACGCTTATTCTACAAGTTCGGCAGCGATTTCAAAATTATTGAAGTATGTTTATGTGTTTAATTGCAACACATAATCCTCATGGCCACGGTGTAATCGAGCAATAATACTACATTCGTAAAGGGGTCATTTTTAGAACAATTCAATAACTACCGCTTAAAAGGTATCATTCATGCGCATTTATTCTCCATCTGTATTTAAAATAGATAAAGTCTAATATTCAGAAATCATTCAAAGTCATCAACTATGATCTGCAAAGTTTTCCTATAGAACCATTCATAGTACATGAGACGATGTAACAGTTCTACTGATAACTGGCACAAACGACGGGTCGTGACTGAAACCATTTTTTTTACATAAGATGACATAATCATCCCTAATGAGACGCATAACTAAGTAGCGAATATTCTTACGCTTGAGATAGAGTTTATATTACTAGTGTATTAATGCGCCCGTCATAGCAGACGATCTTTTTGAATTGCTCTATACATGAATAATGAGGGACTACTTTTGGATTCGTTAATTTTCAGAGTGGGAAAGGGTCTGAAATACGTTAAATATATTTGTTCAGGAATAAAGTCCCGAACAAATGAAAATGTTGCGCTATGTCAAGAAACTTTCCTTGCAAAAAACGTTTTCTATCTATAAAAGAAATCATAATACCAACAATCCAATAGGACAGTTACTCGATGATAACAATATACCCCTGATTGAAGCGAGTAATTTGATTCATTACCATATTACAATGCTTGAGTAGACGACAAAATTACTGAATATTCAACAATAAATTGAGCATGTATAGGAACAAATTCAGCTTATTGGTATTTGTACGAATCCGTCAGTTATTTCATGTGGAAATAAACAAATTACTTGTTTATCCATGACACAAACTAAATAAAGAAGTAAAAAAATTCGAACAATATGAGAAAATGAAATATCATACTAGTGTGGAAACACCTTGTAAAGAGTTTATGTATTTTTATCAAAAAAAGCATAATATGGATGCATTTTCGTAATCGTATTCAAGTTATACACGTTTATTAACTTTATATGTTGATTTGTATATATAAACAGACTATTTGCAGATTGTATTGATAATTTAAAAATGATGTGCTCTTCAACTATTCTAGTCCAACTTAGTTATTGCAAATCATGCGGTTTTTTTACATTTTTTATTTACAAAAGTTAAGTTTTAGATATGAAACGTCCCGATATAAGGACTTTCCGCTATAAAGACTATTGATGGCAATACAATGGAACTTTATAGTAGAGGAAAAAAAGAAAATATTATTTTATCATGTTACTTTACAGGGTTTAACGTCGTGTCAACACATTTTAGCTCATTTTACGGCGTCCAGCGAACCTAACCTAGCTTTCATGGACCCTTGTCTATAACCAGTACTCACCTACCCTTCCACAAGGCCGGAAACTTCTTCATATACCTTATTAATGGAAGGAAATTGACATTATTGTCAAATTTTCATGGAAGGGTATAACCTCCCGGTCGGGATTCGAACATGTACCCCTCTCGGGACACGAGATTCCAAATCCCGGCGCGATACCATCTGCGCTACGGGCCCGTGTTGTAAGGAAAATCTAATTAAGTTTAACACTGACAAGTATTCAAACTGAAATCACACTAATATTGAACTACAAATTAACATACCAACATCAACATGTTAAAAATTTAAGTTTTAAATATTGAATTGTTTTACCACAAATTATGTATCTATGTGCCTCTGTGTCAATGTTCAATTATAGCACGGCGCTGGGTGTTTGTCTGGCCAGTCGGTCATCATCTAATTTATATAAATAATAATATATTATAGAAGTCTCGAGTAAATGTCCATACAATATAGTATTCCGATACGTACTTACATTCTAAAAGCCTCTCAAAAGAATTTACTTTTCAACACGAATTTCTTCGAATGCATCAAACTTATTTCAGTTATCTCCTTTTTTATTGAATGCAACTTTTTATTCCCTTCTTTTATCAGTTTTGTTGTCAGTGAACTGAGTCTTTCTTTACAATATAAATTCATTTACAACTCAAGATGGTTGGCTTTCCTCCAAAATTAAATACTTGATGGAATTACAAACGACACTATAAAATAAAATATTCTCCAAATGCACGAAAAATCTATTGGATGATCGCATTCAATTTTCACCACACTAATTATTTATTTAGACATTAACAGTGTACAACTTTTGACTCACCAAACCTAACAACAAAATAAGTGTAACAATAACTTTCGAATATGCGCTTTTAAGTCATTCTTACATCATTTATACTTAACAAGAAATACTATGTCATTTTCAATTGTATATTCAATTTACAATAATTTACAGAATAAAACTTCAGGATTAGTTGGTATATTTCCCTTTTTTAAAAAAACAATTAATAACACTTTTGTAATTAATAAAAATTCAAATGAATTCGACTTTTTTCCGGTTAAAAATCATTCAACTACAACTTAAAATCTATTCGATGATTTTATCTCTGAAATACTACAAAATACTGAGTATATTTAATGTACGCATCATCATATTTTTCTCAAATTCCAGAAATCCCAGAAATTTAGGGGACACTGTAAAAACTTATAACCGATTTATCCATTATTTATTTGAGAATCACTTAATCATCTCGATATACATACGATAATGTAAATTATTTCTAGCTGTCAGAATCATTTACGCATTACTAAGTACTTATTTATACAAAACAAATTGAGTAAACAAAGTATTTAACAAGATTCCATCAATATTGTTGTACGTACTAACTCTGACAAGTATACACCGTTTCTGATAGTGAACAATTCACTGTAAGTGTACAAACACGAGAAGAGAGAATCACCATAAGATGATATTCAATAGAAATAAAACTGACTTCAGATTTGATGATCGATGACTGGAAATTATTTTTCTTGACCCGGATTATCTAATATTGTTGATTGTTCACCAGGTCATGACAAATGAGAAATGCACTTCGATTTTGTGTGATTCATCTGCCTGCTACAAAAACAATTAAACCCGGTGATGTGAAATTTACATCGGAACCTTAGATCCGAACTTTTTCTGTAATACTCCAGTGAGGAACTCATTTTAACCAGTGCGTCGCTGTCTTCAGCTTGAATTGACTCGTGCTTACTAAGATCAGTATGTCCTTCAATCAAATTTGAAAACTAAAATGTTCATTCGTGGCACCATTACCGGGACATTATTATGTAATTTTATTAATGAGCAATAACGTAGACAAGATTAAAGCAATTTGTTGGTCTGTAGAACATCTGAAATATAACAGACTACTCAGGAGGGACATATTACTAGATACAAGATTTCCAAACAAAGTTTGAGTCAAATAATGTATAGACGTAATTTATTGTCCCAAAGCTGCTTCAGTAGTTAAATTATCATGTTTTGTATCGATAGTCATGGCATTCTTATAAACAGTTATCATATTTTAGCATCCAAAATGTAAACATGAAGAAAGTATTTTAGTAGACATTATGAAAATAACTATTTACCATTCTGTGAACGAATGGTATGTTGTTTTTTTTTTTTTTTAAATTTAAGATTTAAAAATTATTTCAAGGCAAGAGGAACAGTTTTAAATATACTATTGGCAAATGTAGAAACAACTTGTAAGCAACATCTTACCATGATACTAATACATTCATTGTGTGTTTTATGATACTATTTAAACATTAAATAACTCTTAATTCTCAAATTCGCAACTGACTTATCTCGATACACACAAAGTACAAAAAAAATCAATTAAAAAAATATTTGCCTTTCTCGTTTCCAATTTGTCATTATGTAAATGCTTACATAGCTTATTTTAAGACATGTCCAATCCCAGAGGCTTATCTTCTTTTTAGTCATGTTGCATGATGATCCATCATGTTCACAATTTAATTAATATTACACATTGAATATAAAACATTTATGTTCAATCCTCAAACTTTAAATTGCTAATTTGTTATAACATATGAACAGAAGTAAGAAATATGACAATATGAGTACCCAAGGAATTTAACAAACTTTACTCAAAATGTACAGCTTGGACAGCTTGGCAGTTGAAGAAAAATAGTTTTGTCTTCATGGTATTAAAATACCGATAAATTGCTAGAATAATACTTATTTTATGTGTATTCCACAAACGAATTTTATTCTTCCGAGTTCTATAACTAGAAAGTATGTCGATGTGCTCATTCTAGTTATTGTTTAAGTGTCACCCACGCTACCTTATAATGTGAAACATACCAAATGAGGTACGTTAATTTAATACCACATCGTCTGGATTTTGCTGTATAAATGGATAACAAGTCAATGTCAAATATTATTAGCAAGGGAATCTGTAACATAATTGTAATGGTTGCAATAAGACGATGGCATTCAGACATAAATATAACAAAACAGAGGTTTGAAGAGAAACATTAAGATTTGTAGACGTTCAGAATGCATAATAAGACTGCCACAAAGAACACTGATTAGATGTTGACAAGATGGTTATACTTTATATTCAATTACGAAATCAATCTTGTATTCGCATTTTTTAATAAGGCAAATGGAATAATAAAAAGATTTTTTTTAATCTTTAAAAAGCAATAAATGTTTAAACGAATTTGAGTGATAACAGTGTATTATATGAAGTAAATAATGTATTTCAATACTGCCAATATAATGCTTAATTTGACGGGACATTATGAAAGTCTCTACAATCAATGTAGCATTTCTTGATAAACATTTTATCAAGTTGATCTGAACCGAAATGATATCAATTTTAAATAGATCACAACTTTTTATGTGTTTGTTAAAGTCTTTATTCCTCATACATACACGTATTTATCATGATTTTAACAGCCATTATTTCTGGATAAACCAAGTCACTGTAGCTAATATTTGCCTCAAAGTTTATTCAGATTTAATTTGGAATTGATTGAGCAATATTCAAGTCACTTGTTGTCTTGGATACTAAGTAAATCGAGATATGTATAACTCGTGAAATATCGTAGCAGTGTAAGGTATTAACACACCTGACATCTAGAAAAGACTACCATAACTGAGGTAGGATATCTTAAAATGTGGTTTAAATCAATTGAACAATACTCAGTTCAATTCAAAAATTTTCATAACCCATGTTTCTGTATAAAAATATATAAGAAATAGCGACGTATATCCTTGCCTTCAACTTAAAGCATGAACAAATCAAAAGAAAAACAAAGGGTTGTGAAAAATGCAGAATTACCTCATTAATTAAAATGATTAAAAACATATTCATTATACTCATGTCATGTTCAATACCTTAATTATCCCTTAATTATCCCACTCTTATTGTGAACAATCTTCAAAAATCAATGTGTTCTTAAAATCTGTAATTAGAATTCGAAATTTAGAAAATGAATTGACAGGAGGAATTATGTGTTCATTCAGGTTTATCAATTACTCGTTATCTTGTATGACAGGATTTGAAATGTTCTTGCCATGTTGAACACAACAATAATTAAAGTACTATATTTTTATCATAAAACATACGTTGAGTATGATAAATTCAAATATGACTTAAATTAAAATTTAGATTAGACGGCACAAACAAACCTGCTGTTAAACAGTTTTGGCTAAACTTATGCACACTATATTTACTTTAAATTTTAGAAAAGACACAACCGCCAATACGTATTTGTATCACCATTATCATCATAAATCCCGTGCCATAACAGAGTCTATACGACACAATGTAGTATATATATTGCCGTTTGACTATTACAACAGTAATTATTTGTAGATGCCTCATTTGTTATAGTGTGTTTAAAGGATACTATGTTTTGGGTTTGACTACTATAAACTGCACATCTTATTTTGCAAAATATCTAATACTTGGCGTCATTTTAACAGGCCACACTTATCTAACACTATTCTTTACTTTGCCAACATTGAGACGAAACATCGCAATTTACAAGGGAAAATTAAATCTTAACTTTTGATTTCTGTCTTTTTGGCAGTTCTTTTTCGAACCGTGATACTAAAGCCAGGCATTTAAGATAAGTCTCCACAAGCAATTGTGTGCGTTCTGACTAAGATTTGTGACTGTAACAATTTTGTCGGAATAGATGAAGTAAATATCGACTGATTGCTTATAAAATGTTTGTGTTAGCGTCGGTTATCTATAATATGATAAATGAACGCATCAATTATTGCTGCTTTGAAAATACAATAAAATGGTGATTGGGAAAAGCAAAAGGCAAAATGAGTTATTAGACTGTATGTACCAATAATAAACTACTTCAGAATAATTCATTACTCTAAGTAAGTCTTGCTTAAGGCATTATTGAACCAAACTTCCTTGTAAGAATGCATATACAACTTACTACAAGTAAAACCAGTATTTAAGCGTAGATTCCGTATACCATTACACCAAACATAATTGAATACAATATATGTTTTGTAGAATTGTTAAACACATCCTTAATAAGCTCGAACTTTTTAATATTTCTACTAGTGATCATGAGCTAAAGATTCTTGCTTACAATGAGGTATTTCCATGATTATTCTTTATTTAATCAAGTCAAGAACCGCAATATTATGATTTCATCTAAGTCGAACAAAATACCATTCATGTTCATTTTTTATGAACATTCATTCAATGAACAATGTAATAGTTGTATTCCAACATACAAACTTAAAGTATTTAAATCCATATCCCAGTGTATCAGTGTACTTAATAAACTTAAAAAGCAAATAGAGAATATTTTAGAATACTATTTATCAAAACAATGAATAAAAGCTATTTCACGAAACTTGAAGTATTTGATTAACAGTCTTTAGAATATAAAATTGCATGTGAACAAAATAAAATATTTAACAAGAGAAATCGATGTAGGATGTTTCCTTTTATCTTTTATTTACGACTAGTATGTAAAACCATTTTATGTTTGTCCAAAATACAAGGTAAAATAAAGTATTCGTTCAGAAATTACATTATACCACCATTGTGAAATACTATTACATGTAAACTAGAAAGCGTCTTAAAATTAGATCAAATAATATTATTATCTTGGTATTCCAAATTACTAACTTAAATCAATTAATCGAGGACACTGTATAAATGTTTAGGACATACATGTATATTTCCACATCTTTTGTCTAGGGGATAAAAACTATAGATTTTAATATGATTATCAGATGCATTGAGTATATGTTTAGAATTACTTCATCAATCATACCAGTCTATGTCTATCATATACACTTTTCTTCCAAAACAGACCTTTTGAGATTAACAACTATTACTCATTATTGTCAAACAGTACACACGCATACATTATATAATTTTTTACTTTACACATTTCTTTTGAATATTAAACATTCTAGATATGTTTAAAGGCGCTTGTTTTTCTTAAATCGTACATACTATCTGCTAGCAAATTACAATTAACTACCATAACGAATTCATCACACGTATTAATCGTTTAATACTCACATTGTTGCCTGTTGTGCTACATGATGCTCTAAATTTGATTTGCGCCATAAAATTGATATTGTGACTGTTATTTTACTTCAAATATGTAAAACAATATCCACAAACAATTCGATAAAATAACTAGTAAAATTAAATTTCGTACGATTGTAAGTCCACAATATGTTTAGACAATAAGTTGACATTCAAACATCCAAATGTAAATTAGTAAACTTACCACAGATAATGTATTCATATGACTAGTTGTCAATGTTTATAATAACAACAAGCAAATTAAAGAAACATTTACCGATGTAACATATACACTATCTTATTCTTATACTTGGTATTTGTTTTACCTAACATTTGCGCGGTCGGTTAACAGACGCTTTATTAATTGCCTTCTATTAAGAACAAAACTAGCGCGTATAAGAAACTTATAAAAAAGAGAAACAACTTCAACATACAAACAAATTTAACTTGAAGGAATCAACTAAGGGATTTAATACCTTTATTAGAAGTATTGTGTAAATTACAGTTGGTACGGTTATTACATAAGTACCTACATTATTATAAAACCTCTAAAATTAGTTAATGGTGAACATGAATTCCTTCGTTTGCATCAGACTCTATCAAGACACACATTTAATCTCCTTTTCCAATTGAATACAACATTTAATTCCCTTCTTTTGTCAATTTTGTTGTCAGTGAATGCGTGCTTATTTTTGATAATAATGCATTCACAACTCCAGATGGGTGACTTTCGTCTATAAATGAATACTTGCTGGAATAACAGACGACTTTATAAAATGAAATATTGTTTAAATGCAAGTTCAACTATTTGGTGTTCATATCAATTTATCATCACAATATTTGTTTCCAAATATTACCAGTGTTCAACTTCAGACTTTTGTCTTTCAAATTATCATGTCAAACAACCAAACGATACAAAATGCCACAATAATCTTAGTATATGCGTGTATGTGATATACTCATCAAGTCAGTTAAAACAAGGAATACACCTCGAGTATTGTCAGTAAAATATCATTTTCAGTATAAAACTTAAAAAATAATTTTGTGCGTTATCCCCATTTTTAATCACTGATGAACATTCAAATGAATTTGTTTTTCCTGTTAAGAATATATAAATTATCGTACTATATACGATGTGAATTCAAGATTTTTGACATTTGCTCTTTTTTTTATTTCTCAATTTACTACGAAATACCTAAGGTACACATTTTCAATGTCTTTCACAATAATCCATGAACTCTTAGAGGACAATTCGCATGTTAAACCTAAAATTATTTTAGCTATTCCTCATTGTAAAATCACTTAACCATCCCGATATATATACCATGATGTCAATTATTTTTAGCTGTCAGAATCATTTGCGCATTACAAAATAGTTATTTATACAAAAGAAATTGAGTGTACAAAATATTCACCAAGATTCTATCAATAATGCTGTACGTTCTAACTCTGACAAGCATACACTGTTTCTTATAGTGAACAACTGTCAGCGTATAAACACGAGAAGAGAGTTACCTCAAGATGATATCAAATTGTCAGTCGTCTCTAGAAATAAAACTGACTTTAGATTTGATGATCGGATGCTGGAGACTCATTTTCTGGACCCGGGTTATGTAATATTGATGATTGTTCACCAGGTCATGACAAATGTGGAATGTACCTCAACCATGTGTGATTCATCTGCTGGCTACAAAAACAAAAATGGTGATATGAATTTTACAAATGGACTTTAAATTAGAAATTTCCCCGTTATAGTCCAGTAAGGAACTCATTTTAACCAATACATCGCTGTCTTCAGCATCAATGGGCTCGTGTTTATCAAGACCGGTGTGTTCTTCAATCAAATTTTGAAAACTTAAATATTTACTCGCAGCATCATTTTTTTACCTTATCATGTAATTTTACTTTTCGTATTTCGTTAGCCATGCCATTCTTATAAATAGTTAACATATTTAGCCTCCAAATTGTAAACATGAATACAAATTATAAAAGTAGCATTAATGAAAATAAATATTTACCAATCAAGGATCGTATTGTATGTTGCTATACAAAATTATAAAATTTGAAAATTAACTTAAAGGCAAGAAGAACAGTTATCAATATATACCGTCGACTAAAGTAGAAACAACTTAAAGCATCATCTTACCAATAATACCAATACATTCATCAAGAGTTTCATAGTACTATTATTATCGCATAGTGTTTAAAACTTTCCCAATAGCATTCACATAATTCGTCCTTCTCAAATTCGCGCCCGCCTTGTTGCGATACACATCAAGTACGAACTGTTTCAAATAAATACAATATTTGCCTTTCTCTCTCCAACTTGTCATCATGTCAATGCGTACATAGCTTATTTAAGACATTTACAATCCCAGAGGTTTATGTTCATCTCCGTTATATTGCATGATGATCTATCTCGTTCAGTATTTGATTAATATAATATATCAAACATAAAAATATTTATGTTCAATCCTCATACTAACAATCGCTAATTTGCAATGACATAAGAACTGAAGTAAGAGATATGCGAATATGAGTACCCATGGAATTCAACAAATTTTAATTAAAATGCACAGCCTGGCCGCTGAAGAAAAACAGTTTCGTCCACAAGGTATTGAATTTCGTTATATATTTGCCTAGAATAATATTTATTTATTGTGTATTCGATAAAACCATTTTATACTACCGAATTATATAACTAAAAAGTATGTCGACGCTACCTTATAATGTGAAACATATTAACAGATGTACGTTAATTTAATAACAGATCGTCTGGATTTTGTTGTATAAATGGATAACAAGTCAATGTCAATATATTAGCAAAGGAATCTGTAACATAGTTGTATTTGTTGCAATAAGACGATGAAATTCAGATATAATTATAGCAAAGCAGTGGCTTAAAGAGAAATATTAAGATTGGTAGACATTTAGCATGTATGAAAAGATGATCAAAAAGAACACTGATGAGATGTTGACACGACGGTAATAATAATCAATATTTCAGTTACGAAATCAATTTTGCATTTGCACTTTTCCAAACAGGCACACCGAATAACAGTGATATTTGGTTTGTATGGTAAATCTGGATATAACTTGGAGCAAATATTAGCTAGAATGACATGGTTAATCCAGAAATCATGAATGTTAAAATCATGATAACTATGTAGATTCAGATTCAGATTTAATAAACATATAAAATGGTGATCGATTTTGGATTGGTATTCTTACGGGTCAGATCGAATGGATAAAATTTATTATTGCCATCTACTTAAAACATGATTTAATTGAAAGCAAACAAGACGCTATTAACAAAATTTATGCACATTTAACTCATTGTAAACAAGAAATGTCTTTAAAAAAGACAAACGGTGTCGATTAAAAAACAAGAGGGCCCAAAGGGCCCTGGGTGCTCACCTGAGGAAAAGGTCAAAGGTCACAGAAGAGCCATTTACAGAGGACCACTAATGTTAAAACCTATTTTTTGACCCAGTGACCTACTTATCCAACCAATCAGACCTATTTGAACAATTTTGGTAGGAAACCACCCACGGACCATTCCTGTTGAGTTTGGGCAAATTATCATAAGCGGTTCAAGAGAAGATGTTGTTTGAACTTTTCCTTATATAATTCAATGTAATATTGTGATTCATGGGGTGGGGTCAATTTTGACCCAGGGGCATAATTTGAACAACTGTGATGGAGGACCTCTAGATGATGTTATATACCAAATATGAAAGCTCTAGGCCTTGTAGTTTCAGACAAGAAGATTTTTGATAATTGCATTGTGAAAACCTATTTTTTGATTCCGTGACCTCCGTTAGTATTTGCTCATACAAGTTGTGACCACGCATCATCACTTCATCAACAACATTTGCAGACCAGTTACGCAGACTTGGCACATGATTGCCTACCGTAAACAATATAACAGCCAATGCAATTGCCGTACACTGATAACCTGCAGCTTGTGAGCATATCTGACCTTGGTGAAATCGACCGTTAATAATCCTTACCATTGTTTTGATCTCCGTTGCCCGTTCAATGTTGTTTAGAGTCAGCTACCTATGCTCGGTCACTACCAATGCTCGGTCACCCCTAGCAAATTTCGATTAATTAAAAAGGGGACCTCGCGTATTGTTTCTAATTTTAGTCATTATACCTGTCAAACGCTCGCGGAAAACCCCAAATCATGATCATCTAGACGCTTATCTGTTTATGCAGACGATAGATACGAGCGCACCTGCTGTTTTCCGCTAGAAAATCCTAGAGGCTAGAAAATCGAATTTGGACAGCCTTGTCTTTTTCACTTATAATTATTATAATAATTCAAGAAGTATTATGATTTATTTAAATTTATAATATTTATACAATAATCTATCAATTGTAAATAAAAATCTCACATATTTATGTATATTCTAAGTAAAACTGCTCCGAAATTTTCCAAAAATACCGTGTTTTACGTATTACACTCCGCGCCGATTTTATCCAATAATCGGGATCGTCAGACGCTTGTTTTTCTGTAAACGGAAGTAGGTCAACATGTAGACGATAATGCGTAATGAATTTGACATGAATTGACAGAATACCGTTAACCCGCTTCGATTTTGATATAAATGTGACCGAACAAAAATTATGAATTTATTCTTTAAAGTTACGTACCAATAACTCTGCGGATTAATAAATATATGTAGAGCTGTGACTCTCAAAGTGTAAACCCCGGAAACTGGACGTAGTAAGGCTAACTTAATAATTATTGGGTAATATGTCAGACTTTTTGCTAGAAACCGGTTCACATCTGGAGACGTAATTCATTTTACCCATAAAATATTGTGTTTGACACGTAACTTTTTATTGTTACAATATAAAAAAACACTTTGGAAAGCAATAGAAGTCTACCAAAAAAAAAAATAATCTACGAACGAAGCAAAATTTCGTAAAACACTGCATTACAATAGTGTGGCCTTTATTTTTTCGCGCGTGTCAGGGCCATCCAATCGAAGAGGGGATTTTCTCTGTTTCCCCCGTACGTCATTTTCAGTGCTTATAAAATCATCCAATAGAACGGCGGATTTCCGAAATTCCCAGACATACGTCATTATACAGAAATGTAGATCAAAATCCAGCTTAGACAGCTACGCCGAAAAAAATATTAAAAACATACTCATTATACTCATGTAATGTTTAATACTATAATTATTTCTATCTTAACGTGAACAATCTTCATAAATCATTGTATTTCTAAACTTATAATCAGAATTCGAAACTAACTAAATTTAAAATAGATTTGCGGGAGGAAGTATTTCTTCAATCAGATTTATCTATTACTTATTATCTTGTATGCCAGGATTTATGTATTGTGCCTAGTTGAGCATAATTACAACAGTTATTAATGATATTTTTCCTTTTTTCTTATAAACACTCATTCAATGAAACAATGTAATATTTCTATTCCCAAGTACAAAATCTAAGTTTTTAAAATCTATATCCCAGATTGTGCCATAATGATTGTTCAGATCATACTAGAAAAAAAAAAAAATAGAAAATATTTTTTGATCTCATTTATTTAAACAATCAACAAAAACTATTTTATGAAACTTGAAATATTTGATAAACAGTCTTAAGGATATAGAAAATCATGTGAACAAATTAAAAGATATAACATGAGAAAACATTGCCAGTTGTTTTCTTATATTTCATTCTCGAGTACAGTACATGTATGCAAAACCATTATTGTTTTCGTGCAATATAGTTTTGGTTTTACGGCACACCAACACAGAAAGGTCATATCGCGCCACGAGCAATATCGGGGGAAGTTATTTATTAATTCAAACTAACACTATAGAATAATTACTTAGCAAGAAAACTTCATAAATTTAGAAGAATCATGAAGTATCAAAAAGGTTCTCAAGCAGTTTCTGTCATTCTTACACACTTACTTTACTTTATAATTATAATTGACTACTTTTTCAAACAGAACTGATGAAGCCAGTTATAGTCTTTGAAGTATTGGATTGAACTTGGTGACATTATTTGAATGCAATACAATAATATTTGTGACAGCGATACGAAACATGCTGCTGGATTACTGATTTATTGCATGAAACGTTTGCGAACTGATTACAATGTTTCGGCAGTGAAGTGAGACATAGTGTAACTGTTTTTATCTCAACTATAACGTTGGTTAAGCACTATCCAGAAAACCAGCAGGGGCCCATATTATCAAGCGTCTTACGACCGATTTTAGTCGTAAATCCTTCTATATTGTATTGTTAAATTATCGTAAGATTTTTGATAATATGCTACCCAGTATACCATCTCAATACTGTAAACGGCACCAAACACTACATCTCAATAGTTGATGACAAGAAACTGTGCTTGCCAAAACAATTTTATGTCAATGAAGACTACCACAATGCCAAAATATACAAGATCAAAATTACTCGAATGATTACAATTTATCCCTCAATAAAGCCAGAAATTGGATTCATTGCGACAAAATTACTGAATATTGAACAGTAAATTGCGCATAAGAAGACACTCAATTGCTTGGTATTTGTATGAAGCAATCAGTTATTTCATGCAAACAAATACAAATTATATGTATATTTATGTTGGAAAGATTGCACGCCAACTGAATAATGATATTACAAAATAGTAAAGAACTCGCGCACTACCAGTAAAATTGTATATCGCAAGATTGTAAGTCTTCTATACGTTTAGACAATAAGGTGACCTTCAAACATCTAACTGTAGATTATCGAACTTACCACAGATGATGTATCCATATGACTAGTTGTCAATGTTTATAATAGCAACAAGCAAATTAAAGAAACATTTATCGATGTAACATACACACTATCTTATTGTTTAACTTGGTGTTTGTTTTACCCAACATTAGCGCAGTCGGTTAACAGACACCTTATCTTTTAGTTTCTATTTATAAAAAAACCAGAACGTAAACGAAACTTATTAGACAGAGGAACAACTGAAACATACAACAAAAGTAAACTTGAAAGAATCATTTATAGGCACTATTGCCTACATTAGAAGTATTGTGGAAACAATTTTAATATGGTATGGTATTCACATACATACTGCCATTTTTAAAACCCTCTCACAGGAATTTATTTGTAACATGAATTCCTTCGTTTGCATCATAATATATCGTTGTCAGTAAAATGCGTGTTTATTTTCAATATTTATCTATTCACAATTCCAGATGGTTGGCTTTCCTTGAACAATTTGGAATAACAGACGACATTATAAAATGAAATATTCTTTAGATCCAAATATTTGGTGACTATATTAATTTCTCATCACATTATTTTTTCCAAAAATTACCAGTGTTTAAAATTGGACCTTTTTCTTCCAATACATCATACCTTACAACGAAATAACAGCAACAATTACCTTACTACACGCGAGTGTAAGTGTGTGTATGTTTTACTCATCAAAGTAAATATAAAAGGAATACAACTCGAGTATTGTTAGTGAAAATATCATTTACAGTATGCAACTTTAAGACTTTTGTGTTTATTCCTCATTTTAAAATCACTAAATAACAACTATAGTTAAAGATTTAAATGAATATGTCATTTCCTGTTCAGAAAGAATCACCGCGTTATGTACAAAGTACACGAAACTTATTTTGACATTTCCTCGCTTTTTAGTTTCTCAATTTACTAGGATATACTTAAGGTACACATCTTCAATTTCTCTCACATTTGTCAAGAACTTTTGGAGGATACTATAAACATTGAAATTATTTATCCATTCATTCCTTATTGTGGAATCACTTAATCGTCACGTTACATTATACCATGATATCAATTATTTCTAGCTGTCAGAATCAGTACCACATCTTAGTACTTACTTAACAAAACAAATTGAGTGTACAAAATATTCCATCAATACTGTTGTCCGTTCTTAAGCTACAGTCTCATAAACATAAAAATAGCCGTGAGGGCATCGTACGAAGTCTCACGTTTATAACCAGGGTCCGTAAGATGAATTCATGATACACGTATCAGTTTCAAAGTCAAATAGTGTGAACACAATCGTGGCCGAGTATGGATTAAACATGCATATCTTCCAGCTACGGCTCCGTACGGGTGTGTTGTTTTGTACCATGTGCGTACCGTCACCTTGAAACGCAAGGCTTTCCACGGCCTACGACTGTCTGCACGCACGGGTCCGCAACAAGCCACGATTTTATGGGACTGAGGCATTACTCTGACAAGTATACACTGTTTCTGATAGTAAACTACTGTCAGCGTTAAAACACAAGAAGAGAGTTATCTCAAGATGATTTTCAATTATCTGTCGTCTCTAGAAATAAAACTGACTTCAGATTTGCAGATCAATGGCTGCAATGATATGGAACCAGATTATTAAGTCGTGGCAAATGAGGAATGTACCTTATTTTTGTGCGATGCAACTTGAATTTCAAGGTCAATGAATGCAAACTTAATTTCTGGAATCTGATGATGTTATATAGTTGACTTTTCATTATGTCAAGACTGATCAGAAAATATACGTTACATAGTGTGGGCGACTTAGTTATATTTTGGTGGGAGGATACGCGTCAATTCTTTTTGTATTGTCATTTTTAGAATTGTATATCACTTGTGACCGCATAATGTGACCCGATAACGTCTGCGTGAATATATGTAGCAGTCAGTGTAAGGGCAAAACTGACTAGGAAAGCAAAATAGCAAGCAATATTTATAGTCACAATGAATATCTACAACGACAGTTACTGTCTAAACGTTAAAATACATTTATTAAATGTATATTTTTACTTAATAATTAGAAATAGAAACTGTACGTAAGGTTTAAAATTTAGATTTATATGCACATATTAAACATTACAGATAACTTCTTAGCGTTAACAAGGCGTGATGCTTTCAAAGGGAGATAATTCTTCCCATCATGATCACATTAGGTGCGTTTTGAGTTATCGTTACTGCATATATACATTTTAAGCATATTGGTGAATAGTTTCAGCATTATGATTCTTACGGAAAGGGAGAAAACTCTTCTATCTAATCCTTGGAACAAAACAGAGTAATCGTTATTTAATACATGTATAATAAATATACTATGTCTTAAATCAACGAAAAGTGCGGTTTAAAGTCGGATTCTATGTGCAACATGTACATGTTTAACCGACTTAACTATATTTAACGATACTCTCTTATCATTAAAACAACATTAAGTCAGGTGACCTTCACTTAGGTGAAGTGAAACAACCGTAGGTAAGTTTCTTGCTCAATGCAATAAGCAACTTGTTCCGATTGGAGTTTAACCCCAGGACCTCGATAGCGCAGTTGGTAGCGCGCCGGGATTTGGATACTCGTGCCCGAGGGGGTGCGGGTTCGAATCCCATCCGGGGAGGTTATACCCTTCCATGAAAATTTGACAAAAATGTCGCTTTTCCTCTATTGATTAGATAATATGGAGAAGTTTCCGGCCTTGTGGAAGGGTAGGCGAGTACTGGTTATAGACAATGGTCCAGGAAAGCTAGGTTATGTGCGCTGGACGCCGAAAATGGCCTAAATTATGTTGAAACGGAGTTAACTCCAATAAATAAATTAATAAATAAAGTTTAACCCCATGACATCTCGCTCCCAAAGCGCGCGTTCTACCGCTGACACTGCCACCTTGCATGTAAACAGTACATTATTTATTACAAGTCATAAAACAGATGGATCCTCGAATATGTTAATATGTTAAGCCCCTCATTCCTCAAGTAATGGTATTTAAAAGTTTAAAACAAATCACACATCAACAAAAGTGTAAAGGTAATTACGGATGGCACTGTATCGGAACGTTCCTTACTAATCATTGTATCAGCGCCAACAGTTCTCAATAAACATAAAAATTGGTAAAGTTTGTATATTTCTGATCAATGAGCTCTATCGCTAATTACCTAGTTATAGTCGTGTGTTCAAGCAGAATTAAAGGAGTAGATCCTTCATGTAAATAAATATGCAGTTGCTAAAAAATGTGCAGTCTAGAACTGATTCATTTCGTGCACGATGCATTTTGAGTATTGAATGACGTCATATTACGCCAATGGGCCCTTATTGCAAAAAGATGGATGAAACTTACCCGGTACAGAGTTCACTTCATTTCCTGATGTAAACTTGTTGACCTTCAACTATGGTGTGATTTGTTTAATCCATCTATCCGCGTTTGAAACTGTCGTGTAAGTAACAGTAATATATCATAAGAACACATTTTACTCGCCAGACACGAACTTGAAAATATGGACTACTAAAAAGATTTATTTATACGCACTGCTTGAAATTCGACTGTCTGCTACGTTATTCATCGGTTTCTTCGTCAACACTCATCATTAATAAGCTAATTAATTGTGACACAACCACAGCCGTAGCTTTATTGATGCCATTTTAGTTAACCGGAACGCTTGATTCATAATTCATACCGGAGCGAGCCGATCGGCGATCGGTTAACGCCGGTTCGTTAGCCGCCTTGGCTAATCAAGTCGGTCCAATTATAGTCCATTTTTCAAATGTTGAGGTTAAAGTTTGAATAATTTCACGTCGGATGATTACAAACTATCACAATATCACGAGTGTTAGACAAAGAGAACGAATTCACCGTGAAATTATTCATGTTTTGACAGTTGAAAAAAAGTAAACAAAGTGCTGTTTGTATCTCATTCGTGCTGATTGGAAAAAAAATGCATAGGCTGTTCCAGGATGTCCAGTTGGGGAGAAAAATGAACAAGCCAATTGGGGTCCAGGGAGCTGTACGGGACCCCAGTGGATCCAGGGCAGAGCCATGACTAGAGAGCCAGAAGGCCATCGAAGCTCCTGAGTCTTGATCATCTCTTAGAGATTCAAACACATTTCCAGGACCTCAACTATCCTTTTCCAGGGTATACAATAATATTTACGTGTTCTGTGGACTATAATAATTGATATTACAGTAATTATCATTTTAATTGTGCACGCGCAGCCTTATGTTATCGTCCGGGACAAATTTTAGTGAGGATTTGCTGCAGTCTGCTCATAAACATAGGGAATTCATGCGTAATAATACTTTAAACTAAAACATTGTTTAAATGAAAATTTATTTATTACTACATTTTAATGTTATGGCACAAACATTGATTGAATACAAGTACAAATATTTCAAACATACAGTTATGAGCAATAACCTCTATGGCACATGGATTTCAAATGGCATTGTCTATAGATGAACAATAGGATTTCTTTGACTCGTTCGATGATTCACATGTTGATTAAGTAACAATCAAATGGAACTATTTTATAGTCCTCTGATTTGCATAGTTTTATTTCCACAACAATTCACATCTACCAAAGTATCACAACATCTTGGATTTTAATATTACATGCGATTTGTACACAAACATGGTATCAAAACTAACAAATGTCAAGGTGGATAGTGGGTAAGTAAAAGTAAGTCAACTTGGCATGACAGTTGAGTATTGGCACAATCTATGCGAAGTGAAAACCATAAACGTTATTTAAGCATTGTGTGAAAATGTACTATTAAGCATATGAACATGTGCCACCTTTTCCGTTATGTTTACATGGTAGATGTTGCCATAGATCACCAATGAAGTTGAATTTGAAGTCACAATGCACTCCTTTTTCTATAATAATAGTTGAATCATACTAAGTGTTATTATATCAAAATAGGTCAACCACTTCCAGTAAATGCAGAAGTTGTTTTCTAGTACAGATATACTTAGATCTGTGGCGTGTTTAAGTGCTAAATTGCACGAAAAAATGGTCAGTTATTATTATTATGCTGAAGAGGTAAAGACTAATGATAATGGAAACCTTTGAACGGACCAACAGAAACTATATTGGACGTCAAAGCAGTCAAATCTATCACTCTTGAATCGAGACCACCAGTACCTTGCTGGATAGTCAAAATTTTAAGCTCAAATAAACAAGGAAATTATTTTGGATGTGCTTTGAACCAACGCGTAGCTGGCTATCCAATGACTGTCAGTCCAACCTCGTTACTACTCGGCTACACACGACTATTTCATGTTCATACATTTTACATGTTTCATTATTATGATCATCTAATAACAGCCATTCCAACTGCAGTGGTTCGTTTTTAAGGGACGAAACACTCGAGACTGGTATTGAGTTTGTACAATAGTTTGTTGGTGAAACTGGGAACTGGTGATTTTAAACATATTTGTAATACTGTACAAAAATACCGATCGAAACGCTTCGACTGTTTTTTTTTAAATATACGAGTATAATACACTTGAACACTTGAATGACCGATGATTTCCGAATATAAAAATACTAAAATATGAATATTATGTACAGAAGAAAGTGAGAGACAATGAGCAATGGTAATGAAAGATAAATGAAAGGTCCATCACATGTTGATGTGTTCTCATCAATATAACATATATCTGATGTTGTTGGATCTATTTGAACACCAAAACTTGAATCTCCTGAAAATACATTAGTGAGTTATTTTAACTTAGAGCGGCGATTTAACAAAATAAAAGTCTGTCAAACAATGGGCTAGATTAATATATTCAGAAATACTATTTTATTATCTATAGATAAAATAAGAGTTCTGTCACTCTTCTTCACTGAGCCTCACGAACTGAATATTAATTTTGTTTTCACATGAATAGATACTGTGTTTCCCCTATGAATAAACGAATTCAAAATTAAGTTCAATCGCATGTAATGCATTTAAAATTGATTTATACATTTATGTATGCCTTGTTATACACGATGTCAATACCACGTGATGCTTTTTGCGATTAGTGTGGGTCTAATTTCACTACTTCATCATTAGCGTGAAGTGTCCAATTCTATTAATGGATTTCATATGTAGATGAAGAACAAGTGTCAGTTACCGACAAAAGTTTGCAAATAGTAACAGCTAAACAGAAAATCCAGAAGATTAGCCTTTCCAGGAATTATAGTGAGTAGGTTTAATGACCGCCATGTTGCTATGGCGTAAACCCCATTTCGTGTATACACTATTTGAATCCCATTTTTGCTGCTGCGATAATTTAAAAAAAAAAGTGTGTTTTCAATCTGATACTCACGTGACTATATACCCTTGTTTGAATATCTTTAAAATAATTACCTGAGATTACAAAATATATAACTTCACTAAGTGCACCGTCACCAGCATTACTCCATCCTAATACTCTAACAGCATATACTTCATTTGTTTGTAAATTATCTATAACAGCTTCATTAACTTTCTCTACGTTTGTATCTTTAGCATTACGTATATCTTCTTGTATTTTCCATACACGTATCTGAAACATAACACAGTAACGTTCCACTTTTAGGATTATCAAAATATAAGGCACACCACAGACATTGCCTGTTCTGGGATTATCAAAATATATTGCACACCACAGAAAGTCCAATTTTGTGATTATTGAAATATATAGTCCCTATCATTGGTTTTTTGTTCTCACCGAATAAGCATTTGGGATGTCAAATAATGCATGATTTGCAAAATCCAAGCGGAATGAAAATAAAAACTGATTCAGAATTTTAATACTTTTCAATAATTTATGCAGTATCACGCTTTACAAATGTTTGATGATATAAACTATGAGTTTGCAACTTTTCCCCAAGAAAATCAAATACATGTACAATGTTATATACTTTATAAAGAACCATAACAGAAACCATAAAATAAAAAAGTGATGGGTATAAGTTAAAAAGGTTAAACGTAAAAAAATGTTATGTAAGTGTGGTTTAGAAAATTTAAAAAAAGTTTTCAGGTAATTTTTGATACCATTGTATTGAAATACTAACTAATACATACAATATATCCCCTGACAGCTTCCTCTCCAGGATGACCCATCACACCTCGCCATTTTACAGTTACACTATGTCGATCTTTAGGAAACACTTTAACATGTATAGGGTAGTCCTTTAATACTGGAATATATCAACAAGCAATAATCAGTACATCCAATCAACATATTTCAGCAAACAAAAGGGGTGTCTTTAAATATACCGGGCAAGCAGACCAATACATAAACCTTTCACACAGCTAACAATCAAAGAGGAAGGTATTTGTTTTTAATTTTAAACTTGTTTTATTAAAAGGATACCACAAGCAAATAACGAAATCAATAATAAAAGGGTTTTGCGCATTGAAACGGACAGTGGCAAAAAATTGCTACTCGGGGGTATAAATCAGGCTTAGGAGGCACCAGCCTCAAACTTGCCCTAATACTTTTATGTAATAACACAGTATAAAATATTCAGGCGGAAAAATTAAACACGCTATTCACTTGATTGTGTTGTATGCAAAATCACACAAACACATAAAAAGCTGATAGCATTGCAAGATAAAAGGCACCTAAATAATGACATAACAGAGACTAAATCACCATCAGAACAAGATGGACATACACACAATTAAAATTCAAAGTTGTAGACATCACACAATGACATGAAATTTATTACGAATGCATATAGTATATTCAAATAGATTTACAATTATTGTCAACTAATTAAATAAATCCGGCAGAAAAAAAGTGAAAAAATCTTATTAAGACATCGGTGCATCATAGAAAATTTTACTAAAACAATAAAAGAGTTAGAAAAAATGTTAAGTACATGTATATCATTATCGTCAAAAAGCACACGTTTCATAATTACTGCGTGACAATGTAAGTCTACTGCCCGCTGTGTTGTTGATGGACCACTACCGAGGATAACATAATGTACTTCGTACAAAACTTGGATGAACGAGTTATTCACAAATATAAAGATGCATTACATACTATAATTGGCAGTCTCAGTTCTTCTCCATTCTCCTTTCGGACCAAACCCTGCTCCATTAAATACTTGAACTCTAGCAAAGAATTCAGCGTTGTTAGTAAGACCAACTAGCTGACAGTGATCGGTCTGTCCATATACATCTTTAAATAATATTCTATTTCTTACAGGATCTGGTTCACCAAATATGAATGGAGATTCATCATGAACGTTCTCGTAGTAGTAAACCTGTAAATGACAATAATACATAATATACGATAAGGCACAGGCTGTGGAGAAAAGTACTCATTTGGGGAGGGGACTCCTTCATGCAGACAGCCAGTCCTATACGGTAGCATAATTATATTTCAACTGATAATTGTTGAATGGGAGGGATGTTAATTTTCAAAAGAGCAAACGCACGTGAGAAACTTGCAAAGAATGTTAGCTTATTGAATAGATAGTGCCATAAATAATTGCACTAGACTGATTCGTATTACTTGTATGGATAGTGTCGTGTAACGGTAACGCAATGTAAGGATTAATTAAGAATTATATCATATACTAGAGAGACCCTGGTTCGTCACCTTAAGGAAATGAATGAATACAATGTTAAATTTATAATTTTAAACTGACTTTTTATTTGCAAAATATGTAAATGAATCATATAGCTGTTATTCCATCAACTTATCTAGGGTTTATTCTGCCAAATAATGTTAGTAAACACAATGTTATGGGGCTGGGTATAAATGCAGACGACTGTTTTAGCAGGACCAAAAGTCAACACAGCACAATAAAAATTAGTTTTTTTCTTCATTTATGTGAAGCATCCGTCTTTTTTATTTATATGCAATATTTAGATCTTTTACCTCAAACTGTGTTGTTTCTTCAACAATTTCATGATTTTGAAATTCCGCCATTTTAAATAATGGCATGTTAACCAGGAGTGTAAAAACACAATCAGTGCAAGTTTGGCTCCACCCACAATGTAGCTCCGCCCTACGTATAGATTTAGAGCAAAAAAACGAGAGCCTAAGCTTTTTTCATTGAATTATTACCTTAATTTTATTATTGCTATATGCTTTATGTATTTAAGGTGGGTTGACGAAATTAGCGCAGGGACGAAATTAGGACCTCAGAGGATACGATGTATTTGTGAATTATGTTTGTTATCATACGAGTTAGTTTCAGTTGTTATTTAGTGTGTCCGTTCAAGAGTTGTCATTGAGCAAGCCTGTCTGTGAGAAAGCTAAACCGGTTGACTGAACTGGACATATGACGATGTTTGTTATAAAAACTGAAATGAGGTGTTCAATTGTCGACATGTTTGGGACCAAACTAGGTTCGAGCCTTTGATAGTCAGTGGAACTCTAGGGGCCATAGTCTGTTGTTACATGTACATTATGCTTGCTTACAAATATTGATATTTAACACTTAAAATTAAGGTTAGAATAAACAATAAATTTGGCTATAGACCGTGCGTGTCGTTCCTGAACGTATGATATAAATGTCAAAGCATGAGAGTCCTGATCTCCCGGTGGCTGGATAGAGCGTTATGAAAGACCACTTACTCTGTAACCTCTAACACGACCATGTATGGCTTCCCTTGTATCAGGTATAGGGTCCCAGTACACAATAACACTAGTACCATTATATGTTTCTATATCTTGGGCTACAGGCGTTCTCGGTGGCACTGGAAGTAAGATATAAAACATTCAATAATGGGAGAAAAAAATGTAAAAAAGGAACTTAAAATATATAATAACTGCCCCGAAAGTAATCTCTTTGGCATAGATGTATTTTCTTGAATGCGCTTGCCCACTTAGATGACACACATCTTTGATTTTTACTACCAACAGCAATTATCAGTTTTACACAAGACTTGAAAAGGTTTGTTTGAAATAAAACGAAATGTTTTAATGTAATGTAAAGAGATTTAGACAAACAAGTTTATGAAAAACGATGTTTTTCTTAATCATAAAATGCCATATATCACATATCACATATGTACGATAGGTAATGCATTTGCTTTTTCAAATCAAACTAACAATTTTTGAAAAACCAAATAATAAATTCGCAATTCAGAAAATCAACATAGATACACAGTTGACGGCAAATTTATTTTCAAAGTAAGTTTAAAGGATAAATCTGTAAAAAATGAAATGTACATATATATTAATATACATACTTCCTTCAGCTGAAAATATCTGTACAACACTAGAGTTAGGACCACTACCAAAATCATTGTAAGCACCAACTTTTACCAAATATGGTAAATAATAGTTCTCAACTCCTATACCATTGACGATCACTGATTTTCCCTGTCGTAATGCTAGACTATCATTTCCGATAACCTGTAAGTGAAGTAGTTAAATGTAGATATTTTTAATTATTAAATTCCTTCAACAAAATATGGTCCAAAAGTTCAATACAATTGTGATCATCATCATTACATACCTCGAGTAACGGCAACTAAATTTTAAGCAATGAATTTAGAAGAACTACTCAATATTGTCCAATTGTTCTTATAAGTACATGTATATGCGTTGAGTTAAAGATACAATAGAGGTTTGCCATGGGCCGAATTAGCATGGTTTACATGTTTCGGACCCAACTGGGATTTGATCTAAGATATCAAAAAAAACATTTCTTCATGTGTGGAGGTATGAACTTTCGTTTAAGGTTGTTACAATTTCTGGAAACAAAAAGTTGATATTTCATGTTGAAAAAACAAGTGTTTAAATAATTAGCAAACATTGATAAAAGATGAACGATTTGGAAAGCATGCACATTGACAGACCCTAGTCAGAATTGCCCAATTTTCAGCGTCTCTTACCAAAATGCTATACGAAATATGCGTATACGATACGAAAGTCAAAGTTGTGAGCTGAAAACACCCTAGGTAGGCTATGTAGAGCTATACCTAAAACATAGAAAAATGCAATACAATTAATACTAGCAAGAAAAGATGTTCATTACACCTACCTTAGCCCAATCTCTAGTATCAGTGTTTGATTTCCAATATATATAATAACCAATATTAGGACCACATTGTTCTGCTGCCGTCAATAACTGAAATAAAAGGAATTGAGGAAAATTTGAAAAATCTGCACCATTAATTTTGCAAATGACCAAATCAACCGTTCGATTCATTTTTGAGCTGAGATCTTGATAAATAATACATTATATATGTATTGTCTAGAATACTTACAGTCCATGTTATCGTTAATGTACCAACACTACCACCTCCTCCTCCAACATTTCTTGGTGCTATCACAGGTTTAGTGGCTGGAGTCTTGGCAGATTCTGAAACAATAGATTATATGATATAGTACTTAATTAGTTATAACTACGTACTGTTATTCTAAGATGTAAAGGAACTCATCTTGGTTGTCAGCAGTATTGTTCATATAAACACGTTACATTTTGTAAGGTTGAAAAAGTCTATCATCCATTAGTTTAAACAATGCTTATTTTACGTTTGTAATTGTTCTTATTTGGCTATATTGCTACTCGGACATGTTGTATACGAGCAGTAATAAGAAGCCAGAGTTAAGTTGCGGAACCTGCAGTGATAGTAAGAAAATGTTGTTGATAAGAATGGTGGCTTTAATACAAATAATCATACAATATTTGTACAGCTAAGTTGTTAAACTGTACGTGAAAATCGTTTGAATTGTATTGACGACCACAATATCACACTGTGATTTGAAAACGCGGAAGACTGGTTTATTTATATCCAACTGGGTATCAATTGAAATTCCAACTTAGCAACACAATGTTTAATTTAAAGAATACGGATAAATTACCTGAAGGTAAACTAGCCTCAGCACCTCTACCATATTCATTGACACCACGTACTCTAAACCTGTAGTGAGTATTAGGAAGTAAATTTGTAATCGTATAAGCTCTTTGATCACTTCTCAATGCCATTGTAACTGCAATGTTGTTGGCCTCAAAATCTTGTACATCTGTAAGAAAATATATAACCATACTTAATTGTGAAATATACACTACCTACAAGTAACCAAAGCTAAAGAAACCCTCTGATTAGGGCGACAAGGCCAAATCGAGCAAATTTCGCCAAATTCATTATTTGTGTTTATATTAGCTTCAGTGATATAGACAAGAAGATTGTTGGCAATTTCATACGTAACTAAACTAACTGGCACTATATACATAAAACTAGTCATTTATTGATTCCGAAGTATTGCACTTAAAACTTCCAAAATGCTGATACAGTATAAAAGTATATCTAAAACGGTAGAATTTGTGTTCAAGTGGTGTTAACCTCAGTTAAATAAAGTAAAACTATATAGATGATACCTGCTTATCGTGGTTATGAATTACTTTTATTTCATTTAGTAATCTCTAAAAACATTAGTTCATGGACAACCATTTAGGCTTAATTTAACATACAATGCTATTTACTAATTTAGAACAATGTATATATATTTACCTTTCATGACCACAAACCAATTATTTGGATGGAAGTTATTATCAGCTTCAATATCATAACTACTTGCAATGCCTCCTAGTGTAGAATCTCTTGATATAGTCCAAAATATTCGAATTGTTCTTGTTGTTACACTTGCTTGTTCAACATGTACACCAGCTGGGGGTCCCGGTGGCCCTAAAACAAACATAGCAACTGTCAAAATAGCATTAAAACACATTAAAGATACAGCATTGTGCTACACGTGTTTATCATCAGTGTACATGTACGGAATCACTCGAGTGGTGTTTCAAATGTCAGGACAGATAAGATGGTCAGTTTCAATACCATTTGGAACTCTTCGGACATATTTAGACGCCATTTTTGGAACTACGTTTGCGTCACATGCTTCAGCACAATGATTTAATAGATGTTGAAGAAAATAAACCGCGATGGCTAATGCCTAATTTAGTCCATAAGGAATGGCAACAATAACAAAGAGAGAAGCTAGCACGTTTAAAGTTGGTCAGTGTGGTATTAGAGATAGATATACATGTACCTCTAACAGTTAAAATGGCTGATCTTGATACACTTTGTACAGATGTTTTAAGTTGACATTCGTACAATCCTGAGTTTTTAAACTGTGTTCTGGTGATTTGTAGACCATTTATTCCACCTTGTGTGCCCTGAAGAAATCAAAGAAAACATATTAACATTAGAGACACTAAAAGGATGCTTGAAGATGAAAGGAAAGTTGAATAAAAACGCATTGACAAAAAATGAGATCATACCAAATCGATTTAAAGCCATCATATGGAGATGTATTTATTTACAGCAGACAACAACACTTGAGGACATTAATCATTAGAGACACAATAAGCGTTTCCAAATTTTTCGCAAAGTTTAATTTTTAGTTCTAAAAAAAGTGTTGTACTTTAAGATCCATTTTTATTATTTTTGGAAGCGTTGAGAATACATGATCTAAACTCGTTTCAGAGCTTTATTAGGGATTTAGAGGTAGTTAAAATTCTATCATATAACTTTATCTTACATATATTGCAATCAAAACTATTGTTTTAACGAAAATTCTTTCTATCTAATTTCCATATGGCATGCAATAAATTGCATCAACATATTTTATCATTTATAAAAAAGGCACACTTGCACCAGATATATGTTTATTTTCCTTTAGTCCAAAAACAGTGTAACTTTTGATATTTGGGGTTTCTTAGTTTTGTGTTCGCGAGTTGGTAAATTTTTGGTTACTAGTTTTTAGACACATTGACTTTTGTAAAATACTTTGATAATGAAAACCCGCATGTCAATTAAAGTTCAATTACAAAACTTACCACAATGAATTCTTGTGAAAGTGTAGTATTAATGACATAACCATTAAACTTCCAGACATAAGCTACATCTAGTTTAGGATTATATGACATATCACAATACATAAAAGCTGTTCTGTTAACTGTGACCACGGTGGGAGTGGGTGGAACAGTAATAATAATACCCTCTGAAAAAAATGCGCATATATATCAAAATATTCATCAATAACACAAAACTTAATGTAAACACACTGGTAAAATACATGTACACATAGTGCTATCTAAAACTTCTATAATGAAATCCTGATTTAGCATGAACCGATTACCATATATCCATGACAACAAAAAGAGAAAATAATTGTAACCTGAGCAAATTTAAAAAATCTGAATTCAGTATTATTAAATAAATATGCGTAGATAAAATGACATATAAGTTTTTCATGAAATTCACGTCAAGGAAGTGAACATGGACAATCACAAATAAAGTTATCAAAATAAATAGACATTGAAATTTACGAAAACTGAACCAAAATTTAGCAAACAATGTTAATAATCTTCGTCTATAAATCGAAATGTTTTATGTACATGAAATATTATGATGACGATTTTACTTCATCAACCAACGTTAATGATAATATACTAAATTAATCATGTAAATGAGCCAAATAGACAGAATATAACATTATTGATATACCTGACACTCTAAAGTATGTAGAGTTCCTGGCTTCACCTAAAGAATTAGTAGCAAGACACGTATATAACGCAGCATCTCCAAATTGTACATCTTGAATTACAAGACTGAATGAGGCATCCATACTAACGCGTGTCACTTGATCTCCCGGGTACAAATTCATGTCACCACCGTTTTTCAGCCATCGCACCTGGAAAAAATGCAAACTAAGAATTTAATTGATAATGCATTTGCATGCATGGAGTTAGAACTGTTAGACCATTCTCTTACTATTTTCATTCAAAAGGATTTCATTTGGCGTCGGTTTTCATGGGGTAATATTGGTAATATCGGAGGAGTAGTCATTCGTATACGTTTTTGTTAGAGAAAATTGAAATATTTAATGGTGTTCAGTGTGGTGTATTACTTGAACAACTTCATAAGAAGAGTAAATAACATTTTTATCTATTAAAGATATTAAGCTTCAATAAATGTATACTTTTCGTTTTGTATGCTTTTCATTTGGTTTGACGCGCGCCCCTTTAAAATATCCAGAGTCATTTACAATCGTTATTTAAGCAGACCATTTACATTTGGATTTTTAAGTTTGACTGACATCCATGATAACAGCCAATATCTACATACAATCGATGTTATATCTTTCGATCCGATTTATTAAAATAATATGGATTTCTGAATCTACAATTTCTGTACAGAGTTATTTTGCGTAACTAATAATTTGATGATAATGATTGGCAACTATACATATATATTTCTTTCTCCTATGCCGCCAAGTGTATGCTTGTCCATTAAACATCACAATGGGAAAGTGAAACAACAAAAAACAAGTGTTAACATAAACATATATTTTACAATGCATTAGAATGCACGTTTTCCACACTATGTATGGGTATGGAACGCAAATTCTTAAGAATTTGTTAAATTGTCTCCTATTGCAATCAAAAATCTCCCTCATGAGTTTTAGTGGCGACATAAAAATACGTACAACATACATACAAAAGTATTGAGCTGGTCAACTTTACCTCAGGACTTGGGGCAGCTTCTACACTACATTTGATGGTGATGTTTCCACCAATAGCACCATATGTCTGAGCAGGTAATGGAAATCTATCGAAATTGGGTGCTATACCTGTAATATAAGACAAAGTACGTTTGTTGTCCGCCATAATAATAACCCTGATAAGTTAATTTATTTTGTTAAATGCAAGTAAACCAATTGATTTTATATTTATTTCTGAAAATACACAGTGTATAGTGTGTACCACAAATAAAATGTCTTCTCATAGTTTTTAGGGTAAACTGAGACATTATTTGCATAGAGTATTGTTTCCATTTGTCACAAGTCACCCTTAACTTCCAATATTAGGTAAAAGTTCAATTCAAAACTCGATTTTATGTGTTTTCTAGCAGAATACGGGTTGTTTGTACCGGAAGCATGCGTGCTGAATGAAGCTTTCATAACATATTATGGCTGAATAAAATGCAACACAGATAAAATCAAATTGTTCAGTGAACATTATTTGTTTTTATTTCACCTTTGTCCCGTACGCGTACATCCGGTACAAACAACGTTTTTAGGAGAAAAAAAGACTATTTTGAGTTCGGAATTAAAACCTATTTATCACTTTATTCAAAAGGATTGAATGAATAAATTAAACGTATTATTATAATATCATTCTTATGACAAAAAATATTACACAATGTAAATAATTTAAACTATAAAAGTACTTACGCAGAACTTTCAGCTGTCCAGTGCTGAATGATGTGCCATGAGTATTAGTGGCCGCACATTGATAAATGCCTGCATCCCGATCCTGGTCTACATTCAATATAATCAATTGACCTTGTTTGATTTCATATTGACCAGGACTATCTTGTAGTAACTCGCCATTTTTATACCATGTATAAACTGGGTTTGGTTTAGCTACTGCTCTACAATTCCAAACTAACCTCATACCAGGGTCAGCAAACATATTTCCTATCGGGTACGGAAAATACGGTTCAACTGAAAACATGAAACAAACTTAATACGTTTTTAGCTGCGGCCATCTGCAATAATAGAGTGCAAACTTTGAATTGAAGGTTCTGGGCTCAATCCAAATCGCGACCGGTTACATGATGTAATACATCCTACAATGAATATTAGATAGGTTACATCGAATTCCCCGATACAGGACGAAGTTATCACTGTCTCTTCAAGTTGATAAAATAAGTGTTTATTATAAGTGAACGGCCTCCACATAATCCAATAAAACGGGTTGAATAAACGGCATATTTCTTTTTATTTTCAAGAGATCAAGGTTTTATATTTCGAATTATTCTCAAAGAACTGTCACATAATGAAACGGGAAGACAAGCTATGTGTAAAATATGAATCTTTAGCTTTACCAGTTAAAATGTGAATTAGTTTGCGTCACAATTAACAATACCTTTTTTTGGCGCTGCTGTCAGACTATAACTGATTGTAATCCTATAATATATTGTAAATGTAAGTAGGTCCTTATGTTTAAGTAAACATAAGTAGTTATTTATTGCTTTGATTATAAATATATGCATACTCAAATGACTCCTTCAGGGGCGAATCCAGGATTTATTTATAGGAGGGGGGTCCGAACTTTTTCTAGGAGGGGTCCAAACTTTTCGAACCACAACCACATCATACACTTTCTTAACAATAACACAACATATTAATAATAAAAACTACATAACCATTAATTCTATGTTAAGCACCGAGAAAAATGCTTCATGCTACTTAAAAATGACTTAAAGTCAAGAAATAGACTTATGGACAGGAACATTTTGGAAATTCTAGGGTTGGGGGGTCCGGACCCCCTGATCCCCCCACTAGATTCGCCTAAGACCTACTAATTACCTCTAATAGTGTTTATTGTTTAATCAAATTGCCTTACCGTCCAAATTGATAATCACAGTTTCACTAGCCACAGAACCAGTGCCTCTCAAACATGTGCATACATAGTTTCCCTCCGCCTCTAAGGGAGCATTGTCAATAATCAATATTCTATTCAGATCAGATACCTCCGTGCCTTCAACAAATGGACGACCATCTTCTCTATGCCATGAGTAATATAGTGGTAATCTAAAAAGATAAATGTGAATCAGTGTTAAACAATAAGTGAGACGATGGTCTAGTTCAATATTGCGACTATTTAGTCAAACTAGCAAGTTATATAAGACGCAAAAAATAATGAATCTATCATACCATTACGCCATGGGAATCACAACAGCAATACATTTAAATTACACCATTATGTCATAAAAAAACCAAAATGTCACAATCTGTATTATGTAAATACGTCTTAAAACCGAAAAACCAAGATATCTCCATTTCAATATTACATGTACGCCATATGAATAGCAAAAGAACGAAGCATATTCATTATACAATTACGTTATCTAACCATCAAAACAACTTGGTCATACAAATGCATCCTTGCATTTAGATAACCACCAGTTACCGTTTCGTATTTACAAAAAATGTATTACGATGTCTCTGTCAATACAGATCTACGACACAATAATCGTACATTAGCACTTGCACAGTTCGTAATAACCTTTCTGTGTTGTAAAACCCAAACAAACAAACATAAAATCATCTTTAGAACAATTACTGTCTTGTCTTTGCATCAAGTAAAGTAGATGTCAGCCACTGACAAAGGCATTTCTTAGTACTGGTTTAAAATTGCGTCGAAAGATATAGAGATTCTAATGACAAAGAGTATTTCAGTGGCATCAGTAGAAAGAGTATGTATATCAACAGAAATTATCAATTTGACCTACGTACACGTGATAACTAACTTATCAGTCTATCCTTGAAATAGCTCATTTGTAATCAACAAATACATTGTACATCGATGGTTTGAACTACTCTGTTACTTACGTTCCATATGCGATACACTCTATTCTAATTTGATGTCCTCTCAATACATTAGTGGGAAATACATGCGTGTATATAATTGGTCCATAATCATTATCCGTCACTGTAAGAAAACACAGTGTTATAAATACAATTCACTCTCCATGGCTAGTTATTTGTTCAATGAAAAAGTCACTTTAGCCTTCACGTATACAACATAATTTTTGAACAAATGCAATATGAAAGCTACGCAACTACGTATTTGTACAATGTATTGACTCAATGCAATTCAAGAACATCCATGTTCTTTAAGAAAGCAATCATAATAATGTATTTTTCTTTGTAAGTAATTGTACATATCTAGACTAAGTTATATTAAAGTGTTTAGTTACTCTATTACAGTATTTGGTAAACTTTCCGTTTCAGTCACTATAACGGGGTTTAAGCGGATGTATTTCGTTCTTGAATAAAACAGCCAATATATATTTACAAAAAAGTGAAGGAGAAGTTGAGTTGTGTTGTTCACTTTAACGAATTGAATGCCAATATACATATTTCAGTAATAATTTCCCACAGTTATACCGTATATTGGTCAATTCTTTGAAGAGATAGAAGTGCACAGTAATAATGTTACAAATGTGTATCACTTACCACTTTCGGGGGACATGTACAACCATTGTCCGAGACTTATTCTACTGGGTACATTTCCCTCAGCAAACACAGATCCATCAGGTGTAGACAATGATACTACACAGAAATATTTCTCGTCAGCATCAGTTGGCTGTACTTCTGATATATATAAACTTCCTGAATCTGATACAAAGAAGTTCTCTGAACCTTCTGATATATGCATATCTGCTATTGTTCCTCGAAACCACCAATATGTCACCTCTGAAATACATATAGTATCATAGTACTGAAAGAAATACATAGTACAGTTATAAATGTTATGTTGTATATCAGTATTAGCAGGCTGTCAGGTTAAGTATGTAGCCTCTAGGCTAGGTGTCGTGAATTCGATACCAGGTCTATATTATGGTAGTATGTATAATTTGCTACACACAATATTCAACTTCGTCATCGGCCAGTGGCAGTGAAGAGTGATTATTTTGAAATATTTGTGTTTTATATGAAATATATGGTATGGTAGATTTTTAAACAGGCGTTGCGGAAATTACGAATTATATTTGGTTTTTGTTAGGGTCTTAATTTGATCACTGATTACTAGGGCTCTATATCGGTCAGAATGATCGATACGATATTCGTATCGATACAAAATGATCGATATTCGATATATCATATGATATTTTAAAAATAAATATATTCTTAATAAAACTGCAGAACAGTGGTATTTTATTCATTTATTTTAATTGTTGTAACACCATACTACTAAATGCACTGTCTTATTGATATTTTAAATGTTGAAGTATTTGACGTTTGCATTTTTTAAAGAAATATTATTGCATCTAGTGAGTCTTATTCTCGTACTCAGAGGTTATCTTCTCGATCTTACTCAAGAATCTTGATAGCCTCTGGGTGTGAGAATGACTGAGTCTGTGTCTATACATGATCTGTCAGCTGACATGGTGACATGCACGGCCAAGTTTATTGTATTGCCTCCTTTGCTTACAACATTTTGCAGCATAATAGTACACTCTGGTCCGTCCATTCTTGCCCAAACTATATTTTCGGAGGCGACATGTTCTCGGGTAAATGCAATGCTGCAGACGAGTTTTTTTACACGAAAAGTCTGTGTATTGACATCAACATTGACTGAGTGCGTTCGATAATCGATCGTTTATGTACTTGTGTGAAGGATTTACATAAAATGTAATTATTTTGTTGATGTTTGGTTTTAGTTATATTTATCTCCAGTAATTCATATTTAAATGACATTAAACAAAGATCGGCAAAAGGAAAAGCATACCCTTCCAGAACTTCAGCTATTTACAAGAATATCGCTTCTGGTCAATCAAGTTCTCTTTACATTGCGGATATACCCGAACAAATTCAATCTGTATTTAAAATACTGATTGTTAATGATTCCCGGACTAATTGAAAACGAAAGTACATAATGAACATTCTAAACGCAAACGTTACTTCTCTTTGATTGAAAAAGGACACAACATGACGTATCCGGTGTAAGACATTTGCTTAAAGGAATGTCAAAATATGATATTGTTCTTCCACATATTATTACATACCGACTTGGAATCAGTAGAATGTTGATTTGGCGATACAAAATAACAAATGATTTGCAGACCATGGATTTTATTTGTATAACTGTCATTGATCGATATTTTGTTCGATACGGAAACGTTCGATCCGATACAATGTATATCTATCGAACCTACAATACCGGTATTCGATATATATCGTATACCGGTGTAGAGCCCTACACACCAATCCTTTTCATACAGAGAATGGAATAATCTATGGTTACAAGAGCTGTTTATATTTTGCTGGGGGTTGAAATTACGCTGTTGTTTTCCTTTGTCTTTGTGAGAAGACGAAAAACCTGCATGAGTCGTACATAAGGTCGCACCATGCCTTATTTCCCTTCTCTATATTAGAAAGGATTGGCGTGGTGTTTTTTGAACGACCTGAGCCATAACATGCTTCACCAAAAGATGGCAAACACTTGGTAGTGTGTATGACTGAACGTCAAAAGTACAATCCTTCAATGCGAAGTGTCATCTTTTGTATTACAGATAAAAAAACTATTCGACGGTTTACGAACTTTTTAGATTACCATGTCTATTAAATTCAAGTTGAGTTTAATACATCAAGTAACTTTAACATGGTATGTTCAGTGTTAATAATTTAACAAGTCACACAATGTTTATGTCAATTATGGATTTAAATAACTCATTAGAGCAATATTTCAAAATTAATATACATTTTACAATTGTTTCCATTTTCCCTCTTATATTTTATGCAGTATATTTGAAAGATATTGTATATATGTCCTTAGGGTATTCAATTAAAATATATACAAAAAAGTATCTACTCGTATAAATATATGAAAGGGAGACAATCCAGTCTAGGATACAAAACACCACGGTTGCTTCCCGTGGCAGTTGAATGAGGTTATCATGTATATACAATGTAATAAGGCCATGCCAAATTGGAATTTTGTTAAGGGTCAACCCAAGTTTGACCAACCTAGGTACCTATTCACAAAAACACACAAATTGAAAACGAAAACACATGTATGTCCATTTTAGCTATTATTCATACAAATAAGTACTTGGTAGTACATGTAAATGAATGATTATGACGTTAATGTGAGATTAAAGTAATTCTATAAAAAAGTATAATATACAACATACATGTACATTTTCATTAATCAATTACACAGAAACAAGGAACTAGCAGTATTTCCTGAGAAAAGCAGTCATCGAATCCCGGAACAACAGAATTATTAAGAAAAAATCACCAAGAATTTTGTGTTGTTTTTTTTAGATTGAGGACTCTTTAACGCGCACGCGGACGCTTAACAAAATTCCGGTATGGCATGGCCTAATTTTATGTACTATAACATTTGTATTTACAGTTTAAAAATTTTTTGTTTTCTTCAATCATGATTTAAATATGCTCGTGTGTTTGAACGACGATTTGATAAAAAATAGTCATACTTAAGGTTAAAGTTTTTTTTTGTAATCGCTTAAGAGTCATCCTATCCCAGTCAGCTATCAGTCGGTTTTACAGGGAAGTTAATGTACAGATAAAAGGACATGTGTATGCATTGATAAAATATGTTAAGTACATAAACCTTGAAATAATTGTGAAATATTGTACATACGGAAGCATAGAAGTAACATGATTCACAACTTTTGAACTTGATTTTAGAAGTAATGCGAGATTTTCCCACAAACCTGTCACCTCTTGTAATCTGTGGAATCATTTTAGAAAAAATCAACCCAGTCTCGTAACTTGTTGGGAAAAGTTCGAAAACAATATAAACACGTGTACGTAATGAGTGTGGAATCAACACTCGTTACGTGTGGGTGAAAGTTAAAAAAATATCAACATTCTTAACTTATGAGGACAGGTTTGAAAAAAAATCAGCTCTCGTTACTTGTGAGACCAAAGACGAAATAAAAGAAACTTTCTCATCTAGCAACTTGTTAGAAAAAAGAAAGAGTATTAATTATCGTAACTTGTAAGAACAAATTAAGAGAGAAAGCATGCATTATGTCTCTTCCTTGCTTCTGTATTATTGACACAACCTCTACAATATGTGTACATTGTATTTAAGTAAATAAAACGTTGATATAGAATTACCTGTCTGTACTTATGTGTTGAGTGTGTTATCGATAAACCAGTCGGTATATTAAACGCGTCATTCTTGTTGAATTAAACAGAACATTGATTACAAATATTAGACATAAAAATGGCGAGTGAAGGACATTTGGACACAAAATCATCTGATCAACTGTTTGATTTCATCTGTACTACGTGTGATGGAAATGACAAGAAAGTAGAAGCAGTGAGATATTGTATAGAATGCCACGGATACTGTTGCCAAGCGTGTACGGATATACACAAGTCATTTCCGACATTGAAGACACACTCCCTGTTGGATGTATGTGAAGGAAACAAGTCCGGCCATCAACAAACTCGTTTACCGGAGTTTCCAACTGAAAGATGCGCTATACATCTAGGAAAGGTTATTGACATGTATTGTAAGTGTCATGACGAAGTCGGCTGCAGTGCTTGTATTGCCAAAGATCACAAGTAAGTTTTTTTTTAAATTCAAGATAATTCAGCAGATGAAACAATCATTTTAATGACACCAAAGTTTAAATTAAACGTTCGGTTAATAAAGACATTTCATTGCCCCTTGACAATGAAAATATGTATACTGCTTGTTTATATTTATGATTAAGTATCTCATACATACAGTGGCATAGAGGAGACATGGAGATATATTTATTTTTTTACGTGGCCACGCAGTAGCTATTACTTGCGCACGCAATAACGTTTACGTGGCCACGTAATAGCTTTACGTGCGCACGTGATAATTGACCAATGAGAGTTGTCGAAAATGGCCGCCAATTTCGACAACTTTTATTGGTCAATTATAACGTGCGCATGAAAAGCTATTGCGTGGCTTCGTAAAGCTATTACGTGGCCGCGTAAACGTTTTTGCGTGCGCACGTAAAGCTATTACGTGGCCACGTAAACGTTATTGCGTGCGCACGTAATAGCTACTGCGTGGCCACGTAAAGCTTTTACTATTTTTTTTTATATAGGTCCATAAGTTGCACCTAATCGAATATTGACCCACATGCAGAAGAACAGTAGTACAAAGTCAGTGTGATATTTGCAAACTGTTTTCATTGTTATTATGTGTGTGTGGGGGAGTGGGTGGGGGTGTGTGAGTGTGTGTGGGGGGATGTGTGTGTGTGTGCGCGTGGGGGTGCGCGTGCGCGTGCGCGTGCGCGTGCGCTTGTGTGTGTGAATTACTTTGCATTTGAATTTCATTATTTTCTTAATTAATTGTTACTTTCTTTTTTCATTGTGCCTTTTTTAAAGTTGAGATCAGTTAAACTATATATCAAGCTAACAAGTTTAGCAAAAATCGGTCAAACTTTATAATCAACGGCTATGTAATATGTTTAAAGTAAAGTTACAAAGCATATTAACCATAGAATTATAATAGATAATAAAATCAATGAAATTATAATCAAATGGAAAGGGGGTGTTTTAACCTCTCTAAACTTTTAAATCGTTTTATGTTACAATACAATACAAATCACGCATTGTGTAAAATTTCTGCTTTTGTATATCCTTTCGGGTGTCTAAGTTCTTTTGTGTTTCTTTGAGGTATTTAAGTTCTTTTGGGTGTTGCGACGGACCGGTCGATCGGCTCTCGATCTCAAGGAACTGCCAGGCACGCAATAATTATTTTCTTTTCTGCCATAGAAATGTTAGAAGCCATATTTAAAGAAGAAGCCATCTCAGGTTGTTTTATTATCACCAATTTCATTATCAAGATTGTATGCTTAATCATAATCATGATTTCAGAAATAAAACACACCCCGGAACTGTTGATACATAATTAAAAATGTTTGTAAACCAACGATTTGACACATACGAGTAAATATATTGAACATTAAGGAATCCAACGATACCAAGAACTCAATTTCGCAAAAAATCGAGTCACGCGGTTATGGAATTAAGGTGACGCGTATACAAAACGCATTTTTGTCTGGGCCGCATATTAAAAATGCGGGATTGTAGGCCTATACTAAACTATTTTTGCGGTATAGTTCTGTTATATTTACCTGTCACAACTGGAATAATTACACGGTCGCTGAATGTTTTATTATTTAGCTTCTTTTTATAGGGATATACAGGCAAATGACTGTGCCAAAAGTATAGAACCAAGTTTAGTCTTTAAAACAGTATTAAGAACGTAAGAAATCACTTACTTATTACATTTGTCACTCATAACATTCAACTGAACGAATTTTAACATGTGGCATAAACATTGTTGAAAACGAAAGCAGGATACTGAGGGAATCACCAAGCTAATTATAGATTTGATATATGTCGTACTTGCTGAAATGAAACATTTTCATTGGTCGCTTCTTGTCTTTTCAACATTCTTAGGCGGTTAGTATATATTTTTAATAGAATTATACTAATGTTGCACAATATAGTATCTTCTCATCAGTTAATGCATATCTAAACACTTATCTATTTTAGCTAACCTGACCCACGTGGGTCTATTTAAGAAACACCCCAACTATAACTAGAAAATAAAGAAATAGTTTGCCGAGTATTTGACTAGCGTGTCTGTTGCATTTACAGTTATAAAAATATAATTCAAAATCAGGAAATATGAAGTTGAACTTTTGCCTATATATCCCTTTAACCATTGAGCCGCCGATCCATATCAATTAGCGATGATCTAACTATATAATTATGCACGGATTTTGAATACCGGGGAAATTACACGTTCCAAAAAGAATTTACAAATAACAAATTCAGTGACCGTGTAATTATTTAAGTTGTGACAGGTTAATTTAATAGAACTGCATATTGGTTAAGACAGCTGTGCCGAAAAAAAATGCTCATGATGGAATACATTTTGTCTTTGTACAGTGACTGAATAGTAGAGTATAAAGCATTCTCCATGCTGACAATTTAAAGAGTAATGTGTTTAGCCGTACATTTCAATGATATTTTTGGAAAGATAATACAATTGTTTAGCGGTTTTAAAAACAATGCATACACATTATTTTTGCAAATGCAAATAATGGGCATGTTTTTGATGATAAAAGATGTTAACTTATTACAAGTATTCAAATTATACTTTTAGGTTATGTCCAGAAAATGATATCTATTCTATACCAGACATGCTGGGCACCTTGTACAATGTCACAGAATGCAAGCAGACACGCAATCGTCTTCGTGACATGTTGACGTCCGTTACGACAATACAAAGTTCTACAAGCTCCAAACTGGAAGCATTGCGTAAAGCCAAATCTACTGCTATAGAAGAAGTGCACACAATCCAGAAAGCACTTGAAGCGCTTATTATGAGAGCTATAGAGGCTTCTATAAAGGAAATAGAAACAGAATGCAAGGACTTGGAAGACGAAATCCTTGAAAATAAAGAAGCTGCTGATAATGCACTTCCTGCTCTAAAAGATTCGGATATAAAGTTGGATAAAGCTGACGGAAACAGAGCTCAAAGTTTTGTTTGTTCTAAAGTTGTGGAAATGAAAATAAAAAATGTAAAAATAAAGCAAACCAAGCATAGTGATATTACGATACAACCATTAGTTAAAGCCAGAAAATCAATTCAAAAGTACATACTTTCAGCTGATGGCATAAGTAAGATACTAGGTGACTCTGTGATAAAGCAGAGTATTTACGACGTAAAGGAATGTAGAGATATCAATATTCGAGTTCATGATGACACAGAAACATGTTCGGCATGGGGAAGTTGTCAAATAGACGATGCGCACATTGTTGTAACTGATAACGCAAATAAAAAACTTAAGCGCATCAGCCGGAAAACTATGGCGGTGGTAGATTACTGTATTGTGTATGGAACGCCAAATGATGTGTGTTTTGTGAAGTCTGGAATGGTCGCAATTACTTGTGCTCATCCTAATACGATTAAACTAATTTCTATTGGTAATAAAATGAAAGTAACATCAACAATAACAATGGACCACTATTGTTTCAGAATTGCATGTAACAATGATATATTCTATGTAACAAATAATAAAGCTACAGTATACGCTTATGATATAAATGGTACACTATTGAACAAAATAGTCCATGACAAACACGACAAAAGAATATTCCAAAAGTCACAATGTTTGGCATTTAATGAATGCAAAAGAAGATTGCTAGTAGGGGATGAACATGGGGAGATAGTTGTCTTGGATGCAAATTTAGATTATGTTTCAACTGTTAAATATGTCGATATCGAGGATGCGACGTATATTTGCCAAGCTATACAGCATTGTGAAGCATGGTTTGTTTTGGACTGGAAGAAAAAAAGAATAATACAACTTGATATTGATGGCAGCATCATTGGTGTAGTTATTGACCCTAAGCATGGTTTGCAGCACCCAAGTTCTATGTGTTCTCTCCAGCTTGACGGCAAACCACTTTTGTGTGTTACAGAGGCACCAAGTGATGCTTTGAAAATGTATGAACTTAAATAATGGACGTAACACAATGATTCAGTAAGATAGAATTTAAAACACTTTGCAACCAGCTTATAGCATTGAAATACATAGTAGGATATCGAATGGAATAGATGGTATCTTGCCTATGACATGTGATTTGAAGCATGGATTCTACAGTATGGGATAAGAATCATAAGACAATGTGGAACTCAATTTTAAATGCAAAACCAACCAAAAAGTATAAATCTTTAAGAATAGGAATAGGACAAAATACGTTTTAAAGCAAATTTACTAAACGTATCTTAACATTCTACCAATTTCTTTGGTTTAAAAATACTTGGTATGATTAAGACCATTTCTTATCATAATACCCGTATAGAGGAGACGCGTACAGATTCTTGTGGAGGCAGGTTGGTAGATTCTAAAGTGAAATTGTATTTCTCATCTTGTAAGATGACCCAGAAGCCGTAATTGACGTACAAACAATGCATATGTACTATATAAACGTTAATACACGCAAGTATTAACCACCGATGGAATGAATCTCTTAAAACCAACAACTTAGCTTACACAACGCTGTGTAATTATTTAGAAAAAATATTGTAACTGCAGGAAAAAGTAAAAAGTTAATACATTCAATTTAATCAAGTTTCATTTCTTTCTACGTTTTCTAGTGAATTGTACTTCAGTTGCTCTGAACTCTGTAAGCGTAGGGTACCTTCCTGTAACATTTTCATGGTGTAAGCTATTTGTTTTTGTGTGTGTTTGTTTTTGTATGTACGTTTGTTGTGTAAAGGATGGGTATAAGTGTTTTTCATGAAAACAATGTACTGGTATTACCCATTCTTTGCGTTTTTTCTATGTGCTGTTTACTATTGTTGTTTATGATATGTTTTTATACCCTTTCATAAATACAGGTGACATTTGGGCAATATTTTAGTCATGAAAATGAATTGTTTCTTACTTGGTGAAAATCTGGGCTGATGACATTCCATTTTTGTTCCCTCAAAAGCCTTTGCTACTAATGGTTCCATCTCGTTGTTTGGGAAATTTCCCAAATCTAAAATAAAACAATAAAAAAATAAAAATATTGTAAAACCTGATTTAATTTTCAGTAATTGTTTCATCATATTTGCAAAATTAAGTAGATTTTTTTCTAATTTTACTTCAGCATTTCTTATCTTAATTCTAAAACTCAAACTATATTATAATTGTACTTACATCCAAAACCCAGGTCGATAGCGCGGTTGGTAGCGCGCCGGGATTCGGAATCTCGTGTCCGAGGGGGTGCGGGTTCGAATCCCACCCAGGGAGGTTATACTCTTCCATGGAAATTTGACAACTATGTCGTTTTCCTCCATTGATTAGATAATATGGAGATGTTTTCGGTCTTGTGGAAGGGTAGGTGAGTACTGGTTATAGACAATGGTCCAGGAAAGCAAGGTTAGGTGCGCTAGACGCTGTAAACTGACCTAAATTGTATTGACACGGCGTTAAATCTAATTAAAAAAATACTTACATCCAAATGAAACTCTGATCATTTCACTTATTGTTGTACCAATACTATTTGTAGCTTTACAATGGTACATATTGTCATCTTCCTCTTCTATAGGATTTTGTATGGTCAACTTGCCACCTGAAATAAGTAATTCATGATTAGTATTATTGTGACAATTTCTTTGTGATTAAGTATTTGTCATTTTAATTGTATACTTTATTTGATTTGTTTTAGTAGTTTGTGTGTGTTTGGTAGTGAGACGATAACATTATACTAAAGCATTTTATTTTCTTCATGTCCGCTTCTATAGTTGTAATAACAACTTTATAGCAATGTTGCAAGGAATGTCATTTTAAATTTGATTGCTTAATGTATTAATAAAAGGAAAGTTTTGGATACCAGTATAGTCATTAGATTTTGTTTTGCCTGATACTATAAGTCAGTTACCATTCATGTATGTCATGCATCTTTATTTCGTGAGATACTGGTAGTTTTTATCAAATAATGCTACAAAGAAATGAAAAATTTGGAGCTTTATGTCGTAAAGACATGTAAAAGGAAATTATTAATAAATAGGCATGTTTAAATAAGAAAGTTTGGAGAATAAAGACTCACAATTTACCTTACCATGTGTCATGTGTCATTTTCTATATTCGTAATTTCATTTATAGTGTTTGCATTGTACTGTTGTATGAATATTTACTGGAAAACTGTATTTCGTGTGCATGCATGTGTTATTATTTTAGATAAACATATAGCCAAATAAAGTTAGATTAGCTGATATGTGTTATTTATTTTATTACTACATTGGACATTACTAAAACCATGGAACATAATCTAGAAGGATTTATGTTCAATCGGAACCACTGTCAGGCAGTTAAATATGATGTCAATAAGATGATGTATTTTAGAGACCAACGTATTGGAAGAACCTATCTCTGATGCAATGACTTATACTTGATGTAGATTTGATCTATAATTAATGAGATGAAATTGAATTTATTTATCGAACATATGTTGAATTACAAAACAGCATAACATCCAAAAAAATAATAATTCGAATTTGAATCTGGCGTGTTTGTAAACAAACTATGGTATCAAGGATATAATTGGTACATGGTTAAAATCGAATTTAGGACGCATTTTGATTCTGAATTCAATCTGTTTGAGAAGTTTGAAAACATCAGACGCTGGTACTAGTTTTGAATTATACAAAACCAGGTTTAATTTGATCATGACAAAATATTTGATCCAAATCATTTCACAATACTTTTTTTCATTTAAGGTTATTTCGTTTCATATTTGGTTGTTATGTCCACGCTTTATCGCTATGCTATTTGATATATCTTTATATTATGTTCGCTTGAATAAACCAAATTAACTTATCAAAACGATTAAAACATAAGTATGATTGATTTTATTCAAACGCTACCAAATCTTTCGTAAAAATGCGAACCTCGAGAGATTAACGTCGTTTCAGTAGATTTATTGAAACAAACTACATATTACATTAGGCATCTCGGCATGCAATACATTACATGTATAATCGCTAATTAAAATCAAAATCAAACATATACAGAAGAATAGTTTGTTTTACCTGTCAGCGTGTATCTGGTACTTGATGACACAGGTGTGGCTTCCGAAAAGTTTTTGCCTTTCCAGAAAGTATAGGTTGATAATGGGTTAGATGTTGCTAGACATTCAACATCAACATATTTGACTGTTTCAAACACCTAAATATGTAATAAAAATATGATAATAATAACAGGTCAAGTGAACAATAATTCAAAGGAAGAGGTAAGTGATTATTTTGCTATTAATGATGATTATGGTGATTGCTATAAACATCATTAGAATAAAAATGTCGATCATGGTATGGAAGATGACAATGAAGATGATAAAAAATACAGTTTAAATGAAATATCTGTTAGGTCTCAGTTACTGATAGAGGTTCATTTGTCAAGCTTGTTACTGACATTTATAATGGAAAGTGGGCAGTTGCATACCAACTATACCGGTCTATTACTTATGCTATGGTTATGGTGACGGCTTGCCTTATATAAAAGTTCCAGAAGTGTATATATATTAACACCACAAGGCCGTAATCTTAAGCGGTAAATATATAAACAATTTACTTGGTAGCAGAAATGTAAAAACAAATACATAATAGATATGAATAAATTTACTAGACTTATTACTATACTTATTACTTTATGACTAGAATACTGTGGATCTGACTCACATTGGTAATAAACTCAAGGGTGCCAGACACAAACCCTCCATTCCTACCCAACAAATAGAGAATATATCTCTTATTCAATTCAATTGATGAGAATGGAGAATCTCTGTCGTACAATCTATAACACGAGCAGTTGACAAGGAAGGTAAAATAAGAATAAAGTTAACACAATTAAACTACATTAATAACTATACCAAAGCCGCCCGGCTAGCCCAGTTGGTAGCACGCAGGGCTACTGATCGAGGTGTTGTGGGTTCGATACCCGGGCGGGGCACACATTCGTGGGACTTGGTATTGAAATTTTTTCTACGGCCATTCTCCCTCCTACCAATGATTGTTAATTATGTAGAACAGTTGTCAGCCACTGACGAAAGTATCCAGAGATTTAGTCATTCCAGGAACAGTGAGTAGGTTGACTGACCGCCGTTATATGACCTATACAATGTATTTCCATTGCGTTAAACTTAACAAAAACAAACAAACTATACCAAAGTGATACTCGTGGACAAGGTTATTTTTCGGTTTTATTTGTCGGGTCAATGTATGGCAATAACTTACCACTGTATCATTTGATAGAACTACAAATACTGGTCCTTTCTGAATAGCACCCGCTTGCCAAGAGGCATAGCCATATTCTGAAATTAGAAAAGTAATGTGGTAAATATAATAAACTATGCAGTTATTTTATCATTTGAAAAAGAACATTCTTTCTTAAGTTTTAACTACATGTACTTAGTGATTATGTATTTTATGATAATGTAGTTTATGTTCAATAGCATCATTTCATTAATAGAATTCATTATTCCTAATCTATTCACATAGCTTACGACTAAATTCGTTATTGATCATACGAGTGCTCACTGAATGTGCCTAGAAACAAATGAGTTGTATCCGACAAAGACAACACATATCTAAATATCTTTTAAATGCAAATATACGTCATAAAGGCTTAAATGTCCTGCAACCCTACTCCAAGTATGATTATGAATTGCATATGTATCGCTTAAATAATTTTTAGACAATTCTATTAATTTCCTATCAAGTTCGATACCATATAAAGCGACCCTTATCCTGGTTTTAGACCCTTTATCCCCAATTTTTTTTTCTAAACCATTTTCTCAAAACAGAAAGACTAGATAGTTGCGTTCACATACTCAAAAAAACTGACCCCTTACTTGACAATCACTAATCAAACTTACCGAAATCTCTTTCCAATATATAGTAGTAGTCCACATCTGACTGTGACATTTCACAGATAAATGCTCCAACATAACTTGATGTAGTGTTTGTCCATTCATATGTTTGTCCTTAAAAATAGTAAAACTTTTTCTAAACTATAGCCATTCCTGAAAACACTTGTTGTATATGTTCACAATGAAAATCTGTATTAAATTGTAGTAACGCATGTGTGTCAAAGGGAAATATAGTTTATAAAGCATATCTAAATCGAGACTTTTATTTAAATTGGTATTTAAGTTAAATAGTTCTGACGTTTTATTGCAATGTGGACCTTCGTCTGCAATATCATACTTTCCTTGTTGTCTAAATGATACTTATAGAACGTTCTGTTGGTAATGCAGACATACTGTCTCTCAAGTTTAATATGTCTCTTAGAACATGTCAAAAGTCAAAGCATTTGGATGCCTCAGTATTCCCTTTTTTAAAAAAAGGATGATTAGTCAACAGATCAGAAAACTATCGGCCAATCCCTTTCACATGTACCTCAGAACATGCGACCACATAATTTTCAGCCACCTAATGAAATGTGTTTCCAGTTAAAAAATCTTGAATATCTTCAAGCATTGTTTCCGCGTGAAAAAACAAACTTGTAAGACATAGTTAGAACTGTTTGTTAATGATCTTGAATCCATTTTGATAGTATTAGAAACAGGACATATGCTCAAACAGATATACTGAACGTATACTTAAAGTAGATGGGTTAGAGCGACATTAGTATTCCATATACATAGACTCTCGTCCAGTTTTCTGTGTCGTCTGATTTCCGCTCACTTTTTGTTTTAGCTGCTTGCTCAGTTTGTACGACGTCACCAATTCGTGTGTAAATACAGGCCTGGCAACGGAGTTATTACACATGTACTAAATGAATTTTGTCACTGCATTTAGCAGTGGAATTCGTATTTTCAAATTTGAAAAACAAGTAAATCTGTGAGCTAATGTTCACTAGAGATACCCCCGCAAAAATCTAAAAATATGCGACAAACAGGAAGTAGATGAGCAAGGAGCATGAAATCGCTTTACACCACATGGGACTATGGGATGAAGCAATATGCAAAGTATTAGGCTGCTGCATGTTATAGTTGCTGAGAAAACTGCGACGGAAATTTTGTAACGGACGGACGGACGGATGGACGGACGGACAGACGGACAAGGGTAAAACAGTATACCCCCTCTTCTTCGAATCGGGGGTATAATAAGTAAAAGGTATTTTTGAAATCAGTCATTAAAATTTAATTTTGCAGCTTTAATCAATAGCTTACTATAACAAAAAACGACGCTAAAAAGAAATAGTCTAGTTTACTATTGATCCATCGAAGATTCATACCTGAGAAAGAATATACCAGAGTATATGCTCTGTCACTACGATCTCCTAGTTGACGTCTTAATTCTAACCAGTAATTACCATAGTCAGAAAACTGGTTAGTACTGTCCCATATGATACGCGTTGATTGACTGTTAAACTTTCCTGATGTATACCAGAATACATGCCTGAAATATTAGTGATTGATTTGACATAAGTTTATTACATATTATATTACGTACAGTGCATAAAAAGCAATACGAAAGCCCCTTGATGACAGATTTAACTAAAATATCAACTTTTCTAAAACTGCCTAAATAGTAAAAATAAACTAATAAACCAACACAAGCTATGTAAAGTCATATGCTTAAAAACCTGATATTGTTTCAAACTGTTAGTTTTTTTTTTCAAAACTTTTTGTTATTATTTGTTCTTTAAAGTTTTGGGGCAATGGTAAGGTTGGTTCTCTCTAGAGCCTGGTGTAAACCCTAAATGGCAATTAGGTTGGCCAATACGGAAACACTATAAGGTTCTTGTTCGCGTTATTTGTCCATTTTATTACCCGGTTTAAACTTCTAAAACATTTCTCTCTGTGCCTCATGGTTATGTGGCAGATTTGTGTTTTGACTGTAGCTTTTCTTGATATGTCGTATTAACCCCTTTTGTATTAGTATTTCCACCTTTTAACGGTGGAATTTCCACAAAAAAGGCAATCGGAAATCTCCACACAATTTAAAACGCCGATGTTTTCCGAAATGTGCCGAATATGCTATCTATTTATAATGATTGTGATAGTAGTTAACTGAATGCATTTTGTAAATAGGGTATCAGTTTACATAACGACCACGGAAAATTATATTTGTAAAGAAATTACATTTTCCTCTATCCTAGTAGTTTCAATGTACCGCCTTGCACACATCAGTATGAATGGTAAATATTCAATAGCTTTCGAAATTAGATCTGAGACAAAAACTGCAATGTAAATGTAATTTACATAAATTTACTCACTGCGATATTGTAGTTTGAGAAGCATGTAAATAAGTTATTTGTCAGGTCGGTTCGCACGAATTATACCTCAGCATTGAGAATAGATTTTCTTTCGAAAACCTGCACATGCATTTATAAACGGTTTGCCTAAAATAAACAGTAACTCGACGCCTACACCACTGGAATTTTAACATCAGTGTGAGTCATGATATAAACAAGATAGTCATGATGGTTCGTTATCGCTCACCTGAGTACCAGTGATATATAAAAGAATCAGGAATCAGATTAAAATGAAAACAAACTTCCAAACCGTTTTCCAGGATATTTGGAAAACAAAAGAAGCTACCAGAGTGTTATCAAGAGTTTTCTTTTTTAGCTCCTGTGACCTAGTTGTTCAATCGAGATGACCCATATTCGCATTCATCAGAGAAATTACCTAAACAGGCATCCTCAAAAAGTTTGATGTTAGTTGATGCAAAACAATGACCAATAGAGTGTTCACAAACATATGTGTACAGACGACAGACGACGGACATTCAATGATCCTAAAAGTTCACCTTGAGCTAGCTCAGATGAGCTTAACAACGCACTTTTAATGTATGCTCTTTATAACGTAACGTTTTTTTAAAAAGTTCACCATTTTAATGGGATAACTTAAGAGTATCCGCTTTTCTTCTAATAAGCAACTCATATGAAGGAGGTTAATTTGAAAAAACAACAACAACAATCCTTTTAAATAAAGTGAATTAGGGTATTTAAGCAGTGAACAACTTGGTAACATCATTTGTAATGTGTGGCCATGGCATCTGACACTCGATGGAATGCTGCCTTTGTTTAATGTAATGTTTGTTTGTTTTTCTAACTTAAAACCAGTCGTCTCGACAAATCAAGTCCCAAAGTCAAGCGATTGAATTCAGAACATATATAATATACTGATATCAGGAGTGGGCGTGGCCGAGTGGTTACGACGTTGGACTGATAGTGATTGGATAGCCAGCTCCGTAATTTTTCGAATCCCACCTAAAACCCATCCCGTTGTTTCCTTAAGCAAGAAACATAATTCTACTAACTCAGTACTGGGGGACCAGGAAGTGGACTCGGAAAGAGATTATTCTCAGTTGTAAGAACTTGTTTCATAATCAAGGTAAAAAATAGTATGAATTCAACTAAGCTTTATACTAGTATAAAATTAGTGTTAGCTGTATTCACACAACCACAGGGCCTGCCCGCATCAACTATCCCCCCCAAAAAAAAAAAACGTATGTACTCATGTGAACATGTATGTAATACAAAATTTGGGGGACTCTTTCACGCCGGCGGCCTGTGCTTACAATCAAACACAAACTTTTAAACATCAATTAGATCGTATCGTTATTCAAAAAGCAATTTAAAAATGTAAAAGTAACCGTTGTTTTGTGAAAAGCCATTGACGAAATGTTGCATTGTATAAAAATGTCATACTATCTTGATTGCCAATGTTTACCCAATTATCTAACCCAGTAATCTACATTTTTGTCTTTTGTTAAAGATTTGTGTGTAGGTCAGTAACCTCACACAATATAGTCATAACGTATTGTCTATTTTCCTATTTCAAGGTCGACTTTTATTACATGTATAGTTCGTACAATATAACAAAACGTGTTTGTGTAAATATTAAAAAAAGAAACAATCCATATCATAGCCTTTTTTACAGAAGTAAGACGTATTGGAAATAAAAGTTTTATAATTCATTTCAACAAAATTAGTGTGGCAGATAAGCCGTGGTCCCTTTATCGATCATGTTTGTAATGGTAGACCGCTTTACCATTACCCCAACAAAAATCTCATAAAACATATTAAAATCATTAATTTTATTGTCATCCTGAGCATCCCCAGTCGTGGATTAGTTCATTGTTTTGTTTATTCAAACAGTGGTTTTTTTTTGTACGAACTATACCAACCATTATGTTTACAAAAATAACATTTCAATAAGTCTACACTTTAAAGGTTTCCTATGTCTTTGTACTATTTTGAATATTTATCTACTTTTAGTAAGTAAAGTATAAATCTACTAGTTATAAATGTTATTAGTTTAAATTCTAAACTTTTGTTTAGAAGACAAAAAACGCATAGCGTTAATACCACTATGCGTAAAAGAAACTGTAACCATTTTCTCTGAAAATGCATATAATAAAAATGAGTATCTTCTTTGGGTTTTTTTCTTGTCGGTAACTGCACCTTGTGTAGTTTTAGTGAAAGCCGCATACCCCCATTCGTACAGAGGAGAAAACATTTTTCCAGTAGCCTGTTCAATTACCCTAAACGTTCCAAAACGTTCCGTAACGATACCTTCGGAACTCGGACATACTTAGACGCTACTTTGAAACTACCGAAGTTGAAGTAAACAAATATATGATCGCTTAGGCATTGAGTGATGTTTCGTGTTTAGTACGTAAATTTTGAAACATCACTTATTGACGATCGTATATTTGTTCATTAGATTAGATTATTCGCAGCGAATGGCCGAGCAGTTCCGAATGTATCGTTACGAAACGATTTGGAACGTTTAGGGTAATTGAACAGGCTACTGGTTCTTTTAATACAGAACGCTTAAAAGGTGTTAGCAAACATATCAGAAGCAGTAACAGTAAAACCACAGACCAATCACATTGCCATAGAGCAAAGAGAGATTTTTTTTAGATTTGAAACTTTTGACGTAAAAGGGACTCCATAATCAAATAACAACAAAGAACCTAACGGGTTACCGCTTTGGAACGAACGGTGCCAAAAAATGCCACCTGGACTATAAACCAAGTGCATCAACTTCTGTAAACAGGTATCCTGTAGAGCGCTGGCGTACAGGGTCTCTAAGGTTCGCTAAGAGCCTCAGGGTCAAGTCGAGATGACCTTCGCGTCGACCAATCAATGCGAACAATCTTTGTAAAACACCTTCTAGTGATGCTACAAATTTTAAAATGGTAGACTACATGGCTTTTGACAAAATGATTTTTAAGACATTGTTGACGACCAGTAAATGCATGCACGCACGCACACACGCACGCACACTCTAACGTTCATTTGTCAGACCCCTACAATTGCTCACCTTGAGCACTTTGTGCTCAGGACGTCAGGTGAACTAAAATGTATATACAGAGGTATTCTACATGGACAGAGAGAGAGAGAGAAGTAAACACAAACATGTGAAAACAATATATCAAATCTTAACAAAACATTATCATATTTAACGTTCACAAACCTTGATAAAGTGTTTGTCCTCAACCAGTTTGCTATAAATTTATCCTCATTTTGTGATTCTATTGACACCAACTGTGCACCTTTTGACTGAAAAAAGATAAAATAACGTAATTTAATTTCGTTTATGTGTAAAAATGTAGAAGCAATACAACCAATCTGATTAAACCCGATCTAATTTCTATTTTTTCCGCTCGCATACTCGCTAATTTAGATCTGGCCTTTTCCAAACGAAGGTCACGTTCAGGTGACCTTTTCTCATCATAATATTCATGACGAAATAGTTATTATACGTAACTTGTTTACATCATCTACGTCACGCAATTTGAAATGAGCCGCACAATCGCAGACTGTGGATAATACCGCTGTTAAATTAGCATGCAAACCTTGGTCTAAAAATAGAAATTACGATATCAATATGTGATTTATAGTGTTTTCGTCTAAATGAAAGCTACGCATTGATTGGTCGACACAAAGTTCATCTCGACGTGACCTTCCACGGAAAAAGTAGAGATTCTGTACGACAATGCTCTACAGGATATCTGTTTACGGAGATTGCAATACAACTAAATAGTTTGCTAGCTTATATCTCTGGCTTTGGTCTTGTTGTACAGATATCATCAAAGATCAACAAGTTTGACGTTTAAAATATCCACGTTTACAATAAAATGTATAATAATTATACCACAAAAGTGTTGTACACCACAATTATTTACTTTACTTTCAAATTTACAAACCATTACGAGTCTAAGACTTTTCAAACACTCGTCAGTTTGACGGCTCGCAGTTTGTGAATTAATTCGAAGCTAGATGGCTGGTCGATCAAAAGTAGAAGGTACATGTACCCACTTAATGAGATAGAAAGTCTTCATCAGATTGTCATCAAATCCTTTAAAATTTAGTGTTGCCAAGACAGCTAGGAGGTGTGTTTATCAGTGAATTTTGTTTAAGTAGAGAAAAAAATCTATCAAAAGTTTACTAATCATCAAGCTTTGAACAGAATGGCAGGTATGTTTATTCACATTGGCTGAGTTATGTACATGATTGAGTAATCGCCAGTCACAGATGTAAAATCTCTAACTGCAGCAGTAAATTCTTATAAGCCGAAAAAGAAATGTGAAATACAATAATATGCACAACAGACAAAATGTGAAATATGACGACAAGAAAAATGTATCATAATCAGGGCTGCAACGATTCGATTCGATACATCGGAAATCAATTGCAAGGGCGCCGATTCGATTTCGATTCGGGGCCCGTGGTTTTCGATTAGCCTTTTAACGTGACTATTAAAGTTATAAGGAAAAAGGCCCAAACATTGCCTGTTTCCAGACTTTAAGTTACAGTGATAAATCAGTACGAAAGTTCAATTGATTTATTATTGATCTTGTTCTGAAATAAATGTTGAAAAATTCAGTAACAATTTTATTTTATCAATATTGGTTAGTTTTAAGCTCAATTTAATGTACAAATGTATATTTCTTATTAACTATACTTATCAAAGAATCGAAAAATATCGAATCGAAAGAAAAATAATCGAATCGTCTCGAATCAACTTTCCGATGAATCGCTGCAGCCCTAATCACAATCACAAACATACAGTGCCCTTCAAAAGTCCTTGGATACAAGACTTTTATAGGATGAACTGAATATCATTTACCTACGAAAATAACAGGGTCATCTGAGGAAATATCAAACTCAGCATTAATAATTATTTTACCAACTTATAAATCTAGTAACTATTCTGCATAAATTTGCATTACTTTTATAATCAAAGCGCCGATAGCGCTGTCAGTAATGGGGTTTTGACAGAGTACATGTATATGGGTGTATGCAACTCATGGAAGCGATACGAGGGACCTTTGGCTAACATAAACCAGATAAGATATACACGTGTTTCTTATCGTCTGCTTGTTAACGCGTAATGCGGACTATCTTAATTGCAGTGGTAATTATCCCTTTATTTGCGCGCGCACAACCGAATGTAATCGTCCGCGACAAATTTTGATGTGGATTTGCCACAGTCCACTACTAAACATGGGGAAACCCCATGTAAAAACTTATTGGCAGAATGCATGATTTGTACAATAATTATTTCAGTGCACAGTAAAGTATAATCTGCATAAATAAGTGAACACAGATGGCCGTTTATATATGTCATAAACACAAAATATAGTACAAAATATGTTACATGCAATGTAGTTGAGAAATTGTACCACACATATATAGATTTACACAGCTATACTGTAAATGCAAGATTTAGTGTTTTCATACAGTACACCATGTTTCCAAGACGTTATGACATTAAAGTAATAGCATTTTGTAGTCTAAGTTTCATGCTCATGCACGTTCACCGACTTTACAGCTATTACCCCTGGTCCTCGGGCTACTGGTATCTATCTATCAATCTCCCTGGGGAGTCTTTTTACTCCGCTTAGTGCAGCCGACACTTTGGCGCAACGGAATTATACCCCCTCGCAGGTACCCATTTGCACCTGGGTGAAGTTAAGCAATCGCAGGTAAATTTCTTGCTCAAGGAAATTAGCAGTGCCCATGGTGGGGTTCGAACCCGGGACCTCTCGATCTCTGAGCGCACGTCCCACCACTGAACCACTGCTCATTATTCGAGTCTTTATTTTTTTTTTTGGTAAGAAGTTAATGACAAGTTCGCTGGAAAATACTTGCCTTTAAGTTAAAGTTTAATAAGTGTGTCCTTGTTTAATTTCTATCGCATGACACAAATTTGTAGAACCTAAGGTAAGGCGCGATACTACATGTAGAATAGTTTCACATGTTCTAATATATTTGGAGTCAATGAATGTCTTAAAAACGTATTTAAAGCCACTATGTAAAGATAATTATATTGTTATTCAAAGCAGACATTGAAAACAAGTTTAGTCGCAAAAACACTGACTGTACTCTATATATGTTATGTATGGAAAACGCTGATAATGAAGGAAATAACGATTGTCGCTTTTTGTAGACTATACTTTGTAAATACTCATACGGTTTGATTGGTAGAAAAACATTCGATGATTGATTGCATGCGTAAATATTAAGCTTATTTAGTTCTTGCGACTTATATGTCGAGTGAACTAAATCTCTTTTGATCGTGATGTTTGAAATTAGCTTACAACCTTATTACTCTGCGTATGCAAAAGATATTGATGTCATTCCAAAGAGCAAAGCTTTCTCTGTGTGTGTATTTATGAATCCGTGAACTTATTTATAATGGAGAAACTGACCTCTTATTAAATTTGGTAAAGAAACTATCATTTTGGAGTTAAATACCTTATATATATACAGAATAGAATATAATATTGTATTCAACTTATGTCTTTTTCACATTTTGTAATGTACATTGCAATATTATGTAATGCGTATCAAGTAATTATAGGTTATTAGACACTACGGAAATATATTTGGACGAGAAAACAGCTTGAAAAGTCATATTGGGCGAGCAGAAATATTTTGGCACAGTTTCAAAGTATTTATTCTTATGAAAACAACATTAATTGTCAGTGCGTGTATTTTGCCGAAAGCTTCCGATAAAGCGCGATTTACAAACGAAGACAAACATAGACGGTAAATATTGAGTTTAATATATTCTTGCATAAAGGTCAAGCTCAGGTTAATTCTGTTGGACTATACTTTCGTTTGGTAAAATTATCATATAAGGCTTGTGAGTTAAAACTGTTTACTTGAATCATCTGCATAAATTATTTATGCAAATGACCCAGTTTACAGCTCGATTTAAATGTTGTGCGAACGACTTGAATTAAACGATCAAAACTAGCAGAGCCAATTTAAAATATTCGTGAAAAGAGGTAGTACTTATATAGTGTCATCCAATGATTTGTCTGAAGAGAGCAATTGGTAAAAACAAATCTTGTTTACTTCATTAGTGATAATTTTAGATCACGTGACTATATAGACGCTGCACACCGTCGCTTGTGGTGTGAGATTGTCTCAAAATCAAGCTGAATGGTTTTTAATATATTCAGTATCAATGTATGCATCATTTCATTAACGTAAGAAAATGTCAACCGCACATTTAATCAGAAAAACCAATATCGTAATATCATTTATTCATTTCATCTTTTTTATAACCAGCTTGAAGCACGTTCATACTGGTTTTTGTCAGTTATAATCTGATTTAGAAGCAAACTATTCAACTCATTTACAAATTTGAAATGTTGTTGTGCATTTCAATGGTGTTCACTCTACTCATCGGTATTACAATATTATAATGAAGACACTCAATAAACATCTTAGAATATTTCATGTTCGAACGGAACCCCTATTTCTTTTTATATGCTTTATCATTTTCACGATTATTTTGTTAAAACGTAAATTGCAATAATATTATTTCGTCAAAACGAAATTATATTTCGTAAAAACGAAATAACTGTGAAAATAGAAAAGGTATTTAAAAATGTCATTTTATGGGCTCCGTAGAAATACTACACTAGTTTATATAGAAACTTTCAGAAGTTATGAACATAATTTTGTATTAGGGAAATTAAACCTTCATGTTCATATCAGCGTGCTTTAATGTTTTGAATGGCTAGAATAAGCATGAATAGTATTCACATTGAACGTATATAGAGCGATAAGATGCTTTCAAGTCAATAACACGAATTTCTCTCTTTTTAATGATACATGTACTTAAACATCCATTGATCGTGAATTAAGATTGCTTTAACCGTGAGACTTCTTTCGATTTATCATTAAATTGTATCTTTTATAAAAAAGTTACGTAGGTGAAAGCTACATTTTAAGGGTAAAAAACAGAAAATACATTCATTAGATAAAGAACGTTTTAAACGAGCCACCGAGAAATACACAAAAATGGCTGCTTAAACCACATGGCTAATACAAATTCATATGTGAACAACGTTCACTGATGAGAAACCTACTTGTATAAGATTGACTATTTGAATTTTGTACTCGGTTAAACACCTTGTCAACACAATTGAGGTTATTTTACGGCGGACAGCGCACCTAACCTAGCTTTTCTGTATCATTGTATATAACCAGTACTTAACAACCCTTTCACAAGGCCAACAACTTCTACATATACCATATTAATGGTGGAAAATTTATATCATTAATAAATTTCCATGGAAGGGTATAATCGCTCCAGTGGATTTGAATGTTTATATAAAAAAATGCTTAATACACATGATCGACTACAACTATGTTAATGCACTTTTAATACAAATTTACGTTCGAACTTTAAAATACGTATAACCATTTAAATTATATAACCGGATCTTCTGATTGTCGATAACGTAAAGATCAGTGAGATTCATACAGTTCACTGATCATATATAAATGATGAGATACATACATGTAGATAAACCATCAGTGCAAATGTACTCAAATAAAAAGGTAAATAAACACGTAATATAAGTTTAATATATGATGTAAATAAGGTAGTCAGACCCACATCATTCCAGTTATTATATAGTTTTGAACTAGACTTCTAAATATGTGTATAACTTAAAAAACATCTTAGTTTATATTCATTTGTGTAAAATAAGCTCTGGGTATGGCCAAGTTGGGTGGCTTTTTTAATCTAAACAAAAAAAGATCAGCAAAACAAAACAAAATAATTAAGTTAAAAGCAACATTATGAAATTTAAACCAACATAAGATATGTTGGATAACATTTATACATATGATAATAAAGTATATACATAACTATGTGGGATTTTCCAGAGAAAAAATCTTTGTCACAAGAAAGGCTGATGGAATTACCATATGACCTCCTCTCCCCTAAAGTGACATTTTGAAATAATTTTAATTAGTTTGTTTAAACGTTATAATTCTTTCGTTCATACGTAATACTATTTCGTAAAAACGGAATAATATTTCGTAAAAACGAAATGATTGTATTCAAAATGTATGCCACATGTCACTATATGGGCTCAGCAATTATGTACATATTTACCAACATATCAAAACATATATCTGAATACAGTACTTTTAACTTCCTTTAGCCTGATATGACTACCTATGGCATTATACATTCTGTTACTCTGTTACTCACTTGTTGTATGCTATGTGTCATGTCAATGATACCGAAATAAAATTATTATTATTATGTTATGCGTATCAAGTAATTATAGGTTATTATACATTTTACTGTACAATTCGGAAATATATTTTGACGAGAAAACAGCTTGAAAAGTCATATTGGATGAGCAGATAGGCGAGTCCGATATGACATTTTTGAAGCTGTGTACAAGTCCAAATGTATTCCGTATTTTACAGTAAAATTTATAATAACCTATAATTACTTGATACGCATAACATAATATTATCTGTATTATCTGTATTATAATTACATATATAATGTACCTATAAAACTACATTTTCTTAGATATTTATAAAAAACGTAAAATAAAAGTGTTTTCGCAATACCCGATATTTTAGTTTAAATCTTTTGATGACAAAACGTCTATACCAACGTTTATTTCAGTTCTTTATGAGGGCTATTTCATACAACCAGCTTTAAAACACTCACATTTGTCTTTATAATCCTATAACTTATGAATATAGTATTTTATTTACATTACGCTTCAATTGATCTGTTTTATTTGCACTGAATTATAACCTACAAGATACCTGATAATTATACAATATGAAATGGTAGGACTCACTTTAAGGCGCAGCTGAGTAAGCCAACTACTGACCTATATTTTTACCAATACAATTCGCTCTATAGTGCGTACAAAAAAACAAAATGTGTTTTGGTAAATATTAAAAATGAGACAATTCATTTCAGGGGTAGGCAGTAATGAAAATAAAATTTGTGTAATTCATTTTAACAAAATTAGCATGGTTGATAAACCACCACCACTTGGTAAATCATGCTTGTTATCGTAGAACGCTTTTTTTATTACACCAACAACGAAGACACAAGTAAAACATATCACAATTGTTTATTTTAAAGACATCATGGACATCCCTCGTCGTGGGTTAGTTCATTATATTGTTATTATAAACAGTGTGGTTGTTTTTGTACGCACTATACCATACCTGTTTGTCCAGTGAAAACCCTTTCGGAAAAGAGATTTGAATAAAAGATATGGTACCATTGGTTATTTATGATAAGAAGTTGCACAAAGCACAGACAGTAGTAGCTGACTATTTACTTGGTGTATTATGAATGACTCACTATGCTAATTGATCATAGATTCGTCGTGATACGCTCCTTGTGGTACGGCTGAATAGCGAATATAATTATTTATACTTCGAACAAAGAGCCTTGCTAAGTACTGAATAATCTTTTAAAGATCTTTCTTGTTTGTATTACATGACTTAACTTCCTTATTGATTCACGCAATCATTTAAACTAGCTCATATTTGTGCAATGAAATGAAATTATACAGTAACTGATTTACAAAACAAAACCAAAACAAAAATGTTGCGTAATGTAGCTACACGAACCGAAAAAACAAACATAGGATAGAAATATAAATATTTACCGAACATGTCGGATATTGTCCTAATGTAGACTTTAATTGAATTGCAATCAAGTTAAATATTCCATTGTTTGTACATTAGCAATACATTATGCTTTTGGTCGCATTAGAAATTATTGAAGTAACATCGCATAGGCAATTGAGAAAACATGAGAAGGTTCTTAGCACACGCCCTCGCCAGCTGACGACTGCACTATTTAATGGAGAGTTGGTGAGGGATCATGCCTCGCCATTGGCTAAAAACTGCCTTATTTTATTCAGATTGTAGCGGGAGAATGGATGTCCCAAAGGATGTAAAAAGGGAACTGGACGCATACCCTCTTGATGCGTAGTGAGACCCACTACCGGCTAAACTATAGATGGTCCAGTGGTAAGATGCGCGCTTAGGGATCGAGAGGTCCAGGGATCGAACTAAACGAGATACACTGCGTATATCCAGGAGTAAAAAATATATACCTAAAAGTTGGTTCACGTATCTTAGGTATAAATGGGTACTGTGGGGAATCACTTGCCTGTAGGTGATTTCAACAACCCCCAAATATCTTAGTACAGTGTAATATGTTAAAATATGCTGTCCATTGTAAATATTTAGAATAATGTATTAAATCATCAATATAACAACAGACAATGATTCTTTTGTTTTATTAAATTAGGATGCTAGTGGTTGTAAATTGTTGGTGGACCTTCATACCACTCACTTTCTAAAAGTCACTGGACGGACGACGATTATAGGGGACTGGGTACATTGTCCACTAGCTAAATTCGAAGACCGGCCAGGGTTTATCGTACAAAATTGATAAGTCGACTGAACATGTACGTGTATATAGTTTGTTTGGTTTCTTTTTGTTTTGGTTTTAAAGCGCACAACACAGAAAGGTCATATTGCACCGAAAGCAATTTATGATACTACTAATTCAATCGATATTAATGATTTGAAGTCCTATATATTATTATAAACATTTATTTCAAAAAGTTAAGTATCGCATACTGACTCAAAAAGTTCTTTAAGTGAGTTAACCTTAATACATGTATATAGGAGCAGACATTAAACAGCACTTCACTTTAACTTTTTGAACTTAAAATAATCAAGCAAGAAGGTAATATAAAAGTAAGACATATTTACTATACAAGCAGCCTCAGCGACATCGTATACACGCAACTCTTCTTGTGAAAATAGGTAACATTTATTTTCAAATGAAACCCATCCTGTTGGACAACCTGAATTAAAAAAATAAACTACATTTCACTAACAAGTAGATGTGTACATTGACTTTGATGGCTACACAAACTCTTAAGTAGACAAATATACAAATGTTCGAATGATTTGTGTAAAATGGACTATATATTCGAAAGTGCCAATTTGAAACGGACTTCGAGAAGAACTATGCTCTTATTGGACTAAATATTTAACTTATTATAACATAATAAGATGATTTCAAGTTTTTAACAAATTTTAACATTTATTCAAACACTAAATTTCATATTCTGATAATAACAACCAATGTGGCATATAACTACAAAAACCGGTTCAGAAAAAAACAAACCGGCTAAAAACTGTCATAATTTGTATCGCTATATTACGAAAGACCGGTAGGGCCATTTCAACATCACGAATTCCCGATTTCATCTTCATGAATTCACATTCTCAACATACGGAATTCACGATTTCAACTTCACGAATACACGATTTCAACTTCACGAATTCACGATTTCAACTTCACGAATTCACGATTTCAACTTCACGAATTCACGATTTCAATTTCATGAATTCACGATTTCAACTTCACGAAGTCAACTTCAGGAATTCAACTTCACGAATTCACGATTTCTCGAATTCATGAAGCTGAAATCATGAATTCATGAAGCTAAAATCGTGAATTCATGAAGCTGAAATCGTGAATTCGTGAAGTTGAAATCGTGAATTCACAAAGTTGAATTCATGTAGTTGAAATCGTGAATTCATGAAGTTGAAATCGTGAATTCATGAAGATGAAATCGTGAATTCGTGAATTCCGTATGTTGAAAACGTGAATTCACGAACTTAAAAATGTGAATTCTTGAAGATGAAGTCGGGAAATCATGAAGTTGAAATGGCACTACCGGTCATTCGTACTATATTAACCAGTTAACTGGTTAACCATTACACCCTTACATAAAAAGATGATGCTGTCGGAATGCATACGGGTTTGCTATATCTGATTTCACTACCGGTACAATAATTTTGTGATCGAATTATCGGTAAAGTAATTAGAATGTTGTTGGACTGATTTTTTATTTGTTTATATTGAAAATAACTGTGGGAAAATCTTGTATAATGTACAAGTGTGTATGAATCCACAAGCAATTTTGACACTATTTATATCAAAACACAAACAGTAAACGCCATATTTTTCGATAAATTTGCAATGTATAACTAACATTAAATCATATCCATGTAGCTTACGGCAACACTACTGCTACAAACCGCAAAAACCAACAACAGTGTTGTCCAAAAGTGCTGAACAAGTTAAAAAGTTTATATTAATTAAATTTTGATTGATTTGAAGAATATATTTACAATTATAAATCTTGTAGGTCAACAGTGATACCCTGGTCGTAGGAATCATGCTCGTACCAAAATGAAGTCACACTCAGTACCCTAACACCTCAAAAGTGTAGGGATCGAACCACTAGACTACTTTGGGAGGTCTCTTATGTCACTTTAATAAATGAAAACCTTAATAACATCAATCAATACTTTAACATAAACTGTTGTGATGTTATCGATGTTTTTAGACATGTGTTACTTTAAAACCTGAAAACTATACAGGCATCCAGCTCATGACCCTCACCTTTAACAATCAGGTCATAGTAAATCAGTAATACATGTATAAAAAATATATTGAATTTCTATCTTTTTTATACCGGTCAATCTGAATCTATAATTCTTCAATAAATCAGATTTGCATAAATTTTGATAAATACATGTATCCTACACTATTCCTCAGAGGTTTCATTTACTACTCACACCTTTAATGGAAAAGTAATTCAAATCACATGAGTAGTAAATTGATTTATATTTCGAAATATTAAAATTCTATAAATAATGATTTACCAATAGCAGTGATTTTTGTAATCCACAAACAGTATACAACAGTGAATAAAATCCAAAACTTCATTTTATCAATTCATTATTTTAAATGCACTATTTTCTCAAGAAAACACCATATCCAAACTTTGTGCTAGTCAATAGGATCATCGATCAATGTGTATACGTCATGTAAAAATGAGCTCCAATAGTTAATTCTGTATCAAGTTACCAATCTATTGACTTAAACCCATTTACTTCAATCATACTAACTAATTTAAACAACGTGCATTTTGAAATGTGATATTCAGCTTTATTAAGTACAAACTAGGAAGCCTTGACTCTGTACTGCTTAAAATATTACGAAGGACGCGTTCGCTTACTTGTAGTCAAATCAAGCAAATCAATATGGATTTGCCTCAGTTAACGATGAGTTGTCGCCCCTTGGTGTATCGGAAGATTCATAAACGAGTTATGACTGGAAATTAGTTCGAGGAAAGCTTGTTAAATGATGGGGTCACCATAAAAAATTAAATGTTATTAAACTTATATCTTTTTATAGTGACGCAATTCGAGCATGTTTAAGGCGGTTAAGACAAATTAATTTCATTACTGAATGACGCGCGTGCATTAATTACGTCGTAATTTTATTTACGCTGTTGTTGAATGAGTAAGAGTATATTTTGTTTCAAATATTAATTTAAATGTACATGCTTGTTATTCGTGTATCTAGAAACATAGTTTAAACTGCCAGTGTGAACCCAAAAACGCTTTATCACAACACGTAGCAATTTGTCTAATGTTATTTTCACTTAAAATCTGTTTATTTCATTGTTTGCATTTTTAAAGTGAAAGTAGATCTAAAACCGAAAGTAGAAATTGGTTGATCTACTGTGAGTTGAATATAAAGAGCAGTTTCGAGTCTTTGAAGCTAATAGAAACATAGCATAACTCAAAATAAAGATATATAGAAGGTCGCATCGAACATATACGTTTATTTATTGACCTATCAATAGTGCATAAATGGGCGCAATACGAAACTTTCATCATTTTATTATTTATCACAATTATACAACATTTTTATCATATACGTTTAACATTGTGTACTTAGTTACAAAATGTTAACAAAAACTTAAATGAGTATACACTGTTCTCAAAAATATACATGAACGAAATCCTGGGGTTTCTTTTTTTGGGGGGGGGGGGGGGTTAACCAAGTCACGAAACAAAGGGTCATCTAAACAAATTCCAAAATATTTAGTAAATCAACATAATATGACTCGAACTATCATTAACTTTAATGTTAAGAAGCATGCTTGCGGTAAGCATGGTCATTTTTTCCTCAAAAAGTTATTTTTCGCAAAAATTGTGTAGAGTACTGTAGTTGTTCAAAGTAATAAAATATAGAAGCGCAATAAGAACGAAAAGGCACGATAAAATTAACATAAAATGCTAACATACGTGAAAATAGAAAAATCTACTCGCTCAACTAAGTTGGTATAAATATTAAAAGAAATAATCAAATCACTGATAGCGCTTTCGGGCATGGGTTTTTTGGCACAATAAATATCCACGGGATTATTATGAGAAACGGAAGCGATACAAGGGATCTATCCCTCACATTAACCGAATTAGGCATACTTCAATCGCACAAACAGCATTTCGTCTGCTTGGTACCGCGTATTTCGGACTATATTAAATGCAGTGGAAATTACCCCTTTTAATTGCGCACGCATAGTCGAATGTAATCGTCCGCGACAAATAAGATTTTCCACAGTCTGCTATTTAACGAGGGGAAACGCATGCAAAATTGGTCTTTGCAGAAACATCCTGTCGTTTTTTTAGGTACAAGCAGTGAACCAGTGGTAGGACTACAGCTAGGGGCAGTGCTAATTTTTCAGCAAGGAATGTTCTTAAAGTTGTTCCACACCACACAGGCGTAAAAGAATACAGCGAGGGATCACCTGCCTGAGGGTGGTTTCATTTATCACATAGCCATCGTAAAAATTGTTTAGTCGGCTGAGCATATGCATTGAAGTAGACTTCAAACCGCATTTTCACTTTTTAGTAGTTTTAGAATACTCATACTTATGTTCAGTCACTTAATACCGATTTAAAGTTTATGAATGCAATTTGAAGCTAATGAATTTGCTGCGTCCGAAATCTTGATTTTGCAAACCTTACTAAACTGAGGCACAGAACATTGTCAACAAAACTTTGTTTTAAAACGCTAAAGTATTTCAGTACGGAACAGACACCTGAATTATCAACGTATTACGACAAGTTTTAGTCGTTAATCGTTCTATGCCGTAATGTTGTTTCATCGTAAGACTTTTTGATACTATGCTAGATAATGCTACCCATGATCTGAAGTACAATCTAAGATACTTATACTATGCATTCCGAAAAAAAAACACGAGAATGTCCAAAAAATTGGGACTACCCAAGGGAGAATTCAGAAACTGTCGACCGGAAATCGGATCACCTCGGTATTTATCCTACATTTATACTGATGATTATATATTAAGTATGATTCAAATGATTTGGGGAAGAGAACATGTAAAAAAAAGTTATGAATTGATTTCATTTGAATTTATAATTAAATATTTACTTTGTCAGTATGGCCTTGGCGTTAAGGTAATGTAATCCTGAAGTGTGTTTATTCTTTAAAACATCAGTTATATCATTAACAGCATTCAATATTTATTTTGCACTGAACTTACTCAATCTTGTTTGGATTTAACTTAAAAAAACTTTTCAAAGCGAATGTTGAATAAAACATGGGATTTTTAATGATATGTTTTAAAGAGATAGCCAACAAAATTGAAAATCTATTGATTTAAAATACAGTTTATTAGAAAATAGATTCGTTTCTAGCATAAATAAATTAATTTTGCTTCATAACATCCAACCACACTTATCACAAAAGCTTATTGCGTTTGTAAAGCAATAAAGAAATTTCTCGCTTTTCATACGCGATAGGGGTTATTGCGTATCACTCGCTTTTGTGATTACAAAAACCTTTAAAGCTATGATTTCTATATGTAATAAAACGCAATGAGTTGTGGGCTTTTTATTGAAGTTGGTTTGGTATCTTTGAGAGAAATATGTGAAGTTTTGTATAGAAATTCAAATGTTTACTCTCGTGGTTGAATAAGTACTTGAAAATACTACTGAATAAAACCAATTTAACTCATTGTTGAGAAAAATTGAAATCCGTTTTCAAACCAATATGAATGGTTTAAACAATTTTGTCACTACAGTTAAAATTTAAATCACATTTTTACAATTTTATTTAATAATAGAATTACTTTCTTAAAGCGTGCATAATTGTAGAAATAATCATATTGTGTTTATTCAGTTATGAATAGACCTTACATTATTATACAGCGTAGTCGAAGAACTGAATATAATTTTCATTTTCCTTATCTATTCATTTTTTATTATTAAACAACTTAACTTTGTAAACGCCTGTTAAAAGTAAATACTACACACAGGCCCGTAGGAAAAGGGGGGGGGCTAGGGGGGGGGCCTTAGCCCCCCCCCCCAATATTTTCAGCAGTTATAGTGATTGAGGATCTTAAATTAATCTGTCACACCAGAGACATAGAAAAAGCACAGATGTATCGACAAAATAAACATACACACACTTTTTATGGAGCCAGATGCTGAAATGCAATGTAAAATTAAACTTAATCATGTACTTCGTGTACATTTCTTCCATTCTTATTGAATAAAGCCCCAGTTCATACCGTTAGCTCCCCATCTGAAAATGCTTCCTACGTGCCTGACACAATACACATACACATATATTTGGTATGATTACAATATATGAAGACTTATCAATACTTAAGGGGGACTACTCGTAACAGAGTTGTGGGGCATTATGCCTCTTGTAAGTATGAATATTAAATGTTGTGAATGATGTCAATAAGATATGTTTAAACAAACAAAGTAAAACGCGAACATTTATCTACATGTATGCAGTCAGTCAATCGTGGTGACATTGGCTACACTATCATATCAACGTATACATGTATAATTATGTATGTAAACATGCTGAATATTGGTTGAAAGGGAGATAATCATTTAACATGTTAATGAGGTAAGTCTATACCTGATTACATCCCTTGCGACAATTAAAGACACAACTTATCATAAATTTTGACACATGTATTGCATGCTTTTTCGTGGCTAGATTTAACGATAGAATTTCAGTGTTTCACGAAGAATGGATAATAATTGAGACCCTGCAGTGAGTGCATGAACCGAGTTCAAATGTAGATATGGATCTTTGTATTGAACAGCAAAAAACTTACATGTCCCTAATTGACTACCTGTTTTGCTGTTTGAGTTTAAGTTAAAATCTTGATACAACTGAAATGATAAAAGTCTGCAGACGCAAACGGTGAGACATCGGATACCGACACCCGAGTGACAGTAATAAGCTCTCATTCTCTTTGAAAAGCCATATGTGACCCATATATGGACGATACAGAAGATTTGGTGCACTAAGACACTTAGTGACAATTCTTCTGTGATTTATTTGTTGAAATACAAATTGACAAACGTAGATGAAATTGTGAAAAGAAAAACAATTCCATATGTCTAATCGTTGAGCATCTACGAAGAAAACTGCCGTCTGCTCAATTAAATGTTGTCTGCTTAACTAATCTTTTATCCATTGTTTTAAAAAAATGGTGGAAATATTGCCTGAATGACAAACAGTTTGGAACAAGGCGCCGCAAAAACAATATACTTACTCAATTTTGCCAGAGATATTCATAAATGCAGTACTAATAACATGACCAATAACTATGCATGGGCCTCAATTTATTTTACTTGCTAGCAAACACGAAAAAGTCATGAAACATTTAATACTTGAAATTTTTACCTCTATTATGATGTAACAACTATACTACAATTTTCTTTTGATGTCCAAGATTTATAAGTTGTGTCTTTAACTATTTGGTAAAAGTTTCAAATTTCTTAAAATCTATATTATACTGTGGAGGTGCCTATCTAATAGATAGTTACTTTAAATGTGCTCAAGCGGGTATCTAAAGATTACCAGCGGAACCATTCTCCTTGTAATAGCATTGAAATCACGAATGATCCCTGAATTTGTATTTATTTAGTTATTTGCACGTATTTTGATAGAATTAAACGTTTGTAGATTATGCATGCTTAATGCCACACTAGTAAAGGTAAAGTAACGTTTACTTGCAAAAATATTCTTAGTAACAATGACCATTATCAGTTAAATATCAGTAGAAGTGTTCCACCTAAATCATTGACTTGCTATTCTTTTATCTAGTCTCTAGGTGTTACATACACAGTATGTTCTTTCTTTTGAACAGTGCAAAACAAATCTTGTTTCTCAAATCATGATATATGATGCATGAGCAATTATATGCACAGTTTATACATAAACGTGCAAAAATGGTGTCCAAAAATACATGCATATGAAATAGGTATTAATTGTTCTATGGGGAGAAAGAAAAAAGGGAAAGGGGGCGAGAGGAAACTTAATCACTAAACCGGTAAATATCGTCTACTTTACTAGTATTATAGTTACTGAAACTGTATCTATGTGCATCAATGTCAAAAGACGATACTTGATAAAAATAAAACCTAATAGTTGGGCGATATAATACATATCGTATTCCATGGATTAAATAAGATAATGCAAGTCAATGAGACGTCTCGAGCTAAATGGATACGTATACAGTTTACCATTGTGATTTTTTATAATAAAAAGACGCGTATCAATGAATAAAAAAAGTTAATGCAATTACAAGAAGATTCGAAAATTGTTCTGAATTATGATGTAAAAAAGATCTTGCAATTCCTTTAAAGACACTATTAAAATATAAACCAATTTGTAGCTCTTACTCCTTAAACGTCTCAACATGGAAGTAAACTTTTGATTTTCTTATGATTATAATGTAAACACATGCCACTAAAAAGAACGTAAGAAATCACCTACCAATAACATTTGTCACTAATAATACATAACTGAACAAATAAGAACATGTGGCATACACATTGTTGAAAAAGAAAGTAGGATACTGAGGGAATCACCAAGCTATTTATAGATTTGTTGTATGTCGTCCTTGATAAAATTAGATAATTTCATTGGTCGCTTTTTTGTCTTTTAAACGTTCTGAGGCGGTAAGGGTATCTTTGTAATAGCATTATACAAATGTTTCGCAATATTAAACACTAGTATCTTCTCATCAGTAAATGCATATTTTAAATCTAATCTATTTTAGCTAACCTGACCTACGTGGGTCTAGTTAGGAAACATCCCAAATATTACGAGAAAATGAAGAAATACCAAATAATGTGACAGTGTGTCTGTTGCATTCACAATTACATAAATGTGATGCAAAATCAGGAAAAGATGAAGTTCAAGTTTTGTCTTGCAATTCCTTTAAAGACACTATTAACATATAAACCAATTTATAGCTCTTACTCCATAAACTTCTCAACACGGAATGTAAACTTTTGATTTTCTGTGGTTTATATTAAAAGTTCAGTATAACACTTTAGTGATCACTATGTATACTGCTTAGTGTACTAACGAGATTTGACTGCGCCCCTTCCACACGTTTATTATTATAATGTAAACACATGTCACTAAGCATTTAAACAAAGACGAGTCAGATGACGGAACTACTTTTATCGCCTAGAAACTGACTGTCTAGTAAATCAGAGACACGTGTATCACTACGCAGGTTAAACTGATCAGGCATTTTCGTCGATAGGTTTCGATTTGTGGTATAACTTTAGCCTTTCGGTTAAATCGCCGAAAGTCTAATATTACAAAAGCAGTTGAACAAATGTACAAGTGAATGGTGATGGTCAAACAAGATAATAAATGCAATTAAATATTTTAATTAAACTGTTATATATGTGGGTTGTTGACGATTTCTAACCAGGAACTAACTAATATGTGGGTTGTTGACGATTTCTAACCAGGAACTAACTATACATCAATATGGCAAAGCACAAGTTGTAGCTAGCTAGCGGCGACGTCACATTAATCAGTGTTTTAAATCTAGAATTGAATTTGCTTTAAAAAAAACCATGTACACGTTTATTCACATGAAGGCAAACGCAGTACATTAAAACATTGTATTCTAATGAAAATTTAGTATAACAGTAAGTGGTGTTATCTGTCAGGTAATTCTAATGTTATTCAATTCGAGTTTCACAGGATTTAGTTTGTATTGTGTGTGATTTAATTCGAAGCGCAATCGAATGTATTTGAAACTATATCATTTTGCCCTGGGTATATATAAAATAATTACACACTTAATTTACATTAGATCGTGCGTTCAACAATACGAGGGTTCGAGTGAGCGCCTGCTTCGCGAATTGTTTGACTATTGAACGATTGCAAGCGCTCGCTGTAAAATCAAAGATGGCGTCAAATTGAAATGAATTAGGCATTGGATAATTATGTTTTCAAATGAACATTTCTCAATACACAGGTTTTAATTAAAGGATTATTGTACAAGAATTACAGTGGATAACGTTTTAGTTTTCGGTTATATTTATGCTAAATAAAGTATCCGAAATTCTAACGAGACTAATCCACTTTCGAATTGTGTTCACTTCGAGACATGCTTTTTGTTAATCGTTCGTTAAATATACGTGCAATCAGAAAAATCGAGATCGAATGACCTATATAGCACCGAACACCTATTAAAGTTACTATCGTCAGCAAATGATCATGCAAGATTAAGAAAACGTAAACGAAAATGTTATTACCTGAATAATAACTGAGAGGGCGGCTATAATTACGGTTTGCCTAACCCGATAACGATAGTGATAAGGGGCAGGTAGTCCAGACTAGGTGTCAAACAGAACATTATTGAAAATAGCGGGTGGGGGAGACAATTATTTCTACTGATACATGAGATCTTTCGCATTTTTTATCATATAAGAATCGTTATGATAAATTATACTGTACCAAAACATTTCTATTACACGTATATGTAATGCATAGATATGTTATGTGAAATAAGTAACACGCACGTTTGCGTCCCACTTTACAGGGATAATTCTTTGAGAAAAAGTTTTTTTTTTTCAGCAGCCATCTTTGATATAGCACTCGCGCTGACGCCCGCGTTCAGAACGATAGTACTCGGTGTCGCCCCGAGCGCTCGCATTGTTGAACGCACCTAAGGCCATGTCATATCGGAATTTTGTTAAGCGGCAGCGTGCGCGTAGGTTTTAGAGTCCTCAATCCAAATAAAAAACAGCATTGTAAAATTTCTTAAATAATTCCGATGTTCTGGGATTCGATAAGACAATTAGATTCAGGGAAAATAGTGTTCCGCAACTACGTTATTTCACATAAGCAATTTATTATAACCGCGTCATTAATACGATATATATTTACGGGGAAAAACACTTGTCATTTTATATTAAATTCAGACCATTGTTTCAAATTAAGTGGTTATTCCATTGAAAAAAATATAATGCATTGTTTTTTTGCCGTAAAATTGTTGTGTTTACGTTTTCGGTTTGTGTGTTTTTGTGAATAGGTACCTATGTTTGTCATATTTGAGTTGACGCTGAACAAAATTCCGAAATGGCATGGCCTAAGGTATAGTACAAGGTCGAGTACAAGGCCATGCGTGTTTTTGTACCACTTTGATATTCAACATTCATTATAAATAATACATATCTACATTGTAAAATTTTATGTACATATATGTGGATAAATTGTTTAAACGAACCAAACTATTAAATTGTTATAATAAATAGAATGACATTCGTCCGTTTCCGTTTAAAAAAAAATTGGTAAAACGTCGCTTACCGTCATTGAAATAAAAATAATTTGCATAATTTTTCGTCTTGAGCTCAGAAAAAGATGTGTTAACACCTGTCGTCAGATGTGCTCTTTTTACATTTTGTATTTTACTTATAAATTTTATTTGTCTCTAAATGATAAAAATTCGCATACATGTCTTTCGACAAATTCCTCACATCGGTGACGTCGTGCGTTGCTACTTTATTCATTCGATATATTGAGCAATAATCGCTGCGAGCATTTCATTTATTTGTTTTGGTGAAACATTATTCTAAAGTATAATTTTAATATTTCAGTTTGCAAGGTATAACAGACGTGTTGCTGTCATGTCGGACCATGGAAAGCCTAAGATAGGTCTACGTACAAAACAAAAAATCTCTGGCATATTGACATGTATCTCAATAGTAGCTATGGTATTTATAATAAAAAGAGAATACTTTATCAGAGAAGCTGACCAAACGGTACGTAAAGGTCTTCACACATAGCACAAACAAATGGTAATTTAAAAGAGTGCGACCATGAAAAAATCACGTTTCACGATTTAATCCATAGGCGACCGGCACGGCCCCGAAGCAAAACACTATAATTATATACAATGTATATGTATAGGATAGAGCATGAGTAGCAGTTTGATATGGGATTGATCAACGAGCGAAATGAGTTGATAAATCCCATATCAAACTGCTACGAGAATTTATCCACTTAGACAACGGGTATGAAATTGTAAGTTTATAATGTCAATTTTCATTTATTTTGTCACGTGTTTATACTACTGCCATCTTAAAGCCACATAAAACTCAGAATAATATAGTGGGCCTTAGACTTAAACAAACGATATTAAATTGTATGTCGTGAATTTCGAGCGAAAGCTAATTAAAACTCATGAATACAATAAGATACATGTAGTGTTATTCATAAATGTAAATATTATTAATGTGCTTATGTACATAATATGCAGTTAAATAATTATAAAAGATTCAAATTAGCAATCATTTTTGATAAATAATCACAGTGGTGATTCTTCATAGGAATAATTCTTTGTTCACAGAACTAAATACTGTTTTGGCTAACCAGGAGCACTATTAAGCTGTAAGTACATGTTATTGTTTTATATATTTTATCACTTTTTAACATTGTTATAACTAGTAAACGTGTGAACATTCAATTTAGACCATATTTCTCATAAAAATAATGTAAGATAAAAAGTACCAAAAATATAGAAAAAAAAGAAAATAGAACGGTCAAGATTTAAAAAGCATACAAGCCCTACTATTTGTTATTAAAAATATACATTAAATTGGAACAAAGGGAGGCAACAATGGCAAGTGCTAAGATCCTATTTAACTCCCTTGCCTATGTAAATCGTATTAGATAATATTAAATATACGCCCCGGGGGCATATTTATGATTTTAAACACAGGGTATAGAAATATACAAAATATAACTCGTGACTGTATAAATTTTGTTTTTGATAAATTTGATAAATTTTCAATATATTTTTGTAATAATATTTAAATATCTAGTTAAATAATAAACAATTAATCTGCAAGCTTAAGTAAGACAGAATTAAAGACCAATTGAATTTAATTGACATAATAAACTGCTTACTTTGACAACCCCTTCGTTAGTATTTAACTTGTGATAGAAAACATCACAGTTTTAATGTGTGTGTCGTTATTTTGACTTAAATGTCATACATATAGCCAAGCGTTAGCCCTTTTTAAGCGAAGCATTTGACTGGCTCTGGTCGTTCCTAAACATCATGTCATTCCTTTTTCATAGAAAATGGAAATAAGGCTTGGTTACCAGAGCTGTTTATGTTTTGCTAGGAGTTGGCTTACGCTGTTGATTTTGGTGTTTGTCTCCGAATGGAGACGAACCGATCTGCATGAGTCGTGCATGTGGTCGCACTATCATGGCGCTTTATTTCCTGTCTCATTTAATTCCCCTTCAAAATATTTAAAGTAAGAAGGTATACAAATTTATTTAACTAACAGTTAAATAAAATTAGATCCTATTGTAATGTTATGTTACAAAATTTCTATAGGACTTTAATTTATTCAGTTGGGATTTTTTCAAAATAACTGCCCCTATTACATTCGAGTTCCTTTCCACAAATGCCTTGCTTCTAACAATCATATCACGAGGGGTTAAATAGATAGGAAATGGTGCCAATGCAGTTTCACATTTATATATATCACATAATCTGCAAAATTACGTAGTTATACGTATGCAAATTTCAAACCAATACGGTACGTGTACGAAATAACATTACGTGTGTTAACGTTAAAAAACCAACCCTGTCCATTTTCAAAACATGGCACATGAGTCCACACTATTGTGGTACAGTGACAAAGTATTAATTCTTGTAAGGACTTAAATTAACCATTCAGTACGTGTGGCTCAGTGAATAAGACGGTAGATATTACTCAATTGTTTTTAGATAGATAATAAAAGAATATGTCTGCATATATTCAACCAAATCCGATTGTGACGGACTATTTTGTTCTTAATTCGACGCACCAAGTAACAAAATTCACTTGCAGGGCAGTATTGAAACATTCAACGAGATTGTATTGAAAATAAAGGTTGTGTGATTTATCTAAACAAACTTATTGTGGCTGTTAAACCACCACCCCTACGTATATACGTATGTTAACATATTTTGCCAATGAAACATTGTGTTACATAAAACTGGTCGTTCCTTATGTAGGAACAAGTGGACCTGTGAATCAAACAATACCAATATTTTTTTCCACCTGCTTAAAAACCACCAAACCCATTGTCGTGTACAAAATGGTAGAAAAATTTCAATTACATGGTAAAATACAGAATTTTATACAAACATTTGTGCATGATGACGCATTAACAATATTCGTTTTGTTGCAAGTATGAACTATCCAAAAACAATTGATTGAAAGGTTTCTTTCTTAGTTATAGTTTCTTGGTTTTCTTTAAATTAACATAACATATTGTATTAACTTGTTCTGAACTCAATAAATCATTAGTTTGCAATAGTTTTTAGACAAAGCAAATAATGCGCTTCCTTGTCTCCCAGTAATACGTAATAAGGACAGTAAATTTCTCAAAACTTTGGTTGGCGTTCAAATCAATACAGATAAGCTTATTGAAACAATTCACCTTGAAAATCTACATGCCTATAACCAGCAGTTGATTGTATTAAACTGATTACGGGGCGGAAATAGACTTTTTACAATGGGTTGTACTATTCCATGACTTATGCTGGTCAACAAATGAGATCATGAATAAGAACTTACCAATTTACCTTGCCGCATTAATACAAACTATAACATTGCATTTTGTTCTTAGTGTACACCCAACTTGAAAAGTCTGGATCCACCCATACTTTCACGCACTGTTTTCTCGAATGTTAAGCACGGAGAAAACGGTCTGATAATATCAAACACTTAACCGTGTGGTATGAGATTTATCAAACACTTTTTAAGCAATTTGATTGGCTGAGAGGGGGACACCGTTGTCTAAATAAAGTATTTTACTTAAAACTGATTAAAAACTAGTTCAATCAGTGGTCAGTTTCTTCATCATAAATAAATTATTTTTACAAATTTAAAGATGCACACGTCGCTGAGGCTTCGCTCTTTCGAATGACACTGACATCTTTTGCACACGACAAATTAAGCTCATAATATCGATTTAAAACATCACAATCAAAACAGTAGCGTGTTCAATTACGCAAAACGTTACATTACGTTACATAACGATACATTTGGAACTCCTCGGCTATTCGCTGCGAATAATCTAATCTATTACACAAATATGCGTCTAAATATGTCCGAGATTATTCGCAGCAAATGACCGAGGAGTTCCGAATGTATCGTTACGGAACGTTCTGTAACGTTCGCGGTAACTGAACTCCCTACAGATTAGTTCACTCGACACAAAAGTCGCAAGAACTACAGCGCGTACAAAAAACCAATACGTGTTTGGGTAAATATTAAAATGAGACAATCCATTTCAGGGGTAGGCAGTATTGAAAAAAAAACGAGTAATTCATTTTAGCAAAATTAGCATGGTGGATAAACCACCATCTCTTGGTAAATCATGCTTGTAATAGTAGAATTAAAGCTGTTCCATTACACCAACAACTGAGCCACTCGTAAAATATATCTCATTTGTTAGTATTATTGTCATCCATAACATCCCTCGTCGTAGATAAGTTCATTGTATTGTTATTATAAACAGTGTTTAATTTCTTTGTTCGAACTATAAATACACGACTGACGGCAAATTTGAATCATATTTTTTAAATCCACGACAAGAATGAAGAATACTCAGCATGTTCAGAACTACTACAAACGGAAGTATTATAAAGCGAATGAAATGCATGAAAATTTACAAAACTTTCTTTAAAAGGGACAGGTATTAACAGTTATACTAAATTCTTACTCATTCATGACGTCACGTGCTAAATAACACTCAGGGCTGAGTTCAGTTATCGCGAACGTTACAGAACGTTACATAACGATACATTCGGAACTCCTCGGCCATATAGATCTAATTGTTTACATTAACACCGGTAGTTTCAAAAAAGCGTCAGATATGTCCGAGATTATTCGCAGCAAATGATCGAGGATTTCCGAATTTATCGTTACGGAACGTTATGTAACGTTCGCTGTAACTGAACTCAGCCCTGATGTTATGAATGGAAAACGCCGATAATGAAGAAATACAACGATGTTCGCTTTTTATTGACTATTTCTTTAATACTCTTTTTTCGGCGTAGCTGTCTAAGCTGGATTTTGATCTACATTTCTGTTGATGACGTATGTCTGGGAATTTCGGAAATCCGCCGTTCTATTGGATGATTTTATAAGCACTGAAAATGACGTACGGGGGAAACAGAGAAAATCCCCTCTTCGATTGGATGGCCCTGACACGCGCGAAAAAATAAAGGCCACACTATTGTAATGCAGTGTTTTACGAAATTTTGCTTCGTTCGTAGATTATTTTTTTTTGGGTAGACTTCTATTGCTTTCCAAAGTGTTTTTTTATATTGTAACAATAAACAGTTACGTGTCAAACACAATATTTTATGGGTAAAATGAATTACGTCTCCAAATGTGAACCGGTTTCTAGTAAAAAGTCTGACATATTACCCAATAATTATTAAGTTAGTGAACGTCCAGTTTCCGGGGTTTACACTTTGAGAGTCACAGCTCCACATATATTTATTTATCCGCAGATTTATTGGTACGTAACTTTTAAGAATAAATTCATAATTTTTGTTCGGTCACATTTATATCAAAATCGAAGCGGGTTAACGGTATTCTGTCAATTCATGTCAAATTCATTACGCAATATCGTCTACATGTTGACCTACTTCCGTTTACAGAAAAACAAGCGTCTGACGATCCCGATTATTGGATAAAATCGGCGCGGAGTGTAATACGTAAAACACGGTATTTTTGGAAAATTTCGGACCAGTGCTCGGTCACCTTGTTTTACTTAGAATATACATAAATATGTGAGATTTTTATTTACAATTGATAGATTATTGTATAAATATTATAAATTTAAATAAATCATAATACTTCTTGAATTATTATAATTATTATAAGTGAAAAAGACAAGGCTGTCCAAATTCGATTTTCTAGCCTCTAGGATTTTCTAGCGGAAAACAGCAGGTGCGCTCGTATATATCGTCTGCATAAACAGATAAGCGTCTAGATGATCATGATTTGGGGTTTTCCGCGAGCGTTTGACAGGTATAATGACTAAAATTAGAAACAATACGCGAGGTCCCCTTTTTAATTAATCGAAATTTGCTAGGGGTGACCGAGCATTGGTAGTGACCGAGCATAGGTAGCTGACTCTAAACAACATTGAACGGGCAACGGAGATCAAAACAATGGTAAGGATTATTAACGGTCGATTTCACCAAGGTCAGATATGCTCACAAGCTGCAGGTTATCAGTGTTCGGCAATTGCATTGGCTGTTATATTGTTTACGGTAGGCAATCATGTGCCAAGTCTGCGAAACTGGTCTGCAAATGTTGTTGATGAAGTGATGATGCGTGGTCACAACTTGTATGAGCAAATACTAACGGAGGTCACGGAATCAAAAAATAGGTTTTCACAATGCAATTATCAAAAATCTTCTTGTCTGAAACTACAAGGCCTAGAGCTTTCATATTTGGTATATAACATCATCTAGAGGTCCTCCCTCACAGTTGTTCAAATTATGCCCCTGGGTCAAAATTGACCCCACCCCATGAATCACAATATTACCTTGAATTATATAAGGAAAAGTTCAAACAACATCTTCTCTTGAACCGCTTATGATAATTTGTCCAAACTCAACAGGATTGGTCCGTGGGTGGTTTCCTACCAAAATTGTTCAAATAGGTCTGATTGGTTGGATAAGTAGGTCACTGGGTCAAAAAAATAGGTTTTAACATTAGTAGTCCTCTGTAAATGGCTCTTCTGTGACCTTTGACCTTTTCCTCAGGTGAGCACCCAGGGCCCTTTGGGCCCTCTTGTTTTTAAATCGACGCCGTTTGTCTTTTTTAAAGACATTTCTTGTTCATTTTGTTCACAATTCTGTTTTGTTCGTTGCCTAAGCATATTGCTAGGTATCGCTAGGTAGCAAAATCACAGGAAACGACTTGTTACAAGCTATCGCTTCATCTCGCTACGTAGCGAAAGCTAGCGTAAAAAAAACTTCGATACCCGAGAGCGCTGTTTCAAATCAAAACGGCTGCCTTCGCAGTAATGTGACTTCCTGTTTGAAGACAATTTGTTTTTTGTTTGACTGACTATAGATGAATTGAAATTAATAAATATTTGTAATTGTTCTTATAAACATGTGTTTGCAATAATTTTATACTTTTTAAAGACTTGTTTTGTTTGAAATCGCCCCGAAAACATGCAATTGCAATAAGCGCTTTGTGTGTATCAGCACAGGCCGCCATCTTGTTTTATGACCTAAATAGCAAGCCGTTTCCTATGAAGAAGAGCTACAAGTAAGCGCTTTTTCATAGCAATTCATAGCGAAATCGTTAGGCAACGGGCCCGTTGTGTTTTAAATCGGTATACGACCTTATTACGCGGCGTGTGCAAACTATCTTGTTGACACTCGAAAGCGCAAAGCCGTAGCTACACATGCATGTATAAATCTATGAAGTAATTCTTTTTATAATGGAGAAACTGCCCTTTAATTGAACTTGGTTAAAAACTACCTTTTTGAGTAATATACCTTATATGTATTTATATGTATAGTGTTTTTGCTTCGGGACAGTGCCGGTCGCCAGTGATTTAATCGACACAAAATATTTCGAGCACGTCAAATTACGCGTTTGCCTTAAATTTTCATTAGATATGCATCCAGTACTACACTGAAATCATAAGCCATAAAAATGATGCGTTAACTCTTTTGAAAAGTTTATTTTTTGATTTTTTTCAGGAACTTAAAGAGGAAGCTAGATTGCATAGCCTAGAAAGTCGCAATGCTTCAATATTCATTGATGAATTAGGCCGTATTCGGATACCTCCTGATAATATCCTTGATGCATTGAAGTTCCGAGATTTAGATGAATTATACCGCAGGTAAATATTTACATCTGTACTTAAATCATATTTATGTATTGCCCAACATTAATATGATAATTTCAGAGACAGGGTCGAAATTGTAGGGATGAGGAATAACTCAAACACAGTTCGTCGCCTCAATCTAACAATGTCCTATCTCCATTTTTGAAAAAAAATGAGATAAACATACCAAGTGACTTGTAGGACCTTGTTCTATCTTCTAAAAAAAAAGGTTTCGAGACTCTATCATGTCAAACAGCCCAATTCGCCAATCGTACATTATCCTATCTCCACACATTTTCTCTGCTCACAGCGTAAACATTGCTCTATGTCCAGGACATAGATCAATGTTTGGGCTGAAAATACTGTTATCTGATCAAAATGAAGTCTTCGTCACTCGTTTTATGTTTTAATTGACACTAGCAATGCTCTAAGTCCATAGAAGCTCGTTCGAAAATTGCTCTATCTCCTTTCGTCCAGTCGGAGCACACAACATGATTATCGTGTTTTTGCTCTCCAGTGACATCATATTTTCGGTGTATACCAACATAAATATGTATGCTGCAACATAGGCAGTGTTACAAACTCAAAATTATAGAAAATGTGCACAAATACCACCGAGGTGTTCCGAACGTAATGAGCTAAAACAAATTCATATGAAATAAAAAGGGACTACTTTTTTCAATAGATATTTAGAGAGTATACAAGTGTCATGTACTAGACAGGTTCACCTTGGGAATGTTTTAGACGGTGGATATGATTTATGTGAACATCCTAAAGTGATACCTTCTAAACCATGTATGGTTTATTCATTTGGGTAAGTTGTTGTAACGTTAAATTTCCTAATTGTTTCATACTTGCCCAGTGCTTAGTTTCCTAAACATTAACGCTAGCTAGCGCTTCGCTGTCTGGTATCGTCGATTTAAAATCACATAGTACTTACTTTTTTTGTAAGCCGGGTATCAGAGGACAAAGCGCTAGATTGTGATTTGCTCAGGAACCTGACTATAGTTATGGGTACAGGCAATACTCTGCGGACCATAAGGAACTAAGTCCGTATATATTACGGACGGCTGAGTCTGCTTTCAAATTGATATGGTCAGCCGACTTAACAATTTAGTACGATAATACCCTGTTCACCGAAATCGCCATCAAACAGATGATCTCTTGCAGTACCCACTTACACCTGGGTAGAGTGGTACAACTGTAGATAAATTTCTTGCTCAGTAAATCTATTTGTGTCCCTTAAGGCGTTCGAAGCCGAGACTTCTCGATCTCCAATAGCGCTTCTTACCACTGGACCACTGCTCTTTCATTCACTCTGCATAATGTTATCAATATACATGTAGCAAGTAACTATCACTATTTGTGAATATTTTCTAATTACAGTGTCTTTTGATACTTGTCTTTCAGAATACGTGATGATTTTACTTTTGATGATGAAATAAGCAAACGATATGGATGTGAAGTACATAGTTTTGACCCAGCGTAAGTTTATCTTTATTGGTTATAAGTATACAGTTTATTTAATTCAATAATGGTTTGATAGTAATTATTTGATTTATTACCCTGTCACAGCTTTAATTAGTTCACAGTCACTGGATGTGTTATTTTGAATTTCTTTTGAACAACTGAGCCAACTAAAGATTGTGCGATTTTGAATATTGAGGAATAAAAAAGTAATAATAACAAGTGATGATACAATTTGGCGATATATCGATTCAATATCGATACGACACCACGATACGTATCGTGGAACAGCGCGATATATTGCGATACGCCTTTCAATCGTAATTAGGGGAAGTTTCTGCGATGACAATGTATTTGACAGGTTTGTAGTATTAGGGATAGGGTTAAAGCTCGCTTGCTCCCTCCCTCCTTCCCTTACTCACTTCCTCGACCACTCACACACCCTATCACTCACTCATTCACTCACTCACTCGATGGCCCTCTTACATGCTCACACACTCATTCTCATACCCACTCACACACTCACTCACTTATATACACTCTTTCACTCACCTACTTACTTACCCACCCACCAACTCATACACTCACTCATATACTCACTCATATACTCACTCACTCTTTCACCCACTCTTTCACTCACTCTTTCACTCACTCTTTCACTCACTCTTTCACTCACTCACTCACCCTTCACTCACCCTATCACTCACTCATTCACTCACTCACTCGATGGCCATCTTACACGCTCACTCACACATTCTCATACCCACTCAAACACTCACTTATATACCCTCTGACTCTTTCACTCACCTACATACTTACCCACCAACTCATACACTCACTCATATACTCACTCACTCTTTCACCCACTCTTTCACTCACTCTTTCACTCACTCTTTCACTCACTCACTCACTCACCCTTCACTCACCCTATCACTCACTCATTCACTCACTCACTCGATGGCCTTCTTACACGCTCATCCACTCATTCCATACCCACTCAAACACTCACTTATATACCCTTTGACTCTTTCACTCACCTACTTACTTACCCACCAATTCATACACTCACATATACTCACTCACTCTTTCACTTGCTCACTCATTCACTCACACATATACTCACTCACTCTTTCACTTGCTCACTCATTCACTCACACATATACTCACTCACTCTTTCACTTGCTCACTCATTCACTCACACATATACTCACTCAATCTTTCACTTGCTCACTCATTAACTCACACATATACTCACTCACTCTTTCTTTTTCTCATTCATTCACTCACTCATATACTCACTCACTCTTTCACTCACTCATTCACTCACTTACTTACACCCTCACACACACACTTGTTTTGTTTTGTTTTTCAGAAATGGTATGGAGGACCATCAGCATTCAACAAATGTATATTTTCATGCAACAGGGATACATGATAAAGACGAAATCCTTGAGAAGAATATGAAAATGAGAACTTTACAAACTATAAAGAAAGAACTTGGCCACACTGATGTAAGTTATAGAGTACATAACTGTGCTATGGAGGCCATCTTAAGTAGTTATCGCATTGTCAGATGTAGGTGAACTAGAATTTGTGTGCATTAATGTAAATTTTTAACTTAGGGTCATTGAATGGTACTAAGATTATCCCATTTAGTTTCCGGATACCATGAGTCAATGTCATATGTTGTTCCTTCAAAATAAAAGGTACTAGTTTACAGATTTGGTTTATTTTTTCTATGATTTCAAAATACAATTCAGTGTCTGTAATTGAGTCAATAAATTGATTCTCGTCATTTTAAGTCAAACTGACCTGAATGTTGCAAGAAATATACAATAAAAGTCACAAAAATGCACTATAAGTGTCTAAGTATACTGTGATATAAGGGGTAGATATTTACTACATGGAACACCATAATTAAATTTTGTAGTTGTATATCAATTTGCACCAACATTGTCATTATCAGAAAACTACTTTCCTGCTTTCAAAAATATTTCCATAAAATTTTGATAGTTTAAGAAAATGTTGATATTTAAGTTGAAATCTGTGAATGAGTACCGAGCTAAGAAAATAGTTGAACCCTCTAAAAGAACTAAATATGTAACCCAAACTGTCTTTGTGGCTTGGATTATTTATACATGTATTCGAACAGTTTTGAATGGTACATTTTTGTTGAGTTTAACACCATAGCAACACATTGTATATCACGGTGGTCAGTCAACCTACTTGTCGGTCCTGGGATCATTTACTCCGCGCATACTTTCATCAGTGACTGACAGCTGCTCTACATGATTCAGAATAACTGGTGAAAGGGAGAATGGTTGTAGAAGTTATTTGAGAGCTAAGCTCCACGAAATTGAACTTACGTCCCGCCTGGGAATCGAACCCCTTTAGTAGACATGAGGGCTACATATAGATGAGCTAGCTGGGTGGGCGTTAATGAACTTATAAAAGACTCATCGGCGTTGTTTCTGTTAAAACCCCATTCATAGGAGAATCTAGCGGGGGGGGGGGGCTCAAGTTATTTGAGAACTAAGCTCCACGAAATTGAACTTACGTCCCGCCTGGGAATCGAACCCCTTTAGTAGACATGATGGCTACATAAAGACTGAGCTAGCTGGGTGGGCGTTAATGAACTTATAAAAGACTCATCGGCGCTGTTTCTGTTAAAACCCCATTCATAGGAGAATCTAGCGGGGGGTCAGGGGGGGGGGGTCTGAACCCCTCCCTGAAATTTTTAAACTTTACCCGTCCATAAGTGTTCTTTTTAACTGTAAGCCATTTATAGGTAGCATGAAGCAATTTTTCTCGGGTTTGCTTCGCTCGCCTTTGTGCTTTACATAGATCTATTGGTTATGTAGCTTTATCATTGATATGTTACGTTATTCCGCAAACAGTGTATACATAATGTGGTTGTGATTAGAAAGTTTGGACCCCCTAGAAAAAGACCCTGGATCCCCCTGCCTTTATCAAAAGTAACACTGCTTTTGGACTGCAAAGAAAATTGACATTTATCCATCTTAAACACCTGAACAAGGTTTTTAATCAACTGTAATTATTACTTAATATGTTCATGTTAATTATTGCATTTCAAAGTGAAAGTAGGTCGAAACCGAAAGTAGAAATTTAGTTGTCAATACTTGAAACAATAGTTATGATCACAGTTCGTTTAAGATGAAGTTTAGTTTACATAATTAAGCTCTAAACTATTTTTGATTAGGTATATTGAACATTAGTGAATAAATGTATGTAGTGTGCCCTTATAAAAGTATCCCACTTTTTTAAGAAATGAACACTTAGTCAAATTCAAATTTATAATGCTTGAACATTTTATTGTGTCTCTATATATAATGCGCGTTATATTCTGATAACTTCATGTTTGTATAACAGTTTTCAAGTCTACTGTTGATGAATATTACTTCATTTAGTGGTTTTAGTTTATAAGAGACACTCGGCACCGAAAGTACTCGAATAAGCCAATACTCATGCGTCTCCGTCGAGTATTTTCTAAATCTGTACGGAAAACCCCGCTGTTCTTCCATTCGTAATATTTCTCATGATATTTTTTTTTCAGAAAAATATACCAATATTAAAGATTGACATTGAAGGTGGCGAATGGATCTCGCTACCAGAGATTTTAAGCTCTGGATCATTGCGTGGGGTTAAACAATTAATCATGGAGTTTCATACCTATATTTATAATAAACACAGTCCATACAATAGAAGAAATGTTAATGACCATCGGCAAAATTTGAAAATTCTGAGAGCGCTTTTTGACGAAGGATTCCGTATATTTTACTTCAAACGTTTTGCAAACCGTGTGTGTGTATTCAGGGACGAGTATAACGCTGAGCAAACTGGGTGCCATGAAGTACATTTTATGCGTATGACTGATTAAAATAAGTTGTTCAGTAAAAGAACTATTCTGTGCACCTGTTCACCAAATTCTTACGAAAAATGTTATCATTAGTCAATTTCATTAATTTTGCTGCGCAAAGTTAGAAGGCTAATATACATAACTATGATATGATATTCAAATAATACATATATTAGTATTTGGTACTGATTGGCAAAAAATACCGTATTATTAATGTTTCTTGCTTATGACTTACGATGTTTTTTATCGTAAGATTTTTTGTAAAAAATGGTTTGTTCTATACATTTTTCTTGTTTATGACTTACGATGTTTTTTATCGTAAGATTTTTTGTAAAAAATGGTTTGTTCTATACATTGTCGCTTTGTATGCTGTCATTTTATATATATACTGTATTCTATACTATGTGAGATTCGTACGTATTTAATCTAATAAATGTGTTTCAATATTTTACAATGATTTAAAGTTTAAGATTGAATCTAACCCAAAATCTACCCCGTTGTTTCGTTGAGCAGGAAACTTAAAGCTCAGTGATGGGGAATTAGGAGGCGGACTCGAAAATGATAAATATACGTTGGATGGCGCGGTATGTTTCATGTGTTTCATGAAAAATACTTTTATGGCTATGTGGGTTGCGCCACCTTCTTTTGGTACATGCTTTACTTATAACAATGTAAAATTGACTGTTGTAAGCTGGGATAAGCAAATGTGATTATAAATGATTTCACTAAAAAGTTAAGTTTGAAAAGGAAATAAATTTGCTTATCCCAGCTATGTAAATACTTATGTCATGTATTTTTTATCCTTATGTTTTAATTATATGCGTCATTTATAATTACAATGTATGTATAATAAATGACAAAGTCATCATACAATTTGGTTTTTGTCAAGTTCATTATTCCATGTACTATCAGAACAAGCTGCGTCAACGGGCAGTAAGGTTGACAACCTGGTTAGATTCCAGTAGTTTGTGGTTATAGATTTAAGTTGTCAAACCTTGTTTTACAATCCAGCTAAAGTAAATTAGCATGAACTAAAGTTTTTGTAATGAAATTGTTTCCTAAGAGTCATCATTACTTTTCCGCAAATTAAGCCAATATCTCGTGTAACAACTGTTGTTGTGTTCTGTAAATTGCATTTTGAAAAGAATTGTTAATGGCTTAAAGGTAATAGTTCACAGGTTTGGTTTATTTGTTCTATAATTTCAAAATACCATTCAGTGTCTGTAATTATGTAAAAAAATAATTCTTATTATTTTAAGACAAACTGACCTATATGTTGCAAGAAATAAACAATGCAAGTCACACAAATGCACTGTTGAACCTCATTTTTCACAACCCGTGTTTTTTTACAAGTTGTGAAAAATGCGTGCGTGTTTTTTTCACAAATAGTGTGAAAAATAAGTTAGCATACAAATTTCATACGAGCATAGAAACGCACTGTTTACACCTGAACATTTTGAGTTACCAGCTGTGTCTCAAGAATCGATATTTTAGGTTTGCCCTCTTTTCATGTGTACACTAAGAATGGATTAAGAGGGGGGCGGAAGCGGAGTACCCTTCCCTTCGACAAAGATAAGAGCTTTTGTCCATTAAAAAAAGATTTTCAAGTAAAATAACAAAAGATTTTGTTGTACAAATTATTCTTATATATCGTTTAATATTAATATCTTCGGACCATTTTATGCTTTAGAATTTCTATATTTTTATGATTGTAGATTTCATGATTTATACACACTTGATGTCACTAGATGTTGCTACATACAAACAAACAAAGCTCTCAATTTTAGAGAACATTTTCTTTGAAATTTCAATATATAAGTATGATAATAGTAAAACCATACAGTCTGTTATGTGAAAGTGACATAATTTTTGAAAACTTAAAGAGGAACATTAAATTATCCTATTGATCAAATATCAAAGCTCTAGGCTTAGCGGTATCAGACGAGACGATTTGTTTAACTTTCATATATTTCATTATATTTGTTACCATAGCAACCAAAGCTATTGACAGAGTTTTATAGATTTAGCAAACTGGTAAGGGAACCTCTCAAGAATCATTCCATTCTCGTTCCCAGAGTCTAGTAGGATTATCAATGCTTGTATTGAGAATCCTACTAGACTCTGAGTACGAGAATGGAAACATTCCTTTTTCATCATCTTTGGTCAAGGGGTTAAGAAGGAGAAGCTGGATGCAGGTTACACTAATGATTTTGTTTTTTGTTTAACACCGTAGCAAACATTGTATAGGTTATAACACGGCAAACAGTCTACCTACTCACTGTTTCTGAAAAGGCTAAATCTATGGATTTAGCTGTTAACCAACTATAGGCGCAAGTCAGTGACTGACTACTGCCATACATGATTTAGAATCAGTGGTAGGAGGGAGAATGACCATAGAAAATTTTTCACGACTAAGCTTCACGAAAGTATGCATGGCCCGGGAATCGAACCTAAGACCCCTCGATCAGTAGATTAATGTCAAGTAAAATGAAATATGAAACACAGTTGACTATAAATGGCTTTGGGCTCTTAAAATCATTTAGATTAAAATCAATCAGATTATACATAGACATAATTTTATTGCAAAAAAGACATTTGTCCATAGGCAATACAAACATATAATATGCATAATTATATTTAAACAATTGTTTCCAATGACGGTCATAAAATAAAAAGAACAATATCAATGTGAATAAAGTGTAGCTTACAATGTAATATGCTGTCTAACCCGAATACAGAGACCATCGGTATTGTCATATAAACAGACAATCTCGACTCGATACAACTGATTTACTATTATGATAGCTTCACAGAATGATTGTAAGACTGTTATGTGTACCTTTAATAATATGTTTGAATGCTGAGGTCGCTAATCCAGGTTGGGCTGTATATGGATGGCCCTACGCTACAGTGAAATGTGATTTTATGCAAGTAAAATGCTAAATAATGACTGATATTTAAATGCTTGAAAAACAGCAATGTTTTGATCAGAACATGAAATAATGTACAACAAACCATCTGGATTGTAGTCAGGATCATTAATACTGTCATCTGGATCCTCTTGATCACTAATATCACCTTCTAAAATATGCTTAGGCAATGAATTTTTAATTTCTTCAATCTGTAACTTCATGTGCCCTTGGAGGATCGCCATATTTGGGGTTAGTTCACGTTTGTATAATCACTGGAATGTACTAACCAGCTTAGTTCACTATAGTGTGAAATAGGCTATATTAAATATAGGTGTGGGTTTGTACACCCTAAAAATAACTTTTGATCTAAGAATGCTATCTGAACCTCTACTAGACCAAATGAAAGCTCATGGTTTGAAGAACACAAAGGGGCAGATAACTCAATTTTGACCAACTTGTGGGTTAGTTCACTTTAGCGTAAGACCATCCATATATACTTAAGTGCTTAAAGTATACATGTATGCTTAACGTGGGAATAAACCTTGTTAAATATATAACAATATGCAAGCTGATCTGGTCACACTCTCTAAACATAGTTCTAACAATAAACCTTATTGTATTACCTGGCTTCTCTAGTTTTATTATCAAACCAAAGAACGATACAATACATTTGTCTTCCTTCCAGCTGCGGGTTCAGTAACTACTGTTAGCTTACGTAACGGGTAAGGGACAACTCAGCCCGAAGACAACTCAAACTGTGCATAACTCAACTCAAAGTTGGAACAACTCAATCCGTCAGTAGGGGATTGAGTTGTCTCGGGTTGAGTTGTCTACGGGTTGAGTTGTTCCGACACTTCCGTTACGGAATGTTTTGGAACGTTCACGGTAACTGAACACGCTGCAGTTGTACAACCAGATCAAAAGCAATTGCAGTAAGATCCGTACGTCCGCAATGGTCTGTTTCGACAACAATAAAATCTTATTATAAGCTTTTTTTAAACAAAATTAATATCAACTAATGTCTAGAGTATATGTCTTCGACAAATTCACACTACTTATCGATAAATTTCTAAAATCATTATAACTATTTAAAGTTTTGTAACCAAGTTCATTATATACTTCAGCACAAATTTTGTCCATCGATTGAACTATGTCCCACTTTAGAGATTTCCGCCACCAAAATGCGGAATTCTTTTCTCGCTCACTTTGTTCTTTGCCTGCCGTAAACACAGGTAAGTTTTTCACTTTTGGATACAACTTTTCGTTCAGATCCATTCCAACGAATCTATAAATAGCTTTCACTTTTTCAAATGGCTCGTCGATCATGTCTTCATAAAATAAAAATTTGAAGCGATCCGGGTACTTTTGTAAGAGTTTCTTCCCTTCATTAAAGTCAATGAGCATCCTGTCACACAGACCGCGTGCATTATCAATTGCTGCTTCGTCGGAGCGCACTTGATACCATTTGGTATTGATTCTTGAGTTAATAATAGCTCGAGGATCCCGGAATAGGTGAAATACTTTGAGATTTTTCCGTTCCTCCATCATTGGGCCAAGAAGTGCTGTACTAAGACGAAGAACTTTTGTTACTCTATGTGTTGCATTCTTGCACTGTCGTGGTGCATATTTATGTAGACATAGCTTTGCTGGGTGTCCGTGTTTTATACATATTCTTATATTCGCCCAACTTGGACCTTAAAAATAACCAAAATAAAAGGCGTTTTTCATGATTAAGTACATGCATAAAAAATTAATCAATTTAGGAGATAACTACGGAGCCCCTAAAGTGACATTTTGAAATACTTTTTTTATTATCACAACTATTTCGTTTAAATGTAATATTATTTCGTTAAATCGAAATAATATTTCGAATAAACGAAATAAAAAAAGTATTTCAAAATGTCACTTTAGGGGCTCCGTAGATAACAATATATTTGGTAAATGATCAAAACGTTGGAGATTAGCAATGCTTCAGACATCTTAATCCATTAAACTCTTGTAAATAGTATTCCGTATCAATGATATGACGACTATCATTGACAGCTTGTTACTTTTTGGCCAATGAGCGCGTCCCTGATCAACAAGTACTCTGGATGTATGGACTCATTAATATCGTGCGTATTAACCATTTTCTTGTATTGCATTTGTAGCTCAAGATGGTAGACATGGGGGGTATACATCTTTAAAAGATTGACTCGAGCGGAAAGTTTTTTTGATAGGGGTTTAATTAGATTGAACTAATGTCTAAAGGTTTATCAGTCGACAGGCCTATATCTGTGTTGTTCTTGTTCTTTTTTCTTGCATAAAACCACCGTATAACAGACCAATTCTTGTGACCAGATATCCTATTAACTAGTATCGTAAAGGATCTTCTGACATCACACGGTGGTCACGTCGAGATGACCTTTGTGTCGACCAATCGATGTGAAGCTTTCATGTAGACAAACACTCTTTTAATATTACAGCATAATGATTTCGTTATTTTTAATTTTTATAGACTTAGTTTTTTAGCAAATTTGAGTTACTGTTATTCTTGAGCTGTGATCAGACAACTCTTTACAAATTACGTCCCAAGAGGATGTAAACTTCGAACCATGATATCAACATGAATATTATAAAAAGCAAAGGTCATTTGAACGTGTCACGTGCCATGAAGTAGTAAGATCCAAAATAAGCGAGTGCACGAGCGGATAATTTTAGGTCGGGTTTTAATTTGTTTGATACAAAACCTACCTCCTAGCTTAACAGATATGTTTTCCTCTAATACTTGTCTCTCAAAATCATTAAATTGACAATCATAAAATTTCCGTAATATTTTCTCTGCCATTACAAGTGAGCCTTTAATACTGAAAACATAATAGTGAAATTGTGTAACTACATGTACCATTGAGAATACTATAATTATTAGCACGGCCTATTGATGGAAAAACATGTAATTTAGTGCTGTTGTTAGTTGGTCTTTGAGCCTTTATATTTAAACAATTAAATCACCATTTTGCCAATATCTGCTTTATTTCGCCCAAAATTCTCCATTGCTTCTTTTAGTCATACCGTTCCAAAATGCAACAATGGTAAGCTCAGGAATCAGAATCAGTAGCGTTCCGAATGTGCAAATTTAAATCGAAAAAATGAGGGTATGTTATCTCCCTTTTAGTTGATGTAAGAAAGGACCAAAGGTAGGTGACTATAAAACTAATAAAGACACTCAAAAGACATTGTTTTTTTCCATATCAAGAAAATCTAGTGTTGTGTTGGCTGGGTTGTTACCTATTCCCCTTTTCAACGATTAGATGGAAACAGCGGGCGTGGCCTAGCGGGTGAGGCCGAGTGGTTACGACGTTAAACTGGTTGCCATATGCTAGCCAGCTCAACGTTGGTTCAAAGCTAAGTCAAAGCATACATTGTTGCTTCATTGAGCAAGAAAGATCCTGTAAGTTCAGTACTAGTAGACCAAGAGACAGACTCGAGATTGCTTATCTGAGTTGTGTAAAAGATTGTTTCACTAAAGCTAATATAAATAAGTTTATACAAATATTCATTTAATTTCTATCGAGTTGGAGCTAGTCGATATCTCAAAATGAAACCACTGTGTGAAGCCTACCCTTCTGAGGTCAAGAATGCATTGCTTCACGCATGGGGATAGACTACCATTTGAGTGAGTTTATTTAACTGGAGTTTTTGTATTTTGTATTTATGTTGAAACAGATTTCACTAAGTTATTTGCGGAAATTATGATACAGCTAATATGGATATTGCGTACATTAACCTCCCCTAGAGTATTGTCACGATTTGCTAAGCTTAAGGAAAGTTAAAAAAGTTTGAAGTTAAAGCAAGGTTTTCGAAGTCTACTTTTAGTATACTATTCAGTCGACTCTTGACATTATCGTTCCAAATCATCGAGTAACACACCAACTGTTAACATACAGCGCAGATTGCAGCCACAGCATACAGCGCATGACCCTAACAGGTACCCATTTACACCTAGGTGGAGTGAAGCAATCGCAGGTAAATTTCTGTTCAAGGGAATTCGCAGTGTCCCTAGTGGGATTCGAACCCAGGACCTCTCGATTCCTAAAGGCGCGTCCCAACTTTGCGCTACACAGTCGGGTTGTACAAAACACAGCTTTTTGCCTAAAAACTTACTTCTTTCCTTTGTTATCGTAAAACCCTAGTTCTTTCACTGTTTCTCCAGGATCAACGGTTCTAAAATATAAAATAAATGAAAACAACAGTGAATTAGATTTGAACAATTTTCATTATTCAGAATTTATTTTGGTTGAGTTTAACACCGTAGCAACACATTGGCAGTCAGTTAAACTACTTACCGATCCTAGAAAGGCCAAATCCCTGGATTTATGTCTAAATAAGTTCATTGGTGCATACTTCCGTCAGTTACAAACGACTGCCCTACATGATTTAGAAATTAGTGGTAGGAGAGAGATTGACCGTAACAATTTCTTCACGACCAAATTCCACGGAAGTACGCCTCGCCCGGGAATCGAAACCACGATTCCTCGATCAGTAGACTTCTGCAATACCGAAAGAGCTAGCCGGGCGGTCAACATTTATCAATAGACATTTTTCTTCCTCGAACTTAGCGTCTAGAGGTTCGTATTATGAAAGTCTTACGACTAATTTTCGTCGTAAACTGCCCTATATTGTATTGCTAAATTATCGTAAGATTTTTTAAATGCTGCCTAGGTTACATAATCGAGAGTGATTGGTCTAATTTGAAATAACATTTTTAATTAACGATTGAAAATATCTTAGCCTGAACTAAACTACAAAGTTGATTGTCTTATACGCGAACGCTATAAGTACGTATATTCAAAAGTGATAAAATCCATACTCACAAACACTTGAATTTATCTGATCGGCACACTGTTGTGTTATCCTTCCAATATACCCATCGTGCACTTTTCCACAAAGGTTCATATAAGTAAAACACATCCTCTCGTGATCCCAGTATGATCCCTGACAGTGTACTTCCTCCTCGCATGTAACTATTTAATAAAACGTCGTACGATTTCACTGACATCAATTCGTCGTATGTCTTCTCTGTAATGTGATATAGTGCGTAAATATTGACCCCGACCTGACCTTTCACATTTGCATCTAATAATTATCTACACATCCCGACGAAAGTCAGTACCACGCCTATTCTACACTTCGGCAGCGATCGTAAAATTATAGAAGTATGTTTGTGTGTCCAGTTTTAACTCATAATCCTCACGGTTACGGTGTAATCGATTAATAATTCATTCGTATTCAATGTAATGGATATTCTTGCATAAAGGTCAGGTCGGGGTCAATATTTACGCACAATACAAGAATTGAAATATCTCTTGTCAGCGGACATGTGGGATTGATTTACAATGTATTTACTTGTCCGAGAACATAACTGTACGAGTCGGACAAGTCAGGCATGGGAATTCTACACCCCTGGGTATATAGTCTAGTGATCTTCAGAATGTAAACAGATTCTTGTTATCATCGAGTTCTTGCAGAAGCCAAAAATAAAACATTGAAACAGTATATAAAACAACAATAGTATGCCTATGTCCGACAATGCCCATGTAAGCATGTGAATTAAAATCATGTTGTTGTTTTTTCTGAATGCTCTGACAATTATTTTTGCAAATGATCTACTTGTCTAGTTCCCAGTCGTACTTTATACGGGTAGAAGTATTTCAGGCAAATAACAATAATGGCGGCACCAGATGTATTGTACAAGGTATCGGATAATTCTGTTTTCAAGTGAACATTTTTCACCTATTGGCTTAAATTAAAGGAACTATGTATAATTATTACAGTGGATATTATTTCTAGTTGTTCGGTTACATTTTACTAAATAAAAAAGTTTCCGAGATACTAAAGAGAAAAAGTCAACGTCCGAATTGTGTCTACTTTACGGACCTGATTTTTGGTTAATTGTTCGCTTAATTTAAGTGCACGAAGAAAAATCGAATTCGAATTACCTATGTAGTACCGAACTCCTGCCAAATTGACCAAAGTCTGGAAGTTTTCGAGCACAATAAGGAGAAAATAAAAGATTTATTTGACAATCTGAAGATGCCTTAGTGGGAGCTGCCATTATTGTGCTTTGCCTGACCCGAAAACGTAGAGGCAGGTAACCCATACTAACAATTGCCTTAGTACTGAGTTATCTTCCTTTAACAAACATACGTCATTAAAGGGAGTTCACTCAAAACATAAACGTAATATATATTATATTAGTACCTTTAGTTTTTGGAATGGCGTTGTCTACGTTCAGATTGACTGTAAAATGAAATAATCAAAGTATTGAAATACAGAAAGACTTTCGTGCACATTGAAACCTTACAAATCCATACTAATGATTACTCCTTACACATTAGATTCTAGTACGAATCAAACAGGGCAAAAAATGCGGTAGAAGTGTTTATTATACCCTGTTTTACTGGCAAATATTATAAAGACTTTGTTTTCCTCTTCTTGTCATACAAAATCTTAAAGTACAGTTTTCCTCTGTACACTTTGCATACAAATTCTGTAGTTTCATTAGTATAGTTTAATATGATAAATATGGTACAATACTGTCAAACAACTTAAACTTCAAGTAATGCAATGAATGACCGCAGTACCATTACATCAAACAGCTACAGTCATCAATAGAACACTAGATTTATCACTATGTATACTGCTTAGTGTATAAACGAGATTTGACTACACCGCTTCCGCACGCTTATCAATATAAGTAAACAACTATCACTGATTAGTGAAACAATGACGAGTCAGATGACGGAACTACTTTTATCGCCTAGAAATTGACTGCGTAGTAAATCAGAGACACATGTATCACTCCGAAAGGTTAGACTGGTGAAGCATTTTCATCGATAGTTTTCGATTTGTAGTATAACTTAAGTCTAAAAATCGATGAGCAATGTTCAAAATATTTAAAATTATTCTTACTGTCTAAAAGTCTTCAGTAAACCTTAGTTTAAACCAATATGTTAACCCTGCTGATTTAAATAACGATGAACAGCGAATATGCCTATTTGTACTTCAAACAAAATTAACCCTGACTTGCGCTGAATATCTTTTTAAAAATATTTCTTGTTTAATTTATGTAACATCACCCACTTGTTATAAAAGTACATGAGTATACGTTTTAATGAATGTTGTTAAAACTCGTTGAACTTATTTGATCTTTCTTACCTAAATAATGAAAGGCATTATTGACCTGAATTCAGATGTATTCTTAAAATGATCTATTTGAATAACGGCCGATCTTAGTCGCGTCTTAAACTATGGAAAGCTGGAGAACACCAAAAGTATGTTATAATAATCAATACTTACTAGGTATATCTTTATTACTAGCCTTGCGATAGTAATGTATATGTAAGCTTACTATCACTGAAATAAAGTAAAGAAAGAATTATCGTCATTGTTACTATGGTGACGTGTGTGATATGACGTCATACAATAAAATATAGTTCGTTTATAACAGTCATTGTTATGATAATTACTTTGGAAGTATGTTTGCACTGGTGATGATTGATAATGTTATTTTACATATGTAAGTCATATTACGGCGGCCAGTATGACTAATTTTGTCAATGGAGAGACCAAGATCTCAAGTGGGTTTCTCATAATGCCAATTAACACTCATTTATGAACTTAAAACAAAAGATAAATGATTACAAAATAAAATTTATATAATTTATTACAACAAGTTTATTATCATATACGGATTACATTGATAAAACAACAGTATGTTGCAAAGTGATTATAATACTTTTGTAAAAGACAGCAATGATGCCCCTTTAATATAAAAATAGTGTTAGTTTTAATTTGCCCCATACAAAATATAGTTAATATAAATTAAAGTAAATTTTGAAAATCTGACATGGTGAATGTTATAAATACAATGTACAAAAAGATGGCAGTTTTCTGAGAACATGTCTCTGGTCATAAACATTATTTTGTAACAGGAACATTCTACCTTAAGACCAAGGCTTATAACTAATACTAAGCACATACCATTCTCGTTCCCAGTGTCTAGTAAGATTCTCAATAGAATCTTACTAGACTCTGGGAATGAGAATGACCAGGTACCTCAATCAGCTAATGATAAGACCCCTAAAAAGTCAGCTCCCTAGTCCCCCAGTACAGAGCTAGTAGGATACATTTCTTGCTTGAGAAAAAAATCCGAGGTGGTTTTGGGGGGTGTGTGCTTAATGCAAACGCAGACCTGGCTATCTAATGATTACCAGTCTAACGATAAAACCGCTCGAACACCACGGCTCCATTTTGACCATGGTTTATGGAAGCCTCTCTCTCCCTCTTCTTATTTCTGCCCCGTAATTCCTCATAAGTCTTGTGGGATATCATGACTAGAATTAACAAAAAGCAAGCACAAAAAATCTTACCCCATGTCCAAACAATTATTAATAAAGTCCATTTATTCTTTCTGAATATGTCTTTACACTGCCGCAATCCAACAACAACCATTCTGCACATTTGGTTATTTCTAATTTGTGTTTGTTTCTGTCTACAAACAGAAATCAATACACAGTAGACAATCATCGGCTCGGACAATATAGGTTCGAACTGCCCGGATGGCTCGAACAACATAGTTTCGAACTGCCCGGATGGTTCGAACATCATAGGTTCGAACTGCCCGAATGGCTCGAACAACATAGGTTCGAACTGCCCGGATGGCTCGAACATTTAACTTTCATCTATAATATACATTTTTTTCTTGAAAAGTTGTATAAATCAGAGATTACCCGGGAGTTTCTTTAAAGAGAGAGTGGTTGCAACACACAATGAGCATTAGCTAGGATGGTGGAAAATCCCACATGCAAACAAAAATCAAACACTGTTTATAATTTAACCCTAACCCAGCCACGTGTTCAGTAACTACTGTTAGCTAACGTTACGGGTACGGGAAACTCAACCCGAAGTCAACTCAATCCTTGCAATACTCAACTCAAAATTGGGACAATTCAATTCCTTAGTAGAAGATTGAGTTGTCTCGGGTTGAGTTGTCTATGGGTTGAGTTGTTTCGACACTTCCGTTACGGAAGGTTTTGGAACGTTCAAGGTAACTGAACACGCTGCAGGTTAGCGCTATAATATAATAAGTGTGTGCTAGAAATTTAGTTTACGTTCGTTACGTTTTACATTCGGGTGAATTTTATCGCGTATATCAGCGCAATAAGTATAAAGTTATAAATAGGTCTGTATTATCTTTTTCCTTTTAAAAAAATAAGTTCAATTAATTGTATCCATCGAAGTTTACATAATAGACTTCGTCAATGTGGCCTTAAGCTATATACGAATATTATATTATTTACTAAGTTGAAAGTGTGCAAATAAATGTATATATTACATGCCTGAAAAACTAGGGGAGATAGGATGGCTTATTCCCGCCCTCTCCCGCTCTCCCAATACCCCAATAATTTTGACAGTAATGTGATTTAAGCTTATCTTGACTTAGTCAAACAGTTTTCTTCGGCGCAGCTGTCTAAGCCATTTTGGCTTTTGACCAATACTTTTTTCCAATACAAATTGATCTACCATTCCTGTTTGTCCAATGAAAGTCTATTACAGTATCGAGAAATTGATAAAATATATGATACCATTGGTTGCCCCAAACATAGTTAAGTATACTCTCCCAAATGTTTAATATGCGGGTCCCGATAAAGTTTAGTGTACGGTCAAAATTTACAATACACAGGTCCCGAAAAAAGTTAAGTTTATGATCCCAAATCTTAAATAAGTTGATGTATCATTTTATTTTTTTGTGAAATTGAGACTTTATAGGTCTTTGAATATATATTTGCTGGCTAACGTTTAAAATTCAAACAAAATGAATCCTGAACAGCACCAAATATCTTTTTCCTATCGGTTGAATCTAAAAAAAATCAACCCATTTAAAATCTAAAATTTCATCACACGGTACAATGTACTCTATGATATGCACAAAATATACTTTCCTCAAAAAACGCTACATTACTACATCAAAGCATGAACGAAAGTTGAATAACTACTTGTTTTTTACTTCTCTAACAAGTATTGCGTCACGATTTAGTTCAGAATCGTACTGATAAAATCTATTTCTAAACTCTATTTTAGATTAATGTATGATTGTAAAAAGAATCATGCTTTTAATTCATTCTGTGTAACGTCTTTAAATAAGAACGTGAATGCTCCATATGATTTTTTAGGTTCATGTGCTTTGTATTCTCAGTTAGGTCATTGGTCACATGTACATGTACTCGCCTCCTACTTTAAGAATGTTATAAACTTTTTTTTGGTTTTTGTCGAGGAAAGGTTGGGTATATGAGTTTATATGAAAGCATTTAATTATTGTTTGTTCTTAAACCTTTTGGGGCAAGCGTTAGGTTGGTGACCTTGACACTTAGTTTTCTCCCCCCCCTTCGAGGCAAATATTTTACCACTGTCCGTTTCATTGCGGAACCCCCTATGGTTCTTGTTTTTGTATTTTTTTGTGGTGTCCCTAATATAAAAGTTTAGAATCCCAACCAATCTCCAACTTTGCATTTTGGCTTTGTGATAGGGCTGAGCCAATCTCCGTAAACAGAGATCCTGTAGAGCGTTGTCGTACTGGATCTCTACTTAGTCAATGCAAGGTCACGTCGAGATAACCTTTGTGTCGACCAATCAATGCGTAGCTTTCATCTAGACGAAACACTATTAATCACATTTTGATTTTCGTAATTTCTATTTTTAGACCTATGTTTGCATGCTGATTTAACAGCGGTATTATTCACAGTCTGCGATTGGGCGGCTCATTTCAAATTTCGTGACGTAGACGATGTAAACAAGTTACGTATCATAACAATTTCGTCATGAATATTATGATGAGAAAAGGTCACCTGAACGTGACCTTCGTTTGGAAAAGGCCAGATCTACATTAGCGAGTATGCGAGCGGTAAAATTGTAGATCGGGTTTTAATCAGATTGGGCTGAGCGGATTTTCTGTTACTGCTCCTTATTTGTTTGCTTACACCTTTTTATGTAAGACGCATGGACGGTTTACTTGTACAAGACAAATGTCATACATGTAGAAGGTTGGCAAAGATTTTAGATTTATTGATAGTCAACGAAATTAGGACATGAAAGTGGTTGCCCGAACAGATAATTTTAAGAGCAACTATATCTTATTTACAACATTTGGCTACCCGAACTAAAGATGATTGTCCCGGTCAATAGGACACCCACTAATTTCGTTGAATGGGTTTTATAAAAGTTCGCTCATCCATCCACATGAATCTGAAAAAATCACTATTCATGTACAGTAATAATATCATTATAAAAAATACAGGTACTTAAAGGTACTAGTTTACAGATTTGGTTAAGTTTTCTACACTTACAAAAAACCATTCAGTGTCTGTATGTGTGTCAAAAAATGTAATTCTTGATATTTTTAGACAACCTGACCTACAGGTTGCAAGAAAAATACAATAAAAGTCACAAAATGCGCTAATCATACGGGGTAGATATTTACTACATGAAACAACATCATTTGTAGTTGTATGTAAATTTGCACTACAATTATCGTGATCTGAACACTACTTTCCTGCTTAAAAAAATGTTTCCATTTCAGAAAAAAGTTGATATTTAAGTTGAAATCTGTAAATGAGCACCTTTAAGTCAGATTATTACAGAAAGCACTATACGTCAGAGATTAATACATAAAAGTACAATCCACTGAGGCCACGACTAAAGCACTCAATCAGGTTGAATTATTCTACTTCATTCTAACTACTCGTATATATTGTATAATGTTAAGTATTACTGCTAAATTCTATTCGACTTTCAGTGTTGCATACATTGACTCCGCTGATTCAAATACTCATTACAGTATATCTTAGGGCTGTGGATCGTTGAGCTAGTGGCGATTCGATTCGAACCACGATTCATGTGTAGCGATTCACGAATCGAACCACGAATCACTAGTTAATGGAGAAGCATACAGTAATTCATGTTATAACAAAACTATATAAGTGAAGAATTACAGAAGCTTTTACTATATGGAAAATTATGCACTTCAAACATTTCTATTACCAGATGTTTTTGGGCATTTTCAGAGATAACATTTTGTTTAAATGTGTATCAATCGAAATTTTGACACAAGATAATTTAGTCCCTAAATTAAAATTTACATAAGTAGTGCGGCTCGTTTTCTGTGATAATTAAGCTAAACATGTTCTTTCATTTTTTTTCCAAAAATAGATCGCGATCCGACGATTGCGGACGTGACGAATATTCGTACTCGGTTTTCTGGTCGAGATCGCGAATATCCGAGTACTCGGATACTTGCGGCAGCCCTAGTATATCTCTACTCAATATCAATTCAATATATTAGATATCCGTATTTAGGTACGAGAATTATTGAACAAAATCGAGTATTTAAATCAGTGGGGTTAATTTATGTGTCACTGACAGCTGAATAAAATTTAATAATTTCTATATCACTTAAGCGGCCCTTCAAATCACAGTTTTGAACATCAACTAGTGGGAAAAAGTCGTGCTTACCTTTAAGTTTGGTGATATGTTTTTATCTTCCTTACATTCTATGATGAATTAACCACATCTAGACAAACTAAAAAATTAATGTACGATTTTTAAAACTCACTCTTCTAAATGTCTGAAAAGTAAATTTTAATTATCCCACATGATGTATAACTAAATAAAATGATTCTATTTGAGTATTTAACAAAAACGTGTATTATAACTCGATTGTATAACGCTTTATTCTCATAAAATTCTATGCGATCGATCGCTGTTGAATCTTAGCTCAGCAAACGACGTCTATTCATGTCCACAAATGTAATAAAAATGATCATACATCCATAATATTTTATAAAAAAAAATAATTAATACTATTTTTTTTATATCTTTTTAAAATCAGTATTTCACAATCCAATTTACATACATTTGTATTATGAATTCAGTAAACATTTTTTTTTTACTGTTCATGACTGAATATTAAAAAATTTAGTTCTTTTTTGCGCCTGCGTATCAAATATGTTGTTTGAAGTATATTCAAATCAAGTTACAATACATTTGTATACATAGTATAGAATTCATATGATGGTACGAGTATATAAATTAAGGCCGGTGATATTATCCAATGCGTCATCGTACACTTTTTAGGACATTACATTTTTATGAGAAATTATTTCAATTGAAAAAATGTATATTTTTTAGGAAACCTGACACCGGAGTACATTTACAAAAACAGTCAAAAGTCTAGCCTAAGGCAGTTACACAAAGTACACGTAGAGAAATTACGTATCTATGTAAATAACCTCGCGAAATTAACTATAGCTTGGTCATTTAGACCTGAGATTAATTGAAACATTCTCGCACCAGTTAAAATGATAAGATAACTATATAACATGTTCACATTGACGTGAAACTCTTTAATATACTCAGGAACCGGTTAAATTAGTTAATTTAATAGATAGCTTATTCACATTGCCCGGAAATTGGTTAAAACATTAATACACCTGCTTCACTAATAAAGTTTTTTAGTCAACGAGATACGTTTTTATACCAGTAATTGATTTAATACTTCTATTGAATAAATTGTTGACTATATAGCTGTTTCATGTTGACCTGGCGTATGAGAATATAATTATATTGTCCATTAAATTCAGTATATACACCTGGGCATGGTGAGTAGATAGATAGATATTTTTTATTGCCTCCAAATATGAGGAGAACATAATGAAGTACATGAATATACAAATACAGCAATAAATGAATTATTACAGATCATAAATAAAAATGTGAAATGAAGAAATTATTTACAACAACAAAAGAAAAAGAAAGACAAGTAATGTTTATATACAATAGCATATATCATACATGTATACACGTATAATGATATTAACAATGATTTATCCATTATTATATATTATAGTATATACAAATAAATAAATACATGTTCATATTTAGTTAATATATGAAGGCAATATTTTTAGTGGAAATTGATCCAGGATATGAGGGTGTACAAATTGATTTTTTATTTCTTTCATACAAACAATAGTGTCGAAGTTGAGTTGCTCTGAATATACATATGTAACATGAATTGTAATGAAGTAATTAATCCCAGGTCAATCTGAGCTAGTTTTGTGGTCGTGTATGTTAATGCAGTTTACATAAAGTAGATATGTGTATTTGTACAAAGATATGAAGTTATTTGGTCTTTTCATATTGAAATGTTGTAATTTTACCATGGTAATTTTAGAAAATTTCGATATTCACTTTAAAAGGAAACGCCTTTAATATTTCATTAAACGTATAGCTTAAATAAAAATTTGTTTATAAGTTGCGGACGACCAAAAAGTGCGAGGGAGGATAAAGCGGTTGTGAAAATAAAATAAAAGATGAATATACTGTTTTGTCCTAAACTTGTTTTTACGTATATCAGATAAGTAATTCGATATAGGCCCTGTTATTTTTCCGAGCGCAGTCGTACAAGTTAAAAGCGATCCATGCCACGTACGTACCGTTATGTACGAGACCCCACTATGTCAAAGATAATGCCTGCTACCCGTTTTTGAGTGAATAAAATATTGTAAATTTAATTTGAACACCTTCAAAAACTATTGTTGTTTCCAGAGATAATCAAGACTCTAGATCGAGATCGAGAATCTTGATAACCTCTTGGTACGAGAATGTTAAAAACAAAATGACCGTCATTTCTAGCGATAATCATAACCAATATTGGCCATTTTTTTAACCAATCACAGCGCTGAACGTATTCGGACCAGGGCCAATATGTGTTACATGTACACCAATTTCAGCAGATTTCTGTCCTGTTATCAGTTTTATTAAGCAGGTTTTGCAGGATTGTGCTGTGAATTTGCCTTTTTATGAATTACAAATAGTTATTTAATAAATAACATATCCTGTTCGTATGCAAATGAACACATTACAATCGCTGATTTATGTTTTAATTTTATCTTTATTAAAATCTACATTATTATTAAACGAAAAAAATGTTATACCCGCAAGGTAGAAAATGAAGTAAAAACATTTTTCTACGTGTAAAAGGACATTCAAAACGTCATTTCAATACTAGAGATATGATAAAAAAAAACACCATGTTGGTCTACTGTTCGTACATACATAAAAGCCTCGACTCATCAAGCAAGCTGTATAACGTAAAACTCGTTTATATGTAACAAGCGTTAAAATGACTTTTTCAATTAAAAAAACAAACATTTATTATAACCTTATTCCTTATATAAATGAAATTTGTTATTTTTACTGTTTTCGAAATTCTAAAAGATATCCATGTTCGCGAACTGGTGACAGGTCAAGAGTTTCGACTGTTTCTTGCAAGTGCTCTGACGTCACGCTATGCTACTTGAACAGTTAATGTACAGAAGTTAGGGAAAGTAACTGCTGCAGTTACATAGATATTAGATAAGCCAATCTGATTAAAACCCGATCTAAAATTTTACCGCTCGCATACTCGCTAATTTAGATCTGTCCGTTTCCAAACGAAGGTCACGTTCAGGTGACCTTTTCTCATCATAATGCTCATGACGAAATTGTTATGATACGTCACTTGTTTACATCGTCTACGTCACGCAATTTGAAATGAGCCACCCAATCGCAGACTGTGAATAATACCGCTGTTGAATTTGCATGCAAACCTTGGTCTAAAAATAAAAATTACGAAATCAAAATGTGATTAAAAGTGTTTTCGTCTAGATGAAAGCTACGCATTGATTGGTCGACACAAAGTTCATCTCGACGTGACCTTGCATTGACTAAGTAGAGATCCAGTACGACAACGCGAGTAGAACAGGATCTCTGTTTACGGAGATTGATAGATTACATGATAAAAATGCAAATAAAAGTTTGCCGAATCCATCTCCAACTAGAAAGTTAGAAAATGATACCGTAAAATTTAATTAAGAGTAAAATCCGGTATATTTTTACCAACCCTCGTATACGCACTGTATCCACAAATCTCTATTTTGATCTATGATTACTTCAGATCTTTTTTTATTTAAGGCTTTTTGTTAGAATTATGTTTACGCATCGGTTATTTTAGTAAAACCTCATTAATTTTGTTCATGTTTTATAATGAAGGTAAGATGTTGTGATAGAACTTGTTTTTACATACATATCTTTATGAATACAGCAAATACAGTGCGATCCAAAAGTCCATGGTAAAATCGCTGCTTTTATTATTGTTGCAGTTTTCAAAGTGTATAGTAGTTAATGTATAAAGTATCTAATTGTTGATTTTCTCAAAACTTAAGATTTAGTAACAGAAAGCAAGTGACCGTTCTTCTGGCATTTTCTGAAATGTTTATACTAGTTTTAGATCCTTGACAGATAAAGAATTGTAGAAGTACAAATCTTTCCAGAATTATTTTCAGAATGTTCACATTAAAAGTTCTGGTAATTCCAGAATTATTTCGGGAAGATTGGTTTAGTATATAAGTACTTTGTTAGTAAGGGAGAGGGGTGATAAGAAAAGGATAGAAATTAAGTTCTTTAATTAGTAGCCACAAACACATCCAATTGAGAATAACTTTGACTTTGTTACTTTGAATACACTGTTTACAAATGTATTAGAATAAATGATATTTGAGAATGAAATAAAAGTAGTAGAAGAAACATTCTTGTTTTTATTGAAGTTTTATGCAATTGGTGGCAGCGTAACATTTTGTTGTGCACTTTATAGCTTGGTCAAGGAAAACAATTTAAATCTGATTACACCGGTGGTTAAAATCGGTAACATTATAAACTAATTGACATTTGAATACATTATATTCATGTAAGCAAATTCCAAATTAACCATGGTATATGACGTCACGAAGCCAAAACAATCACGTTACGCTAAAATACAGTCTTTACTCAATTAACTTTTAAAACTTCATTCAAATCGTGTGTAAATTCTCTTTAAACAAGCTACATGTATATTCCTAGTGAGGTTCCTTGGTAGAAATAGAGATATTATACACGAAATTTTCTATGGAACACATATTATAGTTTTTGCTCCATTTTATATATACTTATTACTTACAAATATGTGATAAAAATGTATAGAAAGTTAAAACACATGCACACATCTTAGAATAATGCCTGTTACTTCAGGCATGCACAAAATGATAAATAAAAAGCGCTCGGCTCACACTGAAACATTCTCGTTCCCAGAGTCTAGTAGGATTCTCAATACCAGGGATGGGGTCAATTACTTGCAAAGTAATTAATTATAATTACCATTATCCTCAACCTCAGTAATTATAATTAATTGTTAATTACCCTGAGTAAGGACAATAATTAATTACAATTACCATTATTTACATAAACAATTAATTATTAATTAATTATTTCAATGACATATTTAGGCAAAAAATGAAATTCCAGTTACTGACATGTATTAATTATTGTCGTTACCTTTAAATCACTAATTAGAAGATAAGATTTTTTTCCCTATAATTCTTAGTTATAAAATCACTTGTAAATGGTTAGTGAATTCAGTAGTTCTTGATTAGTGGATGGACCTTTCCATGTCCTAACTTATTAGCATACTTAACAAAGATTTACAGTTACATTTTTGTCCCACAAACAAGATGTTAACAAAAGAGCACATGCTTATATTTGTGGGTAAATGTATTGTTATTCAAATGATAAAGGTCACACTCGGAATGGTCCATTATCTCATAACCTTAGTCATAAGGTGATAATGACTCAAGTGTATTCAAGATGATCATCTCAATGCTCAACTGTCAGTGACCAGTCAGACAATTTAATCTTTTACTATAACACCATGCAGGGTTATCAATCAATTAGCTATAGATTTCATGTTTCAAATACTATTGTTATGACAGTCAAGAACCCATTCAAAAGGTGTGAAAGGTGTGAAAAACAGAAAAGAGGGGGCCAGTTAAATGGAAATTAAGTCCCATTTAATGAAACATATGCAAATGTATGATGAAGTAATTGAAAAATAATTGAAATCAATTAATTATTGCCTAAATTTCCTAAGTAATTAATTATAATTACCATTGTTTTCCATTTTTTGATAAAATAATTAATTACAATTACCATTGTTTTCTACACAGTAATTAATTGGCAATTAATTGTTCGAGCAATTAATTGGCCCCATCCCTGCTCAATACTAGCTAGTATTGATAATCCTACTAGACTCTGGGAACGAGAATGACACTGAAAGTAAACTGCGACTTTTATACACTGGAGTTTAATTTCATTTATAAGATTTTGAATTTGTTTGATAAAAATATTTTTGCATCAAAATATCGCTAAAATTAATTAATTGCGTTGTATCTTGTATCTTTTGCTCGCAACGGTTAAGTCATACATTATGGAGTTTCGATATAAGGGAAATAACCGCTGTGGGCAGTTTGGTTATTAGGTTGGTTTAAAAATATTACCTCCCTTTAATGAAAATGATCTATAGTAATAGATTTGTTAGTTTGTTTTGTTTCTTTTGGGTTTAACACCGTACAGGTCGTATTCTAGGTCATGCGTGTTTTTGTACTTTAAACATTGGACTTGTCCATTGAATATGTGAATAAGCTGATCCATGAACTGCATTTTACGGATTTAAACAAACAAATTTGATATTTAACTTTTATTTTTAAAATTGTACAGTCAAACCTGTGTATTGTGACCTTCACTCGGAGTAAGCCAAAAAAGTCACAATAGACAGAGGGTCACAGTACGCAGGGTACAAATACAACTTTTGTGTATACTTTATTTAACAAGCTATTCAAAAGTACAATGTATCCAACACACAGGTTAATGTTTAAAATCTTTGAATGTGAGTATTCCTAACAAATACATTTTTTGTATCTGGAAGTTTTTGTTTTTCCAATCATTCACACAGTCTAGATTGTCATCACCTCTTTCCCCACTCTGAGAACCAAACACAATGTTGTTTTTTTAATGACTTGACACGGTCGTAATACACTGAGTTGGATGCGTTTTCAGCCCCGATTTCATAGGTCTCTTGTCGCATTAGACAGAGAATCGTAATATACAGGTTTAATATATAGGAAAATGTTACGGGAGACGCCAAATTAGGTCGGAATTGACAGATATATGCACATAGTATATATAATATAGTGGTTTGTTCATGAAATAAGCGTTAAATAACAAAATCATAAAACTGTAAAAATAATACACCCCTAAATATTGGTGTGTAATGAAACTGGCTATGTTTATATACGCAATGTTTACGTGGACGACCTGTAGTAACACATTGCATAGGTCATATAACAGCGGTCAGTCAACATACTCACTGAAATCTCTGGATTTAGCTGAAAACCAACTACTAAGCGCATTCTTTCGTCAGTGACTGACAACTGCCCTACATAATTAAGAATCATTGGTAGGAGGGAGAATGGCCGTAGAAATAATTCCATGATCAATTTTACGAAAGTATGGCCCACCTGGGAATCGAACCCACGACCCCTCGATCAGTAGAATTGCGTGCTACTAACTGATCTAGTCGGGCGGCTCTATAACGATAGACGGAAAGCAAATTCATGAGTAAAGACAAACACTTTTTTGGTGTTGGGTAAATCGCTATGGCAATATATTGCATAGTTCATATCAAATCTGATTATAACCCGATCTAAAATTTTCCGCTCGCCTACTCGCTAATTTAGATCTGGCCGTTATCACGTTCAGGTGACCTTTTCTCATCATAATATTCATGACGAAATTGTTATGATTGGCAACATGTTCACATCGTCTACGTCACGCAATTTGAAATAAGCCGTCCAATCGAAGACAGTGAATAATATCGCTGTTAAATTAGCTTGCAAACCTTGGTCTAAAAATAGAAATTACGAAATCAAAATGTTATAAATATTGTTTCGTCTAGATGAAAGCTACGCATTGATTGGTTGACATAAAGGTCATCTCGACGTGACCCTCCATCTAGAGCTTAGAGATCCTGTACGACAACGCTCCACAGGATATTTGTTTACGGAGTTCATATCACACCGGTTATAGTCAACCTACATTACGTTCTTGGTAAGACAAACTCTCTGGATTTAGCTGTTAACCAGTTACTAAGCACACACTTCCTTTCGTGACTTACAACTGTCATACATGATTTAGAATAAGTGGTAGGAGGGAGCATGACCGTAGCAATTATTTCATGACCAAGCTCAACAAAAGTATGCCTGCCCAGGATTCGAACCAACTACCCCTCGAACAGTAGACTCGAGCGTCACTGATTTAACTAGCCGATCGGGTTATAGACAGAACCAGACAGAATATTGTAGAAAACTGACCTCATAGATCTGAATGAACACATAATGTTATCAGTTTGACACACTGCAGAAATTAATGTTCAGGTCAAAATCAAGTACATCTTTCATTGAGGACTGTTCACAAAATAATGAAACATTGAAAGTCTATAGCATAACACGATACATGCACCACGTGACTTTTTGTGATTAAGTTCGGTCAAAATATCAAAAAGCTACACATTGATTGGTCGACACAACGGTCATCACGACGTGACCCTCGTAGCGACCATAAGAGGTCCTATACAACAGCGGACTACGGGATATCTGTTTTCAGAGATTGGAAAAACTTTTGTCATAAAGATGCAGTCAAGAAGATGTTATAAATTTACATTCTAAAACTTGTATTTAAAATTCATTGTTATGATTAAAGTTAACTAATTGAATTCCAGTCTGTTTAGGCGATGTTATTCAAAATTAAATGTTACCTCCAAATGAATTTTGATACACATGCAGTCATGTACGTATAAAGTATAAATGGTTTAATAGTATCTATTGAACGCCCATCTTAATTTGCCCAACAATATCTTATCTCTTATAATGACATTTGTGTCAGAAGTCTTTGAGAATTTTAGAGTTTGGAAGTCTGGCTTCGAGAGGTAAGAACATTATTTGACCTTTTTTCACAATCTCATTTGTCTTAATTGTCAATTAAAACAAATCAAGTTTTTGCTGTTCTAAATTGCACATAACTTTTGCATAAGCACAGCCAGCATACCTTAGAGTATACGGTAATCTCGCAAACTAATCATTGAAGCACCTCCGCGTTTTATTAAAATAAACCGTATGAATATAATAATGCAGATTTGGCATGTTAATGTGCAAAGCAATAATGTGGAAAATATTTCAAATATCCAATGATAAAAATACCAATTTTTGAGATTAGGGAAATTCTTTAAAGTCATAGTAGCTATTTAATGAATGCTAGTAATCATAGGTCCATATGGAAGATTGGATTTATCCAAATGTGTAGCCTTGTTATAAGTCTTTATTATTATTGTTGTTGTTGTTGTTGTTGTTGTTGTTGCTTCTGTTGTTATCTTTATTACTATCATTATTATTATTCATATATATTTTTATAATCTTTAGCTATTCAAAGATTTGCAATGACTGTTATCAATATAAAACTAGATCCAGACCCCAAACCCCTTACACGATGTGTTGATGTTATTTTGTACAATATGGATTTCAGAAATGTGGTTCCTTATTATAGGACTAATGGGCATTGCCCATGGTTTGGAACACATAAATATTCTAAATTCATGGAATGGTGGATTTGAGGCTGATTTTTTCATCCGTGGACCAACCAATGGATGGAAGGCTCATCTGGTATTTGACCATCCAGTTGATAAAATAGAGGTACATACTAGAAAGCATAATACAACAAGAGCAGTCCATGGACAGCGCGTGCTCGACTTTTCGGGGTATACGTGTAAACAACAGCAACAGCCAGTCAAAATTCACACTATAGTTATGCAACTTGGTATTTGATCTCCATTGGTAGCCATGTAAACAAATGTTAAGTTTCAAGTGAAGCAATTTTGGTGTTTAAAAGATAAATTGTTGCATCAAAAAAGTTAACCAAGAAATTTCTAAGTATCCTCCGAGGTGCTATTTTAATCCCTGTCCTAATTTCGGCTCCATTCTTGTTTTTGGTTGAGATACCGCGAAATTTTACCAGGTGCACGTGAGTAGCCGTGGGAAATATGATACTATACATAGTATTTAACGCGCTCGAGTGATTTACAGTGCAAATAGACAGTTGCAATCATCTATTCCTCGTGTTTTACTTATTTCCTTTTAAATCCTTAGGGTGACGAAAAATGGACACTGGAGTATATAAAATGGCCATAATCCAGACAAAAGTCATGCTAGAGCTATGCAACTTAGTATTTGACCTTCAATGTGAAGTTTCAAGCAAATTCCTTTAATACTTTCAAAGATATAAACATTTTGCATGTAAAAACTTAATTATTAATAAGAAAGTGTTCACCGACGCCACCGCCGAGGCACATATGAGTAGGATAGCTCCACTTTCTCCGAAAAGTCGAGCTAAAAATACATTTGATTATACAGGTAATGAGTGTTGTGAAAGTTATGCAAGAAATAATAAGCAATAGTGTACGATTTCAGATTTTTAAATTCACAAAACAAACTTGGGGTTCGAACCTCTTAAAAATCCGACCAACCACTTGACATAAAAACCATTAGATTTATGTATTCCGGTGATCATTTTGTTTGGGCATGTGTAGCAACAGTAGTTCCAAAAGGCGTCTATATATATCCGAGGTTATGTGTAGTGAATGGCTAAGGAGTTCCGCGTATGTATAACTATGTACTTGTAAAAAATAAAGTTCTAGACAAGTTTTTGGCTCACCTATCGTTATGCTACATGCATACATATTTCAGATCTGGAGAGCAACAGTTTCAAGCCGTATAAATGAAGGTAGAGAATTTGTATTAACAGCACTACCAGACTATGCTAATGTTGCTGCAGGTGATACGCTGACAGTACATTTTGTTGCTCGTCAAAATGGTGACCAGGTACCATATACTATGCTATATACTGAAGGTAACTATATGCGCATTTCATCATATATTTACAACAGCAAACACAAGGAGTCTAATACAGATACAGGCGGTTTTCTCTATGCATGTACATTTACATTTGACTTCTTGATCATTCAATCAGTTTAGAGTCTATCCTCCCATATAAAGCCTGCCTGGTAGCCCAGGCGGTGATTTTCGTATGTAACCTGCATACCTTTGTTGAATCTGGTCTTAAAGTACCATCTATGGTCATTCCCTTTTCAACTTGGGCATTTGTCCATAGCTACATTTGTAATTAGGACATAAGATAACTACTAGTCGTAAGCTTAGGATTATAGATCTACGACAATTTAGGGAAAGTAAGAAGGTTTACGGACTAGAAAGATATGACTTAACAGTCGTCAAAGATAACACTTATGGTTTTAGCGTTTCGTCAATAAGGTTGCTTCTTATAATAGTCAATTAAGTGAACAAATGATGTGTATGATATAAAAAGACGGAATGCATAATATTTCATTTTATTTAATATTGATTCTTTGGTAAATTTACTTCTCCTGATTCATAATAAGTATGTGGTTTGAATTAAAAGTATGGACCAAACAACTGTACGAAACACGATACGCGATTAAAATACACGAAGCGAATGATACACGCACGACACACGCAAATTTCGTAAACTTGCACTATCTGAGTACTGTAAATTTGATTACTAGTAATTATAAAGGTAAATGTATTTATATGTATAAGTAAATAGAAAACCACAGTATTTCTCTTACTTCAGGTAGTGGTGGTTCGAGCACTGGTGGAACTCCAGTTATCACATCAGCTCCTTCAACTGGCACTGACAACAATGGTACCAACCCTGTAGCACCTTCACATAGTACACCAACAGGACCAGGTAGGATATAGTCTGTACAAACTGACCTGGGACAGGTATGATATATTCTGTACAAACTGACCTGGGACAGGTATGATATATTCTGTACAAACTGACCTGGGACAGGTACATGTATGATATAGTCTGTACAAACTGACCTGGGACAGGTAGGATATAGTCTGTACAAACTGACCTGGGACAGGTAGGATATATTCTGTACAAACTGACCTGGGACAGGTATGATATATTCTGTACAAACTGACCTGGGACAGGTATGATATAGCCTGTACAAACTGACCTGGGACAGGTATGATATAGCCTGTACAAACTGACCTGGGACAGGTATGATATAGTCTGTACAAACTGACCTTGGACAGGTAGGATATAGTCTGTACAAACTGACCTGGGACAGGTATGATATAGTCTGTACAAACTGACCTGGGACAGGTATGATATATTCTGTACAAACTGACCTGGGACAAATTTATAAATCACACATTTCGTTAATGCATAGTAACATCCAACTAAGTTGTATAAAAATAATCCGAATTTTGTCTCATATCAATTTTGGCTTTAACAAGCTTCAAATAGGAAAACTGAGAAACAAACATTGTAAATCTTACTAGCGTTTGGAATATATTTCCTATACGTTAATTTTGCTTAATATTCCTATGTAACAGTCACGTTTCATAATTTTGTGTGTGAGAATTTCAACGTGTTGAGATTCTAAATAAATGTTGGGTGATAACCAACGTTTGTGCATAGTAACTGGTTAAAAGCTAAATCCAGAGATTTAGAATTTCCAGGAATGGTGTGTAGGTTTGCTGACCGCCGTGATATAACCTATATATATTCTAAGTGTTTCTACAGAATTAACAGCAACTGTAACTTACTTACAGCAACGAAAACCAAACATATAGGAATCATCCTTGATTATCGGAATTCCTCATTTGGCGTCAACAATGCATCTACTAAATGACATAACTCAGAAATTTGTCTACGTCAATTTATAAACTTGTGCAAAACACCTTTGACCTTAATGTACAAATGTATCATATTAACTAAAATCTTGAACTTTCCGTATTAGAATCACCAATGAAGAAAGACTATAAGAAAGCTTTAGCATTGTCAATTCTATTCTACGACGCCCAAAGATCAGGTAGACTACCAGCTAACAATCCTATACCATGGCGTGGAGACTCTGCAGTCAATGATGGTGCTGATGGACATGATCTTAGTGGTGGATGGTACGACGGTAAGAATCTTTAGCTACGGCCATTGGTCTTTTTTCATTGGTTGATGGAAACGAGGTTTTGTAGGTGAAAGCGTATTGTCTAATCTCATTGGTTGATTGAAACGAGGGTATGAACTTATCACCGCCTGCTTTAATCTAATTGTGTGAAAGAAAGGAGAGATACGCACTAACCGCAGCCATTTGAAAGTGTTGCAATTGGTTTAATCTGATTTGTTGATTAAACGAGTGTGTGCACTTACTGCCGCCATTTTGAACGTGTACAATTGATTGAAGAAACGATTACGTATACTTAATGCCACCATTCTTATACATGTACATGTATATAATAACATTGATCTGTACAAATGGGGTGATAAAAACGATGACATGCATCAGGAAAATGCCATCAATCTTTAGAAATACTGCCGTGTATGAAGATTAAAGTAGTTGGCTTGAATGCAAGTAAAATATTTATAAAAAAACGAATCATAAAAAGTTGGTCAAGATATCGTGGCAACATTGCTTACAAAAAGCGAAAATTCGTTATTGGTTTGGAAGGCGATTTCTAATACAAATAGTGATCATGTTGACATTGTTTAACCTGTTTGCGAGGCGGTTGTTTAACACGTTTGGCTATTACTTTTGCAGCTGGTGACCATGTTAAGTTTGGTTTACCTATGGGTTGGTCAGCTTGGGTATTGTTATATGGGATGTTAGATTTTAGAGACGGTTATGATGGGGCTGGACAGACACAGATGGCCTGTGACATGATCAGAACACCATTAGAATATTTCCTTAAAGTCTGGATTCCAAGTCAGCAAACACTTTATGTACAGGTTAGATCTGATTTCTATGACACTGTTAGCCAAATGTGAACAGAGAAGTTATGATCATTAAAACCGACGGTCTTAATAGCGGATCGGTCCTTATAACGGAACAAAAATAATTCATTTGAAAATAACAGAATACTTATGTATGATACGTATTCTGTTCTTCTCAAATGAATTCTTTCTGTTTGAAAGTCGTCAAAATGTATGGCTCTGTAATATCCAATGTGGGCTTAACATGCAATATTTTCGTACCCAGTTGGACAAGGATCTATTATTTGGAGTAATATACAACGCTTCATGAACAAACTCTTTACGAATTATGACAATTCTATATAAATATTTGACTTTGCACATGTAAAAGGCTGTCAGAATCCTTTATCAGACATTAAAGGGACCAATAAAGTTTTATAAATGATGAAATGTATATGATATTATCAGGTATAGCTTTTTACGCTTTTTCTACAGGTAGGAGACGGGTACGCCGACCATGGTTATTGGGGTCGACCAGAAAATATGAATATGGGTCGTCCAGCCTATAAAGTGACGGCATCGTGTCACGGAAGTGACGTAGCTGGTGACACTGCTGCTTCAATGGCTGCTGGATACATGGTGTTCAAAGATATGTGTGGAGGTAAGTAGATCCGTTATACTATATAGTCTTCCATATATTCGCAATCAACAACGATTTCTAGACAACGCAAAAATAAAGCGCTTTACAATAGTAAATTTAATATAAGCAGTAACTGATTTGTGTCGAAAAAAATGAAAGTTGTCTAGTATTTTTTTAAGAAAGTAAACATAAATGTATTATAATATAACAACTGATGAATAATAAAATAGTTTCACGAAAAATTAGTCACAGGCGATTTCAATTGTATAATACAGTATTAACAATTACGTATGCTTCAAATTTTAGATCCTGGTTTTGCTGACAAACTACTTGGTGCCGCTAAAAGTTTATATGACTTCGCCAAGAACAATCGTGGTAAATATACAGATTGCATAACACAAGCTAAAGATTTCTATGGGTAAGATGTACATACATGTACATTGCGAATTTTTTGTTGTTTGATTTACCGATGCCATTTATAAACTATCATTTATTTGCTGTTCTCTATCTTGATGTAAATGGACAAAAGTCCAATTTAGCCTATTGATAATAAACATTTCTGTATATATTATATACATGTATCAATACAAATCAATACTTGTACATGTAGTTTATTTGTGAACGGCGACAGGTTGAATTAATGATATTTAAGGGCATTTTATTGCACATGCACCGCTTATTCTTGCATATTTACATCAGTTTTTTATCTTACTAGAAGAAAAAGAACTGGATAACTGTTGATTTTCCATTGAAAAGTTATTGACTGATTAGACGATATAAATTTCAAAATATCAAAAGCTTAATTAGTCTCAAATTTAAAGATGTAAGAAAAAAAGCAATTTTACAGCTCCATTTGGAAGTGCATTGAATATTTTGATTTTTCAACGAGCACAAATGATAAAAGGAAACCTCATACATAAAAAACATTTTTTAGAATTCGGTGCGCGATGATAATTGAATGCGTGTTATACACACGTGCGTATTATACTCATACTTAAACGATATTGTTGATTCATATTTCCAGATCAACAGGTGATGCTGACGAGCTCTCGGTAGCCGGTGCCTGGTTGTATCGTGCTACAAATGAACAGCATTATCTCGACGAAGCTAAAGGATTTTACCCTGCAGGCACAGCATGGAGTTTTAACTGGAATGATGCAAATGTTGGGGCTGCTGTAAGTAATCAAAGTGCTAATACCGCTGTTGGACATTGTGTTTTAATGGAGTATATAAACACGGAGTTACACAGCTAACGGAAGCGGTACAAAGGGAAAATTCTGTTCATTTACCCACCATTGGAATTTTTATCAGATTATACTTTCATTGCACAAACTGCGATAACGCGTAAAGAGGACTAACTTGATTGCAGCAGTAAATATACCTTAAATTGCTCATGCGCAGCCAAATGTAATCGTCTGCGGCAATCTTTAATGAGGATTTGCTACATAAAGGGAAACCCCATGTACAAATAGCAATACACATGTAGTTCTTAAATTCTGAATAGGTGAGTGTAATTCTGTCTATCAAATTGACGAATTAATGCATGATAATATTATGATAAACGTTGAGTCGAGAAGTCTGAGGAATGAGGAATTGAATCATGCCATATCTTACAATACTTCCCGTTCATCCTGCGGACTTCCACTTCTCCGTGCAAGACATTTCTTCAGCGATTTCACTACAGAGATATTTCTCTTCCGACCCAAGTTGTCTCTCCTAAGGACCCCTACTCTCATGACACACCCATACACCCCTTCAACTCCTCTTTCTCGGCACTTCCCTTAGAATCCCTAGACGACTTACTCAGGGGAAAATTAATTATAATGGTCATTAATGACTGATTTTCTGAATTATGCTTTTCGGCATGCTTCAACCAAGCTTTGAATGTTCTCCGGCATAGTTCAAAATATACAGAAGTTAGAATACTAAGAACAATGCCGTAGAAACGAATAATATATTTACAGCTACTTCTGTATGGAATCACCAAAGAAGGACGTTTTAAGACTGATATTGAAGGCCTTGTTAACTCATTTAGACCAGGCGGTAGCGTACCTACAACACCATGTGGTCTGGCCTGGAGAGATCAATGGGGACCAAACAGACATGCCGGTAGGTTAGAGTTTGAATCATAGTCGGCCTACACGGTTCCGAGTCGAAAACTATTCAGTAGTTATCACACATAAAATGCCTAGTCATTGTATAGATAAGAGTAGCTTAACAAATATTAATCATAGTCTGGATTACCTGCCCCTTACCAGTACGACTGGGAACCAGACAAATATTAATTATAGTTGTGTTTATTTAATGTATTTAAAGCCCAATTATCAAAAGTAACAGCGTCTTGTTCTGAAAAGAAAATAGACATTTATTTATTTCAGATATCTCTAATAAACACGATTTTTCATCAAATGCAAATATTGCCTAAATATGTTTAAGTTAATTATTGCATTTCAAAGTGAAAGTAGATCGAAACTGAAAGTAGAATTTGATTGACAATACTTAATTAACACAACAGTTTTGTCACAGTATATTAAAGATGAAGCGATGTTATAGAACAAAAACTGCCCCAAATTACATAATTAGGCTCTAAAACTATTTCGGATCAGGTATATTGAACATTAGCGTATTTTTCCTTTATAAATGAATATATAGTGTGCTCTTATAAAAGTACCCCACTTTTTAAAGAAATAGACATTTTGCCAAATTCAAATTTAGAAAGCAGAATAGTTTGAACCGTTTATTTTGTCTCTAATGCATGTTATATTCTTATAACTTCATGTTTGTAAAACCATTTTTAAGTCTACTGTTGATGTTTATCTTTATATAGTGGCTTCAAATATCGCATACGAGGTGTTTCGAAACGTTACATATAAATCGTAAGATTTAAAAACGATGCTATCTTAAAATCTATACCTATTTAATGAGAATTTTACATACAATGTATAAAAATTTGACTCCAGGAAATGTTGCATTCGTTGCTACCATGGCAGCGAAATATGGAATTCAAAAGGATGAATATCTGAAATGGGCACAGACACAAATGAATTATCTCCTGGGAGACAACAAACTTCATATCAGTTATGAAATAGGTTTTGGTAACTATTATCCAACACACCCTCATCATCGTGGTAGGTGAGTACTGCATGTCGTTTACTAGCATTCGGTAATACGGGTGGGTTGGAAGAGCGTCGGGATTGCGATTCTAGTGTCCCGAGGGGTACGGGTTCGAATCCTACCCGGGGAGGTTATACCCTTCCATGAAATTTTGATAATAATGTCAATTTTCCTCTATTATTAAGGTATATAGAGACGTTTTCAGCCTTGTGGAAGGTTGGGTGAGTACTGAATATTGACAAGGATCGAGAAAATCTAGGTTAAAATGATCAAAACGTGTTGACAAGGCGTTAAACCCATATAAAGTAAATAAATAAATACCAGCGTTTAGAGATTGTCGGCTTCTTCCGTTGAAAACTAAATGATCTTCAGAGCAATGGTCGTTTTCATAGTTCAACTATTTATTTGTATGAAAGATTTCTGTCAGATCGTAAATTTATAATAATGTCATGTGCATGTGTAATGCGGGGTTTTCGAGAAATTTTGACGATGGGTATTATTCCCAGACTGTTAGTGAACGTTTTTTTTTGTTAAGAAAATTATTATACCCAATGTCAGTTAAACGTGATCCTACTCATCGTCGGCAACCACACTAACTTACGTTCTTCCGTTACACTCCATACATAACGCGGCATAGTGAGTAATGTATCGTGGAATAACTGACGATGGATCCTGCTGCGAGCTTTTCCGACGTAAAATAAACGAGTTTATAAGAGCTGAGTTTTAGAACGGGTTTCAAAGAGATTGCAATATTCTATCCACCTTATTTATTAGAAATATTTTACCTTATAGATTCTATTCGGAAATTAAATTAGTAGTTTTTTTTTCCAGCAAATTAACTTCGTTTGTACCAGACGCACACATGTGTACACGTACACGTATGTGGAGCAAAGTTGAAAATAATGTGTGCTCGCAGTAGTTAAAGGATTATCCTATGTTGCATAGTTTTAAGCAGATTTATATATTTATATGAATTAAAGCCCGTTTATCAAAAATAACACTGTTTTTGGACTGCAAACAAAATAGCAATTCATCTTTTCAAACACTTTTAATGAATACGATTTTTATAAAGATGCAAATATTACTTTAATATGATTATGTTATTTGCTGCATTTCAAAGTGAAAGTAGATCGAAACCGAAAGTAGAATTTGATTGACAATACTTGACACAATAGTTTTGTCACAGTATATTAAAGATGAAGTGATGTTATAGAACAAACTGCTCCAAATTACATAATTAGGTTCTAACATTATTTCGGATCAGGTATATTGAACATTAGCGTATTAATAAATATATAGTACGCTCTTATAAAATTACGCCAATTTTTTAATAATTGGGCACTTACTAGTAATTGGTCGTACTGAAATTTATAAAGCAGAATGGTAACTTCATGTTTGTTAAACAGTTTTCAGAGTCTTCTGTTAATGAATATATATTCTTATAATGGCTTTAACTTGGTCCTGTACGTCCTGTACGGATTCACCAGTACAAACGAACTTTATCCAGTGGGAAAACATAAATTCAAGGTCCGAACGTGTACTTATTATTCATTTTAATGCATGCATTAATATTTCCACAGTTCCTGTCCAACCAATACAAACTGGTGTGATGCAAACTCTGGGGCACCAAATCCTAATTTATTGAAAGGAGGATTGGTAGGTGGTCCTGACCAAGGTGATAACTATCAGGACAGCAGAAGTGATTACGTCAAGAACGAGGTAGCCTGTGATTACAACGCTGGATTCCAATCATGTCTGGCTGGTAAGATATATTTCATTTAGACCATGGAAAACCAACCAACGATTTGATTTTCCTATTTAAAAAAGAACGACGACTTGTCACGGTTCACATAGCTACGTATATAGTTTTGCAGGGTGTTAGCAAGCAGTATAAAACTGGCGTTTGAGATGTTATGCGCAGCAAATATAGTATACACTTTTCTGCTTAGCCTCGAGGTGGTATCAATGAAAACTGACAAGAAATAAAATACTAACAGCTTTTTTAAACTTTGAGTCCAAGCGATTTTTTCAGTTTCCCTTTTCAAACCATAGCATTTGTAATGTCATAGTGACGTGGTATTGCCACCGTGTGTAACAAACGTGTTTCCCCACTGTAGGTGAACTTTATTAACTTGGCAATTCAATCTACCAAGGGGAGAGTCTATGTGTCAAAAACAGGTATGGTCAGATATTTTCGGAGTGCTCTATTATTAGTAGTATAAAACTAGTCTGCATAAATATATGAGATATACCGGTAAATAAAATTGAAACTTATATTTGTTTATATAAGAATTGAATACTTTGAAACTGTACTACAATATAGACTTTCGTATCCTCTCCCCATAACTAGATGAGTCCAAATTTGAAAGTACAATAACATGCCACGTTTACAAAATTGATTATTGCATTTCAGGTCTAGTGTCATTTGCTGTAAACAACGACTTACCAGCGTCACCAGCAAGCCGATGTTAGGGCTTGCACATTCATGTACAGTGTCAAGAGACATTTTTTTATTTCGTACGGTTACTAAAAGCTTTTATTAAAACTTGAAAGCCGTTTTTAATGTATTTTGGGTTTTCTTTATCTATTGTTATAGTTGTATTAACATTTTACACTAGAAACTACAAATGTAGCTAAAAAGCAATGTAACGGTGGGGAAAATACAGTAAACATGGTTTTGGAGGCTTATTGGTTGTCAGATGTTGAATCTTATAAAAGAGATGCATTCGTTTTCATTTTATGACAAAACATACTAAAAACATCGAAATGTATGAACCTACAAAAATAACCACTGAAATTTAAGAACTTTTGTGATCTTCATTTGTCTCCAAACTTTTGATGGGCACTGTATGATTAGTTGGAGAAACTGTATTTATTTCTATATACGAAGATACCCTTTGAAACTTTTTAACTATTTTAAAACTAATATCATATTCAATAATTATTTTGTCCGTTGTATTTTATCTCCATGTTTAGATCTTTTTCTTTTCTTCTCAAGAGTCTAACTATGAATAATTTCACGGCGACTTCGCGTTCTTTGTCTAACACTTGTGATATTGTGCATTCAGTCACCGTGAAATTATTCAAAATTTGACAGTTGAGAAAAAATGAAATGTAATAATTAATGGTAAGTTACCAAGGAATCAAACTTAACATAACCCCTTCACAAAGCCGTGCAAGCTTGAGACTACTTCTAAAAAATTGGGACCTCGTGTGAACGTAGAACGTGTGTGGAGAACTCAAATGTGCAAATGCAATCGGTGACATCAAGTACACAATGTGGATTTTGGCGACATCTTATGTATGAGGAGAACATTGGGTGACGTCTCCTTAACGAGGGCTTTGTTTGACCTTTTGTGTACGAGGAGCTTGAGTGGTGACCACAAGTGTGAACGATTTTTATGTCCTTTTATGTAAGAGGAGAACAATGTGTGGCCACTTGTGTACGAGGTAACGATTAGTTATCCCTTGGGTACAAAGAGAAAGATTAGTGATATTTTGTGTACGAGTAAAACATCTGTAATATTTTGTGTACCGTGAGAACGATAGTTGGCCTCTTGTGTACGAAAACGATTGGTGGCCTCTTGTGTATGGACAGAAGATTGGTGACCTCTTGTGTATGGGCAGACAGATTTGTGACCTCTTGTGTATGGGCATAAAGATTGGTGACCTGTTGTTAAAGAGGAGAAAGATTGGTGACCTCTTGTGTATGAGGAGAAAGACTGGTGACCTCTTGTGAATAAGGAGAAAGACTGGTGACCTCTAGTGTATGAGGAGAAAGACTGGTGACCTCTTGTGTATGAGGAGAAAGACTGGTGACCTCACAGTATGAGGAGAATGATTGGTGACCTCTTGTGAATGAGGAGAAAGACTGGTGACCTCTAGTGCATGAGGAGAAAGACTGGTGACCTCTTGTGTATGAGGAGAAAGACTGGTGACCTCTAGTGCATGAGGAGAAAGACTGGTGACCTCTTGTGAATGAGGAGAAAGATTGGTGACCTCTTGTGTACGAGGAGAAAGATTGGTGACCTCTTGTGTATGAGGAGAAAGACTGGTGACCTCTTGTGAATAAGGAGAAAGACTGGTGACCTCTAGTGTATGAGGAGAAAGACTGGTGACCTCTAGTGTATGAGGAGAAAGACTGGTGACCTCACAGTATGAGGAGAATGATTGGTGACCTCTTGTGAATGAGGAGAAAGACTGGTGACCTCTAGTGCATGAGGAGAAAGACTGGTGACCTCTTGTGTATGAGGAGAAAGACTGATGACCTCTAGTGTATGAGGAGAAAGACTGGTGACCTCTTGTGAATGAGGAGAAAGACTGGTGACCTCTTGTGAATGAGGAGAAAGACTGGTGACCTCTTGTGAATGAGGAGAAAGATTGGTGACCTCTTGTGTATGAGGAGAATGATTGGTGACCTCTTGTGAATGAGGAGAATGATTGGTGACCTCTTGTGAATGAGGAGAAAGACTGGTGACCTCTTGTGAATGAGGAGAATGATTGGTGACCTCTTGTGTATGAGGAGAATGACTGGTGACCTCTTGTGAATGAGGAGAAAGATTGGTGACCTCTAGTGTATGGGCAGAAAGGTTGGTGACCTCTTGTGAATGAGGAGAAAGACTGGTGACCTCTTGTGAATGAGGAGAAAGATTGGTGACCTCTTGTGAATGAGGAGAAAGACTGGTGACCTCTTGTGAATGAGGAGAAAGACTGGTGACCTCTAGTGTATGAGGAGAATGATTGGTGACCTCTTGTGTATGAGGAGAAAGACTGGTGACCTCTTGTGAATGAGGAGAAAGACTGGTGACCTCTTGTGAATGAGGAGAAAGATTGGTGACCTCTTGTGTATGAGGAGAATGATTGGTGACCTCTTGTGAATGAGGAGAATGATTGGTGACCTCTTGTGAATGAGGAGAAAGACTGGTGACCTCTTGTGAATGAGGAGAATGATTGGTGACCTCTTGTGTATGAGGAGAATGACTGGTGACCTCTTGTGAATGAGGAGAAAGATTGGTGACCTCTAGTGTATGGGCAGAAAGGTTGGTGACCTCTTGTGAATGAGGAGAAAGACTGGTGACCTCTTGTGAATGAGGAGAAAGATTGGTGACCTCTTGTGAATGAGGAGAAAGACTGGTGACCTCTTGTGAATGAGGAGAAAGACTGGTGACCTCTAGTGTATGAGGAGAATGATTGGTGACCTCTTGTGTATGAGGAGAAAGACTGGTGACCTCTTGTGTATGAGGAGAAAGACTGGTGACCTCTTGTGTATGAGGAGAAAGACTGATGACTTCTTGTGAAAATGTTATGACATATTTTGTACGAGGAGAAAGATTGGTGATATTTTGGTAGGGGTATTCTGTAACACATTTAAGGAAAATATAATGGACTGAACATACATAACAAAACAGTGACTAAGTTACCTTTGCGAGTTACATATACATGTATTTTTATTACTAAAGAAGTACAATATATTTGTATTACATAGTGGGTTATTAAGGATATATATATTGTAAATTAAGCCAAAGTACATTTTTCAATGGACTGAAATTTGAATTATAATTCTTTTTTACTGGAAACTTCTCGGTAATGACCAAAATAATAAGATAGTTGTGTAAGTAAAAGCAACTTGACTCAGTAATATTTGTTCGGTACAACTCTTAATTTTTTGTCTTCAACGTCGAATAAGTGTGGCCGCCTCTTATTGGAACACCGGCACTTTTTCCCAATCGGTATACAACCATATCCATATCCTTTATCTCGGCATTTTATGTCTCCACACCACATTACGTATTTCCTAACACACCCTAAAAATAATGTAAAAACATAATGAATCAAAGAGCTGAAAGCACTGAACAAACAATTTTTTGAAAGTGATTTGTTTGTTAGGTTTAACGCCGTTGCAACACATTGTATAGGTCATATAACGGCGGCCATTCAACTTACTCACTCCTCCTGGAAAGGCTAAATCTCTGGATTTAGCTGTTAACCAACTACTAAGCGCATACTTTCTTCAGTGACTGACAACTGCCCTGCATAATTATAAATCATTAGTAGGAGGGAAAATGGCCGTAGAAATAATTTCATGACCAAACTCTACGAAAGTATGCCCCTCCCGGGAATCGAACCCACGACCCCTCGATCAGTAGACTTGCGTGCTACCAACTGAGCTAGCCGGGCGTCTTATATTGAAAGTGAGTAACACAGCCGAGGACAAACAAAAGTAGAAAAATGATAAGAAAGTGGATTTTTTTCCTTATTGTAACATTGAACTCTTTAACTCGATAAAATAGTCCGGGTATAATGTCAAGTGACCATACAATGTTCCAGGTTACAAACACTTTTTCCCTAAACTAATCATGCATACTGCAAACATATTCTTTTTTTTCAAGTGTACTGATCGATGGGTTGTAGGTTCTACTCCCGCATAGAAGGTATCTATGCGCCTAGTAGTTGTTAAACTGCTAAATCCAGAGATTTAGCCTTTCCAGGAACAGAGTAGGTGGACTGACCGCCGTAATATAACCTATAAAATGTGTTGCTACGACGTTAACCCCCCCCCCCCCCCCAAAAGAAATAAAGAAATTCATTTTCCTTATCTAAGATCATTCATGAATGATATCTTTGTTGTTGAATATATTTTTTACATGTAAAAGAACTTAAGATATACAGTCACTAGTCACTCTCAGTTAAAAATTAATTTTGTGAAAATATGATAAAAGCTTATACAAAACATGATTTAATTCATACACTATACTATGTTAATCATTTTCCATGGATTAGATTACTAACATAACTTGCAATTTCAAAACTATTGACAAAACTTTTAACAAGACTTAGTATTTACCTCCCTTGTATGTGCAAGTAGAATAATTTTTTAATGTGTGCATAAAAAAGTCTATGTTGACATATCAGATATCTAACACGATAGAAAAGTTTAGAAATTAAATTTACAAACAAATAAGACTATTTCTATAATTATTCAGCTGTCATTAAACACAGATTTTATATAGGTATTTTATACCTTAAGAAATTGCAAGGAAAAAGTTCAACTTCATATTTGGGGATTATTTCCTGATTTTGAGTTATATTTTTTATAACTTTGAATGCAATATATTGCAATACAGTTTTTACAGTATTGTTACACCCCTACTTAAAATCATGTAGCCCAACAGTCAGAATCAGAACAGAACAGCACAGATAATAAATTAAAGATAAGTACATAATCTTGTTTACATAATAAACAATACATCGTAATAAACAATACAAATTTAAATGTAATAATATAGTCATGTATACATAATATGTATACATAAACATACCAGTTAGAATCATATGTTTGTAATGTTTTAAACTAGTTCATGCCGATTTTGGAATTTGCTCAAATGACTTCTATTCTTTGTTTTGTATTAACTATAATTTGGTTTATGCTAAAAACAGGATACCGTCCAATTTCTTTTGAAAAGTGCTGAATATGGAGAAACAGGTGCAGATCCAGGATTTTTTCTAGGGGGTCCACACTTTTTCTAGGGGGTCCAGACTTTAAAACACAACCACGTTATACACTGTTTGCAGAATACATAGCTATTTGATCTATTAAGTACGAAGGCAAGCGAAGCGAACCCGAGAAAAATTGCTTTATGCCACATAAAAATGGCTTACAGTAAAAATGAACGGGTGCATTATGGAAATTTCAGGGGGGGGGGGATCTAGACCAACCACCTAACACCCCCCCCCGCTAGATCTGCCAATGGAATTTTGATTTAACGGCGTAAGTCAAAATAAACTAAAGCATTAATCTTACCTTTCTTGCCACAAAAATACCCCTTGCCTTTCATCAATTCACAGTCCTTACCCTGTGAAATCCACACAATGCTTAACAGCAGCAGCAGACCAATAACACTCTTCATTTGTTTGTCTTTTTGTTTTGTTCTGAAATAAAACATAATTGGAAACAATGTAGTTTTTTTATAATGTGCTTCAGACAATTTGTAAAACTTGGCAAATTGAAAAAAGTCTAAAAATTCAAAAGATTTCTAAAGGGCGGTCTGAATGGGTTAAAAATTTCCTTGAATGCTTAAAATACATGTAATTTATTTTTAAAAGAATGACTGAAACTTGGAGACAGTATTTACTAATTGCGGGTTCCGTTTGACAGACAGCATATTAAAGTATAAAATATACATTTTAACTCACAAAATAAGTCGTACATCGTATACATTTCAGAAAGTATACATATTTGAATGCTTGAACAATAAAATTTTTAATAATTATATAGAAGTATTTATTGTTTATGCGTTCAAGTGAACAAAGCACATTTATAAATTGTACAGATACATTAACGCATGTATGTAACTTAACACTAATAGTTGGTCTTTGCATCCTTATAAAAGGTTGGACAACCGAGACATAATCCTTAATTAAGTCACTTTTGAGCCAATTGTCACTCTCCTATAAAGGTTGGTCAACCGAAAATATGATGGAATTTAGGAATATACAAATATTATAACAAAAAACTAATTCAAGGTCATAGGTTTTTGTCAGGTACTTGTTTTTTTATTTAAAAAAAAATAAAAACGCAAAAAAGAAAATTAAGCTAGAAAAGCACTTATAGGACTTAAATAGTGCTAAGGTTGGAAGCAAGTGTAACATTAGGTACAACTACTCGTATATTGTTAACATATCTACATGTCAGGTTGGTGTGGGGCCAGAGTGCTGAAAAATTGTGCCAGATAGTCGGCATTTTGTCATTTTATCACTATTTTGAGCATAGTAACGTTAACATAAGATGTAGGTTTTGAGTTTTAATATAAACAATTCTAGGTTTGGTAAACATTTTTTGTTTGTTTTACATTTAAATAAATATTCTTCCGCTAAGACACAAATTGTGTTTCTTATTTCTTCATTCTTTGTGACCATTCAACAACTGTTGTCTTCTAAGTTACGTACAAATACAATAGTAGGAAATAAAATATTTTATACATCAAAATTTGGACATTTCTTACAATTAGTGTCATAATTAAGGTATGTGTAATTGTTTCTAAACAGGGAAAACATAAACTATAATTATTATAATATCTTAATACAGAATATTATTTTAATTTGCCAAAATAGTATATTTCACAAATTTACAAATAAGGTTAGTATTATTTTGAAGAAAAAAAAACAACAACACAAATTTTGGAAATGATCGAATAAAGCTAATTAAGATACTAACAATATTTATAAATGTCATATTTACCAAATAAACAAGTTCAATTTGTTTTCAGTCCGACAAACAATACACTATCAACAAGTGTTAACTTTCAAATTATAATCACTAAAGCCTTTGCTGCATACTTGTACATGTATATATAGTAAACACCTTTTGACCCTGAATATTTGCATATCATTATGACTGTCTGAATTTATAATTAGATTTATGCAATGATAGATCTATACAATTAGCGGTAGGTGGAAACAGGTCATTTAGAGGGTCATGTGTATTTATTTTGTTGAGATAATGGATTTGTCTATTAATTTGGGGAATAAGTTGATGCACATACATAATTGTACTGATTTAAGCAGTTCAACATTTATCATAAATAATACATTATTATGTGCATGATTTTTACAACCAATTACCATACCCAGAGCTCTACGCTTTTCACACAAAAAAAACCTCTAATACGATAAAAATCATCATAAGTCAAAATCAAGAAACAATTGCACGGTCATTTTAGGCCAATCAATTCCAAATATCATCGAATTGAGTCAAACTTGTGAACATCTTAAATATCATATCCTAGTTATGATTATTATCCTCTCGATTTTGAACTGCAAAATTTGTGAAATTGATTTATGCTAACTTTTTTCCTAAGGACTTTTGTGAAAAGTAGCACAGATGCTTGGCGCAGTACGCTACATGTGGGATTCCTAATCTGTTATAGAGCTGGGTATGGCCAGCTATGGTTTGTATCATGACAATTGTATCACAATATATCACTATAGTTAATGTGCAACACGCATTTACTGTACAAATGGTTCGAAATACAAGAGAAAGCTAGCAACTTTCCAAAATGGTAGTATTATTTTACTAGTATTAACAACACAATAATGTCAAAAACTAATGGTTAATGTGCCCTTTGTAAGAACACCTTTCTAGAAAAATAACAGGAACATAGACAAAAAATGTATTCACTATTCAATTGTAGGAGCTGTAGTCCAGTGGTAGAACGCGTGCTTAGGGATCGAGAGGTGCCGGGTTCGAACCCTACCAGGGGCACCGCTAATTTCCTTGAGCAAGAAATTTACCTGCGATTGCTTCACTTCACCCAGGTGTAAATGGGTACCAGCGAGGGTGGTATAATTCGGTTGCGCCAAAGTGTCGGCTGCACAAAGCGGAGTTAAAAGACTCCCCAGGGAGATTGATAGATAGATACGAGTAGCCCGATGACCAGGGGTAATAGCTGTAAAGTTTGTGAACGTGCGTAAGCATGAAACTCAGACTATAAAATGCAATTACTTACTAACTTACTTACTTTGAGCAATATAACTAGTAACTATCGTGTCACATTGATATTTTGGGTACTATCACGATACACTATTTTCCTGCTAATATCGCAATGCATCGATAATATCACCCCATCACTGATCTAGTACTCCATAGAGTTTGCTGGTTTGAGCTTTATATGAGGTAGTTATATCATTTTATTAAACAAATGTTAACTTTTCTCCATTGATAATAACTATGGAGAAATTATCGACCTAGTATTAGGGTACGACTGGTGGATACTGGTTAAAGACAAACATCCATAAAGCTATGTTAGGTGAACTAGTAGCTATGAAATTAACAATTTGTGTTGACATGGCATCAAGCCATATAAAACAACAGCAATGATCCAAGTTTACAGTACCTGGTATAAACTGGTATTTTCTGCTGTATCTAAAATACCCTAATACACTACCCTTCATGTAACTAAGTATGAATTACAAGTTTTTGTCAAATTGTGCGCAAATAACTAGCATTATTTAAATTGTTTTGTATTCATTCTGAAAGGGAGATAATTCAAATCAAAAGGGAAAAATAAAAACTTTCACCCAGACAAATCATTACATGCATTGATTTAAAATTGAGTCAGTTTTTAATTCATCAATATTTTTGCGAGATTTGTCATGAAAAGTTCAGTCCAAATTATAGATTTAACTTGATTATATACCAGAAATGACAAACAATGTAATAAAACAATTTAACAAAACGATTTGACTAATTTGTTTTGGCCATTCGTCCTCTAATATACCATACCTGCAGCCGACCGACCTGTAAACATTTCTCGTCTTTTCTCCTCTAATGTACTCACTTAGAACTTAACTGCATCATATCTTCCTATTCTCATGTCATGATGTTTTTTTCTTCTTTTCTTTCTGTTTTCCAGTTTTTTTGTTTGTATGTTTTTTTTTCGTTTTCTATATTTTCAATATTAATACAATATTACCAGTTACAACCGGTACATATATTTTGTATTTTAAAGGGAAAACGTGTGGTGTTAAGATCGAAAAAGCGGTTTTAAACCCACAAGTATCTCTTTCCTTAAAAATGTCTGAGGAGAGAAGTTTGAAATTAGCTATGCTATCTCTTCAATCCTCATTTCTTTTCATGTTCATACTATTGTATATGTACTTATTTGATAAATAAATATCGTTTAAACTAAAACATTTTGGATGGCAATGTTACTGAATATGTGCGGTATTTTGTTATAGACCTGAATAAAGTTTTGAATTACTTTGTTTGACCAATTTCTTGAAATGCACTCCTTTATTTGTCTATAAATAACAAATTTATTTGATATAAAATAAATTAAATGCCAAATAAAGTATTTGTTTAGGGGTCGTTTCTTTTTGCCATTTTATGAAATACCACACTGTATACTTACTTAGGGATGGTAGTGCAGGGTACATGCAGTAAAAACGTCTCATTGTAACATGCACCCGTAGTTTTACTGTATGAGTATTAGTAAGATCCTTACTGAATGTTTTTATCAAACTATAATAATAAAATCAAGATATTCAAATTGTTCAAGTACTAAAATGATGTTTGAAGTGCCTACTTCCTGATTTTTATTTAAATACATACGTTTATGAATATATTAATCTACTACGACCCTATAACTTCTAACCGGAACAAATAAATATGTAGATTGCAATTAATACTTTAACTTATACCAAGGATTTCCCTTCATGTGTATCCGAATGTCGTAAATGCAATTAACATGGACGTACATTATCTGTAGGAAATGCGTTTTTGTGATAACTTTAGAATTTGCTGATTTGGTTTAATTTGAAGTAGGACTGCAAAGGTCAACAAAATGTACAGTTTGTCACATTAAAAGGTAAAACAAAATTAAAGTGTGGTTTAATGACTGCTTCTGTATACATATTCAGCTGACTTTACAATTTTGTATAATAACTCCTGATCATTGAAAACTCCTTCAGACAGGTGATCCCTCACAGTACTCATTTACATCTGGTTGGAGTGGAACAATCGCAGGTAAATTTCTTGCTGAAGGAAATTAGCAGTGCCCCTAGTGGGGTTTGAACCCGGGACTTCTTGATCTCTAAGCCCATGGGCTACCACTGGAGCACTGCTCTAAGTGGACCACTGCTCCTAAAATTGGTATTGACCTGAGACAAGAAATAAGATTAATATATATCAAGATCTATTACTGATATAGTTCGATTTTATTCGGTGTGCCATGACAGGTTGGACCAGTCTAATCATAACCATGATGCTAGGTATAACCAGTAACAAGAAAGATAATGTGGAAGCCACATTAAAGCCGGATTTTTCAGCATATGGGAACATTGAGATGAATGAATCTTGAAGGAAAAAAAGAGTTTCAGTTACTATATATTTGTCCTATTGTATCTTATCTGATCATTTTGTTGGTATTTGACAAAGATGGCATAAGACATGAAAACTATCAATGAAAATAAAGCAAAACTAATGGTATGAAATTGGTAAGAGAATTTATATAAAAAAATCTTATATGGCAAATGGTGAATTGTTGAAACAAAATGGCGGAAAATATGACAGAAAAATGCCAGAATACTTGCTATTGGAGAGATCCAACATACTGAAACCTTTATCATAAAAATTACAAAGGGAAAAAATCCATATTTAAGCCAGGTAGAGTTGCCATTTCTGTCTAATTCTTTCCACAAATGGTATGTAATCATTGTATAAAATTACATAAACATCTAACCATAAATGGCAGAGATATCCAACAATTTGAAAACTTTAACGCAAAAAAAAAACAAAGGGAAATAATCAATTATTAGGCCAGGTAGAGTTGCGGTTACTGTCTTATTCTCTTCAACAGATGGTATCTAATAATTGTATGAAATTTTGACAACATCAAACCATAAATAGCAGAGATATTTAACAATTTGAAAACTTGAACGCAAAATTAACAAAGGGAAATAATCCATTTTTAAGCCAGGTAGAGTTGTGGTTACTGTATAATTCTTTGCAACAGATGGTAATTAATCATTTTATGAAATTTTATAAACATCTAACCATAAATGGCAGAGATATCCAACATTTTGAAAACTTTAACACAAAAAAACCAAAGGGAAATAATCCATTATTTAGCCAGGTGGAGTTGTGGTTACTGTCTTAATCTGTTCATCACATGGTATGTTATCATTGCATGAAGTTTCGTAAAGATCTGACAATAAATGGCAGTAGAGTTGCGGTTATTGTCTTATTCTGTTCATCACATGGTATGTTATCATCGTATAAAGTTTCGTAGAGATCTGACTATAAATGGCAGAAATATAAGGTACATTAAAAACTTTAACGCAATTGTTGACGACACCGGACGAACGCCCGCCTGCCTATCCGCCGCCTGTGTTTGCCAAACTATTAGCCGAATTTTTTCGTTGAAAAGTCCGGCTAAAAACTTCACTGAAAATCAATACAAACTATAAATCTTAAACAGTCATTGTTCAAAATAGCTCAGTCGGTAAAGAGGGAACCAAGCAGAATTTGAACCCGGGGTAACAAAAACCATGTATTTCAACACAAGTGTCTTACCGTCACGACCACAGAGTCATTTTAATTGATGCTGTATTATTGTAATTAAGACAGTAATCTACTGGTTGGTTTAAAAAGCTGTGTAACCTTTTTGTAGGAATGTTCCAAAAATTTATAAATACAAAAGTGCAGTCACGGCTCACCGGATAAAATTGGACTAGAGGTGAATGTACAAATAGTATGGAAAACATTATATTTAAAAAGCAATTTATTATCAATTATCAACAAGTTATTATTTATAAACAATATTTTCAATAAAGATATAAATTAAAATAACAATACAGGGGCGGATCAAGGATTTTGTTCTGGGGGGGGGTTTCGAACTTTTCTAAGGTGGGTCCGAACTTTTCTAGGGGCAGGTCTGAACCTCGAACCACTACCACATTATACACATTTTGCAGAAAAATGCAACATATTGATAATAAAAACTACATAACCATTAAATCTATGTTAAGCTCCGAGAAAAATTGCTTCTTGCTACTTAAAAATGACTTACAAGCAGATACACTTATGGACATATACATTTACCAAATTCTAGGGGTGGGGGGGGTCCGGACCCCCCCCACCCCGCTGGATCCGCCCATGCATTATTTAACATAGAACACAGCAAGAACATAGAATTCCCATGAATCAAAACTATGCTTATGACCACTGAACAATTCTAAGAAAATTGGTGTCTACATGAACATTTCATTTCTTATGTTTTCACCACACCAGAATTTTAAATTATAGTAACTATTATTTTGTGTGGATAAATTAAAAATAACACTATTTTTATATCGAAAGGAGATAATAACTCAATTTCATTAGAAATTTTCATTATTTCCCAACATTATATTACTTAATAAAGTTATGATTAGGGCTGTCACGATTCCCCAGAAGCGTACCGCGATATATTGAAATACACTGTCATCGTATCGCGATACGTACCACGATATATTGTGGGCCTTTATATTTGTTGTTCCTCCACTGTATTCAACAGAAAAATTGCAAATCTTATTCGCAATTACTGATAGAATCTAACCTCTTTAAGTATTTACGGTCATTTAAGACTGAGACGCGCCCCAATCGGTTAAATTCTTGCAACTTCAGATTAGATGGAATGAACAATGGATAAACTGATGTTTTGCTACTGTTATTGTGCAAAAGGAAGATTTTTCCAATGAAATAAAAAATATCGCCAAATACCGGTACATTAAAATCGTACCGTGGTACGTATTGCTGCAGCTGCGTATTGCAATATACCGGTATACCGGTTTATAGTGACAGCCCTATTTATAATATTATAGTCTTATGAGAGATTTCTTGAAAAAATGAGTATGGTAGGTCAAAATAAAAATTTAAAAAAAAGCTCTAAGATATCAATTACAATCGACTTTCAAACCGGTTTTGTTCAAGCTCTGAGTGAAATTGATATTTATGTTAAAAATTCAGACATTTTCTCAAACTGAGTGATAGTTGACATGTTGAGCTTATTTGTAATGAGATGGGTTCGGTTGTTTCCTTTTTTGGTGAAAAAATAAGTACGGTGGGTAATAAAAAAATCAATAATCAAGGTTTTTTTTTCAATTTCTGAAAAATTAGCGTCAGGATTTTTGAAAGACGAAAAAATATGAAAGGTCTGGCCTAATGCATACAAAATGATTAACATGTAATAATAAATGAAAAATAGATCTATTATGTTTTGTTATCTTAAACCATGGTTATCAATCATTAAATATGACTACTTATTGGCATTAGGGCATTCTATAAATGACGCTGAAGTTATCACCTGTACACTAAGATGCACAACTCACCGCAGTATCCAGCGATTTTGTATGCAACAGAATATAGTGCAGCCTAGAAAGACAAAATTGATATATTTTTTTCTGTTTTTTTTTATTGTAATCATTATTAAATTATAAAATAAAAGATGGATTATAGCTACAGGAATATCAATTCATATACACAAAGTACTTTTAAACCCCAATGGGTATAGATGCATAGCAACACAATACATTCTACTCTCGTTTTCAAAATGTCTGCAGAAAGAATAAAAGGTGAAATGGGCATTAAGGAATTAATGAACCTTTCCATGACCTTACCAATTGGCATATTTACAAACAAGAGCTGTCAGTAGAGACAGCATGCTCGACTAAGTAAGTATTTGTCACATGAGATGTGGTTGATGATAAAGAACATACATATTTTAAATTTAAAAATGATACCTTAACAAAATTAAGTAAAAAAATAATATTTATATCCACAACGTTTGTCAGAGTGATAAACTAAGCTGAAGTGGTTAAGTCATTTTCAGCAGCTTGTTCTTGATGTAGCCAGTTTATAACAAAATATAAAATAAAACACATAGAATGACCAAGAGTGATGAGATTGAATATGTCATTTATAAAAATATAAATGACGATGAAAAAAGACAGTAAATAACATTTATACATTAAAAAAGATAATAATATAAATAACACATAAGAAACATTATATACATCATCAAGAAGTTGGCGCACATTACGCCCACATGAGAAACATTATATACATTATCAAGAAGTCGGCACACATGACGCCCACATGAGAAACATTATATACATCATGAAGAAGTTGGCGCACATTATGCCCACATGAGAAGCATTATATTCATCATCAAGAAGTCGGCGCACATTACGCCCACATGAGAAACATTATATACATCATCAAGAAGTCGGCGCACATTACGCCAAAAAACTAAGCAAAACTATAATCCAACTAATTACATAAGTTGAGAGCCAATAATGATTTTGTTAAAATTGAAATTGTTAAGATAATAATGCTTGAAGGCTAATCATGAAGCAACCAACCTACGTTGCAGTTGGCAATAATAATAAAACTAAGACTATGGCTTAATACTGGATAGGTGGTGCATGGGGTGGTGGTGGTAAAGTATAAATCTTAAAAAGAAATAGCTTAAAAAATGCTAGACTTTCCTGCGCACACAATAACGATGTTCTGTAAAAATAACACAGCGTGAACTTTACTCATTACATCTACATATTCGTACCCTATCTTCTTCGTACTAAACACATTAATTGCAAGCAACCAAAAATTTATACATACATATCTTTATGAAACATAGAAATTTAACATGTGAAATAAAGTAAACAAAAGTTTGTACATAAATATTTTTATGAGACATAAATTTTTTTTAAAGAAACTTTTAAGTTTATGGAAAACAGTTTTGAAAAAAATGTATTTGGAGTCATGAACCTTGTCACATGAGATGTGGTTGATAATAGGGAACATATATTTAAATTTTTAAGCCGATACCTAAAGAAACAAAACAGGTGAAGTAAAAACAAATATTTTAAAGAAAACACTATGTTCAAGGGGATAATACTGGAAAAAAAAGAATTTTGAGTTATGAACCTTGTCATATGAGGTTGATAATAAGGAATATATATTTAAAATTTGAAGTCAATACCTTAAGAAATAAAAAAGTTGCAGTAAAAACAAACATTTTTTAAAGAAAATACGAAGTTCAAGGGGGATAATTCTGAAAAAAAAATGTATTAAGAGTTATGATTCTTGTCACAAGAGATGTGGTTGATAATAAGGAACATATATTTAAGGTTTGGAGTTGATACCTTAAGAAATAAAAAAGTTATAGTAAAAAATATTTTACTGCACAAAAAACTTTAATCAGAAATATGGACGGGGACGCGGACGCCAACGCTAGGGCGAGTAGGAGAGCTCTTCATTTACTTCGAAAAGTCGAGCTAAAAAATGTATCAAAGGTTTATAGTTACATATTGTCCCACAAACAAGGAGTTAACAAAAAAGCACATGGTTCATGTTTGTAGGAATATTATTCAAATAATAAGGTCGCACACAGAATGGTCAATTCTACCCGACTTGTTTATTACTGATAAAGCCCGGTGAAAAGAAATATAATGAAAGGTTCTTTACACCACATTTCAACTTTTTTCAGTCACATCAAAGCTGCCTGTTGTCCTACTCACAATTAATCTGATTATAGCTTGATCTAAAATTCTCTGCTCAACTACTCACTAGTTTAAGAAGTATCTGTTGAGGAAGATTGACTCACAGTTAGATCTAGATCTCTTTACTCTAGCCTTCAATCCAATCTCCGTAAACAGATATCCTGTAGAGCGTTGTCGTACAGGATCTCTACTGTCTCCCTGGAAGGTCACGTCGAGATGAACTTTGTTTCGACCAATCAATGCGTAGCTTTCATCTAGACAAAAACACTAATAATCACATTTTGATTTCAAAATTTCTATTTTTAGACCCAGGTTTGCATGCTAATTTAACAGCGGTATTATTCACAGTCTGCGATTGGGCGGCTCATTTCAAATTGCATGACGTAGACAATGTAAACAAGTTACTTATCATAACAATTTCATCATGAATATTATGATGAGAAAAGGTCACCTGAACTTGACCTTCGTTTGAAAAAGGCCAGATCTAAATTGGAAAAGATTAGATCGGGTTTTAATCAGATTGCCTTCAATCTAGTACTACCAACATACCATCAATAGTGGACAACAACAATGTGGTAGTTGAAGAAAGTTGTCATAGACTTTATTTCATCACAAAACTCATCTTTTCCACCATTCATAAATTGAGTCTGTTTCTTTTATAGGACGAAGAATTTCATCTGACATAGGATGATAGATACTTTCAGGTATTTTGTATGGACGGCCGGCATCTTTAAACGCAACACGTATTTTATCCCTCACAGTCACAGGCTCCTCCCAATTTGTGTGGGGTGTGTCTGAGGGAAGATCGTGAAAAGCGAATGATAACTCTGGTTGAAATAGTATATAAGAGTTATCTGCCCCAAAAGAATATCTTGGATGGTCCAGTGGATAGAATGGAGCAAATGTTGTAATGAAAAATGTGATTTTATTGAACTCAAACACCCATCCTCTTTTACCAATGTATGATTTATTCATACAATACATTTCTCCAGGATCATTGTCAGATAAGGTCTTCAATACTCTATATATGGCATCTCCGAATGTCTGAAACATAAGAACATGTAGGTTTAAATATCAAATTGTGGCATAGCTAAATTTACGTTCTAATTGCAAGGCTGTATATGATAGGCCTACTAATACCAAAAGTTCAAGCACACCATTCTGTACACAAACGGTCTGACCTTTGTACAGAGACGCTGAGCATCATGGGTACAACTGTTTATTTACATCAAAACAAGTGGCAATGTTTACATTCTATTAATTTCCCCGTTCAACTGTACTGAAAAAATAGAGTAGGTTTTTTGTTTCTACTCAAATGAAATTTCAATATGCAAATTAAATTTAACTTTTTAACCAGTATTTGAACCACCATCCTAACATGTTTACATCTGTCATTCTTTACACAGTAATTTGAAATCAAAAGTAGAATACACTGTTTAACTACCCATCTGTACCTTATGAGGTTTAAAAGAACTTTGTATCTATGGATTGATATTCCTGTAGTTATAAGTAATCATTTAAGTTACAATTTAATAATGATTGTATCAAAAAACGAAAATATCCAACGATTTTGCCTTCATGCGCCGCACTAAATTCTGTTGCGTACCTAATCGCCGAATACTGCGAATGGTTGTGCGTCTTAGTATAGAGGTGATATTATCACCTGCTATTTATAGAATGCAAGCACACAGCACAGTTTGTTCACAAGTTCATGGTATATTCTAACACTAACCTATATATATATATATATATATATATATATTTAGACATACGACCACCTACGGGGCCCATATATAAGACCGACTTGTGAGGCATTATTTCACATAGTCAGTTTCGATATATGCCACTATGTACGCAAAAAATGAACATTATCAAAACATAGACCTAAGGGGTACTTACTAAAATACATCAAATATATATTTAATTTCTAAATAGGTGACTTCAATATGACAAGAAATGTAGTACCCCATAGAAATTATACACATTAATGGGGCATATACCATTCACTATTAAAACCGCCTTATGCACACTATTTTAGAAGGGTACCCTACACCCCCCTACATCATTTAAAAGGTGCTAGAATTGCGAGGCTTGATATATGCCCCTTACGAAATATCGACCCCACAAGTATGGTTTCAAATAGACCGATACCCCGTAGATGGACATATGTATTAGTATATATATATATATATATATATATATATATATATATATATATATATCGTAGTTTTAGCGCAAAACGGTCGTAACTCAATATAAGATGAGTAAGTTACTTCTGCCTGGTGCTAAACCCCCTCATATATATAATTATGTTATATCTAAGATTTGTAAGATAGGTAGATGTGCTACAGTCTTAAGCTCAACAGTTCTCCTGATTGTTTATAAAAGACAACACCTGGGCCAGGCCCAAAACTGAGCACTACACGACCTGTTTCAACATATCTATTTGCCATTTGGCAAGCCATTTTGATACATCCAATGTGTCATACATGTAGCTCGATCAACATTTGGTCCGCCAGGCTAGTTTAGGTAGCACACAAGTCTACTGATCAAGGGGTCATAGGTTCGATTTCTTGGCAGGGCATACTAGGTGAAGCTTGGTCATGAAATAGTTTTTACAGCCATTCTCCCTCAAACTACTGATGCTAAATCATGTAGGACAGTAGACAGTCACTGACGGAAGTATGCCCCTAGTAGTTGGTTAACAGCTAAATTTAAAGATTTAGCCATTCCAGGAACATTGAGTAGGTGGACTGACCGTCATGATATGACCTACACAATGTGTTGCTATGGCGTTAAACCCAACAAAAAATAAAAAAAACTCTTAAACCAGCTATCAGCTTGTATTATATTATACTTAATTGCACAACAAAATATATGTAATCCAATTGTACAAATATTGAACTTTTTAATTCAAAATCAACATCATTAAAATTCATATCACCTTGGTACTAAAGTAACAGCCATATAGGAGGCCATCTTGGAAGGATTATGAAGCTAAGTTAAAGCAAAATTTTGAAACAATTGGACTTTCATACTCACCTCTATATAGTTGAATATTCATCACCAGGTAGTTCTATCAAGAAAGCATCCAGTTTATCATATACACAATAAACTGTAAACTTTAAAAACATTGGAATCAATCTGAAAACATTTGTACATGAATTATAGTATAACAGATTTATATTGCTGTTTTGTAATGTATGCCGATAGAAATCCTTGGTTCAAACTGAGATTTGAACCCACAACCTCTCGAGTCGTAAGCCAATACTCTTACATGTCCCCATAAAAGCTAGCTTGAAGGCAAGCAATCTCTTAAACAGATATCCTGTAGAGCGTTGTCATACAGGATCTGTACTTTCTCCGTGGAAGGTCACGTCGAGATGAACTCGACCAGTCAATGCCTAGCTTTCATCTAGACAAAAACACTATTAATCACATTTTGATTTCTTAATTTCTTTTTTTAGACCAAGTTTTGCATGCTAATTTAACTGCGGTATTATTCACAGTCTGCGATTGGGCGGCTCATTTCAAATTGTGTGACGTAGACGATGTAAACAAGTTACATATCGTAACAATTTCGTCATGAATATTATGATGAGAAAAGGTCGTTTGAAAAAGGCCAGATCTCAATTAGCAAGTATGCGAGCAAAAAATTTTAGATCGGGTTTTAATCAGATTGGAAGGCAAGCAAAAACAAGTACCTTAATATACCTCTGCTAAGGAAACTGCCTCAGAAATAAAAACTTAACAAATCATTTACCCAGTATATTATCTTATTATTATTTGCATGCAATGGAAGGATTTTAGTTTTCTAAATATGAAACTGAGGGTTGCCAGCAAGACTGTAGAAAGTTCATCCCCTAAAAGAGCAAGTTACATCAGTCTTGCGGAAAATCCTTCAAATACATGTATTATATAAAGTATTTACCTGTATATATTGTACTCTGAAAAAGAAAAAAGAAAAACAATTATAAAATAATCTGTAATTGTGAAATGTCAATATAAAATTAATACATGTATATATAGAGAAATGTTGAATTGATAATAACCAGTGCCTTTGGTTATTACTCACAAAAATGCCTATATGTATGATAACCAAATTTCTACTGGATGACTGAAGAAGAATGAACACACAAGTAAGAAGAATGTCCTCACTATTGTCCAATAAGTCAGGATATAAATGTGTTTTTTTTCTAATAGTTGCTGATTCAAAAGGAAATATTTCTTAAACAGTCACAGCTTAGTACCCATAAAAGAAGTTGAAGTAAAAAAGTCTGAGCTTTTCAATCTCTAACACCAACTATTTTATAAGCTGATATCTGCACATGTATTTAAGAAAACTAGCTTTTCACATTAATAAAAAGAACTAAGATTTTACAGTTACCTAATGTTAGGTTTTGTTGCCAAGCAGGTGATCCCCAAAGTTTGGCTTTCCTTGCAAATATACAATTTGAATTGTCTGAGATAGTTTTAAATCTCTGTAGAGATGGAGTGTCTTCAACATCATATTGCAAAAGTTTAATCAAATTGTCCGTAAAAATCTTTTCTTGTTCATTATCTGTTTTTCTTGGATAAAGTTCAGAAATGATATCTTTTGTTTTCATGGCTGGCTGATCTTGAGACTGTTTCCTTTGGGGAGGAAACATTGGTAGAAAATACAGAGATACTGAAATCATACAAAAGAAAATATATGACAGTGGTAGGAGCAGTGGTACAGTAGTAGGAGACGCGCTTAGGTCCTGGGTTTGAATTCCACCAGGGGCACTGCTAATTTCCTTGAGCAAGAAATTTACCAGCAATTTGCTTTACTCCACCCAGGTGTAAATGGGTACCTGGGAGGGTGGTATAATTCTGTTGCGCCATTTTGTCGGCTGCACTAATAAGCGGAGTAAAGACTCCCCAGGGAGATTGATAGATAGATACTAGTACTTAGCCCGATGACCACCTGGGTAATAGCTGTAAAGTCAGTGAACGTGTGTTAGCATGAAACTTAGACTATAAAATGCAATTACAGTAAGTTTGTAATGATAGCAGTAATTTAGAGAAATCAAATAAATTCTATCACATAAGTAAAAGAATGTATTTAAAGAATAAAATATAGTAAGCCAAGAAATCTATTTTAAAATATATAATATAAAACATTCCTGTTTCCAAAAATTAAAGTTGTCCTAGGTTGAGTTGTCTCCGAGGCATTCTTGTTCCCAGAGTCTAGTAGGACTCTCAATACTAGCTAGTATGAGAATCCTACTAGACTCTGGGCACGAGAATGTCTCCGAGGTTGAGTGGTCCTTACCGAGTCCAATAGATCCAGTCTTCGAAATTGACATTTTGAATTTACTCGCCATTCAGGCCAGTAACTTTGTAAAAGTAGGTGGCCCGGATTAATTTTTACTCGCCCGAATAACAAATCTAAAGTTGATAGGTTTTGGCATAAGTCATAATAAAAGACAAGAATTTAAGAGCTTTTGACTTAATTATATATCCATTTATGTTTACAGACGATTTCTTTACAAAAAGAATACTAAATTATTAATAATAACACTATTTATTTGTAAAAAGATGACAATACAGTTCGTTCTGTTGATTATTTTTATGGAATTTTACAGTTTTGTTTATGATTGATAATATATTGAAAGAGGAATTTTCGCACGTATGTGCCGAAAATTGCAGGATTACAGGGATGAGCCTGGGTTCCAAAGTTAGGGAGAAGTGACTTCTCCCTCCCAGTAATTCAGGGAGAAGTGCAATACGTGGTTAAACGCCACTAAATTTTTTACTGGCCTGTCGGGCGATCAGAAAATGATTTTTTTGTCGCCCGAATTTAATTTTACTCGCCTGGGCGAACGGGCGAGTGCTAATTTCGAAGACTGTAGATCTATATAAGATCCAGGGTAATTTGTTTTTCATTGATTCTGTTATGTCATGTTAACGGGTTATGATGGGTTTTATATATAGAATTATTGAATAAGATGCTTGGCTTGCTGTATAGTGATGAACCATGGTGAAATACTATAAGTAATTTACTAAATAACATACATGTAGTTGTCTGCTTAATTGTAAAATTAAGTTTAGGCATAGGTTTTGAAAAACATAGAAAACAAATCATAAGTGATTTAATAACTGCATCAAATAAGTGCTTATTTCAACATATTTTCAGTCATATTTAGAAGGTCAGTCACTTACCAATAAATAGACAAAAATACATCATGTACTTCCATGGTAGGGTAACCAAGATTGCAGCAATAAAGATAACTCTTACACTGTAAACTATCAAAATTTTAGTAAATAAATCCATTTTTAACAATACAGTTGTATTAAAAAATGTTGACACAAAGTAATGTAAACATAAAGCTACAAGGATACAATAATATCCGAAATTATGTGATATCCGAAAACATTACAGATTTTACAAAAAAACCCGCAGGGAATGAAACGAAAAGGGTGTCAACTAAGATTGGCGATTTATTTATTTACACAATGCCAATAATAAATATTTGTGCGGTTTAATAAGTGATGCAAAGGTTTATAATTATATATTTCAAAACTTTTTCGTCATTAGTGTTTACGTTAGTCGCTCCAGCGCGTTTTCTTTAAGAGTAGCCTCCCTTTGAAATATGGGATTATTCATGGTCGGCAAGGGAATAAAAGGGGCTGTCAAAATCGCAAGATTTGAGAGAATACCACGCCCAATACTTGAGGGAGATACGCCTCCTACATAAGAGGCGGAGTTTACAAAAACTGACATTTTAACACTAAATTCTAAGTGAAATTATGCCTATAATCTAATTCCCTGCTATAATTCTTGATTTTTGCAGGGAATTAGATTATCTATGTCTCTGATTTATGTTATAATTTATTTAAAGAACGTGATTGATATTTGGAATCGTTCTAATGCAGGAGTCGGAAGTTACAGTGTTTTGATTGTATACGTTAGTTTTCGAGGCGTAGTGCCGAACTGGCCAGGGTCAAATTTCGTAATAATAGAAACTTTGCAAATTAAATTGCATATTTTGAGGTTTGCAATATTTACTGTTACTATATTTGAAGTCTCAACAGCTAATGTTGCGTTTTTTTGCTACCTTAATGTAGTTAGTTACTTGTTTAAACACATTTTCTCGATGCCCTACGTAGTTAGCAACCCATTTACACAAAAATCATACCTGCGCAGTGAGATGCGCGTGGGCTACAGATCCCCAAAGTCGCGTCTCCTTGTAGTGTCGGGAGATTTGCACGGGTTTTCTCGGTACCTGAACGTGGTGGGTTTGGTGTTTAAACACGTTTTTCAGGTGTCCTAGATGGTTAGCAACCTAACTGCAAAAAATCACAGTCGCACACCGAGTTTCGCCATGGCAACAGAGCCGCAAAGTATACCGTGCAATATGGCTATATAGGGCTTTAGAACAGCAAAAATAGGCGTCGCCTCCTGGTGTCGGGAGGTTTGCACGCGTTTTTTGCTACCTTAATGTAGTTAGTTACTTGTTTAAACACATTTTCTCGATGCCCTACGTAGTTAGCAACCCATTTACACAAAAATCATACCTGCGCAGTGAGATGCGCGTGGGCTACAGAGCCCCAAAGTCGCGTCTCCTTGTAGTGTCGGGAGATTTGCACGGGTTTTCTCGGTACCTGAACGTGGTGGGTTTGGTGTTTAAACACGTTTTTCAGGTGCCCTAGATGGTTAGCAACCTAACTGCAAAAAATCACAGTCGCACAGCGAGTTTCGCCATGGCAACAGAGCCGCAAAGTATACCGTGCAATATGGCTATATAGGGCTTTAGAACAGCAAAAATAGGCGTTGCCTCCTGGTGTCGGGAGGTTTGCACGCGTTTTTTGCTACCTTAATGTAGTTAGTTATTGTTTAAACACATTTTCTCGATGCCCTACGTAGTTAGCAACCCATTTACACAAAAATCATACCTGCGCAGTGAGATGCGCGTGGGCTACAGAGCCCCAAAGTCGCGTCTCCTTGTAGTGTCGGGAGATTTGCACGGGTTTTCTCGGTACCTGAACGTGGTGGTTTGGTGTTTAAACACGTTTTTCAGGTGCCCTAGATGGTTAGCAACCTAACTGCAAAAAATCACAGTCGCACACCGAGTTTCGCCATGGCAACAGAGCCGCAAAGTATACCGTGCAATATGGCTATATTATAGGGCTTTAAAACAGCACTAATAGGCGTCGCCTCCTGGTGTCGGGAGGTTTGCACGCGTTTTTTGCTACCTTAAAGTAGTTAGTTACTTGTTTAAACACATTTTCTCGATGCCCTACGTAGTTAGCAACCCATTTACACAAAAATCATACCTGCGCAGTGAGATGCGCGTGGGCTACATAGCCCCAAATTCGCGTCTCCTTGTAGTGTCGGGAGATTTGCACGGGTTTTCTCGGTACCTGAACGTGGTGGGTTTGGTGTTTAAACACGTTTTTCAGGTGCCCTAGATGGTTAGCAACCTAACTGCAAAAAATCACAGTCGCACACCGAGTTTCGCCATGGCAACAGAGCCGCAAAGTATACCGTGCAATATGGCTATATAGGGCTTTAGAACAGCAAAAATAGGCGTCGCCTCCTGGTGTCGTGAGGTTTGCACGCGTTTTTTGCTACCTTAATGTAGTTAGTTACTTGTTTAAACACATTTTCTCGATGCCCTACGTAGTTAGCATTCCATTTACACAAAAATCATACCTGCGCAGTGAGATGCGCGTGGGCTACAGAGCCCCAAAGTCGCGTCTCCTTGTAGTGTCGGGAGATTTGCACGGGTTTTCTCGGTACCTGAACGTGGTGGGTTTGGTGTTTAAACACGTTTTTCAGGTGCCCTAGATGGTTAGCAACATAACTGCAAAAAATCACAGTCGCACACCGAGTTTCGCCATGGCAACTGAGCCGCAAAGTATACCGTGCAATATGGCTATAATTATAGGGCTTTTGAACAGCAAAAATAGGCGTCGCCTCCTGGTGTCGGGAGGTTTGCACGCGTTTTTTGCTACCTTAATGTAGTTAGTTACTTGTTTAAACACATTTTCTCGTTGCCCTACGTAGTTAGCAACGCATTTACACAAAAATCATACCTGTGCAGTGAGATGCGCGTGGGCTACAGAGCCCCAAAGTCGCGTCTCCTTGTAGTGTCGGGAGATTTGCACGGGTTTTCTCGGTACCTGAACGTGGTGGGTTTGGTGTTTAAACACGTTTTTCAGGTGCCCTAGATGGTTAGCAACCTAACTGCAAAATCACAGTCGCACACCGACTTTCGCCATGGCAACAGAGCCGCAAAGTATACCGTGCAATATGGCTATATTATAGGGCTTTAAAACAGCAAAAATAGGCGTCGCCTCCTGGTGTCGGGAGGTTTGCACGCGTTTTTTGCTACCTTAATGTAGTTAGTTACTTGTTTAAACACATTTTCTCGATGCCCTACGTAGTTAGCAACCCATTTACACAAAAATCATACCTGCGCAGTGAGATGCGCGTGGGCTACAGAGCCCCAAAGTCGCGTCTCCTTGTAGTGTCGGGAGATTTGCACGGGTTTTCTCGGTACCTGAACGTGGTGGGTTTGGTGTTTAAACACGTTTTTCAGGTGCCCTAGATGGTTAGCAACCTAACTGCAAAAAATCACAGTCGCACACCGAGTTACGCCATGGCAACAGAGCCGCAAAGTATACCGTGCAATATGGCTATATAGGGCTTTAGAACAGCAAAAATAGGCGTCGCCTCCTGGTGTCGGGAGGTTTGCACGCGTTTTTTGCTACCTTAATGTAGTTAGTTACTTGTTTAAACACATTTTCTCGATGCCCTACGTAGTTAGCAACCCATTTACACAAAAATCATACCTGCGCAGTGAGATGCGCGTGGGCTACAGAGCCCCAAAGTCGCGTCTCCTTGTAGTGTCGGGAGATTTGCACGGGTTTACTCGGTACCTGAACGTGGTGGGTTTGGTGTTTAAACACGTTTTTCAGGTGCCCTAGATGGTTAGCAACCTAACTGCAAAAAATCACAGTCGCACACCGAGTTTCGCCATGGCAACAGAGCCGCAAAGTATACCGTGCAATATGGCTATAATTATAGGGCTTTTGAACAGCAAAAATAGGCGTCGCCTCCTGGTGTCGGGAGGTTTGCACGCGTTTTTTGCTACCTTAATGTAGTTAGTTACTTGTTTAAACACATTTTCTCGTTGCCCTACGTAGTTAGCAACCCATTTACACAAAAATCATACCTGCGCAGTGAGATGCGCGTGGGCTACAGAGCCCCAAAGTCGAGTCTCCTTGTAGTGTCGGGAGATTTGCACGGGTTTTCTCGGTACCTGAACGTGGTGGGTTTGGTGTTTAAACACGTTTTTCAGGTGCCCTAGATGGTTAGCAACCTAACTGCAAAAAATCACAGTCGCACACCGAGTTTCGCCATGGCAACAGAGCCGCAAATTATACCGTGCAATATGGCTATATAGGGCTTTAGAACAGCAAAAATAGGCGTCGCCTCCTGGTGTCGGGAGGTTTGCACGCGTTTTTTGCTACCTTAATGTAGTTAGTTACTTGTTTAAACACATTTTCTCGATGCCCTACGTAGTTAGCAACCCATTTACACAAAAATCATACCTGCGCAGTGAGATGCGCGTGGGCTACAGAGCCCCAAAGTCGCGTCTCCTTGTAGTGTCGGGAGATTTGCACGGGTTTTCTCGGTACCTAAACGTGGTGGGTTTGGTGTTTAAACACGTTTTTCAGGTGCCCTAGATGGTTAGCAACCTAACTGCAAAAAATCACAGTCGCACAGCGAGTTTCGCCATGGCAACAGAGCCGCAAAGTATACCGTGCAATATGGCTATATAGGGCTTTAGAACAGCAAAAATAGGCGTCGCCTCCTGGTGTCGGGAGGTTTGCACGCGTTTTTTGCTACCTTAATGTAGTTAGTTACTTGTTTAAACACATTTTCTCGTTGCCCTACGTAGTTAGCAACCCATTTACACAAAAATCATACCTGCGCAGTGAGATGCGCGTGGGCTACAGAACCCCAAAGTCGCGTCTCCTTGTAGTGTCGGGAGATTTGCACGGGTTTTCTCGGTACCTGAACGTGGTGGGTTTGGTGTTTAAACACGTTTTTCAGGTGCCCTAGATGGGTAGCAACCTAACTGCAAAAAATCACAGTCGCACAGCGAGTTTCGCCATGGCAACAGAGCCGCAAAGTATACCGTGCAATATGGCTATATAGGGCTTTAGAACAGCAAAAATAGGCGTCGCCTCCTGGTGTCGGGAGGTTTGCACGCGTTTTTTGCTACCTTAATGTAGTTAGTTACTTGTTTAAACACATTTTCTCGATGCCCTACGTAGTTAGCAACCCATTTACACAAAAATCATACCTGCGCAGTGAGATGCGCGTGGGCTACAGAGCCCCAAAGTCGCGTCTCCTTGTAGTGTCGGGAGATTTGCACGGGTTTTCTCGGTACCTGAACGTGGTGGGTTTGGTGTTTAAACACGTTTTTCAGGTGCCCTAGATGGTTAGCAACCTAACTGCAAAAAATCACAGTCGCACACCGAGTTTCGCCATGGCAACAGAGCCGCAAAGTATACCGTGCAATATGGCTATATAGGGCTTTAGAACAGCAAAAATAGGCGTCGCCTCCTGGTGTCGGGAGGTTTGCACGCGTTTTTTGCTACCTTGATGTAGTTAGTTACTTGTTTAAACACATTTTCTCGATGCCCTACGTAGTTAGCAACCCATTTACACAAAAATCATACCTGCGCAGTGAGATACGCGTGGGCTACAGAGCCCCAAAGTCGCGTCTCCTTGTAGTGTCGGGAGATTTGCACGGGTTTTCTCGGTACCTGAACGTGGTGGGTTTGGTGTTTAAACACGTTTTTCAGGTGCCCTAGATGGTTAGCAACCTAACTGCAAAAAATCACAGTCGCACACCGAGTTTCGCCATGGCAACAGAGCCGCAAAGTATACCGTGCAATATGGCTATATAGGGCTTTAGAACAGCAAAAATAGGCGTCGCCTCCTGGTGTCGGGAGGTTTGCACGCGTTTTTTGCTACCTTAATGTAGTTAGTTACTTGTTTAAACACATTTTCTCGATGCCCTACGTAGTTAGCAACCCATTTGCACAAAAATCATACCTGCGCAGTGAGATGCGCGTTGGCTACAAAGCCCCAAATTCGCGTCTCCTTGTAGTGTCGGGAGATTTGCATGGGTTTTCTCGGTACCTGAACGTGGTGGGTTTGGTGTTTAAACACGTTTTTCAGGTGCCCTAGATGGTTAGCAACCTAACTGCAAAAATCACAGTCGCACACCGAGTTTCGCCATGGCAACAGAGCCGCAAAGTATACCGTGCAATATGGCTATATAGGGCTTTAGAACAGCAAAGATAGGCGTCGCCTCCTGGTGTCGTGAGGTTTGCACGCGTTTTTTGCTACCTTAATGTAGTTAGTTACTTGTTTAAACACATTTTTTCTCGATGCCCTACGTAGTTAGCAACCCATTTACACAAAAATCATACCTGTGCAGTGAGATGCGCGTGGGCTACAGAGCCCCAAAGTCGCGTCTCCTTGTAGTGTCGGGAGATTTGCACGGGTTTTCTCGGTACCTGAACGTGGTGGGTTTGGTGTTTAAACACGTTTTTCAGGTGCCGTAGATGGTTAGCAACCTAACTGCAAAAAATCACAGTCGCACACCGAGTTTCGCCATGGCAACAGAGCCGCAAAGTATACCGTGCAATATGGCTATATAGGGCTTTAGAACAGCAAAAATAGGCGTCGCCTCCTGGTGTCGGGAGGTTTACACGCGTTTTTTGTTACCTTAATGTAATTAGTTACTTGTTTAAACACATTTTCTCGATGCCCTACGTAGTTAGCCACCCATTTACACAAAAAATCATACCTGCGCAGTGAGATGCGCGTGGGCTACAGAGCCCCAAAGTCGCGTCTCCTTGTAGTGTCGGGAGATTTGCACGGGTTTTATCGGTACCTGAACGTGGTGGGTTTGGTGTTTAAACACGTTTTTCAGGTGCCCTAGATGGTTAGCAACCTAACTGCAAAAAATCACAGTCGCACACCGAGTTTCGCCATGGCAACAGAGCCGCAAAATATACCGTGCAATATGGCTATATAGGGCTTTAGAACAGCAAAAATAGGCGTTGCCTCCTGGTGTCGGGAGGTTTGCACGCGTTTTTTGCTACCTTAATGTAGTTAGTTACTTGTTTAAGGTGGGTCGGTACCTTACTCGGAGGGAAAAAAGAAAAAAATATTTTGTTCACCGATTATGATAAAAGTTGGCAGGCAGATACCTTCATGCTTCTTGTTTATTTTTCTGGTAACCTTAGCGACGTTGTCGTTTTTTCACGACGTCATGGACGTCACAATGGTTCGCGCTAAAAATAGGCATGCAAGTACATTAAACCCACATATTTGAGATATTGAATGTCCTAGGTCAATGATTATTATACCGAAATGTTTCTGAAATATTGTTGCATACAATCATTTTGTTCCGATTATTCAAATATCACGCCAGTCGTAAAGATTGTACATTTCATCACTGAATTTAGGGTTTTCACGTCTAAAAGGTTTCACAAATTGCCGAGTTATACTGGTTATTTTCATATTAAAGCAGAACGGTGGTCAAATTCTTATCGCGATTTTTGAAATCTACGCACTTTTTGTATCATTTTAATGAAATAAAAAAGGAAAGTGAACGTTCTCAGTTTTTCACAATGTCGCGTTCAAAGTAAAATTACTTTCATTACAACGACGTTAATATAACGTTACGCTGACGTTGTGATTAAAGCATTTGTTGTAAAAATAAGTAGAAGCGGATTTTGATTGACTTATGTTAAATTAATTTTGAACAGATCAGATGCTGAGTGTCACAAGAAATTAATTAAGAACTGGAAAGAAACTACAAAATTGAATTTACAAGAAAATTACATACATAACCCCAAATCACAACGTCAGCGCAACGTAATATTAACATCGTTGTTTTGAAGGTAATTTTATTTTGAAAGCGATATTGTGAAAAACTGAGAACGTTCACTTTCCTTTTTTTTTATTAAAATGACACAAAAAGTGAGTAGTTTTCAAAATTCGCGATAAGAAGTTGACTACCGTTCTGCTTTAATTTGAAAATAAACGTTATAACTCGACAATTGGTGAAACCTTTTAGACGTGAAAACCCTAAAGGAGTAGGTGCGTTTACCCCCAAATTTGGCCCTGTTGCCAAAGTGGTTCAAATTATGTCATATGATAGGGAAATGAATAAGTTACCCAGAATTAACATTTTTAAGTGATTTCTGTGAAGTATGTTACCATGGCAACGGAACAAAATAAATTGCTTAATTTGAAAATATTGATATCCCTTCAAACAGTCTTTCAAAATTGATAGCTTTATAGTCACATATTGTCACATGAGGGAAGCACTTTCTTTTTGAGTTGTTAAAATTTGGTTGCCATGGTAACCAATTTCAAAAATTGAAAATCTTTATTTTTTGAAAAAACAAACCTTTCTGCAATTCTAAAGAAACCTTATTCAAACATTATGTTGATGTAATTATATAAAATTAACAACACAACACTCTGACCTCATTAATTTCATTATTTATTACCATAGAAACAAAATAAATGTATTCTATACTAAGAAATAACATGTTAAAATAGAATGTTATACTCTCGCTAAGAATGTAAAGTTTAAAGTTGACGTTTAGATTTTAAATGCATATAAATGTTCTTAATGTTCTGGTTATCTCATTTATAATTGAGTAAACTTAATTTAAGAAATACATTTAAGTCGATAGGTTCTCGTTGCCATGGAAACTTTATCACTTTTACTAAAATTATAATATTCAAAGATATATTGTTTTTAAATGATTTTGATTCTAAATTTTATCACATTTATCACTTAATTTTTGAAACAGCAAAAATAATACATTAGCACTGACTTAGTTACTCGTTGCTATGGTCGTTTCTAAGACAACAATTATCCCCCCAGTTTTTGAGCATTACAAAAATGTTACCTAAATCTGTCAGAGAAGATGAATCATGCAAATAGGCCGAAATATAAAAAAACAGTTTTGAAGTAAAAAGTGCTTAATTATTATATAGTATCAGTATGCAGACATTACATCACATTATTTATATTTTTTATGAGTGGTTGCCATGAAAACATCATTAGTAAATTTAGTTCTAAAATGAGTTCAGTCATTGCTACAATACTGCATAAGCTAAATTAATGAAGTTTGGTATGCAAGATGTGCACAGTATAAAGCGCACAATCAAATGCTATTCTTCTCTATTGAAAGACAAGACAAGCTGAAAGCTGTGGTTGCTATGGTAACAGAAAATGAAAATATAATAATTCTAAATGCACCTTTCAAGATTATGAAACCTAATTTTTTAACCAATTATTTCATAGAAATTAAAAAGATCTGATCAAAATGAAATTAATTTTGTATTAATTTCTCATATAAAAATGTTCAAAATGTGCTAAACTAGTAAATCAAATCCTACTAGGATAACAAGTTACAATAGTGTTCAGGTCAGGAAAACTGCATAAGAGATGTAGCTTCCAAGCTTTTCTATAGGGATGTAAGGTTCACTCTTTTTAATAGTATATCAAGGTTTTAAAAATATTTTCTACAAATTGCATTTTCACCATTTTGTGATAATTGGATGGCATGATACGAACATGTTGAAATAAAGTAAAATCATATAAAAAGATATACAGTGATTCATTTACTTTTTCTTAGTTAAGACAGTTATGTCATCATCATATTAAAGCAGATTCAGCATTTGATACAATAAATGGTCTAGGTAGTAGTGAATAGAATTCAGTAGTGATTTTATTTTAATTGTTGAAAAAAAATGTGAATACAGAATCACTTAGCTCACATTGTGCTGAACAATGATACAAAATGTAACAAAAGTTACATCATCACAGAGAGTCCTCACATATATGTTATCTTTTATGAAAATCCTGAATGAACCCAGTACTGTTAGACAATCTATAATGTCATTCATTGTACAGAGCAAAAAACATAGTACTTTTCACACAAATGTTGTACAAAACAGCAACTGAACATGATTTTCACTTTTAACCATGTGAAATGAAAACAAATATCAAATACTCGCAGGATGACAATGCAATACATTACATTTTTCATGAGGCAATTATCAAGATCCAGTCATATTTATAGACATACTACATCATATATTAGATCATTTGCAACATACAGTTAATCATATGGATTTAAACATGTAAAAGTGTGAAACAAAGAAGGTCTATTATTGAAATTGTCCAAATCAGGAATTACAAATAGTGAACTGCAAACACAAAATGATTGAATATGAAGTATACCTTGATATTAAAATAAAACTGTACATCATGATGTACAAACATTACAAAATTCTTCTATATTTTTACTCCTGACCATTGAAGTCAGACTTGTATCTAAATCATGTAAATAACAAAATTAGTGTATAAATACTCATTGAGTAAATACCAGATTTGATCATTTGTGAAGGGTTTCTGACAAACTTGTTTGACTCATTTGTTTTGCTTATGGAAAAGCAAATATTTTCATTCTACTACTATTTGGCAGTTTTTGTATTAGATAAATTTTCAAACAGTACATTTAAAAGGCATTTGGTACAAGCAGGTGAAATCAGATTACAAGAAAATTGTCATTCATCATGGCTTCAAATAAAAGCTATTCATTGCAGCATATTTGCAGACTAGCAGGGATGTACATGAAGTCTACATTTAGAGTTTATATTTTGGTATATTCATAAGCAACTTTCCTTCCTATTGAATATTTTATTTTTGCATCCTACATCAATTTGGTATAAGCAAGTTCTGGAAAATTGTCCAAGGCAGTTGTTTATGAGAATGAGCCCAGCTGAATTTACAACATCCAATGTAATATACAACTTACAACTGGGCTTTAATAAGTAGATTGCTAACAAGTTTAGCAACATGAAGCATATATTGATAATTTGTCATGTTTATGTGGTGTATTTACAAAGGTATGATCTAACAATCCTCTAACAAACTGCATGTACTGTACATGTTACAGTATAGTTTAGAAGTTAGGGCAATCAATTTTGTAATTACATGTATATCAAACACAAGCATTGCTTATGACTTGTATATGTATATATACTCGGCGTCAATGAAAACTTACCACCCTACCAACCCTTGCTTTATGATAATAGAATTGAAGTACAGTACAAACTTTACATAGACACATGTTTGGCATACACATGTAGTCATTGCTGCCAAAAGAATTTAAAATCGATTTACGATGTTCGAGTCCCGGACTGCACGTGCAAAATAGGATTTTTTTGTAAGAACGACATGTATCCAGTAGTTTGTGTAAATCATTTGTCTCTTACGACAGTTAGTCGACAGGTTAAGAAAACCCCTTCGTAATTTCAACTATTGCTATTCAAATGCCACGTTTAGGAGACACTCAACGTCACCAAGTTCTCGGCATTGCTGACGCCGGGCTTTCATTTCTTAAGATTGCTCGTCACATAGGCTGCTCCCATCAGTCAATCATGAATCTGGTAAGGAGACATGAACAGATAGGCTCGGTGTAAGGTAGGTCACGCCTAGGTCGTAAAAAGGTGACGTCAGGACGTGCCGATCGTCAAATTCTCCTGCTGTACGCTGTGGTGGTGATAGTGTCATGGTTTTGGAAGGCATTTCTTGGAGGCACAAGACCCCACTTATTGTATAGCATGTTACACTTACTGCTCATCGTTACATTGATAATGTGCTGAGGCCAATTGTTCTTTCTTTTATTCAGACTGACGCTGACGTCAAACTTCTCCAGCAAAACAGTGCACGGCCCAACTCGGTTCGCGTAAACAAAAGATTTCCTGCAGGATTATAATGTCCACACATCGCATTGACCAGCATTCAGTCCCGACTTAAACCCTATAAAGCATCTTTGGGACCAACTTGACCTAAGGGTTTATGACGTCAGACGTCACGTCTATAATTTGAAGCAACGTATACAAGCACTGACTGAGGAGTGGGATGCAATACCAAAGTACAGAATCCTGCGTCTGATACAGAGTATGAGACGTAAATGTCAAGCTAAACTTAATGCAGAGGGAGGGCATACCCGCAACTGAGGTCCGTAACTTTCATTTTCGAGGGGGTTGTCTTGGTTCGCGGAGTTGATCCGTTTATGCTTAGATTCCGTACTTGCAAAGAAAAATCCTATTTTTTAATATATTATTTAAAATCATGTAAAATTTGTTTTCATTTTTTCAAAAATTAGGTTCATGTAAGTGGTAAGTTTTCATTGACGCCTAGTATATATACATGTATGACAGAACAGCAACAGTTGGCTTCAATGCCAAGATATACCAATATTACAGCTATAATGAAAATTGTGTGAAAATGTTAAAATTATCTAGATCTACATGTACCTGATTTCAGAGAGTTATATCTCTGCTGATTTGAAACCAAAAGTAGAAGTTAAATTCTGATCCAGTAACATACAGAATTCAAAATAACTGCATCCATTTGTTCAATTGTTCTATGATGATGTGACAAACACCATTTACTTTATATACAGAGAGACTAGTCAATCATACAGCCAATCTGCATAACGTAAAATAGACAGTGTAATCATAATGTCATGTTGATCGAAGTTCAAAGACGCCGTGCATTGGATATGTGTATTGACATCATTCACTCCTTTATTGTCGGCTTTATGACGTAATCCACGGACTAAAATAAACTTTTGACACCAGATAGCAAGTCCATAAAATCTCCGATTCCAGTATAATCCATTTACTTCGTATTTTATCCAAAAAGTTAAGCAATTTTACTTTGTTGACATATTCATGGAGGCTGCCATATTGGTTCATGCAGTCAGGTTAATGAGCTATTTTTAGCCCAAGATATCTAAATGAATTAAATGCTGATAACTTGTGAATTCCCCTTATAGTCGTGAATGTGAATAGTAGACACATAGAAAACTTATGTCTAAAATTTTTGTTCTAATTTGTGGCTCATAAACACACAAATTTAGTTAAAAACCGTTGTTAAGGACGCCAATACAAACAAGTCGAAGTTGCGTCCCTTGGATTTATGTAGACTATTTTTAAAGACTTTTTTAAAAAATTGAATATGAGTGCAAAAATACGAAGATTTTATATTTTGCTCAGCTTTTTAATATGATGAAATACACATTTCCTGAAAATTTCATATCTTCGCAATGCTGCACTCATATTGAAAATTACAGAAGAAGAGGTCAAAATCAGTAAAAATTGGCGAAATCGCTGTACCTGACCCTAATCAAGGACCTCGTATGCAGTCAAATGAACTCGAAAATTTACATAGTTTACATTTCCTTGAAGCTTAAAGATATATCTATTTGCATGAGAAATATTATGAACGAAATCGTAAATTAAAAAATCGGCAATTTTACAGGGCCGAATCGCACCTACTCCTTTTGCTTAAAGAATGTCACCTTATAAGCAATCGTGCTGTTTAGCTTGTTGACAACTGTAAAGATCCACAATAAGGAAACAATCACTGTCTATATCTACAGGTATTGGTTCACAAGTTTCACATGAGGAATTGTTAACTATTGCATCTAAAGATACAACACGTGACCGGAAGTATGTCTATTCTGTACAGAACTTCGATGCTTTGTATACTATATTAAAAGAGTTGGTGAAATTAACTTGTGATAGTAAGGACTTTGATTTTGTTAGGTTTATTCTTAAGTTTTTGGGTTTTTTTTAGTTCAACACAGTTGTGGTCATTTGACTGTGGTCATCGCGTCTAAACTAGTTTTCCTGGACCCTTGTCTAAAGTACTCGAATGATCCTTCCACAATGCCGATAACTTTACTTGTTCTATTTCTGTATGCTGGGGCTACAATCTGCGCCGTATGTTAACAGTTCGATGATCTGGGAAATTAATGTAATGAGTCGACTTAATAGTGATAACTATAGATGACTAATAGTAGACTTCAAAAGCCTTGCTTTAACTTTTATTTTACCTCTGTTTGACACTCAATTTGGTATGATTTCAAATTTTACTTTTTTGTATTTATTTGTTTTGGACTATCTGTACCAACAAATCTACCATAATTATAGACTCTATTGTTTCTTATGTACAGAAATCGAAAGTAATCCGTCAGTAAGAAATTAGTCTAGAAATTATTGCGCCTGTCACAGCAGGTGATCTATTTGAACTGAAATCTCTCTAGACTTGTAGCACACTCCTGCAAAATAGTTCGTAGTTTGAACAAAAATGACTAAAATGTATATTATTTTTTATTTTAGAATGTACATGGGAAACTAATGCTGATATTGTGTTCATTCTTGATGACACAGTGAATGAGCTACAAGCAGCTCTAAATGGTATAACATACCTGACACAGAAAACTATGCTGATGGAAGATGAAAACAGTACTGTGAGAATTGGTCTGGTAACTTATGGTTCAGATATAAAACTACAGAGAAGTCTTTATGATACAACACCAAAGGATACGTTTCTGGCTCAAATACAGACTATTGTACGTCAAGATGCCCAGTGTTCAGCTGATAGGACGAGTTGTGATGAGTATGAAGCAATTAAGTTCGTAAGAGGAAATGTTTTTGCATCAACTACCTCAACTCTGAAGAGTGGCACAAGAGAGTTAGTTATAATTCTTTCAAATGGGCGAGATGAGATTAACAATAAATTAAACACTGAACTTGAAGCTTTGAAAACTGAAAATCGTAAAATATTTGCTATCAGTTTAGGTGAGGAAGCTGACATAGAAACATTACAGAAGATTGTCGGTGATCCTGCTCTAGTGTTTGTACTTGTGGATGATACATCAATGTCAGTCCTTGATGCTTTGACTACTGATTTCTTCTTTAGTGTATGTGATCTCTCTAATGACTTTTAACAATCTAATATCAATTATAAATTATTCCAATGCGAACTTGTCGCGTAGTGGTAAGCTACAACTGGAACATGGCCTCACTGATGTGTGTGGTCTAGACCCTGATTCATAAGGCACCATGTGTTCATCAAGGATCAAATTTATAACAACACTTGTTCTATTTATGTTGTTAAAGAAATGATCCGTGGGCTGAACATGTATAAGGAAGCTGAATTTTACTTTATACAAATAATAGAACTTATTTTCTAAGTATAAACATTTTATTAGTATGAAGATAAGGTAAGAAAACATGTGTTATCAAAATAAAATATAAAAAAACATGAACTTAGTAGTCAAACCTCGACATTACAGTTAATTGGGATCAACTAAAAAGTGTCTTATATACTAGCTACATCGATGAATGAGAAAAAAAAAACATTAAATAAAAATGTAGGATTTCATCATTTTTGTTGTGAATATCGAGGTTTCACCAGCACAATAATATAGGAGATTAAAATATGTTTAGTTTTAAAAATATGAAGTTTAATTGAATTAAAAATGAAAAACCACGAAAACGTGAGCTAAATAACGAACAAAACAATATCAAGTTTAGTTAAATACATGTACATGTTAAGTTCATTTTAATAAGAATCATAGCTAATTTTTTTAAAATAAAAACATGTGAATTTTGATTGAATAAAACTTCCAGAACATAATATGAATTTGAAATGAAAGAAAACGGAACATATTTTAATGAATAAAAACCAATTGCTACCAGACTGTCAGTAGTTAAAAAGATAGCTATGTTTCGTTTAATGGTCCAAGAACGTATGGGTATATTCATTACTATTGTTGGGCCAGTGCTAAAGGGGACCTGGCCCCATAGAAAGTTTTTATTTTAATTGTCTAAAAGTACTTAAGGTGCCTTCGTTTTTTATCACTATACAATGTGTTATTGTACATGTAAGCTCTAATTAATTATAAAAATACATGTACATGCATTTTACAAGTTATACTGATCTGAATATATAAACACATATCTAAATTAATAACATTACAAAACAGAAGAAATTATCATCACTACAGATTATTAAAGTTGAGGAAAAACAAACATCTTCCATTAGTGTTCAATATATGTTCTCACTATCTCTTACCTCCCACAATTACAAATTTCTGTCACATCCACAACTCCACTTTCACATCAAGTTAGTTGACTATTATATTCAGAACTAGTTAATGTTACTACCAGCCACTAAAGGAATGTATGGCTCATAACAATTGCATGGATTAAGTACAGAACAATCTAATGATATAAAGTGTCATCCAAAATTACCTTTACACTTGTAAAAAGCTGGGTTCTTTTCATTGATACAAATACATTTTATTTCATATGTAGTTACTTTTTAGGATAGTTGTATCTCACATTAACACTGGGAAAGGTTGTAATGATACTTGATAGAATTGTACTAGTTAGAAATAGTTATACATATACATTTATCTTAAGATATGTTTGTAATTTCTTAAATATTGGTAAAACAATATTTACAACACATTTACAAAAGTGTAAAGGTAATTATGGATAACACTGTATTTAGTGCATTCAGCATACATTCTCAAGAGGGCTGGCACGATCCCGAACCACCAAAGACTATACATACATGTATATACACAGGGGTCCAAAAGTATCTTTAAACATGTTAAATTTTGATGTAATAGAATTTACTTAAATATACTTTACAAGTTGTTGTTTAAGTTTTATAACTAATATACTTTTTCCTTGAACCCTCAATTATGTTCTTTCATAGTTACCTCCCTTTTTGTCAAAAAGTAGTTTTATAGGATAGTATTACTCTTATTGCATATTTTTTAAACTCAATACTAAAGTTCAAATTTCAAAGAAAATAATTATGAAAAACTTCCATGTGTAAAGGAACTTATGGACCCAAGTGTAGATGTACTGTAGTTGCTTAGGTGGGTCGAGATCCTGTTGGCCACCTTTGTTCTCGTTTAACTCTGTCTAGTTGATCCGGTGTTACTCAAGCATAAACTATTTAAAATTACTTTTTATGATTTTCCGTATTAAATCGTTACTAGTTCGTACTCGTAACCATTTGGTTTAATGTAGTGACCAAGATATTGTTTGACACTAGACTGCTTGTCAACGAGTTTTATTTTAACTAACCTAGATTTCTTGGACTCCTTTTCTATAACCTGTACTCTCCTACTTAAACATAAGGCCAGCAATTTCTTTCTATAATTCATTATTCGAAAAAAAATGAAATCCCTGTCAATTGTTTGGAAGGGTTTAACCTCCCAGTGTGGGGTTCGAACTAGGAACTAGATTCCGAATCCTGGAACTTTACACCCATATCATTGGGTATATCTGTAAAATATTGATATACTAGCAGAGTTCTTCTCCGCTCTATTTGTATCATAGCAATATGCTCACATGACCCATGTGTGAGCTTTGAATGAAGTTTGACCATTGTGACTCTTAACATATACGACTGAATATGTTTACCCGACTTTTAAAGCGTTCCTAGCTTCTGGGGGTGTTTAGCACGCGAGTCACGCGACTATTGTCACCTGCTTTATACTTATAACCAAGCTTCAAAATCCGGCGCAAGTCCGGAGTTGCCAATAAAGTTTGACCATTGTGACTCTACATATTTATGACTGAATATGTTTACCCGACTTTCGAAGCGTTCATAGCTTTTGAGGGTGTTGAGAATGCTAGTTACGCGACTATCGTCACCTGATTTATACTTGAGTAACACCCGATTGTAAACAGGTTATTTAGCTCGAGCATGTATGCTGAACGCACTATTCGTTACGTGATATTATTTGGTAAATATTGTTAATTTAGCCACCATAGTGCTTGGGTGGGCGAGGTGGTAAATCCATGCAGGTGCGTGTTGGTCGGTAAGTATGCATCGGTGTTTCTTGTCTCTGGCAAGTCGATGGTCTGTGTTCTTGAGTAACACTGACATTCACTTTGCGACCAATGACCTGTGAATTAAAAAATAGAAAATACATGAACATTGAGCTTGATTTCAAATAAACAAGCAATTTAAAGCATATTTAAAAAGTTTCTGGTCGTTATTGATAATAGACCACAAGGGGCCGGGTGATGGGGTGGTGGGGGTCAATATTATTGTCCCTGATTTTTAAACAGACATGTAAATGTAAATAAGTCATTGTTTTGAGCTGAAATCGAGCCGTCTCTATAAAAAATGATAGCATTGAATCCTACACCTCTTATAATCGTTTGTCGAAACTGAACAATCTCATACGAAGGAAGATAGCATATTCAATTTGACATAAACAACGACGTAGCATGTAGCGATAGCATGTTTATTAAGGCCTGAGATAAGGAGTAGGTCATTTGACTAAATTAGATTGTTAAGTTGCGATTATTTACTGGAATATTTTAGTACATGGTAATAAATATGTGTATAAATCAGTCTCTATTCAATGTGGACAAACTGTCGCTTGGAGTATTGAGTATCACCTCTGCAGAGTGGTCCTCTACAGAACAAACTCTCTGCACAACATTTCCCTGAGGTATAATTTTCATTGAAATTAACCTCTGAAGAGCAACAACCTCTGAACATTTTAGGCCCTCCCAGTGGTCGATGCTCAAGCGAGGTTGCATTGTATCATGAATAATAATATAAATAATATTAATATAATAAAAAATAAATCAACTTACAGATTCAATGTCTATCAAACTTGCATCGTCCAGTTTCAATTGCTTTGAGGCTATGAAGCAGTCGGCAACATTTTCTGAACTCTGATAAAGTTGTTTCTTTACGTTACCATTGAAACTTCCAGCATTACATTGAATGACGTTCATCATAAAAATGTGGCGCTGTTCTCGAGATGCCGTATTGGCTATGGATCCAGTGTATCCAAACTGTGACATCCCTTCTTCATGCTCACTAAGAAAGAGCTTTTTACCGTTTTGGTTTAGCCTCTTCACAATATCATGCAACTGGGCGTAGATCATATTCATTTCTCCTCCGATCAGAATTGGTTTCTGTGTTTTATGACAGAGTCTTTGAGAAAACTCTATCATACTTTCAACGGCGGTTGTTAAGTCGTTGTTGTCATATCTCTGGAAGTAGTCAAATTTCCATGAGACCAGGTTGAATTCTTTTACAACTCTCTGTGCTGGCGCCGGTGTCCAAATCTTTACGGTAGGGACGACCATCTCCTGCAAATCAATGTGGCGTAATCCACCACTAATGGACAGCAAATTCTCGTCCGGTTTCCTCATTTCCACCTTTTTAGCATCATACAATAGCACCGTGTCGTCATTGTCTGGGAGCAAATATTGCCCAAATCCAACTAGAGCATTTAGTTTAGCTCTTTTATCATCACCTGGCATGAAGCAAATGTCAGGCTGGAACTGTTCGAACAAAGCCTTGTAATAGCTTGGTCTGTCAGTTCCTGACATTGTTTGAAGACCTCTTCTCTGAGAGTTGAGGCTTATAATGGACAGCTTGTCTTCAGGACCGTATCCCATGATTTATTACTAAAAGTAAAAATATTCGTACATGTACATAAGTAAATTTTTAGCACTTATTAGTTTTAAATTGTTTATATTTTTATCATTTGTTTTTTTTTTAAATCACAGAGCAGCTGATTGTTTCATTTAGCGTCGTCTGTTGGACGAGTAACAGTCCATCGGCATGAAAGAGACTCTCCCAAAATCATGATCCGTAAAAAAGAAATAAAACATTTGTGGATTTGTTTTGAGGGACTCTTACGAGTCTCGTATATGCTGACAACCGGAGAAATGAATAACAATCCGATAAAGGATTTCTTTCCAGGTGTGCGGGTAAGGTCTTAGGAACCATAGCTATATGAAAGGAAAATTATATGTAAGAAACGACTGACAATGTGTGTACAACTGTACAATAGTATGTTATATTTATTTATATGACTTACAATTTTTAAGTCCAAAAATGTTCATCGTAATTCATAATTAAATTGTTATTGTTAGGTATGGTGGCATATTTCTGCTACCAGATAAATGAATAAGTAATGTATATGTAAACAGTTATTGAAGTGGTTAACTAGTTCACTTTTCAAATATATGTCAAACTTTGAAGTTTGTAACAAGTTTTGTTTCTAATTTACTACATAACTAAATAGTATTTTTTTTATTTTTTTTTATTTTGTTGGGTTCAACGCCTTAGCAACTCATTGTATAGGTCATATAACGGCGTCCAGAGCACCCAACCTAGTTTTTCTAGACCCTTGTCTAAAACCAGTACACACCTACCCTTCCACAAGGTTGGAAACTTCTCCATATACCTTATTAATGGAGGGAAATGGACATTGTCAAATTTTCATGTAAGTGTATAACCTCCCCGGGCAGGATTTGAATCCGTACTCCCTACAGGACACTAGATTCGAAATCATGGCGCGCTACAAATTGCGCTACCAACCCGGGTTAAAATAAATAGTAAATAGGCTTTGGTTATCTGGTGGCAGAAATATGCCACCACAGTTAGCATAATACAGAAAAGTAATGTTATTTCCTAAACATTTGTCAATGTTTAATAGGATCTATGAAAAAAATATTTATGAATAGAAGAATATTCAAGACTTCAATTTTCCACTTAAATAGATTAAAGTTATCTTTTCATATTATTTCAATTATCGCATTTACGTTCTTAGATACCAACAAATATTTGATCGATGATGAGTACAGAAATACTGTAGTATGTATTTGAATACACGGGGTTAATGTGCGCGCGACAACTTTAACAATATACAAGACATTTTAATGAGATTTAATCGTAAGTATTTATTCTATTTTTCTACCCAAAGATATAATACAAAAATATTAAAAAAATGGTAATTACCTTTAATTGTACTATAAATATAAATATCCAAATTCACAAAATTCGACGTTAGCAGTTGTGCAAACCTTTATTTGTATTGCGCAGTAAGTCGGGGCGTCTACCTTATATAGTGCTGCAGAGATAGATCGAATGTTCTTGAAAAAATAAACATGCTCACAAAATTTCCTTAGGAAATTCTGGCAAAAATTCCAAGCAGAATCCCAAATTTTCAATTTTCGAAAAATCTATATTAATTGGGAATCCATTAAAACAATATACACAATGCATCAAATACAGTAGGCCTATTTTTGTAAAACACAAATGCCAACTGAGCTATTCAGATAAACGGTGCAAGTACATGACAAAATGACTTTGAAACCCTTTATGTTAACTAATATGTGCTTATATCAATCATTCTCGTACGCAGAGTCAAGTAGGATTCTCGATACTAGTGAGATCGAGAATCTTGATAACCTCGAGGTACGAGAATGATATCAATACAATGTTCGATGTCGTTAAGCCCAGTGCATCACTTGAAACAAGTAGGTAGTCAAGTTTTATAAGAAAAGCTTAAACTACAACATACATGTAATTTTATCTCGAGTCAACTCCCTTACTTGATCATCGCCATCAAGAAACTGTGTCAGTAGGTAAACTTATATTTACGTATTTACACGAGGGCAACAATCATTTTAGCAATTTTAAGTTTGCCATTCGAAAAGTTTGTAATTGCAATAATGACAAAATTGTAATTAGATTCGATGCATGGTGCGTATGAAATGATTTATATATTCATATACAAAATTATATATAAGAATGGAAATTTGATTTATTTTTTGTGCCCACTGTTTATTGTATGACTTATGTTTATAAACAAGTGTAAAGATATAATCGGTGAGTAGAACAGGTTTATCTGTTTTTATAATATGTTATTAAATTAAATGTTGAACGACGCATTTCATTGTGAGTATTGATTACGTATGAAGTAAATATAGATCTGGAATTTCCAATTAGGGGTTTTCCATGTTATAACCCCAAAATAGATTTTCAGAAATTAAAAGAATAATTATGATATGTTACGTAGTTGTGCTATATTCAATGCGAGTGCAAACTAAAATAACTATCAAGTAAGCAATAACACATGTACATGTCGTTCATTAAACATTACGACTTTAACTACTGTTCTTCTCCGTTTAAACCAATGCTTGTTGTGAAACTTTATCAGGGGCGTAGTCAGCTTTTTCGACTTGTAGGCCCACAAAAGGGGTTCTAAGGGGCGATTGTCCCTTGGTAAGTAGGTCAAGGGGTGAATCAAGGGGCGGTCACCCCCCGTAGCCGTAATCAAGTGGAAAATAAAAAGTGCAAAATATACGTTCCACAGCAGATCTATTTTCAAGGACAATTATCAATTTATCAACAATAATTCTAAACTGAATTTGATTTGCTGCAAACTTTACTGAGCACGATAAACCGTGCATAAGACATGGGTGCAACACGAGCAAATTGAACATAGGCTTACATTTGCATCTGCGCAAAGAAAAAAATCATGTTCCCTGAAAAGCAAATAGAACATTTGATTCAACCATGTGGCTTAAACTCGCTACCATAACATCCCTCCAGTTTGTAATGTATTTAGGGAACTTTATAAAATGTTATTTCCTTGACCAACTTGTAGGCCCGAGTCTACAGGGCCTTATAATAGCTACACCTATGATACCATTAATGTCAGTTCCCGATGCTTACAATACTGATTTCTTCTTTAGTGTATGTGATCTCTCTAATGACTTTAAATAGTCTCATAACAATTATAAATCTCTTCAACACAAACTTGTCGCATTGTGTTAAGCTGCAAGTAGAAATATACATAGAAACTGTGGTTCAGTGATAGGTTACACATTTATGAATCGAGAGGTCCTTGGTTCGAACCCTACTAAAACACTGCTCATTTTAATGAGAGAGAAATTTATGCATCTTCAGTTTTTTCAGTCCATTCAAATGTAATTGGGTACTTTGAGGGTCCCTTGCTTTAAAATGATTTTAATTTTCATAATTTATGGTACAAAACTGTGAAACTTGCTGAACATGTATATTTAAGCAGACTATAAACCGCACTTAAACTTTTTTTAACTTAAGACAAATAACGCAACTCAGTTTCAAAGTGCAAACAATTTATTAGTGCAAAAAAGACAAGCAGACATATGTAATCAAAAGAAAATAAAAATACATGTAGTCAAACATCGACGTTACAGTTAATTGGAATCAACTTAGTATTGTCGTATTTACAAGTTACATCGATGTATGAGAATAAAAAATAATAAAAATGTGGGATTTCATCATTTTTTTTGTTTTGAATATCAAGGTTCCACTATCACAAAAAATAATAAAGAAAAACAAAATAAGTTTAGTTGACAAAAAATGTGAAGTATATTGAATAAAACTTAAACTTTATGTGAAGTTAACCTTAATAAAACATGTAACAAACAAAAACAATATGAAGCATAGCAAAGTTTATTTGAATAAAAACATGTAAATTCTGATTATTTAACCCCGAAAACATGTGAAGTCGAATTGAACGAAAATTGAACATGTTAAGTTTTTATAGGTACTACATGTAGATCACAGATTTTGTTAAGTTTTTAATATTTTTAAAACACCATTCAGTGCCTGTAATGGTGTAAAAATAGGTTTTATTATTTTAAGACAAACTGACCTAAATATTGCAAGAAATATACAATACAAGTCACAAAAAATGCACTAAAATTGGCTATACCGTCACATACGAGGTAGATTTTTACTACATGAAACGATATCATTTGTAGTTGTATAACAATATGCACTAAAATTGTCAGTATCAAAGCACTAATTTCTGCTTAAAAATGTTTCCAAACAATTTTGATAGTTTCAGAAAACTTGATTTTCCAGTTGAAATCTGTGAATCAGTACCTTTAATTGAATAAAAACAACAATAGTACTAGGCTGGTAGTGGTTTTATCATACATGTATTTAGTTTTTAGATAGCTACATTTCATTGAAAGGTCGAATAACGTATAGGTATATTCATAATCATTGTTAGGTCCAGCACTTCAGGGAGGGGGCGATTCCTCAAAAAGTGTTTTAATTGTCTAAAATTACTGAAAGTGCATTCGTTTTCATTACAATACAAAGTGTAACTGTACACGTAAGCTTTAATTAATTATGAAAATACGTGTATATGCATTTGCAATTTATAATGATCTTGCTATATAAACACATATCTAAATTAGTAACGTTACAAAACATAAGAAGTTATCATCACTACAGAATAATCAAGTTAAAGAAAAACATTCGATCAGCGTTCAATACATAATCTCAATATCTCTAACCTCTCCCACAATTACAAATTTCTGTCACATCCACAAGCTCACTTTTACAACAAGTTAGTTGATTATCAAATGTTTATTCAAAACTAGTTAATGTTACAAACAGCCTCGGATGAAATGTATGACTCATTACAATTGCATGGATCAAGTACAGAACAATCTAATGATATGAAGTGTCATCCAAAATTACCTTTACACTTGTAAAAAAGCTGGGTTCTTTCATTTAAACGCATACGTTTTATTTCAGATGTATTTACTTTTTAGGATAGTTGTATCACACATTAACACAGGGAAAGGCTGTTATGATACTTGATAGTATAATGATACAATTGTACTTGTTAGAAATTGTTATACATGTACATTTATCTAAATATATGTTTGTAATTTCTCAAAATGGTTAAGAATCGAAACACATTTACAATACATGTACAAAAGTGTAAAGGTATTATTGCATGACCTTGTATTTTGGTGCATTCAGCATACATTCTCGAGTGGGCTGGCACGATCCCGAACCACCAAAGACTATACATACATGTTAACACACTGGGGTCCAAAAGTATCTTTACATATGTTACATTTTGATGTAATAGAATTTACTTACATATATACCAGCTGTTGTTTAAGTTTTACAACTAATATATATTTCACCTTGAACCCTAAATTATGCTCTTTCAATGTCACCTCCCTTTTCGTCTAAATGTAGTTTTATTAAATAGAATTACATGTACGCTTATTGCATATGTATTAAACTTTATACTAAAATTCAAAATTTCAAAGAAAATAATTATAAAAAACTTCCATGTGTAAAGGAACTTATGGACCCAAGTGTAGATGTCCATACATCTAATAATTGCTTCGATGGATCGAGATCCTGATGGCCAACTTTGTTCTCGTTAAACTGAATCTAGTTCATCCGGTGTTACTCAAGCATAAACTATTTAAAATGACTTTATGATTTTCCGTATTAAATCGTTACTAGTTCGTAATCGTAACCATTTGGTTAAATGTAATGACCAAGATATTGTTTGACACTAGACTGCTTGTCAACTCGTTTTATTTTAACTAACCTAGATTTCTTGGACCCCTTTTCTATAACCAGTACTCTCCTACTTAAACATAAGGCCAGCAATTTTTTTTTATAATTCATTATTCGAAAAAAATGAATTTCTGCCAATTGTTTGGAAGAGTTTACCCTCCTACTGTGGGATTCGAACAGGGAACTAGATTCGGAATCCTGGAACCTTACACCCATATCATTGGGAATATCTATAAAATATTAATTTACTAGCAGAATTCTTCTCCGCTTTACTTGTATCGTAGCAATATGGTCATATAACCCATGTGTTAGCTTAGAAACCCGACACAAGTCCGGAGATGCGAATGAATTTTGACCTTTGATACTCTTAACATATACGACTGATACGTTTACCCGACTTTCAAAGCATTCCTAGCTTTTGTGGGTGTTGAGAATGCGAGTTACGCGACTATCGTCACCTGATTAATACTTGAGTAACACCCGATTGTAAACCGGTTAGTTAGCTCGAGCATGTATGCTAAACGCACCATTCATCACGTGATATTAAATGGTCAAGATTGTTAATTTAGCCACCAGTATGTTTTGGTTTGCGAGGTGGTAATCCATGCAGGTGCTTGTTGGTCGATAAGTTTACATCGGTGTTTCTTGTCTTTCGCAAGTCGATGGTCTGAGTTCTGGAGCTACAGTTACATTCACTTTGCGACCAATGACCTGTGAATTAAAAAATAGAAAATACATGAACATTGAGCTTTATTTCAAACAAGAAATGTAATGTGGAAACCACAATAAAGCCGGATTTAAAAAATCACGCACAAATTTCAAAGGGAAATACATGTAATCCATAATAAAGCCAGGAAGAGTTGTGGTTACTATCTAATTCTGTTCATCACAGTATGCTATTATTGTATGAGGTTTCTTAAAGATCTGACATTAAATTGCAAAAATATATGCTAAATTGAAACTTTTAAACTTTAATTGTTAACGACATAGGACGCCCGAACTATTAGCCCAAACTATTAGCCGATTATTTTGTTGAAACATCCGGCTAAGAAACAAGCAATTTAAAGACTAGCAAAAACTGTTCACAAATTATAATTAAAACATTTCTAGTCATTATTGATAATAGACCACAAGGGGCCGGGTGGTGGGGTCAAGACCATTGTCACTGATTTTTAAACAGACATATAAATGTGAATAAGTTATTGTTTTGAGCTGAAATTGAGCCGCCTCTATAGAAAAAATATAGCATTGAATCCTACCACCCTTATAATCGTTTATCGAAACTGTACAATCCCATATGAGGGAATCTATGCAAAAAGTAGTGATAGCATATTCACTTTGACATAAACATCCATATATTGATAGCATGTTTTTTACCTGAAATAAAGAGTAGGTCATTTACCTAAATAAGATTTGTAAAAATCAAATATATGCAATAATTTACTGGAATATTTTTAATACATGTTCATAAGTATGTGTATAAATCAGTCTCTTTATCAATGTGGACAAACTGCCGATTAGAATATACAGTACTTTTCTTCAGAGCGGTCCTCTACAGAACAAACCCTCTGCACAACAATTCCCATGAGGTATAATTTTCAGTAGTCAAGGCTGGGAGGATAGACCATTTGCACTCGGTGACCCGCTCTATATTCTATATAAATCCGCCATCTTGAATGAGGGAATTTTCGAACCCACTCCGGCGAAGCGCTTGCGTAACCGGAGTGAACCAGCCGCGCTAGCAGACACCGTTTTTCCGCCTTAGAAAGTGAGTAGTTTTCAAAATTCGCGATAAGAAGTTGACTACCGTTCTGCTTTAATTTGAAAATAAACGTTATAACTCGACAATTGGTGAAACCTTTTAGACGTGAAAACCCTAAATTTAGTGATGAAATGTACAATCTTTACGACTGACGTGATATTTAGATAATCGGAACAAAATATTTTTATGCATCAACATTTCAGAAACATTTTGGTATAATTATCTTTGTCCTCGGACATTCAATACTGAAAATGTATGGGTTTAATGTACTTGCATGCCTGTTTTTAGCGCGAACCATTGTGACGTCCGTGACGTCGTGAAAAAAAACGACAACGTCGCTAAGGTTACCAGAAAAACAATCAAGAAGCATGAAGGTATCTGCCTGCTAACTTTTATCATAATCGGTGAACATAATATTTTTTTCGTTTTTCTCTCCGAGTAAGGTAGCGACCCACCTTAAACTCATTTTCTCGATGCCCTACGTAGTTAGCAACCCATTTACACAAAAAATCATACCTGCGCAGTGAGATGCGCGTGGGCTACAGAGCCCCAAAGTCGCGTCTCTTTGTAGTGTCGGGAGATTTGCACGGGTTTTCTCGGTACCTGAAAGTGGTGGGTTTGGTGTTTAAACACATTTATCAGGTGCCCTAGATGGTTAGCAACCTAACTGCAAAAAATCACAGTCGCACACCGAGTTTCGCCATGGCAACAGAGCTGCAAAGTATACCGTGCAATATGGCTATAAAGGGCTTTAGAACAGCAAAAATAGGCGTCGCCTCCTGGTGTCGGGAGGTTTGCACGCGTTTTTTGCTACCTTAATGTAGTTAGTTACTTGTTTAAACACATTTTCTCGATGCCCTACGTATTTAGCAACCCATTTACACAAAAATCATACCTGCGCAGTGAGATGCGCGTGGGCTACAGAGCCCCAAATTCGCGTCTCCTTGTAGTGTCGGGAGATTTGCACGGGTTTTCTCGGTACCTGAACGTGGTGGGTTTGGTGTTTAAACACGTTTTTCAGGTGCCCTAGATGGTTAGCAACATAACTGCAAAAAATCACAGTCGCACACCGAGTTTCGCCATGGCAACAGAGCCGCAAAGTATACCGTGCAATATGGCTATATAGGGCTTTAGAACAGCAAAAATAGGCGTCGCCTCCTGGTGTCGGGAGGTTTGCACGCGTTTTTGCTACCTTAATGTAGTTAGTTACTTGTTTAAACACATTTTCTCGATTTCCTACGTATTTAGCAACCCATTTACACAAAAAATCATACCTGCGCAGTGAGATGCGCGTGGGCTACAGAGCCCCAAAGCATTATTAAACTCATTGTACAAATGTGGTCAATTACCAAAGTCAATATTTTTTAAATTGTTTGATTCAAAATTAGCCCCAATTCTTCTTTTCGGAAGTGAACTATGGGGGTTTAAAGAACGTTATGCTACTGAAACTGTACATAGATATGCATGTAAACGTTACATGTGTGTTAATCAACATACTTGTAACGCAGCTGTCTTCGGTGATACTGGCCGTTTCCTATTGTATATTGAAGCAATGAAACGTGTTATATGTTATTGGCTAAGACTAATTAAATTACCTGAAAATAGACTAGCTCAAAAATGTTACTTAATGCAAAAATATCTCGATTATCATGGGCAAAATAATTGGGTAACTAGTGTTAGAACTCTACTCCAAACTATTGGTTATGGCTATATCTGGGAAAATCAAGAAATTACAAACAAAACGTCATTCATTAATTCATTTAAGCAAAAATTGATAGACAATTATCTGCAATCATGGTATTCAGAGCTAGCGTGCAATAGTAAGCTGTTTTATTACAGAGAGTATAAAACCTTGTTTGAGCATGAAGCATACCTAGACTATATTTTATAAGAAAATTTAGGCGATGCTATGCAAAATTAAGATCTGGTGTTCATGAGCTGGAAATTGAAGTTGGACGACGAACTAATACACCAAGGGAATTACGTCTATGCAAACTTTGTAGTACAGGGATAGAAGACGAATTTCATTTCGTGCTACTATGTCCTGTCTACAATGTTTTGCGAGACAAGTATATTCCACATTGGTATACTCATAATATAACTGTACATAAATTTTATAACTTAATGTCAAGTAAGAACGAATTTCTTATTCGAAATGTTGCCATGTTCATATACTATGCTTTTGAAAAACGTAAAAATTCTTTAGTTTCTTGACGATCTAGATTATATTTATTGTAAAACTGTTATGTATTTTCTATATGTCATTACAATATTTTTGTTGTATAACACTGTATTGTTTAACAAATGTTATGGGCTGGAGGCCTGGATCAGTATTAAATAAACTTGTAAATGCATCGTTCTGATTGGCTTAAGGCAACTGGTGTCGACACAAAAATGCTCAAATCTTGATTATTCTTATCGTCGGCACAGGGACGACGATAATAACTTCTGATAGTACGGAGTAAAATAAGATATTTGCGTTGTCGCCCCTGATTTCCACAAATTACTAAAGGTCATCATAGTTCCACATGTCAGCGCTTTGATTTCTGTTGGACTCATGTCCGGACAGCGATATCAGCGCTTTGATTTCTGTTGGACTCATGTCCGGACAGTGATATCAGCGCTTTGATTTGTTTTGCAAGGTAGATCAAAATAAAGTTTATACGTAATTTAGCATTAACACATTTGCCTGCGATAAAAGAAAATTCACCATATTTTCATCAGTTGAAATACAAAACAGTGTAAATAAAGAGGAAGAGGATCTTTTTTTCTGTAAACAAATGTGATGTTAGTGTATTCTAATATATAGTTTTCTGAAGATTTCTGATAATAAATAAAGGTCTCAAAATTTACATTGAAGTTTAAGCTAGTATTGTTAAATTTTATTCAGTGGCGCGTAAAAAAACCGCTAGTGAGTTCAGAAATACTGAAGTGAATATTTAAATCTGTGCAATTAAGGTACGTGCCACAAACAGTTGAATAAATTCAAACAAAACTTTTGTCACAGTAAAAACTGAATAAAAGTGTGTTAGAAAACGGATTAGAAATGAATCAAGAAATCGGTGACGAGTTAGCTACACTAAAAGGAATAGAACATGAGGATTCTGATGTTGAAATCACTGGAGATGAACTTGTTGACGAGAAAGAAGGGATTTCTAGGGAAACATGGGGCGGTCAGTTTGAATGTGTTTTATCATTGATTGGATATACGGTTGGTTTAGGGAACATCTGGAGATTTCCTTACTTCTGTTACAGAAATGGTGGAGGTAAATTTACATAATATACAACGTTGGCGCATCTAGCGGGGGTCAGGGGGTCCGGACTCCCCACTAAAATTTCCAAAAATACTTGTTCATGAGTATATTTTTGAACTGTTAACCATTTTTAAGTAGCATGAAGCAATTTTTCTCTGGCTCTTTTCGCTCACCCTTTTGTTTAACATAGATCTGATAGTTTAGTTTTAAATGTATAATTAATATTTTTGTATGCTTCGTTATTCTACAAACAGTGTATAATGTGGTTGTGGTTAGAAAGATACCCTAGAAAAATCCTTTGGCCGCCCTCGTGCAATCTCTAAAAAACATATCCAATTGACCGCTGTCTTATAAAATCTCCTATGGTCGCTCCGAATGTTATTTCGAGATGACCTTTGTGTCAACCAATCAATGTGTAGCTTTCATCTAGACGAAACACTATTATAGCATCGTAATTTCTATTTTTAAACCAAGTTTTGCAAGATATTTTGACTTTGGTGTTATTTACCGGCTGTGATTGGACGGCTATTTGGTGTAAACAAGTTACTTAACATAATGATTGCCAAAAGGTGTTTGCAAAAAGTGTAAATCTGAAATTGGAGATGTGAGGCACAGCATATTTCTGCTTTGCATCGAATATGTACAATGTACCATGTAAAAATGACAATAATCACAATACCAACAGGTTTTTGAGTCGAGGCGGATTTTTACAGTTTTCTTCTTGAAACCTTCCTTTTGCGATGTCATAGGTACGTGGTATTACCACTGTGACTAATGCATAATATATATTCTTTTGTAGCAAACATGAAAACAGGTCCGTGAAGTTAGCTATCTATTGTCTATTCACTATAATAATTCAAAAGTTTATTCGCGCAAATCTATTGTCTATTCACTATTCAAAAGTTATTCGCGCAATAAACAGCTATATATTGAGAAATCTATTCATTCAGAAGTTTATTCGCATTCATTGTATACATAGATATACGTACGTTCAAAACTCTGTTCGGAAATCTACAAAATGCCGAAAAGACAGCTGTCAATTCAAAAGTCTATTCAGAAATCTTTTTTGCGAATATATAGCTATGCATTCAGATTGTTCATGAGGTTTATTCGAGGGTTGTAAATAAACAGCTGTCAATTCGGAAATCTATTCAGAAGTCTATTCGCAAAAACTCCGTAATGCAATCAAAAAGATTAAAAAGTCTATTCGTGGAATATGTCAAGAGACAAAAGTCCATTCAAAAGTCTATCAAGAAGTTTAATCGCAAACGCATAGTTTGCCATTTTAAATGTTCCAGAAGTCTTTATTGAAGTGACAAAAAGACAAATGTCTTTTCAAAAGCCTATTCGCGAAAATATAGCTATGTATTCGGACACTTTCAGGCGTGTATTATTGGAATGCGAATAGACAGCTGTCCATTCAAATGTCTATTCAGACGTTTATTCGCAAAATCTTTATTATGCATTTAGAATGTGTCAGAAGTATGTTCTAGGATTGCAAATAGACAGTTGTCTTTTCAAATGTCTATTCAGAAGTCTATTCGCAACAGTATAAAAAATTACGCATTCTTCATACATATACTTGATTTTGCGAATAGACTTCTGAATAGAATTATTAAAGACAGTTTTCTATACACAATCCAAATACATACTTCTTACAAATTCTAAATGCATATACTTGATTTAGGGAATACAATTGTAAATAGACAACTGAAAAGACAGCTGTCTACTCGCAACCCTACAATATACGTCTGACACATTCTAAATCCATATACATGATTTTGCGAATAAACGTCTAAAAAATCATTTGAATGAACGGCTGTCTATTCGTACTCAATGTATAGATTTCTGGCACATTCTTAATGCATATACATGATGTTGTAAATATAGTTTTAAATAGACATTTGAATGGACAGCTGCCTATTTGCAACTTTCTAAAGACATCAAACACATTCTGAATGCATATACATGATTTTGCGAATATACTTCTGAATAGACATTTGAATGGACAGCTGTCTATTTGCAACTTTATAATAGACTTCAGACACATTCTGAATGCATATACATGATTTTGCGAGTAGACTTCTGAATAGACATTTGAATGGACAGATGTCTATTCGCAACTTTCTAAAGACATCAAACACATTCTGAATGCATATACATGATTTTGCGAATATACTTCTGAATAGACATTTGAATGGACAGCTGTCTATTCGCAACTTTATAATAGACTTCAGACACATTCTGAATACATATACATGATTTTGCGAATAGACTTCTGAATAGACATTTGAATGGACAGATGTCTATTCGCAACTTTCTAAAGACATCAAACACATTCTGAATGCATATACATGATTTTGCGAATATACTTCTGAATAAACATTTGAATGGACAGCTGTCTATTCGCAACTTTATAATAGACTTCTGGCACATTCTAAATGCATATGAATGATTTTGCGAATAAACGTCTGAATAGACATTTGAATGGACGGCTGTCTATTTGTACTCCATGAAAAAATTTCTGACACATTCTAAATGCATATACTTGGTTTTGCGAATAAACTTCTGAATAGACAATTGAATTGAGAGCTGTATATTCGCACTCCATGAATAGACTTCTAACAAATTCTTCATGAATATACTTGATTTTGCGAATAGACTTCCGAAAAGACATTCAAAAAGAAAGCCGTCTATTTGCACTCCTTGAATGGACTTCAGACACACTCTAAATGCATATAGTTACTTGATTTTGCGAATAAACTTCTAAATAGACGATTGAAAAGACAGCTGTCTACTCGCAATCCTAGAATATACGTCTGACCCATTCTAAATGCATATAAATGATTTTGAGAATAAACGTTTGAATAGACATTTGAATGGACAGCTGTCTATTCGCGTTCCACGAATAGACGCCTGAAAGTGTCCGAATACATAGCTACATTTTGCGACATTTGTTTTTTGTCACTTCAATATAGACTTTGGAACATTCTAAATGACAGACTATGCGTTTACGAATAAACTTCTGGATAGACTTTTGAATGGACATCCGTCGATTTAGATTCCATGAATAGACGTCTGGCACACTCAGATTTCATAACTATGTTTTTCGAATATTCTTCTGAATATATATTTAATAGACGTGTGTTTTACTTCACTTCACGAAAAGACTTCTAGAACATTCTGAATGGATAGCTATGCGTTTGCGAATAAACTTCTGAATAGACCTTTGAATGGACTTTTGTCTATTTACATTTTCCACAAAAAGACTTTTGAATCATTTTGATTGCATAACATAGGTTTTGCTAATAGACTTCTGAATAGACTACCGAATAGACAGCTGTCTATTCGCGCTCCACGAATTCACCTTAGGAACAATCTGAATGCATAGCTATATTTTTGCGAAAAGACTTCTGAATAGACTTTTGCAAAGACATTTGTCTTTTTGTCACTTCAATATAGACTTCTGGAACTTTCTAAATGACAAGCTTTGCGTTAACAAATAAACTTCTGAATAGACTTTTGAATGGACATCTGTCGCTTTGCATTCCGGGAATAGACATCTTGCACATTCAGATTGCATAACTATGTTTTTGCGAATAAACTTCTGAATAGACTTTTGAATGGACATTTGTCTCTTTACGTATTCCAAGAAACGACTTTTAAATCTGTTAAATTGCATTACTGACTTTTTTCGAATAGACTTCTGAATAGACCTCCGAATAGACAGCTGTCTATTCACACACCACGAATGAACCTCAGGAACAATCTGAATGCATATGTATATATTTCGCAAAAAGACTTCTGAATAGACTTTTGAATTGACAGCTGTCTTTTCGGCATTTGGGGAATAGATTTCCGTACAGTTTTTTAACTTACCTATATCTATGTATAGACAGTAAATGCAAATAGACTTCTGAATGAATAGATTTCTCAATAAATAGCTGTTTATAGTGCGAATAAACTTTTGAATAGTGAACAGACAATAGATAGCTAACTTCACAGACCTCATGAAAACTGCATTAAAACCTTTATGTCATTAAAATATATCATGCATTTTAAGCCATATTGCTTTCTAAGTATATTTGACAAAGGGCCGATTCATTAAATGAGGTCCTTTGTAGGAGCCCATTGTATTATTTTTGTTAATATAGAATGTATACTATCCAAAGTGATTTAGAGCTAAATTATGTAAGTTGGTGAAAGTTGTTTTCTGCCTCAAGACGTCTTCTAAAACATTTCAGTCGACTTTCATTTCTGAAATGTAAAAATAATATGGCAATATGTAGGCGAAAAATTTAATTTAGATAACAACTTTTGTTGTGAAATAAGACTCCTTTGTACCAGATAAATGACTTATCAGAGACTTTAAATGTTGACAGTTTTTTGTCGTTTTGGATGACTGAGGTCAATGATCTCTCGTACGTTCGTAAAATCGTGTACTTAGTCAAAATACCAATTAGCCACTTTGGTGATCTCAGTCACTAAAGTGCATCGTCAATTTGATTTAATTTGTGTTAGCAGCAAACAGCTTCTTCACTGCTTCAATACGGTTCTCATCGGTGCGTAACTCTTCGTATCGTTAACACTTGTTGAATGCAATACTAACAGATTTTGCTTATTCGGAACACCTCGACCATTCGTTGAATGAATAATCTCGGAAGGATTCGTGTGGGGTTCATCAAGAATATTGGGTTATAACTACATACGCGCGGCGAAGAAAAGGCAAAGAACGTAACGGTTAAATACAAACTAGTATTTGCCGTAAACGCGTAAGGCTTTTGAAATACATTATACAAGTCATGCATATTTCTTATGCTTATATATTTGACTATATATCGGTATATCAGTCAGTTGATATCATTGTATCATGCATTTCATATGTATGGACAAAAAACAAGACATTTATCACCTTCTAAACGATCGTGGATTTGTTTACTAATACATCAGTTTAAGTATTTTGTTTGGGCATGTGACGCGAAAGGAATTCCAAAATGGCGTATAAATATGTCCGAGGTAATTACTGGTGAATGGCCGAGTAGATCCAAATGAGATTTACCATAATAATCTAATAACTTCATAACTTACAAATGGAACGATGTTGAATGTAGGACAAATGATGTGCATCTAAAAAGAAATATTTGTATATTTATTGTCACTATACATGCCCTTATCCCAACCATACACTTCAGCTGTCTTATTATCTGACACATTTTTGACACGATGACCGGACAAACACCGTGGTTAAGAATTGATGTATACATCATGAGACGTATTTGTACTTTTGACTCCGTAGATGAAATTATTTCGGAGTATGAACACAACACCCTCAGATTTCATTCATAAGGTTCCAACATGGCTGACTAAATTACGTCATATGTCCTCAAAGTTTCAGTCAACCTCAAAACTTACATTATGAGCTCATCCCTTTACTACGTGTCTGGACCCCTTTCAATAGGACTTGAAAATTTATTTTATCTGGATTCATGAAAATTTCACTTAAGAAAAGTTTTCTAAAAATGGCAGTTTTTTTGCGTGCGTCTGATGTCAAAAGATGTCTCGAGGGGGGGGGGGGTGTGTTTCTCTCTGACGCTAACGTTTAAAGAGGGCGAAACGCCCCTCCTTGCCAGAAAAACTTGCAGTGCATGAAATCATTGCATCTTGAAAATGCCATTATCGTGTTAAGGTAAACATTGTCATTGTTTGTTCATGTCCAGACTATTAAAGTTTATATCGTTTTTGATTTCAAGTATATGAAATATCAAATGTAAAATATATTATATATAAGATATAGTACACACCACTGAGGGCCTCCTGGTCTAATAGTGACCAACCAGACAGCGCTATAACATATAGTGGTCTAAAGTCAAAGGCCACTAACAAATTATAACGGCCCGCTGCCGAAATATAGTCAAATAACGCCCGCTATGTTTTATATACGTTATGAAGAAGAAATTTTATGTAAAGTATAATATATTTTTTCATCGTCGTAATTTTAACAAAATAGACATGACTACATGTATGTAACAGGAGATGTTATCATTAATTGACGCTTCATAAAATATATCGCTTTTAATATACGACTTAAAATGAATGCAACTAAAGTCATTCAGACATTCCTATTCACACATTAAGTGTTACATAGTAGTGACAAAGTAGTACATTAAATACTTTTACAGGCTTTTCACAAATTTCTCAGTTCTCGGTTTTTTGCAATCAGGTGGAAAAAACCCGTTTGGAATTCAGTTGGATTGTAATTGCTTACAACTGATGTAAAACAACGCATATTTTGCTATTCAGAAACTATGCGACGACTTTGTTTCAAGACAACTTGATTACCAAGCTTGAGATTAAAGTATATACGTCTATATGTCACGGGTTAATTGACATAAATTTCAAAAAGTATATTTAAATATTGGCCCTACACCAATCAGACCAAATCACAAAGAAATTTTATAAAAATACTCATTTGTGAATAAATTTAAATAGTTGAACATAATTTTCTTATTTTCGGATGGCAAACCGAAAATTAATTTGATTTCCGAGGCGTAATTTGACGATGTTCCGCGCATGCGCCGTAAAGTGTTAACATTGATAGATGACGTCGTCCATATATTATATCAGAACGTTCCAAATATTTTTACATTTTAGCACTCGACAGTGCAATCGGACAGTTCAATGTAATCGTACAATAATATCAGTTTTCCTCACAAGTTTATGTTAAAGACAAAGTCTTGCAATATAAAACAATAATCAACAAATTAGGTCTGAATAACTCATCTCTAAATTGTTTATGGATGCTAACAAAAAAGCAATAAATAATGGGTTTTTATAAAATGATCCTCATTTTTAATATATAGAAACTTTGTCAAACTTAAACTTAGAAAGTAAATGGTTTGACATATTTATTGTGTTTCAAAAGTCTGATATATTTTCATAACTTCACGAACAGTTTTCGTGTCTGTTGTAAATGAATATAGATCATAATATAGTGGCTTTAAACTGTATGATTCTTTCCTATTTTTCAGGTATTGCTATTTTACCTTTCCTCCTATTCCTAGTAGCATGTGGAGGTCCTCTGTATTACATGGAGTTATGTTTGGGTCAATTCTCTGGTAAATCACCTATCACTGTGTGGACGATATGTCCGCTCTTCAAAGGTAAACTTTTTTCTTTTAATGTGATGTTGATGATATATTGACCAAGTTACAACTTATCAATTTCACATGACATATTCATAATTATTTTGTTTCAATAAAGGACACGGTCATAGTTATAGACCTAGTAAATTCTTAACTCGACAATACATGCATTATTTATTATATCAAGTATTAGAGTAAGGTTGTCGTACTATGTTTCGTAAGTAGTTTGGTAAAGTTATGAAAACTCTCGTTATTATGTTTTCTAAGAAGATTCGTCATAAGGGGGGGGGGCGTCTTAATAAACATCGTACTCTCAATTTCGACCTACGAAAATCGTACGTCGGTCTTACGATTTTGCTGGTGTCTTACTAAACATTGCCGATTTTTTTTTTGAAAACGTACGATTTTCGCCAAATTGTCGATTTTCTCACGATCACTAGATAGCAGTCGTACTTTTGTACGATCAAATGGCTGCCATACTGTCAATCTCGGTAACGGCACATTTTAAGGATTTTTCCGATAAAGAAAGACACATTCGGTTGATTCAACACATGAATTAGCAATAAATCAGTACAGGCTTGATACAGAATCCACAAGATACTCAGTAAACTCTAAATACTCAAGACTTATGAAGAGTTGGCTCTGGAAAATACACCGTAATAGTCTAGATTGCGTTACGAAGGTAAATTGTACTATTTTTTGTGTTTGGTTTGTAAAAGAATCTATAGCAGGTCTACTTTCACTGTATAACCTGGGTCGATAGAGCAGTTGGTAGCGCGCCGGGATTTAGAATATCGTGCCCGAGGGATGCGGATTCGAATCCCACCCACGGAGGTTATACCCTTTCATGAAAATGTGACAATATTGTCGATTTTCCTCCATTGATTAGATAATATGGAGAAGTTTCCGGCCTTGTGGAAGGGTAGGTGAGTACTGGTTATAGACACTGGTCCAGGAAAGCTAGATTAAGTGCGCTGGACGCCGTAAAATGACCTAAATTGTGTTGACAAGGCGTTAAATTAAAAAAAAAACTTTTTCTGCATGTACAGCAAATTAAATGTAGACAGCTATTCTCTTGTATATAAAGCTTCCGAGTGATACGGACAACTCCTCAACAACCAACGTTTGCGTAATATATCACAATTAATAAAATCCAAACATCAGAGCCTTTTCCACCTCTAATTAACTGACCATAGTCATTTTCAGTCAGCTGGAATGAATATTTAATACGATGCAATGAGTATCAAATGATGGAATAAAACATCACATGTTACCAAGAAAAAAGTAGCCATCTTTTCAAATGGTTGTATTGACGGACATGTACACTCACTTCCAATGGTATTACTAACCACGTACACTCGATAATATTTCCACGTAAATTAGTACAAACTTTGGAATGAAAGATTCGAAATATAATATTATAAGTAAACATCCATTAATGTATTTACTAAAAAGTGTTTGCTTTCTAGTTTTAGTTAAGTCAAATTGAATGAATTGTGTGGATCCACAGGAGCTTGACATTTTATATCATACTACCATAATTCCCCCTACATATAATAAAAACACGTCTATATGTAGGAGGGGAAGTTTCGTAGTTTGATATTAAATGTCAAACTCCTGTGGTGGATCTATCAGTTATTCTTTGTTGTAGATTATGGTATTAAAGTACTTTCTATGGTCATTAATGCTCTTGCCTCTGTTTCAAAGTAAGCACTACAGTACTCTTAAATAGTTTTGTTTAACTTTATATTACATACAATGATACTATATGTGATAAACTAGGTTCATTAGTTCATGTGTAAATATTGATCTTTGTTATGTTGTCTTCATATTTCAAAACTTTGTAATCATGTCATAGCCCATGTCACAAAAAATAAGCAATTTACTTACTTAAATACTATTTCTCTTTTCAGGATGTCCTCCACATATGTCAAAATAACATTGGATTTTTTCAAGTACAAATGTAGTTGGAATTGTGTGCACCAAATGTGAAGTTCAACTACTAATTTAAAGCTACCTTGAATTAATGTGAAATACAACTAAATTACACTCAGTCTCTGATTAGCTCATGTTATAATTACAGTCTAAATGAAAAAAAATCTCTGTGAATTGAAATATCACATTGAAGTATTCAATACACCAAATACTCTTGTTAGCTGCATCATGATGACTTTATCAATTCAATAAATGTGCAGCATTTATATACCCAACACATCAAATTATATATATATATATATATAGGTAATAATGGAAACCAAACTTGTGAAGACTACTTAATGCTCATTTTGTTTGATTTAAAAATGACACCAGACAATTGTCTTTTTTCAAACGTACGTATCGTAATTGTATCAGCTTGTATCGTAATTGTTTTTAGCGCACAATATTATCATACGCACATATTATCTCACTCATTTTTATATAGATAATAATAATAATGATGGTGATGATGATAATAATAATAACGACTTTATTTAATGTGGATAACATACATAATTGGCTAAAACCAATTTTCAATATGGTCCACAGACGCTGTGTGCAATTCAGCTTGTCTTAACGTGTATAATTTGCATGCAATGGCATTAATTCTAGACTTCAGTGACGCGTGGCCCGTGCAAAAACACATGTATCTTAGTCTCTTGAGTGGCTTGAACTGTGTGCACTTGAGCTGTCACTGTACTTGTGTACATTTGTACTTTCAAAGCGAATTAAACTGGACATGCATGCATGCACAATGGGTATATATATTTATATTAAAATGAAATAATAAAGGTTGTTCAGTTATGCATAAAATTTTGTAATATTGAAATGAGATAAATTGTAAATGAAGTGAAAACAAATTTTAATAGGTCTAGTACTTTAATGTACTCATGTGAAAATGTTTGTTTCTTCTTTTTGCTTATTTAATACATTTTATGTCTAATCATATGAAAAAAGATAGTTGTGTTGCAGTGTGTTGAGAAAAAACATAAGTGTCTCATTTCAATGAACTAAACAGGCCCGTAGGAACAGGCGTGGGCTAGGGGGGGCTTAGTCCCCCCCCAATAATTACAGCAGTTATAGTGATTGAGGATCTCTATTTAATCTGTCACACTAAATTGGTTGATACATGTGTGCTTTTTCGGCAAAATCAATATTACAAACACTTTTTATGGAACAAGATGCTCAAATGCAGTGTAATATTAAACTTAAACATAAGTAATGTAACATCAAGTACTGTTTTCTTTACCTTAAAGCAAATATGAATAAATTAGCGCCCCCCCCCCCCCCAATCTAAAAATGCTTCCTACGTGCCTGCTAGATTTAGATCTGCTCTTTGAATAATATTGTTATATTCATATTCAGTCAAACATCAGCATTGTCTTTGTCAAAACATTTCTTGGTACAGATATTGCATGCAACCTAGGCTATCTAAATTTTAGTCACATATCATTAGTCTCATTTGGGGCTATAACTGAAGTTCAAGTACCAAGCAAACAAAGTACTGAGTGTATTAAAATGTTAAAACATTGTTTGTTACATCTACTGTATTATTGAAGAAGTTGTCTTTATGTGATCTGTGTTTTTTACTGTATTTTTAATATGTTAAAACTTATTATTGATTATCGACGTACCTGTACGTCGATATATACAATTATCAAGATTTGAGCATTTTGTAGTCGACACCGGTTGCCTTAAGCCAATCAAAATGATGCATTTGAGGTCACATGATAGAAAAATGGACGGCAAATTGTCAATTTAGGGGTGCGTGAATTGACTCGTCAGGACGCTATCTTTTGTCGGGTATTACGAGAAAATACAATAATCAGAATAGGAATGAGTACCAGTTTCAAGAAAGCTGCATTTAAGACCCAGAAAATACAAAACTAACTGTAACATGTTTGTTTTCTTTTTAAAACTCCCATTTGTTGAAAAAAATGCAAACTTATCTTCCCTACGAATGGGCGAATCTATTTTTACTGGAGAAGATTATCTGTATCCAATAAGCTGAGAGGCGTAACCAGTATCCACTGAGACAGGTTTAAGTCACGCCCCTCACAAATAGACAGGAACAATTCTAGAGTCTACCATAATGCTGTTTTACGTGCATAGTCCGAACAAGACCTGGACGACACCTGTTCATTCGATGTATTTTTATCAGCCCGGAAGGTTCCGTACAATGAATCAAAAAGGTCTAATAAAATGTTTTACAAATAGTTAGCGGGTCACGCAAATCCCGATATTCTCAAATAGACTTGGCACGGCTAATAGCGTTGACGTATATTACTTGGAAGGAGATGTTGTAATACACGGCTAAACGTCGACTTCAAGCATTTTTGGAAATGCTAATACTTGTATTATTGATATAATAAATAAACTGCATAAAAATATGGAAATGAGATTATTATTATTATACTGTACATGGAAAATAAAATTGGAAACAAATTTGCTTGTGGATCATTGCTGCCTTTTATGAAAGTACAATGTATTTGAAACAAATTAACTGGAGTAAGCAACTGCATGTAACCATTTCCTGATAGTGTAACAAAGGTATAATACAGCCCTTGTTCTCCCTTGCTTTTTACTAGCTTTTATGGCAATGTGGTCGAGTGCCCACTTACGACATGAGAGGTTGTAGATTCCAATCTCAGTTCAGACCATGGCTTTTTATTGTGGGATACACTTACATTAATTAACACACTCGATATATACTGTGTAATTGCAACTCCCTCTGTTTTTGAGGTTTGTGGCAATATAAGTTCATTATAAGCGGAAAGTGGTCAAGTTATTATTGTGTCATTGTAAATAAAATTGAGTATGTATCGGCTATCATTTCCAATGAAAAATTGAAAGAAGTATTTAAGTTTTGATTTGGAAGTATTAAAGAAGTACCAACGATCCATCTCCCAATACTATTCTACAACTGGATGATCCATCCCTTGTCATTTAGGCCCTCGGACAATCTGTCCTAAAATTTGGGAAAGGGTCATCCAAGGACAAATGTGACTGGGGACAGATTCCTGACATTCCGATAAAGATAAGATGACTAAGGTCTCAAGTAAATCCTAAATCTTGGATTTCTGTCACAATGACCACCTTTCTTTAAATAACTTTAATATTTTTGGATGCGACTAATTTCTAATATTTATATGACTAGCATATTGGCTATGCAGTTACACATAGCCTACCACTAACAAGTATCATATTAATTTTATTGCATTTTTTTAACATTTTACTATCATATGGATATTGGATGTACAAACTGAGGCTTCCAATCGTTTTCACCCTGTACTGACTAGTCTGACGATTTAGACAGCCATCATATATAAAATACAAAGATTGGCGCGCATTTTAATCAATGCCAAACTTATGCATAATGTAAACGATAGCTGATTTTTTCTCTATAGTGTTTCCTGCATAAATCCTATACGCCATGTAGAATTTACAGTTTGTACAGATCGATAGACATTTTATTTATTTGTTTACACCGTAATTATATAATTTCAATGTTAAACAACAAGTAAATGTCGTTAAATTGGTGGTTATCCTCCTGTCTCGATTTTAAACAATCCTTACACACTTTATTTTGAAGAGTATCCGGAACCATGCGATACGATTATCTACGCATGCATCAAAATCGTAGATACGAAAAAAACGTACGAATTTACTGGAAGAGTAGGATAGCGTTAGTAAGACGGTCATAAACTAAATCGTACGTAAGTCGTACCTCTAAATCGTACGATAAGATTTTCAAAATAGTACGATGTTTAGTAAGACGCCCCCTGTGCATACCATTGGGTTTTGGCACTTCCGTTATTTTTTTCAACGGATTGCGCTCCTTTATGTAATTTAGATATGTGTAAGAATAGTCTTCTGTGTGCAACTCAGCCTAAAGGAAACAAACAACGTGATAGGTTTTAGATGTGATCTTAACTAAATATAGGAGCAGTAGTCAAGTGGTAGGGCGCGCGTTCGAATCCCACTTGGGGGTACTGCTAATTTCATTGAGCCATATAGTCACCTGCGATTGTTTCATTCCTACCACATGTAAATGGGTAGCACTTTTATGTAAGATATCATATATTTCAGTATATATGGCAGTTTTATTGCATTTCATCGTCGTTATTTCAACAAAATAGACAGGACAATATGCTGTGGCTGCAATCTGTGCCGTATGTTAACAGTTGGTGTGTGACTCGATGAGCAGGAAGGTTAATGTCAAGAGTCCACTGAATAGAAATACTTATAGTATAATACTTATAGTAGACTTCAAGAACCTCCTTTAACTTTAACCAAATGCGGAGTTGCTTTCTCAATGATCATCAGTCAAACATCGCAACCACTCGGTCACAACAATTCCATAACTTGACATTCTATGGGTTTGTGGTAGTACCATTTTTAACATATGGAAATGACCTAATTTTAATATCCCTTCCTTCAAAACATGATTGTGAAAACTATAAGCATGATATGATGAAGCGGCCTAGTTTAAAGAATGCATTTATAATAAAGTTCTATTATCATGCTAGAAGGTGATAGGTATCACTTATTTTCTTTTAGGCGCAGCTGTTTAAGCCAACTTTGGGCTTATATTTTAACCCATGTAATTTGCTTTACTATTTCAATATGTCCAATGAAATGCTCTTGCGGTTGTAACGTAGTTCAGCAAGTTAAACAAACTCGTATAGTATAGTACATTTATTTTACCCAGGTTCGTATGTGACTTGATCGTAAAAGTCTGATGATAGATGAGCATGCATGGGTATTTATAAGAATATGAAATGTCAACATGCCCTTGGAAAAGCTATGATTAGTAACAGGTATACGTGATTGCCATTTAGAAATGCTGAGGCAACTATCACGTGAGGCTGATGCAATCCATCATACGATGCACCATGCACTCAGATAACCAAGGAAAACCCTTTGTTCCAGATTGGAAGATTACCAAACTCTAGCTAAAACATGTTAATATTGCGCAATCATTGGAAAATCGGTGATAAGCTAGAGTAATATTCCATGTTGTAACAACTTGACTTATCACGTGCGTGACCAATATATGATTTGACTTTCTAAAGTAGGTCAGTCGATAGTCATATTGTTTTAACTTGTACTAGACTGACATTTAAAATCATGTGCTCAGCATCCTTTGTCCAGCCATTTGTTGGCAAGGTAGTTGCACAAACAACTTGACATTTCACGTATAGTATCGTCGGAATATTTTCGGGACACTAACACTACGCATTAAATTGTACTTAAATGGCCTTTTTCAAAAACACGTGTGGCTGATGAAATCATGAAAGTATAATTAATCAACCAATAAATGTATATGTTAATATTGTAACCCAATTACGTTACACGGTATTAAGAAATGAATAAAATGTTTGATATCATTGGTTGTTCCGAAATAAATAGATAATAACCATAACTTTGATATGATATTCAAAATGTATACAATATTCTACATAATTTAATAATACATGTACATGCATTTTGAATAAATTGGCTAAAAATTGACCTTATTGTGAATGTTTCTTACTTTTGACTTACGATAATTTTTATCGTAAGATTTTTTGTGTAAAGCACCGCTGATCTTTTACTCATTTAGCGCTGTATATCACACTTGTCACACTTCGAGTGTAATGTGAAGAACAAGATCTAATGTGAAGAATTGTTGATTAATTGCTGTCAGGTATTCAGTGCAATATTTTAATTCATCAGAAAACCAGTGGTAACCTGCTTAATTTTTTATAGAATTCTGGCGCAAATACAAGATATCTAGTTCTTGTGCGCTGGAATAGACCTTGATATTCATCATATTTATTGGAGTTAACGCCAACACAATTTAGGTCATTTCACGGCGTCCAGCGCACCTAACCTAGCTTTCCTGGACCATTGTCTATAACCAGTACTCACCTACCCTTCCACAAGGCCGGAAACTTCTCCATATTATCTAATCAATGGAGGAAAATTGACATTATTGTCAAATTTTCATGGAAGGGTATAACCTCCCCGGGTGGGATTCGAACCCGCACCCCCTCAGGCACGAGTATCCAAATCCCGGCGCGCTACCAACTGCGCTATCGACCCGGGTTTTGATATTCATCAAAGCAAGTGTTAAGGTTTGATAGTTTTTTTTGTGATTTTTTGTTTTATGTTATGTCTCATTTTACGCCACATGAATGTTTTGTGTACTGTGAATTGGCAATAATTCTAAGATAGGCACGTCTGCTTTCACTCTTTCTTTAATGTGACGTCATATATGCTTTATTATGTATACAACAAAATATAGCTCGTGACGGCTGTTCTAATTTTACTCCCCACGTTAAATGAGCATACGGCTAAAACAAGGTATTCGAGAAAATGTTTTTTTTAATGTTATATGTTATTTTTTTAAAAAGTAAAGCCTAAAATACACAAACTAGATATTCTCTGTATAGAAATATAAGATGTTTTGATGTCTAGAAAATTTCGTTAGTCTATCTTTTCAGATAACTGAGAAATGTTGGAATATGCACTCCAAAAATAGCATTTTTGGCGTTATGCAGTCCCACTTAAAAAAACACTAAACTTTACAATGGTATGAAGTGATATCACATATTTTTTCTGACACACATATTAACTTCTTTGTTGGATGATAAACTTCTCATACAAATTTGGCGCAGACAGAACAGAAATCTACCAAGAATTGGCTGTGTTACAGCTATTTTGCTGATTGAAGGGAATTTTACTGAGTTCTTAAATTGAGAGATAAATGCCATGTTATATCACAAAAGTAACAACACGATTGACTATAATTCATCTTAAATATGCATTATTCAATGCAAGATGAACATATGTTCAAGAAAAACACTAAGATTTACATAAGGGGTTTAAGAATTTGTCACGCAACGAGATTTTCCCAACATTTTTTTTAAAGCTGAAGTGTCCGTAACCACCTAAACTTCATTGGATTCACACACTATTATTATTTATGCGAGAAGTCATTACCATGCCTTTTTACATTGATATAGGGTCCTTTCATAAATGTACAAAATATGAAACCCCTAGGTTAGCTTATTATTGTTTGAGACAACCTTGAAGATGGTTACGGACACTACAGAGCCCTACAAAAATTTGTATATAATTAATCACATTTTTATAATCACATCAGGTTTGAATATGAATAGATCAGTTTAAGAAAATATGATGACACATTAAATCAATGATTTCAATCAATAAGTATGATGCAATCTTTTGTATTATGAAATATTGCATCATCCCATGCCCATGCCTAAATTTAGCATTTTTCAGTATCCAGCAAGTCTATCAACAATGCCACGTGAAACAAATAAAAAAATGTTTTAATTAAAACATTATAAGTCAAGCTACATAACTAAACTATGAAACATAGAAAAGAAAAACAGTCTCCAAATAATCAAGGTAAGTTTTAGCCCCTTGATGTAATAACATATACACAGAGTAGAGTCCGTAACCATATTACCCTATTTCTATTTCAACATTATTTAATATGTTTTTTCAATGACTCGTTCAAACTTTCTTGTTAAAGCAAATGTGGGAAGGATTTTATGTAAGAATGCACAAAAATATCTTGCTCTGTGTCTATAAATGATGTAAAATATGGGTTTTCAGTTCTTTTGTCATATGAAAACATTTTTGTCTGTAAAATCTATTGAATCCTTATCTCACATTGTATACGTGAACTCCTTTATGCTAAAACAGAAATAAAGCACTGGCTTAAGTTGTTATAGTTTCTTTAAAAATGGAAAGTTCAACATATACCTTTAAAGGTTACAAATTTGAAGCCAAACACTTCTATACATTTAATTTCTAAAATGTTTAAAATATGTTTAGTGTTCATAATAATAATGATAATGATGATGATGATGATGATGATGATGATGATGACGATGATGATGATGATGATGATAATAATAGGCATTGACTAAAACTTCTTTTAAATTTTAAACAAACAAAAAGTAATTTGCAACTAGACATGTATTAAAACCAGTAATCAATGATCAATTGAAGATACATAATCTAAAAAAATAAAAATCGTTTATCTTTTAGAGTCAATTGAAAAGACCAAGGAACATGCTAAATCTACAAGAAAGAAGACTATACTTAAGGTACAGACATGGCGGGCAAGGCAGAAGGAAAACAAAGATAAATACGAAGATATGAAGAAGACCGAGAGAGAAATAAAAATACATGAAAGGCAAGTTCTTAAAAAGCGAGCTGAAACGGATCCTAGCTTTAAACAAGTACCTCAAAAAGAAAAAGAGAGAACAAATGAGAAACTACCGCGAAAAGAAAAGAGAAGCTAAAAGCACATTGGAAACCAAAGAGCAGTGTTCTAAATACAAGAAAAAAGAAGAAGCTGTACAAAGAACCCAGGCCTGGCGAATGAGAATACAGTTGAAGAATAAAGAAAAAGCAAATGTGATAGATAAAAGAAATACTTCTGAAGTAGAGACCAGCAATGAACCTCCAGCATCTGTGTCACAATCAGAGTGTCCAAGTACAAGAAAAATTACAAAAACAACTACGTACAGAAAATAAAACAAAATTAAGAATATCCTACCAAATACACCTAATAGAAAGGTTGAGATCATTAAAAAACTTATAAAATCATCATCTACATCAGAAATTCTTAATCAACAGAAGAAGATAATGAGTAAAAACACATCAAAGTGGCGAAAATAGAGGCATATGAAGCTTTGTGTGGAAGTGTTGCAAAGAAAATATCAAACCATGTAATGAAGAAATATTTAATGTTTCTATAAAGAAACGGAAGATCAAATCAACATGGTGGGAAAAGAAACAAAGAAATACCGCTTATAACGTGATTTTAAGTCCCCTGAAGTACAATCACTGTAGTATTGTTGGACTGGTAATCATTGGATACCCAGCTCTGCGTTGGTTTAAATCCCATCCAAAACCTAATCCTTTGTTTCCATGAGTGAGAAACTTTATTCTACTACATGTTGTAGCTCAGTACTGGGATACCAGAAAGCGGACTCGAAAGTGATAATCATCGAGTTAAACTTAACTGTAGTAGAATTGTAAAGTAAGACTGGAGCATGATACTTATATATGTTCGTGCATGTACCACGGCAAATAGTCACGTGATTTTCAGAATGTAAACAAACTCCTATTGTCTTCAAATTATCGCTGCAGAAAAAACAAAGACAATAATAAATTAAAACTATACCTTTGTTTTGTTTTGTCAAAAATGGCTTTATTAAGCTTGTGAGTTAAAATTGTTTATTTGAATCACCGGGATAAATTATTTATGCAAATGACCTAGTGTATCGTTCGATTCAAATGTTGTGCGCAGGATTTGAACTTACGATCAAAACTGACAGAGTCAATTTGGAATGTAAGTAAAATAAAAATGTTGCAGTTATTGGATGTCATCCAATGATTTGTCTGAAGAGAGCAATTGGTAAAAACAAATCTTGTTTATAGTTCAAACAAAAACAAAATAAAACTGTTTATAATAGCAATACAATGAACTAATCGACGAAAAGGGATGCTCAGGATTACAATAATATAAACAGTTGTGTCTTAGTTGTTTGTGTAATGGAAAAGCGTAATACCATTACAAGCATGATTTTTAAGTGGTGGTGGTTTATCCGCCATGCTTATTTTGTTAAAATGAATTACAGAAATTTGATATTCAAGACTGCCTACCCCTGAAATAGATTGTCTCATTTTTAATGTTTACCTGAACACGTTTTGGTTTTTTGTACGCACTATACTTCATTGGTGACGATTTCAGATCACGTGACTATAGACGCGACATACCGCCGCCTTGTATGAGGTTGTCTCAACATCAAGCTGAATGTTTTTTTAATATATTCTGTATTAATGATCAATGTATGCATCTTTTATTTACGTAAGAAAATTTCAACCGCAAATTTAATCACAAACCAATATCTTTATATTATTTATTCGTTTTATCTTTTTAAAACCAGCTTGAAGCACGTTCATACTGGATTACATCAGTTATAATCTGATTTAGAAGCAAAATATTCAACTCATTTACGAATTTGAAATGTTGTTGTGATTTCAATGGCTATAATATCGCCCTAGTTATGAATGTTGTCTAAAATATGGTCCATTCTACTCATCGGTATTAAAATATTATAATGATGACCCTCAATAAACATCTCTAGGAGCAGTGGCCCAGTGGTAGGACGCGCGCTTAGGGATCGAGAGGTCCTGGGTTAGATCTAGGGGCACTGCTAATATCCATGAGCAATAAATTAACCTACAATTGTTCCACTCCACCCAGGTATAAATGGGTACTGTGAAGATTGTAAAGTCGGCTGAACATGTATATGGAAGAAGACTAAAACCGCACTTTATTTTTTTCTAAATCTCAGAATGTTTAATGTTCGTACGGAGCCCCTAAAGTGACATTTTGATATGCTTTTTTATTTTCACTACTATATTGTTTAAACGTAAATTTGCAATAGTATTATTTCGTAAAAACGAAATTATATTTCGTAAAAAAATAACTGAAAATAGAAAAGTATTTAAAATGTTCCTTAGGGGCTCCGTAGAAATACTACACTAGTTTGAATAAAAGCGTTCAGTTTTTATGAACATAATTTTGTATTAGGGAATTCTACCTTTATGCTTATATTAGCGTGCTTTAATGTTTTGAATGGCTAGGCTAGAATAAGCATGAATAGTATTCATATTGAACGTATAATGTGCTATTACAATGAGAAGCAAGATAAGCAAGATGTGACAATAATGCATGCAATAATAGGGATCAAAAAGGAAACAAAGCATGAAGCTAATATGGTTTTGGCTTTTGAGAATAAAGCAATTTCGATGTTGCAAGAGAGGGGTGTGAGAATCAATAAGATACATGAATGGACAGACGGCTGCGCCTCTCAATATAAAGGGAAAAATGCATTTGCAGATATCAGCATGAGAAAAGAGATCAAAGTAACAGAAATTATTTGAAACCTCACATGGGAAGAATGTTTGTGATGGGCTTGGTGCTACTGTAAAAAGTGCTTGCTATCGAGCTGTAGTGAGCAACAACCGAGTGATTGGGTGTGCTGATGATGTGCTTTCATATTGTGAGGAAAGAGGAAAAGTTGAAAAATGATACAAGAGATGAAGAGAAAAATTTGATATCCAGAACAGAATTTGTGCTTGTGAAAGAAGTAGAGAGGAATAGAGATGAAACAAATGTGCAGACTGTGAAAGATACGAGAAAACTACATGCTATCAGATCAGTCAACAAGGACTATGAGATTATGACACGTAACTTGAGCTGTTACTGTAAGCAATGTCAGAATGAAAATGGAAGCTGTAACTCTAGTGAGTATGTACATAATTGGGAAACAAGAACAATAACAATGGTAAATGAGATCAAAGCCAAAACTCAGAAAAAACACTATTAAGGTGCCCATTAGAAATACAGAGAGAAAGGTTTTGGGTAAGCGAAAGTCTACTAATGAAAAGCAAAGAAGAAAAACATGAAATGGAAACATCAGATGAACTAAGGGTGAATACAAAATAACAGAGGAACATTTGTAGCTGTTGAACTAAAACCCCTAAAAGGACCAATCTGTGTTTACATGGCTGAAGTTATTGATGTTTTTGCCGAGGAATGTAAATTGAAGTACATGAAAAAGTCGAAATCGAAATAACTTACAGTTGCCTATATTATGTTGTCTAATAAACATAGGCACTCTTTTGATGCGCTAATTAAATCACTCGTGCTATAGCACTCGTGATTTAATCATACGCGCATCACAGTTCGTACCTATGTTTTATTAGACAACATGATACAGACAACTGTAAGTTACTTCTTAAATAAATTGCGGAATGTCACAGTTAAGAAATAAACAAAAAGAATCTTAGCGAGAGCAAAATAATGTGTCAATATAAGGAAAGCGATGGCTGTTTTAAGCTCTACAGAACACATACGAACTCTTATCTAGGCTATTATACGTCCTGTACAATATCACAGGGATACAATCTTTTGATTTCTGCTGTGCTACATTTTAAACCAAAAAGCACATTAGAATATTTTGACTATTGTGTATGGTCTAATCGATAAAAGCCTTAGACTCATTCCCACTTAGAATGTGTTTGATGTCTCCAACGTTTATCATGTTTCCAGGAATTTAACTTACAGAATTTATGTAAATGAAATGCATATTTACAAGTGATAGTGCTATAGTAAAAGTATAAACGACATATTTCGTGAAGAAATTTTCGATTTTTTCAAAATATTGTCTCTTAATTAAGCTAGGGTGTAGAAAATCCCTATGTCTCCAATGACAAATTCTTACAGTTAGCTTCAAATTGTTAAAAAATTCAGACACATTTCCAATTAAATATATCTTTAATATGTCAATTATTACTAAATCCTCAAGAAAAACACATATTATAATGTAAATTCAAAAATAATTTTCCACACCTCATACAACAAACGTTGTCTCCAAACTCCGATAACGTACGGGACATTTATTTAAAGGCTTCATTAATCTCACAGCTTTGCACTCTTTACAAACTATTTTTGTGTAAATTAAGTCCATAAAGTTATATCCTAATGATAAGATATTCATTTTAGCTGACATTTTATTGGTATCGGTAATTTATGAGCTCATTTATTAAAAAAAGAATCGTAATTTTCACCACGTAACGAACGGGACAATTCGTAAAATCAAATTATCTAACAAACCTTTCAAATAGATATATAAATTATTCATTGAACTGATCTTCAATGATTAAAGAAAAAAGTTTATAAAGTGTTTTTATAATTAATTTAAAGTGCATATTTGTGACACACAAAAACAAGTAAAAATAAAATGAAAAATAACGTACGAGTCCGTAACGTACGGGACAAAATGTGACACAATATTTGATAATCGTCTGAATATTTATGACAAATTGCTTTTGTAAGGTTCTTTAACATGCATTTAATCTTCGCAGACGAAAATATTATGGGAACGGCAATTATAATGAAATTGATGATGTTCAAAAGTAACTAACAAGAGTGACGGGAAAATAAGTTATAGTACTTATTATTTGCAATAAATGATGAATAGTTAGCATTGTTCTTAATTGAATACCAGCTAGCTTTGAAATGATAAATTAAAACAATGCCTAGTTTGATCAAATTATAACTTTAGAATCATTTTAGCTCACACTGCAATAATTTGATCAGGTTCATACATTATCTTACTTATTTAATAACGTACGGGACACTGTAGAATTGTCTAAACATGCATTTGCAGGATGATTTGATCGTTGTAAATCACAGGTTACCCCACTACTAAATAGCTTTTATTAGTTTATACGTTAGTTTGCTATGTTTCTCTGTTAAACTTGTCACAAAATTGTTGAATGTTGTTCTCTTGGAAAAATGAAAATGGTTCGCGTAATTATTGTAATTGAGAGATATTATTGTAGTTTTATATGTAAAACACAAGTGCATTGAATTGTAAAACAAATTACACAACAATGTAAGTTGTATTCTTGCAGTTTAACTTAGTTATCAATAGTTTAGATGACCAAACTGAAGTATATAACGTACGAGCCACTTTTGCTAACGTACGGGACAACAGTTATATTCTTTATTGGTTGCTTTGTGGTGGTTCACATGCACACAACGTTTTGTTATAACACTAAGACAATGGTATTAAAATATTTTAAACAGTTTCCTTCTATATTTAACTTATTTGTATCGTTCTAGAACAGTTGATATGAATGACATTTTTAAAACAAATAAAACTAATGAAAATAGCGTATTCAATATTTATGTTTTTCTGAAAGTATCTGGCTTACTCTTCAGTCTTTATCATTTATTCCGAAACGTAATACCTTATAGAATGCAACCGTATTGAATTTCTCAACAGTTTGACCATTACTACTTTAAATAAGTGAAATTTACAGCACATGTTCGATTTTCATAAGCACATTCATTAATGCTAGGTGTGACCTTTCACCAGCCTATGTCTAAAAAAATATACTAGCCCAGCTGAAAAGATTTTTATACTGCGTACAGAACATGTCTACAATGCCTTTAATTGATTTAAAACTCATATTTGATGACATGAAAAAAAATGGAAAAAAATATGCCCATATGTCCACCTTAATTGGGAATGAGTCCTTACTGAATGTTTTGGTTATTGTTTTTAATTGGGGTTAAAGTCGTATTCAACACATATATTTAGGTCATATATACGACGACCAGCTTTTCCTACTATAGGTTTCCTGGACACTTTTATATCACCAATTCTAACTTACCCTACCACGAGGCCGACATCTCATGTAAAGGGTATGATCTACCGCGACCGGGCTCGAACCTGCGATCTCCGGATTCGAAGTCAGACATGCTAACCACTGCGCCACGACCGCGGATATCTTACAGAATGTTGTCAACACTATGATATGTTATTTCACTTTATATTTATATAGAGTATCCCTTGCAAGTTTTAATCACACATATATGGCTTTTTCTTACATATAATTGTACATTGTATATCGACTTACACACGACCCTTTTCATATTGCTAAGCTTCTGCAGCTGTAGTAATATGCGCACAAAGTTCAACACAATCAGAAATATAGATGTATGAATTCATCTTCTTCTATTTCAGGCATTGGTCTGACTATGGTGCTATGCTCACTTTGTTATATTTGGTATTTCGGCTCAGCATTTGGTTGGGTCTTCTATTTCTTAATACAGTCATTTTACCCAACACTTCCTTGGAGCACGTGTGATAATGAATGGAACACAGAGTTCTGTATAGGTAATTGTTTATGGCATACAATCTTTAACTAAGTATATGTTTTATGTGTTGAAATTTCTAGACGTTATCATACTTGGTAGTTTATCGTGTTTGTTGATAATGCGACATGTCTTTATCAATGTCAGCCAAAACTTTTTGTGTAATTTAAGATTGCTTTAATACCATTGACAAGGGTCCAGTTTCATGAAGCCGGGATTTGGATACTCGTGCCTTAGGGGTTGCGGGTTGGAATCCCACCCGGGGAGGTTATACCCATCCATGAAAATTTGACAATAATGTCGATTTTCCTCCATTGATTAGACAATATGGAGAAGATTCCGGCCTTGTGGAAGGGTAGGTGAGTACTGGTTATAGACAATGGTCCAGGAAAGCTAGGTTAGGTGCGCTGGACGCCGTAAAATGACCTAAACTGTGTTGACACGGCGTTAACTCCAATAAATAAAATAAGTTTCATGAACGCATTTCTATCTTAAATTTCTAGATTAACCTTGAATTTTCTATTTTATTTGCATTGCACTTTCGCAGTTTTTGTTATTCAAATTAAATAACGCAGTCTCCGAACGTTGTTAATGGCCCAAAAGATATGAGATTTTGAATGAATCTTATAACTTTACCCTGATATCCTCCACTAATTACCTACTTGTCACTTATTATTCAATCTTCACAGCCTGCAGCGCTTATACAAATTACATATCAGCACAATGACATTTATTTTTCGATGAAAGTCAGTTTCTGTTATATCAATCCTTAAGTAAACCCATCAGAGAGTAAAATCTATTATGAATCATTAATTAACGTTTGAACGAGTATCACAGATACATCATTATGTGGAGTAGCTATACATGTGTAATCAAATGAGTGTATTAAAAGCATTCCTGCCACATAAACAGCTTTACTCGATCAAAATACATATTTTCAGAAACTCATGGATGTATTTCGACAGTAATTTTAACAAACGCATCCACCATAAAGTTATTCATGTTTTGACAGTTGAGAAAAACAAACTATATAAGCTTCTCATAGTTAAGGCCAAAATATTTAAGACAATCTTAAATTTATCTAAGTTATGAGAGCGTTCGTGAAACCGGGCCATTGGGAGATATGGTAAAGCATTCTATAAATAGAAGGTGAAGATATCACCTCTATACTAAGACGCGCAACCGTCCCAAAATTCGGAGTTTGGTACACAACCGAATATAGTGCGGCGCATGAAGACAAAATCGTTGGATTTTTTCGTTTTTTTGACAAAATTGTGCTTAAAATGTAAAATAAATAATCACTCATAGCTACAGGAATATAAATCCATAGATACAAAGTACTTTTAAACCTCTATAGGTATAGGTGCATAGTTAAACCGTGTATTCTACTTTCGATTTCAAATTACTGTGTAAAGAATGACAGATGTAAACACGTTATGATGAAGGTTTAACTACCGGTTTAAAAGTTTAATTTAATGAGGATAGTTGGTTGCATAGTCAAATTTTATTGAGTAGACACAAAATTCATGCTCTATTTGTTCAGTATACTTGAAGGGGGAAATTGTTAGAATGTAAACATTGCCACGTGCTTTCAAGTAAATAAACAGTTTACCCGTGATGCGCGGCGTCTCCGTACAAAGGTCAGTCAGACCGTTTGTGTACAGAATGATGGTAAAGTTTACAATCAAGCGGTGCAAACTTTCGTGGAGCTTAGTTATGAAATTATTTCTACGGTCATTCTATCTCCTACCAATGATTCTTAAACATGTAGGGCACTTGTCAGTCACTGACGAAAGTATGTGCTTAGTAGTTGGTCAACAGCTATATCCAGAGATTTGGCCTTTCCAGGAACAGTGAGTAGGTTGACTGACCGCCGTTATATGACCTATACAATGTGTTGCTACGGCGTTAAATTACTCGCAATTGCTTCATTGCACATAAACTGAGTAAAAGCCTTCCAAAGCAAGGAGCTTGATGAATATTACCGGTAGCTCGATGACCAACTGAACATAATTAAGCATGAAACGAAGACTATTACTTGAAACTTATAATACACCATTGATTTCGGCAGGTCGGTTAATATGTGCTTACGAAGAAATACATCAGAAATAGAGATGTATAATTTCACCTTTATCCCTGGAATATGTCTTCTTTTCAACTTTTTCTTTTATCTTTCTGTGTCAATTAACAATGACAATAAAACGAAATGTAATATTTCAAGGCTCTTACCTGCTGTTGTTGATGGAACAGTGTTAACCCTTATCATGCTATATATCTTACTACTGATAATCCTCCCCACTGCTGAATTAATTTAGCTGATATTGATCAGCGGATGCCGTGGTGATAGGTGTTGTGTTTATCTGCTTTAAATTGGGTTTTTTTAGTGAATTTATCATACCATAACCTATCCTTTTTGAAAAGTACATAGAATACAGAAATTGAATATACAATTTTTATTGATTTTTGTCATCTAACCATCTGTTTAAAGTCTTCCATAAGACAGGAAAGAAAAACATACATGACAATATTTCAAAGATTTCGATATTTATGCTGTAAAAACCATGTCATGCGCTTTAATTTTTATTGATTTAGATGGGGAATGATTAGTAAAATAACACCATGCATATTACTAATGTGGCGTACCCGACCCCGCTCTCTCTCTCTGTCTAGGATCTGGGTCCTTGTTTGTTCGATACTTCGGTTAATCTAAAGTTCAATTAGGTGCTAGCTTCTTTTTAACTAGCGGTTCGTCAGGATGACACCAGTGACTAACTTATACGGGATAGTCACAGCCCGCTGAGTATTGAGACAAATACTCAGATGAAATGTGAATATGAATTGCCTTCTTCAAATGCCTAACTTCCGCAACGTTCGATGCGTACGCGCTCCTAAGGAGTGTGCACACCGCAAGCGTTCAGAAATTCAGGGATTTAAGGCAAGTTCAGATACTCTGAGTTAAGATCTAAATAATGAAAACACCTGGTTTGCTACTAAATTTATTTTTGAATAATGAACCAAAAGTGAAAACTAGATAACAAAAGTAAGATCATGAGGCGAAAACAAACTTTTAGGCGAAAACTTTAAAAACCAAGTAAGATGAAAATAAGTAATATAGAAAAGGCAAAAATTACTATAAGCGAAAACGTTAAAAGAAGTAGCATAAAAGTAAGGCAAAAATGAACTTAACATAACATAAAGTAAAAAAGATAGTAAAGACAAAAATAAGACAACAAAATAAGTGAGATAAGAAAACAAATGAGATAGGAAAGGCAAAAATATATACAAATATTTATATTAATACCCAAATTATGTCAGAGTCTTAACTAAAGTAAACAATGTCAAAAATACCTTATATTAAAACTAAGTCATAATCTGCATATGACTCTGCAGTAGTAAAAACAACTATTTCTGAGTAATAATCAACATTTCAATCAAACTAAGTCATAAGTAAATACATATTTACCGGTTGTCTGTTCCAATATAGAATTTAGAATCTAGTCACAAAATTAGAACTTAACTAAAACGAAATATCAATAACTAACCCATAATTAATTAATTAATTATTGCTTTTGCAATAATGTAGAAAAATACTTATCAAAACTTAGAGAAGGCAGCAGAGTGCCAAAATCAGGCTGTGCATCAGTTTATAAGACAAAGACAGGTGTCGCCTGATTGGTCAGTTCCAATTCTAATTACATTTTAATTGGTTGTCACCAATTAAGAAAAGTTGATTGACAAATGTAAGATGCTGATAAGCCCCGCCTACTGACTGGACATATGAGTCATTCAAGCTTCAAAGGTTTTGTATTATGTAACCTCTAAATTCCTTATGTAAAAAGTACAAAATCATTTTTGATTGATAATTCAAAAACTATAAATGATATCTAAAATTCAAGAGTATCAGTGAAATCAGCATATCATTATCTACAAAAAGAGACTAAACTTGACAATATTACTCTAAAGATAAAGAAAATGATATTTTCTTATCTTAGTTAATCTAATATTGATAATCAATAAGCCATTGAAAATTGTTAATTTTTCATAAATATAACAATATCAAAATATTATTTACATTTTCATTATCTGTGCATCATTCTGATTAAAATGAACCTATGGATGAATATTTTATCTTAAGAAATAATGAAATGATGACTTTGATGAATATTCGCTATAAAATCTTAAAAATCAACATTTAAGCAAAACAAACTACATATTATTGATCTGTACACTTTTTTGAATAAAATTAACCTATTGATGGCTATTCTACCTTAAGGAATAGTAAAAAGGTGATTTTGATGAATAAAATCATTAAATTGCTTATAAACTCTTAATAAACAATATTATCACAAAAATAAGCACATATTATTCATCTATAGATCATACCGATCAAAATAAACATATTGATAGTTAACTTATCTCGAGAAACAGCGAAAATGTGATTTTGATGAGTTAAAACCATTTTAAAAGTTAAAATGCTAATAGCCTGTAAATCGACAAAATCAAGCAAAATAACAACATAATATAAGTTCATCTAAATATAGTATTCCGGTTTCTAAGGAAATAGCACCCTTAAACTTGCCTATAACTATGTCAATATTCATTCAAAAGAATTTCAAAACATTTAAATATTCAAAAGTTATAAAATTAGTTTACAAAGTCACAATTCTCTATATAATTTGTCCTATCAGTATCATAAATCTACAATATATTTACCCCTCTAGGTGCCTATTGGTATTACATAACCTTTGGGTGGAACAAAGATACCCTGGTGAGCTCCAATTGACTTGGACATTGGTTGAAATAACTTTTAGTGTATTCATTATGTAATACTTAGCTGGTCAAAGCAAAAATCCAGACAATATTAAGTAATATATACCGAAAAATATGTGAATCAAAGAGTCAAAAAGACACCATGCTGAGTGCTAGAACTTTGAGATCCTGACATCAGATAAGATCTATATAAAAATGTTGCATAATACCTAATTGACAGCTGCAATGAATGCTGGGTAAAAATTGTTAGATATCTATTCCTAGCCTGAGTTGAAATATGTTAGAGCAAATTACAATCAAAGCACTGAAAGTACTGGGGTATTCATTGTGTTTAGATTTATTCAATTTTTGTTGGGTTTTATGCTGTGGCAACACCTTATATAGATTATATCACAGCGGTCAGTCCACCTACTCACTGTTCCTGAATAAGCTTTATCTCAGGATTTAGCTGTTAACAAACTACTGGGTGCATACTTTGTCAGTGACTGACGACTGTCCTACATGACTTAGAATCAGGGGAAGGGGACAGAATGACCGTAGATATTATTAATGCTGGCGATTACATTTTTTATCAAACTCTCTTCACAATAAAAATCTGCTTGAGTCATTTACAATATTGAACGATTGAATTTACGTATTACTATGACTACTGTTGTAATTAGTCAATGCTATTAACTGTTACAATATGACTATCACATTGTTTAATTAGTCTGTGTGTCAAAAAATCTAATATAGGAGAGATTTAAAACTATGTAATTGTTATCTGTTATGTGTGCTACGTATAAATTCCTTTTTTTCATTCGATGAACTGATTTAACAAAGAGGTTAATGTCGTCAAGTGAATGGGGTTATTTTTTGCAAAATAGTTGAAAGTGTTTTATATGCACAAATTATCCATATTATGTAAGAAAATAAACAAATGTTAAGATTCAAAGTGTTATGCTAAGATTTAATACCCGAGTTCATTAGTACACACAAACTAGAAAAGGTGATATATGTTCCAAACATTAATTATGTTGATGACTTCAACAAGTTCAAAGATACTATTTCGATATCACTCATTACTTCTTATCATTCATAGTCAACTGTGTTTCATATTTCATTTTACAGGCCCATTATTCTACTGATCGAGGGGTCGTAGGTTTTATTCATGGGCGGGGCATACTTTCGTTGAGCTTAGTTATGAAATAATTTTTACGGTAATTCTCCCTCCTACCACTCAGTCATCGATGCGATTTCTTTTTGGTTAACAGCTAGATCCAGAGATTTTGCCTTTTCAGGAACAGAGAGTGGATGGACTGATCTCCGTGATATAACCTATACAATATGTGTTGCTATGGCGTTAAGGCCTCAATGAATTGATCATATGTTCTATGAATTTTGTCTCAAAAAATAGAGCTGGCCAGCGAAAAAAAAAATTTTGAGAAGCGATCGAAAGGCGAGGAATAAATGTGTGATATTTTCATGAGAATTTTTATACAAATGGAAAAATACATGTTAAATATGAACATTATACAGAAAATCACATTATAGCATGTAGTTCAGAAAAGCATAATAAGTAACTTTTTAGTGTTTATACCAGTTGGTCATTTATTCAGCATATTGATGTGATACAATCATGTACATTCAAAGATGAAATATGTCAAAATCTTTCAAACTTGAACTTTATTATTTTGATATTGGGGTACAGGGCATATAGTTTTGATTATTTTGCAGGTTGTTGTAAGAAAGATTATTTGCTGTTAACATACATAAATGCTTTTCATAAGGTACATACGTCATAATTAACTGTATTTTGTTCCATTTGCATTTACTATACTGCATAGCTAATACACTAAGTGAATTCATTCAATATTAACCTTTAATTAAATACATGTACTTCCAATATTTCTGTACAATTTAGAATAAGCTCGGCTAACATCATGATAGATCAAACCTGTTGATGTTGGTGTTTTAGTAAAGTCTTAATGTTATTGGGTAAATAAGAGAATGACTCAACAACATACAACTGCTCAATATAATTTAGTAATCCAGAATGAGTACCAGTTGAGCACCCCCGTAAATATAAATGGACGAGTCTTGTTGACTTTTTGAGTACAAATAAAGTTATATTATTTGGATGATATGGGAACAACAAAACAACAAACAACTACTAAGATTAGTTAAGCCATCATGTATGAGGATTTTAGAGTCAGCATCCCTATAAAATGAAAATGGACCAAACTGGAAAACTTTAAAGTGAATAAATACAGGCTTGTCATAAATTATGTGAAAGAAAACAATTACATCAGAACCCTTCTAAAATAAAAATTGACTAAACCTTTAGGTATATAAATATAGTCTTGGGGTACGTTATGCAAAATTTATTTCAAAATAAGTCAGTCGAGTATTTTGGGGCATTAACAATTATAATGTTAAATATTCTACCCCGTCTTACCTGCTTGTCGTAAATAACACAGCAGGGGGACATGACGTCACATAACTAGAGCAGTGTAGAGTTGATGAAAACATCAAGTTTACGTCAGTGTTCAACTGATGATCAAACATGGTTGCATTTATAATTGATGTTTTCATTTTATAAGTGAAAAGTAACTAGAGCAAAAATTTTTTTTCATTTTCTGAATTTTAAGTGCGTAAATCTGACGAACATGATCAATTTTTTGTAGCCTAAACCAAAAAAAAAAAAATTAATAAAAATTAATTTCACGCGCCTAGGATTCGAACTCGCGACCTCTTGATTGGTAGTCTGACATGCTAACCACTAGGCCACAGACTCGAAGATGATTATTGTGCTAAATTTATATACATATACAAATGCATGACATATAAAAATGCGCAATGCACAAAATAATTTTTCTCCGTACACAGATAGAATAAAGTTTGATTAATGTGAAAACATTGAATATCATAATTTTAAGTACTATTTGTTTAAATTTGTATTTTTTTAACTCGTCTGCAATTGATAGTACTCGAGTATACACATTTTTCTGTTGCTATATTATTTTCTGGGTCGCAACAGAGTTCAATTATGTTGTTCGTTCTTTTTCTAATTTCTGGGAGCGCTGACATAGAAAGGAATTGTTTGCAAACAATTCCTTCCAATAATGTGAATGACTGTAAACTGCATTAAGAGAAACTGATTTAGTTTCGAGTACTTTCCTTCAATTCCTTTGTCTTCCGATGTCTGTCAGCAAATGCATATTTGTAGTCACGTGACTATAGTGCTTGATACGGAAACGTAGTTTCATTCATAATTTTTCATGAATGAAATCGATGTATACATCCGCGATTATCAGTTACGTAATAATTTGTCTACCATTGTTCAATTGTTCACAAATTTGTCAATACTCGGTGTCACTTCGAAGAAAGGTTTGATGTAGATCGAGTTAAATGCGTAATTAAATTGACGCGTAGGAATACACAGATGATCGATGAAACAAAAGAACTATTTGCGAACTATTTTATTGTAGCGGAATTATCCGGATGCTGTTCGGTTTTGTTGATTAGTATATAGGTCAATAGGTCAGTATAGGACTCCGATCGGAATACCGCTATTAATCTATTGGTAACAGAGTATTCATTGTTAAAAACAATGAATACAAAAAGAGTCAACTGGCGAAATACAGGTCCTTCACACTAATATTAATTGGGTAACTAGAATAACAAACTAACATATTCGTTGACCGATGCTCGGCATTATTTCCGTATGTATTGAATGATCACAGTATTCCAATATTATTTACACTCCAAAGAATTGAATAATAAACACTGATAAACACTACATACAACACACATACACGCATCTTCACACACAACACATTATAAATAATTATAAAACTTGATGTCAGTGAAAACATAACATAACAATTAAAAAAAATTTAGGACAATAATTATAATACAAGTGAACTCCAACAGGCATTTTTAGTCCTCATTCGCTTCAGGTTGAAGCCTATAATCCTTCATAGAATTTCACGTACAATAAAATCATTTTCAAAAAATCGCTGCACATTTTTTTCGATAGTACCATCCGTGAAATTAATATCACAATCGCTGTCACCACTAAAATCACTATCTTTAAATAATTCTTCTAAAACATTGTCTAACGAAAATCGTTTTCTTGCGTAACCCGCCATTGTTAGTATTATGAAAACTCAGCCAGAAATTAAGTTTGTTTTTCGCGCGTAAAGCTAGATTAAACTTCTATTGGACAATAATTTAATCAATATCGTCATCAACAAGATATCGGCCTACGATAAAATAAATTTTGTACATATGCCGATCTATTTTAAGCATAATAAGAGGATAATAAGAGGGTGTAACTTAGAAACATATGCATCGCGACTGTAGGTTGCGCTCAGCAGTGGGAAAATGATAAGATCATCGCGACCTGTGGTCGCGTATAGCATGATAAGGGTTAATTGAATGATAATAATTTATATGAATCACGAAGTCACGATGATATTCTTTTCATGCTCGATTATGAACACGTCTTTAGACTAAGTGTGCGATCCCAGAATGTCTTGTGCATTCACGTGTCACACTTGGCTGATCTCCGCCACACTGGTTGCCGCTATTGCCACGGCTTAAAGTAACAAGCCGGGCACCACATTTCTCATGATGTTGTTACATAATTTACATTTACAGATGCAAACACTAATGTAACCTTACGTTTGTCTAATTTAACAAGAGATACCAATACCACAGTTCAATTACGTACATCTGGAACCGAATATTGGATGTAAGTCATTACTTTTCTTTGTTATAAGATCTGCACCCGTAGCGGCGCCACCAAGGCCCAAGCTGACGCCCCAGACATCAGCGCTCACCACAGCTGAACTCGTACACTCCACCACCCAGCTTAAATGGTTTATTCAGTATAACCTGCATTATTGGTCATTACTATCCGCTGTAATTGGTTAGTATCGCTTTAAACGAAAATCACTATATTTTGAACCTGTTATGAGCTGCCATTTGTTGCGAATGTACAGTAGCAATCAATGTTCTTAAAAAGATCAAATTACCTGCATTAAGTGGGCATGATCTATCAAGCTGTAAATTGACTTAGTGTCAGCACCATTTTATAAGTGAACCAGCCATCACTCTATTGTCTACTCACAACATATTATAAGTAGTTGCATATCCATCATATAATTGATTAAAACATATGCCTTTGACATTCATATTTATATATGGTGTGTAACATGTATGCACATTTGAATAATAACAATAATAATATTTATTTGGCAAAATTACAAAGAATACATATATTAAAGACAGCATGTGGTAATTTACTATGACAAGCACCAGGGATGGCACAAAAAAGGCAAGCCCTTATTTCCATTGTGGTCCCTATGTGTTGGTGGCGTGACATAGAGCGACAATGATAAAATAATGAAATGAAATAAGATTTAGACCAATAAAATGAATTAATACATAATAAGACTTATTATAACAGGTATATGAACATCGATGTAAGATGTTAAATGTACTCCAGGCAGATGATATCACAAAATAATCACAGAAATTGTTAATTGTAATGATGATATGTCAATTAAAAGTACTAATATATACACTGAGGTCCAAAAGTTTCTTTATACCTTTCAATGCTGAGTTTCCACAATGGACTAGTCTGTCTTCAATTTTTAGACCTATCCATTTCCATTTTTAGGGATTTCAGGATAAAATTAGACAATGGGCAGCCAAATACAAAGAGCACATGTGGTTTGGCTGACATGGCTCTTTGCTGGTGGCAAAGGCTTTTCTTATTTGGCAGTGTCATTTTATGGGTTAAACATGTTAAATTTTGATGTTTTCGAACATACTAAGATTAACATATACTTCACATATTGTTGTTGGTTTCACAACTAATATACTTTTGAACAGGGACCATCAATTATGTTCTTTCATTGCATTTCCCTTTTTTATCAGATACTTCATAAATGTTCAAGTGTTTTTAGAGAAAATATGAAAACAATGTGTAAAGAAACATTTGAACCCCAGTATTGTAATTATTTTATTGTAGAAACAATGTTTTACGTTTATCTTCTGGAATAGACGATCTTGGTTCCGTGCATTTACACTTAGTTGGCTGCCTTTTTCTTGGTTGGTTCCTTGTTTTCCTGTGTCTTGCCAAAGGAGTTAAAACTTTAGGGAAGGTAAGAAACTACAATGTTATTATTTTGTTAACCATTTCAAGATGAACGTAGGTAATGGCTAAAATAGAAACCAAACTTAAAAACCTCATGCAATCTGATAAAAGTCATATTTATAATTCTCCGCTCACCTTCTCGCTACTTTAAGTTCTGGCATTTACGTTATTTGGGTCATGTTAAGGTGACCTTTTCTCATTAAGATATTTAAGGCGCAATCATTATGTTTAGTAACTTGAATACATTGTCTACGTCACGCAATTTGAAAAGAGTCGTCCAATTACAGCCTGTGAATAACACCGCCGTCAAATTAGCTCGCAAGCATCGATCTTAAAATAGAAATTACGAAATCAAGATGCTATTAGTAATGCTTTGTTTACATGAAAGCTACGCATTGATTGGTCGACGCAAATGTCATGTCGACGTGACCCTCGGAGCGACTATAAGAGATTGTATACGACAGAGGTCTAAATGATACCTGTTTAAGGAGATTGAAACGCATTGGTCTCCGGTTTATTGTCCGTAAGAAGTTGTATCTGACCATTACATTTATTGACTGATTTCTAAATTGTGAATTATGGAAAAATCAGGTAGAGGTTTAACGTCTTAGGCAATCACATTCCTCATCTAAAGTCAATATAATCGGTATCACTGACAGTCTGCGCGGTTCCAACGTAGGGCTGCAACGGTTCGATACATCGAAAATCAAACGTGAGAGTGCCGATTCGATTTCGATTTGGAAATTTTACATTTTAAGCTCGACTTTTCGAAGAAAATGAGAGCTATTGCTTTCACTTTTGCGTCGGCATTGGCGTTGGTTTTCAGGTTAAAGTTTTTTTTTAAACTCTTATATCTTCAACACTATCCAAGTTATTTTGTTGAAAGTTGGTATACTTATTTAGTGGGACTATGTTAACCATTCTGTAAAAGATGAATTATGTTTAGTGTTATTGCCATTTTATACTTAGAAAAATGCAAAATATGAGGTTAAAGTTTTTCCTATATAGAATATCTTCAATACTGATATTTGTCGTAAAGTTTGTATACTTACGTATTTGTCGGTACGATATCTACACGACTATGAAGAGACGTATCTGTGGATGAATTATTTTTGGAGTTATGTCCCTTTATACTTTAACATTTAAGATTAAAATTTGTTCTAATGGGATAAGTTTAATAATTTTAAATATATCTAAATGAAAGTTTTTATGCATATTCATCATTTCTTCATCTATCGGACTATAAAGTGACATAAGTCTGGATTAATTATTTTTTGAGTTATTCCCCTTTATACTTAAATATTTAAGGTTTAAGTTTGCTCAAACTTAAAATATATTGTTTGATAGAAAGTTATAATGCTTTTTTATCAGTATTACATCTACTCGACTGTAAAGGGATTAACTCTTGATGAATTATTTTTGGAGTTGTGCCCCTTTCCAACTTTTTAATTAGAGTTAAAGCTCTTCGAAGTGAAATATTTTCAATACTCATCAATATATTTAAATGACAGTTAATATGCTTATCCATCAGTTCTATATCTACACGACTACAAAGGGATATTACTCTTGATGATTTTTTGGAGTTATACCCCTTTCCTTTAATATTGAAATTTGTTCAAATTGAAATATTTATAGTTCCTTATAAAGATATTCAAATCAAAGTAGGTATGCTTAGAAATTCATTGATTCTATGTCTACTTTACTCTGAAGGGACGTTACTATAAATGAATGTTTTAGGAGTTGTGTCCCTTTTATATTTTACAAATACGAATTGGTAATTATTGTTTGACTGATTTATTTCCTTTCAAAAATTAAGTCCTGTCTTGAAATCATTTTTGATGTTTAAAGATAAGCCTTGCCATAAACAAAGCACCTAAAAAGTCGAGCTCACTGTCCTTGGACTGCTGTTGTTTTTCTTAGTCAAAACACTACATTGTTTTATCCAAGAACCATGACGGTCGTTTATACTAATGACTGTAACTACGTATATCGGTCAAATCATGAGTTGTAGATTCCTTTTAAACTTTAAGTTAAACCAGTCGACTACGGAGAGAAGCCTTGACCAACTTCCATTATACATTATAATATTCATTTATAGACATAACAACAAGATCAAATTCTTTGTTTACCAAATTTTGTAGAAATGCTGCGCAGTGGGACTGATTCAAAATAGGCTCAAGTTATTTTATACAATGTTTCTCAACCACACGTGGTTATATCAAAGTTAGGTAGTTTCGACTTGGTTTAATTACATGGACCTTTATAACTTTATAAATATTGTACCACAGGTCAAAATAAAAAAATACCCTGCCCAGTCTTGTTGTGCAGCCTACCTTTTTTCAACATATTAGGCTACTAGCCTATGAATCAACATGCTAAAATGCATATAGATACAGGTCGTCCACGTAAATATTGCGTATACAAGCATTGTCCATTGCCGGTTTCATTACAAAATAATATTTAGGGGTGAATTAGTTTTACAAATTTACAGTTTAGTTAGTTTACGCTTATTTATGAAACATAATTATATAGAATTTATAATGTGCATATACACTATTTAAAATAAAGGTTTAATATTAAAGTGGTATGTTTAATTCATTAAAATGCTATTCATGTATTAACTTATTCACCTATGTAATGGAAAAGTCCATTATTTAAAGTACAAAAACACGCATGACCTAGAATACGACTTGTACATATATTGTACACATAATGAAGAAGAAAACAAAATAATGTAATTGTCAAGATATTACATTTTAAAAATTGCATAGGATGTGAATATATACGCGTACAGTATTTTTATGATATAATAACTAGACATGAAGTTATAGGTTTGTAAATTAAATGAACTGTTATATATTGCGCGTTTTTGTGTAATTATTTTTATTGTTTTTATTTATTTGATTTAGCATTATTTCAATATATTATGTTCAAAAATCGTTTCTCCAAGAAGTTGTTTATTAATATTTGCTGTTGATTTGGCTGTAGATCATGAATAGGTCCTTATCACAACATAAATATAGTTTTTAATTATTTAACTATACCGTTGTAAGTGGTCTTTCGTCTGAACATTCTGTACATTAACCTGTGGTGAAAAAGACCGAACTCAAGGATTTTAAAGCGTTGATATCCCTGTGTTTTTACAAAAATGAATATATTAATTTATCTTACCTCGTACAGAATACTCGTTTTTCATTGGCCGAGAGCGGTCACGTGCTGACCATGTATTATCCCATATTAGGTCAGTAGATTCTAATATCCAGTCAGTAACAAAATTTATAAATGATAGCGCTGACGAAACCTTATTTTTCTACTCCAAAATTAATTCGAACTAACTACATCGATAAGGGGAGTTCACTGTGTCAATATTGTGTGTCCTTTTCGTCAATAACAGTCGCGTTTCGGTTTCTTTCGGTCAATAAACAAGATGGCAGCCAACATTGATCTATATTAGATCAATGGTAGCCAAGCGACGATTCGGGCAGACATTGGGCACGTTCCGCAAGGCAATCGCTAGCTAGCGATTCGTCTCCTGGTACCCTCGATTTGGTGTCATATAGTCAATACTTTTGGTGCAAGAAAGGTACCAGAGGACGAATCGCTATCTAGCGATTTCCTTGCGGAACGTGCCAATTGCTTTAGTGATACTCTCTTGTCCGTGTTCTTTGATGCTAAAATTCAGATGGGGGTACTCGGTAAGATAAATTCGTTACACAGTCAGTTACTGACCGGATACGGTGTGATACCGGGTCAGTGAATAAATATTGGGCTCGAGCTACGCTCTTACCCAATATTAATTTACTGACCCGGTATCACACCGTATCCGGTCAGTAACTGACTGTGTAACTAATAATATCTACTTGTGTTAAGGACATATTTTATTTTCACGTTACTCAAATTTCCGTTTTATGTAAAAAACATCCGGCAAAAGGAATAATTTGCATAATTTTAATTCTACAAGGGTCAGTGATTATAAATTTTAGAACAAACTCTATTCTCAATAACAACCTTATTAAAAGATAATTGTTTTTTTTTAAATAAGACTAAACCTTGACCTAATTTACAGTGGTGTTGGGTTAAAATTGTTTCAATGAGAATTTTAAAATAACCCTCTGTTCGAGTACAATATTTATAAATGTAACAGGCTACTAGAATTATTTTACATGTTCTTGGGCAAGTGATATCTTAAAATATACATGTCCGGGGTAAAAAATGCACTTGTCTAGAAGTTCAATGTTCAAAAAGACATTGAGAAATATGGCATTAAATACATACTAAAAGTAATAATAAATAATTGCCAATATAATGCAGTGTAGTTCACTGTTGAATTTGACTTAAACATTTAAACACTTACATTATTAAATATTCTTGTCCATAGACAAGTGTGATTGATTTGTTTACTTGTCCGCAGACACAAATGTACCAGTCGGACAAGTCGGGCATAGGATTTTAACACCCCTGAATTTACGTTTTGTTTCTTCTTATTTCAGGTGGTTTATGTTACAGCTATTTTACCATACTTCTTACTGACTGTGTTGTTGATACGTAGTGTTACACTAGAAGGAGCTTGGTCAGGTTTAAGACTTTATTTCATTCCTGACTTTACTAAACTTGGAAGTGGACAGGTAAGAAGCACCATGTTATGGCCAAGTACATTCTTTAAAGGTGTCGCTCTGTGACTGTATGTTGAAACAAGATTCGTAATAATGTCAGAAGTCAGCATTCGGAACTCATCGGCGCTTTTCTGTGCCAAAAAATGCCACCTTAGAAGATGAATGACTTTTAATTTTGCGTTTTGTAATCATTACATTTTCTTATGGATATGAAGTTACAAACATATCACAAACTTTTTATTGGTTCATTGATACATCAGCCATAGTTTTTGAGGCTGATAAATAACTTTGCTGCACCTCAAAAACAAAATACACCGCCAGCATATTAGAATCTAGTTTAAATCCACAACGACAATTGGTTTGCCAGTGATCGTTTTAAGTCAGATACTCTTTTTAGGGTCTTGTCTTCTTTGTAGTGTCCTTATTATAACCAAAACTACACTCAAACCTTTCCTCTTGTTTATTGACTGTGAAGAAGGTCTCTGTTTTACTGTAGCTGTTTCAGATATGGTTTCACACTTTTTCATTACCTTTGTAAACATCTTAGACAAATATAAAGATTGACACATTTATTTACTGACGGCTCAATAGATGGTAACAAAGTTGGTTGCGCTGCATATGGAAATTCTTTTGTTGCAAGAATGCGACTGCCTGACCAGGCATCCATATTTACAGCCGAAGTCAAAGCAATAGATCTTGCTTTAACATACATATCAAATAGTTTTAATAACAATTTTATTATTTTTTTCAGTTTCTCTATCTGTATTATTGGCCATTAAAAATCGTAGTTCAGACAATATTCTTATTAAAAGTATCGAATTAAAATTACATGAAATTTTAAAATCTAAAATAGTACACCTCTGCTGGATACCAAGCCATATTGGTATACAAAGAAATGAAAAAGTTGATATTTTAGCTAAAGAATCTTTAAACCTTCAACCAGTAGATATCAAATTACCAAGCAGTGACTTCAAATGTTCAATAAACACGTTAATTAAGTCAAAATGGCAAACAATGTGGAACAATGCAATTTTTAATAAGTTACGTGACATAAAGCCAACCCTTAATTCATCTTCGTCAATTATATTTTCTAATCGCCGAGATCAAATAGTGATTTCGCGATGTAGATTTGGTCATACCAGATTAACACATTCATACCTTCTCAAAAGAGAGGAAGCACCTAAATGTATACCCTGTGACGAGCATTTCAATGTCAAACACGTTCTTTTTGACTGTTAGGATCTTAAAGACATCCGTGACAAACATTTTAAAGGTAACTCACTTAAAGAACTTTTTGAGCCTGTACCATCACATGCGATACTTAACTTTTTGAAGGAAATAAATGTATATAAAAAGATATAAAGCTTCACATCATTAATATCGTTTGAATTAATAGTATCATTTATTGCTTTCGGCGCGATATGACTTTTTTGTGTTGGTGCGCCGTAAAACCCAAACAAACAAACAAACAAACTTGGATTGAAATGGATTGGCTGCCAATATTTGTGTTGTTTTCCTTTCAGTTATGGCTGGAAGCTGCTGTACAGTGTTTTTATTCACTAGGACCAGCCTGGGGTGGAGTTATCACAATGGCTAGTTTTAACAAATTTAACCATAAGGCATTACGGTAATATATGAGTGTATGCTGTTTATGTGATTGTTATACTTTGGTGTACCTTTGTCTATATCCCAATTGCCCTTTCACAAGACTGAACACATCTGCATATATCTTATAAATAGAAAAATATTTTCATAAAAAATCAGGATAAAGCTTGAAAGAATAACCCTTGGATACTAGATTTAAATTCTGTGCAAAGCCTGGTGTGCCAGAAACCCGTGCTTATTTCGAAGACTTTTGCAAATCTGCTGCTCCACAAATCGGTGCTCTTTCCATACATGATTTAAATATTATGTGTTTCAGTTTAGTATCGAGAGTGCGACATCCATTTTAACCACTTCAACACGCTGTTTCATTTTACTTAAATGCGCAACTATTGTAATGAACTATCATCTACAAATGGTTTATTTATAAATCAAAGTATTTAGTGCGGATTCTATGAGGGCCATGAAAGAGAACCCTAAATTGACGGTCTATTGTTAACATATTTTGACCCACTCTGATATCACAAAATGTTACGTGTTATAACCACCCTGTAATAAAAATATACATTATTTTCAGGGATACATTAATAGTATGTTTTGCTGATGGATTTACGGCAATTTATGGAGGTATTATAGTGTACTCGGTGTTAGGTTTCTTATCACACGAGACAGAAACACCTATAGATAAACTACCACTTTCTGGTACGTGTACTGTATAATCCTTTATAACATAGTCATGTACTTTTTCAACCATAAAATGTATCCAATCAATTACTCATGTGTCCCATCCAAGCTTTTGATATGTAACATGTACGTAGTTACCTATTCAACCTAACTGTTCGTACGGTCGTTTGCCAATTTGTCCGTTCGTTCTATTTTTCGTCTGTCCATTCGTTCTATCGTTCTTCCGTTAGTTCATACGCCAGTTTGTTCGTCCGATTGTTTGTTCGTCCGTCCGTTCGTTCGTTTGCTAACTCGCCGTCTAATTCAATGTTTCTTATCCTTATTACAGGAGCTGGTTTATCATTCATAGCTTACCCTGAAGCATTGGCACGTCTTCCTGGAGCAAATGTCTGGTCAGTGTTGTTCTTTGTTACCCTTGCATTAGTTGGAATCGATACTCAGGTTGGTACATGAGCGTAAAAGACTAATGTTATCTTATATGTACAAACCTTGAACCATGGTACACACAGTACCATTCATCTTTATTAAGGAATTAAACATAATTTGTAGTGCCATAGTATAACTAAAGTCTTTTGTAGTTTTATATTAAAGATACTAACCTTTGCAGGCATTCAACATCAAAATAGCAATTGCACTATCATGTGAAATATTAACATAATTTAAAAACCAGTCAAGATTCTTATACATTGTAAAAGCTAATGCATCAACCTTTGTTTAATGATAATTGAGGGAAAATTTAGTTTGCATTGAGCCTTATGATAATAACAGTGGCGCCTTTCACAAAAATTCTTACGACATAAATCATCGTAAGCCAAACGCAAGAAACATTCATTTTACGGTTATTTTTTGGCTAATCAATTCAACATTTTATTGAATTATGTAAGATATTGTTTATCTTTTGAATATTATATCATAGTTATGTTTTATTATTCTGCTGACTTTGAACTGCAAAATTTATGAAATTGACTTGCGATATTTTTCGTAAAGGGTTTTTGTGAAAAGGTGTTCTGTACCTTTATCACATCATTACTACCTGTGACTGTTAAATGAATGGACATTGGAACAGAACTGATTATTCTCTATTTGACAATAAACGTACGATAGAGATTGCAAGAGGGAAAATAATCATAAAAATTATTTCATGACCAAACTACACGAAAGTACGCCCCACCCGGGAATCCAACTCATGTCTTCTCGATCAGAAGTCTTGTGTGCCCCCGTATTACACAGTCAGGCGAGTCTAGTACACAACCTTACGCTTGACTTGTTTTTTATTTCAGTTTGGAACATTTGAGACGGCTTCTAATGCAATAATAGATTTAAACTACGAGAAGTTATATAAATATAGAGTATGGATCTCCGCTGCTATTGTATCTCTTGTATTTTTAACAGCCATTCCTATAACAACCTCAGTAAGTTCTGTTGCTCAGCCAACGATAACCAGTCTCATTTGGGTATACGTATCATTAAATTTTATTGAACTGTCAGTGGCAATGCGATAACCCTGTTGACTAAATGCTACAATACTTCTGTACCCAAAAGGTTATGCTTATCTATGTACGGAGAGACTCTAAAAATGTCGTGTATGTAAATCAGTGGGGTGAGGGTATGTGTCACTGACAGGGAATACAAATTTAACAATACTACGATTATAGTTTACGATTTAGTCGCCGACTTCAAATCACTGTAAACTTACACTGGTAGATGGAATCTCAAATAGGAACCAAGCTACAAAGGAAACAGTTGCTTCCTGAGAATAAGAACTTAGTATTTGGTGCTACCCTAGAACGATTATAATGTTTTGACAAATTAATTGCAGTGCGAGTAGAAATAAGTTCAAACAACTTAGATTTATCAATGTTAAGTCCTATTTCCAGTTCCCAAGTACTGATCGAGCCAGTAAAATAAAGTTTCTATATGAAGAAAACGACGAGGTAGGTATTGGGTGTGGTTTGGACCATTGCGGAGCTGGCTATGAAATGATTATAAGAACTAAGACATCCTTTTACTATGATTTGGTAAACTTTCCATGTATGTGAAGACAGCAGTAACGGCAGTACAGCAGTAAAGCCTTACTGTTAGAATTTTAGGCAGTAAGACTTTACTGCTGTTCTGCCGAAAATTTTAACAGTAAGGCCTTACTTTTGTACTGCTGTACTGCCGAAAATTCTAACAGTAAGGCTTTAATGCTGTACTGCTGTACTGCCGAAAATTCTAACAGTAAGGCTTTAATGCTGCACTGCCAAAATTCTAATAGTAAGGCTTTAATGCTGTACTGCCGAAAATTCTAACAGTAAGGCTTTACTACTGTACTGCAGAAATTTCTAACAGTAAGGCTTTAATGCTGTACTGCTGTACTGCCAAAATTCTAACAGTAAGGCTTTAATACTGTACTGCTGTACTGCCAAAATTCTAATAGTAAGGCTTTAATGCTGTACTGATGTACTGCCGAAAATTCTAACAGTAAGGCTTTACTGCTGTACTGCCGTTACTGCTATCTTCACATACATAAACTTTCCGCCATATATGATTCCACATTGGCAATACCACGTGACTATGACATCACAGGTGCTACGGTTTCACACCGTATAACCCGCTAAATCGGGCGCGCGAGGCTAATTCGGGCGATATCCAATACGCTATATTTTTGCATCACAACCAGTGTAAGTATTTTGGTTATTATTCTTTATATATTTAATTTCATGTTATGATAGTGGCACCAATCTGTTGGGCTGGGTTTGGCGATTCAGCACATTGGTTTATATTTTCTAAAATCGAAAAAATAAGAAATTTAAGGCGAGTTAAAGACACTCGAAGCCTAAAAAAACCGTTTTTCTAAGTTTAAAGTCATTTTTCATCTAAACTTTCGCAACAAAAGGTGTAATTCTTGTGTTTGTCTTGTAGCGCTGTCTCTTTTCTATTAAAATGTCAATTTGCAACCGTTGAAACTGTATACTTTTCAAGAAATCGCCGTTTTACTTCACTGTACTCAAAAATTGAAGCTAAATCGGGCGAAGTTGCTTTGTATTTAGCGCTAAGTCGGGGAGCAGTGGTCTTTGGGATACATAGCTTACGGAAATATCTTCTAATTGACAAGTTAAAGATTATATCCCACTAGAAAAAGACTTAACTACTAAATCTTGTATTCAGTTATTTATGGAAGTCATTAGATGATTGAATGTCACTTACTGTTTTTGGTAAGTACGTTGTACTTGAGTACCATGAATACCTGACTATCCGATCTTTATAGGCAAGGTATTAATAATCAATTAAGTCAGCTTTGTTCTAATCGAACATTAAAAACATATGGAGAAGCTACCTAGAATTTATTGTTTTAATGGCTGAAAAAAACAACGTTTTTAACTAGTAATTAAATTACATGGGATTTATCCGTGTCGTTTTAATCATTCTAGCTCGTTTTCTTTAGCCACAGCAACTTGTTGAAACTACACATTAGTAACTCTGTCCGGTACTCTTTTAGGGTATCGTACAAAACTGGATGTATTACCTCCCTTATATTGTCAATAACATATTCATAGATTTACGTCCCTTTAAAGCTATAAACCAATAAAAAAGTCCGTCGTATGCTCACACAACAAATAGAGATGTCCAAAATGAGTAATTAATGCTTGGGATATATCAAGATATTAACACAAAGACTTTCCTGGTGTTACATGGTATGTACGATTTCATGTCAGAATGGTGTTTATAACATTGCGGATAATTGTAAAGGAGATACTACTCGTACATGTATTGGAGTTTTGAAGTCGTGAAAACTAATAACAATGAATCAGACATCAACCCTGGTCATAACTACTATAAATTAAAGTGCTAATGTGTTTAGGTGTTTAACTAGAATATTGCGTGTTACTGATCTATGACTGGACAATATTCAGCATTAATGGTAGGAATATAAAATTCACGAATTGTCAAAACCTTCACAAGCTTGTGTACATGGTTAACTTTAAATTACATTTCATCAGAACATTTTGCTCTGAATAAATGTTCTAGTACATTTAAAAACGCCACACATAATAGCCATAACCTTAGTTCACTAGCCCAAAGCCCCAGACTAGTGAAAACTGATTATGGCTAGTGAAAAATAAGTGAATTCATATTGCCAGATATAATTTTTAAATCTACCACTTTAAATATAATTATTTTTATTTTATTTTGATACAACAATGTTGAGCTAATCATTACTGCAGCAAGCCAGCTAAATATATTAAATGAAACATAATATTTAAGTGTAAGTTGACCAATATGATTGTGACAGAGACACAACTTGACACATATGATGGCTGGACAACTGTCTTTCAAATGATGCCATTTTAACCTAGTTTTATGTTAGTTTGACAATGCAGGGATGTACAAATAAGACTAATGCATACATTTTTGCCCCTATTTTTAACCATCAATATGTATTTCAATTAATTTAAGACAGTGAATTTTCTCAAATGATACAAGGTGTGTAAATACATTGTACTTCTCAGTGCATGAAATCATGCAATGCATTCTTAAGTTGACATCATTTCCTTGCATTCAGAATACAATTTGTTGTAAAGTGCAAAAGAGGATATTTGCCAAAGTTTGCTTAATATCATCATAAGCTTTATAATACATTGTATATACATGTAGCCTTTTTGATAACAGAGTTGATCATTTAAATACAATGTACTTATTTTTTTAATGAGGGTCTGTAGATCAGTTAACAGCCTGCCAAGATTCTCACTTTTCCTCCATTAATGAGGTAAATCAAGAAATTGCTTGCCTTGTGGAAAGGTAGGTGAGTTCTGGTTATAGAAAGAGTCTAGGAAAGATAGATTAAGTGTGCTGGTCATTGCAAATTGAACTTAATTGTGTTGAAAAAGCATTAAACATAGTATAAAATCTAACATTTCTTTATCAAGCTTCAGAGGTATGCATTTGACAATAAAAATAAAAATTGGGTATTTTGTAACTATGGTAATCACATTTTCAAAGTCACTTCCTATTTACTTTATACACAAAGAGTAGGTACATGGTATGGAAAGGTTATTCTTAATCTGAATTTAGGTTTTGGTCATGTGACCACAATATTATTTTAAGCATTCAAAGTACCTCAAATACACCATTTTCACCTTTAATGATTGGTGTACAATTGATTAATTTCCTCTGTATGATTATGTTCATTTATATATTATTTGAGTTAGCCTGTTTATTCTCCTTTAAACATACACATACATCCCTGTCTCTCCTTTAATATATTTGAAACATGTAAGTATTGTGCTTTCTTATGTAGAAATCTAAGCCCCTCAAGAAAGTTTCAAAATGGGCAAACCTGATAACTAGTCAAATGTATGTACATTGTATACGAATATTTATACTATAATTCATTAATAAAAGCTTCTCATTTAATGTATCTATTTTCATTTCAGGCTGATATCATGGATGATCTCTTTAATACAATGTATTAATATTTCCCCCAATAAAATCTACAGTAACAGATGTTTCACACTTCATAGATTCTGCAGAGGGTTCATTATTAAATGTATCAGCTGAACTTGAAGTACAGGCTGTGGAAAATGCTTCAAGTTAGGTTGGCTACTTAGACGCCATATAAAAACACATTCTCTAAATAGATGTAATCAATGTAATGAAAACTTTTCTTCTGACCAAGAATATTTAATGCACAAAGATAGCCATTCAAATCATCTTTGCCCTAGTTGTTGTAAAAGTTTGTCTTCTTTATTTTGGGACAATCGATGGTATCATATTCTTATTCATTTCTCAATACTGGAGGATAATATTATTGGACAAACAGGAATGGTAGAGCAAATTGCATTGGCTAAAATATAAGTCAAAAGTTCGCTTAGTCAGCTGCACCAAAAACCGTATAAAAAAACCTGTTTCTCAGTCAATTTGTGGTCACTTTTAATCAAAACTTGATATGAAATCTTTTATAAAGCAACTGCTCCCCGACTTAGCGCTAAATACAAAGCAACTTCGCCCGATTTAGCTTCAATTTTTGAGTACAGTGAAGTAAAACGGCGATTTCTCGAAAAGTATACAGTTTCAACGGTTGCAAATTGACATTTTAATAGGAAAGGGACAGCTCTACAAGACAAACACAAAAAATACACCTTTCGTTGCGAAATTTTAGATGAAAAATGGCTTTAAACTTAGAAAAACGGTTTTTTTAGGCTTCGGGTGTCTTTAACTCGCCTTAAATTTCTTATTTTTTCATTTTTAGAAAATATAAACCAATGTGCTGAATCGCCAAACCCAGCCCAACAGATCGGTGCCACTATTATAACATGAAATTAAATATATAAAGAATAATAACCAAAATACTTACACTGGCTGTGATGCAAAAATATAGCGTATTGGATATCGCCCGAATTAGCCTCGCGCGCCCGATTTAGCGGGTTATACGGTGTGGGTTTGAAGAAGTATACAATGAAAAATCAGCCTCGACTCAAAGTTTTAAAAAGCTGTAAGTCTTATAATTCTTCCTAAAATTTCAATGATACCTACGGGAGGCTATGCAGAAAAATGTATCATCGCATTACATCTCTAGTTTGGTAGTTTTAGATAACACCCTGGGAAATTATTCCTTTTCAGCGTACTACAGTAACAAGCTGTTGCCCTTTTTGAATAAGAGAATCGTTGGTAAGTTTTCCAGGGTGTTAGCAAAAAGTATAAAAATGGCGTTGGAGATGTTTTGCGCGGCAAATAGTACACACTTTGTTTGCTTAGTTTTAAGTAGGTATCATGTAATCTGACAAGAATTAAAATACTTACAGCTCTTTTAACCTCTCAGTCGAAGCGGATTTTAACTGTTTTTTTACTGTAGCACTTGTGATGTCACATACATGTGGTATTGCTAACATGGCTTCTTTATTTTGAAAAGAGATGCCTATGAAATCAAACATAACAATTAAACAGATATAATCTAAGATAGATAACTGTGTATTGAGTAATCTATTCAACATACCTACAATTATCATCTCCTAATTTTCAACTTTTCTCCACTTATCCAAATACAGCCACTAACTTCTTTCTCCACCTGATTTTGATCGGCTATACATGTAGTTGCAATTAGGGGTGTAACGGTTAACCGATATACCGGTTAATATTGCAATACGAGTTCTAACGGTTTTTAACCAGTTCGCTTTTTCTTGAACCGGTTTTTGTAGTTGAGTGTCATACTGCTTGTTTTTATCAGAATCTGATAGTTAAATGTTTAAACAAATGTAAAAATGAATTGAATGCTTGAAATACTCTTACTGTGCTTCTAAATGTTAAACATTTAGTCAATTGAAAGAAAAATATTTTCAAGAATCTGTTTCAAACCATGCATTTTTCTAACATATAGACCATTTTACATTTGTAATTCAAACATTTGGATAAGAGATCATTTGAAAATACCCATATGCGTGCTATGCTGATCCAATTAGGACGAGGTGCATGCATTAATTAATGCTTTGCATGTCTACGCGAAAAAACCGGTACGTATTGCAATATATTGCAATACGGGTTCTGCATATTGCAATATATTGCAATACGGTTTTTACCGTATTGTTACACCCCTAGTTGCAATGAGATAGCTCCAAAAGGTTATTGCGTTTGAAACTATTGATCCATTGGTTTTGTTATGTATTGCTACTTATACATTGCCTGTAAATGGATTTCGAAAATATATTAATCCTGATGGAAACCTGATGATAATTAAAATACTTATAGCTCTTTAAAACTTCAAGTGGAGGGGAATTTTTTCATTGTATTCTCTTCATACCGTAGCATTTATGATGTCATAGTTACGTGTTAATACCACCGTAATTGTGTAAAAATGAAAAAAATAATTATTAGGTTTTCAGGTGCATGTAAGGAATTAAGAAATTATTGAGTTCTTACACAACCTGTTTGAATTGCTATTTATAGGGCCTATACTGTCGGAACTATTTGCGGATTGCTTACCCAAGAATTGATCGACTCCGAAATTACAGCGGATATATCTGTTTAGTCTGATAATTAATACAAATAATTTTAAAGAAACATACTTATTAATGAATTTCTTACTATTGTTTACAGGGTGGTTATTACATATTTATGTTGGCTGACTGGTATGTGGTAACATTCAATATTGTACTTACTGCATTACTAGAAGTTATTGTTGTTGCTTGGATATATGGTAAGCATTATAGGGTATAAGTTTACATCTTTTAATTAGCTATTTGACAAAGTTACTATTGTAGTGTACATGTATGTGTTAAAAATCAATCATGCAAACCTTAATCGTAATTTAAATTGTAAAAATTGTTCTTAATTCTTTGATTTTGAAATAGAAAATATTCCGTTTCTTACAGTTCATTCGTAATTCGTAACCATCTTACATGTAGAAACAAAACTGTCGAACGATCTTCAGCCAAAGAATAAAAAGGATAAAATAGCGTACAAAACTGACCCTCTTTTTTCTCCGAAAATGTTGTTATCTTCTGATTTGTTATGGTTTATTCGCGCTTAGGGATCGAGAGGTTCGAATCCCACTAGGGGCAATGCTAATTTCCTTGAGCAAGAAATTTACCTGCGATTGCTTCATTCCACCCATGTGTAAATGGGTACCTAGGGAGATTGATAGATAGATACCAGTAGCCCAATGACCAGGGGTAATAGCTGTAAAGTCGGTGAACATGCGTAAGCATGAAACTTAGACTATAAAATGTTATTACATAATATCATATTTCTACAGGTTCTAATCGTTTCTCCAGTGATATTGAAGTAATGACAGGAAAAAGACCATCTGTGTTGGTTAGAATTTCATGGTGTATTATTATACCGTCTTTTATTGTGGTAAGTTTTTGTCTATGACTCCATATACAAGTAGTTTATTTCATTATACTTTCGTCAATGTGCGACGTGTTTATAAATTTTACCAATAAGTCAAACAAGAAGTATCTTCTTAAAAGATATTAGGCGCTGTGCAAGGTCCTTTTTTGTTTGAAGTACATGTTTATTTGCACGTTCGGAACGCTTCTGCAAGTTCTGGTTCCCGTGCTTACCACTCGTTGCATTGTGGGTCGGTATGAATAAAACACGCGATGGAGAATTTAAGGGGGAATTAAAGCAGACATTGGCGAAATGGAGATTTTTAGAATTGTTTATATATATTGCCTCTGCGACCAACTAACTGCATCACTTAAATTGCATGTCTTTCCCATTAATAGGCCTTGCCTATATTTATATTAAGGTTTCAAAAACCAGACATTTGGTTGACACAGCATGTACTCGCACGGGTTTCAGCATTTCTGAATGACTTAAAAATATTATTTGATGATTTCAGGGTATATTATTTGCAGCTATCTTTAATTACTCCGACCCATCTGTTGGGACATATTCCTACCCATTCTATGCTGTTATATTCGGTGCTATTGTGTTTGGTATAGGACCTTTGATTGCTATGGTATGTGTTGCTGTATACCAAGTTGTGAAAACTCCAGGCAACTTTGTTCAGGTAAGAAATAGTTTACATGTAGATAAGATTAACTATTCGGACAGTCAAAATCGGTGGTCTTAATAGTGGGACGGTTTTAATTCATGTATAGAGAGCTTTTTCTTCTCAAACTGATCTTTTTGGACCACAGGTGTCAGACAATTATACTCCGTGTTTGCACATTATGAAGAAAACGTTGGGTCTGGTAACTGCGTTTTAACTTTATTTTAGCTTAAACTGACTTAAAAGTCATTGAAAATGAATTTGAAAATACCAACTACAATGAGGATTTTATAGCAAAACTTTATTGTATACTTAGTCGATTAAACAAAAATAAACATATTTATTACAAAAAAACTGAACATGCATAATTAAACATATTCATATGTGGTACCAATCTTTAGCTAATGAATTTCCCTTTTCATTGGAATAAACGTTTTGTGAATTCAGCAACGACGTTTGAATTCACAAAATGTTCATACCAATAAAAAAGAAAATTCATTAGCTAAAGATCGAGACAAATGTACATATGAATATGTTTAACTAATTCACAATCATAAATTCAACCAAACTAAATATGCCTAGTTTCTTTCTAGTAATAGTATTCCAATAAAAATGTATTGTTTACATTTTTTTGCAGAGAATGAAGATTTTAACACGACCAGGACCAGAATGGGTTCCTAATGATGTTAAACAGAAGAGAATCTATTCATCTAACGAGTATACATACCAGAAACAATTTACAAAACGTGTCATAGTGGACATGTTAGGAATTCGTAAGAGCGACTGTTAAAACGAGTTTCATATTTTATTTCAAAATGAGATTGGCTTCAAGCATTGCTCAAAACACCATATATAGTACCACGTGTATAAAAATATGGAATCTTGCATATGATAATAAAACTATTAAGCTGTCTATACTGTAATGGCCAGTGTTATTTAATTCATAGTTGTATGCTCGTGTTTCATATTTGGAAACATTTTCCCAATCCAAAACATAGCAAGAATGTAATTGGCAGTAATGCCACGCCCCCATGCTATCTTGCTATCTATCTTGCTAGAATATCTTGATGCACGCATGTTGTAGTATAGTATGAATTATTAATCACTTAACTGTTAGAGTCCTAGAATAAAGGTTATACTATCAAACATCCCTTTTGGGTCTGTTATTATATAAATCCCTATTCGGGGTCTGACAAGTTCCAAGAGCATTACAGGTGCGCATTTATGCTGAAAAAAGCTATTGTGAAGTGAGTATAGTAATTTTGTGTAAAATAATACACGTTGCCTATTCAAAACGTATGGTGTTTCAAAATTTCTCAATTACCCATAGTCGTCGCCTTGGGTTTCTCATGTACAAAATTGAAAAACCCGAAGAAAATACAAGGGTCCTAGTTCCGTTCAATTTGAATTTCATTTCACTATCATTTCTAATGCCCAATGCTTTTCTTCGAAAAAATATCCGGGGTTTTCTTGTGATGATAATTATGGCTTGTTTCAACGACAGAGGTTTTTTCTGAATACAGTTCGAGTACCATGTTAATTTGTCAGCCAAATGAATGAAGACCATGAATAAGAGATTATTTTTATCCTACATTTGATTTTGTATATTTGAATAAACACCTTTAACCTGTCTAGTATCGTAATGTATTTTATTTTATAATCGCGTATCTAACGCTACATTCCCATAAACATAAAACTAGCCGTGAGGGAACCATACGGGCGCCGTGCGATCAAACTCCGCAAGGACCAGTACGAACTCTTGCGTACCCGTACGGACTGTTACGTTTTTGCCAGAGTCTGTGAGATGAGCCCAGGATACACGTATCGGTTTCAAAGTCAAATCGTGAACAAAATCGTGACCGAGTATGAATTAAACTTGCATATCTTCCAGCTACAACTCTGTACGGGTGTGTTGTTTTGTGCCATGTGCGTACCGTCACCTTAATACGCAAGGCTTCCCACGATCTACGGCTGTCTGCACGTACGGGTCCGCATCAAGACACGGTTTTATGGGACTAAGGCATAAGATTAGTTACTTCAACTTCACTTAGTGCCAGTAGGCCCTATTCACAACAAACTGTCATCAGCATTGGAGAATCGGTACTGTGAAATTAGTTTTGTAACAATTTAAAATAATTAATTCTAAACTTAATCAACAATATAACAAAAGATAATTATATTGTTTATTAAACAAGTTAAATTATACTAGTAGTGGTTGTAAAATGTTGGTGGACCATCGGGCCACTCAATGTCTAAAAGTCACTTGACTGACGGCGATTTCAGTGGACACGGTAAACAGATCACTGGCTAAATTCGAAGACTGGATGGTGCTCTTTTGAATAAAGAAATACACTATTCTCATTGAATAGTCAAACTTGGTACTTAGCACAAGATGTATTGATGTCCATGTAACTTGTGCAAATTGATTTAAAACAAAATTCATGTACACATGTACTATTGAAATATCATTTGCACTCATTTACTCACTTTAAATAGTATATAACCACCGATGCGTGCAATGCATTAATCTGATTCTGGTCTATTTTTTTTAACCTGTCAAACTCACATGTTGGCCTTCTCGTTCATTAGTCGTCATATATCATAGTGTTACTATCAGTCTATGCAAATATTTGTAATTTTATTGGACATTCAGTGTGACAATACGAGTACGCTTACTTTACTAGTCCAAATGAAAATTTACTGAAGAAGATTCGAGTCATAAGAAAATTTACATTTTAAAACGTCAAAGCGCTTATTTGTCAAAACTATAAGCATTAATATACATATCAAAATGCATTACAAATCATCGGCTGAACATGTATATGGAAGAAGACTTTAATCCGTGTTAAAAACTATTTTACATAAGTTGAGCAGACAAGCACTAACTGGTCTATACCTGCATAATATGGGTCGTAGACACAGGTGGTACATGTAGCGCGCCTAGATTTCGAATCTAGTGTCCCGAAGGGATACGGATTCGAATCCCACCCGGGGAGGTAATCCTTAATAAGGTATATGGAGTAGGTTCTGGCCTTGTGGAATGGTAGGTTAGAACTGGTTATAAATAAGGTTCCAGGAAAGCTAGGTTAACTAGGTGCGCTGGACACCGTAAAATAACATAAAAATGTGTTGACACGGCATTTAACCCAGTTTAAATAAATTAACTGGTCTATTTGAATTCAGATAGATATCATGCCATTTTAATACTCTTATCAAAATAAAGTGAACTACACATCACGAGCACTGAATGGTGATTTGTGATGATAACATTCACTGTATTCATTTTGATATTATATGTAACAGCATAATGGAAACTTTTATGTCTGAGACCAGGAGTCTGTGACATCATCTTATCATTTTACCTGGCTTCTCTAGTTTTATATGAAACCCAAGATCATTACTTGGTGTCAGAAGTGGTAGTCTATTTTGAAACAATGGATGTAAATACTGGACTTAATCCCAGAATGAATTGGGAAGCTAGAGATCTAAAAACGGAATTCAAAAAGTTTAAGGAACATTGCAATTTTATGTTTGGTGGATCCTTAAGCGGAAAATCAGAAGAAGTAAAATGTAATTACCTAATGATTTGGATTGGTGATAAGGGTAGAGAAATGTTCTCTACTTTTGAAATGAGTCAAGACGAAAGAAAAACATTAGACGCATATTTTCAGTCTTTTGAGAGGTTTTGTAAACCAAAAACTAATAACATATACAACAGATATATTTTCAAGTCGAGAAAACAACTAGACGGAGAGTCGTTCGACAGTTTTGTGACTGAACTGAAGCTGTTGATCAAAGAGTGTGGATATAATCCTATTGGACATGATGAATTACTAAGAGATCATATTGTTTTTGGGATTAGTTCAACTCTAGTGAGAGAAAAACTGATCAATGAAGGATCAGACTTGACACTGGACAAATGTATTGACATTGCCAGAACACATGAACTCAGTGAAGAACAATGCAAGGCAATGAGTGAGCAGCCAGAAGTTCATGCAGTAAAAAGGAACATTAGAAAGAAGGAGAAGAAATGTGGAAAATGTGGGAAGAAACATGGTGACAATATTTGTCCTGCAAAAGGACAAAAGTGTTTTATATGTGACAAAATGAACCATTTCGCGACAGTGTGTCGGAATAGGACTAAGGATAAGAAACGTATCAATGAGGTAAATAACTCGTCTGATCTTGTTTCCCAAACGTTCTCGTCCTCCCATAATTTTGTCGTAGATACAATACACCACAACAAATCCACAAATCAGGTATTCGCTACCATTAACATATGCTCAAAGGACATCAGTATGAAAGTGGATACTGGTGCACAGGTTAATATTATACCTAGGTCAACCTACACAATGTTGAATATCAATAAACCACTTAGATCCACAAATACATGCCTCACAGCATACAATGGTCAGGCACTTACAATTGATGGTGTAATTAATTTATCATTTAGTTATAATGACAAGCAAGCATTTGATGAATTCTACATTGTAGATACAACATCAAGTCCGATATTGGGATTACATGCATGTTTAAAACTCAACATGATAAAACTAGTAGAAACACTATCAACAACGTGCCCACTCACAAAAGAAATCCTTCTAAAAGAGTTCCCTGATATATTCACTGGTATAGGTCAATTGCCAGGTGAATCTGAGATACAAATCCGAGATGATGCCTCACCTACAGTGCATCCACCTCGAAGAGTTCCTTTTTCCATCATAGATAAGCTAAAGACAGAGCTTGATCGAATGGAAAATGTAAACGTTATAGCTAAAGTTACAGAGCCAACAGCTTGGGTAAACAGTTTGGTCACTGTTGTAAAAGCTGATGGTAGTCTGAGGGTATGCTTGGACCCCAAAGACTTGAATGAGGCAAAAAAAGACCTCACTATCCAAATAAGATGCTGGATGATATACTTCCAGATCTCCATGAAGCAACTGTATTTTCAAAGTTTGATGCCCGCAGTGGTTACTGGTCTATACAACTAACAGACAAGTCATCTTATTTAACTACTTTCAATAGCCCATTTGGTCGGTACAGATTTCTTAGGTTACCATTTGGCATTAACTGTGCAAATGATTTGTTCCAACAAAAAATGGATCAATGCCTAGAGAACCTCACCGGGGTTCGAACCATAGTAGATGATATTGTTGTCTATGGAAAGGACCAAGTAACTCATGATAGAAATCTAGAACAGTTGTTGTTACGTTGTAGAGCTATGGGTATTAAATTAAATCCTGATAAGACAGAAATAGGTAAAACTGAGATACCATTCTTTAGTCATGTTCTTACCTCAAAAGGGTTAAAAATGGATCCTGCCAAGGTCAAAGCCATAAAAGATATACCAGACCCTACTTGTAAGTCTGAACTTCAAACGGTTTTAGGCATGGTTACTTACCTTCAAAGTTTTGCCCCTAATCTATCAGAGATAACTACCCCTTTAAGACAATTGTTGTCAAAAGATGCTTTATGTACGTGGGACACGCCCCAAAAATAAGCACTTGAGAAAGTTAAGAACATTATTACTGAATGCCCAGGGCCAGTGTTGGCGTATTTTGATCCTTCTAAGGAAATTACGTTACAACTTGTTGCATCAAAATATGGATTGGCTGCTGTACTGTTGCAAGACGACAGACCAGTTTCATTTGCATCCAAAGCCTTGACCCCCACTGAGATTAATTATGGTCAAATAGAAAAAGAATTATTTCACGGCGTCTCAACGCCGTGATATTGTGGTGGGTAGATTTTGATAGCAATGGGCAAAAGTCACGTGACATAAATCCTTTCGATTTCCACTGCCGACAAATTTATTGCTTTTTTAATGCAGTCATAGAACAGCCCATTTCCGTTAAAGGTTTCATAGAAAAAGCATTTTTGGGGGGAACCATAAAACAATATTTCTATCAACAATGCAACACACGAAAAATCAGCGTTTTACATCAACACATTTCTGCAAATCCTTTCGACTCACATGAAAAGGGGTAGATATAATTTGCGGATAACCCGGACCAGCGGACCAGTTTAGTATACGGATACAGTATAACAAATATGCGTATCATGATGTGTGTATAGTAGATATATGATTGAGATTTGCCAATATTTTATTTGAAAAGATGATAAGATTGATAGCGTTTTTCGGAAATTACTCAAATGTAAATATATAAATACCAATATCGAAATTTTTGGAAGGAATTGTTTTCAAACAATTCCTTTCTATGTCAGCGCTCTGCAAGATTTGAAAAAGAACGAACAACACCCTCAACTCAATAGAAATCAATGAGTCAATGCGACCAAGAAATAGTGCAGCAGAAAAATATGTGTACTATCAAAAGTAGATAAGTTGAAAAAAAATAATTTAAACAAATACTTAAAATTGTGATATTTAATGTTTTTTTACACATTAATCAAACAACATTCTAACTGTGCACGGAGAGAAGTTTTATTGTATTATTGCGCATTATTATCTACCACACGCTTGTATATAAGTACAATTTTAACGACCGGTTTTCACAGCAGGAGTTTACTTAGAGAGCGTAAAGCGCTGGGTATTTATCGAAGTTAAGCAACGTAATGTAGGGTTAATCTTTGGATGGGTGTCCGTAGAGGTATAATGATAGCGCGAAGCGAATTTCGTAAATGTTTTTATTTTTTTTATCTTATTAGACCACAACAAATTAATCGTTATGTTCGTCTGATTTCTCGCACCTTAAGATCCGAAAATTAAAAAAAATGAAATTAACGCGTCATAAATATCGTAAAATGAAAAGTTTTGACACTCGGCCAAGTAGAATTGAACTGAAAATTAGTCATTTGAGTTCTAAATAGCAATATAAATCAGCATAGTTTCACTGTTACGGTAAAGCAGTAACGAATTCTTGCTAACATACGGCATTAGAAATTACAATGACATATTCCTTTGTTCAGAAATATGATAACTGCACTCAGTCTTAGACCGTAAACTGAACATTTACTCTACACACCTTGTCTTGATGTGTGACGTCATACGTGTCTTTGTAGTGTAAAATATGAAGATTGATCCATAGAGAGCAGGTAGGACAGGGAGCTAATTTTACATTCCTACAATTTTGATGTCCCAAAATAACATATCAGGCTTGATTTAATTATAGTGGTATTATTAGACATTAGCATAATTTACCAGGCTGGTCCATTATAAGATTAGTGTGGCGCTGTTAATTGGTATTCTGTGCTTCCTAGTTATCTAGTATTAATAAAAGTAATACCAAAGAAAAATGAAGTTATCTTTTACGTATGAACTCATGAAGGTGTAAACCTCTTCTATCCTACTTCTAACTAGTTTTAAATTCAATTGAATTTTCATCTGGAGTAATTGTTAAGGACTATGTAAAAGTTGAAATTACAGAAAGGTACCTTTAAGTACCGGCCCTCAAAAAGTTGGTTAGGGTAAATGCAGTGCTAAAATATCATAATGTTTAATCATCCCTCTTGCCTGAAATCGTTTGGACCAGGCAATATTAGCGTAGGTACTTCACATCACCTGTGAATACAGAAATAAATACGTTATTTTCTGTGCAAGTTTCCTTTTATTCTAGCGAACAATTTCAGAATACATATGCAGATATTGAATGCACTAATATTACTCTAGATGCACTGAGGCTTACATTTTCTATATCTGTGACTTAATTTACATATATGAACAAATAAACAAGTGGGCTCTGTAATCAAAATTTGGGCGTCCATTTTGTGTGTATTAAAACTTATTCATTACACATCTTTGCGGAAGTCAGGGGCTAATCACAAAAACGTGTGTACATACGCGAACTGGACTTCTATCTAAAGATTGCAAGATTTCGATGAAATGTCTTAAGAATTTATTAAGGTTTATTTTTTATGAAGTTGTTACTATATATGTCTGTAGATTTGATGATTTATTGTTTTAAGGTATTTATTTGACGCCACGTGGGAACTTTTTTGTGCCTAATTACTTTATTTTGACATCCATCGGTTCCGTCTTAAATTGGTCGATGTTTTGTTAGCTGCCCTGCGTTCAGTTACCGCGAACGTTCTGTAACGTTCTGTAACGTTCGCCAACAGTAATAATTGAACGGCCTGTTAGCAGAAAACGTTTAAGGCCAACAGCTAACGGTTTTAGTATATAGTACGCGAATATGAAACAACCTGAAACAAAATAGTTCCAGTACATTTTGCAAAATAGTAACTGCCATAGCGAATAGACTATATCCGAAATTCAAATATTTGGGTTTTCCCCTCCGGTACAAACAAACTTTCACTGTTTCAATGAAAACGTGTGTAAAAAAGAACAGTAGTATTTAATCCATAGTTCGTGTTGTTTAGCAATAATGTGTAGACAACTTTGTTTGTACCGCCTGTGCACGGACGGAAAAACCCAAAAATTTAATTTCTGGATTAGGTCTAACGAAGTCGGCACTGATACTACCGTTGATTTAGATCAATACATATACAAAAAACAAGTAAACAAGTCCTCCTCTCCGAATTCTTCTAATAAAATAGAAGTAACGACTCTCTTGCCCGCCATCTTTAAACGTTCGCACTTCAACGGGTCGTTCAATTAACCGTTCATAACGATAACTGTGTTTGGCTAACGCTAACTGCTAACTGAACGCAGCCCAGCTTGGAGTTCAGTTACCGCGAACGTTACAGAACGTTCCGTAACGATACATTCGGAACTCATTGGCCATTTGCTGCGAATAATCTCGGACATATTTAGACACTATTTTGAAACTACCGGTGTTGAAGTAAAGAAATATATGGTCGAGGAGTTCCGAATGTATCGTTATGTAACGTTCTGTAACGTTCGCGGTAACTGAACACGCCCCAGATGACCATTTATTGTGTCATACCACCTTTGTTTAAATTGGCCGTGTATTGAAAAATCAAGAGTATGGTGGCTCGGTTTTACCCTCGTGCATTTTCTTCGAGAGCTTCTAATCTCCGTTTGTGAAATTGTTCGTTGAAAGTGGAACATATTGTATTCTTTAAATGTTTTGTAGTTTATAATGTATTGTTAACAAATCATGTGACCAAAATTTGAGGGCTTCACCACTTGTCGTTGACTTAAGTCAAATCGTATTGTAGCAAAGATTTTATACCCCCGTTACACCAAACTCGTTCTCACTACGTTCTGAAAAAAAAATGGACCGAACGAGTTCCAACTGTGTGAAAACGGAATGGACGTAGTAGCAACTTGCTACAGTCTGTGTACGAACGTGATGGACGAGCTCGGACGGGGTTGAACGAGAATGGGGTTTCAGAACTTTGAGTCGACTCAAAAAATTTCTGCGGCCACCTTGTTCTGCAACTAGACTGAGTAACAACGTACTGGCAACGGAATGGACGTACTGCGAACGAAATTGCCGTACTAGCATCGTACTCGGGACGTGACTTGTCGTAGTTTGATCGGGCATCAATTTGCAGTACGTTTACACACCGACCTGTTCCGTTTGTAACTCGGTTCATTCCGTTTGCACACAGACTTAACTCGTCCATAGTGCGTTGTTATCCCGTCTAAATGTATGAAAACAAATTATAAAGTTCTGAACCAGTTTGCAACACGTTAATACACAGTTCTTAAAGTTCGCAGTAGGTTTTTGGTACGTTCTACTCATTTTTAATAAGTTTATTGCGTTCGTATGCAGTTCGTACAACACAATAATGTCTTCAGTACGATCTGGCAAGGTTTGGTATAAATACAGATCATTCCTCACCAAGAGATGGGTGTATGTCTTAGTTTTCTTCTTTTTTCTGGCTTCTGGCTCTGCCCCAAATCTTCTGCCGAAACCTGGCTGTCTGAGTCATTAGAAGAAGCAGGAGATACAACACCCTCATTTTAATTGACTGGTTCAGGAGGCTCAGAATTCTTAGGCTTAACTAGAGGCTGGTCTTCAAAAGCTTCATCTAAGCAGGTGATTTTTGGATGCGATTGTCTTAACACGCGCCGCCTGTCTGGCTCTGCTCCTTTTTCGAGGCATGGTGGTCACAGTGATGCTTGACAAATTGTGTCCTCACAGCTTATACCGCAGAACGAGAATGCCAACGGGTAGAAACGTCCTGGATATTCATAGCAATCGGATCAGAACGTGATCCCAGCCAGCATGACCATATCGGGCCGATATACAATTAATGTCGGCATGTCGATATACTCAATATTTTGAAAAATTATAAATGCAATTGAATTGCTTACTTAATTATGTTAATAAATAGTCTTGTGTATGATTTTAATTACTAGAAGCGCACTAACCCCATTTCATGTTACACCAAAAAGTATATCGGGTCTGCGTCGGGCCTACATGATCAATTAATGTAACTATTTTGTATATCGGATTGACATCGGTACGATAGTGCATTTTCTGCTACACCTCCATATATTGTTAAATCGTTAAAATATTATAAAATAAATTGATTCTAATGAAACACCTTTGTTATCTACTTATTATATTTACGTACTGTCATACCGGCAAAATGTGCCTATTTTGGGACCGACATCGGACCACTGCAGTGCCGACATACTCAATATTTTGGAAAATGCTAACTGCAATTGTATTGTTCACTTAATTATGTTAATAAATAGTCCTGTGTATGATTTCAATTTCTAGAACCACACTAACCCTATTTCATGTAACGTCAAAAAACGTATATCGGGTCTGCGTCGGGCCTACATGGTAATGAACGCAACTATTTTGTATATCGGATTGACAACGGTACGATATTGCGTTTTCTTGTTTACCATGCAGCAAATAATTGTACATTTTGGTATGAATTTTAAAATAATTTTAGCTGTGTTTTGAAATGAAATGTTGTTTGCAATTGAAATCAATATTTTTAAGTACCTAAAATCCACTCTTATATAATAATATTATTTTAAATGAAGAACTGGCAAATATTCACTGCATTCCTTCTTTCAACTGAATAAGCGCCAAAAAAACTAAAAGTCAAAGAAAGGTGATGAAGGTGAACTTTATTTTCTTTTAAAAGTAGATCTAATGATGATTTAACAAATGTGTAACCACTGTTAATTACTTCATTTTAACCATTTGAGCGATTGAAAAATACAAAATTTATCTGTTTGTCTTATTTTAAAGTAAAATTATGGTTGAAAATATTTGTAACATAATTTCGCAACATGCATTAACAAGGCCGTGATTATTATTTGCTCTTTATAGTTAGAATATACTAAATATTCGCTTTTATAATCTTTTTTGTAACAAATCCGTTTGTTTTTTGCATACTGGCTGTTTATTTTCACTCCACGGTTTATTAATGTACATGTACACCGCTATCGTTTGATGTTAGCCCGATGTAGGCAAGAAATATCGGGCCGATATTTGTTTAGACATCGGCCCGATATTGTACTACCGATGTCGGGTCGACATCATTCCTATTTGCAGCTAAGGTTAAATCCGACGCTGTGCCGTCATAGAGCACCATATAGGTTTGCTGTCGGACCGATATAGAATAATTTCTATTGTTGACTGACATCACACCGCTATTGTTTTGATGTCGGCCCGATGTAGGCAAGAAATATCGGGCCGATATTGTGTAGACATCGGCCCGATATTGTACTACCGATGTCGGGTTGACATCATTCCTATTTGCAGCCGAGATTAAATCCAACGTCGGGCCGTCATAGAAAACCATATAGGTTTGATGTCGGGCCGATATAGAATGTTGGCTGGGATGTCATTACATTCAGAACGCTCTAAGAACGAGATGGGAACGTTCTTAGAACGAGTTGAACTGTCTTAAACGGGATGGTCAATAGTATAGGAGCTTTGAAGAACTAGTTATGAACGGGCTTAAACGGACTACGAACGGTTCGGACTAGTTGGAGACGGTGTCTCGTGACGAGAACGAGTAATTTTACCCGATCTGATCCCGATACAAACGGACTACAGACGGGATAAAAACGAAATGCACGTATTTGGAACTGGTTCTGAACGGACTACGATCGTATAGCTGACATTTTCCGTCATAAACGGCACGTCCTAGCTCGTTCACAACCAGTTTCACGATATGTTTAGGATGGGGTCGAACGTTCTGGGAACTAGTTTGGTGTAACGGGGCCTTTAAGTTACGAGTGAGCCTTTGAAATTCTCTCATCGTAAACGTTAGTTCGATGTAAATAAGTAATTTCGGAAATTTCGCTATCTTACGTAAGATTCTTATGAAACAGTCCCAGTTCTTTATCAGCCCTGCGTTCAGTAAGCATTTAACGTTAGTCAATCACCGTTACCGTTAATTATGAACGGTTAATTGAACGATCTGTTGAAGCGCGAACGTTTAAAAATAGCGGACAAGAGAATCTTTACTTCAATTTATTAAAAAAAATTCTGAGAGGAGTAATTTGTTTACTTGTTTTTTTTGTGTAAATTTATTGATCTAAATCATCGGGAGTAACACCGCCCACTTCGTTGTAATGGCAGTTACTAATTTGCACAATATACTGGAACTATTTTGTTTCAGGTTGTTTCATGCTCGCGTACTATATACTTAAATCGTTTGCTTTTTGCCTGAAACGTTTTCCACTAACAGGCCGTTCAATAATGACATAAGTGAATTATACCTATTTTAAGTGTATACCTTTCATTACCTGTGTCCATTATTGGACACCGTACTTTTTGTTTGTACTACTTCTTTTGATGACGTTGAAGTTAGCAATTTTTTTTTGCTAGCAAAAGTGACCACAGAGTGCTACTTTTGCTAGCAATATTTTTATATAACGAATCGTGAAATAATAATTTAGGCCTAAAACGGCTATTTAACATTGCAAGTCCATTTGTCCGGCCTAAGGCCACATAGTCGGTATTATGTGTTTTGTGTATAAAATCGGCCCATCTGAGTGCTGATTTTATACACAAAACGTAAAGTACCGACCTTAAGTTGTTTTTGGTCCTAACCCACGGGATTTTCCCAGGGTAGCCGCTATACACACGTAATAGCCTTTGGTCAGACCTCTAGCGTAGTATACACCAGTACCCGGCTAAATCGCTTTAACTCTAGATTCGAGCCCTGAAACATTGCCCATCTGAATGCTGATTTTTTCTACACAAAACGTAAAGTACCGACATTTTGTGGTCTCTGGCCCAAGTCCATGGAATTTTCCTAGGGTATAGCCACTATGCCCACGTGATAGTCCTAGGTCATACCTTTAACGTGGTATACGCCAAATCGTTTAAACACGAGATTCGAGCCTTTAAACATGGCCCATCTGAGTGGTGATTTTATACACAAAACGTAAATTACCGACCTTTAGTGGTCTTTCGCCCAAGCCCTAGGAATTTTCCCAGGGTAGCCACTATGCTTACGTGATAGCACATTGCTTTTATAATGTCAGTTCTATAAGCGATCTATATTTATTTATTGACATTTAAGATCATTGGCACATTATAACACAATATCACAGAAATATTCAATAAAATCACAGATAAAAGTTTAACATCAGTATATATGATGATAAGACATGATGAACTAAAAACTATTGACTAGCATGTTAAATTATGACTTACAACAGTGTACAACCATAGCTCGACATACTTTTAATAATATATTAGAATAGACATGTGTTGTAATCAAGTACTAAGAACCTATGGATAACCTATTAAGCTGAAAGCTTATTTTCAATGGGGTCCATTTAAGGGAATAACAAATTGTTTAAAAAAAATAGAAAAAAAAACAATTATTGAGGACAAGACTTTGTTCAAAAACGGGATCATTAAAAGTATGCTACAAGCACATATTATCACAGACACATATGTCTAATAAAACAGATCAATAGTATATATCTAATAAAACATGTATTAATAGTATATAAAATCTTGGGTACATTCTGTACACAACCTGTTTACTAAGTAAATATTTTTTGACAAGAAGTTTGTATTTCTGGAAATTTTTCACAGCTTTGTTTTCTTCTGGAAGTGAATTCCTGTCTAAAATACCATGGTAATAAAAAGTCTGTTTACTGACATTGTTAGCATTTGGGACATTAAAATTAAAACTACTAGATCTGGTATTATACCGCATGTTATCTTCTCGTCGTTCAAAGTTATTTTTCAAATATGACGGACATTTGTAATGAAAGACTCTGTGAATATGGCTAAGTCTCAGCTGTTTAACACGGTTATTTACATTTAACATATTTAAATCTACATAATCTTGATATGAAATAGATTGTCTTGGAGAATACCCTTTAATGAATCTAATAACTTTATTTTGCATAATCTGTAGCTTCTTTTTCAAACCTTTAGATATACCTTCATACCAAGAAGAACAAGAATAGTCAAAATGACACTGTAATAATGCAGAACATAATATTTTCCTGGTGTTAAAATCTAAACAATTGTTATTTCTATATAAAAAAATTAAGTTTGGCATTTACTTTGGATATAATGCTCTGAACAATTGATTCGCCTGTTAAATCATTATCAATGACAAGACCTAAGTACTTAACTTCCAAAACCTGGCCAACTTTAACTGAGATGAACTCAGGATTTTTGTGACTAAACAAAATAGTACTATCATCAGCATAAATTAAGTATGAGTTTACAATCTTTATCAATACTAGTGACCATGTCATTGACATAACATAGAAAAAGGAGTGGTCCCAGGATACTTCCTTGAGGAACCCCACATGTAACTGCATTGGCTTTGGAGAAAGTTTTACCAATATTGACCACTTGTTTTCTACCGGACAGGTAAGACTTAAACCAAGAAACTGATTTTACACCCATGAGTTCCAATTTACCAAATAAAATAAAATTGATGTCATTCCAAAGAGCCTTAGCTATTCGTTCATGTATGAAAGGTATTTATTTCTTTGGTTATAATGATTTATCTTTAATCATTATCCATTAATTTATCACGCCCTCCTTTTAAGTTATTTAAAATCTCATTAATTTTTCATTTCACCGTCAAGTGACGACAACGATGTTGCATTGAGTCGTTTTCCTTTTACTCTAACGACACGCATGCGCATTAAGCACAAAACGGTGCACGTGAATTAGTGTTTACTTTCGTCGTGTCTTACATTTTATTAAATGGTTGCATATTTTGCTTATATTTGCAGGTACGTACGTTTTGTTATTGTTCACATGTTTCCATTGTTTATTTTGCATTACTTCATTATGGTTGTCATTGCCATTTTATATGTATTTTTGATTAAAATGTTGGAGCACATTGTCACATAGTCCACCATGCGCATGTCTTGTCTCACTATTTTATTACATATGTGCGTCTTCTGCCTATATTTGCAGACCAGAATGTCAACACATCCTTCACCTAGCTGAGAAGATGTATGCTTCGGAACCTGTGACAATATGCACCAACGTGCTTTTGCCAAGTTTTGGAGTGTTTTCCGTGATACGGAACGAAACCGGTTTGTATGGTTTTTATATTTTCCTGACGTCATGAAATTAGCTGTATGAACCAATCAGATTGTATGAATTTGGGAAACCCAATAGCAAAGTTGCGCGAAATTGTGATGTGCAAGAGGTTTGTTTTTATTGTTAAGAAATTAATTAATTTATGTACTTGTTTATTTAAGCTTGATAATGAAAGTTCTGACTGTTCATATGAACTTTTAAGTCTACTTTCTGGACCCCAATACTGAGCTTAAGGTAATATTACAGAAACATTAGCTCCCTTGGCTATAAAACAGACCAAAGTGAAAGTAGGCCAATTTCACATAGAACTGACAATTTCTTAAAAAGTGAACAGGGTTTTACGGGACGCACAAATCCGCGTCCATATACGCATAAACTACCTGTCTGGACGCAAACATTTTAAAGCCTGCATCCACTTGGACGCAAAAAATACATGGCAACATCCTCAGATATTCTTTCAACTGCACAAGTTAACTGGAAACATTTATATTTTAAGCTAAAATTGACCGTATTTTGTAGGCAAACGAATAAGAAATTCCATTTCAATACCCTGGATGTAAACACTGTTGACTTAATAGGGTATTTTCCAAGTCAGCCAAAGAAGCAAACTCCTCGTAGCGATTACGTCACGCGTTGCTACTTTAATATATTTGATAAAGCGAAACAACTGCTGCGGGAAGTTTACTCAAGAAGGCGCAAACGCCGTATTCAGAACTTTCGTTTGTTTATTAACCCTTTACTGGTTGCGACATGTGTGAAAAGTAGCCATTTTTTCACCATTACGCGCAAGGGCTATTTCAAGATGCTCTAATTTCATTACTCATTATCATACAGATATGCAACTTGGCCAAGTTATTACCTGGGTGAATGTCTTTCAGAAAAACCAAGTTGAGCCCCGATCCCCGTTACCATGGCAATGCTGGGGCGGAGCAAAAACGGCAAAAAATGCAATTTTCGCTCTTTTTCAACCCCACATTTGCGTTTCAAACGGTAATATTTTCCGAAATTGAGGTTTAAAGTGCCTGGTCTTTTCAGATACTGAAAACGTGTACACTTATCAGCATTTGGCGCCATTTTTCTGCACTCAATGACCCCGATTTTTTTTCTGGCGATGAGGGGCGCTGCGCCCCCTTCAAATCCCAGCAACAAAGGGGGGCACATCCCCCCTTAGAAACCCCCCTGAGACATCTTTTTGGGAGGGAGGCGCGCGAAAAAAGCTCATTTTTTGGGGACAACTATCCTTAAGTGAAATTCACTTATTCCAGTTAAAAGACACCATTTTCAAGGCTGTGGCAGCCATTTTGGAGGGGGGGGGGGTCTAGACACGTAAAAATGCGGGATTGAGCGGTTAAGGGTTAAGTAGAGGGCATTCTGTACACAAACGGTCTGACTGACCTTTGTACCGAGACGCCGCGCATCACGGGTAAACTGTTTATTTACCTGAAAGCACGTGGCAATGTTTACATTCTAACAATCCCCCCTTCAAGTAAACTGAACAAATAGAGTATGAATTTTGTGTCTACTCAATAAAATTTGACTTTCCAACGGTCACTGTTGTTACTACCTATGTTCAATAAACTGAGATACAAGTTTTCTGGTGGTTTAATTTACCTTCATTTCCTTTTTGTTTTATTTTAAACAAATAAAACAACAATCATTACTTTAATACAACAAAATTGTTTGCAGTTTTGTATTGGACCCCTGATTTCATTGTGTGGACCCCTGTATTTGTCAGTCCTGCATCCAGTGGACCCCCAATTATCAATGGCTGTGTAAAACCCTGAGTGAACACTTTGTAATGAAAACACATGTTTGAATATATGTAAGCATTAAAATAATGTGACATAAAGAATTTAAATAAAAAAGTTTAATGAAAAAGAAATGTGCCAAAAAGTGTCAATTTTTGTGTACATTTTATGAAAAACTAAAATAATCCACATGAAAAGGAAATACTGAACAATAATTACTGGTGTAATGACGAGATGCTCGAATGTAGACCTTTAGCAAACATGTCCGAATAACTAAAAACAATTGGTGGATAGCACGTACTGACAGATAAAAAATTGCCGCCATGTTGAAAATCACTCAAAAATTTCTAAAATGAAAGTAATATTTACCGGTCACACATGGGAGATCGAAAGTGAAATCAATCTTATAAATATCGTTTTCTTATGACTTACGTCTTATCTATCTAAGTCCAATTCACTGTGAAGCTAGTGTCCGTTAAATTTGCCGAGATCACTTAAAATGTTCAGTTGCTGAAGTTGTTTACATTTTCATCTTGCACACATGATGGTTGGTTTCCAGTCGAATTTTGAGCCAAGCACCAAATTAATGCGCAAACATTTAAATACGGACAATTGGAATAAAACTTGCCACAATGTGTTATTTTACTTTTAATTATCAATAATTTTTATTATCAAGTATTTCTGTTCGTCCATTAGTTCACATTTACAAATATGAGGGTACTATTTTCTTTACAAAATTCATACCGTGTTCACAATTTTGGTTTTCAATCTGGTTCCTGGCTTTACGTTAAATTTGTTTGACGCACGTCGGGCAGCAGCAAAACAAATATGGCTGTCAATGAAAAACATGTGAAAGGTGTTCAAGATTTAATGTAAATTGAGGTATTATCAACTCGTTAATAGAAAAGATGACTTGTTTATTTTGTTTTAAGTTTTGATTTTACACAATAAAATGCAATTTTAATTGTGATGAGATGTGGCGATCGTCCAGTATCGACATTTGAATTTTTGACATTTCATTCATTTGTAAACAAACTAGGACACTGACAGTCACTGTGTTAACAATGTGTAAAGTCTCCACGAAATGTACTTTGTTTATACGCCCCGCATGTTTGTGATGTCACTTGATGTGAAAACCAAAGCATTGTGCACATGTATTGACACTGTTCAGAAACAACGTTGAGGGGATGTAAACTGTAGAGGGTATAAAGTTTTGGAAGCAAGAACTATAGATGTAATCATGGACTGATAATAAAATGAAGAGAGTGGGTAATAAAAAATGTAAAGAAGATTCTTTAAAATTTTATAATAAAATTTGTAATGATCAATTTGTTTCCGTAGAAAGAGGAAGGCATTCATCACTACATTTTCACTAATAAATCTGACCATTGTTTTCACAATCAAGCTAAAATATTACAAAATAGTATTAAGTTCAATAAGCACTGTTCCTGTTACATTTATACTTAGTCTTTCACATTTTCAACTTTCAAATGCAATAGAAATATATTTCTATGGAAGAAAAAAACTCTTCCTGCATTGAAACAGCTTATCCACATGGAAACATAATCCAATTATTCAGGTCTAGCTCATTGTTAATTTACATCCCATTTCTTGTAAGGATCAGCTATTTTTAGCAACATCAGTATGTATTTAATTTTAAAACTAATGTTACAAATATGTTCAAAAGGGGAGGTCACTGTTTATTTCATTCATGAAGGCAATTCATTGACACCATGCTTGTTTATTGAACTTCTTTAATTTGACAGCTAGTTTATAATAAAAATGACTTACTTTTGATAAATGACCTTCAGTGAAATTCATTTTTCTTCTATTCAGAAACTGTTTTACGCTAGTTTTTGGTTCGAGCATCTGCATTGGACTATGTATATTGTGTAAATAATATTTTTTGTGGAATATATATGTACATTTTTTTAAGAAATGTACACAAAAATTGGATATATTCAAGTTGGTGTATTTTTTTCTGTTTTCTTTTAGAAAGTTGTTTTTTGTATTATTTGATACAATAGCATGTATACAACGACATAGGAATACCAGCATTAACCAACTTTTGCTACTTTTAACTTAACAACCTGTTTCATGACACGCCTTCAATCTCAAGAGGCAGCCATTTTGATTTTGTCATATTACCTTAAGTTCAGGATATAGTTTCTTGCTCATATGAAGTAAACAATGGGGTATCCCGACACAACCTATTTTCAATCACAACCAATATTCGATCGACCCTCGAAATTTTTAGTTATGCAGGCTAAACTCGCCATTTACGCTTTGTCGGGCACTTGTTTTGTTTACACACCCTGAAGGTTTATTATCCGATGGTTTTTAAAGGGGATACAATCGGTAAAAACATTTTCTTTTTGTTTGAAGCATGTCGTCTGACAGACAGCATCATTTCATATAGCTCCACCTACTTTTCCATATTTGGAAAGTATACGTCACGGAAAAATTTAGACTTTGTGACATATGGCTCTTTACTAACTGTTCTTATTTTTTCAAATATTTGGAGTTGTAGTTTATTAATATTATTTACCGAATGTTTCACTCTTTAAATTTTTGAAAATCACGAACCGACTAACTGGTCATGAAGACCCTATTTTCATGGCAAAACGGATACTTTTACGATTTTTGAGAACAGTAAGGGTCATTAGAAGAGAAGACACATTCTAGTGCCCCAACTGTGTTTCCTTCACATGTAAACTTTCAAAACTATCATTAGGATACACTGTAAATAGGTTTTGAAAAGTTTATACGTCAGTGAAAGTTAAATATTGTGTTTAATATCTAAAATAATGGTTTATGACATCTTGTTACGCTATCTATGACGCGCAGTATACTTTATCAGCATCTGATCGAAAATAGGTTGCGCAACTTCCGGTTTAGTTAAATTAGGTCAGTTACGTAGAAAACAGATATTTAAAACATGATTTGAGGTTAGGTTGTATTTTTTTGCATATTTTTACTGCTAAATTGTTGTTGAACAGTATTTCAGCGTTTATAGATGCTGTTCGTCCTTTACGTATGACTTTCACGGCAATTAACCGGTAGCTGATCGAAAATTGGTTGTACCAGGCTATTCTATCTGTAGATGGCTCAGACGGGTCTAGCGGGGGTCAGGGGGTAGTCATTTTTAAGTAGTACAAACCATTTTTCCTCTGTGCTTTTAACATAGATTTGATGTTTATGTAGTTTATATTATAAATTTGTTGCTTTATTCTGCAAAATGTGTATAACATTGTACCTAGTGGTGCAAAAGTTTAGATCCCCCCTAGAAAGTTTGGACCCCCCCTAGAAAAAATCCTGTATCTGCCCCTGGATGGGATTCAAACTAACAAGGAGATGGCTATTATATGTCAATGATCACAAGTCCTACATTGTTACCACTTACCCGGGTCCATAGCTCAGTTGGTAGCGGATTTGGATACCCGCTCGGGGAGGTTATACCCTTCCATGAAAATTTGACAATAATGTCAATTTTCCTCCATTGATTAGATAATATGGAGAAGTTTCCAGTCTTGGTTATACACAATGGTCCAGGAAAGCTAGGTTAGGTGCGCTGGACGCCGTGAAATGACCTAAATTGTGTTGATACGACGTTAACTCCAATAAATAAAAAATAAATAAATATTGTTACCACTTGTCCTGTAGTCCTATATATAAAACACTCCGTAACTTATTTTTCATTTGGCCATAGCTTCTGTTACGTAGGGTCTTGTCGACTTTATATTTTATTTTTTCAGGAATTGGTTGAGATTTAAGTAAATGAATATTTTTGAAACTTGAAACTACACAGCACTGAAAAAAAGCAAACAATGTCCCGAATGTTTGTAATATCATGCTATATTCATTGGTAGAGGTGAGTTTTATCTTTATGAATTCTTATAGCATTATAATTCATATTGATCATTGGTTTTTGTATTTTTCATGCGCACATGTTGAGGCCCAAGCGTCAAAGGTCAAGGTCACAAGGACATCAAATGGAAACCTTTGTTTGGAAGATAACTCAATCAACATCCACTTTACATAGGTTCACCAAATTTTATATGTGGATAGCCCTTGGTTCAAGGGTGTGCCCTACTGGTTCTTAGGCCCCAATGTCAAAGGTCAAGGTCACTCATACTTCAAATGGAATATCTTTGTCCGGATGATAGGGCTTGGGTTTGTGGACCCTGTCGCGAGACAAACCAGTTCGCGATTCGGCAAAGCAATACACAGATCGATTCGCAAACCCCTGCTACTTAATGCCTATTTAACTTGCTAGTGTATACTTTTTATATGCCTGAAAGAATTTCGGACATATTATGTTATACCCCCTGGCGTCCGTCTGTCCGTCCGTCCGTCCGGCCGTCCGTTAGCAATTTGGTTTCCGGAGCATAACTTAAGTTCCATTTGGCCCACAACATTCAAACTTCATAGGATGATTGTTCATATTGGGTAGAAGACCCCTATTGATTTTGGGGTCACAAGGTCAAAGGTCAAGGTCACTATAACCATAAAACTGAAAACAGTTTCCGGAGCATAACTTAAGTTCCATTTGGTCCACATTATTCAAACTTCATAGGATGATTGCCCATATTGGGTAGAAGACCCCTATTGATTTTGGGGTCACAAAGTCAAAGGTCAAGGTCACTATAACCATAAAACTGAAAACAGTTTCCGGAGCATAACTTAAGTTCCATTTGGTCCACATTATTCAAACTTCATACGAGGATTGTCCATATCAGGTAGAAGACCCCTATTGATTTTGGGGTCACAAGGTCAAAGGTCAAGATATCAAAGATATCAAATTACCAAGCAGTGACTTCAAATGTTCAATCAATATGTTATACAAAGTCAAAATGGCAAACAATGGAAATAATGCTATATTTATTAAGTAGCATGAATTTAGTTCACCAAATTTTATGTGAGGGTAGCCCATGTGTCAAGGATGTTCCCAATTGGTTTTGGGTCAAAACTGGGTCAAAGGTCAAGGTCACAGGGGCATCATATGGAAAATCCTTGTCCGGACAATAACTAAACAATGATTGTACTTAGGTTAACCAAATTTTATGTGGATCAGCCCATTTGTCAAGATGTAATGTGTTGATAGCTCTTTGGTATTGGATGTTCTCTTTTGATTTGGAGACCCCAGGGTCAAAAGTCAAGGTCACAGGGACTTAATTCATATTGAAACATTTTCCGGACAGTAACTCAATAATGGTTGTACCTAGGTTTACCAAATTTTATTTAAGGGTAGCCTAAATGTCTAGCATATGCCCCTTTGGTTTTAGGTCCCTGGGTTTAAGGTCAAAGTCACAAGAAAAATCATGAGGAAAAACCTTGTCCAACAACCAACTTTACCTAAGATCACCAAATTTTATGTATCAATACTCTTTGAGTCAAGGGCGAGAACTTTTGGTTCTGAGGCCCCAGGGTCAAGGTCACTGGAAGTTTGTATGGGAAAACTTTGTGTCGGTGATAACTCAACCATGGCTGTACCTAGATTCTCAAATTCTTTGCTTTGGATAGCCCTCCAGTTAAGGATGGGACCTATTCTGAGATCCCGGGGTCATTGGTCAAGGTCACAGTCACTTCATATGAGATAGAACACAGCATGGACTGCACACGGGCGTATAATGCCCCGCCCAGCGGAGCTCTTGTTGGTAGTAGACCCCTATTGATTTTGGGGTCAAAGGTTAAGGTCACTATTACCTTTAAACTAAAAACAGTTTCGGGAGCATAACTTAAGTTCCATTTGGTCAACAATATTCAAACTTCATACCATGATTGTCCATATAGGGTAGAAGACCCCTATTGATTTTGGGGTCACAAGGTCAAATTTCAAGGTCACTATTACTTTTAAACTGAAAACAGTTTCCGGAGTATAACTTAAGTTCCATTTGGCCCACAATATTCAAACTTCATATGAGGATTGTCCATATCGGGTAGAAGACCCCTATTGATTTTGGGGTCACAAGGTCAAGGTCACTATTACCTTAAAAAAAATTTTCTCTACTTTGTTTTCCACAATTATTCATAGTATGTTATTCATTTGAAATATTTTCATATCTTACTAATGTTTCATCTGAACTCAAAAAAAAACACTTTTGGGCATGTAATGCTCCGCCCAGCGGTGCTCTTGTTTTTAATTTCCCTAATGAATCCCTGATCTTAAAATGAATATTATAATCTATCAAAACTATCTTGCAGAACATTTTACAATTTTAATAGAAACTAAAAATGAATTGTTTTGTGTTTTAAAATTTTGATTATGATCCATATGTGTAAAATACAACTTGCCCGCTCGCCATGGAGAGTGTTTCTACCTGTTTGGCCAAAGACATTGATTATACCTAATTTCCTGTGTTTGGAGAGTATTTAAGATTTCTCAAAACTTTTCCGATTAGGCGAGTAGGATTTTCAAATCCAATAGGATTATTATCTGTTTTAGACCACTCAGTTCATTTCAATATCCAGTAGGGCTCAGATGGCCTGTCATTTACTCTAACAATAAGGTGATTGACAGGTGTATAACTAGACTGAGGATGGGGGCAAGCCTGTTACCAGGTTCACTGGGTAAATATCTGCCAGATACTGACCCGGTTTGCCCCCATTGCGGGCTTCTCTTCACAACTGAACACTTTCTGTTCACCTGTACAAAGTTTAGCTCTCCCAGAACTGAGCTTAAATCTGCCTTGCAAAAATTGGATATCAATTTTGATGTCCAAAACCTGTTAGATCCCAGCAAGGCATTTAGGAGCTCAGTTTATAAGGCTCTAGAGATTTACATTGTGGACTGTCAAATGACAGACAAAATCTAGAGCCCCAAAACTCAGTCTATGTCATTTATACTGCCCAATAAAGTGCAAATACCACATGAGATTAACATAAACTGCATTTAAATTAGTTAAATGCAACCTAAACAGCTAATAAAGCTATAAAATTAATGAATTAGATACTAAAATCAAAGATTAAAGGTTCTTATAATCTTTATTCTACTGCTGTAATGCAGCAAAATGTATATAATTACATAAATATACTATTAATAAAACATATGGATGCTAATCCTAATTTAAACTATATTTGTCAGGGTCTTATACCCAGATAAATTCATTTTTTATACAATACTGGGTTATTAAAACCCATAATTATAAGAAAATATCAACAATTATGTTGATTCTTTCCAATTAAATACATTATTGACTTACTACTATATAGGAATATAATCTTTCTTAAACCTGATACATTGAAAATAATGTCTTTTGTTGTAAAAATACAATAAATGATATGTTTTCATATGTTTTAACACTTAAAATAGGTCTAGAGACCCCATATATTACATTTTCTTAATCAAAAGAAAGATCTGGAGACCTGGAACATAAACAATACATGATGACATTAATTAAAAATTAGTTAAAGAGAGTGAATATCCTAAATAAAATTTTATAAACAACTTTCACAGTTCAAAAAATCTGAAAAACAGGATAAAAACACTCCAAATTTAGAGTAAATTACATTAATTTAAAAATTATTTTCCAATATTAAATTGAAAACAATATTATAAGTACATTATGTACCTAAAACCTTTAAAAATTAAAAAATGATAATCTTTTCATTACATAAATATTAAATTTTACACTAAATAGTCAATACATTGACTATGCAAGTCATCTGTATATAAAGTTTAACCCAGGATCTCCATCCTTTTGACTACAACTACCCCGGATAGGTTAAAAACCTCGGGGTAGTTACTCGGTATTTGCACTATGTTGGGATTCTCGCAAACTATTAACCAAAAATAAAAATATAAATTTTTTCATAGTGGTGGTGGAATGAGACATTTACACCTTGAACTAAATGTTTCAATCAGAAATTACACCTACTAAACACCATCATTTTTAAAAACAAATAATACCAGTCAATGTGGTTTTTCATGTACTATCTTTTAACGTTAACAGAATTTTTGGTAAAATTTTTACTTTTTTTGTCAAAAATACTCTTAAGTGTTCAAAACTGAACCTTCAAACATTAGACCTGAACATTAACCAATCAGAGAAGAGAAAAAATTATTTAGGTCAATCCGATTCTAAAAATAACTCAAAGTAGGTCATTTAGCTAGGCCTAGTATATAAACGTATGGAACACCATAGTCCACTTTTTTTATACAAGGAAAATCCCCACTCTTTAGGTGCAAAATAAGGGGAGGACCTAACTTTGGATAACCAAATTACCACATCTTTGGCGAGCTAAGTATCAAACCCAATATGAATTATATTGGGTCTTCTTTGGCAAATTTGACCTATTTTCGACAACAAAAATCATATTTAAGGGGTGACGGGTCACACCCCGCCCCCGGGGTCTGCACATAATGCATCTGTTTAGAGCGGACGGACCCTTAAATAAACACCAATCATCATCATCATAGTCCACTTACTTCATTTTAATATAATAAAATAGATCTACATGAAATTTTTAATTAAACACTTCTACCCATTTAAATGTGAAAAACTTGTTAAATCTAATGTTTATAAACATGCGGAGTTCATAAAACTTACAAATCGACCGCATTTTATGCTTAATATTATCAATTGAAAAGTTTTTGAAATATGGAAAGCCGGGGTATATATACTTAAGCTTAAAAAATTATTACGCTTAAAATCGATTTTCTAAATTTTAAGTAATCTGAATAAATATAAATCTATAAAGGAAATTCAGTTATGTCACAAAGACTAGACTGCGTATTTTATAGTTTTAAAATAACATAAAATCTAAATACCACAACACATAGACTGGTTTCTTCTCCAAATGACTTAGACTGAGTACTCAAATTATGGGAGAGCAACCCTGGCCCACCTATACCGGGGGTTGTTCCGGCTGGGTCGCCTCTATCATAACAACACATGTGTATACCATGTGGGTGAGTTGGGGCACTTGGGGCGGATTCGCCTGCAGTTGCAACAGCGAACTCCGCCTCTTTTGCCTTGGTTCTCTAACGTATGTCTGACAACATACATTAATATACACCCTTATACAGGGCTTATAGTTAAAATATACCAAATACAGTGACCTAGTTTTGGCGGCTGGTCATGACATACTCCCAGTGGTGATGATCTTACTCCACTCTGGGAGGTGTTAGCCCTATGGCCAGCCGCTAACAAAAGGCCCCCCTTCTTTATTCTACTATTTTTATGTTCATTTTGAACTACACTTAATCACTTGTCTGCACCCTGTTAGCATCTAAGGGCCCGTTGGTTCAATGCAGGACGGGGCAGACAAAAGTGACTTCATTTACTTTAACACCTTAGCATTACTAACCGGACAGTCTTCGTCTCCAGTGTTGTATCTAAGTGACAGTTGTTACAATACGTATCTGGGGCCAAGGGCTGTCTGGTTTAGATTTTTTGCTAGTTAGACCGGTCTGAATCCTCCGGTCTACCACTCAGTAAATTATCTCATTCCTATTTTGTGTGTGCTGTGCGGTGGTACCTGTGGGGGTCATGTCTTCCCAGTATTCTGCTCGAACTTAGGTGTTCGGAAACAGAACCTCTTTCTTGGGGAATAATATCTACAACTAAAAATAGACAATAAGAATTAGATCCTTTCCAGCTTCTTTATTATTAAAATATTGTATCGAATTTCTATAGCAATGTGATAATTAGAAAATATACATATAAAATATAATGAGATTATACAATACATGTATAGGAAGAATTTAAGTAATTGATATTCAAGTTTACTAATAACATAATAACATTTTTAATTAATAACATAATAACATTTTTCAGTGATGATCGCGAATTACATAATAATACTTTTACCAATAATCATAATATATTATTTCGGTCCAGTTAATAAAATGATACCATGATGACATTCTCCAATTGAAATATTATAACATTTTCAAATCATCAAAATAGAAATTTTTGAAGAATATCAAGAAATGTTTTTGTTAAAATAAAAGATTGAATTATATATTTCTTAAAAGAATTAATATATATGTAAATATAACTAAATAAGAATTAATATACATGTAAATATAACTAAATAAGAATTAATATACATGTAAATATAACTAAATAACATAATCAGTTTCTAAGATAATAACATTTCACTTTCCTGTGATCTAAATCAAATATTGCTGACAAGTTTTCCAATATACAGAATAAACTAGTTATATAACATTTTCCAAATATCTTTTCTGAATAAAAGATTGACTTAACAATTTACATACAAGTATTAATTCAAATAAAACAGTTTACATAAAGTAGTTTACATTACAACAAAATGATAAAAACCCTAAGATTGTAATAGTTTTTAAAACATCAAAGTTAAACAGTACAAAGTATAAAATCTAACCAAACTTACCTAAAAATAGACAATAAGAATTAGATCCTTTCCAGCTTCTTTATTATTAAAATATTGTATCGAATTTCTATAGCAATGTGATAATTGCCTGCTGGAAAAGGACCCTTTTTATGTTGCTTCCTCGCTGAAGATTGGATAACGCGAAATCGACCAATATCTTTCCGGTATTTTAGGCTAGGCGGAGTCCTAAGACTTGGACTTCATACATGAAAAATTTACTAAAACAATATAAATGCCAGATCATTTACTTATGATAAAAAAATGATAACAAGCTTTCAAGACGCATTAATTACCATAAAAAGAAGCCATCACTTAGATACATTGACAATTATCAGTTCTGTCAATCTACATTACTGACCAGGTGACTGTATTAGACTAAGAGATTGCATAAATTGACTGTTTTGACAGCAATTAACAGTCTAACCCCTATTGATTTGACAGACTATGTTAGCTTAAATGACACTTTTATCTTTTACCTTAATCTCTTTAAGAATTTACACTAAATATTCATAATGAAAGATATAGGATTCTAAAATATAGAAAGTTAAAACTTATTCATTAAAATAAAACAAAAATTACTCTTAATATTTTTTTCACAACAAAAATATAATTATTTTCAAAATATAATTATTTTCACAGCATAACGTTAGGGCCATAGCACAGTACACACAGACATCTGTACTATCAAAGTATAACAAAACTGAGGCGACCCGGCCATCCATCCTCCTCTCAAGCACTGCGGAGCCACTACCCCTACTATAGTACTAAGTGAACTAAGTGAATACGATAACAATCAGGCAATAGTCGAGTAAAAACGATATACAACTGCACCGGAAAATAGTAAATTTACATTAGATCCTGAATATATATAAATGGGGGCAAATAGTTTTACACTTATCCCAACAGTGGGATTATATTGTCTTTAAGACAAAGCCCTTATCAGGGCTACCACATTATTTTAAAGTGTATACAGCCCTTTTTAGGGCTATTTGTCCCCATACATACTCTAAAGTTCATAACTTATCAGGGACTCCCTGTTCGGCACAGCTCCCCCCTTTTAAACTTGTACATACATTTGTAATTGTGTTATTTTATTAGTTCCATTACTTTTAACTATTTATTTTTACGTGGCCCTATAAGCGAGCCGTTGTACTTAGTCGGAAAACACTTTGGATTATATTTTACGTTGACTTTTTTATACCGCTTCTTTTACCTGCCGAACAGGGAAAACTCCCCCCCCTTTTTTGTATATATAACACAGTCGACATATAGATTTAAGATAGTTTAATCAAACTATTAAAGTTATTCATACAGTAAAAAACCTATGTATTGTACATATTATCTTAACAAAGTTACATCTTTTTGTATATTTTTAAGATAACATAGATAAATCTTGTTCTTATATAGATTTTTAATAAAAATAGTTATTAAAATAGAATTTTTAACATAGAGTTTACTATTGTAAACTATTGATATTATTGAATCAGGAGATTTTTATTCATAGTTTTTAAATTAGACATTCCTATGATTAGATTTTTGTGATATAGCAGACTGTCAATGATAGAAAATACTCGCCCAAAGCATCTATGCATATGGGCGAGTCTAAATAAATATCAGCCAGCCAGTTGGATTTTTAGGTCACGGTACAGTACACTGGTACCGGCTACCTTCCGTTACAGTTTTAATGTAGTTCGGTGAACCATTGCAGCCCTATCATTTAGCATGTAATTTATTATCAGACTATTGTAGTCATCAGACTGTTGTATAGTGTGTAAATTTTGACCCTGTTCTGATCTTTTACATTTGCTTCTAATAATTATCTACACACAATCCCGACGAAAATCAATACCATGCCTATTCTACACTTCAGCAGCAAAAGTAAAATTATACAAGTTTATTTATGTCTTACATTTCTACACATAATCCTCATGGCCACAGTGTAATCGAGCATTAATACTACATTTGTGATCAATATTTGAATATTTATATTCTTGCATGAAGTTCAGGTCGGGTCAAACTTTAGGCACAATACTACTTCCCCTGTGTGTATATGTATTGACCATGTTTTGTTTTCAGATTGTATGAAGTGGATCAATGTTCTGGTGATACTGCTGTCATATATTTTTTTTCTTTTTTTTCAGCTCATGGAAGTTGATGCATGCTGTTTTAAGTTAAGTATTTATTCAAGTTGTTATATTAAAACCCTGTTATGTTATAACTTCCATTAGATTTGAAAAGTGAATAAACCCAATGGTTACGATTCAACACACTGGAAGACATTTTTACAGTAACAGTTGACAATTGGTAAGTTTTATTTCATTTTGTTTTCTAGATATGCCATTTGTTTATAAACTTAAATATGTGTTAACTGTACATAGCACATCCATTTGGCTAATGAATAAGTCAACTTCTTGTGGTGCGTTTAGTACAGGTATGTGCAGGAGTGTTCCAGTCAGCAGGTTCAATAAATGACTTATTCTTTATCCAATGAATGTACTTGTATGGCTTGTACATACTTTGTTTATTAGCAAATGACTTTTCTAGTTTATTTAATTAATTCTTACATTTTTCGTTGTTTAATTTACTGTATGTAATGTTTTGATTTCATTTTTGCTCGAGTGGTCCGTGTCTGACCTGAGATTTGCACCGATATTTCAGGTCACTGCATGCATATCCCATCCCAGCTGTCCCATCCCCCCATGGAGAGGGTTCGGTCTGTTGGGGTTTTTAAGAGCCATTGGCTTCATATCCCCCAGCTCAAGGTTCGGAATGCTTTTGATCACTATTATTTGTATTCTTGCTGGCTTGTGGAGTTACATATTAGTTTTATCTAGTTAAGACATTAATATTGTGGGGGAAATTTGGGGATTGTCATGGGAGTAGGGTTAGGTAAATGGGAGGGGGATTTAGTTTTGGGGAAAGTTAGGGTTGTTGGTGTTGTACTTTAGAACTGAATTGGCTAAGCTTGGTCTTTACTCTGAAAAAGTGACATCGTAAGATTTACAATGAAAGTTTGCATGGGTTTTCCTTTTAAAGTGTGGAAGATTATTTCTGAGCTAGCTTAGGAAATGTTGAGGTGGATTGAAGCATACTGGAAGCTGCCCGGCTAGCTCAGTTGGTAGCATGCAAGTCTACTGATGGAGGGGTTGTGGGTTCAATTCCCGAGTGGGGCATACTTTCATGGAATTGGTCATGAAGTTATCTCTACACCCATTCTCCCTCTTACCAATGATTTTTAATTATGTAGGGCAGTTGTCAGTCACTGACGAATGTATGTGCTTAGTAGTTGGTTAACCGCTAAATTCAGAGATTTAGCCTTTCCAGGCACAGTGAGTAGGTTTATGACCTATACAATGTGTTGCTACTGGGTTAAACCCAACTAAATAAATATGTCTACTAGTGACTTTTTTCGTCCTGAATGGCTTAACATATGTTGTTAAGCCACTGAAAATGATAATACATTGGCCATCAGCAATGATTGTTTTTATACAATTATTAGGTACATGTGATAATCGGTTGCAAGCTTACAGCCTGTAAATTACCTGTCAGTCATCATTTGAAAATTCCCAATTTTTAACATGGTACATTATTGTATAACTCTTTATGGTTAGGCTTCTGATTGATGGACTTTTAAGAAGTTAATAAAAAGCATGGAGTACATTAGGGCTGTGAATAGTTGAGCAAGTGGTGATCTGATATGTAGTGGTTCACGAAACAAACCATGAATCACTTGTTAATAGAGATGCATACAGAATTCATGTAATAAAAAAGTTTTTACTCTAAGGAAAACCATGTACTTTAAACATGTCTATTATCAGACGTTTTATTGGCATTTTCAGTTATAACATTTTTGTTTAAATGTGTATCAATCGAATTTTGACACAAGATTGTTCGGTCCATACATTAATTTAGGTTAACATTAGAAGTGTGACTCGTTTATAGTTGTAATTAATTTAAAAATGTTCCTTCATTTTCTAAAAATAGATCTATTGAGATCTGACAATTTCAGACGTGACGAATATTCGTACTCAATTTTCTGGTCGGGATCGCAAATGTCCGAGAACTTCGATACTTGTTGCAACCCTAGTGTACATGTTAAATAAATGAATGATATGTTGTTACTTAGAACAGAACAGAACAGTAAATTTATTCAGAAAATTTTGTACATGTACAATAATCTAGTAATGTATAAATAAGAATTTTGTCCAGAATATGAACTTAACAATACAACTGGATTGTTATACACATAGTCAAACCATAATATAAAAACCACTTTATTCGAAATTAAGATAATAAAATTACACATTACGTATTTTAGTTTTCATTTTGACAGCTTTCTTAGTAGACTTTAAGGCTTTAATAATAGTAATCAAACTAATTAAAACTGTAAGAATGTATTTTAGCTGTACTTTTCATCAGTCCAGTGTCGTTAACAATTGCGTTTAAATTTTCAATTCAGCATATATCTCTGCTATTTATTGTCAAATCTTTATGGAACTTCATACAATGATAACATACCATGCCACTTCAGAATTAGAAATTAACCACAACTCTACCTGGCTTTATTATGCATTATTTCCCTTCGTAATTTTTGCATTAAAGTTTTTAAATCCGGCTTTAATGTGGTTTCTACATTACATTTCTTGTTTATCAATGACATGTTTAAAGATATGACAAAGATCTTATGGCAAGATATTTTTCATTTATTCTAAATATAGCTTCTGTTGTCACCTTAGGTAATAGATACTCTATATCGCATGTTTGTGGTTCTTTTTGTTCTTGTAGGTTTCTGTCTTCAATTGAGGTAACATAACATGGCAGGTTTTTGTTCCTTATTCTTGTTATTTTCTTCAATAAAAATGACCTGATTAAATCGGTAAAATGCTGTTCATGCATTAGCTTATTCACCTACTTAGTGGGTTGTTAATGTTGCCAGTCATGATGTAGTAATAGCATGCTTGACCTGGACAGTTTAAACACTTTAAGATAGTGGCAATTATAGTATTTCCCCTGTGTAGGCAAACCTTTCTCGGTCTCTTTTTGGAATGATTCAAGCAAGCTCAAATTAATAAACCATGTTGGCTTCTGTATCAATTCAGAAAAATACATAAATGGTAAACTATTATTCAGTTGTTGTTTTCATGCATTGTTTGTTTTCTATTTGGAATTTTATTTAAAAAAATGTGCAAAATACAAAAAGTGATAGCAGTTCATTAAATTTTACTATAAAATGAATCAATTATATATCATGAAAACATTGGACTGTTTTAGAAAACATGATGATTCTGCTGTAAAATAAGCCTTTGAAGTTAACAACTTATCATTGTCAAAGCAAGTCATCAGAAATGTAACGTTGTACTATTGCCAAGATTTATTGCTTGCTTGTGCTTTGTTTGACATTGTTTAAATTCATTAGAAATTAGACGTATCACCCTAAGGATTAATTTTAACTCAATTTTGAATAAGTCTTGTTGAAAATTATGTAGTCATTAAAACTGTCAACTTAGCATCATTTTTTTAAATTTCTATGACAATACAAAGTATAAAAAAGCTTGGTAAAATGTCTAAATGGTTCACTAACTTTTGAACATACAATAATGATTTATACTCTTACCTTCTCTTCAATAGATCTAACAACATATGTCATTGTGCAAAATGAGAACATGTTTTTGGAATGTTTCTTTTATATTTTAGGAATTAATGAGGCTTCTTAATAAGATTACTTTTTTCTTTTTTTAGATACATGTAATTAGTACTAATGATGCTTGATAATGATGTTCTAAGTATATATTTAATATATTTGTTAGTAAATGAAGATGCAAATATATATTAATTAATCAATAAACATGAATATCAATAATTCTGAGCAATCTAGTGAAGGACCCATGTTTATGGGGGATAGCTAGATCGGGATTTTACTTTGATAAACTCATAATTCTGAGCAATCTAGTGAAGGACCCATGTTTATGGGGGGATAGCTAGATCGGGATTAGAGTTAAAAACATAATTCTGAGCAATCTAGTGAAGGACCCATGTTTATGGGGGGATAGCTAGATCAGAATTAGCTATTAAGTACCATATAAAAATGTGCTATTTACCATGCACAAAAGAATATGGACATTAGGATCATAGAACTAGTACCATATAAAAATGTGCTATTTATCATGCACAAAAGAATATGGACATTAGGATCATAGAACTAAGTCTGGCTAGGGTGCTAATTACATGCATAAAGTCGAATTTGAATATTGAAAAACCTTGGTTTGCTTGTATTATGATTATATTAATGACTGATAAAATGTACTATGACTTTTGTTGTTGTTTACATGAGAAGTGAAGGTATTGGATGTAGATCATTGATTAATATAGCAATAATTTGCTTACTATGAATTACTGAAATTGTACTTTCAGATTTGTTTATAAAAGCCAGCTTTTTATTATTTGTACTGCATATAGAAGTTGTCATGATGGTTTAAAGTAACATGTTTTTGTGACTGATGATTTAACTTGACTTTATATTTATTAGTATGATGTTATTATTAGTCAGATATTTCAAGGAAAAAATTCGGCAAATAGTTTGGCGAAACACAGACGGGCGATTGGGCGTCCGGTGTCGTTAACAATTGCGTTAAAGTTTTCAATTTAGCTGATATTTTTTGTCATTTATTGTCAGATCTTTATGACACTTTATACAATGATAACATACCATGTGATGAACAGAATTAGAAAGTAACAACAACTCCAACTCGCTTTATTATAGATTATTTCCCTTTGTGATTTTTATGTTAAAGATTTTAAATCTGGCTTTAATGTGTCCACATTACATTTCTTGTTGTATCATGCATTCAGAATGTATTCTAAATATTGTGTTGTATTTTTTTTATTTTTGAAATAGATGATAAAATTGGGCGTACCGACAATGTAAATGATAATATTTTCCTAGTTATTTTCTTTTTTTATAATAAACATTTTTTTGTCAACTGGGTTGTGTAAAAATGATGTTTTTATAGTATACAGTGTATAATATATATTTTTTGTTGTAATGAAATAATTTAAACCACTTTTAAACTTCTTAAATAGTTAATGCATTTGAATAATTTTACTTTTCCAATGTATTTTTCTGCGCAGTTAATAATGCAATTACGTTTTCAGAATATTCCAATGTTTTCTGACTGATTTTTGATCAGCTGAAGTTTTTAGTCGCATTTTTTTTCAAATGAAAAAATACAGCTAATAGTTGAGCAAAACACGGACAGGCTTATTTTTGATCTATTTTTTTCTTTACCATATATTTCTGCCAATTACAGTCAGATCTTTATGAAACTTCATACAATGATAACAGTCCATGTGATGAACAGAATTAGAAAGTAACCACAGCTCTACCTGCTTCTATTATGGATTATTTCCCTTTGTAATTTTTGCATTAAAGCTTTTAAATCCAGCTTTATTCGTATTAATGTGGTTTCCACATTACATCTCTTGTTATAATAACATTAATTGATTTGGCTTTCTTTATAGCTATATTTGAACTAGATATTAAACAAAAAACAACTGTGACTACAGAATTTTTTTTGTTGGTTAGAAATTTCATTTAAGGCTCATTCTTTCTAAAGCAGGATATATCCTTTCTTGAAAATGTGACAAAACCTCTTCCTGTTCAGAAACTATTGACCTCTTAGCCAAAACTATAGAAATGATTAGAATACTGTACAGGAAAAAACATGATTTTGTAAGAACAGGTATGAATTTCTAATAAATTGCCTCTTCTCTTGTGATACAATACCCTGAACAGTTGAACTTCTTTTAATATTATTGTAAACCAGGTTGACTTATGAAGAACAATGAGGGTGTGTAGTTTCAAATTATTAGTTATTTATCAACATAAAATACAGCCTGAAAATACAATTGCATTACATTCAAAACATATTCAATAAAACAAATAAAAAAATACAAGAAATCTACATGTACAGTAGCTCTATCAATAATATAAAAGTATTAAATTCTAATGAGCCAACATGATATCTTATACTCTAAATTCGCGACAAATACCACCAACGATATCAAAAATGTTTTAATTAAAGCAACATTGTAACAGTACCGAAAGTTTGGTTAAACCTAAAACAAACCTGAAGTAAAAATATATAAATTACAATGTTTCCGTAAAAATACAAGATCTGAAATAAATTTAACTCACCAGGCAAAAATGATTCCGTTGATAATAATCATAGACAGCGCCAATAATGATATTCTTAACATACGAGTGAACCAAACCGAAAACAAGAAATGACAGTAAAACAATGAATTATTAATACGTGTACTTAAATAGGCAATATTCGCGCCAACTGCACAGATTTCACTGAATACTTAAAATCCTTATATTACTTCTATAACCCGTGATAAAAGCAAGATCTAACTAAATCCCTAGATACCAGAGAACTGTCAGTTTATTTCTACAATGAAAATAGCTACGCATGTAAATCAACAATTCCCGTGCAGTACACTGATATGAACTTTAAAAGTTTAAATACAGTTACTCTACGTTATGCATAAACTAATAACTAATAAATTAACTACATAATGTTATGGCTACCTACATTTGTACACATAATATATGTACACCAATAACTAAAACCTGGGTAACATAATTTATAAATGTATGCTTGTTGTAAATAAATCATTCAATTACTGCTATTCCCCACTTGTGAATTTACAAAACAAGTATATTATTGCAGGCCCACATCAGTTTGTAAGCAACCGCTATATCTTTTTGCTCTACTATTCAAGTTTTTAGCTGGATTTTTCAACGGGGATCTGTTGTCAATAACAATTGCGTTAAAGTTTTTCTTTACCATATACTTCTGCCATTTATTGTCATCTTTATGAAACTTTATACAATGATAGCATATATATGATGTGATGAACAGAATTAGAAAGTAACCACAACTGTACCTGACTTTATTATTGAGTATTTCCCTTTGTAATTTTTGCGTTTAAGTTTTTAAATCCTTAATGTGGTTTGCACATTACATTTCTTGTTTGAAGTTTTAGTTTGGTATAGTTTAGTTTGGGGATGAGAGTATGGCAAACACTAATTTTTGGCCTGGTATTTGACTTTTTGAATGGAGTCTATACATAAGATAGGGGGTATTTTCTGATAGAAGGTGGGAAATTTTATTAGGTATTTAATCCTGGGAGGATGTTAATTGGGGATTATTAATACTCCGATAATGTTTGTTTCTGTTGGGACGGTCGTCAGTCAACCTACTCACTGTTCCTGGAAAGGCTGACTTTGGATTTAGCTGTTACCCAACTACGTACTGCCCTACATAATTGAGAATCATTTTTAGGAGGGAGAATGGCCGTAGAAATAATTTCATGACCAAGCTATCCGACAGTATGCCCCGTCTGGGAATCGAACCCACGACTTCTCGTGCTATTGACTGAGCTAGCCGGGTGACTTAGACTCAGATAATGTCTTGTTTGATTAAGCAGTTTACTGGGGTTTTGCAATGTTAATGCCCATGGTTTCTCAGGTGTAGGTTTGAGTTTAATGCTAAGAAGAGTGATAAATGGGGGGGGGGGGTCAGGGGGGAGACTTGTCTTTGGGGGTGTTGATACATTTGTCTTAATTAGGTAAAACAACTTTTCGTGCAAGTCAGCCATCTTGGAATAATAGTGATCAGGGACTTCCTATAGCCTTGATGTATAGGTGGGAATGGTAGCGGAAATGGCCGCCCTAAACAGACCACTTACCCCCATGGTGTAAAATTGCCTGCCCATGCCCCTCCCCTGTCCCTGATGCATGCTTGTCCGTGCTCCATGTCTATTCTAATTTCTTTCCTTTTCAGCATTTTGTTTTGTTATATTTTTATATTTCCTTAGCTATAATGTCATTTTACAAAATGTTTCTGTCTGGTTTCTCGTCTTGTGTTCTGTTTATTTCAGGTTGTGACTGATGTCTACGGATGAAGAAAACTAGAGAAGACTAGAAAACTCCTGACGATTGTTCTTAGTGAAAATCAGACAACTTCATCCCAGACAAACATTCAACGGGTTATATTACAAAAATCTTTCAGCAAAAATCTTCGAAAATCCGATTAAAAAAATCATAAAATGTTATTTGTATTAAATATAAAAAGTATAATTAATGTATAATAGTGTTGGTCTATACCTTATGAATGTAGTATTGATTTAAAGTTTATTTTAATATTTGGGACAAACTCACATAGCATTGATGAATATTTTATTTTAATTGTCTGACCAATTGATTTTTGTTGTAAGATCTTTGGTATCATGACCACGGCCTTATGTGGATAAGCACCGAGTTCCAGTATCCAAAATATGACTTTAACCATTTGACCTCAAGTATGGATCAAATATAATGTCTTCAATAGAATATGACTTGAACCAGTAACTTCCTTGTTTCCAATGTCAAATTTTGACTTTTTATTTTATAACCGACCTTACTGTAATTTTGATTGAATGAAAGCATAATTATGACATTTTCTGTTCGGTCTGTTGTCCCGTATGTTTTATATTTTAGGCTGCGACTTGTGTCTATGGATCAAAATCTAATAAGGAAAGGAGAAAACTCTTTGAGTTTGTTTTAAAAGTAAATGGAAACATCAAGTTTAGATTTAAAAGATTCCCGAGGTAAGGAATAGAGATTATTTTATCAGTTAGCATGTATGTTTATACAGAATCATCAGATTTCTCAATTACTTATTGTTAGCGACATAACAGAACCTTAAAGATAACCCGGGTCGATAACGCAGTTGGTAGTGCGCCAGGACTTGGAATCTTGTGTACTGAAGGGGATACGGGTTGGAATCCCACCCGGAGATGTTATACCCTTCCATGAAAATTTGGCAATAACGTCAATTTTCCTCCATTCATATGATAAATGGAGAAGTTTACAGCCTTGTTGAAGGGTAGGTGAGTGCTGGTTATAGACAAGGGTCCAGGAAAGCTAGGTTAGGTGCACTGGACTCTGTAAAATGACCTAAATTGTGACACGGCGTTAAACTTAGTAAAAAACAACCAAGAAAACATTAAAGTTAAATTTATTCAACTGTCAGTGGTGCAATCCTTGCCACTGATTTAAATATTGGAAACTTGCACTACAAAATCTGTACATAAGTATTTCCTGCAGTACCACAGTACTTCTTTACTCACGATCTATGAAAATAGATATCTATATTTCTGTACAGGAATTGTAAAACAAATATTGAGCATTTAAATCAGCAGGGTTTATTTATGCCCCACTGACAGTGGATTAAAATTTAACAATAAGCAATAAGCTCTGATCTGCTGAATAAATCATTTCAGGGTGACAGACAGTTTTTGAGGATCCTTGCTTATATTAAACCGCCAGGCTAGCTCAGTTGGTAGCACGCAAGTCTGCTGATCAAGGGGTCGTGGGTTCGATTCCTGGTGGGGCATACTTTTGTGGAGCTCGGTCATGAAGTTATTTCTACCGCTATTCTCCCTCGGACCAATGATTCTTAATTATGTAGGACGGTTGTTAGTCAATAGTCACTGATGAAAGTATGTGCTTAGTGTAGTTAGTTAACGGGTAAATCCAGAGATTCAGCCTTTCCAGGAGTGAGTACTGACTAACTTAGTAGCTTGTCTGACTGCCATTATATGACCTATACTATGTGTTGCTATGGCATTAAACCCTTCAAAAAACAAACATCAAATAGTTATCTTACAGATTGACCATCAGATGATATCAACTGGATATAATTATACTAGCATTTAATGATACCATGTTGTGTAGGGCACTACATTTACAGAGAAAGGTGAGGTTGTTTTTATTTATTTATTTTTGTCTTTTAGCTTCTATAAGTTTGATTTGCAAATATATGATTAATTTTTTGTTCACAGCCATCCTGAATAGTCAACCCGCTGTCCATGGACTGCTCTTGTTAGTAGAAGTTATTATTTAATTTTTTATACGCCCGTTTTGAAAAAACGGACGTATTATGTTATGCTGTTGTCCGTCTGTCCGTCGGTGGACAATTGCTTGTCCGGATGATAACTCAAGAAAGGATGTACCTAGGTTCCTAAAATTTTATGTGTGGATAGCCCTTGGGTGGAGGAGGTTCCCTATTGATTTTGAGACCCCAGGGTTAAAGGTCAAGGTCACTGGGACTTAAAATAGGTAAAACTTGTTCGGACAATAACTGAACCACCAATGTACCTAGGTTCACCAAATTTTATGTAAGAGTAGCCCATGTGTCAAAGATGTTCCCTATTGGTTTTGGGGCCCCTGGGTCAAAGGTCAAGGTCACAGTGGCATCATATGGGAAAAAAAACTTGTCCTGACAATAACTTAACAACCAATCTACCTAGGTTCACCAAATTTTATGTGAGAGTAGCCCATGTGTCAAGGATGTTCCCAATCGGTTTTGGGGCCCCTGGGTCAAAGGTCAAGGTCACAGGGACATCATATTGAAAAACCTTGTCCGGACAATAACTCAACAACGACTGTACCTAGTTTCACCAAATTTTATGTGAAGGTAGCCCATGTGTCAAGGACGTGCCTTATAGGTTTATGGGGCCCCAGGTTTAAAGGTCAAGGTCACAGTGGCATAATATGGAAAAACTTTGTCTGGACAATAAAGTTCTGAACCACCAATGTACCTAGGTTCACCAAATTTTATGTGAGAGTAGCCCATGTGTCAAGGATATGTCCTATTGATTTTGGGGCCCCTGGGTCAAAGGTCAAGGTCACAGTGGCATCATATTGAAAAATATTGTCCAGGTAATAACTCAACAATGACTGTACCTAGGTTCACCAAATTTCATTTGAGAGTAGCCCATGTGTCAAGGATGTGCATTATCAGTTTCGGTGAAACTGGGTCAAGTTTAAACCTTCAACCAGAAGATATCAAATTACCAAGCAGTGACTTCAAACGTTCAATTAATATGTTGATAAAGTCAAAATGGCCAACAATGAAACACTTGTCCAGACAATAACTGAACCACCAATGTACCTAGGTTCACCAAATTTTATGTGAAGGTAGCCCATGTGTCAAGGATGTGCCCTATAGGTTTATGGGGCCCCAGGTTTAAAGGTTAAGGTCGCAGTGGCATAATATGGAAAAACTTTGTCTGGACAATAACTGAACCATCAATGTACCTAGGCTCACCAAATTTTGTGTGAGAGTAGCCTATGTGTCAAGGATATGCCCTATTGATTTTGGGGCCCCTGGGTCAAAGGTCAAGGTCACAGTTGCATCATATTGAAAAATATTGTCCAGGTAATAACTCAACAATGACTGTACCTAGGTTCACCAAATTTCATGTGAGAGTAGCCCATGTGTCAAGGATGTGCCTTATCAGTTTTGGGGAAACAGGGTCAAGTTTAAACCTACAACCAGAAGATATCAAATTACCAAGCAGTGACTTCAAACGTTCAATTAATTTGTTAATAAAGTCAAAATGGCAAACAATGAAACACTTGTCCAGACAATAACTGAACCACCAATGTACCTAGGTTCCTCAAATTTTATGTGAGGTTAGCCCTTGTGTAAAGGATATGCTCTATTGGTTTTGGGGCTCCTAGGTCAAAGGTCAAGGTCACAGGGGCATCATATAGAAAAACCTTGTTCGGACAATGACTCATCAACAACTGTACCTAGGTTCACTAAATTTTATGTGAAGGTAGCCCATGTGTCAAGGACGTGCCTTATAGGTTATGGGGCCCCAGGTTTAAAGGTCAAGGTCACAGTGGCATCATATGGAAAAACCTAGTCTAGCCAATAACTGAACCACCAATGTACCTAGGTTCACTAAATTTTATGTGAGAGTAGCACATGTGTCAAGGTTATGCCCTATTGGTTTTTGGGCCCCTGGGTCAAAGGTCAAGGTCACAGGGGCATCATATTGAAAAACATTGTCCGGGTAATAACTCAACAATGACTGTACCTAGGTTCACCAAATTTCATGTAAAGGTAGCCCATGTGTCAAGGATGTACCTTATCAGTTTTGGGGAAACAGGGTCAAGTTTAAACCTTCAACCAGAAGATATCAAATTACCAAGGAGTGACTTCAAATGTTCAATTAATATGTTGATAAAGTCAAAATGGCAAACAATGAAACACTTGTCCAGACAATAACTGAACCACCAATGTACCTAGGTTCACCAAATTTTATGTGAGGGTAGCCCTTGTGTCAAGGATATGCCCTATTGGTTTTGGGCCTCCTGGGTCAAAGGTCAAGGTCACAGGGGCATCAAATTGAAAAACCTTGTTCGGACAATGACTCATCAACGACTCTACCTAGGTTCACAAAATTTTATGTGAATGTAGCCCTTGTGTCAAGGATGTTCCCAATAGGTTTTGGGGCCCCAGGCCCAAAGGTCAAGGTCACAGAGGCATCATATAGATCAACCATGTTTGTACTTAGGTTCTCAAAATCTTTGCTTTGGATAGCCCTCCAGTTAAGGATGGGACCTATTCTGAGATCCCGTGGTCATTGGTCAAGGTCACAGGGACTTCATATGAGATAGAACACAGCATGGACTGCACACGGGCGTATAATGCCCCGCCCAGCGGAGCTCTTGTTTACTAGAAGTTTGTAATTCTAATTTGTAAACCATGCTTTTACTCCTTGCATCAGATGATAAGTACAAAACTACACCACAGAAGAAATGGTGGTGATTCATGAATACCAAGACATGGCCTAAAAATTCTTCAGAACTAGCATCTGATGGCCGTAGAAATAATTTCATGACCAAGCTCCAAGAAAGTATGCCCTGCCCAGGAATCGAACCCATGACCCCTTGATCAGTAGACTTGTGTGCTACCAACTGAGCTAGCTGGGCCGCTTGACTAGCATCTGAGCATCATTATTTGACACTTCTGTACCAGTACATGTACTTAGTTACACTTGCACAAGAAGTTGACAACTTGTGCCTCTATGAAGAAAAAATGATAATAAATATAGCATTTTATTTTTTAATCTTCATGGCCAAAAATGAAACCTGTGACTGTCAGATTTGCTAAGTCTAGATAATAAGGAAGCAATTGTATTAGGCTCCCACTTCAAAGGGTTGTTCTTGGAGCACAATTATTTGAGACGAGTCTTTATTCTCTAAAATTATTATTGGCTGTGTTCTCATGTTTATTATCTTTTATTTCAGGATCTACAGTCAAAGGAGTTGCAGAGTTATCACCATGACCTATTGTTTTATGCATTGTCTTGTATATTTTTATTGGTTGCAGCCATAGGATATTGTTCTTCTGATTAGAATATTGTACAATGTGAAATGGTGAAAATTTTCATCAGCTATTCAGGTAAAAACTATAACAATTTTGTATAAATTGATAAGTATGTAGGCTTTCTTTAAAACTAGTTAGAGCTTAAAGGGAGATGTAGGCAAATGACAAAAAACTGTTGTTTTGCTCCACTATTCAGTGGATAGTGAGGCTAACCTACTCAGTTGTGTGTCGGCAGTGGCATCAGCGTAACACTTGTTACGAGTTGCAAAACTCAGTGATGGCTTTTGACTGGATTATGCCCCTTTATAAATACTTTGTAATTACTTGGTTCAGTTTTATTGTGCAAGCTTTTCTTTTGAAACCACTGAAAGGATTCACTTGAAACTAAATTAGGGACTTCAGTCTGTTATCTTTCACTGATAAAATCTGAAGCAACCCAATTGGTAAGTAGCTAGGTCCTTACAGTTGGAATCATCGGTTTTATCAGTTTATGAAGATATAAACAAGTGATGAAATGTAGATAGTTCGTTATCACATAATTAGTAAGTGTCATCTGGGGTAAGTTATACGGGTTAAATTGGTTTAGTGTCCCTATCTACATGTTGAGTTATCCAAGGTTGAGTTGTCTTCTGGTGAGTTGTTTTGACTCTGTTTTAATACTTTCAATTTTATTTGTAATATTTTATCAAATTTAAACTTTTTAACTTTCAGATTCATCAACTTGTCAAGCTGGTCGCTGTTACATTATGGTAATGACAGAAAACAAGAAAGAATAAACAGAATGTCATTTTTTGTACATGATATAATTCTGGCCTGCTCCTACATTGTATTTAACAAGTCGTCTCGGACATTTTGTCCTTGAGATGTTTGTTGGCCAATTACATTTTTCAAAATTGTTGACTTTTTATTCAAATTGGTACAACTTGAGGCGAATCAAGATGTTTACAGAATTCTTATTCGGAACTTCATACCCATGAAATTCAAGGGTACGAAATTTTGAGCATGATTTCAAAATGTCGCGATTCTTACTCTAGTTTACCCAATCTTAATTTGGTACGAAATTTGTGAGGACGAATCCTGGGTTGTATGTGCGAATATAGCCTTTCGGCTTCAAAACTTTCGAACCCAATTGAGAACAAAAGTTGTAATTGCGAATCAAAATGTCGCCATTCGTCATACATCTTCACCCCATTGTCGGCAACCACAGTACTTCCGTTATAGTCCATACGTACCGTGGGCAATTTGACTGGCAAAATCTCGTTTATATGCATGAGGCAGGGGAGACTAATCATCTTCCAATAAAATAGCGTGTTACAATGAAATGCACTTCATTTACTGGGTTTTTCATAAAATCAAGACCAATGCACGTTTATTTAAAAAAATGGTGTTATTTCATAGGTTACTTTCCCGTATTTTTTTGCGAAATTGCATTTATTCATGATAACGAGATTTTTCTAACCAAATGGCCCACGGTACTAATGCGGCATAGTGGAGTATTGTATCGTGGGATAACCGACGAATTTACATTCCAATATAAGAGGTTATGAACTCTGGCCTTTCTCCGACCTTCAATAAATGGAAATAAGCGATTCAGTCTCGCTATTGGGTTCGAAATTTCTATGGGTGAATCGTTATATTTCTTTTCGTCCTCAATATTCTCATTAGTACGAAATTTTAATGGACGAACTGGCTCCAAACTTAAAAACCCTATTACATGTATTTGGGTACGACATTTCCGTTCGTCCATAAGTATGTTCGTGCTTGCTGAAGGTACCAGAAAGAGAACAAATGGAAACGCCTCTAGACGTGTATTGAAATTTCGTACCTTTAATTGGGATTGGAGAATTTCTCGACCAAATGGCGAGTTCAGTTGGTACATGTAATTGTAACTGCGATATTTCTGTTCGTCTTTGCCAAATTCGTACCCATTACGAAAAGGGAACAGAAAATCAAGTTAAATAGGGATTTCCATTCGCACCTAAATTTCGTAAATACTATTGGGTGCGAAAATTTTAAGAACGATTTGGAATGGGCGAATCGAAATATTCTTATTCGTCCTTTAATTTCTCGAAGACGAACAAAAATGCAGGTATTTGACCTCCAAACTTCAAAACCTCCATACAGTATTTGGAAGAGATTTTTAATTCACAGAAATTTCGTACCTCAGGATGCCAGTATTGTAAGGACTAATATGGGAGTTCTTAGATTGTTGAAACAAAATATATTCGTACTTCTAATTTCTCGCACGTTTATTGTTCTTTAGTTGTTCGCATCCTGATCAAGTTGTTACGAATATTTTTAGATGAACAAGAAACATCGTCTTTCGGTCTTGAAACTTGGATGCCTATTAACTGGGTGCGGACGAATTGAAATATTCCTTTTTATTTCTCTCACCGTCAGAAGGTACTAATACTTAACGACGCCATTATGCCTAAAACTTTTTCGCCCTTTCATTTCCCCACCTTAAGTAATTACTGATATTTGCGACCAAACTGATATATCGCCGCTCGGCCTCAAATCTGGACTGACATGAATTTGGTACCTGAATTCAGGCGAAAATACTGCAATTCTGCCTCTAAATTTCGAACCTCTTAATCTGGTTTTACATTTCTATGGGGGAATTGAAATTTTCCCATTCGTCATTTAATTGCCGCTCCCTTATCAACGAGGTACGAAATTTCTATGGGCGAATCGTAAATCCCAATCTGAATCGTAAATCCCAAACTGTCGTCTTTTTTTTTATAAGTGGGTACGAACTTTTTTAGTGACGAGCAGAAATTATTCGTGCTCATTGAAGGTGCGAGAAATAGAACGAATATGAATATCTCTAGAAACTTCGTACCTAATAAAATAGGGATTGGAAAATTTTGAGACTGAATGGCATTCGTAACCACTTAATTGGTGTAAAAACCACTTAATTGAGAACAAAATGCGATATTTCCGTTCATCCTTACAAAATTCGTACCCACTTAGTAGGCAAAATATTCAGATGAATATGGGTTTTTTATTTGCACCTTCGTACTCTTCTTCGTACATATTTACGTAGAATGCGAGAATTTAAAGGATGAATGGGAATGTTTTGGTTTTGTCGCACTATATGATCGTCCTTCAATTTTTTTGCACACTTATCAAGTTAATGCTAATTCTTGCGGTCGAACTGATATATCGCCGTTCGGCCTCAAAATTTTCGAACTGCGGCCTCTAAATTTTCGAACCTCTTAATTTGGTTTGACATTTCTATAGGCGAAATGAAATTTTCTTATTCGTCATTTAATAACCAGTCCCTTATCAATGAGGAATGACATTTCTATGGGCAAATCGTAAGTCCCAATCTGTCCTCTTTTTCTTGCCCAAAGTGGGTAGGAATTCTAAGGGACGAAGAGAAATACAAGTTATTGGCCGACTTTCAGTGGTCTTTGGTCCAAGCTCACGGAATTTTCCTAGAGTAGCCACGTGATAGCCCAAGGTCAGACCTCTCGCGTGGTATACGCCAGTACCCGGCGAAATCGCTTTAATTCGAGATTTGAGCCCTGAAACATGGCCCATCTGGAGTACTGATTTTATACACAAAACGTAAAATTTATACACAAAACGTAAAAAAAACGACTAATTGGTCTTTGGCCCAAGCCCACGGATTTTGTCCAGGGTAGCCAATATGCCCACGTGATAGCTTTAGGTCAGACCTCTAGCGTGGTATACGCCAGTATCCGGCTAAATCACTTTAACTCGCGATTCGAGCCCTGAAACTCGGCCCATCTGAGTGCTGATTATATTCACAAAACTTAAAGTACCGACTTTTAGTGGTTTTTGGACCAAACCCACAGAATTTTCCCAGGGTAGCCACTATGCCTACGTGATAGCCATTTGTCAGACCTCTCGCGTGGTATATGTCAGTACCGGCGAATTTGCTTTAAATCGAGATTCTAGCTCTGAAACATGGCCCATCTGAGTGCTTATTTTATAAACAAAACATGAAGTACCGACATTTTGTGGTCTTCGGCCCAAGCCCACGGAATTATTCCAGGGTAGCCACTTTGCCCACGTGATAGCCTTAGGTCAGATCTCTTGCGTGGTATACGCCAGTATCCGGCGAAATCGCTTTAATTCGAGGTTCGAGCCCTGAAACATGGCCCATCTGAGTGCTTATTTTATAAACAAAACGTAAAGTACCGACATTTATAGTGGTCTTCGGCCCAAGCCCAAGGAATGTTCCCAGTGTAGCCATTATGCCCACGTGATAGCCTTAGGTCAGACCTCGTGCGTGGTTTACTCCAGTACCCGGTGAAATCGCTTTAATTCGAGATTCCAGCTTTGAAACTCCACGGTGGCGAACCCACGTGACTTCATCCGGGTATTTTTTACCATATTTGGAATATAGGTCACTCGCATAAGGTAGTTTTTTTGCTTATTTTGAACTTATAGCTTGGTGTTTTTTTCAAAGAATACGCGCATAAACCCCTTGCTTACGAGATATGATTGCTGCAGTTATTGTTTTCCTGAAAAAAATTAGCTGTCTTGGAGTAATTTGGTACACAAATTTCGCTGCGATCGAAATTGTCAGGGTAGCGTTCATTGTATTTCATCAGTTAATGTGTTAAAATGCCTTTATTTGTGCCGAAAGTTATGCACATGGTAAAATTATTTCATATACGCATCCAATTAACCTTCTATATACGATAACGATCTTTGAATAGAGCTAGTTTGTAAATTATGAGAAAATGTGGATTATGATAACGTTCATTGCCTGTGATTTTCTGGATTACGTTCATTTCCTATGTCGAGTTGTCCTGTTTACTCACCAGGGTTTCTTAAAATGACCTAAATAGTGCATTTCATTTTATGACTACACGTGCAGGGATGTATCATGTGACGACGGATACAACTTAAGAGTTTATATACATATACACAGGGATACAATAAAGATTTAAGTTGACCACTTAATGTAGATTTAATACATTGACTTTTTAGTGACGCGCTAAATAAACGTTTAGCCTGACGTATTAAATTATCTGATAGGTGAAAATTAAAATTAAATCTACGAAGGTACATGGAATCTAGGATGACTCTTCTTTTTGCTTAGGCCTTTTTAAATGAATTTACATTAGCAGTATTTCTTATTGTTCAACTATTTTCTTTATGTTTTAAATTTCAGAAATGGCCAGGACAAAATTAAAATAAACATTTAAAAGAAAAAAGATAGAAGAGAAAAGGGATTAAGATCGACGCATTCAAGCCCTAAGAAAGCCAAGAGTGGTCCTCAGTATTGGCCTGACTCATTTGATGAAATTTTTTAACAAAAAGTTACGCGAATGCATCATGATATACACGATATTTTATCTGAAGGTCCCATTGATGCAGATCTCTAGTAATACTCACCATGACGTTTCTTCGAACTGTAATGGCTTAAGTGATCCAAAACCGTCTTTCATAGATTTATGCCGCCGAACTTCTAATTCTGATAGACAAAAGACCAAACTTGAGCTGAATATTCAAAGTATGATTGAAATTGTGCCGTCAGTAATGAAAAAGCTAGCTTCAGAGGGATTTGATGAGCCGTTATATATAAGTTATATATAGATAATATATTTGAAAATAGTGAACCTCGTCTTTGTTTTTGTGGTTTTTCAATCTCTGTCATGAGGCGGATAGTTGATCTGCTGAATCTGCTAAACATTCCAGTTGTGTGTGAGCATTAGACATTATTCCTGTCGGCAATTAAACGCCATTGTTCGAACCCATCACATTTATCATTTAGAGGTAGCAGATCGACTTCTAACTCATTTATATCATGGAGGAAGTTAACCCGATGTGGATCCTATTTTAGATTTGTATAGATGCACTGCTCTACCGTGGTCACATCGATAAGACACGTGATTTTGCATAAATGAAAAAAACAACGATAACACAATTCGTTAATCAATACAAACTTTTAATTCAAGAATAATTCAACATTGTAATTTCCGTTGAAAATGAGCTCTCCTCAATGTAAAAATAATCACAGATCAATTGTGTAGTAATTCATAACAAGAGCTGTCAGAGGAGACAGCATGCTCGATTTTGTAAGTATTTGTCACAGGAGATGTGGTTGGTGATAAGGAACATACATATTTTAAAATTTGAAAATTTAACCTTGACAAATTTATAGTAAATAGATAATTAAAACAACTAAAGAATTTTAAGTTCATGGAGGACAATTTTGAAAAAAAAATGTATTTAAAGTTTTGTCACATGAGATGAGGTTGATAATAAGGAACATATATTTAAAGTTTGAGGTCAATACCTAAAGAAATAAAACAGTTGCAGTAAAAACAAATATTTTTAAAATAAATTTCTAAGTTCAAGGGAAGAACATATTGAAAAAAATGTATTTGGAGTTACGAACCTTTTCACATAAGATGTGGTTGATAATAAGTAACATACATTTAAAGTTTGAAGTCAATACCTAAAGAAATAAAACAACCGCAGTAAAAACAAACATTTTTTAATGAAAACTCTAAGTTGAAGGGGAGATAATTCAGAAAAAAATATATTTAGGGTTATGAACCTTGTCACATGAGATGTGGTTGATATTAAGGAACATATATTTAAAGTTTGAAGTTAATATCTTAAGAAATAACAAAGATTACAAGAAAGTATTTTACTGCACAAAAACTTGAATCTGTGTACAAAAACTTTAATCAGTTCAAGGGGAGATAATTCTAATAAAAATTGTTTTGAGTTATGAACCTTGTCACATGAGATGTGGTTGATAATAAGAACATATATTTAAAGTTTGAAGTTAATATCTTAAGAAATAACAAAGATATGTAGAGGTTATTAAACAGGGCAAGTGTGCCTTAAGGAAGATATCGGCACACTTGTTTAGCTATTGGCCCGAGGGCTAATGCCGGGGAAAGTGTGCCTATATCGACTTAAGACACACTTGACCTGTTTCATAACCTTTTATTGCATATGTTGACCAATGCATGTAACGATGATTTTTCTACAACAAAAATACATTTTTTTCACGACGTAACGCGCTATTTTGCAAGTTGACGTTACGTCACATGAATTGATTTGTTTTTTGAACGCCGAAACGTTGGAATCTAAGGAACGCTTATTATAAAACGTAAGTCTGGTTGTTGATTATCTTATTAATTTTCAATATGAAAAAACACACGTCGTAAAATTGAATAGCTTCTTGTTACTAATTACGTACGAATTTCACGTGCGGAAAGTCTGCCGTTGTTAAACTGCAGGCATGTAATGACCGGAAATTAATAAGTCAAAAGTGAGCCAAATATCGATATTTTGGCACACTTACCAATACTGGAATGTATTGCCTAAATTGAGGCTATATTGGCGCACTTTCTCGTCGATTTTGTTACTATTTATAGTAACATATGCAATATAAAGAAAGTATTTTACTGCACTAAAACGTTAATCTGTGCACAAAAATTAGTTCAAGGGGAGATAATTCTAATGAAAATGTGTTCTGAGTTCAGAACCTTGTCACATTAGATTTTGCGTAAATAATCACAAAATGATCGACAAAATATCACCCGATTGGAGTCATTTATAAAAATTAAATAAATAATAAAACAATTATTAGAATCAACATAATGATTCATAGCTATAAATCAAAATAATTACATGTTGCAACGTTAGACTGCCAGCCGTTTGAAAATGACTACTTCAGATTGAAGAGATACAGAAACGATACTAAACGACTCAGAGCGTATGTGTCACAATAGCGCCAGATAATTAAGATACATTTAAGACTAATTATTTACCCTTTCCATCTTTTAAAGAAACCCTGATGAGTAAGTTGGACAACTCGACATAGGAAATGAACGTTATCCAGAAAATCACAGGCAATGAACGTTATCATAATCCACATTTTCTCATAATTTACAAACTAGCTCTATTCAAAGATCGTTATCGTATATAGAAGGTTAATTGGATGTGTATATGAAATAATTTTACCATGTGCATAACTGTCGGCACAAATTAAGGCATTTTAACACATAAACTGATGAAATACAATGAACGCTATCCTGACAATTTCGATCGCAGCGAAATTTGTGTACCAAATTACTCCAAGACGGCTAATTTTTTCAGGAAATCAATAACTGTAGCAATTACATCTCGTAAGCAGGGGGTTTATGCACGTATTCTTTGAAAAAAAACACCAAGCTATAAGTTCAAAATAAGCAAAAAACCTACCTTATGCGAGTGACCTATATTCCAAATATGGTAAAAAATACCCGGATGAAGTCACGTGGGTTCGCCACCGTGAACTCGACCAATCTGAGTGCTGAATTTATACACAAAACAAAAAGTTCCTACTTTTAGTGGTCTTTGACCCAAACTCACAGAATTTTCCCAGGGTAGCCACTATGCCCACGTGATAGCCCTAGGTCAGACCTCTCGCGTGGTGTACGCCAGTACCCGGCGAAATCGCTTTAACTCGAGATTCCAGCCTAAAACATGGCCCATCTGAGTGCTGATTTTATACACAAAACGTGAGGTACCGACATTTAAGTGGTCTTTGGTCCAAACACACGGAATTTTCCAAGTGTAGCCACTATGCCCACGTGATAGCTAAGGTCAGACACCTCGCGTGGTATACGCCAGTACCTGGCGAAATTGTTGAATTCGAGATTCGAGCCTGAATCATGGCCCTTCTGAGTGCCGATTTTATACTCAAAACACATAAATGTACATGTAATACCGACTAGTGGCCTTAGGCCGGACAAATGGACTTGCCATGTTAAATAGCTTGTTAATGTATGCCGTTTTAGGCCTAAATTATTATTTCACGATTCGTTATATAAAAAATTGCTAGCAAAAGAAGCACTTCGTGGCCACTTTTGCTAGCAAAAAAATTTTGCTCACTTCAGCGACGTCTTCTTTTGTGTAAAGTTGTATTTTGGACATGTTGAAAATTATGGGTTTTAGTATATAGAGATATTTTATTATACTGATTTCAGACAATGTATAAATTAAATTGTATTTTCAACTCTTAGTGCATCTGCACGGGGTGTACATAATCTGGTTGCAAGATTTTATTTTAACTGTTTTCACTGTACTTCATGTAAACTTGCACAAAAGTTTACATGTTTAAACTCATTTTTTTCATAAAAATAAATATTACTAAACCACTTTTTTGATATTTTTCTATTAAACTTACTTATATATTTCATTAGGATTAAAATAAATACTGACATTTATGAAAATTATTTGTAAATTTCAATTATTGCAACCACACCTATTTTCAAGTCATGAAGGACATTCCTAAATTACATAGTCCTTAACTTGCTTTATATAGCATAGAACTTCTTATTACGTGATTACACTATAGTCTATAGATATATGGTTATATGTTATATAAGAAAGTCCATACTTTTTATGCTCGTTTTAACTTTTGGTAAATAAATGTCATAGAAACCGCACAAATTTATTCTTCGCTTTTGCTCGCTTCTCAAAATTCAAAATATGGAAAAAAAATTTGCTTTTAAGCTCCATTCTTTGGAACAAAATACATAGAACATGTGATCAATTTGTTGTGACCTTAACTCCATGGCAGCACATTGTTTAGGTTACATCGTGACCATCAATCCACCTATCACTGTTCCTGAAAAGACTCAATCTCTGGATTACTACTAGATGCAATTCAGTGACTGAACACTGCCGTATTAAAATGATTTAAAATCAGTGGTAGGAGGGAGAATGACACTAGAAATTATTCCATGACATAGCTCCACGAAAGTATGTCCTGCCCGTGAATCAAAACATACAACTTCTCGATCAGTAGAATAATGTGCATGTAAAATGAAATATGAAACGCATTTGGTTATGAATGAAAAAGAAATTATGTAGGATATCGAAATAGTAACTTGAACTCCTAAAATTGTTCAAAAATTCCTTCCAACAGAACTTTCAGTACTTTGATTTTTAAGAAGAATCGTCGATTGCTTCATTACATATTGTTGTAAATATTATATATTTCAACTGTTAGAACTTTTTTCATTTGAAATCAAATTTGATAGGATTCAAATGTAATATTTGTTTTGTCCTTTTTAGCGGACTTTATAACAACAACAACAAATGTTCACGCCTGTAATATCAAAATGTCCAAATTCAAAGATGTTGGGCAGTTATGCATTAGTAAGATGACGGAAAATTAACAAAAATAAAGTAACCATTGATTTTTTAGAACGTGCATCTCTGGTCCTTCGCCTATAAACAAAGAGCAACTTATTGAACTTGAATACAAAGTGTAGCCACGATATATGACGTAATACGAGGTTGCATTCGTCACTAGTAGGATAATATCATATAAGGCGTTGTTTACACGCTCAACAAACGCGTATAAAGTTTTGCAGCTATGTTGGAATTTGGTAAACGTTCATTGGCTGTTTAAAGGTTCATAGTAAGGGTCAATATCATTATAACATTATAATGTGATGTCATCTATTATCATCTATAGAACTGCTTATGATTTACACTCTTGACAATTGTCAAGATTTGAGCAATTTGTTGTCAACACCGGTTGCTTAAAGCCAATCAAAACGATGCATTTGAGGTCACATTATGAAAAAATGGACGTCGAAAAGTCAAATTAGGGGTGCGTGAATGGGCTCGTCGAAGCCATGTTTTGTTGGGTTACTTGCTTGAATTAATTACCGAAAATAGATATCAATATATAAACGTGTGCCAGTTAGTTGACAGTTGCAATATAAGACCAAGAAAAATTCTTAACTATATGTAACATGTTTTATTCTTTCTAAAACTCGCATTTGTTGAAAAATTGCAAACCTAACTTCCCTACTTCAGGGCGAATCTAAATCAATGGTTTTACATAGGGCGCACTAATTTCTGGTATTCTATAAATAGACTCACTGGTTTTACATATCTTTACCAGCCCCGTGTTCAGTAACTACTGTTATCAAACGTTAAGGATACGGGAGAACTCAACCCGAAGCCAACTCAACCTGTGGAATACTCAACACAAAGTTGGGACAACTCAATCCGATACTTATGATATTGAGTTGTCTCGGGTTGAGCTGTCAATTTGTTCAGTTGTTCCGATTCTACCGTTACGGAATGTTCAAGATAACTGAACACGCTGCTGGGCACGCTAATTATTGTATTCTAAAATAAATATACTTGAGACGGTATAATACGCTAGCGCATATTGCTTGAATGTTTTTACTCTATGGAGTATACACGGCTAAACGGCGGTTCAAGCATTTTTGGAAATGCTTATACTTGTAATTCAGCACGTTTTAAAGCAGCGAATGAATGTAGTGTGTTCACTGAGCTGCGAGGGGGTCGTAAGGAATTACCCAAGTATACGATATATATCGAATACTGGTAATGTAGGTTCTATTTAGATATATCGGATCGACCGTTTCCGTATCAAACAAAATATCGATCAAATTACTATGACAGTTATGCTTTTGTATAATTCAAAATCCTGGCCTGCAAATCCGTTGATATCTGTAACTCACTGTTCCTGCCACAACTATTTGTCAGGATCTTTTAACTTTTTCTTTATTTATCACTTTCCGACGTGCACTTAATCCTGCCTGTAACACTCGAGAGAGGGATTGGAAGTATAAAGACATAAAATATTTTGTATAGCAAATCAACATCCTATTGCTCCTGGACAGTTCGGTATGGGCTAATCTGTTAACGAACTTTCTAATGATTATTATGACACATCTTTAGGTCTTAAACCGGTTACGTCATGTTTTGTTCTTGGGAAGTAGCTGTTGTGGTTAAAAGGCCTCATTTTAAGTACTTTGTTTCTCATTTTGCCCGGAGACCAACGATCGTCCCTTCTTAAACAGATCACTTTTGGGAACCAATAGTCACACGGATTGATAAGAACAGATCCGCAATGTTAGGAGCACTTGACTGAACAGAAGCGATAAGTCATGTAAATAGCTTCTGTTTTGAAAGACTATGTTTTCCCTTTTGTCGATCTTTTTAAGCGTCATGCAAATATGAATTACTGGAAATAAATCCAACTGAAACCAAACATCCTGTCGGTTTAAAGATGGTGTCTAGATCCAGACCATAATCGTACTCCAAGGTTATCAAGATTCTCGATCTAACTAGTATCGAGAATCTTACTAGGCTCTGGGAACGAGAATGTTACATTTGAACAGGAAAACGTTTTATAACAAGTTTCATTTTTATTACTGAAAAATATTAACATGACAATTCAATATAATGCTTTTTTGAGTTACCTTTAGATAATACTTAATAATTCTTTTTTTGTTTGCCGTGACAATCACTTTGCTGCATTTCGCAGCAATTTTTTACTTGTATGCTATACTATTTGGTTGTAAGAAGTACCATCAATATGTTTATGGAAGACGTATTAGATGTCAATTTGTTTGTGTAAAATGAGTTATCAAGTTGTAGTCACAAGCCATTACTAGCTGTGTTTAAGAAAGCCTTACACTCAGCACCCCCTAGGTTACAGCGCATGTTATTACAACTTCAAAAATATGATATTGAACTAGTATTTGTCCCTGGGAAGAATATTCCGTTAGCTGACACGCTCTCGCGCAAGTTTCTCCCAGATATTGCAGATGGTTTAGATGCCCAGGTACATGCTATTATGTCTAATCTACCTGTCAGTGATCAGAAAATGGAACAAATTCGCACTGAAACTATGAATGACCCTCAAATGAAATTACTCATGCAGGTTATTTCCGAAGGTTGGTCAAATGATAGGTCAGAATGTTCAAAATCACTGTTAGATTTTTGGAACTACAGAGATGAATTAACTGTAGTTGATAATATAATTCTAAAAGGATTAAAAATCCTTATTCCAAAGTCACTAAGGCCACTCATGTTACAGAAAGTTCATGAAGCCCATTTAGGCATTGAAAAATGCACGCAACGTGCCAGAGAAATTATATTTTGGCCATGTATGAATGAAGATATAAAATCTATGGTTCTAAAATGTCCAATTTGTATTGAACATAGGCCCTCAAATGCTAAAGAACCACTTAATCCAAGCATCATTCCTGATAGACCATGGCAAATTTGTGCCACTGATTTATTTCACTGGAATGATAATGACTATGTATTGTTAGTTGATGCATACAGCAAATATTTTGAGGTCAGCACATTATCAAATACAAAAAGCAACACTGTCATAAATGAATTAAAAAGCTATTTCAGCAGACATGGCATCCCAGAAATAGTTCACAGTGATAATGGCCCTCAATATAGCTCTGAAGAATTCCAGGTGTTTGTAAAGCATTATGACTTCAAACACACAACATCATCCCCAGGTCATTCATCGGGTAATGGGTTAGCTGAAATTACCGTTAAAACTATCAAAGCTCTATTCACCAAGGCTAAACAGTCTGGGAATGATCCCTACTTAGCACTATTGGAATATCGTAATACCCCTTTATCATGACTGTGGTAAATCTCCCTCTCAATTGTTTGTGAGTAGGCAATTAAGATCTACTTTACCGGTTATTTCAGGTCAGTTAAAACCTCAAATTCCTGATGAACAGATTATCAGAGATAAAATAACAAATACAAAAGAAAAATCTAAGTTTTACCATGATAGAACTTCAAAAATATTAAAGCCATTAAACATAGGAGAAGGTGTTAGAATTAAATGGGGAAAAAAGTGGAAACCAGCAATTATACAAAAACAATTACATGACAGATCCTATCTTTTTGAAACAGAAAATGGTGGTCAGTATCGCAGAAACAGAAAACATCTGTTAAAATCAAACGAAAATATCACATTAAAAAATCACAAGTTCAGTTCAAAGAAACAGAGATCACACCCCAAAAGCCACTAATTAGTGAACAGGATATTAGTTCCAGAACTTCTGTTCAACAAAAAGACACGGAAACAAGTCCAGGAGGCCAATTAACCCCAAATATTGAAATTGACACTCCAGAACCAAACGGCCCTGTCCCTTATATTACAAGATCAGGTCGTGTTATTAAGAAACCTCAAAGACTTTCCCTTTGAGTAACAAATGTGTTATTTGTTAAAGATAATCGCCAGTTCCTGTATAAATTGAACTTGATTTGAAGATCAAACATTGAACAGGAAATCTATTTAGTGTAGAAACTGTAATTAATTAATAAACATATTTGTTCAAAGATGAACTCTTAAAATTAATTTAGACTGGTGATTTTATTTAAAAGAAAGGAGATGTTACATTATACATGTATGTTATAAAGGGAAACAACCCCTGTTGAATATATAACCTTGAGCATGCTAATTTGATCTCACTCTCTAAACATAGTTCTTACAATAAACATCATCTTGTCATTTTACCTGGCTTCTCTAGTTTTATATGAAACCCAAGAACGCTACCTTTTATGTCTGAGACCAGGAGTCTGTGACATATGTAAGGTCCTTGCTAAGACCATTAGTCAAAAATCAATGTATAAATTATATTTTCCACTATTCCATCAAAACAATGAAAATAATAAACAATAAAAAAAAATTATAGGAAAATATTGGCCAATATCAAAATACATGTACTACAGTTTATATATCAAATTAACTGGTACATTTGTATTTGGCAATTATATGCGGATCCAAATATAATAAATCTATTATATATAACATCATATGTGTGATGAATTTTATTTTGTTTTGTGTTATTACAAGTATATATTTATGGTGGAGGGTTTTTACTTATTTATTTTTTTATAATTTATCTTTTTGTACAACGCCATTGAATATGTAATCTAGAAATAGGCGTTTAATCAAAGTTTAAGTTATTATTTTTTAAATACTAAAATCAAACAAATCATCAATGATGATTTTTGAATTGCTGGTTGATATAAAAATACGAATACTTATATAAAGGACGAGTGAATAAACGCGCAATATATTAAAGCAGTCTCGTAAAAACTTCCAATGGTGATTTTATATGCTCCAGTGAGGAAGCATGATCGCCACAGTCCCGATCTCCAAAAACACTTAAATATATACCTATAGATATAATAAATAATATATCTTCTTTATTCGGAACCGTGTATGACCATATATATATTTGCCACCGATCCAATAAATACAATTTAATGTATGTAATTTTGTAAGACAAATAACATGTATAAATGTCTTTCTGCTCAGAGTATGTGTTAATAAATTTGTATGAAGTAATTCAATTATCCCTGTAATTCAATCAGACTATATATCAACTATTCTGATATGTATCCCCTGGTAGTCACGGTAAAAAAACAACATTATTTTTCTAACTTGCATTGTACATGTTTGATTTCCCTGCCTGAAGTCAGAAGAAGGTGAGGTATCTACGATATTAAAATGACGATTAAACTAGTTTCCAGTGAGTGTCATTCATGTTCTTTGCTCATAGAATGTTGATAAAAGATTGAAGTTCATTTATTTAAATACGAGCATTTTGAAAAATTCCGCTATACATTAATTATACTTAATAATTACAAAATATCGCATCAATTTTTGTTTCTTTGTTTTCATATTACCCGCTTCCGGGTTGACTCGTTTTGGATTAACCAATCATTTCGTCCGTTGCCCACCATGTGACCACGCCTTCCTCCTTCGGCTTCAGTTTTCCTCGTGAAAAATTGAGTTTTTGGTGTGTTTGTTTGTTCACGGTTTGAGGGTTAAGTATAGATCAAAATGGCCAGCTCTAAGCCTGATTTGACTCGTGATGGAACAATGCAAGTGACTGCAAAGGTTAGTAAAAGATCATTTTGTTTTTGTGGAGAAAATTTGATGTAAATATTGCAATTGGGTCGTTCTTGGTGTTTACTGTATACATGTAGTCACACTGTCAGCAGATTTGACCTCGATGTATTTCTGGTCTATTTGCCTCATTAAACTGTTAAAATAACGACTTAGATGTTCAAATACTGTAAAGTAGAAAAGGTTCTGACCATAGCAATGGTTATTTTGTATTCTTTTTAAGAGTTAAGGTCATTTTTTCGCATCAAAAGTTACGATAATTTTTCAGTATAATTTTTCAAGATGGCTGCTATGCAAAGATTTCTTTGTGCACTAAGTGGTAATATTAGCATGATTATTTATTTATTATGTTCATGCGTTTGACCCAGAAATTTGAAAATTAGGAACTTTAATGTCCGTTTTCTACGAAAGAATATGGATAATGAACCGATGATGTTTAGTTTACCTCATTCAAATGTATTAATTAACCCCACTGAACAATGTGAGGTTGGGCTAGCTACCGTATTGTACGTGTTAAATCTTGCACTCAGACGGCTTATGTTTACTTTTGATTTGTTATATATTATTATATAAGAAAATAGCCAATATCTATTATAAAGGGTTAACAATGGTAGCCTTGATAAATGCAAACATTTGTGCCAGCATGCTGTTACTTGTAGAGTGCAATTCTGTTCATAATTGAGTTAAGATTTAATTGCTCATTTTTTACCCATTAAATGTAATTAAGCCCTATAGTGTTCTAAATTTTGATTTGAATGCTCAGTATTTTGTATTTGAAAATTCGACTATTTTCCCTTTAGATTCAAATGGTTTTATTTTATCATTGCGACTGATCAAGTTAATTTATTTCCTTGCTGTAGGGTGGGTACTTAACATAGAATTAGATATGTGTCCTTGAAATAAAGGGATCACATTACCAATATCTTTTATACCACCATTTGCTACGGTTGCATTTATGAGACACAGCCTCCATCTGAGGTTTAAGACGATCCTTACCAACAGCAATACATAGCAGTATATATTTTTTCCACAGAACATTCTTGTCTTTCCCTGGTTCATGGATTCATGTTTTTGGCCTAGGTTAAATTTAATAAGCTGTCCAGAGTTGAAATACGATCTTGTTGGATTATATTTTCAGTGTTCAGTTAAAATATATGTTGAATTTCTAACTTTCGTAACATATTGAAAATTTTTTTTAGAAGTCATATAATTTCTTCTTCTTCCGTAATAGTACAGTCCACCTCTGGTGTATTACGTACTGTGAGGCCTTTATGGGTTTGTAATTTACCACTCACCCTGTTTTTTTTTAATACTGGGTTTTACACACAGCCTGAACAATTTAGGTTATTTTACAGTGGCCAGCATACCTTACCTGGCTTTCCAGGATCTCTAACCAGTACTCGCAACTTTTCCACAATGCTGGCAGCTTCTCCCGATGCCTTGTTGACTGGCTGTTGATTTTTATCTGCAGAATCTGCGAGAGTTAATTACTTGAAGTAAATGCATATTGATTTATGGCCCTTGACATTTTGTTTGTTTAAACTTTTGCTAGCCACTGGCTAGCTCAGTTGGTAGCATGCAAGTTTACTGATTGAGGAGTAGTGGGTACGATTCCCGGGCGGGGCATATTTTTGTGGAGCTTGGTCATGAAATTATTTTTACGGCCATTCTCCCTCTTACCAATAATTCTTTATCATGTAGGGTAGTTGTCAGTCACTGATGAAAGTACTCGCCTGGTAGTTGGTTAACAGTGGGCTGCTGCGAGTATCCGAGTACTCGGTTATTTGGGATCTCGACCAGAAAATCTAGTACGAATATTGGTCTCGTCTAAAATCGTCTGCAATGTAATTTTGAGAATAATGAAAGAACATTTTTAGCTTAATTACCACTGAAAACAAGCCGCACTACTTATGAAAAATTTGAGTTAAATAAAAAATTTGATTGATACACATTTAAACACAAAAGTTATCACTGAAAATGCCCATAAAACTCCTGGTAATAGAAATGTTTGGAGTACATGGTTTTCCATGTAAAAGCTTCTGTTATTCTTCACTCATTTTTGTTATAACTTGAATTCCTGTATGCTTCTCCATTAACTAGTAATTCGTGGTTCGATTCGTGAATCGCTACCCATGAATCGGGGTTCGGATCGGATCGCCACTTGCTCAACGATTCACAGCCCTAGTTAACTGTTAAATCCAGAGATTTAGAATTTCCAGGAACAGTGAGTAGGTGAACTAACCACAGTTATATGACCTATACCATGTGTTGCTATGGCGTTAAAACCCTACAAAAAAATTTGCCATCAGCTTTCAGTTTGATGAATGTTAAGGTCATTTATTATTTCAGGAAGGCATTGCTTTGTTGGAGGCAGCTGGTAAAACTACCTTGTTAGAAATGCAAGGATTAAAAGACCCAGAGGACAAGCCTGCCATAAACAGAGACTCTACTATGGAAGCTACAGCCAAGGTATAAATCATAATAAACAAAAAGGACTGGACATTAAAGGTCATCTAATTGCCCCTGACAAGCTATATTGTGATAGGGCAACTTCAAACAGTTAGAAGTTAAACTGCTAGTAAACATTTGGGCAAGGAAAATATATAGCTGGTTGTCCAACTGGGCAACCTGTTTTAATATTGAATGTCTAGCTAAAATGTACCAGAACAGGGTTGAATCTAGAATATATTACAAGCACAGTTGAAGCAATCATCTTTAGGGGGTTCTGACAATTACGTTCCTGCTTGGTGTGTTTTCAATGTGTTATGGTAAATTTTACTGAGGCAGGTTGTTGCTTTCCCCCTGAGTTACCTGCTAATTTTCAAAATTGAAAAAATGAACATTAAAGCAGACTTACTATTAAGATAAGTTAGTTTGTATTTAGCTCCAAACTTTTGAACAGGTGTTGAAGTGCAGACATAATATTGTATTACATATAATTCAACTAATTCTGTTGATTTATGTTTCCAGGAAGGCCAGAGTTTATTGGAAGGGTCTAATTTGGACCCAGATGCTGCAACTAGGGGTCAACAGAAAAAATTAGATGATTTAAAGGAGGAAGAAGAGGAGGCCCCTGTCGCTAAGAAGCCTCGAATGTCCAAAGCTACAACTATGGTCAACACTGCTAAGGTATGGAGATAGTGTTGTTATGGAGATAACCTTGGTTTTTTTGTTGGTCTAATTTATCATTGAATAGCAAACGGAGCATTGGTTAAAACCTTTGAATAACTTGTTGGCATGAGCTCGCAAATGTTCACTTGCTCAAATGAATGATTCTTTTTAAGAATATAGATTGTTATAAATAAACACTGGCTGCTCAATCAATATACCCTGGTTACCTGATCAGACGACTTGTGCCGAAAACTTTTTCCTTTAACCCAAAGTAAGGTCTTCACAGGCAGTGTGACGCCCATTAATGTCGAGTCCTGATTGTGTCACTGCTACATTGAAAGTCACAATACATTTTTACAGTTGATTTGTAAATATATGATGAAACAAAGTCAGATATCACAGTATAGCACAAAACTTGTCTAAGAACTCATAGAGTATTTTAGATGTCCAATCTTTCATGAATTTGTTATGCGTACATCTCAATAATTTTACAAAAGCTTCAACTTAAAGAAAATAATCTTTTTTTGACCTACTTACTGCTGCTGTTAAACATCAGAAGTAAAAAATGGCATGATTTTATCTTGCAGGAAGCTAAGGATCTTTTAGGGGCTAATGCCCCAGATGTCGATGCCCAAACAAGGGGTCAGCAGAAAAAAATAGAGAATATTCAATCTGAAAAACCTTCTCCCAAGAAGCCTAAACTTTCCAAAAACACAACAATGGCAGCTACAGCAAAGGTAATTTTAGAATATATTGAATATTTTATGTCACTGAAATTACTTTCTCTGTCAGAAACTTTGTTTGATCTTATACTGTCATATGATATCTGATGTGAATAGTTTAGTGCAGATAATTCATAAATGAAGTGCCCGATAGCAACTAGCTGAAATAGTGCTTCCCAAATATAGCAAAAATTCAACTTTGAATTCTAAAGTTATACAGTTAAGTTCCGCTATTAAGACCATTAAGATCTTATTATAGGGACCATATTCTTCACAAATTAGTCATTTGGGTCTTAATAATTGTCAAAAATCATGTGAGTTTGAAATAACAAAAGTGGTCTTAATAGCAGAACTTTACTGTACCATGATATATTTTACAAGTCTCTAATTTTGAATTTTGATATGTCAAAATGACAACATTGTATGTCTTGGAGTATAGGTGAGCAAAAACGACCGTAATATTACCCCCGCTTCGAAGAAGAGGGGGGTATACTGTTTTACCCTTGTCCGTGCGTGCGTGCATCCGTCCATTACAAAATTTCCGTCGCAGTTTTCTCAGCAACTATAACATGCAGCAGCCTAATACTTTGCATATTGCTTCATCCCATTGTCCCATGTGGTGTAAAGCGATTTCATGCTCCTTGCTCATCTACTTCCTGTTTGTCGCATATTTTTAGATTTTGTTAAATGAAAGTTACATTATGTTAGTCATATTTCTCACAGCGGGGGTATCACTAGTGAGCATTAGCTCACAGATTTACTTGTTTCTTTTGTAATTGCATATGGTATTTTTTGTATTTGTAGGAAGGAACAGCCCTTCTTGAAGGTCAGAAATTAGGGGACACTCGTCAAGAAACAAAGTCTAAAAAAGCTCCAGCTGGACCAAAAAGATCAACCACAATGCAGAAAACTATGGAAGAAGGTATGGTTTTGTGTTGGTTTTCATTTTTAGGGGGAACGTGACTGGTCCTTTTTAGAAGAAAATAGCAACAATGATTTATAAAGGGAGGAGGGACTTTTCCTTCATTTTCAATTCTTATTGATAATATTAACTTACATTGTAACATTTTCAAAGGGTCTTCTTATTTCAATTTTAAATATTGAAGCATCTGAGATTTCTCCACAATAATTAAGAAATTTACAAAAAATGAAATTGATGTCTATCATGATACCAAACTTTACAGACGGGTGGAATTTTGCTTCAATGAAGGAGACATTACCTACTTTTGGGGAGAATAGCAGTCTATGTGGTTGTCTGAGCTGGTCATTAAGTAGCAAGCACTATGGTTTTTAGATGCCCAACAGAAATTTTTGCTTGCGTGAACCAAAAAGGGGTTGTTAAGGGCAACTGAATACCCACTTATTTCATAGAATGGAATGTTGATCAATTTTGGCCCTGAAATGACTTTAAAACACTGTATTTATAATGAACATGTTTTTCATCTAACCCAATTCTAGAGTTAGTGAAAATTGATTTTGGCAAGTGAAAATTATATTTAATGATATGAATTCGCTTGATAATAACTCTGCATATTGCTGTAAAACCATGAATCTGTCTATTTTTATGGATTGGTAGATATCTGTTCCTTTTCCTTATTCTCTTTACCTTTGCTGATCCCCTGCAACCTTTAAACCATGGCCCTTTTTTCTGCTGCACTGCCATATAGCAGCTATTAAACATTTACTTATTCTATACCTTATTATACCCCCGCTTCGAAGAAGAGGGGGGTATACTGTTTTACCCTTGTCCGTCCGTCCGTCTGTCCGTTACAAAATTTCCGTCACAGTTTTCTCAGCAACTATAAATGCAGCAGCCTAATACTTTGCATATTGCTTCATCCCATAGTCCCATGTGGTGTAAAGCGATTTCATGCTCCTTGCTCATCTACTTCCTGTTTGTCGCATATTTTTAGATTTTGGCGGGGGTATCACTAGTGAGCATTAGCTCACAGATTTACTTGTTTTATTCCAGCTAAGTTTTACACGGACAATGTTGATATAACTGAAGGACGTCGTACAAGATCGGCAAGTAAGCCGAAACCAGCCTTGAAAAAAGCTGGTACGATGCAAGCCACAGCTAAAGAAGGTAAAGAATATCTTCAACGAGGAAAAAAAGGTAAAAAAGCGAAGAAAGTCGAAGAGCCAGTGGAAGAAGAAGAAGAAGCTGAGGAAGTGAGCGAATAAACATTTCAAACAAAGGGCGATAACTCCTTCTGATATATGTTATTTCATTGGATCTCTCCTAGAAGTGTTCAGTAAGATGGAAATGATAAATGCATTGTACTATGTTGTAATTTGAAAATAAAATTGGTTCCTAAAATTCTTGAAATTTCTTATTGAACAATGTATTTTAGTTTTTAAGGAAAAGTTGTACAAGTTGCCATGCTAGAATTTTTGTTACTTTTATTACAAGTTTAAAAAGGTAGCTTTTTAAAAGTACATAAGTATAGGAAATGTAAAAATATATTTTTCCGGCATTTTTTTTTAAAGATTGAAGCAAATGATGTATTTTTACAAAAAGTCTAGGCATACACATTTTAGTATTTTGTTAGCTCATGGATTAAAACAATTGGGACAGAAAGGTTGGGACTGATTTGTTGGTATAGTGAAGAAATTCGCCATAGTTACGCATTTCAATTTTTTACCCAGATTTGTTTTAAATTTTACCATGACTAACTAAAGATGGTATTTGAATTGTAAATTACGTCTAATTGCTTATTATGTGTCCCGAAGTTTTCTATTTTGGAAGTTCCTAATCCCCTTAGTTAAAAATTTATAAAGATTGATGTAGTACTCCTCAGATGCGATTTGGAAGATGTATATTTTTATTATTTTAAAAGTTGGAGATTCTCATTCATGCTTCATTTCATGTTACTAAACATCTTCTTGGAAAGATTGTTGTTTTTTTGTAGTCATTTGTAGATATAAACAAGTTTACTATTCTCTCCAGTGATTGCCTTCTTGAATAGTTCACAGGGCTGTAGAATATTGGGTCGTCAATCTCCGGCATGATTTCTGTCTTTGTCTGAACCCACTATCCCTGAGCCCGGGACTTGTAAAATTGATTTGGGCTTGTAATAATTACTTATGGCATTTAGATGAGCTAGTTGTAAATTTGGCTTATTACTATTAAGTATAATAAAATGGGCCAGTGCTTTTCTGAATTTAAATTGTAGAATGGTTTACAAGATAATTGTTTAAAAATTTGGGAGGAAATCTTTCTTAGGCTTTTATGAGTAAGGCCCATACATCCTGCTTTGTAATCTCTCTTTAGACCTCATCAAGGACTGTATCACCCAATGTTGACAAACATGTGAAATATTGAGCCTATCACGTGGATAGAATAGTAAACCACATCTCATTTCTTTTCTTAAACATTGTTTTAACATTTTTTTTTGTATTATTTAAATCACCCTTCTTACTTGTCATTGACATCAAAAATTTTGATAAAAACCTAGTTTGATCATACATATATGAACATTATATTCATTATCAAAACACGGTCATATTTGTTATAGACATTAACAGCATTACATATATTGATCATATAAATACATTCAAACTCCCTGCAGCAGTTATTTCCCTTTGTTAAGTTAATAACCACTGCCACCACAAGTAAATTTGTCCCTCAGAAAGCTGAATATGTTTTTTCATCTTTTAACATTTCAATATTTTCTGTATGAGTCTTCTTTTAGTAAATTATGACGTTCTAATTACATAAAATAAAAAAATAATAGTTTTAATGAACAATTTTTTAAAAGAACAGTGTTTTCATGGTGGTTGCCATTTTTTGTCACATGGTATTAGTGGCTTTACATGATTTACGGGTTGGCAGTGGTTAAGTAGCAACCGGTGACATAAGCACTGGGTGGAGTTAGATCTACATTTTGCGTAAGATACCGTGCATTGAATGTCATACCTGCTTGCTAAGTAGAAGGCAATCTGACCAAAGCACTTTGATTTTTCTTATACAAAGACCTGGAGAGAGCTTTTTTTATTATTCTTAAAACAAAAGACATGGAAAAAGCTCTTTGTTTTTTTAAACATTGACTGGAGAGAGCACTTTTTGTTGAAGTACTATTATTAGTTTCTGCATAAAAGAAAAGTTTCAGGGCCTGTCCTTAGATTCATGTTTTCTGGAACTAGATTTAGGGTTTTTCTGTGTAAAAGCAGGTGAAGTACAGATATTTTTAGGATTTTGAAATTTGGAACTTTTACCATAATTGTCATGTACATTTAAATTTTGCTTTATTCAAGATGTTTGACTTCTTATTGTTAAGATATATTGATTTGTTAGAAAGTATGGCTGTATGACGTTTATTTGTTAGTCCAATTATGTTTAAGTTATGTTAAATTCAATTTAACTGTCAGTCAGGCATATGTGAGCCCCACCAATTTAAATACTTGCTACAATACTTTTGTACTATTGATCTATAAAATAGATGTCTGTATTTATGTGCATGGATGATCTATCAAATGACAAGTATTTAAATCAGTGGGATTATATATGCACAATTGACAGATGAATTTAATCTAACAACAATGATTGATGGATTATTTTATGAATGAATTTTCTTTCTATCATTATTTTCATTTGTGAACTTAAGGCAAACAAAATGCACACACTATCACATTAATGTCTGGCTGATTGAATGTTCAAGTAAATTGTTATAACAAATTGAAATTATGATTTGGGGATAGATTTAATACATGAGTTGACTTTTGTAGTAAGCTAGCATCATGCCACCATTTGATGGTATTGTCAGGATTTTAACACAACGTGAAAATTATAAATTTTTTACACATTATGAAAACTACACATTTTTTAACACTTCGAGAGTTATGTATCATTTTAACAATAGTCAACACTACTTATGATTTTAACACATTAAGAAAATGACTATTTATTATGTTTACATATTGGACAAAATTACCCATTGTTATCAAAGTTGCTGTTATGTTGATTGAATAAATGTAAGTTTTTCTGTAGAACCGTTATGAATTTTGTTTGTTTTGGAAATGATGTAGAAATTCTTGTTTGTTAATGACTTTGTAGCTTAAATTTGTAGACAATGTATGCTCACTAGCTTTTATTTGTGTTACACTCACATCTTGCAAACTTACATGCTTAAAAATTTTTGTAATGCATTGCTTACACATGTATTGTTATGAAATGTTCTTGAAATACATGTTTAATATGTAAAAATCAAATTGGATTATTTTCATTCAAATTATTTTTCCTTAAATCATGTACTGGACTATTTCTTTGGTTTTTAAAAAGAAGTTGCCAATTGACTATTTTTAAATAACTGTTGGATGTTCAATTAAGTTGTTGCAATATTGTTTTTGTCATATTTTATTAAGTAGACTTTTAGTATTCTTCTCTATCTACCCCCTGCATAGACATCATATTACAAATTCCAAAATCAGTATTAATGTACTAAAAACTAAGTACCCGGTAAAGTCTTTAATGTCCCTTTATGTCTATCTTAGTATTTCAAAAGATGATGTCCCTAATTGTCATCTGTAGTTTTTTAATTGGTTTTTATTTATCTCGCACAGTTATCTTCAGGATATTGTTTTGTATGATATTGTTGTGTAATTTTGTTGTGATTTAATTTTTAGTTTAACAAATTGCTATTCCATGTATTTGGTTCAATCACTCTGTTAGGAATGATGGCATGGCTGTATGCTGTGTTTTCCATGGGAGACTTGTTAAAATAGAATAGTTAACACTTAGTTGGTTCAGAACCAATCTAAAATCAGATTTATTGCTAGCTTATTGAAGATGTTTTTCTTATTGCTTATTACTGGGGGACCATGAAATAATAGAGAGGGCATAAATAAAAAGCTGTTAAAACTTGTTTTACAATCATACCTGAATAGAAGTTAGAAAAAAGACTGAATAAAAAATTCACAAAATATTTAAACGCTTTTAGATTGCTGCTTAAAATTGCTGTAAATACTGTCCATGTCATCATCATTATTTTGTAGTCTTGGTATAATTATATACATGTATATTGGCACTCTGTCTGTCGGTTGTTTCTATACAATATTGTTTCAGATGGTTTCCTTCTAATATGTCTGGAATTGTCTTTTAAATTTTTAAAATTTAATCCAAATTGCTTCAAGTAATGATATGTATGAAAAAATTATGTTTTGTTATCATTTATCTTGTTGTTTTTTTAAATTTAATATATAGTACTGTAAAAAACATATCGGGAATTCCGCCCGAGTACAAAATCTACAATCTTATAGAGTTAATAAATTGTTACGCACGACAAACAGTATTAAAAATGGATATAATCTTGTGTGCTTGGATGTATGCTTCTATATTTTATGGTGTCGGACACCAAATTTACTCGACTTTTCAATTATATTCAGTTTTCCCATTCTTAATTCATTGTTGCTGTTACATGCCCTTCCAAGGGAGTTTGCGTCATCCCCACCAGTTGAAGAAAATCACCAATTTTTTCTCAAATTTTCAAGAAAGGGTATGACTTTCGGCAATTAGAAAATGAAACGGGAATGCTTGATTAGAATAGTCTACATCTTTGACTGTGAATGAATTGTGATGTGATCACAGAGACAAATTTCAAATTTTGTGATTTATTTTATTTGGTGTGATATGGAGAGAATGGGTCAAACTTGTTATGTTCTCTTACTTTCTTTTCAAATAATGCTTGCTTACTATTTAATTATAATTCTTGGTTAAAACTTTTTACATATTTTTATTTTTTCCGTCTTTAAGCATTTTTTTTTTAAGTAATGATTTTTATCTATATTTTTCAATTAGTCGACTGTGATTTTTTGTTTAATTTTTTACCTGGTCATTCCTTGCGTAAAGTTTTAAGTTAAAAAAAATTGTGAATTTGTTAAAATTCTTTTTTGTGAACTTTGTTTTGTTAGTGGTTTCTATTGTTTAATGTCAATATTCAAACTTTAAGCACTGTACAATGAGTATTTTTTTGTGTGTACATGTATGTAATTTTTGAAAAAGTAAATAAAAACATGAGAAATGTTCCCCATTCTATATCATGATACTTAATACATTAGATGAATCTATTGACTTTTCTAAGAACTTGGTTTCTTTGAATGGGGTAAAAAACTAACAAAAATCTTCCAATAATATAACAATACAATATATAGAAGAATGTACAACTAAAATTGGTTGTAGGACAGTTAATAATACAGATTGTAGATACTTAATACAAATTGAATTCTTGGAATGGAATAAATTACGTAAAATTAATTTTACAAAAAGGATTTTGTGAAAGAAAAAAGTGCAATAAATTTACTCAATGTATTGGTACTATACTGTTTGGTCGCAGAATATAAGTTAAACACTTGGATACCAGATAGATAGATGATTAAAATACCCTTAGGTACATTTGTTTCGTATTGTCAGTGATGGGCAACACTTTCTGGAAATGAGGTACAGTTATTCACATATCGCCTGTATTTTAAAGTTCACAGCATTTCTATTTCAACTCTTAACATTTTGTAGTATAATTATCATTATTTCCTGTGTCATCTAATTTTTATTGTGAAATTTAGAATAAAATAATTTTAAAATATTTGAATTGTTTATTTTATAATTTTGTTATGCATATTAATTGTCTGAGTTAACCTGAAAAGTCCAGTGGTGGCACACATACCTTGGGATCAAGACGTCCTGGGTTTGAATCCCACTTAATTGGGGCATTGCTAATTTCGTTGAGCAAGAAATTTACTTGTGATTGCTTCACTCCACTCAGGTGTAAATGGATACCTGTAAGAGTAATGCACTGTATGCTGTGGCTGCAATCTGCGCCCTATGTTATCAGTTTGAGTGTGACTCGTTGATCGGGAAAGTTAATGTCAAGAGTCTACTGAATAGTGATATTAATAGTAGACTTCAAAAAACTTTGCTTGAACTTTAAGCTTTAGCTATAACTTTTTCCTTGCCTCTCACTGTACCCAGAGATGTTGCCATTCCAAGAATGGTTAGTAGTTTGCTTGAACAGAGGCATAGGTACTCGGAGACATAAATCAAAAGATGTTACCTCAACTTGTATGTCTCTGGACTAGCCAATATGATAATGACATACAATGTGTTGCTGCGTAATGGTGTAAAAGTCAACAGCAAAACAGAAAGCTTATTAGATTATCCCAATACCTAAACTGAATGCTTATTTGCTTCACTAATATCATTTATACACGTAAGTACATTTATGTTCTATGAAGGCCTATGTATAAGGGACTTCAGCCAGTTGTTTCTCCTAGTAGATAGTCTTCAAATAGGTAGGTCCAATTAGTTGGATTACTCGGATTTTACCCTTACTTTTTAATGTCAATTTGCCAAAACTAATCTTTAATAACTTTTTTTATAAATCATTTAATTTGTTTGAAATTCAAGCTGAGTATTTTTAGGGTAAAAAACTATCTATACTTCATCACTTCTGTAAATATCTTCATTAACAAGAAAGATATTAGATGAAATATTTTGTTATCCTTGCGTAGGATTTCAATGATAAAATCCGAGGATTCCAACTGTAAGGACCTACTTACCAATTGGATTGCTTCAGATGTTATCATGGGGAGATAACTGACTAAAGTCAATTGAAAGCACGATTTTCTGTAAGGGAGATAACCTTGACATTATATTCCGGGGCTGTCTAAATCGCAAGATATGAGAGAATACCACGCCCCAATACTTGAGGGAGATACGCCTCCTACATAAGAGGCGGAGTTTACAAAACTGATATATTGACACTAAATTCTAAGTGAAATTTTGCCTATAGTTCATGATTTATGTAATAATTTATTTAAAGATCGTGTTTGATATTTGTTTAAATATGAAATAATCACCTAAATATCATGGAAAAGATAGAAAATGCAAACCAAACATGTTTACAAAATATCTGAAACTCCATTTCGCCTCAGCCCAGTATAACTAAACACGCAATAGAGAATATGGGGCGAAATGGACGAAATGGAGAATTTGGGGCGAAATGGAGCTTTAATTGTTTAATAACATTTTTTCTCCAATGCTAATATTGATTTTGTTTACTCAAAGTGAACATTGGCATAATATACTACACAAATATCGATAGAAATTTAAAAAATGTTTCACTTAGATGGATTTATTGTCGAATTCCTACAAATTATCAAACCAAATTCCATTTCATACACGAGATGGAGACGAAATGGAGTTTAATAACTATTAATCTCCTATGACAATATTGGTTTTATTTACTGAGAATGAACATTAATTTAATAAACTACACAAATATCGATTCAGATTTAAAAAATGTTTAACTTAGATGGATTTATTGCCGAATTCCTACAAATTATCAAACCAAAGTTTGACCTAACCCTATTTAGTTAACTTCACTCCTGAAATGAAGATTGATCATTTACAATAAATAACGTCTGCTGAAATCGTATGTTTATAACACCATCCAAATTCTGTCGTTATAAGTCTAATACATAATCAATGAAACTAATAATTCCATTTAAGATGTAGGTAGACATTATAATGTATATTTTTATTTTATTTTAGATACATGGTTCTCATGTGGTTGACCATGATTACAAAAAATGTAAAACATTGCTCCAGGCAAGCAAGAAGCAGAATTGTAAAGCCTCAGTTAGGGTACGCTTTATTTGTTTTTTCCCTGAGTATAAGGTAAGTATTGCAGGCCTACTAAACCCATTGTGTATTTAGTAGTCAATCATTTTATCAAATGCTTAGATCAGTTTTACTTTTTTGTCAATTGTCAATTTTTATGCCATTAAATGTCAAGATTCTTAATAGGTTAATTAGGTTTTAGGTCATTTGCGTGTGGTGTAGAATAAATGTTTACTACATGGCCTGATGAATCTTATGTCATTATCTCTGTTCAGTAGACCTCCTTTAATGCTGTTTGTACTAATTGACAAAGTGAAATCTGATAGGTAAGATAATAATAAAAGTTCTCATACTGCATAGAAAAAGAGAGTTAACACATTTGATTTAAACTTGACAAAGCATTCACTTATTAGAGAGTAGTAGCACTGTAAAGAATGTTCACTTGTCAAGCGATTTATAAACATTAATCATTTGACTAGTTTATGATACATGTAGTTCTTTCCCCATTATTTTAAATTGATATCTGGATAGATATGAATAAGAATAATGCCCATTTTGATAAGAACTTTTTATATCCAAAGTTTTCTGGACAAGACCTGATAAAAAATTAATATTTCTCCTGTTATTTTGCTATGTAGATTGATAACCTGAATTGTATAACAGGCTAAAAGCGTGCCTTAGTGTGGCTTTTGGAAACATCATTATGTGATGTGGATAGCTTAGAAATAAGGCTATCCACATCATAATAATTATAATGAGGTTTTCAAAAGAACCAAAACTTTTCGAGCTTTGAATTTGAAATATTTTTTTATATCAAGTGTAAGTCACAATTAAGCTATAATCAATACAACCGAAAACCCCACCCACCATATGTAGTCTTTTAACAGTAAAAACCAATTAACTGAGTGTCATCACATGGTATAACTTGGTTGACAGTCGTGTTTTTATACTGTTACACTAAATTTACTATAAATGGAAAAAATGACACTTGTTGGAAATAACTTTAAGCTGAAATTCAACTTAAATGTTATTTGGGAAAAGCAAAACTACATTGATACCATCCATTGGAAACTCTAAACAACCCACCAATTTTGCTTACACGCTAGGCCACAACAAGTTGATGATATGTTCTAGGGATTTTTCTAGAAAAAAAATGGGGCTAGCGAGCGAAGAAAAAAAATCTTTATTCAGTTGCTTTATATAGCGGTTTGACCAAATTTTTATGAGCGAGCGTGGAAATAATTTTTTTTTTGTAAAACCGTCAAAATGAAAGTGTGATCGAATCCATAGAACCTATGATCAATTTGTTGTAGCCCCAGTACATGATTCTGATACATGAATAGGATCTTCTTTACGTACAAAGATCAGTCAGACCGTTTGTGTACAGAATGCTGCCTGAGCTCGTAAATAGTGTCTCCCTCAAGTGTTGCTAGGATAAAATCTTATTTTGCTGAGTTTTCACACTGAAAGAACGCCCAAGTGATGTCTCCCTCAAGTGATGCTGCTTTATAACGAGCTCATTCAGTGTACAAATACTGTCATAATACAGAACAGAACAGAACAGAACAGTTAATAAAATATATGTTCTGTTCTGTTCTGTTCTGTTCTGTTCTGTTCTGTTCTGTTCTGTTCTGTTCTGTTCTGTTCTGTTCTGTTCTGTTCTGTTCTGTTCTGTTCTGTTCTGTTCTGTTCTGTTCTGTTCTGTTCTGTTCTGTTCTGTTCTATGTTTCATTAAATGGGACTTAGTTTCCAAACTGGCCCCCACTCTTCTGTTTTTCACACCTTTCACAACTGTTGAATGGGTTCTTTACTGTCATAACAATAGTGTTTGTAACATGAAATTGATAGCCAATTAATTGATAACCCTGTATGGTGTTATAGTAAAAGAATAAAATGTCAACACAATATGGTCTGGCTGGTCACTGACAGTTGAGCATTGAGGTGATCATCTTGAATACACTGAGCCATTATCACCTTATGACTAAGAGTATAAGATAATCCACTAATCAAGTACTACTGAATTCAATAACCATTTACAAGTGATTTTATAACTAAGAATTATTGGGAAAAAATAAAGTATCAAATACATATATAGTGCAATAGGAGTTATCTTATCTTCTATTTAGTGTTTTAAAGGTAAGAACAATAATTAATACATGTCAGTAACTGGAATTTCATTTTTTGCCTAAATACGCCATTGAAATAATTAATTGATAATTAATTGTTTATGTAAATAATGGTAATTGTAACTAATTATTGTCCTTACTCAGGGTAATTAACAATTATAATAATTACTGAGGTTGAGAATAATGGTAATTATATTTTATTATAATTTACCATCTAGGGCACCTAAAAAACGTGTTTAAACACCAAACCCACCACGTTCAGGTACCGAGAAACCCCGTGCAAATCTCCCGACACTAGGATGAGGGGCGACTTTGGGGCTCCGTAGCCCACGCGCACCTCAGTGCGCAGGTATGATTTTGTGCAAATAGGTTGCTAACTACGTAGGACATCGGGAAAATGTGTTTAAACAAGTAACACACTACATACAGGTACCAAAAAAAGCCGTGCACACCGCCCGACACCAGGATGAGGCGCCTATTTTTTGCTCTTCTGTAGCCCTATATAGCCATTTTGCACGGTATTATTTTGCGGCTCTGTAGCCATGGCGCAACTCGGTGTAAACCTGTGATTTTTGTGTAGCTAGGTTGCTAACCATCTAGGGCACCTAAAAAACGTGTTTAAACACCAAACCCACCACGTTCATGTACCGAGAAACCCCGTGCAAATCTCCCGACACTAGGATGAGGGGCGACTTTGGGGCTCCGAAGCCCACGCGCATCTCAGTGCGCAGGTATGATTTTTGTGCAAGTAGGTTGCTAACTACGTAGGACATCGGGAAAATGTGTTTAAACAAGTAACACACCACATACAGGTACCAAAAACCCGTGCAAACCGCCCGACACCAGGATGAGGCGCCTATTTATGCTCTTCTATAGCCCTATATAGACATTTTGCACGGTATATTTTGCGGCTCTGTAGCCATGGCGCACCTCGGTGTAAACCTGTGATTTTTGTGTAGCTAGGTTGCTAACCATCTAGGGCACATGAAAAACGTGTTTAAACACGAAACCCTAGAGGTTCACAGGCCCGGATTTACCGGGGGGGGGGTGGGCACAGGGGGCATTCCCCCCCCTGGATTTTCTCTAAACTGTTCCCTTTTTTCAAGTAACAAAACTTTAGGGGAAGAATCCAAAAGTTTACACAAGATTCGTCCCGAAATATTTCGTACCCAAATTTATTCTAGTTACGATATGTTTGAGGACGAATGAAGATGTATGAATGAAAATGTTAACTAAGATGAAACAAAGATTCGTCACCTAATATTTTCGTACCAAAAAAACTTGTGTCGAAATGGTTTAGAGACGAATCCGAAGATTCGAATACGAATGGAGATGTAAACAGAGTTCGTCCCCTAATACTTTCGTACCAAAGAAAAACTTGGGCCGTAATGGTTTGGGGACGAATCCGAAGATGTAAACAAAGATTCTTCCCCTAAAAGTTTCGTACAAAAGAAAAACTTGGGTCGAAATGGTTTGGAAACGAATGAAAATGTAAACAAAAATTCGTCCCCTAATACTTTCGTACCCCAAAAACAACTTGAGTCGAAATGGTTTGGGGACAAATGAAGATGTAAACAAAGATTCTTCCCCTAGTAGTTTCGTACCAATGATGATTCGTCCTCTAATATTTTCGTACCCAATAAACCTGGGTCGAAATGGTTTGGGGACGAATGAAAATGTAAACAAAAATTCGTCCCCTAATACTTTTGTAACCCAAAAACAACTAGGATCGAAATGGTTTGGGGACGAATCCGAAGATTCGTCCCCTAATATTTTTCGTACCCAAAAATTCTGGGTCGAAATAGTTTGGGGACGAATGAAATATAAACAAAGATTCGTCCCCTAATATTTTCGTACCCAAAAAAACTTGGGTCGAAATGGTTCGGGGGACGATTCCGAAGATTCGTCCCCCAGTATTTTCCTACCCAAAAAAACCTGGGTCGAAATGGTTTGGGGACAAATGAAAATGTAAACAAAATTTCGTCTATTACTTTCGTACCCCCAAAACAACTTGGGTCGAAATGGTTTGGGGACGAATCCGAAGATTCGTCCCCTAATATTTTTTTGTACCCAAAACTTCTAGGTCGAAATAGTTAGGGGACGAATGAAGATTAGTCCCCTAATATGTTCGTACCCAAAAACAACTTGGGTCGAAATGGTTTTGCAGACGAATAAAAATGTAAACAAAAATTCGTTCCCTAATACTTTCGTACCCCAAAAACAACTTCGGTCGAAATGGTTTGGGGAAAAATCCGAAAATTCGTCCCTTAATATTTTTCGTACCCAAAATTTCTGGGTCGAAATAGTTTGGGGACGAATGAAAATGTAATCAAAATTCGTCCCGTAATATTTTCGTACCCCAAAAAAACTTGGGTCGAAATGGTTAGGGAAGGATTCGTCCCCTAATATTTTCGTATCCAAAGAAACTTGGGTCGAAAAGTTTCGGGACGAATGGAGATGTAAACAGAGTTCGTCCCCTAATGCCTCTGTACCTAAGAAAAACTTTGGTCGAAATGGTTTCGGGACGAATCCGAAGATTCGTCCCCTAGTAATTTGCTACCCAATTAACCTGGGTCGAAATAGTTTGGGGACGAATGAAGATGTAAAGAAAGATTCGTCACCTACTATTTTTGTACCAAATGAACCTGTGTCGAAATAGTTTGGGGACGAATGAAAATGTAAACAAAAATTCGTCCCTTAATCCTTTCGTACCCCCAAAAAAACTTGGGTCGAAATGGTTTGGGGACGAATTTTCGGATTCGTCCCCTGATATTTTTGTACCCAAAGAAACCTGGGTCGAAATGAAGATTTATTTAATAAACAAAGATTTTTCCCCTTACACTTTCGTACCAAAAAAAACTTGGGTCAAAATGGTAATCAAAGATTCGTCCCCAAATATTTTCGTTACTAAATTATGTTTCAAATGTTTACGTAACCACATTTTTTTGGTTTCGAAATTGTTGGGGTACGATTACATTATAATCTCGGAAACATTTTTGCCCCAAATATTTTCGTAACCTTGAAAAATTTGGGTTAGTAATTCTTCCAGGGACCAAATTTAAGCTCGCATACTCGCAAAATGCGAGTGAAATTTGCTGAATGCGAGTAGGAAAAAAAAAACTTGCAATTTTTAGCGAGTGGCTGTAAAAATTACCGAAATCGCCACTAAAGTACGCACCGTTCGTCATATGTTTACGCGGACGAATCTATTGGGGAAAACGCCCGTTCGCCCAGACGAGTAAAATTAAATTTGGGCGTTAAAAATAATTTTCTGTTCGCCCGACGGGCGAGTAAAAATTTTTCTGGCGTTTAACAACGTATTTCACGATGTGTAATCAGTTACTATATGCTGTGCGTAAATGGTGTATAACGTATTAATTTCAAGTTGTAATCTTGACTTATTACAAAACAAATCACCATGTACATCGGAAGTCTATAATTTAATTGTTTGCAGCAATTGAAATCAATATTTATCCTTTGTTTGGTGACAAACATGTGTTTGCAATTGTTAACGGAAATTTATCTTAACAATTTAAGATAAGATGTGTGTCGTCATTTTTTCACACTTTGTTGATGTTTGATAGCGTAACAAATCATAATTGCAATGTCTCGTTGTGTTATTACAGAGTGTAATTAAATTGTTATTCAGAACAAAATCATAAAACAAGCGTGACCTAGTTTTTTAATTGTTGACTTAAATAATGACCGGTTTTGAAAATACTCGATATCGGCGATCGCAGGAAATCGAATTTTCTTTGATTATTTTACAATGACTCTCGTTAGTTTATAATTTTATTTTCAGAAAGTTTTAACATTACTATTTCCTTTCATATTTTAAACAAGAAAAAAAACTATTTTCAACGAATTTGCGTTTTTTATCGATGTGCGTGTAAGCACTATCAGTGATTCATTTCGCCATGCATTCTGAATAAGAGACGCAAGCTTTTTCCGCGGAAAATTTTTAATATATAAAGTTGACACGTGTTAATTGTTAAATCCTTTTGAAAGGATAACGTGTTAGCAGTTGATTAATACAAAGAAAGTCAGACAATTACATTTAATCGTAGTGACAGTTTGAGTTAACTTAGTCGTGATTTTGCCGAAAATCTCTCGATTTTGCCGAAAATCGGCAACTTTTTTCCTGAGTTTGCTCAGAGTTTAAACCATTAATTTGACACTAAAAATATTTCATTAATCGCGCACATTTTCGGCACCGACGCGCGAAAATTTCTCTCTGAATATCTTCTTAAATCTTAAACAAAACTGTAAAATTCCACAAAAATAATTATCAGAACAAACTGTATGGTCATCATTTAACAACTAAAAAGTGTTATTATTGATAATTTAGTATTCTTTTTGTAAAAAAAATATCGTAAAAAAATATGTGAACAAGAATGTATATATAATTAACACAAAATCTCTTACCCAGCAGGCAAACCGACGTTGAAACAACGTTGTTTCAACGTTGAACCACAACGTTGTTTTTATGTTGGATTTATTTTAGGATTTGAAAGTTGTGCCAACGTTGAAATATCAACGTTGATTCAACGTTGTGTTCAACGTTGATACAAGGTTAATTCAACGTTACTTCAACGCTCATTAGGTTGGTTGATGGTTGAAATCTGGTTGATAATTGGTTGTTATTAGGGTGATTTATAGTCGATTCCATGTTAATCTAAGGTTGGTTTTAGTTGAACTATAGTTGAAGGAGGTTGAATATAAGCTGTATTTAGCCCTTTTTCAGAGTTTGATCTAGATATATATTTGATCTAGATATCTGCCGACTGAAAAACTGTATAACAAGGACAAATAAAAAACATGAGAAAAGATCCAATAATTTTACAATTTAATTACTATGTCAATGATAATGGGTCATTAACCCATACAAATAAGCAAACACTTAACTAAAAACTGTATAAAACTATAAGTAACAAATATTCAGCTTGGTCTCTTCTGCCCCTACCTCCAGACCCTTCAGGGGCATATTTTAAAAACTTCATTATGGTTCCATTGACTTTGCACTTCGTGGCTCCCTAGTGATTCTGTAAAACTGACTCTGAAATCAAAAATATGAATCATAAGAATACAAAAAGAACTGTTGCACACAGTTTGATTTTCTTCACTCTTAGCCCTTAATATTAAGACAGAAAACAACGATCACTTCATTTTAATTACACACTAACAGTCTGTTCTACGAAATACGCCAAGGTTAAATCGGCATGGGGTCGAATCGTCTCCGTGCGATTTGGCCTATTGGGTCGATTGACATCGGGACGAAACGTCTGAAACCCACCTACTTGAAGTTTACATTATACAATAGATAAGTTTCTGTTAATTTTTCAACAAACAGAATTTGACATAATTTTTAAACACAGAATGCATTTAAAAGAATGTTATTTGCAGGCGTAAGACAAGGAAATAGAATATTTGATCTGAATAATGGCGCCGACAAGGCTTTCTTGAACACACACATGATTTTCAACTCTTAAACCAGTCGCGGGTGTTAACAACAAATGATATCTATAAGCAGAACAATGACAAGTATAGTATGTTAGTATAATATCGTTGTACATACCTTCAAACTAATGTTTTCTAGACTAGATCTGCGTCAGCGCTTTAGAAAGTCGAGATCAGCACTGCGCGTTTCTGAATGCGTCACGCATGCGCAGTTTCTAAACGCGCGAAAAGCACTTTCTAGAATATTCGTTAGAGAATATATTCAAAATAGTGGGAGAGTAACAGTTTCTATATTTCATAGTCAATAGAAAATATTTTGGGCATACTTTGAGGTGAAGATAATATACCATCTAAATAATCGCAATATTATAAAGAAATAAGAAAACAATTTAGAATATACTACAACCATTATCAACGTTGTTTCAACGTCGGTTATCAACATCCGATGATAAAATATTTATTTGTGGCTTAAAATTAGTTGATCAACGTACTGTCTCATTTTCAACGTTGTAACAACGTTGAATCAACGTCGTGTGCCTGCTGGGTAGTTTCTTGTATTTTATTCATGACTTATGCCAAAAACCCACCAACTTTAGAATTGTGTTTCGGACGAGTAAAAATTGATCAGGGCCACCAACTTTTGTAAAGTTACTGGCCCGAATGGCGAGTAAATTCAAAATGATAATTTTGAAGGCTGACACAATAGACACGCTAATGAGAATAAGGGTGGCAAACTTTGAACCAAGACCAGCTGTGAGGCGGTGGTGGTTAGGTAGGAAAAGGCAAAAGAGGCCTTACGCCCTAGCATATGTCCCCAGAAATTAATGTTAAATAAATACAAGTTCAATGCTGAACAATGTTGTTTTTATTTTTTACATGAAGGTATATTTTCATTTTTGCCAGTAGTTTTTTTCATTTTGCCAGTGGAAAAAAAATCCACTGGCAAAAAATTGCCAGTGAGAAAATCCGTTAAATTTGGACCCTGATACTAATATATCCACGGGAGCACGCATGCATTATGTAACATAAATGTTCAGCCGATGATTTGTAATACATTTTGTTGTGTACATTTGTATATTAATGCTTAGTTTTGACAAATAAGCGTTTTGGCGTTTTAAAATGTTAATTTTCTTAAGACCCAATGCTTTTCAGTAAATTTTCAGTTGGACTAGAAAAAAAGCATACATGTATTGTCACACTGAATGTCCAATAAAATTACAAGTATTTGCATAGACTGATAGTAGCACTATGATATATGACGACTAATGAACGAGAGGGTCAACATTTGAGTTTGACAGCTTAAGTAAATAGACCAGAATCAGATCAATGCATTGCACGCATCGGTGGTTGTATACTATTTAAAGTGAGTAAATGAATGCAAATGATATTTCAATAGTACATGTATACATGATTTTTGTTTTAGGTCAGTTAATTTGCACACGTTACATGTACATAAATACATCTTGTGCTAAGTACCAAGTTTGACTATTCAATGAGAATCGTGTGTTTTGTATTCAAAAAAGCACCATCCAGTCTTCGAATTTAGCCAGTGATCTGTTGACCGTGTCCACTGAAATCGCCGTTAGTCAAGTGACTTTTAGACATTGAGTGGTCCGATGGTCCACCAACATTTTACAGCCACTACTAGTATAATTTAACTTGTTTAATAAGCAATATAATTATCTTTTGTTATATTGTTGATTAAGTTTAGAATTAATTATTCTAAATGTTAAAAAATTAATTTCACAGTACCGATTCTCCTATGCTGATGACAGTTTGTTGTGAATTGGGCCTACTGGCACTATGTGAAGTTGAAGTAACTAAGCTTATGCCTTAGTCCCATAAAATCGTGGCTTGGTACGGACCCGTACGTACAGACAACCGTAGATCGTGGGAAGCCTTGCGTATTAAGGTGACGGTTCGCACATGGCACAAAACAACACACCCGTACAGAGCTGTAGCTGGAAGATATGCAAGTTTAATTCATACTCGGTCACGATTTTGTTCACGATTTGACTTTGAAACTGATACTGTATCCTGGGTTCATCTCACGGACCCTGGCAAAAACGTAAGTCCGTACGGGTACGCAAGAGTTCGTACGGGTCCTTGCGGAGTTTGATCGCACGGAGCCCGTACGGTGCCCTCACGGCTAGTTTTATGTTTATGGTACTGTAGCTTTAGATACGCGATTATAAAATAAAATACAATACGATACTAGACAGTTTAAAAGTGTTTATTCAAATATACAAAAACAAATATAGGATAAAAATAATCCCTTATTCATGTTCTTCATTGGCTGACAAATTAACATGGTACTCGAACTGTATTCAGAAAAAAACCTCTGTCGTTGAAACAAACCATAATTATCATCACAAGAAAACCCCGGATATCTTTTTCGAAGTAAAGCATTGGACATTAGAAATGATAGTGAAATGAAATTCTAATTGAACGGCTACTAGGACCCTTGTATTTTTTTCGGGTTTTTCAATTTTGTACATGAGAAACCCAAGGCGACGGCTATGGGTAATTGAGAAATTTTGAAACACCATACGTTTTGAATAGGGAATGTGTATCATTTTACACAACATTTACTATACTCACCACACAATCGCTTTTTTCAGCATAAATGCGTACCTGTAATGCCCCTGGAACTTGTCCGACCCCGAATAGGGATTTATATAATAACAGACCCAAAAAGGATGTTTGATAGTATAACCTTTATTCTAGTACTCTTAACAGTTAATTGATTATTAATTCACACTATACTACAACATGCATGCATCAAGATATTATATCAGTATAGCAAGATAGCATGGGGGCGTGTCATTACTGCCAATTACATTCCTGCTATTTTTTGGATTGGAAACATGTTTCCAAATATGAAACATGAGCATACAACTATAAATTAAATAACACTGGCCATTACAGTATACACAGCTTAATAGTTTTATTATCATATGCAAGATTCCATATTTTTATACACGTGGTACTATATATGGTGTTTTGAGCAATGCTTGAAGCCAATCTCATTTTGAAATAAAATATGAAACTCGTTTTAACAGTCGCTCTTATGAATTCCTAACATGTCCACTATGACACGTTTTGTAAATTGTTTCTGGTATTTATACCCGTTAGCTGAATATATTCTCTTCTGTTTAACATCATTTGGAACCCATTCTGGTCCTGGTCGTGTTAAAATCTTCATTCTCTGCAAAAAAACGTTAACAATACATTTTTATTGGAATACTATTACTAGAAAGAAACTAGGCATATTTAGTTTGGTTGAATTTATGAGTGTGAATTAGTTAAACATATTCATATGTACATTTTCCCGATCTTTAGCTAATGACTCATCCTTTTTATTGGTATGAACATTTTGTGAATTCAGCAACGCCGTTTAACGTTAACGCCACTGAAAAGTAAAATTGCACAAATAAAAAAAGCCAACTGAAACGTAAAATTGCAAAATAATAAATGTAACATTTGTCAAATATCCATAACTGAACTAAAATGTTCGTCATTTGTTATGTTTTGTCACCTGTTCAGCCTAATTTTTCAATACCACATGTGGTCACCTCTAGTACAAATGTATGTCTAAGGGTAATCGTATGACTGCTCATTGATTGAACGTAACGTAAGACGAGTTCATTTTGGCAACACATTCCATTCTTGTACTAATATTGCAGCAAGTTGATTAAAAATTGTGCGGTTAATGCCTTGCCCTAACGCGTCGCCTTTTTTTCATCCCGCAGATGTTCGATCAATGCGCAGTGGTATGGCCACCCTTAGACGTAGTAGAGGTGACCACACGCGGTATTAAAACGCTTAGATTAAAACATAGGCAAAACATGACAAATGACAAACATTTTCGTTCAGTCATGAATATTTGACTATTGATCTTACTTTTAGTTTTAGCAATTCTACGTTGCAATGGCTTTAACGTTAAACGTCGTTGCTGAATTCACAAAACGTTCATTCCAATGAAAAGGAAAAATTCATTAGCTAATGATTGGTACCACATATGAATATGTTTAACTATGCATGACCATGGGCGGATCCAGCGGGGCCCCCCTAGAATTTGGAAAATGTACATGTCTATTATATATATACAGTCTATTTCTTGCTTGTAATTCATTTTTAAGTAGTATGAATCAAATTTTCTCTGTGCTTAACATAAATTTAATGGTTATGTAGTTTTTATTATCAATATGTTGCATTTTTTCTGCAAAATGTGTTGTATAATGTGGTTGTGGTTCGAGTTACGGACCCCCTCCCTAGAAAAGTTCTTACCCCCCCCCCAAGCAGAAAAAAAATCTGGATCCGTCCCTGATGTCCAGTTGCTTTTTTGTAATAAATACATGTGTATATGTTTATTTTTATATAATCGACTAAGTATACTATAAAGTTTCGCTATAAAACCCTCATTGTAGTTGGTATTTTCAAATTCATGCGATCTTTTAAAGACTTTTAAGTCAGTTTAAGCTAAAATAAAGTTAAAACGCAGGTACCAGACCCAATGTTTTCTTCATAATGTGCGTACACGGAGTATAATTGTCTGACACCTATGGCCCAAAAAGATCAATTTGAGAAGAAAAAGCTCTCTATACATGAATTAAGACCGTTCACTATTAAGACCACAGATTTTGACTGTCCCAATAGTAAATCTTAACTGCATATGGAAATTTTATTACCTGAACAAAGTTGCCTGGTGTTCTCACAACTTGGTATACAGCAACACATACCATAGCAATCAAAGGTCCTATACCAAACACAATAGCACCGAATATAACAGCATAGGATGGGTAGACATATGTCCCAACAGATGGGTCGGAGTAATTAAAGATAGCTGCAAATAATATACCCTGAAATCATCAAATAATATTTTTAAGTCATTCAGAAATGCTGAAACCCGTGCGAGTACATGCTGTGTCAACTAAATGTATGGTTTTTGAAACCTTAATATAAATATAGGCAAGGCCTATTGATGGGAAAGACATGCAATTTAAGTGATGCAGTTAGTTGGTCGCAGAGGCAATATATATATAAACAATTTTAAAAATCTCCATTTCGCCAATGTCTGCTTTAATTCCCCTCTAAATTCTCCATCGCGTGTTTTATTCACACCGACCCACAATGCAACGAGTGGTAAGCACGGGAACCAGAACTTGCAGAAACGTCCCGAACGTGCAAATTTACATGTACTTCAAACAAAAAAGGACCTTGCACAGCGCCTAATATCTTTTAAGAAGATACTTCTTGTTTCACTTATTGGTAAAATTTATGAACACGTCGCACATTGACGAAAGTATAATGAAATAAACTACTTGTATATGGAGTCATAGACGAAATCTTACCACAATAAAAGACGGGATAATAATACACCATGAAATTCTAACCAACAGAGATGGTCTTTGTCCTGTCATTACTTCAATATCACTGGAGAAACGATTAGAGCCTGTAGAAATATGATATTATGTAATAACATTTTATAGTCTAAGTTTCATGCTTACGCATGTTCACCGACTTTACAGCTATTACCCCTGGTCATTGGGCTACTGGTATCTATCTATCAATCTCCCTGGGGGGTCTTTTTACTCCACTTATTAGTGCAGCCGACAAATTAGCGCAGCGGAATTATACCACCCTCGCAGGTACCCATTTACACATGGGTGGAGTGAAGCAATCGCAGGTAAATTTCTTGCTCAAGGAAATTAGCATTGCCCCTAGTGGGACTCGAACCTCTCGATCCCTACTCGCGAATAAACCATAACAAATCAGAAGGTAACATGAACATTTTCGGAGAAAGAAGAGGTTCAGTTTTGTACGCTATTTTATCCTTTTTATTCTTTGGCCGAAGAAAGATTTCGACAAAAAACAAGTTTCTGTTTACATTATTAAGTTCATGTGGCCCTTTTATAACGACATCTTATCAGTCTAGTCATACCGCATGTGTTTGTGGTCCTTCCCAAAGAGATTAGTCTCCGGACATAAGATTTTAATCTAGCACACAGGCCATGCCCTCGTCAGTGACTGACAACTGCCTAACTTGATGCAGAAGTTTGTGGGATAACGGCTGTAGAAACATTATCATGACCGAACTCCACGAAGGCGCCGCCTGAACTAACGATAACTTGATAAATTAGTCAAACGCTCTACCATCGAGATAATGGACGGATATTTAAAGGGTATACGTCTATATTTCAGAGATTAAGTCACATAAATTTCAAAAAGTATAATTGTTTATTTGTCATGCATCCAGATGATCACAGCACAAATAAAACTTTTAAAAATACATCTATGATGTATCTTCATTAATGGTTTGCAATACGAAAATTATTATGATTTTACTCAGCACATAGACACGAAAATTGCGTAAAACTGATCGTCCAAATTATTCAACAGCGTAAACTGTGACAAAATGAATGAAAACCCTTGTTTTGTTAAGTAATCGAAGAATTTCGTCAAACTACGTGATCGTTCGACAGTTTTGTTTCTACAACGAATTACGAATGAACTGTAAGAAACGGAATATTTTCTATTTCAAAATCAGATAATATTAAGACAATTTTCTACCATTAATGTTAGGCCTACGATTTAGGTCTGCATGATTGATTTTAACACATACACTATAATAGTAACTTTGTCAAGTGGCTTATTAAAAGATATAAACTCCTACACTATAATGCTTACCATATATCCAAGCAACAACAATAACTTCTAGTAATGCAGTAAGTACAATATTGAATGTTGCCACATACCAGTCAGCCAGCATAAATATGTAATAACCACCCTGTAAAATAATAGTAAGAAATTTTGAAGTCGATCAATTCTTGGGTAAGCAATCCGAAAATAGTTCCGCCAGTGTAGGCCCAATAAATAGCGATTCAAACAGATTGTGTGAGAACTAAATAATTTCTTAATTTCTTACATGCACCTGAAAACCTAATATTTATTTTTTATTTTTACACAATTACGGTGGCATTAACACGTGACCATGACATCATAAATGCTACGGTATGAAGAGGAAAAAATGAAAAAATCCCCCTCAACTTAGAGTTTTAAGAGCTGAAAGTCTTTTAATTCTCATCAGGTTTCTATCAGGATTCATATATTTTCTAAATCCAATTACAGGCAATGAGGGGTACTTTTTTTAAATATCAATACATAACAAAACCTGTGAACCAGTAGTTTCAAACGCAATAACCTTTTGGGTCTAACTATGTAACGTAAAGCCGATCAAAATCAGATGGAGAAAGAAGTTAGTGGCTGTATTTGGATAAGTGGAGAAAACTTTAAAATTAGGAGATGATAATTGTAGGTATGTTGAATAGATTGCTCAATACACAGTTATCTATCTTAGATTATGTCTGTTTAATTGTTATTTCACGGCGTCTCAACGCCGTGATATTGTGGTGGGTAGATTTTGATAGCAATGGGCAAAAGTCACGTGATAAAAATGATAAAAATGCTTTCGATTTCCACTGCCGACAAATTTATTGTTTTTAATGCAGTCATAGTACAGCCCATTTCCGTTAAAAGTTAAATAGAAAAATCATTTTTGGGGGAATCCATATAAACAATTTTTCTTGCAACAATGCAACACACGAAAAATCAGCGTTTTATATCAACACATTTCCGCAAATCCTTTCGAATCACACGAAAAGGGGTAGGTATAAATCGCGAACCAACCGGACCAGGAGACCAGTTTAGTATACGGATACAGTTTAACAAATATGCGTATCATAATGTGTGTATAGTACATATATTATTGATATTTGCCAATATTTTATTTGAAAAGATAAGACACCAATATCGAAATTATATTTTAAGAAATAACTTTGCAGACTTTAACTATTAAAAGAATCGTCGATTGCTTCATCACATATTGTTGTAAATATTATATATTTCAACTGTTAGAGCATTTATCATTTGAAAACTAATTTGATATGATTCATATATTTTAATAATATACCTTTTTTTCTTATTAGCCGACTGTATAAATAAAGAAGCGTAATCGTGTAACATTGACTCTTAATTCTTACTCTTACTGAGCTCTATTGGCGATCTTTTCTAACTATGATTAAGTGCAGCGGACCAGTTAATTTTAAGAGCATAAGAGTTACGGACCAGGGTTGAGTTCAGTAACTGCGAACGTTATAGAACGTTCCGCAACGATACATTCGGAAGTCCTCGTCCATTTGCTGCGAATAATCTCGGACATATTTGGACGCTATTTTGAAATGTCCGGCGTTAAAGTAAACAAATGTATGACCGAGGAGTTCCGAATGCATCGTTATGTAACGTACTGTAGCGTTTTGTGTAATTGAACTTGCTTCTGGTTATAGATCGAGCAGATGTAAGATTATTTTTGCAGACTTTTTTTAATTATGAAAAGTTTGGTACTATATTGACGGACTATTGACCAGACGGACCAGGTAATTTTAAGAGAGTTAAAATGGCGGACATTTACACCTAGGTGAAAAGCTCGCCAGTTTTTAATTTGTTCGAATGGAGTATGTTTTCTCGAGTCCGAGTGAATTCATTATTAAGAAAAATGATTTCTATTCGAAATAGCTTGCCTTTTGTATTTAAGTGCATCTTTTCGGAATTAAAATACATGTTAAATCCTTTCGTGTATCCGGCAACAAAATTCTTCCGTAACAAGTAAAGGTATGACTACTCTCTAATACACTGGTTTGAAAGATTCACTCGCTGACTCTCTACCTCTGCTTAAATACTATGCGCAAACTGATATTTCTATTTCAAGGCAAAGACACACACATTTAGATTGCATGACTGTCTCGTGATTAAAAAATAAATGCAATAAATGCAACAAATGTTCACGCCTGTAAAATCAAAATGTCGAAATTCAAAGATGCTGGACAGTTATGCATTAGTTAGATGATTGGTTACACGGATTGGTAAGAACAGATCCGCAATGTGAGGAGCACTTGACTAAACAGAAGCGATAAGTCATGTAAATAGCTTCTGTTCTGAAGAACTATGTTTTCCCTTCTGCCGATCTTTTTAAGCGTCATGCAAATATGAATTACTGGAAATAAATCCAACTAAAACCAAACATCCTGTCGGAATAAAGATGGTGTCTAGATCCAGACCATTCGTGTACTCCAAATTTGAGATTGTTACATTTGAACAGAAAAACGTTTTATGACAAGTTACCTTTTAATTACTGAAAAACCTTAACATGACAATTCAATATAATGCTCTTTTGAGTTACCTTTAGATTATACTTAATCATTCTTTTTTGTTTGCCGTGACAATCCCTTTGCTGCATTTAGCAGCAATTTTTTACTTGTATTTGATTTGATAGGCATCTCTTTTTCAAAATAAAGAATCCACGTTAGCAATACCACATGTATGTGACATCACAAGTGCTACAGTAAAAAAAAAACAGTTAAAATCCGCCTCGACTGAGAGGTTAAAAGAGCTGTAAGTATTTTAATTCTAATTACATGATACCTACTTAAAACTAAGCAAACAAAGTGTGTACTATTTGCCGCGCAAAACATCTCCAACGCCAGTTTTATACTTTTTGCTAACACCCTGGAAAACCTGCAAAAGATTTTCTTATTAAAAAAAGGGCAACAACTTGTTACTGTAGTACGCTGAAAAAGGAATAGTTTCCCAGGGTGTTATCTAAAACTACCAAACTGGAGATGTAATGCGATGATACATTTTTCTACATAGCCTCGAGTAGGTATCATTGAAATTTTAAGAAGAATTATTAGACTTACAGCTTTTTAAAACTTTAAGCCGAGGCTGATTTTTCATTGTATACTTCTTCAAACCGTAGCACCTGTGATGTCATAGTCACGTGGTATTGCCAATGTGGAATCATATACGGCGGAAAGTTTACCAAATCATAGTAAAAGGAGTGAGCATGTCTTAGTTATTTTAATCATTTCATAGCCAGCTCCGCAATGGTCCAAATCACACCCAATACCTACCTCGTCGTTTTCTTCATATAGAAACTTTATTTTACTGGCTCGATCAGTACTTGGGGACTGGAAATAGGACTTAACATTGATAAATCTAAGTTGTTTTAACTTATTTCTACTTGCACTGCAATTAATTTGTCAAAACATTATAATCGTTCTAGGGTAGCACCAAATACTAAGTTCTTATTCTCAGGAAGCAACTGTTTCCTTTGTATCATAAAACACTTAGTTTTAAGCTTGGTTCATATTTGAGATTCCATCTACCAGTGTAAGTTAACAGTGATTTGAAGTCGGCGACTAAATCGTAAACTATAATCGTAGTATTGTTAAATTTGAATTCACTGTCAGTGACACATACACTCACCCCACTGATTTAAATATTATCTATTTGTACACAGTATCCAGTCATTAAAAAGTGTATTCTGCTCTCCTAGACTCTGGGGGTAATAAGGCCCAAATCCCGAGCATTGACTTCAGAAGTCTTAACGAATTGCGGCGTTCATTAACAAGGTATTTTAAAATCAGTAAGAAAATGGCTTTTTTTTGTAAATAGGAGATAACCTCAGAAGAATTGACACAACAAGGTGCGACATAATGCGTCGACATTGCGACATTTTGCGTCAAGTGCGACATAATGTGGCGTTGCGACATATTGCGGCGGTACATAAAATCAGAGCTTTAACGAAAATAAATAAAAATATATCTTGTAGTTTGTTTATTTCAGGATCTGTCTTAGTTAAGTTGCATTTATAAGTTGTTAAAATAGGATATGTAACAAAATTTATAATAGCGACATTTTGCGTTAGGGGTTGCCACATATTGCGTTAGTCGAAAAAATGCGACATTTTGCGTCAGCGCTGCGACATTTTGCGGGAGATGATTGCGACATATTGCGTCGATTGCGACATAATGCGTCGACATTGCGACATTTTGCGTCAATGGCGACATAATGCGGCGTTGCGACATATTGCGGCGGTACATACGCATAATCTTTTGAGTACAGAAGTATTGTAGTGAGTATTTAGTCAGCAGGGTTATCGCATTGCCACTGACAGTTCAATAAAATTTAATGATACGTATACCCAAATGAGACTGGTTATCGTTGGCTGAGCAACAGAACTTACTGAGGTTGTTATAGGAATCGCTGTTAAAAATACAAGAGATACAATAGCAGCGGAGATCCATACTCTATATTTATATAACTTCTCGTAGTTTAAATCTATTATTGCATTAGAAGCCGTCTCAAATGTCCCAAACTGAAATACAAAACAAGTCAAGCGTAAGGTTGTGTACTAGACTCGCCTGACTGTGTAATTCGGGAGCACACAAGACTTCTGATCGAGGAGACATGAGTTGGATTCCCGGGTGGGGCGTACTTTCGTGGAGTTTGGTCATGAAATGATTTTTACGATTATTCTCCCTCTTGCAATCTCTATCGTACGTTTATTGTCAAATAGAGCATAATCAGTTGTGTTCCAATGTCCATTCATTTAACAGTCTCAGGTGGTAATGATGTGATAAAGGCACAGAGCACCTTTTCACAAAACCCCTTTACGAAAAATATCGTAAGTCAATTTCATAAATTTTGCAGTTCAAAGTCAGCAGAATGATAAACATAACTATGATATAATATTCAAAAGGTAAACAATATTCTACATAATTCAATAAATTTGGAATTGGTTAGCCAAATAATGACCGTAATATGAATGTGTCTTGCGTTTGGCTTACGATGATTTATGTCGTAAGTTTTTGTGAAAGGCGCCACTGTTATTATCAAAAGGCTCAATCCAAACTAAATTTTCCCTCAATTATCATTAAACAAAGGTTGATGCATTAGCTTTTAGAAGAATCTGTTTCTGGTTTTTAAATTATGTTAATATTTCACATAGTGCAACTGCTATTTTGATGCTGAATGCCTGCAAAGGTTAGTATATTTGATAAAATTATAAAACTACAAAATACTTTAGTTATACTATGGTACTACAAATTATGTTTAATTCCTTAATAAAGATGAATGATACTGTGTGTACCATGGTTCAAGGTTTGCACATATAAGATAATATTAGTCTTTTACGCTCATGTACCAACCTGAGTATCGATTCCAACTAATGCAAGGGTAACAAAGAACAACACTGACCAGAAATGTGCTCCAGGAAGACGTGCCAATGCTTCAGGGTAAGCTATGAATGCTAAACCAGCTCCTGGAATAAGACAAAATAATGAATTAGCCGATGAGTTAGCGACCGAGGGAACGGCAATTGAACGAACGATCTAACGGATGGACCGACCGACGGACCGAACAAATGATCGGATGATCGAACTAACGGACGGACAAACGGAAAACGATAGAACTAACGAGCGTACGCATGAACGGAGGGACGGGCGAACTTCTTAGCAAGAACTTTTATATGAATAGGTAACTATGTAGCAAGTGTTTAGATAGCATACATGAACACAATCTCCGTAAACAGATATCCTGTAATTAGCGAGTATGCGAGCGGAAAATTTTAGATCGGGTTTTAATCAGATTAACATGAACATGAGTAGCTGGTTGGATACATTTTATGGTTGAAAAAAAAACATGAATATTTACATCTGACAATGGACTGTATAGTATACGTACCAGAAAGTGGTAGTTTATCTATAGGTGTTTCTGTCTCGTGTGACAGGAAACCTAACACCGAGTACACTATAATACCTCCATAAATTGCCGTAAATCCATCAGCAAAACATACTATTAATGTATCCCTGAAAATAATGTTTATTTTTATTACAGGGCGGTTATACCACGTAACATTTTGTGATATCAGAGTGGGTCAAAATATGTTAACATTATACCGTCAATTTAGGGTTCTATTTCATGGCCCTCATAAAATCCGCATTAAATACTTAGATTTATAAATAAACCATTTGTAGATGATAGTCCATTACAATAGATGTGCATTTAAGTTAAATGAAACAGCGTGTTGAAGTGGTTATAAATGGATGTCACACTCTTGATACAAAACTGAAACACTTAATATTTAAATAATGTATGGGAAGAGCAACGGTTTGTGGAGCAGCAGACTTGCAAAAGTCTTCGCAATAAGAACGGTTTTCTGGCACACCAGGCTATGGCCAGGATTTCGAATCTAGAGTCCAGAGGGTTATTCTTTCAAGCTTTATCCTGATTTTTCATGAAATATTTTTCTATTGATAAGATATATACAGATGTTTTCAGTCTTGTGAAAGGGCAATTGGGTTATAGACAAGATACACCAAAGCATAACAATCACATAAACAGCATACACTCATATATTACCGTAATGCCTTATGGTTAAATTTGTTAAAACTAGCCATTGTGATAACTCCACCCCAGGCTGGTCCTAGTGAATAAAAACACTGTACAGCAGCTTCCAGCCATAACTGAAAGGAAAACAACATAAATATTGGCAGCCAATCCATTTCAATCCAAGTAAAAGTAATGAAAAAGTGTGAAACCATATCTGAAACAGCTATGGTAAAACAGAGACCTTCTTCACAGCCAGTAAACATGAGGAAAAATTTGAGTGTATTTTTGGTTATAATAAGGACACTACAAAGAAGACAAGACCCTAAAAAGAGTTTCTGACTTAAAACGACTACTAACAAACCAATTGTCGTTGTGGGTTTAAACTAGATTCTAATATGCTGGCGGTGTATTTTGTTTTTGAGGTGCAGCAAAGTTATTTATCAGCCTCAAAAACTATGGCTGATGTATCAATGAACCAATAAAAAGTTTGTGATATGTTTGTAACTTCATATCCATAAGAAAATGTAATGATTACAAAACGCAAAATTAAAAATCATTCATCTCCTACGAAGGCATTTTTTGGCACAGAAAAGCGCCGATGAGTTCCGAATGCTGACTTCTGACATTATTACGAATCTTGTTTCAACATCCAGTCACACAGCGACACCTTTAAAGAATGTAATTGGCCTCAAACATGGTGCTACTTACCTGTCCAGAACCAAGTTTAGTAAAGTCAGGAATGAAATAAAGTCTTAAACCTGACCAAGCTCCTTCTAGTGTAACACTACGTATCAACAACACAGTCAGTAAGAAGTATGGTAAAATAGCTGTGACATAAACCACCTGAAATAAGAAGAAAACAAAACATAAATTCAGAGGTGTTGAATTCCTATGCCGGACATGTCCGAGTCGTACATTTGTGTCCGCGGACAAGTAAATAAATCAATCACACTTGTCTACGGACAAGGATATTTAATAATGCAAGTGTCTAAATGTTTAAGTCAAATTCAACAGCGAACTACATTGCATTATATTGGCAATTATTATTATTACTTTTAGTATGTATTTAATGCCATATTTCTCAATGTCTTTTTGAACATTGAACTTCTAGACAAGTGCATTTTGACTCCGGACAAGTAAATTTTAAGATATCACTTGTCAAACAACATGTAAAATAATTCTAGTAGCCTGTTACATTTATAAATATTTTACTAGCGTTATTTTAAGATTCTCATTGAAACAATTTGAATCCAACACCACTGTAAATTAGGTCAAGGTTTAGTCTTATTTAAAGGTACTCATTCACACATTTTAACTTAAATATCAACTTTTTCTGAAACTATCTAAATTGAATGGAATCATTTTTGAAGCAGGATCTTAAAGCTTTGATAACGACATTTTTAGTTCAAATGGACATACAACTACAAATTATTGTGTTTCCAGTAGTAAAAATCTACCCCGTATGTCACGGTATAGACAATTTTTGTGCATTTTTGTGACTTTTGTTGTATATTTCTTGTAATCTATTGTTCAGTTTGTCTTAAAATACGAAGAATTATTTTTTTTGACACAATAGCATACACTGAATAGTATTTTCAAAATATAAAAAAATCTTAACCAAATCTGTGAACTAGTACCTTTAAAAAACAATTATCTTTTAATAAGGTTATTATTGAGAATGGAGTTTGTTCTAAAATTTATAATCACTGACCCTTGAAGAATTAAAATTATGCAAATTATTCCTTTTGTCGGATGTTTTTTACATAAAACGGAAATTTGAGTAACGCGGAAATAAAATATGTCCTTAACACAAGTAGATATATTAATATATTCATTTTTGTAACATAATAGGGATATCAACGATTTGAAATCCTTGAGTTCAGTTTTTTTACCACAGGCTAATGTACAGAATGTTAAGACGAAAGACCACTTACAACGTTATAATTAAATAATTAAAAACTATATTTATGTTGTGATAAGGACATATTCCACAAACTACAGCCACGTCAGCAGCAGATATTGATAAACACCTTCTTGAAGAAACTCCTTTTGAACATAATATATTGAAATAATGCTAAATCAAATAAATGAAAACGATTAAAATAATTACACAAAAACGCGTAATATATTACAGTTCATTTAATTTACAAACCTATAACTTCATGTCTAGATACATTTGTATTATATCACAAAAATACCATACGCGTTTATATTCATATCCTATAAAATTTTTAAGTTTTAAAAATTACATTATTTTATTTTCTTCTTCATTATGTGTATAATATATGTATCTATATGCATTTCTGCATGTTGATTCATAAGCTAGTAGCCTAATATGTTGAAAAAAGGTAGGCTGAATTAAGACTGGAATAGGGTATTTTTTATTTTGACCTGTGGTACAATATTTATACAGTTATAAAGGTCCATGTAATTAAACCAAGTCGAAACTACCTTACTTTGATATAACCACGTGTAGTTTAGAAACATTGTATAAAATAACTTAAGCCTATTTTGAATCAGTCCCAATGCTCAGCATTTCTACAAAATTTGGTAAACAAAGAATTTGATCTTGTTGGTATGTGTATAAATGAATATTATAATGTATGTTGGTCAAGGCTTCTCTCCGTAGTCGACTGGTTTAACTTAAAGTTTAAAAGGAATCTACAAATCATGATTTGACCGATATACGTAGTTACAGTCATTAGTATAAACGACCGTCATGGTTCTTGGATAAAATAATGTAGTGTTTTGACTAAGAACAACAACAGCAGTCCAAGGACAGCGAGCTCGACTTTTCAGGCGCTTAGACAGGCCTTAATTTCGGAAAGGAAATAAATCAGTCAAACAATAAATACCAATTCATATTTGTAAAATATAAAAGGGGCATAACTCCTGAAACATTTATCCATAGTAACGTCCCTTCAGAGTTAAGTAGACATAGTATCAATGAATAAGCATACCTACTTTCATTTGAATATCTTTATAAGGAACTATACATATTTCAATTTGAACAAATTTCAATATTAAAGGAAAGGGGCATAACTCCAAAAAATCATCAAGAGTAATATCCCTTAGTAGTCGTGTAGATATAGAACTGATGTATAAGCATATTAACTGTCATTTAAATATATTGATGAGTATTGAAAATATTTCACTTCGAAGTACTTTAACCCTAATTAAAAAGTTGGAAAGGGGCACAACTCCAAAAATAATTCATCAAGAGTTACATCCCTTTGCAGTCGAGTAGATGTAATACTGATAAAAAAGCATTATAACTTTCTATCAAACAATATATTTTAAGTTTGAGCAAACTTTAACCTTAAATATTAAAGTATAAAGGGGAGTAACTCAAAAAGTAATTAATCCAGAGTTATGTCACTTTATAGTCCGATAGATGAAGAAATGATGAATATGCATATTAACTTTCATTTAAATATATTTAAAATATAAAATTTATCCCATTAGAACAAATTTTAATCTTAAATGTTAAAGTATAAAGGGACATAACTCCAAAAATAATTCATCCACCGATACGTCCCTTCATAGTCGTGTAGATATCGTTAACTTTCGAAAACTTTAACCTCATATTTTGCATTTTTCTAAGTATAAAATGGCAATAACACTAAACATAATTCATCCAGAGTTATCCCCTTTTACAGAATGGTTAACATAGTCCCACTAAATAAGTATACCAACTTTCAACAAAATAACTTGGATAGTGTTGAAGATATAAGAGTTTAAAAAAAACTTTAACCTGAAAACCAACGCCAATGCCGACGCAAAAGTGAAAGCAATAGCTCTCATTTTCTTCGAAAAGTTGAGCTAAACATGTAAAATTTCCAAATCGAAATCGAATTGGCACTCTCACGTTTGATTTTCGATGTATCGAACCGTTGCAGCCCTACGTTGGAACCGCACAGACTGTCAGTGATACCGATTATATTGACTTTAGATGAGGAATGTGATTGCCTAAGACGTTAAACCTCTACCTGATTTTTCCATAATTCACAATTTAGAAATCAGTCAATAAATGTAATGGTCAGATACAACTTCTTACGGACATAAACCGGAGACCAATGCGTGTCAATCTCCTTAAACAGATATCTTTTAGACCTCTGTCGTATACAATCTCTTATGGTCGCTCCGAGGGTCACGTCGACATGACATTTGCGTCGACCAATCAATGCGTAGCTTTCATGTAAACAAAGCATCACTAATAGCATCTTGATTTCGTAATTTCTATTTTAAGATCGATGCTTGCGAGCTAATTTGACGGCGGTGTTATTCACAGGCTGTAATTAGACGGCTCTTTTCAAATTGCGTGACGTAGACAATGTATTCAAGTTACTAAACATAAAGATTGCGTCTTGAATATCATAATGAGAAAAGGTCACCTTAACATGACCCCCATAACGCAAATGCCAGAACCTAAAGTAGCGAGAAGGTGAGCGGAGAATTATAAATATGACTTTTATCAGATTGCATGAGGTTTTTAAGTTTGGTTTCTATTTTAGCCATTACCTACGTTCATCTTGAAATGGTTAACAAAATAATAACATTGTAGTTTCTTACCTTCCCTAAAGTTTTAACTCCTTTGGCAAGACACAGGAAAACAAGGAACCAACCAAGGAAAAGACAGCCAACTAAGTGTAAATGCACGGAACCAAGATCGTCTATTCCAGAAGATAAACGTAAAACATTGTTTCTACAATAAAATAATTACAACACTTGAGTTCAAATGTTTCTTTACACATATGCATTTTTTCATATTTTCTCTAAAACAACTTGAACAATTGTAAAGAATGTGATAAAAAGGGAGATGCAATGAAAAAACATAATTGAGGGGCCATGTTCAAACGTATATTAGTTGTGAAACTAACAACAATATGTGAAGCATATGTAAATCTTAGTACGTTCTAAAACATCAAAATTTAACATGTTTAACCCTTAAAATGACAGAGCCAAATAAGAAAAGCCTTTGCCGCCAACAAAGAGCCAAGTCAGCCAAACCACATGTGCCAGCTAACCAGGCTCTTTGCTTTTGGCTGCTCATTGTCTAATTTTATTCTGAAATCCCTAAAATGGAAATGGATAGGTCTAAAAATTGAAGACAGACTAGTACATTGTGGAAATTCAGCATTGAAAGGGGTAAAGAAACTTTTGGACCTCAGTGTATATACTAGTACTTTTAATTGACATATCATCATTACAATTAACAATTTCTGTGATTATTTTGTGATATCATCTGCCTGGAGTACATTTAACATCGTACATCGATGTTCATATACCTGTTATAATAAGTCTTATTATATATTAATTCATTTTATTGGACTAAATTTTATTTCATTTCATTATTTTATCATTGTCGCTCTATGTCACGCCACCAACACATAGGGACCACAATGGAAATAAGGGCTTGCCTTTTTTGTGCCATCCCTGGTGCTTGTCATAGTAAACTATCGCATGCTGCCTTTGATATATGTATTCTTTGTAAGTTTCCTTTGTGTACACTATGCCAAATAAATATTATTATTGCATATGTTACTATAAATAGTAACAAATTCGACATGGAAGTGCGCCAATATAGCCTCAATGTGGGCAATACATTCCGGTCTTGAGCAAGTGTGCCAAAATATCGATATTTGGCCCACTTCCTAGTGTGCCAAAAATCGATATTGAGGCAACTTCCGGTCATTACGCACCTGCAGTCCAACAACCGCAGACTTTCCGCACGTGAAATTCGTACGTAATTAGCAACAAGAAGCTATAATATTCAATTTTGGGGCTACTGCACTTTACCGGTACGTAGTAATTCACCGGAAGTATAAATATAACCCTAACCCTATCCCTAGCCCTGTTTGAATAGAAAGGTAAGTGATTTCATTTTAGTTTTATGATATTTTCTGTCTTTTATCAGGGGCTGCCGCCCCCGAACCCCCGCTTTTAACGGTCACCGTCAGTACCGACTCGATGAAGAATGCAAAATGACGCATGCGCAGTAGGCGCGTACCGGTAAAGTGCATTCTAGCCTCAATTTTACGACGTGTGTTTTTTTCATAGTGAAAATTAATAAGATAATCAACAATTTATCAAGACTTACGTTTTATAACAAGCTTTCATTAGATTTCAACGTTTCGACGTTGAATAAACAAAACAATACATGTGACGTAACGTCAACGTGCAAAATAGCGCGTTACGTCGAGAAAAATGTATTTTTGTTGTAGAAAAATCATTGTTACATGCATTGGTCAACATATGCAATAAAAAGGTTATGAAACAGGGCAAGTGTGCCTTAAGTCGATATCGGCACACTTTCCCCGGCATTAGCCCTCGGGCTAAAGCCCTCGGGCCAATACCTAAGCAAGTGTGCCGATATCTTCCTTAAGGCACACTTGCCCTGTTTAATAACCTCTATTTATTGTTATTATTAAAATGTGCATACATGGCTGGGTCACTTATAAAATGGTTCTGACACTAAGTCAGTTTACAGTTTGCTAGACCCTGCCCACTTAATGCAGGTAATTTGATCTTTTCAACGACATTGATTGCATCTGGCCATTTGCAACAAATGGCAGCTCATTACAGGTTCAAAATATAGTGATTTTCGTTAATAGCGAGACTAACCAATTACAGCTGATATCAATGGCCAATAATGCAGGTTATACTGAATAAACCATTTAAGCTGGGTAGTGAAGAGTAGGAGTTCAGCTGTGGTGAGCGCTGAAGTCTGGGGCGTCAGCTTGGGCCTTGGTGGCGCCGCTACGGGTGCAGATCTTATAACAAAGAAAAGTAATGACTTACATCCAATATTCGGTTCCAGATGTACGTAGTTGAACTGTGGTATTGGTACCATCTCTTGTTAAATTAGACAAACGTAAGGTTACATTAGTGTTTGCATCTGTAAATGTAAATTATGTAATAACATCATGAGAAATGTGGTGCTCGGCCTTATCTTTAAGCCGTGGTAATAGCGGCAACCAGTGTGGCGGAGACCAGCCAAGTGTGACGCGCGAATGCACAAGACATTCTGGGATCGCATACTGAGTTGAAACCATGCCATTAACCAGCGAAGACGTGTTCATAATCGAGCATGAAAAGTATATCATCGTGACCTCGTGAATCATATAAATTATTATCATTCAATTAACACTGTTCCATCAAGAACAGCAGGTAAGAGCCTTGAAATATTACATTTCGTTTTATTGTCATTGTTAATTGACACAGAAAGATAAAAGAAAAGAAAAAGTTGAAAAGAAGACATATTCCAGGGATAAAGGTTAAATTACTTGATGAATTCATACATCCCTATTTCTGATGTATTTAATCGTAAGCACATATTAACATTAACGGACCTGCCGAAATCAATTGTGTATTATAAGTTTCAAGTTATATTCTTCGTTTCATGCTTAATTCTGTTCAGTTGGTCATCGAGCTACCGGTAAATATTCATCAAGCTCCTTGCTTTGGAAGGCTTTTACTCCGTTTATATGCAATGAAGCAATTGCGAGTAAATTTCTAACTCAACAAAAACAACAATGCCCCAGGAGGGTTTCGAGTCTTTAATTACCCATAACTAGTATGAGATTAGCAAATTGTGTATGAGGTTTCTTTAATGTAGTTCCTATCCTTCTACTAACATCAAGGTATAGAAGGCGGAGTCTACACTGGTAAGAAGGCGGGTAAGTTGTCAGTTGAAGGCGTCATCTAGTGAGTGCGGCATTGTCAGACAATATAATGTCTATGAACTAATTTAAAGGGAGATAACATATGAAGGCCTAATTATATCACAATGAGGTGTTACACTTGAACGTTACGCTTTTTATCGATTTTGAAAATTGTTGAAGCGTAAAAAGATTAATCTTATACTCTCTTGTTATTGTCCATTTTTTTTTTCTCAACTGTGAAAATATGAATAATTTCTCGATGAATGCGTTTGTTAAAATTATTGTCGTAATACACCCATGAGTCTCCGAAAGTGTGTATTATGATTGAGTAAAGCTTCTTGTGCCGTATGATAAGTTTTAGTCAAGATGGTTTTAAAACAATTAGGCCGCCAATATAAAAACAATGCAATCAATAACCGTGAAATTATTCAAGCATTGACAGTTGAGAAAAAACGGACAATACTATTGAAACGATGTAGAGACATAGTTCCAAAAACTTCAACAAAGGATCACTGTCGATCAATTGTCTGCAAAAATCATACGATCACTACGTGAAAAAGGTACAATAACGCTACTTTTGATTGTTTTGTTGTTTTTTTGTGCTTTTGATGAATTTGCCGTAGCAACACATTGTATATGTCATGTAACGGCGGTCAGTCAACCTACTCACTGTTCCTGGAAATGCCAAATCTCTGGATATAGCTGTTGACCAACTACTAAACACATACATTCGTCAGTGACTGACAACTGCCCTACATGTTTAAGAATCATTGGTAGGAGGGAGAATGACCGTAGAAATAATTTCATAACTAAGCTCCACGAAAGTTTGCACCGCTTGATTGTAAACTTTACCATATCTCCCAATGGCCCGGTTTCACGAACGCTCTCATAACTTAGATAAATTTAAGATTGTCTTAAATATTTTGGCCTTAACTATGAGAAGCTTATATAGTTTGTTTTTTCTCAACTGTCAAAACATGAATAACTTCATGGTGGATGCGTTTGTTAAAATTACTGTCGAAATACATCCATGAGTTTCTGAAAATATGTATTTTGATCGAGTAAAGCTGTTTATGTGGCAGGAATGCTTTTAATACACTCATTTGATTACACATGTATAACTACTCCACATAATGATGTATCTGTGATACTCGTTCAAGCGTTAATTAATGATTCATAATATATTTTACTCTCTGAGGGGTTTACTTAAGGATTGATATAACAGAAACTGACTTTCATCGAAAAATAAATGTCATTGTGCTGATATGTAATTTGTATAAGCGCTGCAGGCTGTGAAGATTGAATAATAAGTGACAAGTAGGTAATTAGTGGAGGATACCAGTATTCAAAATCTCATATCTTTTGGGCCATTATCAACGTTCGGAGACGTGCGTTATTTAATTTGAATACAAAAACTGCGAAAGTGCAATGCAAATAAAGTAGAAAATTCAAGGTTAATCTAGAAATTTAAGATTGAAATGCGTTCATGAAACTGTACCCTTGTCAATGGTATTAAAGCATTCTTAAATTACACAAAAAGTTTTGGCTGAAATTGATAAAGGCATGTTGCATTATCAATAAACACGATAAATTATCAAGTATGATAACGTCTAGAAATTTCAACACATAAAACATATATTTAGTTAAAGATTGTATGATATAAACAATTACCTATACAGAACTCTGTGTTCCATTCATTATCACACGTGCTCCAAGGAAGTGTTGGGTAAAATGACTGTATTAAGAAATAGAAGACCCAACCAAATGCTGAGCCGAAATACCAAATATAACAAAGTGAGCATAGCACCATAGTCAGACCAATGCCTGAAATAAAAGAAGATGAATTCATACATCTATATTTCTGATTGTGTTGAACTTTGTGCGCATATTACTACAGCTGCAGAAGCTAAGCAATATGAAAAGAGTCGTGTGTAAGTCGATATACAATGTACAATTATATGTAAGAAAAAGCCATATATGTGTGATTAAAACTTGCAAGGGATACACTATAATTATAAATATAAAGTGAAATAACATATCATAGTGTTGACTACATTCTGTAAGATATCCGCGGTCGAGGTGCAGTGGTTAGCATGTCTGACTTCGAATCCGGAGATCGCAGGTTCGAGCCCGGTCGCGGTAGATCATACCCTTTACATGAGATGTCGGCCTCGTGGTAGGGTAAGTTAGAACTGGTGATATAAAAGTGTCCAGGAAACCTATAGTAGGAAAAGCTGGCCGTCGTATATATGACCTAATTAATGTGTTGAATACGACTTTAACCCCAATTAAAAACAATAACCAAAACATTCAGTATATTAAGGCTTTTATCGATCAGACCATACACAATAGTCAAAATATTCTAATGTGCTTTTTAATTTAAAATGTAGCACAGCAGAATTCAAAAGATTGTATCCCTGTGATATTGTACAGGACGTATAATAGCCTAGATAAGAGTTCGTATGTGTTCTGTAGAGCTTAAAACAGCCATCGCTTTCCTTATATTAACACATTATTTTGGTCTCACTTCGATTCTTTTTGTTTATTTCTTAACTGTGACATTCCGCAATTTATTTAAGAAATAACTTACAGTTGTCTGTATCATGTTGTCTAATAAAACATAGGTACGAACTGTGGTGCGCGTATGATTAAATCACGAGTGATTTAATTAGCGCATCAAAAGAGTGCCTATGTTTTATTAGACAACATAATATAGGAAATTGAAGTTATTTCGATTTCGACTTTTTCATGTACTTCAATTTACATTCCTCGGCAAAAACATCAATAACTTCAGCCATGTAAACACATATTGGTTCTTTTAGGGGTTTTAGTTCAACAGCTACAAATGTTCCTCTGTTATTTTCATTCACCCTTAGTTCATCTGATGTTTCCATTTCATGTTTTTATTCTTTGCTTTTCATTAGTAGACTTTCACTTACACAAAAACCTTTCTCTCTGTATTTCTAATGGGCACCTTAATAATGTTTTTTTCTGAGTTTTGGCTTTGATCTCATTCACCTTTGTTATTGTTCTTGTTTCCCAATTATGTACATACTCACTAGAGTTACAGCTTCCATTTTCATTCCGACATTGCTCACAGTAACAGCTCAAGTTACGTGTCATAATCACATAGTCCTTGTTGACTGATCTGGCAGCATGTAGTTTTCTCGTACCTTTCACTGTCTGCACATTTGTTTCATCTCTATTCCTCTCTACTTCTTTCACAAGCACAAATTCTCTTCTGGATATCAAATTTTTCTCTTCATCTCTTGTATCATTTTTCAACTTTTCCTCACAATATGAAAGCACATCATTAGCACACCCAATCACTCGGTTGTTGCTCACTACAGCTCGATAGCAAGCACTTTTTACAGTAGCACCAAGCCCATCACAAACATTCTTCCCATGTGAGGTTTCAAATAATTTCTGTTACTTTGATCTCTTTTCTAATGCTGATATCTGCAAATGCTTTTTTCCCTTTATATTGAGAGGCGCAGCCGTCTGTCCATTCATGTATCTTATTGATTCTCACACCCTCTCTTGCAACATCGAAATTGCTTTATTCTCAAAAGCCAAAACCATATTAGCATCATGCTTTGATTCCTCTTTGATCCCTATTATTGCATGCTTTATTGTCATATCTTGTTCTTCTTGCTTCTCATTGTAATAGCACATTATACGTTCAATATGAATACTATTCATGCTTATTCTAGCCATTCAAAACATTAAAGCACGCTAATATAAGCATAAAGGTAGAATTTCCCTAATACAAAATTATGTTCATAACTACTGAACGTTTCTATTCAAACTAGTGTAGTATTTCTACGGAGCCCCTAAGGAACATTTTAAATACTTTTCTATTTTCAGTTATTTTTTTACGAAATATAATTTCGTTTTTACGAAATAATATTATTGCAAATTTACGTTTAAACAAAATAGTAGTGAAAATAAAAAAGCATATCAAAATGTCACTTTAGGGGCTCCGTACGGACATGAAACATTCTGAGAGTGAAAAAAAAGTTTAAGTGCGGTTTTAAGTCTTTTCCCATATTTCGTACATGTTCAGCCGACTTTACAATCTTGTAACAATAACTCCTGATCACTGAAATCACCCTCAGGCAGGCGAACCCTCACAGTACCCATTTATACCTGGGTGGAGTGGAACAATTGTAGGTTAATTTATTGCTCATGGATATTAGCAGTGCCCCTAGATCTAACCCAGGACCTCTCGTTCCCTAAGCGCGCGTCCTACCACTGGGCCACTGCTCCTAGAGATGTTTATTGAGGGTCATCATTATAATATTTTAATACCGTTTAATAGTTGACTATTTTGCTTCTAAATCAGATAATAACTGATGTAATCCAGTATGAACGTGCTTCAAGCTAGTTTTAAAAAGATAAAACGAAGAAATAATATAAAGAAATTGGTTTGTGGTTAAATTTGCGGTTGAAATTTTCTTACGTAAATAAAAGATGCATACATTGATCATTGATACTGAATATATTAAAAAAACATTCAGCTTGATGTTGAGACAACCTCATACAAGGCGGCGGTATGTCGCGTCTATAGTCACGTGATCTGAAATCGTCACCAATGAAGAATAGTGCGTACAAAAAACCAAAACGTGTTCAGGTAAACATTAAAAATGAGACAATCCAGTTCAGGGGTAGGCAGTCTTGAATATCAAATTTGTGTAATTCATTTTAACAAAATAAGCATGGCGGATAAACCACCACTACTTGGTAAATCATGCTTGTTATGGTATTACGCTTTTCCATTACACAACAACTAAGACACAACTGTTTATATTATTGTAATCCTGAGCATCCCTTTTCGTCGATTAGTTCATTGTATTGCTATTATAAACAGTGTTTTATTATTTTTTTAACTATAAACAAGATTTGTTTTTACCAATTGTTCTCTTCAGACAAATCATTGGATGACATCCAAAAACTGTAACATTTTTGTTTTACTTACATTCCAAATTGACTCTGTCAGTTTTGATCGTAAGTTCAAATCCTGCGCACAACATTTGAATCGAACGATACTCTAGGTCATTTGCATAAATAATTTATCCAGATGATTCAAATAAACAATTTTAACTCACAAGCTTAATAGAGCTATTTTTGACAAAACAAAACAAAGGTATAGTTTTAATTTATTATTGTCTTTGTTTTTTTCTGCAGCGATAATTTGAAGGCAATAGGAATTTGTTTACATTCTGAAAATCACGTGACTATTTGCCGTGGTACATGTACGAACATATATAAGTATCATGCTCCAGTCTTACTTTACAATACTACTACAATTAATTTTAGATCGATGATTATCACTTTCGAGTCCGCTTTCTGGTATCCCAGTACTGAGCTACAACATGTAGTAGGATAAAGTTTCTTACTCAAGGAAATAACGGGTTAGGTTTTGGATGGGATTTAAACCAACGCAGAGCTGGGTATCCAATGATTACCAGTCCAACAATACTACAGTGATTGTACTTCAGGGGACTTAAAATCACGTTATAAGCGGTATTTCTTTGTTTCTTTTCCCACCATGTTGATTTGATCTTTCTTTTCTTTATAGAAACATTAAATATTTTTTCATTACATGGTTTGATATTTTCTTTGCAACACTTCCACACAAAGCTTCATATGCCTCTTTTTTTCGCCACTCTGACGTGTTTTTACTCATTATCTTCTTCTGTTGATTAAGAATTTCTGATGTAGATGATGATTTTATAAGTTTTTAATGATCTCAACCTTTCTATTAGGTGTATTTGGTAGGATATTCTTAATTTTGTTTTATTTTCTGTACGTAGTTGTTTTTGTAAATTTACTTGTAATTGGACACTCTGATTGTGACACAGATGCTGGAGGTTCATTGCTTGTCTCTACTTCAGAAGTATTTCTTTTATCTATCACATTTGCTTTTTCTTTATTCTTCAAGTTTATTCTCATTCGCCAGGCCTGGGTTCTTCGTACAGCTTCTTCTTTTTCTTGTATTTAGAACACTGCTCTTGGGTTTCCTTTGTGCTTTTAGCTTCTCTTTTCTTTTTGCGGTATTTTCTCATTTGTTCTCTCTTTTTCTTTTTTAAGTTCTTGTTTAAAGCTAGGATCAGTTTCAGCTTGCTTTTTAAGAACTTGCATTTTATGTCTTTTTCTTTTTCTGTCGGTCTTCTTCATATCTTCGTATTTATCTTTGTTTTCCTTCTGCTTTGTGATTATAAAAATGTGATTAATTATATACACATTTTTGTAGGGCTCTGTAGTGTCCGTAACCATCTTCAATGTTGTCTCAAACAATAATAAGCTAACCTAGGGGTTTCATATTTTGTACATTTATGAAAGGACCCTATATCAATGTAAAAAGGCATGGTAATGACTTCTCGCATAAATAATAATAGCGTGTGAATCCAATGAAGATTAGGTGGTTACGGACACTACAGCTTTAAAAAAAATGTTGGGAAAATCTGGTTGCGTGACAAATTCTTAAACCCCTTATGTAAATTTTAGTGTTTTTCTTGAACATATGTTCATCTTGCATTGAATAATGCATATTTAAGATAAATTCAAGTTAATCTTGTTGTTACTTTTGTGATATAACGTAGCATTTATCTCTCAATTTAAGAACTCAGTAAAATTCCCTTCGATCAGCAAAATAGCTGTAACACAGCCAATTCTTGATAGATTTCTGTTCTGTTTGCGCCAAAATGTATGAGAAGTTTGTCATCCAACATAGAAGTTAATATGTGTGTCAGAAAAATATGTGTTATCACTTCATACCATTGTAAAGTTTAGTGTTTTTAAGTGGGACTGCATAACGCCAAAAAATGCCATTTTTGGAGTGCATATTCCAACATTTCTCAGTTATCTGAAAAGATAGACTAACGAACTTTTCTGGACATCAAAACATCTTATATTTCTATACAGAGAACATCTAGTTTGTGTATTTTAGGCTTTACTTTTTAAAAAAAATAACATATAACATTAAAAAAAAACATTTTTCTCGAATACCTTGTTTTAGCCGTATGCTCATTTAACGTGGGGAGTAAAATTAGAACAGCCGTCACGAGCTATATTTTGCTGTATACATAATAAAGAATAGATGACGTCACATTAAAGAAAGAGTGAAAGCGGACGTGCCTATCTTAGAATTATTGCCAATTCACAGTACACAAAACATTCATGCGGCGTAAAATGAGACATAAAACAAAAATTCACAAAAAAAACTATCAAACCTTAACAAATGCTTTGATGAATATCAAGGTCTATTCCAGCGCACAGGAACAAGATATCTTGTATTTGTGCCAGAATTCTATAAAAAATTAAGCAGGTTACCACTGGTTTTCTGATGAATTAAAAAAATTGCACTGAATACCTGACAGCAATTAATCAACAATTCTTCACATTAGATCTTGTTCTTCACATTACACTCGAAGTGTGACAAGTGTGATATACAGCGCTAAATGAGTAAAAGATCAGAGGTGCTTTTTACAAAAAATCTTACGATAAAAATTATCGTAAGTCAAAAGTAAGAAACATTCACAATAAGGTCAATTTTTAGCCAATTTATTCAAAATGCATGTACATGTATTATTAAATTATGTAGAATATTGTATACATTTTGAATATCATATCAAAGTTATGGTTATTATCTATTTATTTCGGAACAACCAATGATATCATACATTTTATTCATTTCTTAATACCGTGTAACGTAATTGGGTTACAATATTAACATATACATTTAATGGTTGATTAATTATATCATTACAAGTTTATATTGATTGTCCTGTACATGTATATACTTTCATGATTTCATCAGCCACGCGTGTTTTTGGAAAAGGCCATTTAAGTACAATTTAATGCGTAGTGTTAGTGTCCCGAAAATATTCCGACGATAGTATACGTGAAATATCAAGTTGTTTGTGCAACTACCTTGCCAACAAATGGTTGGACAAAGAATGCTGAGCGTATGATTTAAAACGTCAGTCTAGTACAAATTAAAGTAATAGGACTATCGACTGACCTACTTTAGAAAGTCAAATCATATATTGGTCACGTACATGATAAGTCAAGTTGTTTACAACATGGAATATTACTCCAGCTTATCACCGAGTTTCCAATGATTGCGCAATATTAACATGCTTTAGCTAGAGTTTGGTAATCTTCCAATCTGGAACAAAGGGTTTTCCTTGGTTATCTGAGTGCATGGTGCATCGTATGATGGATTGCATCAGCCTCACGTGATAGTTGCCTCAGCATTTCTAAATGGCAATCACGTATACCTGTTACTAATCATAGCTTTTCCAAGGGCATGTTGACATTTCATATTCTTATAAATACCCATGCATGCTCATCTATCATCAGACTTTTACGATCAAGTCACATACGAACCTGGGTAAAATAAATATACTAAACTATACGAGTTTGTTTAACTTGCTAAACTACGTTACAACCGCAAGAGCATTTCATTGGACATATTGAAATAGTAAAGCAAATTACATTGGTTAAAATATAAGCCCAAAGTTGGCTTAAACAGCTGCGCCTAAAAGAAAATAAGTGATACCCTATCACCTTCTAGCATGATAATAGAACTATATTATAAATGCATTCTTTAAACTAGGCCGCTTCATCATATCATACTTATAGTTTTCACAATCATGTTTTGAAGGAAGGGATATTAAAATCAGGTCATTTTCATATGTTAAAAATGGTATAACTACCACAAACCCATAGAATGTCAAGTTATGGAATTGTTGTGACCGAGTGGTTACGATGATTGACTGATAATCATTGAGAAAGCAGCTCCGCATTTGGTTAAAGTTAAAGGAGGTTCTTGAAGTCTACTATAAGTATTATGCTATAAGTATTTCTATTCAGTGGACTCTTGACATTAACATTCCTGCTCATCGAGTCACACACCAACTGTTAACATACGGCACAGATTGCAGCCACAGCATAATTGCCCTGTCTATTTTGTTGAAATTACGGCGATGAAATGCAATAAAACTGCCATACATACTAAAATATATGATATCTTACATAAAATTGCTACCCATTTACATGTGGTAGGAATGAAACAATCGCAGGTGACTATCTTGCTCAATGAAATTAGCAGTAACCCCAGTGGGATTCGAACGCGCGCCCTACCACTTGACTACTGCTCCTATATTTAGTTAAGATCACATCTAAAACCTATCACGTTGTTTGTTTCCTTTAGGCTGAGTTGCACACAGAAGTCTATTCTTACACATATCTAAATTACATAAAGGAGCGCAATCCGCAGAAAAAACGGAAGTGCCAAAACACAATGGTATGCACCAGGGGGCGTCTTACTAAACATCGTACTATTTTGAAAATCTTATCGAACGATTTATAGGTACGACTTACGTACGATTTATCTTATGACCGCCTTACTAACGCTATCCTACTCTTCCAGTACTTTTTTTGGTATCTGCGATTTTGACGTATGCGTAGATAATCATATTGCATCGTTCCGGATACTCTACAAAATAAAGTGTGTAAGGGTAGTTTACAATCGAGACAGGAGGAGAACCACTAATTTAACGACATTTACTTGTTGTTTAACATTGAAATTATATAAAATTTTACGGTGTACACAAATAAATAAAATGTCTATCGATCTGTACAAACTGTAAATTCTACATGGCATATAGGATTTATGCAGGAAACACTTAGGAATATGTCGACATTTCTGACAACCGTTGAACGTCACCGAAGTTCAAAGCAAAGGATGGAAAAAAAATCAGCTATTTACATTATGCATAAGTTTGGCATTGATTAAAATGCGTGCCAATCTTTGTATTTTATATATGATGGCTGTCTAAATCGTCAGCCTAGTCAGTACAGGGTGAAAACGATTGGAAGCATCAGTTTATACATCCAATATCCATATGATAGTAAAATGTTAAAAAATGCAATAAAATTAATATGATACTTGTTTGTGGTAGGCTATGTGTAACTGCATAGCCAATATGCTAGTCATATAAATATTAGAAATTAGTCGCATCCAAAAATATTAAAGTTATTTAAAGAAAGGTGGTCATTGTGACAGAAATCAAAGATTAAGGATTAACTTGAGACCTTAGTCACCTTACCTTTATCGGAATGTCAGGAATCCGTCCTCAGTCACATTTGTCCTTGGATGACCCTTTCCCAAATTTTAGGACAGATTGTCTGAGGGCCTATATGACTAGGGATGGATCAGCCAGTGGTAGAATAGTATTGGGAGATGGATCGTTGGTACTTCTTAAATACTTCCAAATCAAAACTTAAATACTTCTTTCAATTTTTCATTGGGAATGATAGTTGATACATACTCAATTTTATTTACAATGACACAATAATAACTTGACCACTTTCCGCTTATAATGAACTTATATTGCCACAAACCTCAACAACAGAGGGAATTGCAGTTACACAGTATATATCGAGTGTGTTAATTAATGTAAGTGTATCCCACAATAAAAAGCCATGGTCTGAACTGAGAATGGAATCTACAACATTTCATGTCGTAAGTGGGCACTCGACCACATTGCCATAAAAGCTAGTAAAAATGCAAGGGAGAACAAGGGCTGTATTATACCTTTGTTATACTATCAAGAAATGGTTACTCCAGTTAATTAGTTTCAAATACATTGTACTTTCATAAAAGGCAACTATAATCCACAAACAAATTTGTTTCCAATTTTATTTTCCATGTACAGTATAATAATAATAATCTCATTTCCATATTTTTATGCAGTTTATTTATTATATCAATAATATCAATAATAAGTTTTAACATATTAAAAATACAGTAAAAACACAGATCACATAAAGACAACTTCTTCAATAATGCAGTAGATGTAACAAACAATGTTTTAACATTTTAATACACTCAGTACTTTGTTTGCTTGGTACTTGAACTTAAGTTATAGCCCCAAATGAGACTAATGATATGTGACTAAAATTTAGATAGCCTAGGTTGCATGCAATATCTGTACCAAGAAGTGTTATGACAAAGACAAAGCTGATGTTTGACTGAATATGAATATAACAATATTATTCAAAGAGCAGATCTAAATTTAGCAGGCACGTAGGAAGCATTTTTAGATTGGGGGGGCGCTAATTTATTCATATGAATATAACAATATTATTCAAAGAGCAGATCTAAATTTAGCAGGCACGTAGGAAGCATTTTTAGATTGGGGGGGGGCGCTAATTTATTCATATTTGCTTTAAGGTAAAGAAAACAGTACTTGATGTTACATTACTTATGTTTAAGTTTTAATTTTACACTGCATTTGAGCATTTTGTTCCATAAAAAGTGTTTGTAACATTGATTTTGCCGAAAAAGCACAAATGTATCAATCAATTGAGTGTGACAGATTAAATAGAGATCCTCAATCACTATAACTGCTGTAATTATTGGGGGAGACTAAGCCCCCCCCCCTTAGCCCCGCCTGTTCCTACGGGCCTGTTTAGCTCATTGAAATGAGATACTTGTGTTTTTTCTCAAAACACTGCAACACAACTATCTTTTTTCATATGATTATACATAAAATGTATTCAATAAGCAAAAAGAAGAAACAAACATTTCCACATGAGTACATTTAATTACTAGATCTATTAAAATTGGTTTTCACTTCAATTACAATTCATCTTATTTCATGCATAACTGAACAACCTTTATTATTTCATTTTAATATAAATATATACTGAACCAAAATAGAAACTTTTGCCAAGTTTGATTGTAGATATGTTAGTACAGTTTCAATCCTTTTGGCTGAAAGCTTACATTTTTGTAAAATAATGTATTGTGGTTCTTTAAAAATAGTCATTTTGGAGGAAAGGATCAGATTGATTGTTGAATTTTAAATTAAAATAAGGTAGGGGTCATTTCTAAAGTTAACAATCAGTAGCGTGTGTGGCCGCCGTGGGCGATGCTGACTGTCTGACACCGACGTCACACAAGTTTGTTAATGTCAGCCTGTGGAATATTATTCTATTCTTCAAGCAATGCAGCTCGAAGGTCGTTGGTGTTGTTTGGAGGGTTCGGACGTCGACGTACACGTCTATCCAGATTATCCCAAAGATGTTCAATATTGGGTTCAAATCCGGACTTTTTGAGTGCCAGTCGTCGATGAAATCAATGTTATGATTTTGTAAATACTGTATTATTGACACGAGCAACAGTTTTACAAGCTACTACATGTATATATGTGTGTACATCTAAGTGGTACCCTTGAACCATTGGCACATACTTTGCGAAAGTTTCTTTTTTGGTTCAGTATATATATATATAAAGTGCATCAGTTAATTATGCATTTATTTAAACATAGAAACATTTAATGAGTATCTTTTTGAAAATAAATGACGTGTTTTCAATTGAGGATTAAACCTACACATTAAGAAAATCTTATGAAAAACTTCAAAAATACTATATGAATCATCTTTTCACCATTTATCTCCTTTATACCCTTGTTGGGTCTTAAACATATTCAATATCACTGTCATGATGGAAAGTTTGAACAATGGGCAATACATGTATAATCGTATTTTAGTCAATACTTAACACACACCATTATCATAGTAAAATACATGTACATTTCATGTATAACATGTACATGTATCAAACAGTCATATATTCCGAAGTCAACAAGTTGTCTATCAAGAAGTTGATATCACTTTGCACTCCAATCTGATTAAAACCCGATCTAAAATTTTCCGCTCGCATACTTGCTAATTTAGATCTGGCCTTTTCCAAACGAAGGTCACGTTCAGGCGACCTTTTCTCATCATAATATTCATGACGCAATTGTTATAATACGTAACTTGTTTACATCGTCTACGTCACTAAATTTGAAATGAGCCGCCCAATTGCAGACTGTGAATATTACCGCTGTTAAATTAGCAAAGAAAACTTGGTCTAAAAATAGAAATTACGACATAAAAATGTTATTAATAGTGTTTTCGTCTAGATGAAAGCTACACATTGATTAGTCGACACAAAGTTCATCTCGACGTGACCCTGCATTGAGAAAGTAGAGATCCTGTACGACAACGCTCTACAGGATATATCTGTTTTCGGAGATTGTTGGCACTCCCACTGCCAATAGACATTCTTTCATACTTATGTAGCTACATATTTGCTATGAATAATTTTCAGTTCTTCAAGTTAGAATGTCTTTCTTATTTTAAAGTAATTTGGTGTGTTGGGTATATAAATGCTGCACATTTATTGAATTGATAAAGTCATCATGATGCAGCTAATCAATCTCTCATACAGAGTTGTCGATCCTTACAGTTATCTATATCTCTGTAAACGTCTCGGGTTTTACAAGATTCTTGTAAAATAGTAATACAACTTAGATTTTGTATCGAAAGCGTAATTCGTCTTTTATATATATTATCTTAAAGTTTTACGTGAAATAGAATTTTATTATAGGCGAAATCCAATTTTTAAAGAGTTATGTTTACAAGAACTATTTTCTTGTAAAACGTCTTCCTATTGGATTTTTTACTCATCCGCTAAAAATGTCAACAATTGATGATATAGCTAAAAATTATGACAAAAATTTAGTGCTAAGGGACTGTCAACGACAAGCCTTTGAACATATACAAGCAAGAAAGGTGATCTGTTAGTAAGTCTGTCTGTTGCGTTTGGAAAAAATTCAAAAATTGTCACATGATCGTTTTAAACGATCACGTGTTGGGACTACTTTCGAGACGTTAACAGAGATAAAGATCACTGTAAGGATCGACAACTCTGTATGAGAGATTGGCAGCTAATAAGAGTATTTGGTGTATTGAATACTTCAATGTGAAATGTCCAATGTGATATTTCAATTCACAGAGATTTTATTTTCATTTAGACTGTAATTATAACATGAGCTAATCTGAGATTGAGTGAAATAGTAGTATTTCACATTAATTCAAGGTAGCTTTAAATTAGTAGTTGAACTTCACATTTGGTCCACACAATTCCAACTACATTTATACTTGAAAAAAATCCAATGTTATTCTGACATATGTGGAGGACATCCTGAAAAGCGAAATAGTATTTAAGTAAGTAAATTGTCTAATTTTTGTGACATGTGCTATGACATGATTACAAAGTTTTGAAATATGAAGACAACATAACAAGATCAATATTTACACATGAACTAATATAGTATCATTGTATGTAATATAAGGTTATACAAAACTATTTAAGAGTACTGTAGTGCTTACTTTGAAACAGAGGCAAGAGCATTAATGACCATAGAAAGCACTTTAAGACCATAATCTACAACAAAGAATAACTGATAGATCCACCACAGGAGTTTGACATTTAATATCAAACTACGAAACTTCCCCTCCTACATATAAACGTGTTTTTAAGTTAAGCGCTTTTAAGCGCTTAACTTAAAAGCGCTTAACTTATTACGACCATCTCGACAGTCGTTTCGGGTTTAGCCAACCCAAGTCTATGACAAAGTAGTTCTTCCGACCTCTATTTTACCACTATCACGCAATTTTCTTTTCTTATGTACAAATTGTCTCTACTCTACGAAATTACAGACAAAAGTGCATCATATGGAACATAAAATCATTCAAAACAAGCTGTCCCAAAGTTTTTCTTTTATATTGGGCACGTTTCACAAGGCGAGCGCTAATACTCTACACAAAATTGCTTTCAAAAAGCGCTAGCTAGCGATTGCCTTGTGGAACATGCCCCTTGATATGAATACGCGCAAGGATATTGAACTATTTTTCTATGACGTCACTCAACCCACGGAGATGAACGAAGTTGCCGGAAAGAGTCGAACTCTATTAACATTGAAATTATCGAGGGTAATTAGACGAGATGACCGACATGCATTCGATCGCGATTGATTTGAATATCATCATAGAAGTGTTACAATAATTTTACTGTAAAGCGTTTGATCATGTTACTCTCAAAAGCATCGGTACGAAAGATTCACTCGTTGGCTTTCTACCTTTGCTAAAATACTATGAGCAAACTGATATTTCTATTTTTAGACAGAGACACATTTATATTATAACGTTAAAATCGCATGACTGTCACGTGGTTTTTGAAAACAGGTGAAAAAAACTCTCACGGCTTTCATTTTCAAAATATCGAAATGCAAAGATGTTGAACAGCTTTGCATTAGTTAGATAATAGAAAATCAACAAAAATGAAAATAAATAGTGATCTTTTTAAACGTGTTTCTCAAATCTTTTCATAACAAAATACAGGTCAATCAATGACTTTAATACCTTAATTTGGCCATTAAACGATCTGTTAGACACAAAAAAATACTTAAGACTATATAGCGTAGGAATAAATTCACAGAGTTCAATGTACAAATGACATGAAAATTCAGCAAAAGTGTCAGGAATTAACTAATTCACATTTAGGATTAGGATTTAACATCGAAGGAAACATATTCACAAATATAGAGGATCAAAATATGCCAAGGTCTCGAAAACTAGTTACGAAACATTCTTGATAAACAATCATTAATTTGAGCTCAGAATCATAGTTCATAAACTACATTAATGTGCAAATGTGTTCTGTGTTCCCCAGAACACTAGTAATTGCGTGATTTATGGCTAAGACATGCATCACACCCACAAAGCAGGATGTATGGAACGCAGAAAATGTTAACATGAGTTACAAGGTAACTTTTGGTTTCAAACTGAAGTTATTGTGTGTATTAAATAAGGATGTCAAGCGAAGCCGAATTGTCTATCCGGATATTGGATCAAACATCCTAATACATTTTCATGTTCGGATTACTATTTCAAAATGAGCGCCGATAATGATGTAACCATCTTTCGAGACCATTTAAATTTAATAGTGCGCAGCTTGTCTGATAATTATCTCGAGGAATAATCCGAGAAGTAAACCGATCACCGGTATGTTTCGTCTGCTACGGATACACGGTTCCTCTTTTGTAGGGTTTTACGTCGGCGGCCAGTATCTCGTTGACAAATAGTCAGATTATTAAAATAATCATGATACGTAAATCTTATATTTTACTAGTTTATGAAGCTTGATAATTGATTGGGACGTGTACATATTAAATATATGTAAATAAATAAAGTATTATATCTTAACGGGTTAGCAGCACTGATACCGCAGTGACTATTTGATAAATGATTTGCTTAAAAGATTCATTTCTGTTGTGAATGATGATACAGTAACTATTTCACAACTGTTAAATTTTAACTTGTTTAGTGCATGTAGCAGTAAATTATGTTATATATTAGTAATCTTATTTGTGCTTATACGCGCTCATTGTTACCCTCAATAAATAAGCCTTGAAATTGCAAAACGTATTTGCTTTTTTGCAGATTGAAGTTGATACTATAATTGTTCAAATTATATTGTGAATACAAAAACATGTGGACATAATAATTATTTTCAAGATCGTTCTCTACTGATTACATTAATATGAAATTAAAGCTTTAATTGCTTGTCAGATAGAATAATCTAATAATCGTATAATTATACAAATGTAGTATTAAAAACCAATTATTGTTAAATTATCTTACGGATATTAGGTATTTTTTCTTCACGTAATTATTGATTTTAAAGGTTTGCAAAATATGAACAGAACAGAACAAAACATATCTTTATTTCACCCACATAAACTATCACACTATGGGGTACAAAATACAAAATTATAAGCATGTAATAAGAAGTAAACAATCAATGATATAAATTACATTTAAGTGCTTAAGTATGGGGGAATTTGCTCATATGAATACGGGGCATAATTAGTGTGGCATTATATATATATACGTATATATCTTTATTGCCTCCATTTTCTGGAGATTTACATAGTAATTACAAACATATATATATAATGAACAAATAGAATATAAGAGAAAAAGTACATGTATGTAAGTAGAAATACAGTAAATGTTATGCACAATAAATTGAAAATGTAACAAATACAGTTGTAAATGAATTAATCCAGGAAGCAAATGGATAGCGCTAAACGAAAACGAATCCATTCGCAAAGGAAATCAGTTTACATGATAGTTACAGAAAAGTTAAATATCGTCATAAAGAACAGATCTGATAAGAACATGACAAAAGTATATGCGACATACTATATATATAATGAAATGTCTTAAGTTCATTGTTTTGATTCTAAAATATTTCATACATATATTTGGATCTAAAAATGCATTCGGACACCAAATCGTGGTTCGAACGTTCGGATATCCAGACTCGGTTGACATCCACGTGTCTAGTTTCCAAGAAGTCTTGCATGATTGTGACTTATGGTATATAAATGTAAATATCATAAATAATTATTCTGAATATAATACACTAAAAATACAGTCAGGGCTCACTAAAGGAAATCCAACTTCAGCTTGAATTTACAACCTAGTAGTTGAATTATCATCATGTCGAGCCTATGTTCCTGAACAGATAGAATATTGTACCAAACTGTATATTAAATTTAGAATCTCCAGTATCCAATAAGTATGATAGTACTGTACTATTCTTGAAAATACAACGCTAGCTATCACATAAAAAACTCAACATAAATAATGGATTGACTTAAAGCCTCTTGACAAAGCTACCTTCTCTACAAAGCTAAAGTAATGGATTTCCGGAAAGTGCATGGCTTTGTGTAAAGGTTGGTCAGTTTCTTTTTCTGGAATTCCAATGAATGTACAGTAACCAATTAAGTACATGTTTACAAACAGCACCAATTTGCATGTGAATTTCATACAATGAGAGTTCTGCAGTCTATCTTTAAAGTGACAAAATGTTATTCTACACACTTTAATTCCATTTTCTGACCACAAGAAATGACTACAGCTATACATGTTTTCTAAGTCGAACAACTCCAGTGCTTACAGCGCTTTGATTAATTGCTGCAAACACTTAAAATATAGAGTCCCCGGTGTACATGACAATTTGTGACGTAATAAGTCAAGATAACTACTTGAAACTAATATGATGTATACCGAAATACGCATGACATATAGTTACTGAATTTCTCAATGAACTTATCACAGAAAATGACGACTATTGTAAAATAGTCAACGTTATTTCTCGCCGAATATACGACAACTCTGCTCGGCGATTGCTGCTATGCAAGTCTTATTCATAACTTCCACGGCGTAATGCAGAGGTAAAAATGTTTTTTAACAAATTTAAGTGAATTTTTTTACTTGTCCATGAAAAAATAACTTGTCCATTAATTAAAATGCACGACTCGGACAGTTGATCTCGTCACCCCTGCAATTTCAAAATCGCCGCTCTATACGGGCATGTTTTAACTATTACGGTGAGTATTTGATCGAATCAGATGATTACTGGTATTTCTCTAGATAGATTTAATTTGATCCGTATCATTGTGGAGTTCTCTCTTTAAAACAGATGAGAGAAAAGCGTTTATTGGATTCAACTCCCATTTTCAAGAACACAATCGAAAACAATCGATAGTTAGAAAAACTATCGCGATAGTTATCGACTTGAAAAAGTTCTATTGACCTATTGCTATTTCAAGATAAACTATCCAATACAGCGATAAGTCGACCTATTGTTACACCCCTAGTCCGGACTCCCTAGAATTTCCCAAATGTACTTGTCCATAAGTGTATTTCTTGATTGTAAGTCAATTTTGAGGAGCATAAAGCAATTTTTCTCATTGTTCAACATAGTTTTAATGGGTATGTATTCTTTATTATTATGATTCGAAAGTTTAGACACCCCACCCTCGAACAGTTCAACCCCCCCCCCGGAAAAAATCCTGGATCCACCCCGAGATTAAATAGTTGATGAATCAAAAAGTAAGATAAAAAAGGTACACTCCAGGATGCAAAAACAAGTGTTATGGGAGACTGATATGTTCATGCTACTTAAAAATGAAATACACATGTACATTAATGGACAGGTTCATTTACCAAATTCTAGGGGGGGGGTCCGGACGCCCCTGAACCCCCCTGCTAGATATTTACATACGCAAATTTAAAGAATTCAAGGCAGGGCTTGTTAATCTATTGTTAGAAGAAAAAGTTGAGTAGAAGACTGTATTTTTGACACTCAAAAAGCTCATTGTTTTATACAACTAACAAATGAATATGCATGTTATAAATGTGACAATTGAAAGATGAAGTATATAATTTACTGACTATTCATTAGACTTATTTGTAGACACTAGTAGATTAAGACTGTTAAAAGTATAGCCTTTCCAGGAGGAGTGAGTAGGTTGACTGACCACAGTAATTTGACCTATACAATGTGTTGCTACGGCGTTAAACCCAACAAACAAACAAACATGTAACATTCAATCAAACATCCCAACTAATCAACGAGTGACAAATGTTTATGTTGTTGCTTTATAGAGAATCTACTATTTTGGTATGTTCAATCTTGCTAATGCTTTTCTTCAAAGCTTACATTTAGACCAAGAGAACCGCCTATGCTTCATGTGGTTAACTTGAATTTATTGCATTTGAGTTGTGGTGTAGCCACCCAAATATATTTCCATTAAAATAATTATTCGTTATTTCCATGATTGATCATATGAACATTTAGCTAAGCAGACAAATAACCTGCTAGTGATTGATTATCTGCACTATTTAAATTTAACATAATTAGATAAATGCAGCTAAGCCCAAATTTGAAAGCGCTTAACTTCAGCGCTTTCAGCGTTTTGATTATTATATGTAGGGGGAATTATGGTAGTATGATATAAAATGTCAAGCTCCTGTGGATCCGCACAATTCATTCCAAACTCCCCGCAGCGTTTATCTCCCTTTATCAAATCAATAACCACTGCCACCACAAGTAAAATTCGTCTCTCAGAGAGCCGAAAAACTGTTTTTCGTCTTTTCTTTAACAATTCAATATTTTCAATAATTTTAGTCTTCTCTAAGTAAAATAAGATGTTCAAAGTACATAAAGATAAAAATAGTTTTGAATATCAATTTGTAGAAATAACTAAGCGTGACATAAGCACTGTGAGAAGTGTGGGCATTCTATAAATAGATTGTTTTATTAGCGTCACGTGATTTACGTGGTGGCAGTGATTAAGTAGCAAAGCGTGACGTAAGCACTGTGAGGAGTTTGAATTCATTCAATTTGACTTAACTAAAAATAGAAAGCAAACACTTTTTAGTAAATACATTAATGGATGTTTACTTATTATATTATATTTCGAATCTTTCATTCCAAAGTTTGTACTCAATTACGTGGAAATATTATCGAGTGTACGTGGTTAGTAATACCATTGGAAGTGAGTGTACATGTCCGTCAATACAACCATCCGAAAATATGGCTACTTTTTTCTTGGTAACGTGATGTTTTATTCCATCATTTGATACTCATTGCATCATATTAAATATTCATTCCAGCTGACTGGAAATGACTATGGTCAGTTAATTAGAGGTGGAAAAAGCTCTGATGTTTGGATTTTATTAATTGTGATATACTACGCAAACGTTGGTTGTTGAGGAGTTGTCCGTATCACTCGGAAGCTTTATATACAAGAGAATAGCTGTCTACATTTAATTTGCTGTACATGCAGCAAAAGGTGTTTTTTTTTTAATTTAACGCCTTGTCAACACAATTTAGGTCATTTTACGGCGTCCAGCGCACTTAATCTAGCTTTCCTGGACCATTGTCTATAACCACTACTCACCTACCCTTCCACAAGGCCGGAAACTTCTCCATATTATCTAATCAATGGAGGAAAATCGACAATATTGTCACATTTTCATGAAAGGGTATAACCTCCCTGGGTGGGATTCGAATCCGCACCCCCTTGGGAACGAGATTCCAAATCCCGGCGCGCTACCAACTGCTCTATCGACCCGGGTTATGCTGCAAAAGTAGACCTGCTATAGATTCTTTTACAAACCAAACACACAAAAATAGTACAATTTACCTTCGTAACGCAATCTAGACAATTACGATGGATTTTCCAGAGCCAACTCTTCATAAGTCTTGAGTATTCAGAGTTTACTGAGTATCTTGAGGATTCTGTATCAAGCCTGAACCGATTTATAGCTAATTCATGTGTTGAATCAACCGAAGGTGTCTTTCTTTATCGGAAAATGCTTAAAATGTGCCGTTACCGAGATTTGACAGTATGGCAGCCATTTGATAGTACAAAAGTACGACTGCTATCTAGTGATCGTGAGAAAATCGACGATTTGGCGAAAATCGTACGTTTTCAAAAAAATCGGCGATGTTTAGTAAGACACCAGAAAAATCGTAAGACCGACGTACGATTTTCGTTGGTCGAAATTGAGAGTATGATGTTTTGTAATACCCCCCCCCCCCCCCCCATGACGAATCTTCTTAGAAAACATAATAACGAGAGTTTTCATATCTTTACCAAACTACTTACGAAACATAGTACGACAACCTTACTTTAATACTTGATATATTTAAATAATACATCAATTATTGAGTTACGAATTTACTAGGTCTATAACTATGACCGTGTCCTTTAATGAAACAAAATAATTATGAATATGTCATGTGGAATTGATAAGTTGTAACTTGGTCAATATATCATCAACAACACATTAAAAGAAAAAAAAAGTTTACCTTTGAAGAGCGGACATATTGTCCACACAGTGATAGGTGATTTACCAGAGAATTGACCTAAACATAACTCCATGTAATACAGAGGACCTCCACATGCTACCAGGAATAGGAGGAAAGGTAAAATAGCAATACCTGAAACGTAGGAAAGAATCATACAGTTTAAAGCTACTATATTATGTTCTATATTCATTTACAACAGACACGAAAACTGTCTCATGTTCGTGAAGTTATGAAAATATATCAGACTTTTGAAACACAATAAATATGTCAAACCAGTTACTTTCTAAGTTTAAGTTTGACAAAGTTTCTATATACATGTATTAAAAATGAGGATCATTTTATAAAAACCCATTATTTATTCTATTTTTGTTAGCATCCATAAACAATTTAGAGATGAGTTATTCAGACCTAATTTGTTGATTATTGTTTTCTATTGCAAGACTTTGTCTTTAACATAAACTTGTGAGGAAAACTGATATTATTGTACGATTACATTGAACTGTCCGATTGCACTGTCGAGTGCTAAAATGTAAAATATTTGGAACGCTCTGATATATTATATGGACGACGTCAGCTATAAATGTTAACACTTTACGGCGCATGCGCGAAACATCGTCAAATTACGCCTCGGAAATCAAATTAATTTTCGGTTTGCCATCCGAAAATAAGAAAATTATGTTCAACTATTTGAATTTATTCACAAATGTGTATTTTTATAAAATTTCTTTGTGATTTGGTCTGATTGATGTAGGGCCAATATTTAAATATACTTTTTGAAATTTATGTAAATTAACCCGTGACACATAGACGTACACACTTTAATCTCAAGCTTGGTAATCAAGTTGTCTTGAAACAAAGTCGTCGAATAGTTTCTGAATAGCAAAATATGCGTTGTTTTACATCAGTAGTAAGCAATTGCAATCCAACTGAATTCCAAACGGGTTTTTCCACCTGATTGCAAAAACCGAGAACTGAGAAATGTGAAAAGCCTGTAAAAGTATTTAATGTACTACTTTGTCACTACTATGTAACACTTAATGTGTGAATAGGAATGTCTGAATTACTTTAGTTGCATTCATTTTAAGTCGTATATTAAAAGCGATATATTTTATGAAGCGTCCATTAATGATAACATCTCATGTTACATACATGTAATCATGTCTATTTTGTTAAAAGTACGACGATGAAAAAAATATATTATACTTTACATAAAATTTCTTCTTCATAACGTATATAAAACATAGCGGGCGTTATTTGACTATATTTCGGCAGCGGGCCGTTATAATTTTTTAGTGGCCTTTGACTTTAGACCACTATATGTTATGGCGCTGTCTGGTCGGTCACTATTAGACCAGGAGGCCTTCAGTGGTGTGTACTATATCTTATATATAATATATTTCACATTTGATATTTCATATACAATGTACTTGAAATCAAAAACGATAACCCAATATTCTTGATGAACCCCACACGAATCCTTCCGAGATTATTCATTCAACGAAAGGTCGAGGTGTTCCGAATAAGCAAAATCTGTTAGTATTGCATTCAACAAGTGTTAACGATACAAAGAGTTACGCACCGATGAGAACCGTATTGAAGCAGTGAAGAAGCTGTTTGCTGCTATCACAAATTAAATCAAATTGACGATGCACTTTAGTGACTGAGATCACCAAAGTGGCTAATTGGTATTTGGACTAAGTACACGATTTTACGAACGTACGAGAGATCATTGACCTCAGTCATCCAAAAACGACAAAAAACTGTCAACATTTAAAATCTCTGATAAGTCATTTATCTGGTACAAAGGATTCTTATTTCACAATAAAGTTGTTATCTAAATTAAATTTTTCGCCTACATATTGCCCTATTATTTTTACATTTCAGAAATGAAAGTCGACTGAAATGTTTTAGAAGACGTCTTGAGGCAGAAAACAACTTTCACCAACTTACATAATTCAGCTCTAAATCACTTTGGATAGTATATATTCTATATTAACAAAAATAATACAATGGGCTCCTACAAAGGACCTCATTTAATGAATCGGCCCTTTGTGAAATATACTTAGAAAGCAATATAGCTTGAAATGCATGATATATTTTAATTACATAAAGGTTTTAATGCAGTTTTCATGAGGTCTGTGAAGTTAGCTATCTATTGTCTGTTCACTATTCAAAAGTTTATTCGCTCTATAAACAGCTATTTATTGAGAAAAAATCTATTAATTCAGAAGTCTATTCGCATTCACTGTATACATAGATATAGGTAAGTAAAACTGTACGGAAATCTATTCACAAAATACCGAAAAGACAGCTGTCAATTCAAAAGTCTATTCAGAAGTCTTTTCGCGAAATATATACATATGCATTCAGATTGTTCCTGAGGTTCATTCGTGGGGTGTGAATAGACAGCTGTCTATTCGGAAGTCTATTCAGAAGTCTATTTGAAAAAAGTCAGTAATGCAATTTAACAGATTTAAAAGTCGTTTCTTGGAATACGTAAAGAGACAAATGTCCATTCAAAAGTCTATTCAGAAGTTTATACGCAAAAACATAGTTATGCAATCTGAATGTGCAAGATGTATATTCCCGGAATGCAAAGCGACAGATGTCCATTCAAAAGTCTATTCAGAAGTTTATTTGTTAACGCAAAGCTTGTCATTTAGAAAGTTCCAGAAGTCTATATTGAAGTGACAAAAAGACAAATGACTTTGCAAAAGTCTATTCAGAAGTCATTCGCAAAAATATAGCTATGCATTTAGATTGTTCCTAAGGTGTATTCGTGGAGCGCGAATAGACAGCTGTCTATTCGGTAGTCTATTCAGAAGTCTATTAGCAAAACCTAAGTTATGCAATCAAAATGATTCAAAAGTCTTTTTGTGGAATATGTAAATAGACAAAAGTCTATTCAAAGGTCTATTCAGAAGTTTATTCACAAACGCATAGCTATCCATTCAGAATGTTCTAGAAGTCTTTTCGTGAAGTGAAGTAAAACACACGTCTATTAAATATATATTCAGAAGAATATTCGAAAAACATAGTTATGAAATCTGAGTGTGCCAGACGTCTATTCATGGAATCTGAATCGACGGATGTCCATTCAAAAGTCTATCCAGAAGTTTATTCGTAAACGCATAGTCTGTCATTTAGAATGTTCCAAAGTCTATATTGAAGTGACAAAAAAAAACAAATGTCGCAAAATATAGTATGTATTCGGACACTTTCAGGCGTCTATTCGTGGAACGCGAATAGACAGCTGTCCATTCAAATGTCTATTCAAACGTTTATTCTCAAAATCATTTATATGCATTTAGAATGGGTCAGACGTATATTCTAGGATTGCGAGTAGACAGCTGACTTTTCAATCGTCTATTTAAAAGTTTATTCGCAAAATCAAGTAACTTAATGCATTTAGAGTGTGTCTGAAGTCCATTCAAGGAGTGCAAATAGACAGCTTTCTTTTTGAATGTCTTTTCGGAAGTCTATTCGCAAAATCAAGTATATTCATGAAGAATTTGTTAGAAGTCTATTCATGGAGTGCGAATATACAGCTCTTAATTCAATTGTCTATTCAGAAGTTTATTCGCAAAACCAAGTATATGCATTTAGAAAGTGTCAGAAATTTATTCATGGAGTACAAATAGACAGCCGTCCATTCAAATGTCTATTCAGACGTTTATTCGCAAAATCATTCATATGCATTTAGAATGTGCCAGAAGTCTATTCAAAGAGTTGCGAATTGACAGCAATTCTTACAAATGTCTTTTCAGAAGTCTATTCGCAAAATCATGTATATGCATTCAGAATGTGTCAGAAGTCTATTATAGAGTTTCGAATATACAGGTGTCCATTCAAATGTCTATTCAGAAGTCTATTCGCAAAATCATATATATGCATTTAGAATGTGTCTAAAGTCTATTATAAAGTTGCGAATAGACAGCAGTCCATTCAAATGTCTATTCAGAAGTCTATTTGCAAAATCATGTATATGCATGGAGAATGTGTCAGAAGTGTATTTTTGGATTGCGAATAGACAACTGTCTTTTCATATACTATTCAGAAGTCAATTTGCAAAATCAAGTACATGCATTTAGAATGTGCCAGAAGCCTATTCAAAGAGAAGCTAATAGGCAACAATTTTTTTTAAATGTCTTTTCAGCAGTCTATTATAAAGTTGCAAATAGACAGCTGTCCATTCAAATGTCTATTCAGAAGTCTATTCGCAAGATCATGTTTATGCATTTAGAATGTGTGTCTATTAGAAAGTTGCGAATTGACAGCCGTTCAATTAAATGTCTATTCAGAAGTGTATTCGCTATTAGAATGTGCCAGAAGTCTATTCAAAGAGTAGCGAATAGACAGCAATTCTTACAAATGTCTTTTCAGAAGTCTATTCGCAAAATCATGTATATGCATTCAGAATGTGTCTAAAGTCTATTATAAAGTTGCGAATAGACAGCTGTCCATTCAAATGTTTATTCAGATGTCTATTCGCAAAATCATGTATATGCATTCAGAATGTGTCTGAAGTCTATTATAAAGTTGCGAATAGACAGCTGTCCATTCAAATGTCTATTCAGAAGTATATTCGCGAAATCATGTATATGCATTCAGAATGTGTTTGATATCTTTAGAAAGTTGCGAATAGACATCTGTCCATTCAAATGTCTATTTAGAAGTCGATTTGCAAAATCATGTATATGCATGTTGAATGTGTCAGAAGTCTATTTTGAAGTTGCAAATAGGCAGCTGTCCATTCAAATGTCTATTTAGAACTATATTTACAGCATCATGTATATGCATTAAGAATGTGCCAGAAATCTATACATTGAGTACGAATAGACAGCCGTTCATTCAAATGATTTTAGACGTTTATTCGCAAAATCATGTATATGGATTTAGAATGTGTCAGACGTATATTGTAGGGTTGCGAGTAGACAGCTGTCTTTTCAGTTGTCTATTTACAATTGTATTCCCTAAATCAAGTATATGCATTTAGAATTTGTTAGAAGTATATATTTGGATTGTGTATAGAAAACTGTCTTTAATAATTCTATTCAGAAGTCTATTCGCAAAATCAAGTATATGTATTAAGAATGCGTAATTTTTTTATACTGTTGCGAATAGACTTCTGAATAGACATTTGAAAAGACAACTGTCTATTTGCAATCCTAGAACATACTTCTGACACATTCTAAATGCATATAAAAGATTTTGCGAATAAACGTCTGAATAGACATTTGAATGGACAGCTGTCTATTCGCATTCCAATAATACACGCCTTAAAGTGTCCGAATACATAGCTATATTTTCGCGAATAGGCTTTTGAAAAGACATTTGTCTTTTTGTCACTTCAATAAAGACTTCTGGAACATTTAAAATGGCAAACTATGCGTTTGCGATTAAACTTCTTGATAGACTTTTGAATGGACTTTTGTCTCTTGACATATTCCACGAATAGACTTTTTAATCTTTTTGATTGCATTACTGAGTTTTTGCGAATAGACTTCTGAATAGATTTCCGAATTGACAGCTGTTTATTTACAACCCTCGAATAAACCTCATGAACAATCTGAATGCATAGCTATATATTCGCAAAAAAAAAATTCTGAATAGACTTTTGAATTGACAGCTGTCTTTTCGGCATTTTGTAGATTTCCGAACAGAGTTTTGAACGTACGTATATCTATGTATACAATGAATGCGAATAAACTTCTGAATGAATAGATTTCTCAATATATAGCTGTTTATTGCGCGAATAACTTTTGAATAGTGAATAGACAATAGATTTGCGCGAATAAACTTTTGAATTATTATAGTGAATAGACAATAGATAGCTAACTTCACGGACCTGTTTTCATGTTTGCTACAAAAGAATATATATTATGCATTAGTCACAGTGGTAATACCACGTACCTATGACATCGCAAAAGGAAGGTTTCAAGAAGAAAACTGTAAAAATCCGCCTCGACTCAAAAACCTGTTGGTATTGTGATTATTGTCATTTTTACATGGTACATTGTACATATTCGATGCAAAGCAGAAATATGTATATTATTTGCTGTACCTCACATCTCCAATTTCAGATTTACACTTTTTGCAAATACCTTTTTGCAATCATCATGTTAAGTAACTTGTTTACACCAAATAGCCGTCCAATCACAGCCGGTAAATAACACCAAAGTCAAAATATCTTGCAAAACTTGGTTTAAAAATAGAAATTACGATGCTATAAATAGTGTTTCGTCTAGATGAAAGCTACACATTGATTGGTTGACACAAAGATCATCTCGAAATAACATTCGGAGCGACCATAGGAGATTTTATAAGACAGCGGTCATTTTTCTAGGGTATCTTTCTAACCACAACCACATTATACACTGTTTGTAGAATAACGAAGTATAAAAAATATTAATTATACATTTAAAACTACTAAACTATCAGATCTATGTTAAACAAAAGGGTGAGCGAAAAGAGCCAGAGAAAAATTGCTTCATGCTACTTAAAAATGGTTAACAGTTCAAAAATATACTCATGAACAAGTATTTTTGGAAATTTTAGTGGGGAGTCCGGACCCCCCTGACCCCCGCTAGATCCGCCAACGTTGTATATTATGTAAATTTACCTCCACCATTTCTGTAACAGAAGTAAGGAAATCTCCAGATGTTTCCTAAACCAACCGTATATCCAATCAATGATAAAACACATTCAAACTGACCGCCCCATGTTTCCCTAGAAATCCCTTCTTTCTCGTCAACAAGTTCATCTCCAGTGATTTCAACATCAGAATCATCATGTTCTATTCCTTTTAGTGTAGCTAACTCGTCACCGATTTCTTGATTCATTTCTAATCCGTTTTCCAACACACTTTCAGTTTTTACTGTGACAAAAAGTTTTGTTTGAATTTATTCAACTGTCTGTGGCACATACCTTAATTGCACTGATTTAAATATTCACTTCAGTATTTCTGAACTCACTAGCGGTTTTTTTACGCGCCAATAAATAAAATTTAACAATACTAGCTTAAACTTCAATGTAAATTTTGAGACCTTTATTTATTATCAGAAATCTTCAGAAAACTATATATTAGAATACACTAACATCACATTTGTTTACAGAAAAAAAATCCTCTTCCTCTTTATTTACACTGTTTTGTATTTCAACTGATGAAAATACGGTGAATTTTCTTTTACCGCAGGCAAATGTGTTAATGCTAAATTACGTATAAACTATCTATGACCTACCTTGCAATACAAATCAAAGCGCTGATATCACTGTCCGGACATGAGTCCAACAGAAATCAAAGCGCTGATATCACTGTCCGGACATGAGTCCAACAGAAATCAAAGCTCCGACATTTTGAACTATCATGACCTTTAGTAATTTGTAGAAATCAGGGGCGACAACGCAAATATCTTAATTTACTCTGTACTATCAGGAGTTATTATCGTCGTCCCTGTGCCGAATTAATATTCACATGTGGGGTAAGTGGAATCATTTGACTAACGTTTTTAAACGTTAATGGTGACTAACTGTGAGGTGATAATGTAACAAAATGTTCCATTATAGGTAGCCAAAAGATCAATTTTTATGTTCAGATAAAAGTTTAGCCAAAAGAAGCTACCATTGCGACTCCACTGGACTAAAAAAATCAAAATTTGGCTCAAATTACCCCGCCTTCCCCTACGTAACGTGTTTACATCGTCTACGTCACGCAATTTGAAATGAGCCGCCCTATCGCAGACTGTGAATAATACCGCTGTTAAATTAGCATGCATAACTTAATCTAAACATAGAAATTACGAAATCAAAATGTGATTAATAGTGTTTTCGTCAAGATGAAAGCTACGCATTGATTGGTCGAAACAAAGTTCATCTAGACGTGACCTTCCACGGAGAAAGTAGAGATCCTGTACGACAACGCTCTGCATGTTATCTGTTTACGGAGATTGGCCTCAACTGAACACAACATAGACATTGCTCTACTGTTAAGCATTGTTTGTTAAAAAGGTTTAACGGGAGTGCAATTAGAAACATTACTTAATATGAATTGTAACCCAAAAAAAGACAAACTAACGACCGTGTCATGATCGACCGTCTTCACACACGCTGTTATGGATAGGGCTGCAACGATTCGATTCGATACATCGAAACTCGATTGCAAAGGTGCCGATTCGATTTCGATTCGGGACCCGCGAGTTTCGATTCGATACTGACTTTTAAAGTGTCTACATAAGTTATAACGATAAAAGCAAAGGCGCGCCTAAAAGTCAACGTATACGTTGACAGTGAACCTGGGTTTTACTATGTTACATTTCTGTTAAATTTCTATTATGATTTTATGTAGCTTGATTAGAAACTCTATTCCAAATATACATTCTACAGTATATGCCCCGATCCTCCGCCAAATGGGTCGGTGTGATTGAATTTTACCTGTTCTGACAAACTGGAAGATTTTAGGCTCCGCATGAGCAAGCCAAGTTTTGTTGTTAGTTTATTCAAATTTAAATAGTTTTGCATGCACAGTGTATGTTTAACTAATATGTACAATAATAAACTAAGAACTGCATCTTTCTACAATTTATGATCCATGCTGTCTTTACTTTTTAAGTCGATATTACATTAATAATACAGTTTCGCGACCTTTACATTCGTACTTAATCCATTTCGTACTTGAATAAAGCAAAAATAAGACATTATCAGATTTTCGAGTTTCTTGTTATCCAATTTTTGTAACATTTTTATTTAAATAATATTATTTAGTTTTAAGCTCAAATATGTGTAAAAAAGCATATTTGTAGTAAATTGTATTTATAAAAGAATCGAATCGAAAAAAATCGAATCGAAAAAAAAGTATCGAATCGCATTGAATCGACTTTCTGGTGAATCGTTGCAGCACTAGTTATGGAGTAGTGTATAGCCAGTTTATGAAATGCACAATTTTTCTGAAAATAAAATTGGGACTTAAGGCCACAACAACTAGGTGGTGTTCTATAGATTCACAAGCACCTTATTATTGTCGGATTTTACACACAAAAATATTTTTATTTCCTCGCTCGCTCACAACTATTTTTCAAATCAATATAAAAAGCGATTGAATAAAGGTTTTTTTTCATTTGTATCGCTTGCCCTATTATTTTCTTGAAAAGTCCGTACAACACGTGATCAATTTGTTATCAAGAATATCAAGAATCCCATGAATTTGCTATAATCTAGGTATTTTCAGCAGAACTTGACAGTTGTTTTCATATGGCTTTTACCACATAGAATGTCCGCATGATTAGCTATTCATAGCTAATGATGTTTTTTCGAAACCATCTTATTGGTTACGAAAAGTTTGGGACCGAATTTTTCGGCGTAGCTGTCTAAGCTGGATTTTGACCTACATTTCTGTATAATGACGTCTGTCTGGGGATTTCGGAAATCCGCCGTTCTATTGGATGATTTTATAAGCACTGAGAATGACGTACGGGGGAAACAGAGAAAACCCCCTCTTCGATTGGATGGCCCTGACACGCGCGAAAAAATAAAGGCCACACTATTGTAATGCAGTGTTTTACGAAATTTTGCTTCGTTCGTAGATAATTTTTTTTTGGTAGACTTCTATTGCTTTCCAAAGTGTTTTTTTTATTTTGTAACAATAAAAAGTTACGTGTCAAACACAATATTTTATGGGTAAAATGAATTACGTCTCCAGATGTGAACCGGTTTCTAGTAAAAAGTCTGACATATAACTCAATAATTATTAAATTAGCCTCACTACGTCCAGTTTCCGGGTTTTACACTTTGAGAGTCACAGCTCCACATATACACCAGTTCATTGTTATTGTTATGATGTCTATAAATAGTAACAAGGAGCTGATAAATACTACAGGTAACCGTTCGCTGGTTGGCAAGAAATGCTAGCGAGTAAATACAATGAAAACACAGTAATTTTAAAATTGCAATTACTAAGTCATTTTTCATCAAACAATTTTGCATTTTATATCACTAGAAAGGTCTTGAAATTCATATTTTGAATATCTAAAAATTATTTGTCAAAAAGAATTGTTTTTTGTTGGCGAGTGTTTTAATGATCTGCCCTATGAAACATTTAATATTCATAGCTCGAAGAGTTATGTTTAATCAATTTAATCGTGCGGTTAAAGTGCTACTAGGGTATCAGTATTTTTTGTGAGCCACAAAATAAGAAATCTAGATGAATCGGTCTAGTAAACGCAGTTGTACCCCTTGTATATAAGTATATTAAAGGTATGTTGGAAAAATCAAAGGGAGGTAACTTGACAATTCCCTGTGGTTATCAGTGTACGGCAATTGCATTGGCTGTCATATTGTTTACGGTAGGCAATCATGTGCCAAGTCTGCGAAACTGGTCTGCAAATGTTGTTGATGAAGTGATGATGCGTGGTCACAACTTGTATGAGCAAATACTAACGGAATCTGGCAATCCATCACCACGTCAAAAATAGGTTTTAACATTAGTGGTCCTATGTAAATGGCTCTTCTGTGACCTTTGACCTTTTCCTTAGGTGAGCACCCAGGGCCCTTTGGGCCCTCTTGTTTTTAAATCGACGCCGTTTGTCTTTTTTAAAGACATTTCTTGTTTCAAGTAACAAAACGTTAGGGGACAAATCCAAAAAGTTTACACAAGATTCGTCCCGAAATTTCTCGTACCCAAATTTATTCTAGTTACGATACGTTCGAGGACAAATGAAGATGTATGAATGAAGATGTAAACTAAGATGAAACGAAGATTCGTTCCCTAATATTTTCGTACCAAAAAGAACTTGGGTCGGAATGGTTTGGAGACGAATCCGAAGATTCGTCCCCTAATATTTTCGTACCGCAAAAAAAACTTGGGTCGAAATGGTTTGTGGACGAATCCGAAGATTCGTCCCCTAATATTTTCGTACCCAAAAAACCTAGGTCTAAATGGTTTGGGGACGAATGAAGATGTAAACAAAGATTCGTCCCCTAATATTTTCGTACCCCAAAAAAACATGAGTCGAACAAATTTCGGGACGAATGGAGAAGTAAACAGAGTTCGTCGCCTAATACTTTCGTACCAGATAAACCTGCGTCGAAATGGTTTGGGGACGACTTAAGATGTAAACCAAGATGCGTCCCTTAATACGTTCGTACCAAAGAAAAACATTGGGTCGAAATTCCTCCCCAAACCATTTCGACCCAGGTTTATTGGGTACGAAAGTATTAGGGTATGAATCTTCGGATTCGTCCCCTAATATTTTCGTAACCAATAAACCTGGGTCGAAATAGTTTGAGGACGAATGAAGATGTAAACAAAGATTAGTCCCCCAATACTTTCGTACCAATGAAAAACTTGGGTCGAAATGGCTTGGGGACGAATCCGAAGATTCATACCCTAATACATTCGTACCCAATAAACCTGGGTCGAAATGGTTTGGGGAGGAATGAAGATGTAAACAAAAATTCGTCCCCTAATTCTTTCGTACCATAAAAAACTCGGGTCGAAATGGTTTAGGGACGAATCCGAAGATTCGTCCCCTAATTTTTTTCGTACCAAAAATTCTGGGTCGAAAAGTTTGGGGACGAATGAAGATGTAAACAAAGATTCGTGCCTAATACTTTCGTACAAAGAAAAACTTGGGTCGAAGTAGTCTTCCCCGAATATTTTCGTACCCAATAAACCAGGGTCGAAATGGTTTGGGGACGAATGAAGATGTAAAAAAATTCGTGCCCCAATTCTTTCGTACCATAAAAAACTCGGGTCGAAATGGTTTGGGGACGAATCCAAAGATTCGTCCCCTAATATTTTTCGTACCCAAAAAATCTGGGTCGAAATAGTATGGGGACGAATGAAGATGTAAACAAAGATTCGTCCACTAACATTTTCGTACCCAAAAAACTGGGTCGACAGTTTAGGGACGAATCCGAAGAATCGTCCCCTTATATTTTCGTACCCAACAAATCTGGGTCGAAATGGCTTGGGGACGAATGAAGATGTTAACAAAAATTCGTCCCCCAATACTTTCGTACCTAAGAAAAACATGGGTCGAAATAGCTTGGGGACGAATCAGAAGATTCGTCCCCTAACATTTTTGTATCCAATAAACCTGGGTCGAAATGGTTTGGGGACGAATCTTCGGTCGTCCCCTAATATTTTTCGTACCCGAAAATTCTGGGTCGAAATAGTATGGGGACTAATGAAGATATAAAATGATTCTTCCCCTAATACTTTCGTACCAAAGAAAAACTTGGGTCGAAATGGATTGGGAAGATTCGTCCCCTTATATTTTCGTACCCAATAAACCTGGGTCGAAATGGTTTGGGGACGAATGAAGATGTAAACAAAGATTCGTCCCCTTATACTTTCGTACCATATATAACTCGGGTCGAAATGGTTTGGGGACGAAGAAGATGTAAACAGATTCGTCCCCTAACATTTTCGCACCCAAAAAACATGGTCGAAATAGTTTTGGGACGAATCCTAAGATTCGTACCCTAGTATTTTCGTACCCAATAAACCTGGGTCGAAATGGTTTGAGGACGAATGAAGGTGTAAACAAAGATTCGTCCCCTAGCACTTTCGTACCTAAGAAACCCTTGGGTTGAAATGGTTTTGGACGAATCCTAAGATTCGTCCCCTTATGTTTCCTACCCAAAAATTTTGGGTCGAAATGGTTTGGGGACGAATCCCAAGATTCGTACTCCAGTTTTTTTGTACCCAATAAACCTGGCTCGAAAAGGTTTGGGGACAAATGAAGATGTAAACAAAGATTCGTCCACTTATACTTTCGTACCATATATAACTTGGGTCGAAATGTTTTGAGGACGAATGAAGATGTAAACAAAGATTCGTCCCCTAGCACTTTCGTACCTAAGAAAACCCTTGGGTTGAAATGGTTTTGGACGAATCCGAAGATACCTCCCCTTATGTTTCCTACCCAATATTCTGGGTCGAAATGAGTTCGGGACGAATCCTAAGATTCGTACCCTAGTATTTTCGTACCCAATAAACCTGGTTCGAAATGGTTTGGGGCGAATGAAGATGTAAACAAAGATTTGTCCACTTATACTCTCGTACCATATAGGGTCGAAATGGTTTGAGGACGAATGAAGATGTAAACAAAGATTCGTCCCCTAGCACTTTCGTACCTAAGAAAACCTTGGGTTGAAATGGTTTTGGACGAATCCGAAGATTCCTCCCCTTATGTTTCCTACTCAATATTCTGGGTCGAAATGGTTTCAGGACGAATCCTAAGATTCGTACCCTAGTATTTCGTACCCAATAAACCTGGGTCGAAATGGCTTGATGACGAATGAAGGTGTAAACAAAGATTCGTCCCCTAGCACTTTTGTACCTAAGAAACCCTTGGGTTGAAATGGTTTTGGACGAATCCTAAGATTCCTCCCCTTATGTTTCCTACCCAAATATTTTGGGTCGAAATGGTTTGGGGACGAATCCCAAGATTCGTACTCCAGTATTTTTGTACCCAATAAACCTGGCTCGAAAAGGTTTGGGGACAAATGAAGATGTAAACAAAGATTCGTCCACTTATACTTTCGTACCATATATAACTTGGGTCGAAATGGTTTGAGGACGAATGAAGATGTAAACAAAGATTCGTCCCCTAGCACTTTCGTACCTAAGAAAACCTTGGGTTGAAATGGTTTTGGACGAATCCCAAGATTCCTCCCCTGATGTTTCCTACCCAAAAATTTTGGGTCGAAATGGTTTGGGGACGAATCCAAAGTTTCGTACTCTAGTGTTTTTGTACCCAATAAACCTGGCTCGAAATGGTTTGGGGACTAATGAAGATGTAAACAAAGATTCGTTCACTTATACTTTCGTACCATATATAACTTGGGTCGAAATGGTTGGAGGACGAATGAAGATGTAAACAAAGATTCGTCCCCTAGCACTTTCGTACCTAAGAAAACCTTCGGTTGAAATGGTTTTGGACGAATCCAAACATTCGTACCCTAGTATTTTCGTACCCAATAAACCTGGGTCGAAATGGTTTGAGGAAGAATGAAGGTGTAAACAAAGATTCGTCCCCTAGCACTTTCGTACCGAAGAAACCCTTGGGTTGAAATGGTTTTGGACGAATCCGAAGATTCCTCCCGTTTCCTACCCAAAAATTCTGGGTCGAAATGGTTTGGGGACGAATCCTAAGATTCGTACTCTAGTATTTTCGTACCCAATAAACCTGGCTCGAAATGGTTTGGGGACGAATGAAGATGTAAACAAATATTTTCGTAACCTGGAAAAATTTGGGTTCGAAATTCTTCGAGGACGCATCAAATGTAAACAAGGATATTCCTCTAAATATTTATGTAGCCACAAATATGAGTTCGAAATAGTTAGGGGACGAATCAATTAGTACACAAATATAGCTCGTTTAGGATAACTTGAGACAAAATACGATACCATTTTTATTCACAGGTGGATTTAAGTTTAGTACACGTAATTATCGACTATTATCAGTGTGATTTTCATGTATTAAAATTAGTACGAGAACACACGTTCCACGCATTAAGACATGTTTAATACTTTCATTACACAAAATCAGCTGACCTCCCTGTTTTATGAAATACCGGAGTCCCAGATATGAAAACAGACTGAGTCGTTTGTCTCAAGTTATCCTAAACGAGCTATATGTCCCTAATTTTTCTTAACACGTAAATTAATATGTATGAAATAGCTCGGGGACGAATCCTTTTTAATTAATAAAACAAAACACATTTTTTTAATTTACTTGGGCAACAAACATCTCAAGGACAAACAGTCCGAGACGACTTGTTCAATATCAATAGACCAAATCTTATCAAGTACATGAAACTGGACAGCAAGCATCTTAAGGACAAACAGTCCGAGACGACTTTTAATTTCAACAGGACACGCGTAAATGGACAACAAACATCTCAAGGACAAAAAGTCCGAGATGACTTGTTTAATTTCAGCAGGACACGCGTAATTGGACAACAAACATCTCAAGGACAAAAAGTCCGAGAAGACTTGTTTAATTTCAGCAGGGCAAGCTTATATGGACAACTTTCTTCTACTGCAGTGATCAATAGTTTTACATTCACCAGTTTGATATGTCTGATGTTTCCGTACTTCTGGTCATAACAATCTGAAATAAAACAAACAAGAAAATTTAACTGAAGTGTGATCATTTGAAAGATTAAACTATATTTTAAGCACGGATTTCAGTATCAAAACTTTAAACACACTTTCTCTCAATCTGATTAAATGATTAAAACCCGATCTAAAATTTTCCGCTGGCATACTCGCTAATTTTGATCTGGCCTTTTCCAAACGAAGGTCACGTTCAGGCGACCTTTTCTCATCCTAATATTCATGACGAAATTGTTATGATACGCAACTTGTTTACATCGTCTACATCACGCAATTTGAAATGAGCCGCCCAATCGCAGACTGTGAATAATACCGCTGTTAAATTAGCATGCAAAACTTGGTCTAAAAATAGAAATTACGAAATCAAAATGTGATTAATAGTGTTTTCATCAAGATGAAAGCTACGCATTGATTGGAAACAAAGATAATCTCGACGTGACCTTCCACGGAGAAAGTGGAGATCCTGTACGACAACGCTTGACACTGATATCTGAAATTACTAAGTCAACAGAAGGGCAAGTCTCAAAATTTCAAATAAGTTAAGTACAGTATTAGAATTGAAACTTATCATTACAATTTTTTTATTGAATGTATGCAAAATCAGCAATAACATCGGCAGTAAAACAGTAAATCTTTACTGCTAAAATTTCATGCATCTTATTTCTCCTAATTTTCCCTCTGTTAAATGTAGATATGTTCATTTTTTATGTATAACATTGAAGACAGGTGATGTTGACAGTTAAATTCAGAACAGTACCTAAAATTTACATTCTGATTACATTGTTTCTAAGAATTTGATTGATATGATAATATGTATTAAACATTTCAACTTGACTATCATCATCACCGTCATAACCATTACCATTATGACTGAAAGTTGGAGCAATACAACCACCATTTTTTAGACTTTTACTGCTGTACTGCTGAAACTTTTAGCAAAAAAATTTTTTACTGCTGAACTACAAACTTTCTGGCAGTAATCTTACTTAAGTTACTGCTATACTGCTGACTTCACATACTCTTCTACTATTCACCTTGATTACACATGAATAGTTAATTATATTGAAGAAACTAGCCACTTGGGTATAAAACTAGTAATAAACTTTGTAAGTACAGTGCCAACCAAAAGTTAGGAGACATGGAAAATTAAATCTTCAACTTCATTGATTGATTTTGTAGATACATTATTTTAAGTGCATTTTGTAAAACAATTTTAATAAATGCATCACATTTATAAGAATCAGCATCTGAAATAACAAAGTATCCCAAACTATGATCAATATAATGTTTTTTTATAAACAAAGTTTTTGTTTTTTTTACTTTTGTAGAGTTAACTATAAGTAGAGCCATAATTAAAGACATTCATAAATACAGTTTATTTTCACACTTTCATTAAAATCTTCTAGAAGGCCTACAAAGTGAAAATATCTCCAAACATTTGGTTGCCACTGCATAATTATATACTGTCTATGACTTCAAACCATGCTGTTCGCAATTAGGGACTTTAGTCAGTTATTTCTCCTCCTATACTCTTCAAATAGGTAGGTCCAATTAGTTGGATTACTCGGATTTTATCCTTACTTTTCAATGTCAATTTGCCAAAATTAATTTAAGGCCACAACAAGTTGATCATACATGTATGTTCTACGGATTTTTCTGAAAAAAAGGGCCAGCAAGCAAAGACAAAAAAAAGTCTTTATTCACTTGCTTTATATAGCGGTTTGACCAAATTTTTATGAGCGAGCAAGATAAAAAATTTTTTTTGTAAAATCTGTCATAATTAAGGTGCTAGCGAATCCATACAACATATGATCAATTTGTTGTGGCCTAAAATAACTTTTTTGTAAATCGTTGTATTTGTTTGAAATTCAAGCTAAGTATTTATAGGGTAAAGAACCTTCATAATTTCACCACTTCTATTAATATCTTCATTAACAAGAAAGATATTAGATGAAATATTTTGTTATCTTTACATAGAACTACAATGATAAAATCCGAGAATTCCAACTGTAAGGACCTACTAACCAATTGGATTGCTTCAGATTTTATCAGGGGAAGATAACTGACAGAAGTCCCTAATTGTACAATACTTGATCATGATAACTTACGCCGCCAGTTGGGACAACTCAACGGATAGACAACACAACCCCAGAACAACTCAATCTGTATCATATATTATCAGTAATTTGATTAAAAAATGATAAGTTCAAATTAAAATTGATTTTTAATGTTATTCTAACTTTTTAAAGAACCAAAAATTTCAAATCATCATTCCGCAATATCTTCCATTCACAATAAACTTATAATTATGAATAATACAGGATCAGAGTTGTCCACAGATTGAGTTGTCTCACAGGGTAGAATTGTCCCAACTTCAGGTTGAGTTGTCCATGAGTGGAGTTGCACTGGACCCTGACAAAACACAGCTAGTCCATTCAATTTAAATCAAAGAATAAAGAACATGTTCCTTACAGCTGAAATTTCTTATGATGAAGGTCAAAAGAATAGAGATTCATTGTTTTATTGTCACCATAACCATCCATGACTTCACTAAAAACATTCTAGTTCTGTAATAAAGAAGGGAGATAACTATCAATATAATAATAAACACAAGTGAGCAATATTTCATACCATCTGATTAAAACCAGATCTAAAATTTTCCGCTAGCATACTCGCTATTCAGGCGACCTTTTCTCGTCACAATATTCATGACGCAATTGTTATGATATGTAACTTGTTTACATCATCTACGCCACGCAATTTGAAATGAGCCACCCAATCGCAGACTGTGCATTGAGAAAGTAGAGATCCTGTACGACAACGCTCTACAGAATCTCTGTTTACGGAGATTGTATATAATAGTACATGTCGCGAGTTTAGGGCAAGTTGATCCTTACTCACTCTTTTCTTAAATTGAGTTACAGCCATTTTGTGCTAAAACCTGTGACATAATGCTCAATTTTATTTGTCTGTCAGAGGCGTATACATTAACTCCACTGATTTAAATATAATTTTATCAATCAAAAGTACAGAAGTACTGTAGTGAATATTCAAACCAAAGGGGTTAATTTATGCACCACTGAAAAGTGAATAAAATTGAACAATAGTTTCCAATTCTAAGTATTTACAGTTCAATTTTCAAAATTGTATTATAATATAAATAAACATAATATAAAAATTAACTTTTGATGAGAAATTATCTCCCTTTGATATGGAAATTGTGTAAGTTTTTATTTAAAAATTATAATTTATAACATTTAAGTAAATGACAAGGAGAAAATACTAAAAAATAAAATTAGATACAAGTTTTGTGAGAAATTTACTGTAGTTAGAATAATAGTGTTGTATTAGGGAAACTCTACCAGAAATACCCCATTTTATTCCAAGTAATCTTTGAAGTTTCTCAATTGTTTCAATAAAGAAGATGGTTTTTAATAAACAAAATCTTGGAGTTTTAAATCAACTATATAACTCAATAAACCTTATTGTTGAATGTTGACCTACTCATTATAAATACATAGTACAATGTTATCTAAAATCATATTCTAACATATAATTTCTAGTTTCTCTAATTAATGAATTTCCAAAAGAATAAAATTAAATATAACTATTAAATAAACAATTATCATAAAATAGTTATTTAAATTTATCTTAATATTAAACTATACATTTTAATATGCAAAAAACAACTTTTAAAATCAATTGAGAACTAAAAGATGATGTTAATAACTCAAAAAACAACTAAAATATTCTTACAGGGTCAAATCTAGTTTTGTTTTATAAGGGAGATAATACAGACTTTTTAAGTTAGTTTTTAATCATTCTGAACACCTAGACCTTTCATGAATGAATAGTCTCGGAAGGATTCGTGGGGGGGGTATTCACTGGATTTTGGTGATTTTACTACCTACGCGAGGCGAAGCACGTAACGGTTACACAAAATAGTTCTTGTAGTACACACATGGATCTTCGTCTCAACATATTTATTTGTTTTAAATTGAACCAAATATTGTTCATTGGTATCATTGAAATGTGCAATTTCAAATTTACGGACTAAAACGAAACTTCAGTCATCGCCTTAACGATCATGTATTTGTTTACTTCAACACCGGTTTTTCCAAAATGGCGTCTAAATATGTCCGAGGTTATTCGTAGGGAATGGCCGAGGAGTTTCGAATGAGTTTTTAATAATACTACAGTGATCTCCCCTGTTATAAATTATTTTCTTAATAGAGTTAACGGGTTTCATTGAATTTGTTGAACTGTAAAGGTATTTTGACTCTAGCAAGTTTTTCTTGTCATTATAATCTTTGTCGTCTTTATAAGCAACAGCTGAAATTTTCACTCCCTTACCACCAGTGTATATAGTCATGTGATGTTCAAAATAAAAACTAACTCAATTTTCATTAAATTTTTGCAGCAGTCAAACAATAGAGCTGATTTAGATAAGGCATAAAATTACTATTAGATTTCCAATTCAAAAATGCCCATATTAACCTATGAATTGTAATTTTTAACTTAAGTAAGTCGCAAAAAAATAATTTTTGTAAATAACCTAGTTTACTCTCTGTTCAATTTTTGTGCTAAGGATTTTCAACTGGGAATTCATAAGGAAAAACATACCCTTGTTAACCTTATACGTTATTGCTGTAGATTACATGACTATAGACCCTGTATACTAAGGGTTGCTTTGTTCACCATTCTCGTACCCAGAGTCTAGTAGGATTCTCAATACTTAGATTAAGAATGTTAATAACCTGGGGGTACGAGAATGTATGTTCACATGTTGAGTTGTCTTTACTAACAGATCCCCTTATCATTACTGAGAGTCCAGTTGTCATTGGGCCTGTTGCCTAAGCCTATCGCTATGTATCCCTTTGCACCCTGGTACTCTCTATTTGATATCACATACTTTTTCCTTTTGGTGTAATAAAGGTAACATGGCACAAAGCCCTACTTGGCAATATGGTTATAAAACTGGCCCCATGTGTTGAGTTGTAGCAGAACAGCAGAGAATCTAATGTTTCATGATATATCTGTTACAGGGCTCGAATTTAACAAAAACTTCAACTCACAAAATGAACAAATCCATCTCATTTTATCTCCAAATTTTAAAAGCATACATAGTTACATTTTAGTACATACAATATGATAGCAACTTAGTACTATACTTAACGACAGATAGAACAAGTGCTTTACTGTAGTATGAGCAAAAAATATTTAATATGTCTTTATTAAACCATCTATCTATCGGACCGTTTCAATGCTGATTACAGCCACATTAGGTAAGACAGTAATAGTTTGGCAGTGTTTTCAACTTGAAAAAAATTGCGAGTTAAAACAAAAGTTACTCGCAATTTTTAAAATCCACTTGCATTGTGTGAGTACACGAGCTTAAATTTGAACCCTAATCAGTTAAAACAACTACAACAAGCAAAATATACCTTTACATGTCTTTCTATCTTGTCACCAAAGGACAAACATTTGATCTACAATGTTTCTGTCTCAAGTTTGATCATAGTCAAAGTGATATGCTATACATGCAGCAGACCTCCAAGGGTGATCCTGTAAAAATAAGACAAGAGAAATGGTAAAATACTTCAGCAATTCACTCTCTTGTTTTATGCATTTTATGTAACTACAGTTAAATTTCATTCAACGGTTGGTGAAGTATACATTTATTCTGCTAATTTACATAGATACGGATAACTATACTAAGCAAAAGTTATAACGCAAACGGTAATTTTCTTTACATTTTTTTTGTTTTATATCATACATTGGTATAGTTGCCATCATTTAGTCTCTAGGTATGGTCACACATGATAGTGTGTTGAAATTGCTTGTGCTGTCACGCTTGGGTGAACAGGATCAGTAAATCCTGTTTTACTGAGTTTCACGAGTCCTGCGCAGCACGTTAGTGTGTACACAAACAAATAAGCTTGCTGAGAACTCTAGAGACCGTGTGACATTGTAGCACTCGTCATCTTGGAAACAAGTCAGTAAATATGCCAAGTTTGAGCATTGAAAAACGGGGATAAGCCGTTTGACAAATACCCCATTAACAATTACCATCAGCGTGTTCAGTAACTACTGTTAGCTAACGTTCAGATACTGGGTAATTCAATCCAAAGACAAATCAACCCGCAGATAACTCAACTCAAAGTTGTGACAACTCAGTCCCTTAGTTGAAGGTTAAGTTTTCACGGGATGAGTTGTTTTTGGGTTATGTTGTTCTGACCCTGACGTTATGGAACGTTACGGAACGTTCGGGGTTATTGAGCAGGCTACAGGTCATTGGATAAAATTTATTCAAGCAGTAAATTGTGTAGAGATATTGACCATTCTGCCAAGCTGGGTTTAGTAGTGATGAATGGGAACCACAACGCCCAACGCTACCAGGGTGAAGTTTTTCATAACGTCGCTGTTTAATACGTCATCGGACGTCCAGGTCTTTTTCTCTGAAAAGTTAACGCCAGACAGCATTCCGCCCGGACAACAGTTCAATTTCTTAGGGCTAATTACATTAAGATTTTAGAATTGTTGTCATTTTCAGTAGACAAGAATCAAACAGAACGTCTTTGGGACCTGTTTGACAGGCGCATTTGTCAACGTCTTGAATAGTATGTGACGATACAGAAACTAAACATTGCTTTACATGAGGATTGGACAAGCAACCCACTACGTTTTTACGACGTCCTATTGGGTCTTAAAGACTCAGAATTCCAGCAGACGTGAATTCAAATTAGACGCTCGCTCATAAGCAAATCTTGTTAATATTTTTTTCTCCTACTGGGCTTTTGGTTCTGTGAATATTTTTTTTCCAAAAAGCGTAACATATTGTTTTGCTATTGAATACTAATGGAAAATGGTTGCTTTATATTCATTTTAAATATCACATCATTATCTTTAAAACTTTTGAAAATATTTACGTTTTTGAACCCATTTGCCTTATAACTTTTGCTTAGTATATTTTATCTATCATAAGTACAGAAGTTCTGTAGTATGTATTTAAATACAAGGGGTTAATGTATATGCCAGTGAAATAAAAATTTAGCTATACTCAGTTTGTACAAGTACCTAATTCAAATCAGCTTTCCCTTTTATCTCTTCAAACAGATTTGCCGGAAAAAAAATTGAAATCTAAAATGACAGACATCACCACTTTTTCTTGGACAAAACAACAGAGGTCTTTAGTCATTGTCACATACTATTACAACTAAAAACATAAAAAATAAAACTGTTTTTTTTTCCAAGCCAATTTCTCTTTCCAGACAGAAAATTTAATGACAATCAAATAGTGCCTAAAACATGATACTTTTCTCTCCCTAAACAATTCAAATTGATATTGTGAGTTTACCATTAGCTCTAAATCCTAAGTGCATAAATTAAGTCAAAAAGAAAACTGAGTCATGAGAAAAATAACTTGTACAGAAGATTCAGAGTAAACAGTAACATCTCAAAGGCTCATTTTCAGACAAGAAATGTGATGGTTAATTTATGTGCTACTTGATTCTCTCCTTTTCTTATTTAATTAGCTGTTGGTCAAAACACCCTGAAAGCAAGCATTGATAAATATTCTTGTGGAATATAAACTTTGTCAATTAGAAAATATATCCGTAAGCAATATATCACAAAAGCAACTGCTCCCCGACTTAGCGCTAAATACACAGCAACTTTGCCCGATTTAGCCTTAATTTTTATGTACAGTGGAGTAAAACGGCGATTTCTCAAAAAGTATACAGTTTCAAGGGTTGCAAATTAGTATTATAGTAGAAAAGGGACAGCACTACAAGAAAAACACAAAATTTACACATTTCGTTGTGAAAATGTAGGTAAAAATGACCTTAAACTTAAAACAAAAACGGGTTTTGGATGGTTCCTGTGTCTTTAACTCGGGTTTTCTTTCTTAATTTTTCATTTTTGGAAAATATATAGTGATGTGCTGAATCGCATAGCCCAGCCCGACAGATTGGTGCCACTATTATAACATAAAAGTAAATATATAAAGAATAATTAACGAAAATCTTACACGGATTGCAATTAAAAAATGTATCGTATTGGATATTGCCCGAATTAGCCTCACACGCCTGATTTAGCGGGATACCTGGTGCGGTATTGCGGTTAATTGCAATGCACTGCAACCATGATTATTTTTATTTATTATATTGCTTTGCATACCAAAGACAAGTCTGCATAATACTTCTGTCATAACTTATTCAACAGTTAAGTATTAAAGCATGTTATAGAATTTTGTAGGAATAGTGCTTAAAGCTAGGGCTGCAACGATTCGATTCGATACATCGAAACTCGATTGCAAGGGTGCCGATTCGATTTCGATTCGGGACCTGTGAGTTTCGATTCGATACTGACTTTTAAAAGTGTCTACATAAGTTAAAACGATAAAAGCAAAGGCACGCCTAAAAGTCAAAGTATACGTTGACAGTGAAGCTGGGTTTCACTTTGTTACATTTCTGTTAAATTTCTATTACGATTTTATGTAGCATGTATAGAAACTCAGTTCGATATTACATTAATAAGACCTTTACATTCGTACTCAATCAATTTCGTACTTGAATAAAGCTAATATAAAAAAATATCAGATTTTCGAGTTTCGTGTTATCCAATTTTAGTAACACTTTAATTTAAATAATATTATTTAGTTTTAAGCTCAAATATGAGTATAAATGCATATTTGTAGTAAATCGATTTATAAAAGAATCAAATCGAAAAAAATTGAATTGAAAAAAAAGTATCGAATCGCATCGAATCGACTTTCCGGTGAATCGTTGCAGCACTACTTATAGCAGACTGGAAAAACTGGACATTTTTAGAGTTATGGGAACATTCTGAATGCGTCCAGATTGATAAATTCTTTAAACTTGAGCTTTAATCTAATGAACCATGGAAAACTGATGTTTAGCTACATAAGGCAAAAGGAAGAATTTTTCAATGAAATTAAAAATATTGCTAAACACTGGTTTATTAAATTCGTACAGCAGTACGTATTGCTGCAGTTGCATATTGCAATATACCGGTATTATACGATTTATTTAACCCCAAACTGATAAATATAAACGCGGTAAATAAACAAAGCGTGCGCAACTACCGCGTAATGTATTCATCAGTTCGGGGTTAATATTCACAAACAATATATTGTGACAGCCCTAACATTCATTGAGCTTAAATAGTTTATCAGATGAACTAAAAGTGTTAATTCCTTATAACTTTTATAGACAAGTTAAAAGGCTGGTATCGAAACCAAAATTGCAGTTCCAGAATCAAAATCAAAGTGGCGTCCTTTCGATCAAATTTTTCATGTATTGAATCGAATTGCTAAGGCTCTACTACAGTCAAGTGATCTTAACAGTTAATAATAAAGTAAACAAGAGCTCCGCTGGGTGGGACATTATACGCCCATATGCTGTCCAGACAGACAGACGAACTGCCAAACAGACAACATCATAACATAATATGTCCCATTTTTCAAACAGGCATATAAAAAGCATATGATTTACGCCGATTTTTCTCACTACTCAAATAATTAAATGACATTATGTAATGCATAGAAACTACCATCTTTCTTTCCCCTAAATCTCTGAATTGGTCCCTTCAATATTGATTGCTTATAGCAATTCCTTTGCACTAAGATTGAATGTAAAGGTAACCTAGAAGATCGGAAAAAAATACTTGTGCAGAGGATTCAAATAAATTTTGTTTGGTTTGGTTTCTTTTACGTCGCATTAAACACATATATAGGTCATATAAACGACGGCCAGCTCTTCCTATAGGTTTCCTGGACACTTTTTCTATCACCAGTACTAACTTTCCCTACCACGAGGCCAACAACTCATGTATATAGGGTATGACCTGCCGCGACAGGTATTCGAACCCGCAATCTCCGGATTCCAAGTCAGACACTTTAACCCCTGCGCCACGGCGGTGGCTAGGATTAAAATAAACAATTACAATTTAAAGGTTAAAAAGGAGATTTTCATGCATTGAAATGTATAAGTTATTTTACGTACTATTTGATCAGTTCAATGTTTTGGCTATTGCAAGATAGGGATAAAACGATTTCATTAGAAGTGGGAGACAATCAATTATGAAGTTTAATAATCGATTATCGCAAATGTCTGTTATTCATTATATTAATGAAATAAGACATTCTAGTTTTAATTAATACCAATCTATACTGTATGGGTACATAAAATGACTAAAATTTATTTTTATTATTAAACATAAACAACAACTAAACTACTAATTATAGGTTTACTATGATTTAATATTCTATTACATGAAACAAAATCACAATTAAAATTTTGAGTAAATGTTTCGATTATATAATCGATGATTGATCGATAAGGGTTGTCTTAATTATTTCCGATGATGAAACCCTACTGCAAGACTTCGGTGAAAAACAACAATTATATAGATTATGAAGATCACATGACTATATTATAATCCAAGTTTTTTACTTGACGTCTCAATCTTACAAAAGAAGAGTTTAACTGTCAAAAACAGAGAAATAATAATGAACATGTTCAGAAGTTTTCCTTTTGTCATAGTTTTATTTAAAAAACAAGCATAGATTATTTTCTTAATAGCAATGAATTATACAAAACCAATTAATGTTCATAAGAATTAAATTCTATGAAACAGTTACACAATATTTTGAACTTTTCTGTTTACCCCATAAAAAGGATGAGTCCAAAATTAAAAGTACAATAATGTGCCATGTTCACATAATTAATTTACACCTAGTATAAGTCACATTGTCAGCAAAATTTAAACAATTGTTCGTTATTCTAAAAAATTTCTTACAAAAGCCAAAAAAAGGAGATTCAAAAAGTGCCAATATAACCATTATACATTTCTTTGTCAGAAAATGCCTACATTAGCTTATCAGTGGTAAAATTTGTTTTGTCTGAATAAAATATTTTTGCACATGACCTACTTAACACCTTGATTGAGTTTTTGTGGGGAGGATTTTAATCAAACAATCAACACTCACAGGATCAATTGGGATTTAAGGATAAAGAAAGTTAGTTGATGTCATTTAATTATATGGGTGAAAAAAATCAGACTAGTGCTTGAGAAAACTTAAAACAATGACCAAAATAGACCTTATATATTCAGACCTCAAATTGGTGGGTTTTTCATTCATGTGTAAGCAGTACAAACAAAGTTATTACACATTATTGCTGAAAAGCACAGAAAACAGAATAATTTCTTTTGTACACATATTTTCATCGGGAAGGTGAAAGTTTGTTTGTACCTCACAAGAAAACACTAATATTTGAATTCCAGATATAGTCTATTGAGAGACTTCAATAAAATAAATAACAACATACCATGATATATCTGTGTTACAGTACTGTCTACAAGTCATTCACCATCATCATATCATATTATACATATAATCTTCACCAACAACCATTATAATCAATATACTGAATGAATATCCTGCAAAGTTTTAATAAAACATAGTAGTAAATGACAAGATGCTTTACTGTCTCCTTAAACAGATATGCTACAGGGACCCATATTATCAAAGGTCTTACAACCAGTTCTAGTCCTAAATCCTTCTATTAAGTATCAGTAAGTGATCTGAACTATGTGCTGACCAATAAACAAATATTATAATATAGCAAAGGCCAGCTAATCTAGACCTCGACTGAGAGCATGTCAGATTAAAATCAAAGTACCGAAAGTACTGTTGGAAGGAATTTTTGAAAGATTTAAGAGTTCAAAGTTACTATTTCGATATTCATCATTATCTCTTTATCATTCATTGTCAACTATGTTTCATATTTCATTTCATATGCACATTATTCTACTGATCGAGGGGTTGTAGGTTCAATTCCCTGAAAGGTCATATTTTCGTGGAGCTTAGATATGAAATAATGTCTACGGTCATTCTCTCTTCCTACCACTGATTCTAAATCACGCAGGGCCGTAGTCAGTCACTAACAGCTAAATCCAGAGATTTAGCCTTTTCAGAAACAGTATGTGGACTGATCGCCGTACAGTATGTTGACTGATCGCCGTGATATAACCTATACAATGTCTAAGGGGTTAAGGCCACAACAAATTGATCATAATCATGTTCTATGGATTATGTCTAAAAGAATGGAGTTAGCGAGCAAAGAAATTGTTTTACCCATTTCTGGCATTTTGAGAAGCGAGCGAAAGGCGGAGAATGAGTATGTGATATTTTCATGAACATTAATGTACCAAATGTAAAAAAAACATCATAATGTGTAATTCAGAAAAGCATTATAAGTTACTTTTAGAGTTTAATTCATACTGGTCATTTATTCATCATATTGATGTGATACAATTAATCATGCACATTTAAAGAGAAAATATGTCGAAGTTTTCTTCCTTGAACTTTATCATTTTGATCTTGATATAGCTTTGATTATCTTGCAAGTTGTTGTTAAAAACATTACTTTTTGTTAGCATGCATGAATGCTTTTAATATGGTACAAACATCATAAATGATTGTATTTTGTCCAAATTGCATTTACTATCCAATTTCATTATGCTGCATAGCTAATACATTTAGTGAATTCATTCAATATTGACCTACAATAAAATACTTCATATATTTCTGTATAAATCAGATCTGCTTACATCATGGTGGAAAATCTACAACGGTCATTAAGTCAGTCATTCATAATTGTCCGTTTTTTCTCAACTGTCAAAGCTTGTATAATTTCACGGTGACTGAATGCATTGTTTTTTTTTTACTTGCGGCCTTATTTTTATTAGAAATATCTTGACTAAACCTTATCACACGGCATAAGTATCTTTACTCAATCATAATACACACTTTCGGAAACTCAAGGATGTATTACGACAATAATTTCAATAAACGCATTCACCGTGAAATTATTCATGCTTTGACAGTTGAGAAAAAAACGAACAATAGCACCTGGGACATCGCTCTATACTTCGTTCTCACAGTAAACTCCAGCTGTGAGTATCGTCTGCTAAGTAGTATATATTATATACAAGTGAGTGGTAGATAATATTGCGCAATAATACAAAATAACTATTCTCCGTACACAGTATGAATAGTGTTTGATTAATGTAAAGAAACATTAAATATCATAATTTCAAGTATTTCTTTGAATTATTTTTTTCCAATTCATCTACGTTTGATAGTATTCATATTAATCTTCTGCACTAGTTTCTTTGGCGTATTTACTCATTGTTAGGTGTTGTTCCTTCTTTTTCAAATTCCGGAGAGCGCTGACATAGAAAGGAATTTTTGAAAAAAATTCCTTCCAAAAATGAGTATGCAAGCAGAAAGTTTTAGCTAATGTTTTAAACAGATTAGATTCAGAATGAAGTCAAAGAGTAGGCTAGTTTCATTTCACATAGAGAGCTCATAAAACATATTTTCACAAATAGCATACTGTGGTTTGCCGAGTTCACAAGTTGAAATAATAAAATCTTTGCCAAAGTTCCTGAATATAGTGTTTCTTTTGTACTTAGTTCTGTGCATTGTTAGAGGTATTTTACACGAATTATAACCCAATGTCATTTCTTCTCCAAGATGATGCCAATTATTTTACAAGATGATGTCATTGAAGATGAAAACATATTATTATATTGTCACTACAATGAAAATTTAAAATTTATATTTTCATCAAATAACATCACGTTTCACCACAAATCATGAAAGAACAAGAGCTCCGCTGGGCGGGGCATTATACGCCCGTGTGCAGTCCATGCTGCGTTCTATCTCATATGAAGTCCCTGTGACCTTGATAAATGACCCCTGGATATCAGAATAGGTCCCATTCTTAACTGGAGGGCTATCCAAAGCAAAGATTTTGAGAACCTAGGTACAGTCATGGTTGAGTTATCACCGGCACAAAGTTTTCCCATACAAACTTCCAGTGACCTTGCCCTGGGGCCTCAGAACCAAAAGTTCTCACCTTTGACCCAAAGAGTATTGGTACATAAAATTTGGCGATATAAGATAAAGTTGGTTGTTGGACAAGGTTTTTCCTCATGATTTCCTTGTGACTTTGACCTTTGACCCAGGGGCCTAAAACCAAAGGGGCATATGCTAGACATTTAGGCTACCCTTAAATAAAATTCGGTGAACCTAGGTACAATCATTATTGAGTTATTGTCCAGTCTTCACGAATGAATTTTCGAAGCGCAAGACATTCGGTCTGGTAAACGCCAAAATTTTACCAGACCGAAAAGACTTTTACCGGACTGAAGGCTTACCAATCATATTTTGTTTTTATATGTTATTTTAGACTATACTGCTTATGTTTCTACCTTATATATGATATTATTGTATAATAAACATTGAATAAAGAATTGCTTGACTTACTTGCAACTGCAAGTTTTATGCTCGATTATGCATTTTTAGTAATATTGCTATTGAAATTTCCACCAGACAGTCGGTCTTGTGATCCGTATATTTTAACCGGACTGACAGTGTTTTAGACAGACTCGGTCTTCGGTCTGGTGGCTAAATTCGAAGACTGATTGTCCGGAAAATTTTCAATATAAATTAAGTCCCAGTGACTTTGACTTTAGACCCTAGGGTCTCCAAATCAAAAGGGAACATCCTCTACCAAAGAGCTATCAACACATTACTCCATGACAAATGGGCTGATCCACATAAAATTTGGTTAACCTAGGTACAAGCATTGTTTAGTTATTGTCCTGACAATGTTTTTCCATATGATGCACCTGTGACCTTGACCTTTGACCCAGGGGCCTCAAAACCAATAGGGAACATCCTTGACACATGGGCTACCCTCACATAAAATTTGGTGAACATATATTTTATGTTACTTATTAAATATAGCATTATTTCCATTGTTTGCCATTTTGACTTAATAACATATTGATTGAACATTTGAAGTCACTGCTTGGTAATTTGATATCTTCTGGTTGATGGTTTAAACTTGACCCAGGGGCCCCAAAACCAATAGGGAACATCCTTGACACATGGGCAACTCTCACATGAAATTTGGTGAACCTAGGTGCAGTCATTGTTGAGTTATTACCCAGACAATGTTTTTCAATATGATGCCCCAGTGACCTTGACCTTTGACCCAGGGGCCCCAAATCCAATACGGCAAATCCTTGACACATGGGCTACTCGCACATAAAATTTGGTGAACCTAGGTACATTAGTGATTCAGGTATTGTCTGGACAAAGTTTTTCCATATGATGCCTCTGTGACCTTGACCTTTGAACCTGGGGCCCAAAAACCTGTAGGTCACATCCTTGACGCAAAGGCTACCTTCACATGAAATTTTGTGAACCTAGGTACAGTCGTTGTTGAGTTATTACCCGGACAAGGTTTTTCAATATGATGCCCCTGTGACCTTGAACTTTGACCCAGGGGCCCCAAAACCAAAAAGGCATACCCTTGACACATGGGCTACTCCCACATAAAATTTGGTGAACCTAGGTACATTGGTGGTTCAGTTATTGTCTGGACAAAGTTTTTCCATATGATGCCTCTGTGACCTTGACCTTTGAACCTGGGGCCCCAAAACCTATAGGGAACATCCTTGACACAAAGGCTACCTTCACATAAAATTTTGTGAACCTAGGTACAGTTGTTGAGGAGTTATTGTCCGGACAAGGTTTTTCAATATGATGCCCCTGTGTCCTTGACCTTTGACCCAGGAGTCCCAAAACCAATAGGGCATATCCTTGACACAAGGGCTACCCTCACATAATATTTGGTGAACCTAAGTACATTGGTGGTTCAGTTATTGTCCGGACAAGTTTTTCATTGCTTGCCATTTTGACTTTATTAACATATGGCATATATAGAGATATATGAAAGGGGAAGTAATTCAAAGTCGAATGAAAAAAATTGAATTATCTCCACTTTACGCACAACTAGGCATCAATGTTTATCATCAGAAGGACTTTGAAGAAAACTGGCCAAGAAATGAGGGAGGAGTTGTTCGCACAAGGAAGACGGACGGACGGACAGACGAACAGACAGACGGACGGACGAGCGGCACCATAACATAATGCGACCCTTCGGGCGTATAAAAATGTTCTTTGCCCTGCGTTTTAGCCAATTCTTTTGCCATATAGATCTATGGTGGATAGTCACCTTATTCAGAGTTCCTAGAAAGGTTTGGATTTCTAGATTCAAGCATTTAATAACCAATACAGTATTTACAACATTCAGTGCCATTCATAATTTCAGTTACACTTTTTGTAAAATTAATGTATTAATAGTCCATAATTTTTACAAATACTTCAGAAATTAAAACATATCTTTAGATACATGTACTTAAAATGTTTGATTTTGTTTAACACCCTAGCAACACATCATATTCATAGGTTTAATCATGGTGGACAGCCCAACTACTCACTGTCCCTGGAAAGGCTTAATCTCTGGATTAAGCTGTAAACCAACTACTGAGCGTATACTTTTCTCAGTGACTGACTACTGCCCTACATAATTTTGCTCTGGACCATTCGCTACCAACTGCACTACTGTCCTGGGTTACTTGTTTAGTATAATACAGTACAACCTCTCTCCTACAACACCCAATGGGGGAGACTAATGCTACTGTTCAGAAGTTGTTGCTTAGGGCTCTACACCAGTATACGATATATATCGAATACCGGTATTGTAGGTTCGATAGATATATCGGAAAGAACGTTTCTGTATCGAACAAAATATCGACCAATGACGGTCATCCAAATAAAATCCAAAACCTGCAAACCAATTGATAGTTTTAATTGCCAAATCAACATTCTACTGCTTCCAGTTAGATATTGACTAATCTGTAAACGAACAACCTCATAATATTACATTCATTCAAACACAAACGTGTCACACGGTCATGTCATGTTTTGTTCTTTTCAATTAAGGGGAAGTAGTTGTTGCAGTTAGAATGTCCTTAATATGTATGTATGTTTTAATCAGTCCGGGAAATAACAAAAAGTATTTAGAATGTAGATCAATTCTATGAACCAGTAGTCACTCAAATTTACTAAATGTAAAGAGAACTTGATTGTACATAGGTGATATAATAATGTCATATAAATAGCTAAAGTTCTGAAAGAATATGTTTCCTTTTGCTGAATCTAGACCAGACTCATTGGATGCAATGATATTTTTTTTAAAAGTAAACGTCAAAGACTTCAACATTTAAGATATAAAAAGAAAGTGTATTTAATAGTATGGTGCTACTACAATTCAAACAAATGAGTAAACAACACTGTTTTGCTGTTATATAAAAAAAATGCTATTCATTATAAAATATCGAATATGATGTATCGAATATCGATACATTCTGACCGATATAGAGCCCTATTGTTGCTAAGCTGGTTTAAGTGTGAAGATGATACCTATAAAGAAATAAAATAGATGCAGTAAAAAAAAAATATTTCTTAAAGAAAATTTTATGTTCAAAGGGGGATAATTCTGAAAAATTTATAGTGGTTAATAATAAGGACCATATTTAAAGTTTGAAGTTGATACCTAAAGAAATAAAAAAAAGTTACAATAAAAAATATTTTACTGCACAAAAACTTTAATTAGAAATATGCACACAGACACTGACACTGGGGTGAGTAGGAGAGCTCACCATTTACTTTGTAAAGTCGAGCCAAAAACTAATTACCTTGTATGAATCATCAACTGAAGAATAGTACCACATAAATTTCCAATCTTGAGTGTTCTCTGTTTCAATGCTTCATGTTTTAAATGTTTCTAAAATAAAGTAAAAGTACATGGTCTTCATTAAATTGTGCTTGTCTCAATTTTAACGTTTTAAAAATGATTCTTATTAATATTGTCAAACAAGAGCTCCGCTGGGCGGGGCATTATACGCCCGAGAGCAGTCCTTGCTGTGTTCTATCTCATATGAAGTCCTTGTGACCTTGATAAATGACCCCTGGATATTAAAATAAGTCCCATCCTTAACTGGAGGGCTATCCAAAGCAAAGATTTTGAGAACCTAGGTACAGCCATGGTTGAGTTATCACTGGCGCAAAGTTTTCCCATACAAACTTCCAGTGACCTTGCCCTGGGGCCTCAGAACCATAAGTTCTCACCTTTGACCCAAAGAGTATTGGTACATAAAATTTGGAGATATAAGATAAAGTTGGTTATTGGACAAGGTTTTTCCTCATGATTTCCTTATGACTTAGACCTTTGACCCAGGGGCCTAAAACCAAAGGGGCATATGCTAGACATTTAGACTACCCTTAAATAAAATTTGGTGAACACAGGTACAATCATTATTGAGTTATTGTCCGGAAAATTTTCAATATAAAGTAAGTCCCAGTGACTTTGACTTAAGACTCTTGGGTCTCCAAATCAAAAGGCAACATCTGCTACCAAAGAGCTATCAACAAATTACTCCATGACAAATGGGCTGATCCACATAAAATTTGGTTAACCTAGGTACAAACATTGTTTAGTTATTGTCCTGACAATGTTTCTCCATATGATGCCCCTGTGACCTTGACCTTTGACCCAGGGGCCTCAAAACCAATAGGGCAAATCCTTGACACATGGGCTACTTGCACATAAAATTTGGTGAACCTAGGTACATAAGTGGTTCAGGTATTGTCTGGACAAAGTTTTTCCATATAATGCCTCTGTGACCTTGACCTTTGAACACGTAGGTCACATCCTTGACACAAGGGCTACCATCACATAAAAAATTTTGTGAACCTAGGTACAGCTGTTGTTGAGTTATTACCCGGACAAGGTTTTAAATATGATGCCCCTGTGACCTTGACCTTTGACCCAGGGGCCCCAAAACCAATAAGGCATACCCTTGATACATGGGCTACTCGCAAATAAAATTTGGTGAACCTAGGTACATTGGTGGTTCAGTTATTGACTGGACAAAGTTTTTCCATATGATGCCTCTGTGACCTTGACCTTTGAACCTGGGGCCCCAAAACCAATAGGGAACATCCTTGACACAAAGGCTACCTTCACATAAAATTTTGTGAACCTAGGTTCAGTCGTTGAGGAGTTATTGTCTGGACAAGGTTTTTCGATATGATGCCCCTGTGACCTTGACCTTTAACCCAGGGGCCCCAAAACCAATAGGGCATATCCTTGACACAAGGGCTACCCTCACATAATATTTGGTGAACCTAGGTACATTGGTGGTTCAGTAATTGTCAGGACAAGTTTTTCATTGTTTGCCATTTTGACTTTATTAACATATGGCATATATAGAGATATATGAAAGGGGAAGTAATTCAAAGTCGAATGAAAAAAATTGAATTATCTCCACTTTATGCACAACTAGACATCAATGTTTATCATCAGAGGGAGTTTGAAGAAAATTGGCCAAAAAATGAGGGAGGAGTTGTCTGCACAAGGAAGACGGACGGACGGACGGACGGACAGACGGACGGACAGACGGACGGACGAGCGGCGCCATAACATAATACGACCCTTCGGGCGTATAAACACATGTTAGATTATGATGTTTTTGAATATACTAATACATTTTTAATGCCTAGCCCCTTAGCTTGGTAGGTAGCACACAAGTCTACTGATTTAGGTGACATAGGTTCGATTCCTGGGGGGCATACTTTCGTGGAGTTTGGTCATAAAATAATTTCTTCAGCCATTCTCCCTCCAACCACTGATTCTAAATCATGTAGGACAGTAGTCAGTCACTGACTAAATTCGCCTAGTAGTTGATCAACAGCTAAATCCAGAGATCTAACCTTTCCATGAACAAAAAAACAAAACAAAGAAAACATTTAATAATTATATTTTAGAGCATTTTTACTATGAATTTGAGGTTTTTACTTGTTTAATAATGAACACATTATTATGCCAACTTGAAAAAACAACCAGAAAAAATGGCGTATCTTTGTTACACAGTTTCTAAAAAATGATGTCACACCCATAAGCCCCAGTCTCATTCCATGTCACATATGTGGTAATTAGTTTCACAACTAACATACAGTCTAAAATAAACTTCAAATTATGTTTATAAAAGATGAAACTAAATGTGTTAGCCATATTTTTTCAATAACTAATAGAAGAAAATATGAAATAAAATAAATGTGTTAAGAAACTTTTAGACCCCAATGTATGTGAATTACCAGAAAAACAAACATTATACATCGTAAGTGTGGGATCAAGACACCTCAACAACATGACATCTCAACCCAGGGCAACTCAACAGTTAGGAGATCTTGACCCGCAAGTGAAGACAACTCAACCCATGGACAAATCAACCTGGCCAAAAAAACAACTCGACATGTATCCTATATATTACTTTCATTATTCAAGTAAAAAGTATTTTTAAAAAACTAAAATTGATTTTGAAAGTAAGTTTATGACGTATGGAAGAATTTTTTTAATATAATATATAGTTTTTTTTAGAATATTCTTTAAAATGATGATTGCGTAAAAATAGTGCAATTATTTATAATTTTATGCATTCAAATATTTTTTTCAAAGTGGTTCAATTTTACTTTTTATTGCCGAAGTGTAAAGAAAGTTGTATTTGGCGCGATATGACTTTTCTGTGTTGGTGCACTGTAAAACCAAAACAAACAAACATAAAGAAAGTAATAAATGAATTATAAATTGTAAATAAACTTATAAATATTTTAACACACTTTAAATAAGGCTACTTTAAATTTCATTCAAACAAGCAACAGTTTTCAAACAAATAGCTATATATATATATATATATATATATATATATATATATATATATATATATATATATATTGTAATAAGATAACAGGTTTTCAGTTTCTGAAAAATACAAGCTTTTTAGACATCATTTTGAGAAAATGTAACTGAATGAAAATAAATGTAAATTTGGGATTGAAAAAAATTCAATTTTGCCTTTCTTGAACCTTTGTAATATCAATTAAATTGTCAGTTGATGATTAAAATAATGAAACAATGTACCGGGTAAATTATATTCCAATCTTAACTCAATTGAGAATAAAATTATTTATGCTGAAATTGAAGAAAAACATTTCAAGTGTGCTCAACTACACTGCTGCTAGTCTGGATTACCTGCCCCTTATCACTATGGTAATCGGGTCAGGCAAACCACAATAATGATCACCCCCTCAGTTATTATTCAGGTACCAAATTTTTGTTTACATTTTCTTAATCGTGCATAATCATGTGCTGACTATAGTAACTTTAATAGAAGTTTGGTACTATAAAGGTCATTGGATTTTGATTTTTTTTAATTACATGTATATTTAGCGAAATATTCACAAAAATCATGTCAAGAATCAGGGATTTTATATAAAATCCCTGCTAAAAGTGAACACAATTTGGGTGTGGATTAATCTGGTTTAAATTTAGGATACTTTATTTAGCATAAACATCTACTGTAATTCTTGTACAATGATCCTTTGATTTAAACCCGTGTAGGGATAAAATTTAATGTTAATTTGAAAACATAATTATCCAATACCCAATTAATTACATAGGACGCGGCCATTATCATGCTTTGCCTGACATACTATTACCAGTCAAAGTTTGACTGGGAACCAGACAACACTGCTGCTTGATAGCACAAAGATTTTGATGATGCCATTGTGATGAAAATTGTTACGTGAATGACTAGATTATTAATTTTCTTTTTTTCGACTCAATTTAAATGGTTTCAAAGATAAAGCTACATCACACCTACTACTGTATTGATTCCAGAAAGGGAAATAACCACTGCAGAGAGCTAGTCAAATATTTATTTGTATAGGAAATCTTAAAAATCTAAAGATGGTATTCTAGTTAGTAAAAGTGGATCAGAGTAAATGACTTTGAATGACATGTACAAATAGATATTGTTTGTTACTGTACAAACAGTTGAAGTAGAATAAATGTGCATGATAACTAACTTTGAACCTGGGGTCACTTAACGTTTCTAAGAATGATTCCTTTAGCATTTGGTAACAGGAGTCAAAGGTCTTTACTTATGTAACAGGGTGATTATTTTATATCATATATTACATTACATTTCATAGTTTAAGGGAGACAACTCAAAAACCTAAATTCATTGATTATATACTGGTTATTTCCCTTTATACATTTATACTTATATACTAAGTATGTTTTTATAAAGCCTGATTAAATTTTATGTGGCGGGAAAATATCATGCTTTTCCAGTGAGTTTTAATTATAATTAGATAGAATAAACTGGTTTAGACCTATTTTTATTCACTGACCACTCCTTTTCATAAAATCAAGTCAGATGTAAGCTAGAGCTCGTAGAGATCAGACCAGAAATAGAATTTAGATATTTTATTTATTTACACTTGAATCAGATATATTTTGTCAAAAGGTAAGTACAGTTTTATCATTATGTTTCTAAACTTTTGTATTTTTGAAGATTAGATTTCGTAATAAAATATAGTTTATTTTGAGAATCTTGAGATGCATTTATTAACTTGCGATATTTTTACTTCAACAGAAATGTAATAACTTACGTGAACCATATTGTCTAAAGTAAGGTCTATTTAATATAAAGTAGTAACAAATTTTGTTTAATCTTGCATGAACTGATAATTCACAGAACCTGTACTTTACATGTCACTTTTAATTTGCAGATTTTATGACTTATTGCATGACACTCAGTGTGCAAGATGACTTGGTGAGAAAGAAATACATTTGTAAACGTCTTATCCATAATCGGTAGGTTTTTTTTGTGATTATTATTATGTGATTATGTAATTCTATATTGTAACTATATTTTTAAATATGTTTGTAATTTATTATTTGTTTAGTAATATGATTTGAAAAGATTAATTGGGTTGTCACTATTTAAATATGAATTTAGAGGTATTACGCCTTTATTGAACAACAGCATTAGATTTTATATGTTCAAATTATTAATTTACTTAGCATTCCTTATATTTATACTTTCAGGACGTTAAAATTTCATAACATTCATAGACATCGAATTTATAGATTACATCATATTATTTAACATCAAAATAAAATTGGAGAAGAGTTACTTCCCTTGTTTGTTTCTTCAATGAACCCACATCCAACCAACCCTAGATTTAGGACAAGGTTACACTTAATTATACAGAAAGAAAATATTCAAATCCTATTAAATAACTACATTTACAACCTAAACAAATTCAGTGCTTTCATGTTTTGTTTTATATGAATCTTTTAATGGGTACAGTGAAAATATAGTGAGAGTTTAAGCCTGTACATGTATAGTGTTTACATTGCCCAAATAGTTCTTTTATAAGGGTAAGCAGCACTTCAAAAAACAGCCATAAAAATTTTGATATTGGCTGTGATTGTAGTCCTATATATAAGACCCTCCGTAACTCATTTGACATTGGGACATTATTCTGTTACGGCAGGGTCTTATCGGCTTCCGTATATATTGATGTAGCAAAACGTGCACAAATTTAAGTGTGCGATTTAAACGAGTGTAATTCGTTATTATTACGCAATTTTCTTAACAAACTCTATTAGACCGCTAGTATATACAATAATTAATCACATTATAATATAAGAATTACAATAGGTCACCTCAGATAATAGAAATATTCCATTGTTTCCGTTAAGTCCAAAAAATCCTGTCTTTCATTTTAATAACAACGCTAAATTCCAGTCACACGGTATCATTTCCCGGATCGTTACTAATAAACGCCAAATTAGACGTACCAAATCCGGATGACAAATTTTATTATTTTTAATTTTCGGGAGACGAAAAATGTAGCTTAATGTTACTATTATTGTGTTAATTAAATTGTTAGAGAGTAATTTTGTTTCAACGACGATGGAAAAAATGTTTAGTATAATGTTTTGAATTTGTAATCCGGATTCGAAACGGATTGTGTGGCGTTTATCATGACCAATCCGGTATCGGTTACGGCCTAGCCGGACTTTAGTGTTAGAAGTATTCAAAACGAAAGTTTGGATTTTTGAGTTACGGAAACAATGGATTAATTCTACAAAATAAGGTTGGTTATTTATATCTTATGTTATAATATGTTAGATAAATGTGTCTTTTAGTGTTAGGAATGGGTAAAACAAAATTATTTTCGAAAAATATTGAATTATGCTCGCTTTTGTCGCGCAAGGGAATCCCTGCGCATTTTGCTACATCAACCTGTATGGAAGTCAACAGCATCCAAATGAAAAATAAGTTACGGAGGGTTTTATATATAGGATTACTGTGATTGGTGATGGAAATCATTAATTTGTTTTGCATTTTGTTCTTGACGACTTTTCTTTTTAACAAACACTTCCTTTGAAAACAAGAATGTTGTACACTGTGATCTCACAAAGTATTAACTTGTTCTGTGTACATAATTTTGCATAATATGCAATTTGAATGACACAATTTTCATGATAAAATCTGTATAATGTTGATTACGTGTTGTCTCATAATTGAATGATCATAAAATTATATCTTCATAAAATAGTATGTTGATGAACAATACAAAACTGTCATAAATAATCCCTTATCAGCCTTACATTGTTATTTTATAAATATGTTACATACACATTTTTCAATGTATGTACCACAGTTGAAAACTAAAGGCTGAATATTGTTGATGCTAAAAGAATATCTTCAGGACATTCTTTTAATTTGAAAATATCATGGACTTGTTTTAATGTTATATTGAAGACTTGAAGGGCAAAATAAGTATCTTCATTTTGGTTGCTTGAAAACAGTCTATGTCATATGATATACTTTAAAAACTGTTATTTTTTTCGAATCTTATAATTACTTATTTTGCAGTGAACGTTTTGCAAACTGAAGTGGCCTGTAGTATCATGACATATTTGAACTGATTTTGTATTTTAAAGTAAAACATTAGGAAGTGCTATTTTAGAAAAATCCAAAATTAAAAAATGATGCAAGGATTATCAATTGTTACTAAAATGAACCAATTAAGCATCTACAATCATCTAGAAATAATACTATTGAGATAAATTATCAAAACTATTGACATATTAGTTATAATTCTAACATCAATCTCTTCTCATATGGAGTAATACCCTAAACAATTAATCACATTGCCTCAATTTTGACCCCATTTTATATGTTATTTATTAAAACTAAACCTGTCAATTTACATTTCTAAACAGATAAAGTTTGAAAAACAAGTAAATCTGTGAGCTAATGCTCACTAGTGATACCCCCGCAGTGAGAAATATGACTATCATAATGTAACTTTCATTTAACAAAATCTAAAAATATGCGACAAACAGGAAGTAGATGAGCAAGGAGCATGATATCGCTTTACACCACATGGGACTATGGGATGAAGCAATATGCAAAGTATTAGGCTGCTGCATGTTATAGTTGCTGAGAAAACTGCGATGGAAATTTTGTAACTGACGCACGCAAGCACGCATGAACGCACGCACGCATGGACAAGGGTAAAACAGTATACCCCCCTCTTCTTCGAAGCGGGGGTATAATTATATATTTTAAGCTTTAGGATTGAACTCTTAGTACTTTTTAAATAAATCAAAAAAGAACAACAAAATTGTACCATTTAAATGGGGTGTTAAAAACTGATGAATGCGAAAGAGCTCTATGTGCAGTGGGTTTTAAAATGTTCTTCAAAACTTCAAATTCAAGTCATTAAAGAAATGTTCTTGGTATCATATACGTTGATAAAAAACAAATTTTATTTTAAACATCTTTTTACCAAAGAATCAGAACTTTAAATATCTGAAAACATGAACATAGAGCTATAAATCAAAGTTATATCATACTAAACATGACTTAATTGACTACCTTATCCCTCAAAATTAAAGCAAAATTATTAGTTTTTGAAAAATAATTCAGTTTTTTGTCTCTCCTGTAAAATTTTGGAAAATGCATTTAGAGCACTTTCGCTCTGACCCCTCGATATATTGTTCGTTTTTTCTAAACTGTCAAAGTTTGAATAATTACACAGAGAATGATTAGAAACAATCTCAATATCTCGAGTGTGAGACAAAGAGCCGAAGACACCGTGTTTTATTCATGTTTTGACAGTTGAGAAAAAACGAACAATATATTATATGCAATACATATAACACAATTGACAACATTTTGTGCCATCTTCATTTTCAGAGCTAATCTCATTTAAAAAATACCTCTAAGTAAATGTATTTCATTCACAAATATGTTTCATACACAATAAAGTTACATATACATGTTCATATACAGTTTCATCTCAATTATCCGAAATCAGATCTAACGAATGTCATGGTTTATTGGACGTAGGTGTTTGGTACCAAGCATTTGGCAATATAAAGTATCGTATCATATATAATCATATTGTCTCCTTTTGTACATTATGTATTGATATGTATCGTATCATGGGATGGCCGTATCGTCTGATCCCTAGTTATTGTATACTATGTAACAATAGACCCTGAAGACAAGATGTAGTATTTTCTTGAAGACATAACAATTAGAGATTATTATATTTTGGGGATTATTGCCATAGTAACAAATTGTATAGGTCATATCACCACAGTCAGTCAACCTAATCAGTAATCACCATTCCTGGAAAGGCTAAATCTCTGTATATAGCAGTAGTTACTAAGCACATACTTCATACAGTGACTGACAACTGCCCTACATGATTAAGAATCAGTGGTAAGAGGAGAATGACCGTAGATATAATTGCATGACCTAACTCAACAAAAAGTATGCCCCATTTGGGAATAGAACCCACAACCCCTCAACTAGTAGACTTATGTGCTACCAACTGAGTTAGCCGGTCAGCTAGAGAATTTTTTAATGTGATCAATGGACAAAGAACATAAAATAATTCAACTTACCAAGGTATGGATGACAATAAGAGCCATTAGTTTTATGTTTGATAGACAACATACAGTACAAATCAATCAAGAAGTCAATAGTTCTACGTTTGGTAGACATCGTACCATATAATGAAGTCTGTGAGATATGAAATAAATAAAAAACTAAATGGTTACAATAATTGATCTGTTTTAAAGAGTAAGGTTTGTTGACACAAAATAAGGTAATTTTACAGCATCCAGCGCACCTACCCCTCTTCATGGCCGGCAAATTCTCCATACACCTTAATAATGGAGGAAAATTGACATTATTGTCATGGAAGGGTTTAACCTGCCCAGGTGGGATTGCCTACAAATACTACTGACAGGGTAATTTCTATTTCAAACTCAAAGAATTTAATTTTTATTTATTTATTTATTGGAGTTAACGCCGTATCAACACAATTTAGGTCATTTCACGGCGTCCAGCGCACCTAACCTAGCTTTCCTGGACCATTGTCTATAACCAGTACTCACCTACCCTTCCACAAGGCCGGAAACTACTCCATATTATCTAACCAATGGAGAAAAAATCGACATTATTGTCAAATTTTCATGAAAGGGTATAACCTCCCGGGTGGGATTCGAACCCGCACCCCTTCGGGCACGAGTATCCAAATCCCAGCGCGCTACCAACTGCGCTATCGACCCGGGTTTTCAAAGAATTTAAAGCATTTCTTAAAATCATTGTTGCAGTATGTCTGAATATTAGGTTATCAGCACAACACACATGAGATTTTACAATCTTATTTCGTTCTTAACCTTTTATGGATTTTGTAGACTGAACCATGTTTTACATATTTCTTATCATTGTTTATCAATTAGGACTACCTATACAAAATATTATTTTATGCTTAATTAACTATGTACTATGTATGATTATGTATTTTGCCTGATCAATGTAAATTTACAATTATTGTAAAGTACTTTTGAACATATGAATTTATGAAAAGAGTGCTAAATAAATATGATAGATATTATAATAATAATAAAGATAAAATAGATACTTTGTCAATTAAACATTAAAACAAATAGGCTCAGTAGTATCGTTGTGTTATTTTGTGATTTTACAACAAAGACAAAAACAGACAGTAACATTGATGGGTAAAATAATCATGCATAAAGTGCTCAGGTTAATATTATTGGACAATGTACTACAATTCCTCCTTTTATATAATTGAGTGTATGACCTAGCATAAGCGAGAAACATAATTTACGTTCTTTTAAGGTAGAATTACCATAGTGCAATATTTTCTATCATTAATGGTTTTTTTTAAATCATGACAAGTTTTTACAAAACATAATATTTTTCATTAATTACATTATATCAATAATTTTGCATGGATTTGATTAGAAAACAAAATTCTGTTGCAAAATAATTAAAAATTATTTTAATGGAAGTGAGTAATTATCTCCCTTTGATATGAAAATGGTGTAATTTTTAATTGGTCTATAAAGTTTGTTTTTTCTCAACAGTCAAAGTTTGAATAATTTCATGGTGATTGAATACAAACTAATGCAATATCACGAGTGTTAGAAAAGAACACGAAGTCACCGTGAAATTATTCATGTTTTGACAGTTGACAATAAATGAACTATACCAAATAATTTTTCATAAAATTTATAAATCTGACATGGTAAAAACATTAGAAAAATAATGTATAATAAGATATCAGTTTTATCAGAAAATTTCTGTAGTTGAAAACAAAGTTTCTGTGTTTATAAACACAGTATTGTATTAGGACACCAAAGGGGACAACTATTGTGAAGTAATATCATTCAGAACTCCTCGGCTATTAACTACAAATAACCTTAGACATATTTAGATGCTGTTTTAAAACTACCTTTGTGTCAAATGTCTAATCAGGATATAAAGTGTTGAAGTAAACAATTCCACAATCATTTACACAATAAATAGTGTTTTGTTTGCTTAAATTAATGTTAGCTACTGTAATGTATTTGACTGAATCAGATTTATTTGCACTAGTATAATTCATTGGTTTAGATCTCCATGCAAGATAATTATGAATTTACAAAATACTTCTGCCCTCAGTACAGTAGCAAGTGGCCAAGCAATAAGGCCAGTTTGGAAGTAACCTTTGGAAAGTTAGCTCAGTGAATATGAGCGACTAATCACTTTGACGTCTGCTAAACTTGTAAGGGTTGTTTCCCTTTAATCATAAATCAGTTAAAAAACTTATTCTATTATTTCCTTCTAAATAGTTAACAATACAGAGATAAAATGTTGAATTACCTTACAATGTTGACAGAACACAACCAATGGTGTTAAAGAATGGTGAAATTCTGTAAATATTTGAATCTCATCTCTAGCACCATGCTGGAAAAATAAGAACATAGGGTCAAAACATTTTGTTAACAAAATAAACATTGAATAAACATTTGTTTATATCAAGGGCACTATTGGCCATGGTAACCAATTTTAGAATTAACTATTTTCCCGTTTTCACATATCCACCATGGGAAGCCCATGTGATTTCATCCTGGCATCTTTTGAAAGTTAAATAAAAAAACTGTGTTTTAAAGTCTGCTTCCATATACATGTTCAGCCAACTTTATAATCTTGTACGATAACTCCTGATCACTGAAATCACCCTCAGGCAGGGGATCGCTCACAGTACACATTAACACCTGGGTGGAGTGGAACAATTGCAGGCTGACAACCATCAACTGATAAAAAATATAGGAATTTATACAGGAATTTATTTTCAAAATATAGGAACTTTTAGAGATATCTGAGTAAAAATATAGGAACTTTTGAGTTATATTCCAATATGGTAAGGCTCCTATGCCAAGACTCACACTGCTAAAAGACTGCAAAATAAGTGCTGAACTGATACAAAATATAGTTACCAGTATATAGTATTTCAAAATACATGTACTTTATTGAAATAAACTAAGCCTATCACTGGATGTAATGATGTACCTCCCAACGGGATTTGTAAAAAAGTTTGAATCAAATCTGTACAACATGTGCTGAGAAAATGAGCAGACAAGATTTTTTATTTGGAAGGGAAATAAATATATCAACAAGTAAATCTGTAAGCTAATGCTCACTAGTGATACCCCCGCAAAAATCTAAAAGTATGCGACAAACAGGAAGTAGATGAGCAAGGAGCATGAAATCGCTTTACACCACATGGGACTATGGGATGAAGCAATATGCAAAGTATTAGGCTGCTGCATGTTATAGTTGCTGAGAAAACTGCGACGGAAATTTTGTAACGGACGGACGGACAGACTCACGGACGGACAAGGGTAAAACAGTATACCCCCCTCTTCTTCGAAGCGGGGGTATAAAAATCGATTGACTATCACCAAAATGGAATATGCACATGCCTGCTTTTTACCTAGTCTATGTGAGAAGTTGGAATCCAATCTGTACAATAGGTGTTCACTTACAATACAATTAATTACATTAAGTAAATTGCTATAATTTTCCAGTTTGGACAATTATTCTATCATTATATATTTTGTTCATTATTCATACAATGGCAATAGAATTTATAATTGTACATTTTGCAGCAAATGTAAATTCTGTCAGTTTCAGTCTAAAAGTTTAAGATAATTTTGTAATTTCATATACATAAGAAAAATGTACCAAATTGAAAAAGCAAAATTAAAAACCGTTGAACAATTAGTTTACTGCTTTTATTACATTTTGAAATACATATACTATTCAGTAAAATGTAAATTGTGAATATGAGAAGGAATTTTTACTGTATAAACTGTCTTTAGACCCAGGGCTCAACATATCCACTTGTCTGTTCGTAATAGACTATATCCGGAATTCAAATATTTGGGTTTTTCCATGTAGGTACAAACAAACTTTCACTGTTGCAATGAAAACACGTGTACAAAGAACAATAGGATTTAATCCATATTTCGTGATTTTCATCAATAATGTGTAACAAACTTTGTTTGTACCTACATCGCACGGACGGAAAAACCCACAAATTTGAGTTCCGAATTAAGTCTATTAAATTAACAAAAAATTAACCCAGGATAAGTTGATCTTCTGGCAGGGCTTGTCCTGCAGATTGAGTGAAACTTCTAGCCATAATAATCAAATAATCAGTTTTAAATACATAGTCTTATCGAAACAACAAATTAAGCAAATTTCATTTCTTGAGATATGAAAACATTGATTAGATTTGCTTTCTATTCCTAGAAATGGGCGTCATACACAAAAAATAACATGTTTGTTATTGCTTCATATAAGTTCACAATTAATTGCACTTATCTTCAGTAAAGTACAGGACAAGTTCAAATTGCAGTAGGATGAGTGAAAATTCCAAGCTGCTCATCCTGCAGGACGAGTTGGTTCCAAAATATTTGTCTAGACCTGTATATAACAGAGAAATAAAGTACCTGTATCTGTATCTGTTTCGTTGTAGAATCCAATTATGGCTTTTAATCTGGCTTTTTAACCTGTTCTGTAGTTATAGTTCTGGTGATGGAGGTCTGAAGAATAATGATCCATTATTTTATAGTCATAACCATTCATATCTTTATTAAATAGTAACTACATTCTAGTTCTGAAATAACCAAGGGACATTACTATAAATGTATAAATTAGAAATAACAAAGGGAGATAACTATCAATGTACAGTTCATTTGGAACTACCTCAGCGTAAACTAATCCAGAGATTTAGCCCTTCCAGGAACAGAGAGTAGGTTGGCTGACCGCTGTGATATTACCTATACAATGTGTTGCTACGGTGTTAAACCTTCAAATTCTGCCAGGAAATAATCCTTGTTTATATTTCATAAATATTTTTAACAACATGCACTATTATTAGACAACATTAAACATGCACTTCATTAGTACCCATTTAAGACTTAGTTTGTACACATTCGTCAAGTTTTCGTCGCTTTAATGAGTGACACTGTAAGATATAGATGGAAAAGGAAAGACTATTATAATTATCAAACGGTTTGTAGCGCAGGCCTCTAGTACTGATTTGTCAATCGAAATACCACGGGTTCGATTCCTGCACAGGTTTTTTTTGTAATTCGCCGACACCAGTAATTATTAGCAACACTGTGACTTACTTATTACAATTAGCTGATTGACTGAATATCAATTATGTATCATTTCATGACATTTGTTGTCTCTTTATCATCATATTTTTTCTTTATTCATATTTTTATAATAATTTTGTGACATGGTTAAAGACTGAAGGACTTTAATAAATGAAAATGCTCATTATGACAGGTATTTAAAAAAAAAAACAACAACAACATGGAATCTGTGCGCCTACATGTACACAAGTATTTATAAAGCATGAACCGATCACATTTAAATTGCAAAACAGGGTTTTATGCCTCTTTGTGTCATATTAATAAACCTTCAAGTAATATATTCGTGAATTTACAGAGATTTCATACGGAAATTCATGACTATGCATACAGTGCATGTTTAATGTTGTAAACTAATAACTTACCTTTAGAATCAATACAGAATAAAAAGATAGGTTTAATAACTCAAATAACGTAAATATACTAAGGGTTGAGTGGTTCACATGTTTAGTTTTCTCTATAGTGCGACAATTTTAACCTGAGCTTGAACTACTTTATAATAATAATTACACATTTCACTAAAGCCTACAATTAATGGCGCGTTTCCTTATGCGTGTAAATTATTGTACACATGTTTATAATGATCTCTGTGACTATAAATCAATTTTGTAAAATGGCATGTCATTGTACTTTAAATTTTGAACACATTCTTTGATGGAGAAACATGTAAGTCCACAATATTGTGGCACTGTTTCAATGCATTTATTCAAATGAAAACAAAATTAATAGTTGAATTCGTGTATTTTGCATGTGACTTACAGCCAAAGACAACAAGAGCTCCGCTGGGCGGGGCATTATACGCCCGTGTGCAGTCCATGCTGTGTTCTATCTCATATAAAGTCCCTGTGACCTTGACCAATGACCCCGGGATCTCAGAATAGGTCCCATTCTTAACAGGAGGGCTATCCAAAGCAAAGATTTTGAGAACCTAGGTACAGCCATGGTTGATTTATCACCGACACAAAGTTTTCCCATACAAACTTCCAGTGACCTTGACCCTGGGGCCTCAGAACCAAAAGTTCTCGCCCTTGACCCAAAGAGTATTGATACATAAAATTTGGTGATCTTAGGTAAAGTTGGTTGTTGGACAAGGTTTTTCCTCATGATTTTTCTTTTGACTTTAACCTTTAACCCAGGGACCTAAAACCAAAGGGGCATATGCTAGACATTAAGGCTACCCTTAAATAAGATTTGAAAAACCTACAATGTAGGTACAATTATTATTGAGTTACTGTCCGGAAAATGTTTCAATATGAATTAAGTCCCTGTGACCTTGACTTTTGTCCCTGGGGTTTCCAAATCAAAAGAGAACATCAAATACCAAAGAGCTATCAACACATTACATCTTGACAAATGGGCTGATCCACATAAAATTTGGTTAACCAAGGTACAATTATTGTTTAGTTATTGTCCGGACAAGGATTGTCCATATGATGCCACTGTGACCTAAATCTTTGACCCAGTTTTGACCCAAAACCAATTGGGAACATCCTTAACACATGGGCTACCCTCACATAAAATTTGGTGAACTAAATTCATTTTACTTATTAAATATAGCATTATTTCCATGGTTTGCCATTTTGACTTTGTTAACATATTGATTGAACATTTGAAGTCTCTGCTTGGTAATTTGGTATCTTCTGGCTGAAGGTTTAAACTTGACCCTGTTTCCCCAAAACTGATAAGGCACATCTTTGACACATGGGCTACTCTCACATGAAATTTGGTGAACTAAATTCATTTTACTTATTAAATATAGCATTATTTCCATGGTTTGCCATTTTGATTTTGTTAACATATTGATTGAACATTTGAAGTCACTGCTTGGTAATTTGATATCTTCTGGATGATGGTTTAAACTTAATCTAGGGGGCCCAAAACCAATAGGGAACATTCTTGACACATGGGCTACTCTCACATGAAATTTGGTGAACTTAGGTGCAGTCATTGTTGATTTACTACACGGACAATGTTTTTCAATATGATGCCCCTGTGACCTTGACCTTTGACCCAGGGGCCCCAAAACCAATAGGACATAACCATGACACATGGGCTACTCTCACATAAAATTTAATGAACCTAGGTACATTGGTTGTTCAGTTATTGTCTGGACAAGTGTTTCATTGTTTGCCATTTTGACTTCATTAACATATTGATAGAACATTTGAAGTCACTGCTTGGTAATTTGATATCTTCTGGTTGAAGGTTTAAACTTGACCCTGTTTCCCAAATACTGATAAGGCACATCCTTGACACATGGGCTACTCTCACATGAAATTTGGTGAACGTAGGTACAGTCATTGTTGAGTAATTACCCTGACAATGTTTTTCAATATGATGCCCCTGTGACCTTGACCTTTGACCCAGGGGCCCCAAAACCAATAGAGCATAACCTTGACACTTCCGCTACTCTCACGTAAAATTTAGTGAACCTAGGTACATTGGTTGTTCAGTTATTGTCTGGACAAGGTTTTTCCATATGATGCCTCTGTGACCTTGACCTTTGGGTCTGGGGCCCAAAAACCTATTGGGAACATCCTTGACACAAGGGCTACATTCACATAAAATTTTGTGAACCTAGGTACAGTCGTTGATGAGTAATTGTCCAAACAAGATTTTTTAATATGAGGCCCCTGTGACCTTGACCTTTGACCCAGGAGCCCCAAAACCAATAGGACATATCCTTGACACAAGGGCTACCCTGACATAGAATTTGATGAACCTAGGTACATTGGTGGTTCAGTAATTGTCTGGACAAGTGTTTCATTGTTTGCCATTTTGACTTCATTAACATATTGATAGAACATTTGAAGTCACTGCTTGGTAATTTGATATCTTCTGGTTGAAGGTTTAAACTTGACCCTGTTTCCCTAAAACTGATAAGACACATCCTCGACACATGGGCTACTCTCACATGAAATTTGGTGAACTCAGGTGCAGTCATTGTTGATTTACTACAGGGACAATGTTTTTCAATATGATGCCCCTGTGACCTTGACCTTTGACCCAGGGGCCCCAAAACCAATAGGGCATAACTTTGACACATGGGCTACTCTCACATAAAATTTAGTTAACCTAGGTACATTGGTGGTTCAGTTATTGTCTGGACAAGGTTTTTCCATATGATGTCTTTGTGACCTTGACCTTTGACCCAGGGGCCCAGAAACATATTGGGAACATCCTTGACACAAGGGCTACATTCACATAAAATTTTGTGAACTTAGGTACAGTTGTTGATGAGTTATTGTCCAAACAAGGTTTTTCAATATGATGCCCCTGTGACCTTGACCTTTGACCCAGGAGCCCCAAAACCAATAGGGCATAACCTTTACCCAAGGGCTACCCTCACATAAAATTTGGAGAACCTAGGTACATTGGTGGTTCAGTTATTGTCTGGACAAGTGTTTCATTGTTTGCCATTTTGACTTTATAAACATATTGATAGAACATTTGAAGTCACAGCTTGGTAATTTGATATCTTCTGGTTTAAGATTTAAATTTAACCCTGTTTTCCCAAAACTGATAAGGTACATCCTTGACACATGGGCTACTCTCACATGAAATTTGGTGAACCTAGGTACAGTCATTAGTGAGTTATTACCCGGACAATGTTTTTCAATTTGATGCCACTGTGACCTTGACCTTTGACCCAGGGGCCCCAAAATCAATAGTGCATATCCTTGACACATGGGCTACTCTCACATGAAATTTGGTGAACCTAGGTACATTGGTGTTTCATTTATTGTCTGGACAAAGTTTTTCCATATAATGCCCCTGGGACCTTGACCTTTGAACCTGGGGCCCCATAAACCTGTAGGGCACATCTTTGACACATGGGCTACTCTTACATAAAATTTGGTGAACCTAGGTACAGGCGTTGTTGAGTTATGGTCCGGACAAGGTTTTTCAATTTGATGTCCCTGTGACCTTGACCTTTGACCCAGGGGCCCCAAAACCGATTGGGAATATCCTTGACACATGGGCTTCTCTCACATAAAATTTGGTGATCCTAGGTAGATTGGTTGTTAAGTTATTGTCAGGACAAGTTTTTTTCCCATATGATGCCACTGTGACCTTGACCTTTGACGCAGGGGCCCCAAAACCAATAGGGAACATCTTTGACACATGGGCTACTCTTACATTAAATTTGGTGAACTTAGGTACATTGGTGGTTCAGATATTGTCCGGACAAGTTTTACCTATTTTAAGTCCCAGTGACCTTGACCTTTAACCCTGGGGTCTCAAAATCAATAGGGAACCTCCTCCACCCAAGGGCTATCAACACATAAAATTTGAGGAACCTAGGTTCATCCTTTCTTGAGTTATCATCCGGACAAGCAATTGTCCACGGACGGACAGACGGACAACAGCATAACATAATACGACCGTTTTTTCAAAACGGGCGTATAAAAACTTGAAACAAAGTTTTTGAAGTCTACTTTTAGTATCATTATTGAGTCGACTCTTGACATTAACTTCATAATTTTGTATATGGCCTGTAGTAGGGGTGTAACGGTTAACCGATATACCGGTTAATATTGCAATACGACTTCTGACGGTTTTTAATCGGTTCGTTTTTCTCTGAACCGGTTTTTCTACTTATGTTCCATACAGATTGTTTTTATCAGTCTGAAATTTAAATGTTTCAATTAATGTTAAAATGTGTTTGGAAACTTGAAATATTTTTCGTAAAGTGAGAGAATAATTATCTTTGAAGGTCCATTCAAAACCTTTTTTTGTAACTTATTCAAACATTTGCGTAATACGTGTAGATCATTTGAAAATACAAATATCTATGTACAATGTCGATAAAATTAAGACGATGCTCGTGCATTAATTTATGCTATGCATGTATACGCAAAGAACAATATGTATTGCAATATATTGCAATATATTGCAATACGGGTTTCGTGTATTGCAATATATTGCAATACGGTTTTTACCGTATTGTTACACCCCTAGCCTGTAGTCAAGGAAAGCTCAGCCCGAAGTCAAGTATATATTGACTGTTAATGATGTAATATTTGCATTTACTGCAGACAGACCATCCAATGTTAATTTAATTGACATATTTACAATAAGTGCATGGGATTGTGTACAAAAGCATTACTATTAAGTAAGACAGCCTATAAAACTACCTATTCCAAATTTAGAACCACAAGCCGTAACATTGTAAACTTCTGCAGGATTATAGTAAAATGACAGCAAAAAAATGGATGAAAGGATTTAATGTCTGTATAAAATAAAACATTACCTTGATGGGCCATAAGCAAGTCTACGGACTGGTTGGTCACAATCTCCGCAAGGAGATGTAGAGCGTTGTCGTACTGGATCTACTTAGTCAATGCAAGGTCACGTCCAGATGAACTTTGTGTCGACCAATCAATGCATAGCTTTCATCTAGACGAAAACACTATTAATCTCATTTGAATTTTTGTAATTTCTATTTATAGACCTATGTTTGCATGCTAATTTAACAGCGGTATTATTCAGTCTGCAATTGGGCGGCTCATTTCAAATGTAGACGATGTAAACAAGTTACGTATCATAACAATTTCGTCATGAATATTATGAAGAGAAAAGGTCACCTGAACGTGACCTTCGTTTGGAAAAGGCCAGATCTACATTAGCGAGTATGCGAGCGGTAAAATTGTAGCTCGGGTTTTAATCAATTTGTATTGGTCAGACCTCAAAGCTATACGGGTTTCGGCCTAATACTTTCCTCAGTGTGATCAACCAGTCTGTAAACTTGCATATTGCCCTCAAGGCTATTTATTCATTTTTTGTTAAATAAATGGTCATAAACAGTGCTCTCTAAAATTTTAGACTCAACCACAAATTTTCCTATCTATTTCTATTGTAACACTTTCAAAATTAAATCCAATCTTATGAAAGTTCAAGTTATTTATTATTTATTGGAGTAAACGCCGTGTCAACAATTTGTGTCATTTTAGGGCGTCCAGCGCACCTTACCTAGCTTTCCTGGACCATTGTCTACAACCAGTACTCACCTACCCTTCCACAAGGCCGGAAACTTCTCCATATTATCTTAGCAATGGAGGAAAATCGACACTTTTATCAAATTTACATGGAAGGGTATAATCTCCCAGGGTGGGATTTGAACCCGCACCCCCTCAGGCACAAGATTCCAAATCCCGACAAACAGCGCCATTAGATGTTCCTATTAGTCATTCAAATAGAGCAGGAATATTATTACCTGTATTATTGCTAGAATTTCGTAGAAATTTATTCATAGCTAGTTCATGGTTAAATTAGATCTTCTAATTTCTGTTTGAAACTCTTGTGACTTTTCGGATGTCTTTCGTTTCATGTTGTCCATCATTCAAAACTGTAGCTACAATTATCAAATTAACATTTTGGAATTTAACATTTTGGCATGTTGAGAGGATCCTGAATGAAATCAATGACAGTTACCAATAAAGTATTTGTAGAAACTAATTGCATAGGTCATTTAACACTGCCCAGCTCTTCTAACCTAGCTTTCCTGGACCCTTGTCTATAACCAGTACTAACCTACCCTTCCACAAGGCTGGAAACCTTATAAACAGAGACCTTATTAATGGAGGAAAATTATCAAATGTTCATGGTATTCCAACCCATACCCCCTTTATGACATGAGATTCCAAATCCTGTCACGCTACCAACTGTGCTATCAACCTGGGTTAAAATTGATGCTAAACTATAAAAGTGTAGTTTATTCCAAATATACATCAATACATTCATTGAAATTTAATTTGTTTCTAAAATGTATATGCTACATATAAAAAATTGGATTTAAGTTTCCAAAACAGTTTTCTGAAAATCATGATGGATACTTTAGAGAAATGTAACACTGTGTATAACAGTCAACACACACTGAAGCACAAGAATAGCTTATAAAATATTATAAAAAGGTTCATAAAATGCTCATAAGGTTAACCTGCTTTGAATATTCTGCACATTCCTGTTCAAGTAAACATCACTTGACCCAATAAACTGTTTCATACTATTACGACCAATTCAAATATTAATACATGTCTGAGTTACATTTGATGCACATCCTGAAAAACAAAAACAACATATTTAAACCATGCCTTAGTCTGTATGATACTATGCAAAGAATCATCGTTAAAGTCTTCTGATTGAGGGATTGTCGGTTCGATTACCAGGCGGGGCATACTTCTGTGGAGCTTGGTCATGAAATTTAGCACTATTTTTCTAAAAGTTTTGTTGCCAATTTTTCCAACAGTCATCCGACTGTCTACCAAGCTTTACAAAAAACAATTATGGCAATGTACGTGTCTTTTTTAAGCTTTAATCACTTGCAAATGTCTATAAAGCCAAGAAGATGCCTTGCTAGCTCAGTTGGCAGCAAAGATCAAGGGATCGTGGGTTTGATTCAAAAGCATAGCTTACTTTTATGGAGCTTGGTCCCTTATTTGAAGACGGCCAGATCTAAATTAGCGAGTAGGGGAGCGGAAAATTTAAAACAGGTTTTAATCAGATTGAACTACAGTTATCAACCAACACTGTAACAGTTTATCCTCGAGATTCTGTACTGCAAACTATTATGGGAGAAATTATTCAAGGATTCATTTATTCATCATCTGAAGCTATTGAACAAGTTTTATGAAACAAAATCAAATAGTTTTGTTTGTTTGTTTAACGGGTTTAACGCTGTAGCAACACATTGTATAGGCCATATAACGGCGATCAGTCTACCTACTCAATCCTCCAGGAAAAGCTAAATATCTAGATTTAGATGTTAAGCAACTACTAAGCACATACTTTTGTCAGTGACTGACAACTGCCCTACATAATAAAAATCATTGGTAGGAGAGAGAATGGCCAAAGAAATAATTTCATGACCAAGCTCCATGAAAGTATGTCCAGCCTAGAAATGGAACCCAAGATCCTTGGTTATTTTTATGTGTATCAAACAGTGACAAAGACAGAAAGATCCCCAACAGTTATGCTTGCTTGGGCTGATCAAATGTTTTGCTCTCGGATAAATGTGTCAAACAGTGCACAGAAAGAAAAATGTGCGCAGTTATATTTGCTTGAGCAGATCAAATTCTTTCCTAATAGGTATATGTGTCAAAAAGTGACAGTGACAGAAATAAATGCACAACTATTTTTGCTTGGCAAATCAAATGCTTTCCCTTTGGATATAGATGTATTGTCAAACAGTGACAGGGAAAGAAATGTTCCCACAGTTATGTTTGCTTTTGCAGATTAAATGCTTTCCTTTTGTACACATGTGTCATAAAGGCACAGAAAAAGAAATGTTCCCACAGTAATGTTCACTTGATTGGAATAAATGCTTTTCTTTTGGATACATGTGTATGTGTCATACGGTGACAAGAAAAGAAATATATGCAACAGTAATAATTGCTAGGGTGGATCAAATGCTTTTGTTTTGGATGTATGAGTCATACAGTGACAGAGTCAGAAATTTTCCTATAGTTATGTTTGCTTGGCAAATCAAATGCTTTCCTTTTGAAAATAAATATCATACAGTAACAGAGAAAGAAATGTTCTTACATTTATGTTTGTTTCAGTGGATCATATGCTTTTCTTTTGGATATATATGTGATACAGGAGAGACAGAAATGTTCCAATAGTTATGTTTGCTTGAGCTAATCAAAAGCTTTCATTTTGGAAGAATGTATCATACTGTGATTAGAAAAGAAATATATGCAACAGTAATAATTGCTTGTGGGAATCAAAAAACTTCTGTTTTGGATATATGTGACATACAGTGACAGAGAAAGAAATGTTCCAACAGTTATTTTTATTTTGGCGGGCCAAATACTTTCCATTGGATATATTCACCAGTCAAAACATAGACAAAGAAATATTTCCATATTTATGTTTGCTTGGGCGGATCAAATGCCTTGCATTTGGATATCAACAGACAAAGAAAAAGACTTATCATTTTGTCTGCTTATAAGGATCAAATGTTCATTATTTTGCTATTTGTTTGTTTGTACGTTTTGGTTTTACGGCGCACCAACACAGAAAGGTCATATCGCGCTTGCTATTTGTGTTGCATGATGAAAATAAAGAAACAATTTCAACAGTTATGTCTGTTTGTCTGGCCAAAACCTTTCTTTTTGGGGTAATTGTTTCTTAAAATGAAAAAAGGGAAATTCTTTCAATTATGATAAAATATGATGTAGTTTTGATGGATAAAATTCATTACAATTAGCTATTTCAATAGTTTTAATAAAAAAGAAAAAAATCTAAGTTGACAAAACTTAAAGGTGAAAAATCTAAATAAAACAAAATAATAACAAAAATCAGAAAAAAATCGAAGAACACACTAGTTATTGACAAACAGTGATGAAACAAAATAAATATAACCTCTAAAGTGTTTAAATAATTTTTCATTAGTTGAATTTGTAAGAGATTGACAAGACAAGTCAACCAGTACTGTCTTAGCCACCGTATGACCGGCGAAAAATATACCCCCGATTGCCATTAGAGAGGTATAAGACCTACTGACCACCCGTAAAAATTGAGTGTTCAGAACAATGACAGGTGCTTTCCTGGGCCAAGGTGTGACGACAAGTCCGTGCAATGTCGTTCACTTACAAACCTTCAACAAATATAATCAAAAAATTTAAATTCAATAACATGATTACATCATATTTCAATTACACTAAAGTTTATTAAAATTGTACAAATATTGATCAAATGAGTAAACATAATAAGAACTTACAAGAAGAAAGAGAGAAATATTTCCTATTTGGTGTAATTGTATTTGGGTCATACAGAAACAAAAAAGGTATAAATATATCAAACATTGATGTTTTGATTGATTAAAGACAAACATTTGTGGTAAATGTGCCATACAGCAATCAAGATAGATATGAACTTTAAAGAAATAGTCGTTTAGATTGATCAAATACTTACCTTTAAGTGCATGTGCCAAGTAGCAACAAAGAAAGAAATAAACTCAACAGTAATGTTTGTATTGCTGAATTAAATGCATTGCTGTTGGTGTTATGTGTCATAAAGGGACAAAAACAGAAATATACTCAACAGTCATATTTGAATTGCTGGATCAAATGCATAACTTTCGGTATGTGTCATACAGTGACAAAGAAAGAAATACACTCAACAGTTATGTTCGTATTGCTGGATCAAAAGCATTGCTTTTGGTCCATGTGTCATACAGCGACAAAGAAAGAAAGAAACTTAACAATTAGGTCTGTAATTAAGTTCATATGTTCACTATTTTGCTATTTGAGTGATACATTGAAATAGAAAGAAATACTCTCAACAGGTATCTGGCAGAAAGATTTTTCTTCAAGCGATTGTTTCTATAAATGAAATGGGGAAATTTTTCAATCATAATTATATTAGTGTCTTGATGGACTGTATACTTTACAAATGGCTTTATCATTTCTTTACAGTAAAAAACGTTGGAAAAGAGTCATGATTCTATATTTAATATCAACAACATTACGAATAAAAATTTATGGTGTCTAAGTCTTAAAAAACAATTCAATTTCAAAAATCTATAAAATATTAAAAGCTATAGCTATCAACAAACAGTATTGGAACAAAATTAATAAAAGTAAACTCTTAAGTGTCAAAAAAGTTCTTTATTAGTTGAAATTGTAAGAGATTGACAAGACAAGTCAACCAGTACTGTCTTAGCCATCGTATGACCGGCGAAAAATATACCCCTGATTGCCATTAGAGGCAACAAGGAGGCATAAAACCTACTGACCACCTGTAAAAATTGAGTGTTCAGAACAATGACAGGTGCTTTCCTGGACCAAATACATAGACAAGTCTGAGCAATGTCATTCACTTACAATATATTTATCAAAAATAATAGAAAAATATGTTAAGCTATCAACAAACAGTAATGAAACAAAATTAATAAATGTAACCTCTTAAGTGTCAAAAAAGTTCTTAACAGGTTGAATTTGTAAGAGATTGACAAGACAAGTCAACCAGTACTGTCTTAGCCATCGTATGACCGGCGAAAAATATACCCCTGATTGCCATTAGAGGCAACAAGGAGGCATAAAACCTACTGACCACCCGTAAAAATTGAGTGTTCAGAACAATGACAGGTGCTTTCCTGGACCAAATACATAGACAAGTCTGAGCAATGTCATTCACTTACAATATATTTATCAAAAATAATAGAAAAATATGTTTTTATTCTATAACAATGCATAATATTTCAATTACTCAAAAGTTTGTTACAATTGCACAAATATTCATTAATTGGATGAGCATAACAAGAACTTACAAGAATAAAGAGAGAAAATGTCCTACTGGATGTTTGTATTCGTGTCATACAGAAACAAAAAAGATATTAACATTTCAAACAATGATGTTTGGATTGATTAAAGACAAACATTTAAAGTATGTGTGTCATACAGCAACAAAGGTCAAAATAAAGTAAACAGAAATAGTTGTTCAAATTGAACAAATACCAACCTTTTAGAGCATGTGCCATATAGCAAGAAAGTAAAAATATTCTCAACAGTTATGTTTGGATTGCTGAATCAAATGCATAACTTTTGGTATATGTGTCATACAGTGACAAAGAAAGAAATACACTCAACAGTTATGTTTGTATTGCTGAATCAAACGCAAAACTTTTGGTGAATGTGTCATACAGCGACAAAGAAAGTAATTCACTCAACAGTTATGTTCGTATTGGTGGATCAAAAGCATTGCTTTTGGTCCATGTATCATACAGCGACAAAGGAAGAAAGAAACTCAACAGTTATGTTCGTATTGGTGGATCAAAAGCATTGCTTTTGGTCCATGTGTCATACAGCGACAAAGGAAGAAAGAAACTCAACAGTTATGTTCGTATTGGTGGATCAAAAGCATTGCTTTTGGTGAATGTGTCATACAGCCACAAAGAAAGAAAGAAACTTAACAGTAATGTTTGTATTGCTCGATCAAAAGCATTGCTTTTGGTCAATGTGTCATACAGCGACAAAGGAAGAAAGAAACTTAACTGTAAGATCTGTAATTAAGTTCATATGTTCATTATTTTGCTATTTGAGTGATACATTGAAATAGAAAGAAATACTCTCAACAGGTATGTCCTTTTATCTGGCCGAAAGATTTTTCTTTAGGCAATTGTTTCTATAAATGAAAAGGGGAAATTATTTCAATCATAATTATAATAGTATCTTGATGGACTAAATACTTTACAAATGACTATTTCATTTTTTTACAGTAAAAAACGTTGGAAAAGTGTCATGATTCTATTTTTAATATCAACAAAATTACAAATAAAAGTTTATGGTGTAAAAGTCAAAATAAAAATTAATTCAAAACTTCTACAAAAATATTAAAAGCTAAAGCTATCAACTAACAGTAATGAACCAAAATTAATAAAAGTAACCTCTTAAGTGTCAAAAAAGTTCTTAACAGGTTGAATTTGTAAGAGATTGACAAGACAAGTCAACCAGTACTGTCTTAGCCATTGTATGACCGGCGAAAAATATACCCCTGATTGCCATTAGAGGCAACAAGGAGGCATAAAACCTACTGACAACCCGTAAAAATTGAGTGTTCAGAACAATGACAGGTGCTTTCCTGGACCAAATACATAGACAAGTCTGAGCAATGTCATTCACTTACAATATATTTATCAAAAATAATAGAAAAATATGTTAAGCTATCAACAAACAGTAATGAAACAAAATTAATAAATGTAACCTCTTTAGTGTCAAAAAAGTTCTTTATTAGTTGAATTTGTAAGAGATTGACAAGACAAGTCAACCAGTACTGTCTTAGCCATGGTATGACCGGCGAAAAATATACCCCTGATTGCCATTAGAGGCAACAAGGAGGCATAAAACCTACTGACCACCCGTAAAAATTGAGTGTTCAGAACAATGACAGGTGCTTTCCTGGACCAAATACATAGACAAGTCTGAGCAATGTCATTCACTTACAATATATTTATCAAAAATAATAGAAAAATATGTTTTAATTCTATAACAATGCAATATATTTCAATTACTCAAAAGTTTGTTACAATTGCACAAATATTCATTAATTGGATGAGCATAACAAGAACTTACAAGAAGAAAGAGAGAAAATGTCCTATTGGATGTTTGTATTCGTGTCATACGGAACCAAAAGGATATTAACATTTCGAACATTGATGTTTGGATTGATTAAAGACAAACATTTAAAGTATGTGTGTCATAGGGCAACAAGGGTCAAAATAAAGTTAACAGAAATAGTTGTTCAAATGGAACAAAAACCAACCTTTTAGAAAAAGTGCCATATAGCAAGAAAGAAACAAAAAATTCTCAACAGTTATGTTTGTATTGCTGAATCAAATGCATAACTTTTGGTATATGTGTCATACAGTGACAAAGGAAGAAATACACTCAACAGTTATGTTCGTATTGCTGGATCAAAAGCATTGCTTTTGGTGAATGTGTCATACAGCGACAAAGAAAGAAATAAAGTAAACAGTTATGTTTGTATGGCTGGATCAAAAGCATTGCTTTTGGTCCATGTGTCATACAGCGACAAAGGAAGAAAGACACTTAACAATTAGATCTGTAATTAAGTTCATAATATTTCCATTTGAGTGATACATTGAAATAGAAAGAAATACTCTCAACAGGTAAGTCCGTTTATCTGGCCGAAAGATTTTTCTTTAGGCAATTGTTTCTATAAATGAAAATGGGAAATTATTTCAATCATAATTATAATAGTATCTTGATGGACTGAATACTTTACAAATGGCCATTTCATTTTTTTACAGTAAAAAACGTTGGAAAAGTGTCATGATTCTATTTTTAATATCAACAAAATTACAAATAAAAGTTTATTGTGTAAAAGTCTAAGAAAACAATTTAATTCAAAACTTCCATAAAAATATTAAAAGCTAAAGCTATCAACAAACAGTAATGAAACAAAATTAATAAAAGTAACCTCCTAAGTGTCAAAAAAGTTCTTAACAGGTTGAATTTGTAAGAGATTGACAAGACAAGTCAACCAGTACTGTCTTAGCCATCGTATGACCGGCAAAAAATATACCCCTGATTGCCATTAGAGGCAACAAGGAGGCATAAAACCTACTGACAACCCGTAAAAATTGAGTGTTCAGAACAATGACAGGTGCTTTCCTGGACCAAATACATAGACAAGTCTGAGCAATGTCATTCACTTACAATATATTTACCAAAAATAATAGAAAAATATGTTTTAATTCTATAACAATGCATAATATTTCAATTACTCAAAAGTGTGTTACAATTGCACAAATATTCATTAATTGGATGAGCATAACAAGAACTTACAAGAAGAAAGAGAGAAAATGTTCAATTGGATGTTTGTATTTGTGTCATACAGAAACAAAAAAGATATTAACATTTCAAACAATGATGTTTGGATTGCTTAAAGACAAACATTTAAAGTATGTGTGTCATACAGCAACAAAGGTCAAAATAAAGTAAACAGAAATATTTGTTCTAATTGAACAAATACCTACCTTTTAGAGCATGTGCCATATAGCAAGAAAGAAAGAAATATACTCAACAGTTATGTTTGGATTGCTGAATCAAATGCAAACTTTTGGTGTATGTGTCTTACAGTGACAAAGAAAGAAATACACTCAACAGTTATGTTTGTATTGCAGAATCAAATGCAAAACTTTTGGTGAATGTGTCATACAGCAACAAAGAAAGTAATTCACTCAACAGTTAAGTTCGTATTGGTGGATCAAAAGCATTGCTTTTGGTGTATGTGTCATACAGCGACAAAGAAAGAAAAAAACTTAACAGTTATGTTTGTATTGCTGGATCAAAAGCATTGCTTTTGGTGAATGTGTCATACAGCGACAAAGGAAGAAAGAAACTCAACAGTTATGTTCGTATTGGTGGATCAAAAGCATTGCTTTTGGTGAATGTGTCATACAGCCACAAAGAAAGAAATAAAGTAAACAGTTATGTTTGTATGGCTGGATCAAAAGCATTGCTTTTGGTCCATGTGTCATACAGCGACAAAGGAAGAAAGAAACTTAACTATTAGGTCTGTAATTAAGTTCATATGTTCATTATTTTGCTATTTGAGTGATACATTGAAATAGAAAGAAATACTCTCAACAGGTATGTCCGTTTATCTGGCCGACAGATTTTTCTTTAGGCAATTGTTTCTATAAATGAAAAGGGGAAATTATTTCAATCATAATTATAATAGCATCTTGATGGACTAAATACTTTACAAATTACTATTTCATTTTTTTACAGTAAAAAACGTTGGAAAAGTGTCATGATTCTATTTTTAATATCAACAAAATTACAAATAAAAGTTTATTGTGTTAAAGTCTAAAAAACAATTATATTCAAAACTTCTATAAAAATATTAAAAGCTAAAGCTATCAACTAATAGTAATGAACCAAAATTAATATAAGTAACCTCTTAAGTGTCAAAAAAGTTCTTAACAGGTTGAATTTGTAAGAGATTGACAAGACAAGTCAACCAGTACTGTCTTAGCCATCGTATGACCGGCGAAAAATATACCCCTGATTGCCATTAGAGGCAATAAGGAGGCATAAAACCTGCTGACCACCCGTAAAAATTGAGTGTTCAGAACAATGACAGGTGCTTTCCTGGACCAAATACATAGACAAGTCTGAGCAATGTCATTCACTTACAATATAGTATCAAAAATAATAGAAAAATATGTTAAGCTATCAACAAACAGTAATGAAACAAAATTAATAAACGTAACCTCTTAAGTATCAAAAAAGTTCTTTATTAGTTGAATTTGTAAGAGATTGACAAGACAAGTCAACCAGTACTGTCTTAGCCATCGTATGACCGGCAAAAAATATACCCCCGATTGCCATTAGAGGCAACAAGGAGGCATAAAACCTACTGACCACCCGTAAAAATTGAGTGTTCAGAACAATGACAGGTGCTTTCCTGGACCAAATACATAGACAAGTCTGAGCAATGTCATTCACTTACAATATATTTATCAAAAATAATAGAAAAATATGTTAAGCTATCAACAAACAGTAATGAAACAAAATTAATAAATGTAACCTCTTAAGTGTCAAAAAAGTTCTTTATTAGTTGAATTTGTAAGAGATTGACAAGACAAGTCAACCAGTACTGTCTTAGCCATCGTATGACCGGCGAAAAATATACCCCTGATTGCCATTAGAGGCAACAAGGAGGCATAAAACCTACTGACAACCCGTAAAAATTGAGTGTTCAGAACAATGACAGGTGCTTTCCTGGACCAAATACATAGACAAGTCTGAGCAATGTCATTCACTTACAATATATTTACCAAAAATAATAGAAAAATATGTTTTTATTCTATAACAATGCATAATATTTCATGGACAGACGCCACAAGGTATCACTTTATAAGTCTGAAATCCTTTGGGCATATATGTACAAAAAATCAATTGTAAATTAAAGACAGAAGATTGAGGTATCTGTGTCACACAGCCACTAAGGTAGACATAAACTTAACAGAAAGAGTTGTTAAGTTTGATTAAATAGGCCTACTTTTTGTTTAGCACAGGTGTCATACAGCGACAAAGACAGAAATAAACATAACAATTATGTTTCAATAGCTGGACCAAATGAGTACCCTATAGTATTGTTTGTTTTAAACAGTTCAATGTGGTTTATTGATGTGTAATACAGCGTTCAAAATAGGAATAAAGTCAATGGAAATGATTGTTGGGGTTGGTCAAAATTGCCTTTTGAGTATATGTGTCATACAGCAACAAAGAATAAAGAACATGAGTACCCAAGAGTATTTGTTTTTAGCAGTTCAATGTTTATTTATAGCTGTGTCATACAGAGTTCAAAATAGTACTAAAGTAAATGGAAATTGCTGTTTGGATAGGTCAAATACTTGACTTTTGAGTATATTCGCATACAAGGACAAAGATGGAAGTAAACAGAGAGGAAAAAACTTTCCTATGGGATATGTTTGTGTAATAAATGCATCAGAAATGGATGCTTGACTTGATCAAATAATTTACTTTTGAGTAAATTTGTTGTACAGAGACAAAGAATGAAGTAAAAAGAGAATTAAGAAGACTTTCCTATGGGATATGTTTATGTAATAAAGCGACAACCACAGAAATGAACATATCAGATATGGATGCTTGACTTGATCAAGTAATTCATTTTCTTTTAATACATGTGTCATACAGCAACACAGATAGAAGAAAAACAAAGAATATTGAAAACTTTCTTTCAGAATATTTTTGTGTCATAAAGCAACAAAGACAGAAATGAACATATTAGAAATCAATGCTTTGATTGGTCAAATACTTACCTTTTAAGTATATGTGTCATACAGTGACAAAGAAAGAAGTCACACATACGTGCCCAACAGTAATGTTATTTTTAGCAGATCAAATTTATTGATGCATCATATTGAAATAAAGTGAATGGAAATTGTTGTTTGGATTGGTGAAATACTTGACTTTTTGGAAAATGTGTCATACAGCAACTTTCTTATTGGAAAGTTTGGTATCATAAAGCAAAAAGACGGAAATGAACTAATCAAATATAAATGCTTGGATTGATCAAATACTTACCTTTTAAGCATATATGTGTCATACAGACAAAGAAAGAAGTAAACTCAACAAAGATATAAATAACCACAACCCATATTTGAATTATAGTAGATCAAATTCATTCCTACTAGGTATGTTTTTGTATGTACATTGTACTTGAGAAATAATTGCAGTAGTATTTTCCTTAGCTCATGAGTATATGCATCAAACATTATAAAGTTTGTTGGTTTGTTTTTGAAGGTTTAATGCCAAAGCAACACATTAAATAGGTCATATATAACACCCCATCATGATATCGAACCAACAACCCCTAGATCAGTATACTCGCAAGCAACCAACTGAGCTAGGCTAGCCTGGCTACTGAAGGAAGATGAACAGAAATGGGGCTAGTAAATATGTAAACTAGATAGTACTTGTTGTTATTTTATGCAGGTTTTGTGAGTCAAAGAGAATAATAAACATGTATAAAGCTATGATATTATTTTGTAACATGTATGATATTTAGAAGTTAGTTAATGCAAAGTGAAAATATCTCAAAACCTTTGATGGGTACGGTATATGGCTTTAAAAATACTAAGTACATGTACATGCACCGGACAATATCAATTATTCTGATACATTAATAGAATTTATTATATTATGATAAAATCTAAAGCAATCCAATTGCTAAGTAGGTCCTACTAGTTGGATTCCTTGGATTTTATCATAGAGGTCCTATTTAAGGGTAATAAAATATTTCATCTAGTATCTTTCTTGTTAATGAAGATATTAACAGAGGGATGAAATTTAGATAGTTCTTTATTTTCAAAATACTTAGCTTGAATTTCAAACACATTAAAAGATTTGAAAAAAAAAGTTATTAAAGATTAATTTTGGCAAATTTACATAGAAAAAAGGGTAAAATCCGAGTAATCCAACTAATCAAACCTACCTTTTTGAAGAGTATACAAGGGAAATAACTGACTAAAGTCCCTTATTGTATCAAGTATTATTTATAGAACTCATTTCAAATGTTATAATCTATTATGGCTACCGTAATGTGGAAATATATCAGAATTAAATGTAATTATATAAATGAACAAATCAGCTCTTTTAAAAGTGTAAAGGTTATTTTAAATGGCACTGTATTGACTTAGCAATATAAACTAAAAGTAAGTATAAAGATCTTAGCATATTTTCTTCTCTGTAACTATGCTGGTCCAAGCAAACTGGTCTTCCAATTTCTTCCCCCTAATCATCCAGTGAGTACCATTCCTTCAAAAAGTTGAACACTGCTTGATAAGATATCATATTGTATATATCCTGAAAACAAACAATTGATAAAAATAAAAATAACAAGAAAGATGATGTGGGAGCCACATTAAAGCCGGATTTTTCTGCATATGGGAACATTGAGAACAAGTTTACGTTGTAACAAAAGAAAGTCATTTGATATATTGCTTATTAGAAGGAATACAAAGGGCAATAATTAATCTTAAAAAAATAAAGAGTTTCATTAACTATTCATTTGTCCTATTGTATCTTTTCTGAGTATTTTGTTGGTATTTGACTAAGATGGCATAAGACATGAAATCTATGGATAAATAAATAATGCAATGCTAATGATATGAAATTGGCGAGAGAATTTTGTTTAAAAAAATACCTTGTATGGCAAATGGTGAAATTGTTGAAACAAAATGGCGGGAAAATATGACTGGAAAATGCCAGAATACTTGCTATTGGAGTGATCCAACATACTGAAAACTTTAACATAAGAAATACAAAGGGAAATAATCCATATTTAAGCCAAGTAGAGTTGCCATTACTGTCTTATTCTTTCAACAGAGGGTATGTAATCATTGTATGAAATTTCATAATAATCTAACCATAAATGGCAGAGATACCCAACAATTGAAAACTTTAACACAAAAATAACAAAGGGAAATAATCCATTATTAAGTCAGGTAGAGTTGCGGTTACTGTCTAATTCTTTTCAACAGATGATATGTAATCATTGTATGAAACTTCGTAAACATCAAACCATAAATAACAGAGATATCCAACAATTTGAAAGCTTTAACACAAAAAACAAAGGGAAATAATCCATTATTAAGCCAGGTGGAGTTGCTGTTACAGTCTAATTCTTTTCAACAGATGGTATGTAATCATTGTATGAAATTTCATAAACATCTAACCATGAATGGCAGAGATATCCAACAATTTGAAAAATTTAACACAAAAAAACAAAGGAAAATAATCCATTATTAAGTCAGGTAGAGTTGCCATTACTGTCTAATTCTTTTCAACAAATGGTATGTAATCAATTACGCCCGCCCAACAATATGAAATCTTAAACGCAAAAATTTCGAAGGGAAATAATCCATAATTAAGCTAGGTAGAATTGCAGTAACTGTCTAATTCTTTCTAACAGATGGTATGTAATCTTTGTTTTAAATTACAAAAATATTTAAGGTAGAATACCCATAATGCACATATCAAGGAATAAACTTTTTGCTGCTTTCTATATTATCAGGATCACAAGCTAGATTCACTGGCAAAATTTTTTAACTTTTTACCGTCAAATAAATTTTTTTTAACATTTTTTTTAAAATTGAGTTATGAGTAAGAATCACACTATAATTTGGAAGGGGTATATGTCTTTAAAATGTTGAAATGAATTACTTAATCAAATAATTTTCATTAGTGTTGTTTAATAAAATTCACAATACTTCAATGAATGCAAATACATCAACTTTAAAACCTTTACCTTGGTATTTTTACACATATAACAAGTTAATAATAGGGAGACCCAACAGAAAATGTGAAGGTTTTCACCGGCTTTAAAAACTACAAGTCTGTATCCCTAGCTTTTGACTATGAAAACAGTTTCTGCACTCCAAATTACACATTTAATAATTTACCTTTTACCGTATGGCAATGAATAAAACAAAAAAAAGTCAAAACTCTAGTGACCATTATGATATGAAGAAAACACTTCTTTACAGTACATGTATATATTTTATTTTTGATCACCATTATTGACCATTTAATGATAAAATAATGGTATTTTATGGTCTAATTGCTTTAATCATCAACAACTTATTGATTAGGAATTTGTTAGGGGACGAATCAGTTAGGGGACGAATCTTTTCGTCCATTGTTTGAATTGGATTTTTAAACTTTCAGTTTAAACTTTTTACACAAATTCTATCTATTTTCTCAAATAATTTGGATAATTGATAATCTTATGAGGTAATATAAGAAATTTATTAATAATATTTGAAAAGTGAGGCATTTGCACAATAAAAAAGTATATCCGATCTTCATCGATTGATAACGACACCAACGAAAACCTCTTCCGTAATTTGTCGACATGACCCGACATCGCCCGAAGTTTGACAGCAGCTATTATGGGTATTCTGCCTTAACCATCAATGGCAGAGATATACAACAACTTGAAAACTTTAATGAAAAAAATTAAAGGGAAATAATCCATAATAAAGCCAGGTGCAGTTACTAGGGATGTGCGATAATACCGGTATACCGGTATATTGCAATACGTTTTAAAAACAATACGTACCGGTATGGTCCCGCAATATATCGCGATATTTTTATCTTAATCTAAAAGACTAATAGTGCATACTCGAACCTGTTCTGCATTATTTGTGGCAGAATTTGACTGGAAACTATTTCATTTTTGGTTTTCCATTAATCTATTTTTAGCATAAATTCCCCTGTGGAATGACTATAGTCAAAACATGGTTGACTTCCCCTGTGGAATGACTATAGTCAAAACATGGTTGACAATGTTTTAAACATGGTCTACCATGTTTTTAATACATGGTTGACCACAAAATGACCATGAATAATCCATGGTCAACCATGTTTCATGCCGTGGTTTATTGCCGCCCTGGTGACCATGGTCGACCATGTCCTTTTAAAGACCATGGTTAAACTTATTTTCATGGTCAAGTAAAATGACCATAGTCAACCATGTTTCATCGTCCACATGGTTTATTGCTGCCCTGGTAACATGGTCCACCATGGTTTGACCATGTTCTTAAATTCTTGAAAATTACCATGGTCAACCATGTTTCATTTTCTACATGGATTATTGCTAGTTCTGGCTTCCAAAACTTTATAAGCCGCTTTTTTAACATTATGATTTTCGTCAATTGCGGCATTAAAGTTTTGGATCAGACCCGTTATGAAACCTCACCAGAATAACACCCATTCGTTTAAGCTCGTTTTTCTAATCAAATACCCATTTGGTATTTAGATCGTGTGCATTATTCAATAAAACATTCATTTAAACATCATTTTACACCAAAACGGTCATAGAAATATCCAAGAATTATATAAAATAGCTGTTTTCGCTAGTAAACATTCAATGTAATCGTCTAACAGACATTTGAAGCTGTGTGAGATCTTGTTTCAACCGGAATTCTCGGTTATGAGCGTTAACGAACATAGCAGAGTAATTTTGATTGATGCCGGGAATTCCAAATAAAAATCTATTTTTAGAATTTATTTGTTAACAAAGACATTTTGTTTTCTAGCAATTTAAGATTTTATTTCTTATTCATTTTTTATATAACTAACAGTACATAAATAAAATCCTATAAATTATGTAAAACTAAAGAAAAAATATAATATTTTATGTTCATTTTTAATTTGTAAATAAATGTCGCGTGATTGAAGCACATGGTATTGTTATCATGACCGTCAAGGTCGGTCAAGGTCGATCTCGACGTCACATGGTCCACATGTTGTCAAGATGGCGGCAGAGTATTGAATTTTTAGACCTATTGGAAACTTTGCCGTATTTTACGTTCGGAATGTAGTAAGTTGTCAAATTAAAAGATTATACATTATTTTAACGGGATACTCTTCAATTTTCTCCAATGCACACTCGATGTATGTATACGAGCGTGGCAGATTCCTAGCACGATTATTGGTGGACTTTTATCATACACTTGTCTTCAGCGTACCCGTTCATTGACATTATGAACACGGGTTCGCTGAAGACCTTAAGCTAGATTATTGCCAGCCTTGTGAACATGGTCCACCATGGTCAACCATGTTTCACAGTTCTGGTTATACCCAGGAAATTTATTGGGATAGAATCTAGTTTAGCGGACCCTGCTTTTGCGCATGCTCGGACGTTGCGTTGTTTACAAATTTTGGACGCCATTTTGTTTTTACCGATGCAGTTTTTTATTCATTATTTAAATGAATTATTTTTAATAACTATTTAAAAATGCCTTTTTGTTATCCGTTTTACTATCGGCGGGGGTGTGCTCATAGAAACAGAACGCTGCGCCAGTGTTTATTCTAGGATTTGAATAATGTGGGGGATCTGCCCCCACCTCTTGAAAAAATGTGGGGGATTTTGAAAAAATATGGGGGATGTAAGGCAATGCGATAAATGACTGACTAAAATTACTTTCCATTCAGTGCTTTTGAAATAAGTTTGATTTGTAGTTATGAAAAATAAACGAACAAAAAACCCCCCAAAATATGTTTTTATCGTCAAAGTTTGTTAATAAATAGCTCTATATATGTATCTAAATTTTAAATCAACAATTTGGTCATTACATACAATATTAAAAAAATTTTAACGTTAATTCACCTTGCATGTCAATAATCAACACAAATATTTTTTCCCTATATATGTCTGCCGATTTTTCCCGCGAAATCGAGAGAATGGGCCGAGTTTTCGGCGAAAAAACCACCTTTTGCTGATTTTTTCGGCAAAATCGGAAAGAAAAAACTTATTGCCAATTTTTCCGGTAAAATCGAAAGTTCATGTGCAACGGCCCGTAATCATACGATAAAATATCAATAATTATTAGTCAACTAACTTATAACCGACCACGTAGCTCTAAAATCCACAACAAAGACATCGTCCGTCGTTATCGAATTTAGGTCGGCGGCAATCATCAAAGAAGTTGTTATGCCTCGACTATCAGTTCAAAAGGACTTAAGAACCGACACACTTTAAATTGATTTTTAACGACGGTTGTTTTCTTTGTTCATACTCAGATTAAAATTGAATTATATGACCATAATTACGATATTCAATGGATATTTTTAAATATTTACAGTGTCAAAATCACAACTTAGTTTACTCAAACTGCCACTACGAGGTCCTAATTAAATTTTATCACCTGACCTTCATAATTAATTGCCAACACGTATCCTTTCAAAAGGATTTAACAATTGACATTTGTCATGTTTGTATAATAACATTTTTGGCTTTTTTGTTCGCCGATTGTTTTTCACAAATCATGTCATGTGTTGCCTGGCAAGTAAAATTGAGTAATTGCTCAATTCAAATTCGGTATTATAATTAGGTTGATTTTTTATAAAATAAATTAGTTTTAAAGAATAAGCATTTCTTTTACTTTTTGATAAAGAGTTTAAGACATTAAAAAGGCAAACTGGATGTATAGGCGTCCACGGTAAAAAGCTTGCGTCTCTAGCACAGGACGCACGGCAAAATTTACAGTGAGTTTAAACATTATTTGACTGGTTTTTGCACTTTGTATCAAAAGCATGATCACAAAAAATCCCGATTTTTCCGTCGTGAAAATACGAAGTTTTATAGGTCAGACTAATCATTGAATTATTGCAACATGATTTGAAGTGGGGGATTTGTCCCGCACATCGTCAAAATATGTGGGGGATTTTCTCACAAAGTGGGGGATTCCCGCAATCCCGCGGCCTAGAATAAACACTGTGCGCACGCTTATTTATATTTATTTCCGGGGTCCGCTAAACTAGACGTGTCCCATTTATTGGACACATCTCTATAAGCCTCTGGCTTTTGACACAAATGAGCTTAAGTAACACAACTAAAATCACTAACGGCCCTCTGTATCCGGCCCTGGCAAGTAATGCAAAATGAAAATATAAAAGCTAACACTGTAACTATTGAAAATTTAAAACACATACAGAGTCCTAAGAACAGTTTAAAAATTAAAGCAATATGGTTATCCAAAAATTGTTATCCGAAAATATATACACTATGCTTACTTGTTTTCATCATTTTTGTCATGCTGCAGATTTTCTAAATCAAAAATAAGATTTCCATATTGTCTTTGCATCTTTTATAAGTTGATTATGACAATAGATGCCTAAATAACAACTCAACTTTTAGTAAAAATCTTCTTTTTTGAAATTGGCGGTAGAGCACTTTTCAGCCATCTTTGAATTCATAAGTTTAGTTTAAAAACCAGTACCTGGTATATTCATTAAGTTAATACACAGTAGTCTCCCCTGAATTTAGGAATAACGAAACTTAAGGGCTCCCGATGATAACTCAAGATAGGATGTACCTAGGTTCCTTAAATTTTATATTTGGATAGCCCTTGGGTAGAGGGGCTTCACTACTGATTTTGAGACCCCAGGGTCAAAGGTCAATGTCACTGAGACTTGAAATATGAAAACCTTGTCCAAACAATAACTCCAGAATTACTGTTCCTAGCTTCACCAAATTTTATGTATTTGTCACCAGTGAAAGTTGTAGATCTTGCAGTCAACATAGAGTAGGGCTCCTTGTAATGGGGAATTAGCAGGAATGCCCAAACTCAAAACAAATCATATAACCTCTGGCGATCAGAAGGGTCAGCCGATTCAACACATCGGCTTAAGAAACTAAACATAAATGTTCTATGATGAATCACAACACTGTTTCCAATTTCTACTAATTTTAATGAGTTCAAATCATCAATAACAATTAGAATAACAGTATGAATTATAAAGCAAGTATTCAATAAGTGTCCAAAATATGTTAAAAGTTAAAACTTCCTATGTATAAACTTAGTAACTTAAACCTAACGTTTTCCTACATATTCAATTCTATTCCTGTTTTTCTATAACTTAAAAGTTTTATAGGGAAAGTCAAAATTAGGGGCGGGGTAACATAAAAATAATCTAAAGTATTAATCAGCCAATCAGAATATTACTTTTTGACAATTACTTGTAAATCAATTAAGTAAGAAATGTCAGTGTTTGACACCTTTATCAATAATATAATAAAAGAAACAGACTAGCATATGTCAATACTTGAGACTGATGAAGAATTTTGATTATATAATTTATCTAACAATAGACATCACCAGAAGGTGTTTCAAACTGAGATTATTTGTTACAAACAAAAAAAAACATGCTGATTATTTATGTTGATAAGATTATTTGAGAACTTAATTATCTACCAAGATCATTAACATAAACAATTGGCTTGGCTGGGAAATTATAGATTTTAATATTGATACTAAATATATCAGAATTATTAAGTTTTTCTTAAAATAAAAATTTTGCATTAAATGCTCTATGTTACAATTGCTCCCTACTTCAAATATGTTTGTCCTCAAACATTAAAACAAAATTATTATTAATACATTATTCCTTTCTTTTTGTTATAATTTCAAATATTCCAGAATTATAAAAAAAATTGCATTAAATGCTTTCTGTTACAATTGCTACCTACTTCAAATATATTTGTCTTCCAACATTAAACAAAATTATAATTATTTGAAACATAATTATGTCTGTTCTTAAAGAATAGTTTATAAATACTGAAATTGCGGGTTTTTTTTTCATTAAATAGTCTTTTTAAAAGAAAAGTTATCATGAATACATTTAATTTGTTGTTGTTTTTATATACAAAGTTCAATAAACATGTTAATCATTTATATACATCATATACAGTAATAATATGATACTAATGCTTAAAAGCATTATTTGTAACTTCTGAAATATGAAAACAATAAAAGATACGTTATAACCAAATTTTGTAAATAATTATTTGTCTTATTTAATATTGTTCATCAGTCAAGTTAATTATGATGTGATTTTTCACTGTTATAAAGTTCACTTAATCATTATATAAATAAAGTTGATTTTTTTTTAACAAATAGTATAGTCTTTAAATCCAATATTGCTAAAAGTGTCATCTTGTTTGACAAAATATAAATATAGTTCATCTTCATATTTTTATGACATCATATCTTCTTGGTATTCACTTCATGAATGGTATAATTAATTATAATTTTTAATTAGAATATAAAACTTATATACATTACACTTGTATAGACTCATATTTATTTGATTTTTAACACTTTATGATTTCTTCTTCACTATCACCCATATGCATTCATATTTACACTGCATACAATTTTTTCCACATCTTCTATTTCTTCTATATACACGGTTTTCTTCTATAATATCATCACGCATGTTACAGCTCACATCGCATATATTTCCTTAATTTTATCACTTACAATGTATTCTTCTGATTCTATTCGACATCTCACATATTCTATTTACTTTATCATGTATTCACATATACTTCTTATTATATCATTTATTTCATATATTCTTCTATTCTATCATGTATTCACATATTCTTCATATATTTTCTATATTTTCCTGTATAATTTTTCATATTCTTCTTATTCCACCATATACATTTACTTTCTTATATCACTATACTGTAATAGTCTATTCTCCCATCATCTGCCATTTTAGATTGTGTTTATTCATACAGCATCATGTATATTTGTTGTTATTTCTTCCATGCAATTGAAATAATAATGTCCACACTGATATTCCTAATGATGTTCTATGATGTCTTCTGTGTTGATGGCCATAAACCATATTAGCCAGGTTCAATCATCTATCATGTCGAAATACTGGACTGGATGGCTCATCATGAGACAATATACATAGCAACTTCCTGATATCTTATATTATGTGACCATTAACTTACATGAAGACAACAATTTAATAAAATAGCATGAGCTAATAAACAAATCTATGAAACTTACTTATATATAGTATATTGCTGAGGGAGGGCAGACATAAATCTAATTATTTCTCTTGTTTCAAAAGATAAATTTTATGGAAAATACTACAATTATTTATAATTTCTGTTTATAAGCTTAAAATAACTGGCTATGACAACATTCCTTGCTATTTCATTTATTTTCTAACTAACTAAATTTTGTTAATTCATGATTACAGTCTTTCTTGAAACAATAATGATAAAAACCACAATTGCTTATAAACCAACAATTATAATTACTAAATATTGTTACCAATTTGCTCATCAATCAAAAGGAACAATGAATATATCTATTGGACCTACTCAAGTTGATCAGGCTTAAGCTGACTTAAAGCAACCGGACAATACTCAATAAAATAATGTATGATTTTTAACTTGTTCAATTTAAAATTAAGTTGCTATTAATACTCTTAGTTTTATTAGGGAACTTTTTTTTTCAACAATAGTTTTGCTTAGTAAATCTTTGTCAACAATTTAATTTTTTTTATTTTATCTTACAATATTAAAATTCATCAGTTTTTTAATTACTTGATAAACAAATATTTTCCTTTTACTACCAAAATATTATTTCAAAAATTTGATAATCAAGCACAGTTTTCAATGGGGATGTTGCTCTATACATGAAGGAAAATTTCAACAATTAACATAAATTGGTCACACATAAATCAAGAATCAGGAAGCATGCATATGAAATTGTACTCACAATAGTAATTGATTCCAGCATGGACTGTTCCTCCTGTCTTCTTGTTGAATACTTCTAGAACAAGGATCTGTATACCCGGATTCTCCACCAAACTCTGTCACCAGTGAAAGTTGTAGATCTTGCAGTCAACATAGAGTAGGGCTCCTTGTAATGGGGAATTAGCAGGAATGCCCAAACTCAAAACAAATCATATAACCTCTGGCGATCAGAAGGGTCAGCCGATTCAACACATCGGCTTAAGAAACTAAACATAAATGTTCTATGATGAATCACAACACTGTTTCCAATTTCTACTAATTTTAATGAGTTCAAATCATCAATAACAATTAGAATAACAGTATGAATTATAAAGCAAGTATTCAATAAGTGTCCAAAATATGTTAAAAGTTAAAACTTCCTATGTATAAACTTAGTAACTTAAACCTAACGTTTTCCTACATATTCAATTCTATTCCTGTTTTTCTATAACTTAAAAGTTTTATAGGGAAAGTCAAAATTAGGGGCGGGGTAACATAAAAATAATCTAAAGTATTAATCAGCCAATCAGAATATTACTTTTTGACAATTACTTGTAAATCAATTAAGTAAGAAATGTCAGTGTTTGACACCTTTATCAATAATATAATAAAAGAAACAGACTAGCATATGTCAATACTTGAGACTGATGAAGAATTTTGATTATATAATTTATCTAACAATAGACATCACCAGAAGGTGTTTCAAACTGAGATTATTTGTTACAAACAAAAAAAAACATGCTGATTATTTATGTTGATAAGATTATTTGAGAACTTAATTATCTACCAAGATCATTAACATAAACAATTGGCTTGGCTGGGAAATTATAGATTTTAATATTGATACTAAATATATCAGAATTATTAAGTTTTTCTTAAAATAAAAATTTTGCATTAAATGCTCTATGTTACAATTGCTCCCTACTTCAAATATGTTTGTCCTCAAACATTAAAACAAAATTATTATTAATACATTATTCCTTTCTTTTTGTTATAATTTCAAATATTCCAGAATTATAAAAAAAATTGCATTAAATGCTTTCTGTTACAATTGCTACCTACTTCAAATATATTTGTCTTCCAACATTAAACAAAATTATAATTATTTGAAACATAATTATGTCTGTTCTTAAAGAATAGTTTATAAATACTGAAATTGCGGGTTTTTTTTTCATTAAATAGTCTTTTTAAAAGAAAAGTTATCATGAATACATTTAATTTGTTGTTGTTTTTATATACAAAGTTCAATAAACATGTTAATCATTTATATACATCATATACAGTAATAATATGATACTAATGCTTAAAAGCATTATTTGTAACTTCTGAAATATGAAAACAATAAAAGATACGTTATAACCAAATTTTGTAAATAATTATTTGTCTTATTTAATATTGTTCATCAGTCAAGTTAATTATGATGTGATTTTTCACTGTTATAAAGTTCACTTAATCATTATATAAATAAAGTTGATTTTTTTTTAACAAATAGTATAGTCTTTAAATCCAATATTGCTAAAAGTGTCATCTTGTTTGACAAAATATAAATATAGTTCATCTTCATATTTTTATGACATCATATCTTCTTGGTATTCACTTCATGAATGGTATAATTAATTATAATTTTTAATTAGAATATAAAACTTATATACATTACACTTGTATAGACTCATATTTATTTGATTTTTAACACTTTATGATTTCTTCTTCACTATCACCCATATGCATTCATATTTACACTGCATACAATTTTTTCCACATCTTCTATTTCTTCTATATACACGGTTTTCTTCTATAATATCATCACGCATGTTACAGCTCACATCGCATATATTTCCTTAATTTTATCACTTACAATGTATTCTTCTGATTCTATTCGACATCTCACATATTCTATTTACTTTATCATGTATTCACATATACTTCTTATTATATCATTTATTTCATATATTCTTCTATTCTATCATGTATTCACATATTCTTCATATATTTTCTATATTTTCCTGTATAATTTTTCATATTCTTCTTATTCCACCATATACATTTACTTTCTTATATCACTATACTGTAATAGTCTATTCTCCCATCATCTGCCATTTTAGATTGTGTTTATTCATACAGCATCATGTATATTTGTTGTTATTTCTTCCATGCAATTGAAATAATAATGTCCACACTGATATTCCTAATGATGTTCTATGATGTCTTCTGTGTTGATGGCCATAAACCATATTAGCCAGGTTCAATCATCTATCATGTCGAAATACTGGACTGGATGGCTCATCATGAGACAATATACATAGCAACTTCCTGATATCTTATATTATGTGACCATTAACTTACATGAAGACAACAATTTAATAAAATAGCATGAGCTAATAAACAAATCTATGAAACTTACTTATATATAGTATATTGCTGAGGGAGGGCAGACATAAATCTAATTATTTCTCTTGTTTCAAAAGATAAATTTTATGGAAAATACTACAATTATTTATAATTTCTGTTTATAAGCTTAAAATAACTGGCTATGACAACATTCCTTGCTATTTCATTTATTTTCTAACTAACTAAATTTTGTTAATTCATGATTACAGTCTTTCTTGAAACAATAATGATAAAAACCACAATTGCTTATAAACCAACAATTATAATTACTAAATATTGTTACCAATTTGCTCATCAATCAAAAGGAACAATGAATATATCTATTGGACCTACTCAAGTTGATCAGGCTTAAGCTGACTTAAAGCAACCGGACAATACTCAATAAAATAATGTATGATTTTTAACTTGTTCAATTTAAAATTAAGTTGCTATTAATACTCTTAGTTTTATTAGGGAACTTTTTTTTTCAACAATAGTTTTGCTTAGTAAATCTTTGTCAACAATTTAATTTTTTTTATTTTATCTTACAATATTAAAATTCATCAGTTTTTTAATTACTTGATAAACAAATATTTTCCTTTTACTACCAAAATATTATTTCAAAAATTTGATAATCAAGCACAGTTTTCAATGGGGATGTTGCTCTATACATGAAGGAAAATTTCAACAATTAACATAAATTGGTCACACATAAATCAAGAATCAGGAAGCATGCATATGAAATTGTACTCACAATAGTAATTGATTCCAGCATGGACTGTTCCTCCTGTCTTCTTGTTGAATACTTCTAGAACAAGGATCTGTATACCCGGATTCTCCACCAAACTCTGTCACCAGTGAAAGTTGTAGATCTTGCAGTCAACATAGAGTAGGGCTCCTTGTAATGGGGAATTAGCAGGAATGCCCAAACTCAAAACAAATCATATAACCTCTGGCGATCAGAAGGGTCAGCCGATTCAACACATCGGCTTAAGAAACTAAACATAAATGTTCTATGATGAATCACAACACTGTTTCCAATTTCTACTAATTTTAATGAGTTCAAATCATCAATAACAATTAGAATAACAGTATGAATTATAAAGCAAGTATTCAATAAGTGTCCAAAATATGTTAAAAGTTAAAACTTCCTATGTATAAACTTAGTAACTTAAACCTAACGTTTTCCTACATATTCAATTCTATTCCTGTTTTTCTATAACTTAAAAGTTTTATAGGGAAAGTCAAAATTAGGGGCGGGGTAACATAAAAATAATCTAAAGTATTAATCAGCCAATCAGAATATTACTTTTTGACAATTACTTGTAAATCAATTAAGTAAGAAATGTCAGTGTTTGACACCTTTATCAATAATATAATAAAAGAAACAGACTAGCATATGTCAATACTTGAGACTGATGAAGAATTTTGATTATATAATTTATCTAACAATAGACATCACCAGAAGGTGTTTCAAACTGAGATTATTTGTTACAAACAAAAAAAAACATGCTGATTATTTATGTTGATAAGATTATTTGAGAACTTAATTATCTACCAAGATCATTAACATAAACAATTGGCTTGGCTGGGAAATTATAGATTTTAATATTGATACTAAATATATCAGAATTATTAAGTTTTTCTTAAAATAAAAATTTTGCATTAAATGCTCTATGTTACAATATAAATTGTTCCAGATTAATTACAACACTGTCTCTGTTTTCTATTCCTTTAATGGTTCTTACGACACATTAAATAACAACAAGTAAGCAGTGTAAATTAAACAAGTATTCAAATGTAATGTCCAGAACATGTTAATAGTTAAAACTTCCTTATGTACAGACTTACTAACTTAAACCTAACGTTTTCCTACATATCCAATTCTATTCCTGTTTTTCTATAACTTAAAAGTTTTATAGGGAAAGTCAAAATTAGGGGCGGGGTAACATAAAAATAATCTAAAGTATTAATCAGCCAATCAGAATATTACTTTTTGACAATTACTTGTAAATCAATTAAGTAAGAAATGTCAGTGTTTGACACCTTTATCAATAATATAATAAAAGAAACAGACTAGCATATGTCAATACTTGAGACTGATGAAGAATTTTGATTATATAATTTATCTAACAATAGACATCACCAGAAGGTGTTTCAAACTGAGATTATTTGTTACAAACAAAAAAAAAACATGCTGATTATTTATGTTGATAAGATTATTTGAGAACTTAATTATCTACCAAGATCATTAACATAAACAATTGGCTTGGCTGGGAAATTATAGATTTTAATATTGATACTAAATATATCAGAATTATTAAGTTTTTCTTAAAATAAAAATTTTGCATTAAATGCTCTATGTTACAATTGCTCCCTACTTCAAATATGTTTGTCCTCAAACATTAAAACAAAATTATTATTAATACATTATTCCTTTCTTTTTGTTATAATTTCAAATATTCCAGAATTATAATAAAAATTTTGCATTAAATGCTCTATGTTACATATTTATTATCTGTTTTGAAGTGTAAAAACTGTAAACTGTTTTATGTCAATATGGGAAATATCTATAGTCGACAGTGACTTATTGTCTAGAAATAACTGTTGATCTTGAATCATGGTCTGACAATGACACATGACCATGAATCATTGTCAGTCATGAACAATACATAAAGTGTACACAATTGCATGCTAAACTGCATAGAAATCTAAATTATTGCATTTAAAGTAAGAGACATACACTAGTGTTACAATGCAATGTTCATCATCAAATGAGTTAAAAGTTGTATGATTGACAGAGTGTCATGGTCTAGAAAACATGATATTTTTAACACAGTCAGACCAAAGTCAAATCATTGTCAATCATGGTCATAATTGACCAGAGTCAAAGTCTGAGCAAACAACATAGTCAACCATGTTTTGACCATGGTTAACCATGGTCAAACTTGATTCATGTTTAACATTTCACAGCGGAATTGTCTAGTATAAAGTATTGATGTATCTATCTGTGACAACTTTAACATTAACTGATTAAGTAGGGGGTTGGAACTGATGAATATTTTTCATGACTTGGCATTGATTAAAATACAAATAGAATATATGTTTTAGTAAAATTTAGTTGGCATCATTAATATTTTATTTCAATCTTAACTTTTTTCTTATTTTGTACGCGTCCTCATTTTTTGCTCTCATCCTTTGTTGACCGCTTTTTCCCTCTATATCTATATCTAGACAAAAGTTTAGTCTTAAATGTTTGCAATTGCTTAAATAACGCTTTTACAATGTATAAGTGTGTTGAATCCTTATATTGTCAGTAAAATACAAGCATGCGTGCTGAAAAAGTTTATGTTCTAAACTCCCAATATATCTTAATACGTATTACAATACGCTGTTGTGTATCACAATATATCGCAATACAAAATTTCCAGCAATACCCATCCCTAGCAGTTACCGTCTAAATCTTTTCAACAGATGGTATGTAATCATTGAATGAAATTTTGTAAGCATCTAGAACAATAAATGGCAAAGTATTCCAACAATATGAAAAATTTAAACGCAATAATTTCAAAGGGAAATAATCCATTATAATTAAGTCAGGTAGAGTCACGGTTACGGTCTAATTCTTTTCAACAGACAGTATGTAATCATTGTATGAAATTTCATAAACATCTAACCATAAATGGCACAGATATCCAACAATTTGATAATTTAAACTCAAAAATTTCAAAGGAAAACACTCTATAATTAAGCCAGGTAGAGTTGGGGTTACTGTAGATGGTATGTAATCATGGCATGAAGTTTCATAAAGATCTATCAATAAGTGGCAGAAATATACTATGCTAAATTAAAAACGTTAACACAATTGTAAAAGACACTGGACGCTTGACTGCACATCCACCTACCAGACTTAGCCCAAATCATTAGACCAATTTTTTCAATGAAAAACCTGGCTAAAAACTATGTAACCATTAGATCTGTGTTAAGCATTAAGGTCAGGGTAGAGAACCCTACTTGAAGGTCATGAACCGGTACATTTTGGAATTCTCTAAGGGGTTCCTGCCCCCCTGAGCCCCCGCTGGATTCGCCTATGGTATGAATACTAAAAGTTAATGATGTAAAGTAATCTTCTTGAAATTATGATCAATATTTTTGGGAAGATCAAACCCCATAGCAACACATTGTCTACATGTAGATCACATCACTTTTAACCAGTTTATTGGCACATACTTTCATCATTGACTTTCAGCTTCCATCCTCATTTAGAAACAAAGGTAGGAGGGCAAATGGCCAGAGAAATTACTTTATAACCAAACTCCGCGAAAATATGCCCCTTCTGGGAATCAAACCCAAGACCACTTGGATAGAGACTTGTGTGCTACTAACTGAGCTAGCTGGGGGGGGGGGCTTATGAGAAAGAAAGAACAATTAATTAAAACTAACATATACTCACATAAGACTGACACTGTCTTGTATGTTCACCAGTGTGTAGACCATAAATCATAAATTACTATCAACCATTTATTTTGAATACATTTGCAGTATGTCAGAGGATATACAGTTTCAGATCTGTAAAAAATACATAATTTCTATAATTCATATCAACTATTTGTTACAAAGGAGGATGGGGGGTAAGGGGGATCAGGACACCCCATAAATATTCCAAAATTTACCTGTTCATTAGTGTATTTCTTATAATGTGGTTGTGTTCGAAAGTTAGAAAAAGTTCGGACACCCCCCCCCCCTAGAAAAATCCTGGATCTACCCCTGTTAGTGGTGATTGTAGGTGATTATATACACATTTCCAACAGCCTGGCTGTTTGATTAACAATTTAGCAAGGCAGTAGAGTGTCTCACCACCATGGAGAGCCAGGTTCGATTCCAAAATCAAAGTGATGACAGCCTGATTTGGGGTTTAGACCCAAATAAACTATAACAGTTTCTATATGCAGTTCAATTTTGAAATTTATTCCTTAAACCATCTTGAAGTTGAAGAGCTACAAGACTCTAATCTAAGCCTTAGACGTTAGAGTAAGGTCTATTGACCTAGAAAACCAGTCTCAGGGGTAAATAAAAAAAATCACAAGTAAATAATTATGGACATTGTTCAATTTACTACTAAGTTTGAACAACATTACAGATTCCGTCATAAATAAAAGAGAACTAGATGGGAGCCCGTGCTAGCACGGGCTTTAGCTAACTCCTCAGTGCTGAAGTCACGCTTTGCTACTTAATTATTGATTTGATAAAGGGAGATAACCGCTGCGGGGAGTTTGGTTTGACGTGTCTATTTTTAGTTTTATCTATTTTTAGACACAAAAAAAACATTTTTTTGTTGATTTTTGGCAGTTTTTGCAAATATCAAGAGGCTTTGTCAAAAAAGAATTGTCAACTTGATATGCCGGTATATATGTGCTCCAGCGACAAACAAAAGATTTATTCAAAGCTGCGCAGTTTCTTCCACAAAACAGGAAACTCGCAAATTTAATAGTATAGATTGTACGTTAGATACACAGCTAATGAAGCTCTTAGACAACATGGTAAACAAGCACATGGGAATGACCCTCTCCCCCCCCAACCTCTCTCTCCATTCAATTGCATGGCAATGACACGAGGTCGAGGAGCAGGTCCAAGGAAGTCGCGTGGACGCAATTTTGACGTTCAAGATTAGCAGTTTACCGCTCTCTATCTCTCTAAACGGTTAAATATCGGATAAAACAAATATAAAGACTTACCCAAATCCACATATTATTCCAAATTATTCCATTAACATCGATATAAGAAAATAAATTAACTGCGCAAAGGTAATCTAAATATTCCACACATTCTCCATTGAAGAAAACCTCGGGCTGTGTGTATAGAGCGACAAACTTTCAGCCAATCAGATTCAATCATTTACTCCATGTGATTACTCAAATAAGCGCAAAACTGGTTTTGGATTTGTCCGTTTTTGGGGGTTACACATAAGTCCACACGGTTGTGTAGCAGCATTCGGAAAACCGCTCGGGTGATTCCCATTCGGAAAACCGCTCGGGTGATTCCGTAAACTGACGACCAGCCCAGCGGTTTTCCGAGGTAGTTCCGGATATTTCAATTGTTTTATTCAGAAAATATAAAAAACATCTATGAATTATTAATCCATCCTTTCTTTGACATTCAGAGGCTATACTTTTGTTAAATCGACTCGCCAAGTTACACAGACGAATTAAATGGAATATTTTTGTTGTCAATAAGACAATGAACTAATCTACGACAGGGGATGATCAGGATGACAATAAAATATATTCATATTGATAAGTTTTATGAGTGTCTTGTTGGACGAGTGGCTAAAATTTTTACCATTACAAACAAGAGTGACCAAGGGGTGAGGGTGGTTTATCCATCATGCTCATTTTGTTGAATTGAATTATACAACTTTTATTTGGATATTGCCTACCTCAGAAATGGATTGTTTCATTTCTAATGTTTATCCAAACACATTTTTTGTTCGCGCTCAAATCGACGTTAATAGAATTACATCATACTGTTTTATGCACACATACCACTTAGAAAAACCTAAATATTTTAAGTCTGTCTATTAGACCATTTGTAGTGCACTCGGAAAGGGTTGGCATGTTTCCTTTTTTTGGCCCGTGGCATAACTTCGGTTTATTAACTTAAGTCGAAGTGAAGTGAATAAGTCCAAACGCTCACGCAAATGCACTCGTTGTGCAATTTCAACCTTAAATTTACATTTAACTCACAAAAAAGGAGTTCTGATACAATTGTGCTCCATTTTTCGGCTCTCAGTAACCGTTGTTTGAGCAAAAGCGACGGAGAGGGTGTGCGACATGGGTTTGACCATAAAGGAATTAAAGAAAGTTTAATAGAGCTTAGTAAAAGTTTGTTCCTGATACATCACTGGTCCAAATAACTGGTCATTAAAAATTTCAATGAATAAAATAAAATAAAATTAAGCTAGGAGCAGAAGCCCTGCGATAGGACACATGCATAGAGATCTAGAGGTCCTAGGTTTGAAACCTACGAGGGGCACTGCATATTTCATTGAGCAAGAAATTTACCTACGATTGATTCACTCGACCCAGGTGTAAAAAGGTATCAGCGAGGGTGGTTTAGTACCGTTGCGCCCATTTGTCGGTTGCACTAATAAGTAAAAAGACTCCCAGGAAGATTGACAGATAGTTATCAGTAGCACGACGACCAGGGATAATAGCTGTAAAGTCGATGAGCGTGCGTAAGCATGAAACACACACTAAAAACTGTCATTATAAAACAAATTCACAGTAACAGCAGTAACAACAAGAAGATCAATCCTACTCGGCTGCTCCAGCCAGAGGTATGTTGAAAAATACAGCGTTAATATTGATCTAACTGTTGTTCCTGGTGTATAAGCGGATCTAACGGGGGGGGGGCGGTTTCAGGGGCTTCGGACCCCCCCCCCCCCGCTGTGATTTCCAAAATGTTCCTGTCAATAAATGTATTTCTTGTGTAGTTTTAATATTTTTTATGCCGCATTATTCTTCAAAAATCGTATAATGCCGTCCTATAACCGCCTCTGGTTGCTGTATTATATATACTGGGTTTATCGCCGTGTCAACACAGTCTTGCTCGTTTTACGGTAACCAGCGCACCTAACCTAGCTTTCCTCTACCCTTGTCTATTAGCAATACTCACACTACCCTTCCACAAGTCCGGACATTTCTCCGTATACCTTATAAATGGGTGACTTTATTGTCAAATTTCCGTGGAAGGGTATAATAGCCCAAAGTGGGATTTGAACTTGTACATTTTCCTGCTGATTAAAAAAGATAATGATCTAAACTGATACATTCGAGCATCTCAGGGTACCCAGATCGGGCCTTATCAAGCGTTCAAATCATTGATCGCAAGTGTATATATATGGTCCCTCTATACAGACATATAGATACCAATTGCTTTGTTTATTGTCTATATTACACACACCTCAACAGTATCACCAGTGAAGTTACCATGGTAACTGGCTTACGAGGCCTTAATTATAGTTATTGTGCACTCTCTAATCTTATTTACTAATGGAAATCATCGGCGTTTTCATAGCAAGTTAGACAGACAAGACGAGGACAGCTAGTCAAGTGCATTTTATACGTCACTACTATGCGATCGAACTTAGTGAATTTCGAAAATATGCACGATCGTCTGATGATTTTTTATGGTATTAAAATTCCGAATAACCTTTAAAAAGTGACCGAGCCTAAACATAAATTAAGTATTTATGGAGGACATCTTCGGGAGTGGATACCCCTCCCGTACCCACCCCAACCATATACTCCCCACTAACGACCCCTCTGTATCAGGCCATGTGATCTAACTCACATGAATGCTATTCTTTATATATGAATATTTATTAAAAAGCTAATCAATCACATGAATCTGAATTCTTACGCATTGCATCACTTTTCTACAGAAAAAAAGATACAATGTAATTAACCTAGTTTTAGCTTCATTCAATTTGTTTAAAAGAGCATTTTAAAGTGCTCAATTTTGCACCTTTGACATGTGAAAAACTCAAAAATTTCTATATCGTCTCTGTGCCCCCCCCCCCCACTTACGATGCTTCAAGATCCGGCCCTGGTTCAGGTACCGAGAAACCCCGTGCAAATCTCCCGACACCAGAATGAGGGGCGACTAAAATTTGGGGCTCCGTAGCCCACGCGCTATACCTCGGGCAATAATACTTGAAATCAGTTAAACCTAATAAATTAAACGCAACATGAGCAGTTAAGACTTTAAATATAGTAACAGTAATTATTCCAAACCTCAAATATGCAATTTATTTTGCAAAGTTTCTATTACTACGAAATTTGACCCTGGCCAGTTCGGCACTACGCCTCGAAAACTAACGTATACAATCAAAGTACTGTAACTTCTGACTCTTGCTAAGAACGATTCCAAATATCAATCACGTTCTTTATATAAATTATAACATAAATCAAGAATTATAGGCATTATTTCACTTAGAATTTACAGTTTTTGTAAACTCCGCCTCTTATGTAGGAGGCGTATCTCCCTCAAGTATTGGGGCGTGGCATTCGGATTATGGAGACTTCGGTAAATGACTATATCGGTAAATTGATTTTATATAGTAACTCGTTTGGAGAGATCGGTAAATTGATATTGTATAGTGTAATTATTCTGAATGTGTGATAATCAAAGTTCATTATGATTTGTTTGTATATTATTGTTTGAAATTGTTTGTTAAATATTTTTATATTTTAATAGAATCATAATTTCTAAATATTGAATAATCTTTTCTTTTTTCTTGATATATACGAGTGATTCATACAAGTCATGGAGTTCAGATCAAATTGCATATTTTGATAAAAGATATAAGAATATAAACAACAAACAGGAATTCATCTGTTTTATTCTAATACACCATGCACTAATATGTCATATTTACAAAAAAAATAGATAACAGTTGAAGCACTTCATGAAACAATTAATTATTAAAAGATTACATATTATATAGATAAATAATCTATTCCAATATTTTCGACGGGAATCTTACCAGACCTGAAATAAACAAAACAAATTTAGATCAAAGTATAAAATAATACATTTAACATACATTAACTCAAGTCATTATAACAAGAACATTATATACACATATATCAATTAAAAAACTGTTGCAGTATATCGACGAAAATCAAACAATGCCTGAAAAAAATGACGATAAAAAGGTAAATAAAATCAAATTCTTTATTAAATATTCATGAAGTCAAAAGATAGTTTAATGATATTTTTAATTAATCCACGGGAATCGAGCCTTAAAACCGAATAAAAAGTATAGGATAATACAGCATTTTTAGAAATATATTTATCAAAACCATGTGCTAAAAAAAGTTACATCGTATGTATTTGTTCTAAAATGCAATATATCCACAGAATCGAGCCTGAAACATAAAACAGTAAAAAAACTTGAGTCGAAAAAACTATATTCACTCAGAAGATAAATTACCATTGATGACTGCCAATTAGCTAATGAAATACCGCTGCGTCTAAAACAATCATGATTGTTCATATTTGTTCAAACTTAAATGGTTCGACTGACTTAACTGTCATCAATTGGCCAATTAAAGATTGGTCACAAATCAATCAGGCGTGCGCGTAATTAGCACAATAAATGTTGTACCTCTTTATTTCATATCAGTCATTAAATTGATAAAAAAAGTCAACGATAAAATTGCTTTATAGACTTTATTAACTATTTCATCTAAGTTAATACACATTCACAATGATTCACTTTCTTTACTTTAACAAACGTGAAATTATTTTAATACAATGAATAATAGATACATAGAAAAGAGAATATAAGATCAGACAAAACACACTCTTTAACATTTTCATCCAATCTTTTACTTCATATATGAACATCTTCAAAAGCGAACAAACAATGATAAATAAATGATATTATTATACTTTTTTCCTGTCACTGCCAATGTATACATCTTAATTGTCTTCTGTAATAGTAAAATGAAAAACAACAACAGCGAGTAATTGTAATTTTTACAATAGTAAATCATAAATAAAACCTCTTAATTTCAAAGTATAAATTGTCAAATAGGACAACTTAAATTATAAATATTTTGTTTAATGTAAGTACATTTTAATTAAATCATTTTTATTTAATCATTAGCCACAAGCACTTATACTGTTATTCACACCTACTTAATTTACACTATAAAATATCAATTTACCGATCTCTCCAAACGAGTTACTATATAAAATCAATTTACCGATATAGTCATTTACCGAAGTCTCCAGATACCGTGGCATTCTCTCAAATCTTGCGATTTAGACAGCCCACCATTGTTTATCGAAATTCCAGAGCAACAGAAAAAATGTTTATTTTTTTGTGATTGTTATGCTTCTTGACTCTGGGTATGCTATAAAGTTGAAATATATTAGTTCAGTTGTAGTTTCGCCTATAAAACATGTTCATATAACCTATCGGGTTCCAGTTATCTGTTAATTTTTTGTGTACCAATTTTCGGACAAAAAAGTTTGTCTAATCAGTGTTTCAAACTCAAAGTCAACTCAAATTAAGTTATTCGAATTGTTGTTAATTCAATTTGAATTGTGAAAAGACTTACTTTGGTTTAACAAATATTTTGCTATGTTGCATAAGTTGACACATCCTGCAAAATGTCTTTGATATTCATCTCCAATTGATAAGAATCATGCTAGTTTAGTAGTTATGACTTGTTTTAACTTTTAGTTTAGTTTACACTTGTGTGTAAGTGAATAGAGTTTCTAATAGGGATAAGACAATACCATCATCTTAAGATATGATTTGTATCAATGCGAGTGGAGATGATATTATGATAACGATATTTTATGACTCAGGTAGTTAATTGTAAAATGACAAACATTCACATTATTTATTATGATCACTGAAACTTGTCTAAGGGTTTAGTTATCTCTACATGCAGATTAAGTTGTTCAAACTTCATGTTGACATGTCCACAGGTTGAGTTTTTACAGGTTGAGTTATACTCAAAGATGGCAAACTTGTCGAATTCTGAAAATACAGTGGCTTCACCAGATTATTGTACATAAATCCTCTCATTCCTTGTTCCTAACCATCTTAATCCAGTAATTTTGGTTTGTTCACCACTAATATAAAAGATTATAGTATGAAATTTTTTATGATATCTAGCACCATGTCAAAATTAATTTTTAGCAAGTTTGATTATTTTATGCATAATGAGAACATGTCATTTAGGGATCAATAATTTATGTAGTCATGAACTGTGAGTGCAATCTATTGCCATTAAAAGTATTATATACTTATACATTTTTAAAACATTTTGAACTGTGCCCTTATAAATTGAGTTGGGGACAAAACGGACCATGACAAAACGGACCATACTCGGGACAAAACGGACCATTATGGTATATACTGCTTCAGTATAGTGGGTACAAAAAAACTTTTTTTGGTAAACATTAGAAAAGAGACAATTTCAGGGGTAGGCAGTAATGAAAATAATATTTATATTATTAGATAAAAAATATATTTATTTTTTCAATAAAATGCATTGTTTGTTATTTCATTGACAACTTAATTAATTTTTTAATCAACGCTAAATGATGACAATTATTGATAATTACATGTAGTACAGGCTTATTAAACAAGATTGGTTTTTTCATTAGTGTGTTACTGTGAGTATATGAAATTATATTTGGAAGGACAAGTTTGTTATCATAAATCCTTTTCCAGAGTTATATAGAGAGGAACCAGTGCTTGACTATAATATTATAGGCAACCTCAAATTTAATCACTCTCAGGCAAATACTCCAGGACCAATTAATTAAAGGTGTTAGTTCAAGGAAACAACGAGGCCGACAATTAATAGCATTCGATAGGACATTATTTGTTGTTATTTATTTACGAGTACATCAACTATCACAGTTATCACATTTGGTGACAAACAACACACCAACAACATGCAAGCAGTTAATCACAATTAAAACTATTATGATTACAGTTGAACCACAATTTAATGAAACCAAACATATGATATCATAACACAATTAATAATAAAATGTTTCTATTTTTTCTTAAATATCGTAAATGTCATACTTTTTTCTTGTGGTCCGTTTTGTCCCGACAATTATGGTCCGTTTTGTCCAATATATATGGTACGTTTTGTCCCGAGTATGGTCCGTTTTGTCATGTTCCGTTTCGTCTTATGGTCGGTTTTGTCCCAGCACCATATAAATTGTGCTGTTTAAATGTGACGATCTATCTGTTGACAATGAGTTAATTGTTATTTAACCCTTTAATACTTACCTGATGTGAAAAATACTAAACTGACAATGTCACAAACATGAGTCATTGACATGGCTTGGTTTTAACAAAAATGCGTAATGAGATTACAACCATTGCTCTGATGGGAACTTGTTTCTTCCATTGATCTAGTTGGTGTGGTCTGGACTTAAACCCTAGTATTAGAATTACACCATCAGTTTTTTAAATGACAGGTATGACTTGTTTACTTTACTTGCAATATTTCTTTTATGGTAAGTTAATATTTATTTCTTTATTTATAATGAGTTAACTAGAGAAAAGATATATATTTCTTTATTTCAGAATATAAATTAAAACAATAAAGATGTCAGGGTCTTTGTCAGTGGTAGCATTTGAAGGAGAACTCAATGCTATTGTCAGAGAGGTACTGTATGGTTTATTTTCTCATTTGTGTGTTACAGTTACTCTGAAGTTTTATTTCATCCATAATTTTCTTTAATAATTATTGTAGAGTGAGTGCATATTTTTTAGCTGCCGGCCATATTATAGTATTATATTTTTTTATATATTTTGTGTATTTAAGTATTTATTGCAAATGCAGAAAAATCTGAATTGTTCTTTCGCTCACATTTTTATAACCCCCCCCCCCCCCTCTCTTACTTTTAAATTTTTAAATTTTGTCTATCAAGGTAAGGAGGAGTTACCAGACACAGAAACCTGTATCCATATCATGCATAAATCTCAACTTGTATGCATAAAAAAATGTTATCATGTGAACACACAAATATGGCTTGGGTAAATCATCAATTTTTTTATCAACATTTCATCTTTTATCTCCCCTGTAAACTAGAATATATGCTCTCTACGAGTATGTTATTGCTTCACACTTTAATTTAATTACTGCACTTCAATCAATAATTATCATATGATGCCATTTTGTTTGCTGCAATGTGGCAAGTACCTTTTATAGATTGCGTAACATAGAATGGAATCCTCAAACTTCAACAGGGACCAATTTCCTGTCATTCACCAGAGGTAAAACATAGAGCAAATCCAACGGGGAGAATTCTGATATGTTAGAGGTGTCATTAACAGAGGTTATACGGTATTATTACTGTCAAAAGAAAAAACCATGTTACTTTTATTTCAGTACCTTGATTTTGGAGGCTTTGATAAAACATTACAGAACTTTGATAAGGAGATCTCATCTAAGGGTAAACCTGTTGCATCTCATGAAGGTAAAGGACCAGTATCACAGAAACAACTTGCTGCTCAGGTTTGTTTATAACATAACCATTTTTAGCTCGACTTTACGAAGTAATGTAGAGCTCTCCTACTCGCCCCGGCGTCGGCGTCCGCGTCCGCGTCCACATTTCTGATTAAAGTTTTTGTGCAGTAAAATACTTTCTTCTATATCTTTGTTATTTCTCTAGATATTAACTTCAAACTTTGAATATATGTTCCTTACTATCAACCACATCTCATGTGACAAGGTCCTTAACTCCAAACACATTTTTTAAAGAATTATCTCCCCTTGAACTGATTAAAGTTTTTGTGCACAGATTAAAGTTTTTGTGCAGTAAAATACTTTCTTCTGTATCTTTGTTATTTCTTAAGATATTAACTTCAAACTTTAAATATACTTTCCTTTCTATCAACCACATCTCATGTGACATGGTCCATAACTCCAAACACATTTTTTAAAGAATTATCTCCCCTTGAACTTAGAGTTTTCTTTAAAAAATGTTTGTTTTTACTGCAACTGTTTTATTTCTTTAGGTATTGATTTCAAACTTTAAATATATGTTCCTTATTATCAACCACATCTTATGTGACAAGGTTCATAACTCCGTATACATTATTTTCAAAGTTATCCCCCTTGAACTTAGAGTTTTCTTTAAAAAATGTTTGTTTTTACTGCAACTGTTTTATTTCTTTAGGTATTGATTTCAAACTTTAAATATATGTTCCTTATTATCAACCACAACTCATGTGACAAGGTTCATAACTCCTTATACATTTTTTCAGAGTTATCCCCTTGAACTTATAGTTTTCTTTTTTTTTCTTTAAATTTGTTAAGGTTATATTTTCAAATTTTAAAATATGTATGTTCCTTATCATCAACCACATCTCCTGTGACAAACACTTACTAAGTCGAGCATGCTGTCTCCTCTGACAGCTCTTGTTATTTTACTTTTAGCTCACCCTAGCAATTTTCTCAAATATATGGGGGTTTAGCGCAAAACAGTTGTAACTCAATAATGAATATAAGGAAAGAGTGTTTTAAGTCTGTTTTGCGCTAAACCCATGATATATATATACAAAAAGATAACTGGAAGTCGACTCTTATGTATTTTTTGCTTTTCCTTCCTTATTATTGTATAAAAATATGTTAATATAAACGCCAACTGGTTTCAATATTATAGTAAACAAATGCCATTGTTTTATTTTAAACAATACAAATAGAAAAATCCTCAAACTAATACATTGGATACATTTTTAAAATCTAAGTATTTACTGTATTGTGTTCAATATTAGTAGTATACTATCATAAACACTTATACTTATAAATTATATTCTATGTCCAAAGTTTTGACATTTAATCCTTTTTCAAAGATCATATCCAAGTTTTCTTTTGTGCTAACTGGTACATTTGGAACACTGCTGCTTTTCAAAATGGCTGCTCCAATGGTGAATAGGTTTCTTTTTCAAGAATACTGACTTATTTCTTTATTTCATTTGAGCAGTTAAGGTTTTTTTTTTCAATTATTACAACTTAGAAATTTATTTGTGGAAGTTGCCATTTTGTATTAGTTAGCATGAAGCAAAAATGTTCTGTAGAACTGGAGTGCTACAAAAGAGCATTATAAAGCAGTTTCCTTAAAGAACTGGTCCCTAGTCTAGATTTAATTTGTTATCCCTACTACTTATTTTTTCAGAGTGAACTTATGGAATTGTTCCACAATGGAAAACGAAAGAAATTTTTTGATCTTTGGGTATCAAGTTTACCTAAGACAATAAGAGATAATGATTCAGTCGCTCAAAAAATAGAATTCTACTTAAATATTTACTTTGCTATATACCCATTAAAGTTTGCAAAGGGTCAGGTGAGTTCTAGTCTTATATATTGTTCTGTAGTTCTGGCTTCCAAAACTTTAGAAGCCGCTTTTTCAACATTTTGCTTTATATCAGATTCGGCATGACCCCTTCATTAACAGTATACATATATGTTCGCTAAAGACCTTAACAATTGCCTGAAAGTTTTCAATTTAGCATATATCTCTGCCATTTATTGTCAGATCTTAATGAAACTTCATACAATGATCACATACCATGTGATGAACAGAATTAAAAAGTAACCACACCTGTACCTGGCTTTATTATGGATTTTTTCCCTTTGTAATTTTTGTGTTACAGTTTTTAAATCTGGCTTTAATGTGGTTTCCACATTACATTTCTTGTTACTCATTATGTTAGTTAAAATATTTTTGTTATTTTATTGATACTAATCATTATCTATATTTATTTGATGTTTTTTTACAGACTCAAGCTGAGAAGAACATGCAAGATTTTAAAAGTTATTTAGAGACTAGAGGTGCTACGTTAAGTCAAACTACGGAATTTCTACCATTCTACGCCTTGCCATTTGTACCTAACCCTAAAGGTCATCCTTCATATAAAGAATTGTTTACTGTAAGTTTTTGTACATATATATTGTTTTGTAATTGACTGTTCAGAGGATGTGGGGCTAACTTAATAAGTTGTGTTTTTGAAGTCATTGAAAGACTTTTTGAGTTTTTGACTGTTAATTGTTGACTATTGATAATTGCACTGGTTGGTGACCTACAAACTCGGACATCCTACAAATCTGGACACTCGCGTAGACGCTTTATTTTATTTTTTACTTTGATTATTTGTTGTTGATCACTCGAGCGTTTGATTTTGTATCAGCCGGTACCAACAAAGTCACCACTTTGTAAGTATGATTGTTGAAAATACAATATTTACATTTGCATGTCACTTTACATGTTTCCTGTACGCGGGGGAAGTTACATGTAATGCATTGCGCATGCGCAATTATTTTACAGAGGCCCAGACAATTAAAAAGGGGTCAAGTGCAAGAATGTGTGTTGCAAACGAACATTTTCAATTGATGTTTGACAGTAAAATGTCAAATATCTTATAAATTTCAACTTTAATGAATGTTGACGGACTGTCCGGAAACATGGTACAGTTTGAAACAAAATTAACACAATTTAATGACCCTATGCCAGAGCCTCAAAACATGTGTTCTACATTTAGAAAGTAGAAAAACCAATGACATTAGAGAGACCTTGAACCTTACATCTTCCAGGTAAAAAATCTAGCATGTTGTATAAACAGTTTTAAAGTTATTGTAAAAAAAGTAATAAAAACGTCCGGTTGTAGGACGCCAACCAGTACTATCATGTTGTATTCATTTTTAATTTGTTTGCATGTCTTAACTATGTGAACTGTATGAAATGAAAGATATGTTCTGCTCAGTTCTTGTTTAAGGTCTAGTGTTCTACATTTTATCTTTGCAACTACTGTAAGGATTCACTAGTAGGGTCACTAATGTCTATAGAGTTGACATCAAAGGTGCAGAGAAAATGAGTGCCATAGCAAATTACCTTTACACTTAAAAAAAATGTTTTTTTATTTTTTTATTTCAGATGTATTTATGCATTATGATAGTTTTAATAGCCCGTAATATTTGACAGGGGAGTAATAATGCTTTAAACAATTGTAATTATTGTACATGTATCCAAAGGTATATTTTTAATCTTATGTTATTGTTTTATGTTGTTTTATCTGAACTAATGATACATGTATATTGTATATTCTAGGATATATGGATCAAAGATTTAGAAATAAGATTAGAGAAGTTTCTTACATTATCATTAAAATCAACACCACAACCTAGATTGTTTGATTTATATGTATCCTTTTATATATTGTACAATAGTCTTGAAATTGTGCAATCTCTGTTAATATATATCCTTCTCAGTTATTCAAACAGCACATACAACTTAAGATCCTCTGGTAGTACTCAGCTGGCTGTTCCAAGAAATAGGACCAAGATAGCTGATAGGTCATTTCGTGTTGTTGGCCCAAAATGGTGGAACACTCTCCCACATGAACTAAAATCCATATCAACAGAAGATAAATTCAGAAAAGATCTTAAAACTTATTTATTCTCTAAATTCCATAAATAATCATGATATGTTTTTAAACTGATTTTATTTCATTAAATGTGTATTCTATGTGATTGTGAAGCGCAATCGAATATATAGACTATATAAATTTTTGCGCTATATAAATGGACTTTGATTTGATTTGATTTGATAAATACTGCTGTGGCATAGGGTCTCTTATGGTGGCTCGGAGGATCACATGGAGATGACCTTTGTGTGAACCAGTAAATGCATAGCTTTCATCTATAGTATTACACTAAACTATAAAGTCCATTCCATTGGCAACATACTATTTCATTGAAATTGTTCATGTACATATTGTTAATTTTAATACAAAGAACAGAATAGGTGTATTTTAAATGTGATATTTGATCATTTTGATTGGACTGATTCTAGGCCATACTTATGTCAAGCTTTCTCAAAAATATTGAAGTAATTTGTTGATAATTGTTACTTAGTAGATATTTTTTTCCTTAACATTATGTCAGAGAGGGACTAGTATCACATCTACAGATGATAAAGGTTGGTATATATATATTTTTACACATAACAGTTCTTGTTTTATCAAATTACCCCCATGAAAGACAGGGCTTATTTTTAGATCAGCCATGATGGGCTTCTGTCTGTATGGTTGGGCATGCAATGCCCTTGTCTGATGGATAACTTTGTCAAGAACTCATCTTTTATAACATATAAGTGTCTAAAGCAATTTTATTTCATCAACATAAGTCAGTTTTAAGCTCAAATAATTGTATTGATGCATGTTTTGAATAAACTATTCAATTTGTTGAATAAAAAAACATCGAACAAAAAATTCTAATTGATTTTCTGTTCAATCTTTGCAGCCATATAAGTATATAAATATTCATGACAATATTTCATTACAGATCATTTTCAACAAGTACAAGGGTATCAACAACAACTTGTAGAAGCTGAAAGAAAAACAATGTCATATATAAAACGTCATAATAAAGTACAGGTAAATGTATTAATTTACATCTTTTAAATTTTATATTAGGCCTAAAATATCATGTGTTTAGGGCAACTGTCTAAAAGAGTTGAATAGGGTTGGTTCCTAGTTTTTTAACATGTACATGTTCAGCCAACATTACAATTTTGTATGATAACCTCTTATCATTGAAATCACTGTTACGCAGATGACCCTAACTAAGTTCATTTACGAGGAAGAAACTAGCAGAGGGGCCTTTTGAACCTAAACATGTGTCCTACCACTGGACCACTGTTTGTATATGAGGGAGCATGAACAATATACAGTATCCACCAAAAGTTTGGAGACATTTTCAGATTGTAGGCCTACTGAATAGCTTTTATCTAAAATTAAGTAACTGATTACTTTGAAATGCTTAGTAGCATTGCATTATTTTTTGGTTATACTAATAATAATAACTGAGACTACAAAAAAAGCTATGTTTATATGGAAAAAATGACAATAAACATGGGTTTGGAGGCTTTAGGATATCAGATGCTGAATCTTATAAATGTGTTGCATTCATGAATTTTTTTTCCTTTTATCACAAACCATGATTAAATATATAAAAAAATAATGATTCTACAAAAGTACATTGTATTATCAAAATTCATGAATTGTAGTAAATTTCTTTTGTCTCCAAACTTTCGCTGGATACTGTATAGTTAGATAATAATGTTAAAAAAAAATATTGTATGCTTTCCAGTGGAAAACTGGGATTAATCTAAAATAAAAATTAATATTCCTCTGTTATGAAACAAGAAAATAAATTTGTTATTTTTCACTGTTTGGATGCACTGTTCTGAAGGCAAATCAGACTTAAACCCATGAATAACCAAGTTTGAAGCATATAATAAACAGAAAATTTGTTTATTTCATTGAACGATCTATTTATATCACTCGCAAGGATATTATGTCTTAACTTGTGACTATGCCTCTTATATATACAAATATAGCATCCTTAGCTCACTTGTGAAATAAAAATCGATCTTACACTGCAATAAACAAATATCCTCTTTATATCCTAATTGACTTGTATACATATATTTGTAGGCTGACTATCATAATCTCATAGGTATAACAGCTGATTTAGTTGATTCATTGGAACAAACAGTACAAGGAAAAACTGTAAGTATATCTACTATATACACGGTCTGTTGTCTCTTAATCTATAATTACAAGTAATGAAGAAAACAAAGATTTGATCTTTGCTGATTTCTCTGTTCAGGCTAATCATTGAATGACATCAAATAGCACATGAATAATGACTACCATTCTTTTTACTAAAATTCCAAATTGATCCTATGATTTGGATTGTTGCTTCAAATCCTTCACTCTAAAATTTAATGGAGTGGTAAACTTGGTTAATAGCAAAAAAATTGTTTTAACTTACAAGCTAATGCGGGCATTTTGGACATAAAAATGTGCTAGTTGGTTATGCACTATATGTTGTCTTTCTATGTTTTGACTGCTGCAAGTATTTTCTGAAAAACAAAACTTTGTTTATATTTTTAAGATCACATGACTATATACCCTGATGAATAGTCTAGTTTATTTATAGTGGTATTGTCCCCAAGGTATGAATCACTTTGTTAGCTCTCAGTCCATGGCATATCTGAGACGGAATCCAGGGTTTGTGGGTTTGGTTCCAGTGCAGGACCTTCATGCCTTCAAAAAATTTGTTCAAGAAGGATTTTTAGCTCGACTTTACGAAGTAATGTAGAGCTCTCCTACTTGCCCCGGCGTCGGCGGCGGCGTCGGCGTCGGCGTCCGCGTCCACATTTCTGATTAAAGTTTTTGTGCAGTAAAATACTTTCTTCTATATCTTTGTTATTTCTCAAGATATTAACTTCAAACTTTAAATATATGTTCCTTACTATCAACCACATCTCATGTGACAAGGTCCATAACTCCAAACACATTTTTTAAAGAATTATCTCCCCTTGAACTGATTGAAGTTTTTGTGCACAGATTAAAGTTTTTGTGCAGTAAAATACTTTCTTCTGTATCTTTGTTATTTCTTAAGATATTAACTTCAAACTTTAAATATATGTTCCTTTCTATCAACCACATCTCATGTGACATGGTCCATAACTCTGAATGCATTTTTTTCAGAATTATCTCCCCTTGAACTTAGAGTTTTCTTTAAAAAATGTTTGTTTTTTCTGCAACTGTTTTATTTCGTTAGGTATTGATTTCAAACTTTAAATATATGTTCCTTATTATCAACCACATCTCATGTGACAAGGTTCATAACTCCGTATACATTATTTTCAAAGTTACCCCCCTTGAACTTATAGTTTTCTTTAATAAATATTTGTTTTTACTGCAACTGTTTTATTTCTTTAGGTATTGACTTTAAATATATGTTTCTTATTATCAACCACATCTCATGTGACAAGGTTCATACCTCCAAATATATTTTTTCAGAATTATCTCCCCTTGAAATTAGAGTTTTCTTTAAAAAATGTTTGTTTTTACTGCAACTGTTTTATTTCTTCAGGTATTGACTTCAAACTTTAGATATATGTTCCTTATTATCAACCACATCTCATGTGACAAGATTCATAACTCCTTATACATTTTTTCAGAGTTATCCCCCTTGAACTTATAGTTTTCTATTTTTTTCTTTTTTTTTTCTTTGAATTTGTTAAGGTTATATTTTCAAATTTTAAAATATGTATGTTCCTTATCATCAACCACATCTCCTGTGACAAACACTTACTAAGTCGAGCATGCTGTCTCCTCTGACAGCTCTTGTTTATAGTAATTTTCCTGTCTACAATTGTATCAAGGGACTGTGATTGCAATATAACTTGGAAAAATAAAATGTGGCATAAAGATCTAAGCTGTGCAATGGTTTTATTTTTTTCTACATATTTTCTATTTATAAGGGAAACAACTCTAACAGTTATGTGGCATAAATAACCAAACTTACCAGTGTTTTTATTATACCCCTGCTTCGAAGAAGAGGGGGGTATACTGTTTTACCCTTGTCCGTGCGTCCGTCCGTTACAAAATTTCCGTCGCAGTTTTCTCAGCAACTATATCATGCAGCAGCCTAATACTTTGCATATTGCTTCATCCCATAGTCCCATATGGTGTAAAGCGATTTCATGCTCCTTGCTCATCTACTTCCTGTTTGTCGCATATTTTTAGATTTTGGCGGGGGTATCACTAGTGAGCATTAGCTCACAGATTTACTTGTTTTTTCCTACATATTTTCTATGAAAAGGGAAACAACTCTAACAGTTATGATATTGTGTTTTCTTTATTACAGATAAGTCCTGAATATTTACAACATTTATGTGGACGATTATTTAATGCACATTTAGGACAATCTGTAGATTTAACACGACCTGGTACTGCTGGAGATGCCTTAAGACAATCTATAGCTCCAAGGTATATGTTTGTACAGGCAGGTGTATATTTATACCCCCGCTTCGAAGAAGAGGGGGGTATACTGTTTTAACCCTTGTCCGTGCGCGCGTGCGTGGGTCCGTCACAAATTTCCGTCGCAGTTTTCTCAGCAACTATAACATGCAGCAGCCTAATACTTTGCATATTGCTTTATCCCATAGTCCCATGTGGTGTAAAGCAATTTCATGCTCCTTGCTCATCTACTTCCTGTTTGTCCCATATTTTTAGATTTTTGCGGGGGTATCACTAGTGAGCATTAGCTCACAGATTTACTTGTTATGCTTCATCTAGGTTTAGAGTCAGAAATATATATTAAGATATTGAGGATACATGTCAACTTCAGTGTAAGATTCAAGTGATCTCAGAAAACATATTTTCAAGAGTGCCATAGTTCCAAGTGAAAATATTGCATTTCAGAGCTCAGGAGATGAATTAAAAATTGATATTACACCAAAGTCAAGGAGTATTCTGTTTCTTTCATGCTTTTTTTCTGTGTTCTGATTGAGCTATTTTACACAAATATAATTTGACATCATTTTTCCTCTAAGTATTCTAAAGTACCAAAAGTGTATTAAATTATTTAGTATTGATTTAGACATTTTAAAATTATTTTTATCATTGTACAAATTCTGTTCTGACTTAAATATCATCTGATATTACCTGATACACTATATGATAGATGTCTTATTTTCATTAATTGTTTTTGTATTTATGATATTTTGTTCAGAAAAGACATTTATGAGTTTTCTACATTTTTTCGCCTACCTCAGTATCAAGTAATGCTGTTGTAAACCACCAGTGAAATTATATGCTTCTTACTGGTTTTAGACATAGGTCAAGGGATATTAATCTCTCCAGAGACTTTGATGATTGAATGTTGCAAATATGACTGAAAACATGTTAACATTCCACACAATCTCCGTAAACAGATATCCTGTAGAGCGTTGTTGTACAGGATCTCTACTTTCTCCGTGGAAGGTCACGTCGAGATGAACTTTGTTTCGACCAATCAATGCGTATCTTTCATCTAGACGAAAACACTATTAATCACATTTTGATTTCGTAATTTCTATTTTTAAACCAAGTTTTGCATGCTAATTTAACAGTGGTATTATTCACAGTCTGCGATTGGGCGGCTCATTTCAAATTGCGTGACGTAGACGATGTAAACAAGTTACGTATCATAACAATTTCGTCATGAATGTTATGATGAGAAAAGGTTGCCTGAATGTGACCTTTGTTTGAAAACGGCCAGATCTAAATTAGCAAGTATGCGAGCGGAAAATTTCAGATCGGGTTTTAATCAGATTGCATTCCACATAAGTCCTCATACATTACATTACATATTTTATTTACTTATTTTTTAGACAAACGTCTAAGATAGAAGTACAAGAAGAAATACAATTTATATTAGACTATGAGAAAATTAAACAAGATTTACAAGTTACTGAAGAAAGAAGAAAATGTTTATTGTTGCAAGCTTTAAGATGGGTAAGTTGAGCATTGTCACTAACTATGGTCAGTATAGTTGATAGCACATCTGGATTTTCCCATGGGGATTTTTTATTGTTGACTTAAAATTAAACATATTTCTAGGTCAGATATCAAGATGAGAATTTACTGGTATTATGACCATATTTAGATCCACATGTTGAAAATTTGATAGGAATCCAATGAAAAATGAAACAAATTTGTGAAATTCCATGTTTAGCAAACATAGTTTGGACTGTGTTAAATATGTATTATTTATCTGTGAATTGCTTTTTGTCGTTCAATGTTATAAATAGTTGATAATGGAAACAGATACAAATGTAATAGAAAAAAAATTAAAAAATTACAATTACCAAATTTACATTATGTATGGAGAGAGTACAATATTATCTAATTAATAGTAACAGTTACTGACAGGGTTCTTACAAACTGGAAAAAAAACATGGAAACTAATACATGTAATATGATCATACTAAACAGATTTGCTCATATCATGTGAGGTACAATCAGCCAGAAATTTACATTCTTTCAAACATAAATATACTTTGTTGTGGAATACTAAAGTAACTTAAATGGTCATTGAGCTGTTATTGTTTTCCTTATTTCCTATTTCTTTCATTGTATATATTTTATAATTGTTTTATTTCAATGTTTATCATGCTTGCTGTACATACATGTAATATGTAAATATGTTTTTGTTAAGAGGCTCACAGGGAAGATTGGGCCCTGTGTTGCCTCTATAAAAAAAGTCATTATTATTATTATTATCATTATTATTATTATTAATTTTTTTTTATTATTATTATCATCGTTATTATTATTATTATTATTATTATTATTATTATTAATAACAACAACAACAACAACAATTATTGGCTGCAGTATAAAGAAGAAATGTGAGTAATAAAAATAATAATTAGGGACTTTAGTCAGTTATCTTTCCCTGATAAAATCTGAAGCAATCCAATTGGTAAGTAGGTCCTTACAGTTGGAATCCTCTGATTTTATCATTGAAGTGCTATGTAAAGATAACAAAATATTTCATCTAATATCTTTTCTTGTTAATTAAGATATTAAAAGAAGTGATAAAATTTAGATGGATCTTTACCCTAAAATAAAATGTTTTGGGTTGAATTTCAAACAAATCAAATAATTTATAAAAATGTTATTTAAGATTAATTTTGGCAAATTGACATCAAAAGTAAGGGAAAAATCCGAGTAATCCAACTAATAGGACCTACCTATTTGAAGTGTATACAAGGGGAAATAACTGACTAAAGTCCCTTATTGTACTGATTTTGGGTTCTGTATGTGTTTCTGTTATACCATGGAAAACTGAGAGAAATCATGGAAAATTCATGGAATTCTGGTACATGTATTCGAAATCTTAATGAACCCTGTTATTGATCAATCCAATGTTTTTATATATGTTGAGAGTACATTATTTCTGTTACCTATTTCAGAGATTAACTCAGGCTAATCCATTAACTAGAGATTCTAATATGTCAGCATTTATACAACATGATCTACTAGGATGTGCCACACCTGGACAACATAGGGTAAGTAATCCGTGCTCTGTCAGTTTTTTAGCCCGATTTTTCAACATAAAAATTTGGCTTATAGTTTGACATAGTTTGTGTGGGCTGGCGTCTGGTGTCATTAACAATTATGTTAAAGTTTATCTTTACCATATGTTTCTGCCATTTATTGTCAGATCTTTATGAAACTTCTTACAATGATAACATATCATGTGATGAACAGAATTAGAAAGTAATCACAACTCTACCTGGCTTTTGTGATTATTTCCCTTTGTAATTTTTGCGTTAAAGTTTTTAATATGTTGGATATCTGTCATTTATGGTCTTGATGAAAATTGGCTTTAATGTTACCACATTACATTTCTTGTCTTCTTTTAAAATGTCTAATTTTTATATTCAAATTAAAATGCTCAAACTTGGAAGAAAATGTTCATATATGATTTATAAAAAAGGAAACTATTTTATATAATATGTATTAATACAAATGTACTTGTATATTCCCATTGGAATAATATTGGACATGAAATGTTCATAATATTCTTCATTAGAAAGAAGTTCAGTTTAGTTTATCCAGGGCTCGAATTTAACAAAAAAGTTGGACTTTCAAATTTTCATGAGTTGATTTTATTTCAACTAACAAAATGAAAAAATAACTGGCATTTGTTTGTCCAAATTTTATTAGCATACATAATTACTATTCATATATGCAATATAAAAAACAACATTGTACTAAATTTAACCATAGATAGAACAAGGGTGTTATTGTGGGATAGACAAAGAATATCGAACATTTTTAGGATGAATCTTTAATTTAAACTATCTGGCCCATTTTAATGCTGATTTGAGCCTCATTGGTTTAGACGGTAATATTTTTCTTAGATTTTATCTTGCAAAAAGACTAAAGATATTTATGTCTACTTGTTTTCAGGATACAGTTTTATCATTACTTACCTCAAATGATGCCTTGGTCAAACAATGTGCTGCTAGATTATTTAATGCATTTGCTTCACTAAGTTCAGGGAGAACATATTTAGCTGCTAATCAAGATTTGTTCAAAGGTTTGATGGAGAATCTTAGAAGTGAAGACAAAGACTCTATTACTAGGGAAATGGTTCTTGGTGCATTACAAAAACTTAGTTTGAGGTAAGAATCACTAATTAGCTTGTAAATTGGCAATTAAGCAGTTTTGTGATTGGTTGAAGATCCACTTTCATTTCAATCTGATTAAAACCCGATCTAAAATTTTCTGCTCGCATACTCGCTAATTTAGATCTGGCCTTTTTCAAACGAAGGTCATGTTCAGGCGACCTTTTCTCATCATAATATTCATGACGAAATTGTTACGATACTTAACATGTTTACATCGTCTACGTCACGCAATTTAAAATGAGCTGCCCAATCGCAGACTGTAAATAATACCGCTGTTAAATAGCATGCAAAACTTGGTCAAAAATAGAAATTACGAAATCAAAATGTGATTAGTAGTGTTTTCGTCTAGATGAAAGCTACACATTGATTGGTCGAAACAAAGTTCATCTCGACATGACCTTCCACGGAGAAAGTAGAGATCCTGTACGACAACGCTCTACAGGATATCAGTTTACGGAGATTGCTTTCATTTGTGATTGAAAGACAATTGGTTTTGGCTTTGATTGTAATTAAAAGAAAATTGATTTTGGATTTTGATTCTGATTTAAAGAATTGATTTTGGCTTTTGATTGTGATTGTAAGACAATTGGTTTTGGCTTACAACTGTGAATAGGAAGACAATTGGTTTTGACATTTTATGCCATTCCATGTATAGTTAAATTTTAGCTGGCCAACCTTCCCCCCCCCCCCCCCCCCATCAAATAATTATTATGTCAATTAAATCACAAGGACTTAATATGATAACAATAAAAAATAAATAAATAAAATAAATGTGTATTACATAATTCATCAGAAATGGATTTATCCATAGAAAAGTAAGTTTACAATATAAGAATTAAACAATGTTTTATTTTATATATATAATTAGGGACTTTTGTCAGTTATCTTCCCCTGATAAAATCTGAAGCCATCCAATTGGTAAGTAGGTCCTTATAGTTGGAATCCTAAGATTTTATCATTGAAGTCCAATGTAAATATAACAAAATATTTCATCTAATATCTTTCTTGTTAATGAAGATATTAACAGAAGTGGTGAAATTTAGATAGTTCTTTACCCTAAAAATACTTAGCTTGAATTTCAAACAAGTTAAATGATTTACAAAAAAGTTATTTAAGATTAATTTTGGTAAATTGACATTGAAAAGTAAGTGTAAAATCCGAGTAATCCAACTAATTGGACCTACCTATTTGAAGGGTATACAAGGGGAAATAACTGACTAAAGTCCCTTATTGTTTAGTTAATTTATATGGATAAGGCACAGTTTTAGACCAACAAAACTATAATATTTATATATTTTAACATTTTAAGTCATGTTGAATGTCTCAGTTTGTCTTGGTGCTTGACTCCTTGTAATAATTGAAGTTTATGTATTGTTCTTTCATCAACAGTTTGGTTCAGTTGGTCAGTTTTTAGATCTTATCTGCATGGAAATATTCAAAGTCACTTATAAAGTCATTAAAGTCGAACTGTCAATTCAATTATTTTCATTACAATGTAATTGTTACTTCCACAACACACACTATAAAAAGTAATTGCATTTTAGTGTCATGCTGATGCACATTCATCAACTTTGCAGCTATTATTCCATAGCTATCATGCTTCTGGTATCTGTCTATCAATCTCCCTGGGAATTCTACTACTCTCCATATGTGCAGTCAACAAATTGGCTCAAAGGAATTACACCACCCCTTAAGATTCCCATTTACATATGGGTAAATTGAGCAACAGTATGTAAATTTCTTGCTCAATGGAGGAGCAAAGAGGTCAAGGAACTTTCTCCTTTAAAAGAATCTCTACACTCACAAAATAAATTCTAGTAAAATATCTACTTATTTCACTGGGGAAAAAAACTGGTATGTAAGAGAACGAAATGATTACTGTGAGCATATTTATATTGCCAAGAGCAGATATTGGCATTTTTGGGCTGATTTTGTATTGGCAGGGTAAACTTTAGCGGTGTGAAGGCTAACTGCTTATATTAACCTCTGTACTTGTTTCCATAGCTGCTAAAAGGGGAGCTAACTCTTGAGTATAAAGTAAACTCACTCTAACTTCCCCTGAGTATCCAAGTAAGAGTAGCCTAAATTTACAAATATTTGGCCGTGTTTTATATTTGTGGTGTTTTATATTTGCGGGTCAGTACTTGGCGGTTCTGTCTTTGTCATCCAAAACTGCCAATATAAAACAGTCGCTTTTATTGAAGCATGTACAGTATACAATCAATTTTCAAAATATTGCATGTTATTGTACTTCTTATTTTGGATACACCCTTTTATGGGGGGAAACACATAAGTCCACACTCATGTATAGCAGTTTCAAAGTGTTTATTCTTTTGAAAACAAAATTAATTATTCATTATGTATGGCTCAGTTGATAAGAGTGTAGGTATTACTCACTTGTTTTATATATATAATAATGAATATTTCTGAATATATTCACCTTTCCATAATACACTTCTTACGGGACAGGTACACATACTATATAATTTCAAGAATATGGTATTTGATTTCACTATCAAGAATATCAATGCTGATAACATTCTCATGTACATTGTATATTTTCAGACGTCAATTACAGACATCAATGATAGAGAATGGTTTAATAGAATGGTTAGTTAAAGTATTAGAAGATAATGATTCACTCTCAGATTATACATTAGAATATTCTGTTGCTTTATTGATGAATCTATGTCTTAGAACTTCAGGTATGTTTATTGCTCTTGCTTATATTTACAACTTACTCTACACATACCAAGGTCTGTTGCGCAGATAGAAGGGAGCCTGGATTTCAAATCTAGTGTCCGTAAGGGGTAAGGGTTAAATCCCTTTCTGGGAGGTTATACCCTTCCATGAAAATTTGACAATAATGTCAATTTTCCTCCATTAATAAGGTATATGGAGAAGTTTCCGGCCTTGTGGAAGAGTAGGTGAGAACTGGTTTTAGACAAGGGTCCAGGAAAGCTAGGTTAGGTGTGCTAGGCTCTGTCAAATAACCTAAAAAATTGTGTTGACATGGGTTTAAACCCAGTATAAATACAACTCTACACTGCCCTCCAAAAGTTCCTTCACATTTTGCATTATACTAAATTGAATTTCAAAAAGTTGTAAAAGCAGTTTATTGTTAAACAATTTTTAATTTTACTTAATGAAATCAGTACTTTTTATGAATATGAAAGTAGAAAAATATCTTATACTTATTACTGGTTCATTGAGATCTATACATTGACCATAGTTTTGAAGGCTGATAGATAACTTGTGCTGCAAATGAAAAAAAAAAAAATACTAATAGACATTCTGCTTCCATAGCATAAAAAATGTACAAAATAAAACAATGAAGAAATAATTCTTCAAACTTTAACATCAAAGTAATAGCAATTCAATTGATTGTACTGTAAAGAAACTTTTTGAGGGCAGTGTATTTGATTTGTCTTGGTCAATGTTTATTGAACTTGAAGACAAACTGCTGGCTTAAAACTCAGTTTTAAGATGAAAAATTTCATTAAAATGTTATAGGCATCAGATTTGTAATAGCAGAATGATGTGGCCATATGGTTCGGACATTGGACTGGTATTCATTGGATAGCCAATTCTGCATTGATTTAAATTTCCCATGGGAGAAAATTCCCATTTTCTAAATGGGATTCCCATGGGAGAGCCATTTTCCCATGGGAATAGGCAAATTCCCATGGGAATTTTGACTTTTGACTTGAAATTAAACATATTTCTAGTAAAGATAACTGGATGAAAGTTTACTGGTGTTATGCCCATATGTAGATCAACATTTATTGAAACTTCGAAATTAATTGGATGAAAAACAAAAAAAGTAAGTTTGCAAGATTTCTGGATTCGCAAACGTATTCCGGACTGTGTTGTACATAAAAACACTATGTTTTGTTGAGCACAATAGTTTATTCTACTAGCACCACACAATACATCTTATATTTCCATGATAGATAATTTGTTGTCTTGTTATATTACAGGAAAGAAAAGATGTGCACCTAATGCTAATCAAACATTAAAAGTTTTAAGTGATTTGTTGGGTCATGACAATCAGGAAGTAAGTTCTAATTGGACTCATATTAAATCTTAAAGATACAGACTTTTACATGGTCATAATGCTTTTTTGAATACAGCCTTAAATTAAATGCATTAAACTAATCTAATTGATTGTTCAGAACTCTGATACAGATTATTACTTGCTTATATATAAGGAATACATTTGAATAATATTTGGTTATTATGTTAAAATGTCATCAAATACAGACTTAGCAAGTTCTGGTCACATTAGGAGCTTGTTCCTTAAGGAAATCTCTACCATGTGCATTGTCCTTTGGTACCCTTCTTTTACCAAAAGGAATAAGTATGCAGTATCAAATCAAGAGAACCAGGGGACAAAGGGCTAGTTGGTAATATGCTTTGGAAACTGGCCCAATGTTTAAAACAAGGTCACAGTAGCAGAGGATTTGTAATGGTATAATGTTACATTCATCAATATGTTTAGTTCATCATGTGTTCTGTCTTGTGTAAATATTTATCAAATGTATGTTTATTTGTTATTATACTCCTTGAAAATAAATTTGGTGGGTATATAGGAGTCAATTTATTGGTTGGTCCGTAGCTTTTTAATGTCCGCTCAATTTCTCAGCACCTATTTTACACATTTGATTCTAACTTCACACATACCATAATGTTCCCTGCTAACGCCCCGGAGGGAGGGTTACATTTTTCAGGGGGTAGGGGCATTCAATAGGGGTGAATGTCCATTGCTAATGAAAGGGTTTTCGTGACGATTGCTTGGCATGGTTAATTTATATGATATTATAATTATTTCAGATCCGTCCATATGTTAATGGTGCATTATATAGTATATTAGCTATATCAACTATCAGGGAGGAGGCTAAAGCTATGGTATGTACGACTTTTTCTATTGTTCTTTCTTATTTACTTTAAAGCTTCTTTTTCAAAGTTGCGGTGTTCTTTTTTTTTTACTAAGCACCAGTGATCGATTTAGTGACCATAGTGGTTTTTTAAACAAGTAGGTTTTTAATTTATTCTCAATTTTTTTTTAAACTGGGCACACTTGAACGAGTCCAGAAGTGCATTCTGCAGGTTTTGCGCCACATGACTGAAACAATGAATGCCAAAATATATCTTATCATGTACTCATTACAGGGTATGGAAGAAATATTGCGATGTTTTATAAAAGATGATCAGCCAGATATGAACAGACAGATTGAGTTTATAATTAAACAACTTAATTCTAGTAAGTTATAGCAGATTATTAGATTAATGTACCTTTAATATTATGTTTAATATAATTTCCAAATGTTTGTAGAGTTGTTAAATAAAGTAAAATAATGTTTTACTCTGTGATTCATAGCCATTGCCTTAACCCACAAGCCCGAAGACCAGGACTGGTAAAAATTGAATTGGGCTTGTGTAAATTACTTTCAAATAGTTGGGCTAGTTGTTTTTTTTTGCCCTTATAAAACATAGTTTATGGGGTTAGTGGAAGAGAAGATTAATGACTTTAGTCATATCACTGTGGTCATCTTCATACTACTTGTCTTCGAACAGGCCTAGACTTCTTGATCTAAACTTTTGACCTAACACTAGACACTTAACCTCCCTTGCAACTGGCCAACCTTCTCTACTTAATAAAGAAGCAGGCATGAGAGTGGCCGTGGAAAATATTTTATGACCTAACTCCACCAAGGGTATGTAGGTGCAAGACAGGAATCAACTCTGTGATCCCTGGATTTGTAATCAGATGCACAACTTACTGAGCTAACCAGGTAGTGACAGTGATCACGGCTTGGGAAGTGGTGATGTTTTGTAACAAGTATACAATGTATTAACATATATATTACAGCTGAAATTGTTGATGAATATGAATCTGATGATGAAGAGGATGATGAGGATGAGGTCAGTTATTGTTTATATCTTATTTCATATACTGTGAATATTGATCCTTAACTTTAAATCCTCTGCACTATAAATTGAGCGGAAATATTTTCAAAAATAATTTGTGCATAGGATTCAGAATAATTAGTTATAATTCACAGGTTTTCTTATATAGAAATATGTTAGTTATTTTATGCACTTTCTTAATCTTTTCTATTTTTGGCTGCTGCAAGAATTCAATGAAAAACAGGAGTTTGTTACATTCTGAAGACTATGTGACTATATACCCTGTTTACATACTGTCCTTCATACAATGGTAGAATTTGGTTTTGTATTGTAAAAAATCTTCATAATGCAAGAATATAACATGAAGCCTGTTCCGCAAGCAAATCACTTTATATCGATTTTTGAAGGCACTTTTTTGTCGCATAAAAGTTGTTTGGAACAGTTTCATTTCAAGGTAGCCTTATGGAACTGGCTCATGATATTGAGTGAAGACAAAACTAGTCTAACATCATGTAAATTAAAAAAGGATATAGCATAGTTTTGCACTGACCCATTTGATATATTATCTATCTTGTAGGAAGATCAAGATGCTATGGAAGTAGATTTAGATAAAGATGAAGTTATACGTGCTGAAGGTGATGAACAATCTGGTGAAAAACTTTTAGCTGATTATAATACTAGTAATAATGCTAAACCTAAAAGAAGGGTAAGTGGTTAACAGTTTTCCCTAGTTAATTGAATCATCCATAAACATATTTAACCAAGTTCCATTACAAGTAACAAACATCTAACTTGTGGGTGAGCTTCCTAAGCATATCGCTAGCTGGCGCTTTGCCCCCTGGTACCCCTAATTTGATTTCTCAGATATATACCTTTTGGTGTATGAAGGGTACCAGGGCACAGGCGCTAGCTAGCACTATGCTTAGGAAACTCGCCTAATATCTAAGCTAGAATGTAACTCTTCTTTTAATCTCATTCTCCTGCCAGTTTAGAATGTAATTTGATCATGTGTTGATCAGGCATGTCTCTTTGACCCATTCTGTAACATGATATAAATGATATCGTAATATCATTGATACGGGAGTTTATATTGTCACACATTTCCAAATAAGTGGTGTTTGTCACAAAAAATCTTACGATATAAATCATTGTAAGTCAAAAACAAGAATCATTAATCATACCGTCATTTTGTGGCCAATCACTTCTGATATCATTGAATTGTGTAGAATATTGCATACCTTTTGAATATCATATCATAGTTATGTTTTTTATCCTTCTGACTTTGAAATATATGACATTGACTTATGATAACTTTTTTCGTTGTGGAAAGGTGCAGAGGTATTTTATTTTTGATTGATGTTAAAATTTTCCCATATTGGATGCTAAAAAAAGAATTAGAATTTTTAATGTAGAACTTGTTAAATCAGATTATCCAGTAACCATGAGAAACAAAAATATTTAATAATAGGTTACTCAATAATTATAGGTTATTAAACATTTTACTGTACAATACGGAAATATATTTGGACGAGTACACAGCTTATAAAGTCATATTGGACGAGCCAATAGACGAGTCCAATATGACTTTTAAGCTGTGTACGAGTCCAAATATATGCTGTATTGTACATTATAATGTATAATAACCTTTTTATTATATATCTTTCGTTTACTTTGAAATAATCATCATCACCATCATCCCAAACAAAGCAATCACAGCCATTCTTATTGCATCGTTAAGTGCACATGTACCCAACCGTCCCAATACGAAAATAATATGTATTTTTTGGATCCAATATGGGAATATATTGGACGGTCACATGGTACAAATGCAGATTGTCGATTGGTTAGATTTTTATACCCCCGCCTCGAAGAAGAGGGGGGTATACTGTTTTACCCTTGTCCGTGCGTGCGTCTGTCCGTCCGTTACAAAATTTCCGTGGCAGTTTTCTCAGCAACTATAACATGCAGCAGCCTAATACTTTGCGTATTGCTTCATCCCATAGTCCCATGTGGTGTAAAGCGATTTCATGCTCCTTGCTCATCTACTTTCTGTTTGTCGCATATTTTTAGATTTTTGCCGGGGTATCACTAGTGAGCATTAGCTCACAGATTTACTTGTTTAGATATATAATAATAATAGGTATTAGAATATCACATATGTATGTACTTAACATGAATAAATTCATGAATGTTTATATAATCAGTAAATTTTATTGGACAACTTACTTATTATTATCTATTTCATTTTTCGTGTACAAAAATCTGATTGATATCTGATGTATATTGTGTTTATATAATATATGTATGCTGTTATGTATGTATTGGCCAAAAGGGTCTAAGACCTTCTGATTTTCTTTATTGAATAAACTTGTAAAACCTGTATATTACAGCCTGAGTCTATCATGTCTAGACAGACTCCATTACAACGTCCTGTTACTCCTAGTTCTAGAAAGGCAGCTGAGATGTTATCACGTCCCTCCAGTCAGGCAGGTAGTAGACCAGCTACTGGTTTTAAAGATCCAGCTATGAGACCACCTACACGTAGTGGCAGTAGACCTAATACACAGGAAAATGAAATGAGAAGTTCAAGTCGTGAGTAAAATTTTTCAATTCATTAGCTTATCTTTTTTAAGAAGAGTGGAGCTATCCTTTTCAGTTGTGTGTTACCAGGCTTGGTTGTAACACTTCTCAGCAAAGTGTGGTGCCGGGCATGGGTGTAACACTTTTCGGTGAAGATTTTAGGTGCAGCATTTTTATATCTATGAAGTATTAAAACCACTCAAAAATCATACATCTTTACTGGGTTATCATTGGCAGTCAAATACTAAGTTGCATAACTCTAGCATGAAATATTCTGGACTGTTCTGGCTTTATAAAATAATTAGTTCATACAAGATTTATGTATTTCATAGTCTACAAAATTAGGATATGAAAGTGGTTGCCTGAACAGGTCATTTTAGCAGCTAGCACTATATCTTGTTTGTAGAAATTTGATTGCCCAAACTAGAAATTAGTTGTCCCAGGCAACCAGACACCCACTTATTTGGTAGACTGTTTTAATAACCTGTATTTACAAAGTTTTGTTTAAAAAAGGAACTAGTTTTTTAGCATGTTTGTAATGAAAACAAAATTTTTCACAATTTCTGAATATCAGGAGTTGGAGCAGTGTTCCAGTGGTAGGATGCTCACTTTAGAATCGAGATGTTTTATTTGTTCTTTAATGCTAACAGGAACAGTTTATCCATATTTGAATACAAGAGTCAGTGACTTAAAGTTATACTGAATGTTTCAAGTGATTTTATAATTCTTAATATCAGACATAATCTAAGAAATCAGAGCCATGATTTCAGACATTTGTTTCCTACACATTTTCTGGCAAAGAAAAGTGAACTCCATCAGACATGTAAATTTTAAAATGAAATTAAGATTGATATAGCATGATAAAATATGACAATATGTTCATTTATCTACATTGTTACATAATAAATGATGTAAAAATGTTCCCTAATACAGAATATTCTGTCATATAAAATTTAATTACATCATTGATCTAGACATCTTCACTGATTTTAGGTGCCGTAAATTATGTATAATTGTCCATTATCAATATGTGTACGCTGTCTGGAGAAAGTTGGAGAAAAAGAGGGAGTTAGAGTTTGGAAGAGGGCAAGGGAGAGAGAGGGGAATAGCAAGAGGGGGAAGGGAGAACATTATGGAGAGTGAAGAGGGAAGAATGGAGTGAATAGTAGGTTTGGATAGGAGGAAGGGGTTAGGGATAGGGAGGGGTAGGAATTATGGGATGGAGAGGAGAGAGGGGGAAAGGAGAGCTTTAAGGGGAGCAAAGGAGGGGGAGTTAAACTGAGGGAGGGGTAGGAATTATGGAGGAGGGGGAGAGAAAGGGAGAGAGAAGAGTGTTAAGGAGAGCAAAGGAGGGGGAGTTAAAGAGAGGGAGGTTGAGGGGGGATAGGAATTATGGGATGGAGTGGGAGATATATTAGCCATATTCTGATATATTGGTATTGCATTCATTCTTTGCCTTTTTCTGATTTAATTTTTTTGCATTCATAAAGGGACAATGGTCATTCTCTATTATACAATAATGCAAATTTTGGCAATAGTAGTCATTGTTTTATGATAAAATGGACGATATGTCTTGACTAAATCTTGACTTACTATATGTTTGAGACAATGCAGATTCTTCTTATCATTAATCTTGTCTTAGTTAATAATTGTTGATTTGCTAACTCTAATGGTTATGTAAATGATATTTTGTCTGGAGTTAATTGTTTATTACTTAGTATCTTTGATATTTCATACAGATTGTTAACACAGTATGACCTATAACTGTTAAAGATTTACTGTTAATGATGTTAACCAAAGCAGACTACTTTTAGTTTAGGCTCATGTTTTATGTTTAAGTAGATCTGATGTTTTTTGCTTACTGGTATTCACTTTCTTAGGTCAAGTTTCACATGCCTTCAGTGGTCAAAATTCGTACTAGCCTGACAGCAAAGAACTAGTAATTTTTCAGTTGGGCTATATAAAAATCTATTTTGCTAGCCCAACTTACTTGCGCTCATCAATATTGCATAAAACATATTTTCTGTATTTTGCTAAACAATGTGCGTCTCTATGCATTTAGCATGCTGCTCATGTCATTTGGCTTTTTGGAGCATGCTTGATATGCAGTAAGTACTTTTCGCTGTCCAGTATGTTAACTGCATAGAAAACTGTGGGTTTCCTCAGATTACAGTTTGTCTCCCAGGAACCAAACAAAGGGTTATGGAGTCAAAATGTAAAAATATTTTGGTCTTGTAAAAATTCATTTATTACTAGCCCAACTCACTTGCTAATTTTAATCTGAATTTCTATGACTGTCCTTTACTGTATATCAATTTGGTTAATAGTTTTACTTACATAAGTTGACCTCGATTTGACTTTATCATTCAATTAGTCACTTTGTTATTGCATGTTTTTTAGGACCTACTTCAAGTCAGAAAACTGGTAGACTGTCAGCTGCTAGTCAGAAACCTAAACCAGGAAATCCAGATTATGATGCAGCATTTGGTTCCCGTCCTAGAATCCCTCGTACACCAGATCCCAATGCATTAAAACGTCCATCAAGCCGGGGCTCAATCAGTCAGATGCCTCCAGCTCCACAATTCTCAGAATCTGGTCCAAGGCCAAGTTCTGCTGGCAAATCAGGTAATTATGATTACTTTCTGTACATTATTCTTGCATATTTGACTTATTATTATTAGGGCTGTCATGATGAAATTGTTGATCAATTTCTATTTCTATAAGAAATCAAATTTTATTCAAGAGATGGGTAATTGTTCTAAGGTACTGAGATTGGAACCCAAGACCTCTGGAGTTGTAAGCAGACACTACCTCATCACCATAAAAGCTAGCTTTAAGGCAAGGGGGTACAAGTGCCGTATTATACCTCTGCTACTCAAGCATGAACTGCATATAGTGTCTTTTGGAACAGGAAAGAATTTTAAATGGATGAGTCAGAAAATTGTGGTTCACTGGAAGATTTATGTGTTAGAAAACATAATTTAGTGCAGGTTTAGTGCAAAACAGTCGTAACTCACTCATTTCTGCTATTGAGTTACGACCGTTTTGTGCTAAACATGCAATATAACATGAAAACGTCAGAATTTAGCAAGACTGATCATGTGTTAGTACTAGAATCCAATAGTTTCAATGTATTGGTGATTTCTTGTAATGTTAAACTCATTGATCTATTTAGATTCAAAATGGCTGCCAATCAACTGATTCAAAATGGTCATTTGAAACAAATAATTAACAAATTTAATGTATTATCATGACAGCTCTAATTTTTATATACCTGCAAGTAGAAGTCTAGAACCAATCCATGTTGCATTGTTCCTTATTGCTTGTTTTTACCAGAGACATTGGTATCTTTGTCTCTGTTTACCTGTAGGGAAATGATATTATTACCTTTTACATAAAGCTAGATGTGATATATTATATATTTATTCCTATATTTTTGTTTTATCAATTGTTTGAAGTGAGTTCTTGCCATTTTTTTATATTATAAATGATTATTTTTTTAGAGTTATTTACCTTTTCAACATTATTTTATTGATGTTTTTGCCAGTCTTAACTATAAAACTTAGTCCTTTGTTTGTTTCTCCTTACCTCAGCCTAATTACAGTTTTAAATACATTACATATAAGTAAATGTGAAGATCTTGCAGCTAGCTCAATTAGTTGCACATAAGTCTACTGATTGAAGGGTTGTTGGTTCTATTCTGGGCAGAGCAAACTTTTTAGTGGTCTTTTGGTCTCCTACCACTGATTCTAAATCATTTAGGGCAGTTACTTATAGAAATATGGGCCTAGTAAATGGTTAACAGCAGAGTACAGAAATTTAACCTTTCCTAGAACAGAGTGTAGGGTGACCGATAGCCGTGATATGACCTATGTGAAGTGTTTATGTGGCATTTAACCCAACCAAAAAAAAGAAATTTACAGCCTTGTATATTTAAGCATGACGTATTTGTAAAATGCTTTCAAAGATGTATTGGCTAATCTATTTTGGTAGTCTAATGTCAACAATTCTGTGTAAGGAATCCTGTGTCAGCACTTGAAAACATGTTCAGATTATCAAAATGTTAAATTAGTAAATAGTAGTTTGAGATGCTAAAATAAACAATGTTGAATGCATTGTGTGAACTCCATGTAATTGTGTGAAAACCATGCATTATTTCCCACCCTTTTAAGCAAATATGCAAACTGCAACAAATTACATTTTGTTTAATTTTAGCCACGTCGAGCTATTGAGCATAATATTTATTCCCAAACTGAAGTATTATCTAAGTGGTTGAACATTTTTCCAGGCTGGTCCTGAATTTCCAGGTTTTAGAATCTATAGGTTACTCTTCCCTATGCTAAAGCTTCTAAAATGATCACGCTCCAGAATTTCATAATTTATTTAAATTTTGAATTTTAAGCTATGTATTATTTATTTACCCTGCATATTTGACCTCTGCATGTCTTTTGTCCTTAGGACCCTAACTTAGTTAATAAAAGGGGTAAGTATCTAAATGGCTGCTTATATTTCATTTTATTTTTCTCTCATATATTTATTGCATGCATCATCATAGCTAATTGTTTTGGCTACTGGTGTTTATATGGGGTTTATACATTCACATGATCATCAGAAGGGACACAAAATTTTAATTTTAGTTTATGCTTTGTACTGGACAGAAATACAAAAGAATAAAAAACCCAGATAAATCAAATGTTTCCTTTTTCAGACAATGTCCTCATTAGTCTGTGAATAGTAATTGTTTACTCTGAATCTTCTGCACAAAATATTTACTACATTTGTCCTGGTTTATGTCTTGATTAAATATTTGTGCATAGGATTTAGAGTCAACATCCATAACTCATTGGATCAATGGGGAAATTTCAGACAGAAAAAAAGTTGTAGTTATTTTAAGCACTATTTACATTTGTAATGTCATTCAACTATATGCCTAGAAAAAAATGATAAAAAAGTAAGTGTTTGTTTCCATCATTGGTTGCTGTTATAGATCATGTGACTATAGACCTTGTTTAGTTTCTATCATGTGTGCTGTGTATATTTTTATACCCCCGCTTCGAAGAAGAGGGGGGTATACTGTTTTACTCTTGTCCGTGTGTCCGTCCGTCCGTTACAAAATTTCCGTCGCAGTTTTCTCAGCAACTATAACATGCAGCAGCCTAATACTTTGCATATTGCTTCATCCCATAGTCCCATGTGGTGTAAAGCGATTTCATGCTCCTTGCTCATCTACTTCCTGTTTGTCGCATATTTTTAGATTTTTGCGGGGGTATCACTAGTGAGCATTAGCTCACAGATTTACTTGTTAGATTTGTTTATTTTCTTGTCTACTTCATTAATTTTAGTTTTCTTTATGTTCTTTATATTCTTTTATGTTTTTATAGTAAAGTAAATGGATTTTTTTTCTATATGAAAACATTTTGTTTCTTGAATGTTGTTATGTAAAATACAGTCAGTTGTGTGAGGGTGTTGCTACCTGGCTACAATGTGCTTTTTGTGCAATGGTTTGTGAATGTAGCATGAATCAGCATTTTTTCTGCTAATTGAATATACAGTATTTCCTCTGCTGAACAGCCTTCTACTGAACAAATGCTCAGCAGAACAACAGCTTCTGATACTTCCTTAGGTGTAATTCTAATTGAATTAACCTCTGCTGAGCAACAACCTCTGAACAGTAACACACTATAGACCTTCGCAGTGGATGTTGCTTAAGAGAAGTTGTACTGTTTTCAGAATACTGTACATTGCAGTAGACCACAGTCTTGATTTTGCTACATTGAAATAAAACTGTAGCCTAACACTTTGATTACACAAACAATTCTAAAATTTCAAAAGAGAGCTGTTCGTATAATCCTTGACCAGCCATTTGATGCTCCCTCTGAGGAATTATTTAAGAAACTTAATTGGATGAAATTTGCAGACCGTGTTGACTACAAAAAAGCAATTCTTGTTTACAAATCCCTAAACAACAATGCTCCAGATTATTTGAATAATAAATTTGTCTCTTGCATCAACTCTAAATTAAGGTCAAATTCTAATAAACAACTTTACGTCCCAAAACCTAAACTTGAATTCTTCAGAAAATCCCTAGCATATTCAGGATCAGTTATATGGAATGAAATTCCTCTTAACATTCGACTGGCTGAAAGTCTGACATCATTCAAAAATAAATACCTTAAATGGAAGTCTCGATAAATGCAAATTGGTCTTTGTCCACAGGATATATTCACTCTTTCTATTTCAGGCTTGTGTGACTTAGCATCATATTACTTATCTTTCTATTTATTTTTCACCATGTAAATAATGTAAATAACTTGTACATGTTTTCTTGAGGTCCACATGGAAGATTGGATTTATCCAAATGTGTAGCCTTGTTAAATAAAGTCTTTATTATTATTATTATTATTATTATTATTATTATTATTATAAAAGCACTAGGTAGTGACTTCTATACGTAACTGACTAAATGGTTGTAGTTTTGATTGATATTTACATGCTTTCTCATTGGACCTACTCTCTAATGTGATTGCAATCTATAAAATGACATTTCCATTGATTTCTATCGCATCATTACATTCAATAAGCTCCATCTTTGTTACCTTTAAATTTTATTCACCTGTCAGTGGGGCTAACAATAACCCAGCTGACTTAAATACTCAATGTTTATTTGACAATCCCCATAAATACATACAGAAAATCATTATTATTGATAGTGAGTGCAGGAGTTCTGTAATCAGTATTTAAACCAGGGGGGTAATGTTTGCCCCACCGAGTCACAGTTGAATAAGATTAAACAATATCTTTAAATTGTTGTTGTAGACATTTTATTTACTTCACCTTCTGTGTCGATGGGTTAGTCAAAATAAGTTTATATTCATATTTATTGACATGACGTAGTTAAGACTTGCTTTGTACTGACCCATAGATAGGTAATTAGAGTATATTTGCATGCTACATGTATAAATGGTTCTTGTTTGAATAATAGATTGTCTTTTTTTTCTTTATCATTTCTTTAGGTTATGAAAGTTTACCGGTAAGGCCATCCTAGAAAAAATGTTTGTTTCTAGTGCCCTGTCATACAAGCCTTTTTTAACTTGAAATTATTTTGTATTATTGGTAACTTCGTTAAAAGCAAGTCTATAAAATTTAAAGACAAATGTATTTAAATATTAAAATCTGGTTTTCATAGCTTCAGACTATTTAAACATAAGAAATACCTTATATATTTTAATATGTGGGCATAACAAACAAATGATTTATCAAGGGTTGCCTATAATGGATTGTTAATCATATTGTCCCCTTTCTTCCTGATAATTAGAACTCAATATCTGTGGCACTCTTAGAACACGTCTTGTTGGTTATTTTGTTCCAAACTGTGTTGAATTAAAAATTCAAAGACAAATTAGTAATTTTCTTTGGCAGCAGGCACAGGTCCAAGACAAAAACACAATATATATATAGGGGGGTCAGTTTCTCCTTTATAACTCAATTTATCTGACAGATGCATGCATAGCTAATGCTTTTGATTGACACCAACATCTTCTGGGTATGCCGATTATTGATTTTGTATGTCGATTGGAAACACCACAATCAATTCAGATTTGTATAGTTGGCACAAATGTCCAAAAGTATATGTTTATATAGTGTTTTTGACTCTGAACTGTGCCAGCTGCCTATGTTTTCCTATTTATTAACTCAAAATGCCAAGTTTTACAGCATTTCACAATTTCCTGTTGTGTCTAAAGCCAAAATTCTAGGATTGTACTTCATAAATTTCAAATTGTATAAACACTTTTGGTCTCACATTCTAATAATCACAGTATAATCGATAATTGTTTTTAACAAAGTTTATAGACTATATCGGAAATTAAAATATTTTGCATTTCTACTGCAATACAAACACATTTTCACCATCACAATGAAAAAATGTGTACCAAAAACAATAGGATTTAATCTGTATTTCAAGCTTTTCAGCAATAATGTGTAACAAAGTTGGTTTGTACAGACAAACTGCCTGTGCACGGACCTAAAAGCCCATAAATTTGAGTTCTGATTTAGGTCTAGTATGACAATTTAATACATCTTTGGTCAACAGAAATAGCTATGTATGGAATGACATGAAATAAGCAACATGTTGAAATATAAGTATTGTAAAGTCTGAGAACATGGTGTGTTATATATATACTATGTTTGTCTTGCTTTAATCTTTTTGAAATGATTTTTATCATATTATGAATAATTATTTTGTCAAATAATTTATCATTACATCTAGCTTTATACACTTTTGTAATGATTTCACACAAGCTGCGTGTTGTTTATCAAGATTTCATATTAACCGTCTAACTTAAGATCATCATAATATGCCCAACATTATGTCATAGACTTCCATTACGTTTTTGTTCAGTTTTAATGCACCAATCATTTAACTGAGTTTTTTTTCATTGTTGTTTGTTTTGAAATTAACTTTTTTTTAACTATCAAGGAAGGTTTTACAGACATCATAATTTTCCCTTTTTTACCATGGGAGGAAATTCTTAGAAATCTCTTGCTGTGCAGATGTGAAAAAAATAGACATTCCATAAAATGACTGATATGGGAAAGAAAATTGTTATGTTTGGTCTGAGTTAACATTTTCTGGTCAAAACATTTTCTTCGTCATGATAGTTTGAATTGGTTTTAGGAACTTGATTATTTTTTACTTTTTAATTATTTCTTTCATAGTCTGCTTTATTAAAGCTATTTGCTCAAAGATTTGGTTATTTTTTATCTATTGTATTATAAATTTACCTGTCAGTTTCGGTAACTGTGTTAAGAAAATGTATTCTCAATTAATTAAGGTTAAATGACCTATAAATTGTAAGAAATACTTGTACAATACAAAAATAAAGTTGGTAACAAAAAAGCACTAAAATCATCTCAATCATTATTAATGTGGTAGTTTTATTTTACATAAACCCTCCATTTTTACAGTTGCATGTCAATCTGTTCTAAAATTGTCATTATCAGAACACTGCTTGTTTCTATACAATTTTTAGAGTGTTAGAAATTTGGTATTTAAGTTAAACTTTGTGAAAGAGCAGCTTTGATTTTTTGTTTAATTTTTGGTTGGATATATTGACATGTGATATATATTTTATTGTTTTAAAACCTTTATTGTATTATGAATTATTCAATTACTGTAATTGAATTGGCATGTATGTTTTAGCTGATATGCCATGTGCACTGATTGACATTGCCATATTATTACTAAAATTTAATTAATCAAAATCACAAGTGTAATGTATCGGGACCTAAAAAATGCACCCCCTTTGCGGGACCTTGGAAAAACACCCAAATTTGCAGGGCCTAGGATATAACACCCGTGTGTTCAGGAACTGAGAAAATATACCCATTTTTCGCCAACTTATGAGTTTACTCAGAATTATTGTTACAACAATTAAGTAAAAAAACTATTAAAATATATTTTGTATTCTATTTTAGGTGGTGGAAGTGTGAGTCCAAGAAAAGCATCTGCTGGAAGCGCCAGGAATGTAGATACACCAAGATAGATGACCTGTCAACAAACACCATTGACCTGTCAATCTATATCATTGATGTGTCAACATACATCATTGACCTGTCAACATACATCATTGATCTGTCAACATACATCATTGACCTGTCAACATACATCATTGATCTGTCAACCTATATATTTCACCTAGATAAGTCAACATCCCACCATTGACTTGGCAACTCTACAGCCATTGACTAGTCAATTTTTCCTTCATTGACTTGTCAACTTCCCCCATTGACGTGTCAACGTTTCCACAATTGACTGTTAACTTTTCCACCATTGACTACATGTAGTCAATTTTCTCAGTTTTACTTGACTGGTCAATCTACTGTCATAGACATTGTGTACTATAGATTTTTAGTGACTTGTCTACTTTGTGAATGATTTTAGTGAGAAATTTCAGAAATTAAAGTTCCACTAATTTTGAAGGATTTGTTATCTCACTTTTATACTGAACTTGGATAATATTACAATTAATTCTATTCAATTCCAGACGTCATTCAATAAATCATATTAGGCTTTACAAAAATGGTTTAATTATCTATAGATTCCATTAAGAATTCAAATTTATGGGATTATCTTTGTGGTACCACTAAAACTTTAATGCTACAGTGTAAAGAATATGAACCATGAACAATAGAATTGATATTGTTTTTGTGATTCTAGGAAATAATGTGTAAAAAATTGACTTTAGTTAATCAGTGCAAATGGGGAAAACCCAATATTTTGGTTTTTGGTTTACAGCATCTTCATTTGTTGTAATTTCATTGTTTATAGTATTTATTTGCTGTGATGTGAAGTGCCTGATCTTTTACATGTATGAATATGGTTTCATTGCCCATTTTTGGTCAAATGTTTAGACTACAATTAAATCTATTTTGACAATTCTGCCATAATTAGATACATAGTGAATATATAGATTTTTACATATCTTACAAATTTTTTATATCATAGTTAGTGATTTTATGAATGTTTTTATTTTTGTTGGTTAACATATCAATTGTTTTTATCATCGAAACACATTTTTCCTAAAACATTTTTCTCTAGAGTTCAAAAAGGACATAAATAAAATAATTCCAAGAATTCTCAAAATTTTGTTCTTGCACTCATAATAAGGTTGTAGGTACTTCTATGTATTGTTAAATTCTCAATTTTTATAGTTTATCAGTTCATTGTATACGATCCAGATGAGCTTTCTTACAAATTAATGAACTTAAAAGGACAAACAGACAAACTTTTCATGTAAACAGATGTTGGATTTTAGCTCATCTGAGTACACAAAGCTGAAGGTGAGCTATTACGGGGATCTATCAAGTATGCACGTGTGCACATGCATGTACATGTATCCATTCACAGCATTTTTTTTTCAAAACACTCATCAAAAACCATATAGCACACTGTTACCTAATTTGGCATAAAGCATTACAATGTACCTAAAGTTCCTTAACAAGAATTGTTCAAATTATTCCCAGAGGTCAATATTGACCATTGCCCAGTTATCACAAGTTTTACAAAGAGAACATAAGAACAGGAAATTTTAATAGCAATTCTCTGAAGCTTTTAGGTCTAGAACTTTAAATTTAGCATGTAGTACCACCAAAGGCCCTCTACAATTATTGTTTAATTATGCCCAAGGGGTTAAATTTACCCGACCCCAGGGGGGGGGGGGGGGGGTCACAGGTTTTACTAAGAGTATGTTATATAAGTTTTTATACAGCTTAGTAGGAAAGTGCTGAAAGATTATCACCTTAGGGCCCTCTACAAATATAGTTCAAAGTATGCCCGAGGGTTAAATTTACCAGACCCCAGGGGGTAACAAGTTTTACAAAGAGTATGTTATATAAGGGCATGTTAAAAAATTGACCCCACTTTAATTAAGGGATAACAGATTTCATACAGCTATATAGAATAGTGCTGAAAGATTTTGTATCTGATGCCCTTAGAATTTAGGTGAGCGATCCAGGATCCCCTTGTTACAGAATTTGATTGATTTAGATTGTTAAATAATGTACTCCCCAGTCAGTTGTTTTAAAATACTGTACTCAATAGCCAGACTGTCTTCACACATACTTAAGAACGTCACAGATAGAGAGATAGTAAAACAAGACATTGATTACAACTTTATAATTTAATATATTTCCTTAGGTTTGCGTAAAATTGTTTTAAATAAAACGTACTTGTAAATCATGTTGGAGATGAAGTACCTTTAAGTTCAAATGATCTACAGTTTCATTGTTTTGTGTGAAATTCCATGTATTGGCATTTTGTAAAATTTTATTCACCTGTCATTGGTTAATACATTAACTCCCCTTATTTAGATACTCAATATTTGTTTGAAAATGACTGTACATAGGTATGGATATTTTTTATTGATACTGTGTACAGAAGTACTGTAGTAAATATTTAAATCCACGGGGTTTATGTATGCACAACTTAAAGTTGAAAAAAATGCGACGCTTATCTATGTAGATTATCGCCGAGGTTGTTACAAATGCCATATTTGCAGTTCATTGTATGTAGTTAATTGTGTCATATGAAGTCTGTTATGTTGACAGGAAAGTAAGGTAATAAACCATAACATAGCGTCATAACAAATGGGCATAATCAATAAATACTGATTATAGAAATTTACAAATTAGGTTTTGTTGTGTTTTTAGTCTCTAAAATTAATGTTTATTACAATAATAACTGAGGGCATTGAACTTAATGATATATGTCATGACATTTCTTTCAAAAATAGGGTTGTAAATTGAATTAGATGATATATCTTGTCTAACCTATAATCTGTTTCTGTTTTACTGAAGGTTGTTGCCTTTTTTGTAAAATGTAATGTAAAGCTTGAAATATTTTACTTTGAATATTACACTGTATTGTATTTATTCTGATTTATACTTGTTACTGGTTGGTGACTGACGTTTATGGATGATTATCTATACGAACATGAAGTTTTTGTAGGCAGTTTTCTGGTATTATTTTCCACTGGCTTTGCATTTTCATATAAAATTATTTATAGCATATTTTCATTTGTTATTTTACTAAAATAATTAAAACCCACTTATTTACTGAGCCCTCCAAAATCCTTGTACAACATTCTACGTCTGTCTTCTGATTGAGTTTTGGTTACTTATGTATCGTCCAAAGTTGGAGAAACACAAATTGAGTTGAGTGTTGATTATTTACAACTGTTTTCATGTTTATTTGTTGACTGTTAAATGGTGCCTTATTTATGTTTTTTATTGGCATGGTATGTTCTTATTGTTTCTATTTGACAACTTTATCATGAGATTTTTATGCCTTTTACATATTATTGATGTTGTGAAAATTCATATTTTAATATTAATCCTAATAGATCTGCAATCTCATACACTTGATCACAAAGTGAGTATGTGATTTACTTTATTGATAAATTTTATTAAAGTGTCAGTGATGCATACATTAAACCTTCTGATGTAAGTACAGTAAAACCTGTCATATCAACTTTCTGGCAGAACATCCAAACACGGTCACATATGACAGTGGGTCTTTAAATCCAGGTTCAAGTCAATATAATAGCGTGTCACCAATATTGCACATTTCAGGCAAATAAGTGAAACCCCCTTACTAAGTTGGGACATTAAACAGTTAAAAACATGATATTACATAGCATAATTCTCCCGATATTCTATCAAATTTAAATTTGTGCCCTCGAAGAGTAATAAAAAAATTCTTACACACTTTTTAATTTTATTACTCAATTTGATTAAAATTAATTAATTTAAAAATTGTCTTTGGTTTGATAATGGGCAATTCATATCAATTTCAATATTAAAAATAAATTTGTTTTACACATAAACAATGACATATGTTTGAGAACGAAACTCGCATGCAAGTTCCTTTGATGACGAAAATACCGGTAATAACCGAAATACGGCTTTTAGCGATGCAAACAAAAATGGCCGATTGTTTTGCAATCACATTCGAATCGATTCATTCGCCAAATTTAAGTAATAACTGTCTATAAAAGCTATTTAATAATGTTTAAACAAACAATCAGTTGTGCTATGCCTTTTGTTAATCCCCATTGTCTGCAGCATGTTTACAACGCTATTTTTTTGTATCACGCGTGTCGATTGATGGGCCAATTATACAATTCAATAGTAATTATCGAGGTGTGAAAAACATCTTTGGGTCAATTGAGGCCTGAAAAGTCGCTTAATTAAACCTAATTATCGGTATTGGACTGATAAAATAAGGTCGTTAGTCGCGTCAGACAGTGTGTCGCTTAATACAGGGACTTTATATAGGCATTTATGTTGGGCGGTCTCAAATACGGTCACATAAGACAGGGAGTCGTTTAATTCAGTGGGTCGCTAAGGCAGTTTTTACTGTACTTGATTATCAAAAGTGAATACAGAAATACTGTTGTGAGTATTTAAATGTGCAGGGTAAATTTATGTATCACTGACAGGTTAAATAAAAATTATCAATAGTATTGTTTCACTATTGAAAACATAATTATGTGTTTTATTTAATGAAAACAATTGTTTTCAATTATTTGCTTATGATTTTTTGGCATTTAGTCGGTCTTTGCATGAATTTTTTCAAGCACTACTCTAATTCATTATGTTGCTTAATAATTGGTTAAATTATCAACTAGTCCAATCATATGAATTACGAAATTTTCACTAGCTATAATCAATTTTCACTTGTTCCTGGCTTCAGGTTAGTGTGTTTAGGTGAAAGCTGTTGGTGAGGTATTAATGGTGTTTGATGTATATAGTCCCACTTCAGGAAGGGTCGTTTCTAGATGAATCATTATAATCACTATGTTAGATGCTTAGCTATGTAAAGGTCTACTCAAGTTTCTGTGATATTTTAACATAAACCTCTATAAATAGTGTAGTTACTGTATGTAATAATACTTTATACCAGTCAGTGTTTTGCTGAGTTTTTAAATATTTGGGACCCAATAGCCCCGTTGGTCAAAATTGTTGGGAATATCAAAACTTACTGGGGCCAAAAATAAACAGATGTGTTAGCTTCCAGTGGGTTTGATGTTTTTATTTATTAATTCAGGGTTTTTCAAAATTTTGTTCTGTGAAAGGCATGCAACACCAAATGTTAGAACTAATTGGAATAATTTTTACTGGATTATGACTAAACTGGCTTAATTCCAATATTGCTGTAAAATGACACTGGACCCTGATACCCCCTTTTGGCAAACTAACATGATTTTACATGCGCCATTTCAACTTTGCATGAGCAAATGGCACAAATGTGCATTCTCGGCAAGACACTGCTTTATACTGATGAATTTTATATTAGCTAGTCTGTTCCTATGTAATCAAATTATTTTATGTAAATTATGAAGTATGATTTTTTTATGTAGATTTAATGTTAAATTTCAAGTAAATTTGTCATGTAGCTTCAAGCATTTGGGTTAAGTTTCAATGAACTTTTTCTGAATTCAGGAATTCCAGAGTACTAAATGTTTGCATAAAGTTTTGAATTATGTTATAAATTCAAGGAATTTTAAATTTTCGAACATTCATGCTTTGGTTTCATTTATCTTAATTTTTTGGATATATCCATTACGGTTCCTTTAAGTAACTTCATTTAAAGATTTACATAAAAAGCAACCACATATGTTTTAGTAGGAAGATACAGCCCATATAATGCAATAATGCAATACTTGTCAGAAAAGCATCTTTAATTCAGAGATAATCTCTTAAATTATTACCCAACTGTTGGCTTATATCCAGTTTCCAATTGGGGTTTAATGTATTTACCATTTATATGCATTAAGTTATTAATTTCAATTTATGGTTAGTGGTTTCTTTGAATTTTAAGTGTATTTTGTTATTTATGTATAATTTTACTTACTGGAAAATTGAAAGCTATATTTTGAATATATAGACATATTTCTTCTGCCTGAATGACTTATATGGCATTGTTACCTAAATTATTTTCATTTTTTTTGTATAATTATTTCTAAGTTAGATTTATTGTTTGCATTTATTATTTTTATGTATAAACATATATTTAGGATGTAGAGAAATAACCATAATTTTTTTTATCTTAAATCTTTTAATAATTCTGTATTTTTTGTGCTGAACTTAGAACCATATACAGTACCCACCAGAAGTTTGGAGACAAAGAACTTGTTAAGTTTCAATGATTATTTTTGGTAGAGCCTTTATTTTCAATATATTTTTAATATGGTTGGTGATAAAATGAAAACAAATTTTGTGAATGCATCACATTTATAAGTATATCTTTAACATTCTGATAAAAGCAATCAATATGGCATATAACTACAAAAACTGGTTAAGGAAAATATGAACTGGTTGAGTACCATCTGAATTTGTTTTGCAATATTAACTGGTATATTGGTTAATAGTTACACCCCTGCTCTATGTATATGTTATATATTTGTATCATTCAGTGACACATATGTCTCATATTGAAGACTAATAGACGTATTCACCTTATTCGCTGCTCTAATTATACATTGATGTAGTCTAACCTTGATAACATGCCCTTAAGCTTTGAATTTTTTTAATCAAATTGTTTAATTTACCTGCGATCACAGGTTTGAAACCAACAACAGGGGCACAGCTAATTTCTTTGATCTAGAACTTCATTGATATGCAATAAATTGCTTCACTCCACCCTGGTGTTAATGGGTACCTAGGAGTGTTTGTTTAATTCTGCTGTACCAATGAATCAGCTGCACATATGCTAACTAAAATACTCTTGAGGGCAATTGGTAGATAGATCCTTTTTTCATGACTGACTAGAGGTAATAGGTCATAACTTGTAAGTCTGTGAACATGTATTTTTGTGAAGCTAATTAAAATGAAAAACTCTTGGTTAAGGGAATTTTTGCACTGATGTGTAGTAATTTTGTGTAAAGAATTAGTTTACTTGTGACTCCTATAAAGTAGCCCGCCGTGCTAGCTCAGTCGGTAGCGCACAAGTCTACTGATTGAGGGGTTGTTGGTTCAACTCCCGGCTGGGGCATACTTTTGTGGAGCTTGGTCATGAAAAACTTTCTACGACCTTTCTCCCTCCTACCTCTGATTCTAAATCATGTAGGGCAGTAGTCAGACACTGACGAAAGTATGCACCTGGTAGTTGGTTAACAGCTAAATCCAGAGATTTAGCCTTTCCAGAAACAGTGAGTAGGTGGATTGATTGCCGTGATTTAACCTATACTATGTGCTGCTACGGCATTAAACCCAACAAACAAACAAATAGTACTTTTGTAAAATTTTGCTAAGTTGGCTTCTACACCTTTATTATCTCCATTAAACCATTATATGTAATGTATTCATAGTTGCAGGTTTATAAATATAAACTATACTTTATAGTTGATGATTTACTGTATACATTTAGATCTTTATTATGATTGATTCTCATACTTATATTTTAGAATTGTTAATTTTTTTTCTTGTAGTTATTTATTGACTTTTGTCTTTTAAAATAAATGCTATGAAATAATAGTTGTTTACTTGATTTTGTTTATTGTTACGAGCAGTTCAAACTGCTTTAGTCCAGTGGATCACTGGTTCATATATACTTATCAAAAACATATATATTGACCGATTTCCATATTGTAGGTATTTTTAATTTCAACAATTTCAATAATGAAAATGAGTATAGGACCATACCGTTGTCTGCTTGCACGGTTTTTATGCTTCTTTATGGATGCAAAACTTGTTTTGTTGTGCATGTGTTGAAAAGCTGAAATGGGCTGGCACTTCTCAAGCAAAAATGTACTAAAAGCTTACGAAGCCTACAGGTGCCGGACACAAAATTTCCTTATTATAGTATGTATACTACACTTAACAACTTTTCTAAGTATACACCTATATATTTGGTCATAATTGGGTTGATACGTAAGCTATTGATATAAAATTTGTAGAAAATGTTCATCAAATAGTATTTCATTTATTAGAAAAACGAAGAATAAATTGAAAAATAAATGACTTCTTATAAGCAGTAGAAATATTGGCACTAACAAAGTACAAATTCACATCAATAACGAGTATGGCCACCTTCAGCTTGTATAGCTGCAAGAAACCTTGCACGCAATGAGATTATGTAGTTCTGAATGATTCCTTAGGGTATCATAGCACATTCTAGCTGTCTTGTCATCATACGACGTCTTCTCTGGCTTGGCAGGTCTTTAACACTTCCGGTTTGCTCAAACTTTCTTAAAAGTGTCATCACAGTCAAAGGGTTACGCTTGAAAGTATGGGCAAGCTAAAATTGGTTCACTTTGTCACGATTGTTGAAGGTTTCTGCAATACAGCTATGCTTAGAATGTCTCAGTGATGAATATGTTGCGAGCAAGACATGAGATAGCAATTCCATACAATCTACCTTTAGTACTGATGAGCCAGCCATCATTTTGATAGCCTAGCCTCTTCATTTCAAGCTAATTCGTTTCATACTTACGACTTGTAAAAGTTTAGATGTTCATTCTAAGTGCAAATCGCTATAGATATCGACATGTACAAAATAAACGTGAAAATGTAAACAGTTTGGCTCATATAAGTAAAAAGCACGAAATGCACGTGCATTTAAGAAGTCGGTTACTTCACGGTGGGTATTGACGTTTTTAGTGTCACATGAAAGATATAGTATCTCATAGTTGACTCACATAATTTTGTTTAAATATTTTAACAACTGTTGAAATAATCTGCAGGGGAAATGTGTATACTTAGAAAAGTTGTTAAGTGTAAAATTTAATACGAAACATTAAAGATAGGGTTAACAATGAAGTTAAGTTAAATAAACAAAATTTTTATGGTATCAGAGGTATTGTATAACTGTAACTAGTAAATGTTTGAAGAGTTCTAATTAACATATTAAATTCATTATATCTGATATAAATGAATGGTCGATACGTGAATGTTGAACGTCAAACTGGTTCGAAACTTAAGTTTTATTTTCGCACTTATGCAAATGTCGAACGTTGAACTGGCTCAGTATTCGACTCCAGTTCGATATTGAATATCAAATATCCAACGTCGAATATTGTTCCAAGTTATTGGAAATAGAGATTTAGCCTTTCCAGGAGCACTAAGTAAGTTGCCTGACCGCCGTGATATGACCTATACAATGTGTTGCCCCGGCGTTACACCCCAAAACAAATAAAGCCAGCGACCTGTTCCATTCTACTATAAAAAAGGATATATATTACCAGAGGCCCGTGGTTATACGCGTTAACATCCTCGTTTTTCTTACTCAGACGCCAACTGTCTGAAAAAAAACGAGGAAAAAAGCTTTTATGCAAATATACCCATGATTAATTTCAGTTGTTCTCTATGTTATTATTTGATGGTATATACATCATATTTGGATGTAGTCGGTTCTTAACATATAATTACTGGATAACAATACTGTGTAAAAAAACGAATATGAAATGTAAGGAAATATTTATTGACATGAAACTAGCAATCAAAAATGAAATACAATGTATATTTAATTCGAATGTGACGTTCTAGTGTCTTATAGCAGATATACTTCAATCTTTTATTAACTTTATTTTAGACTAGAAGTCACATTGAAGGGTGTAACTAGTTAATCACACGCAATGTCAGGTTCAAAGATAAAAGTAGATCAATTCCGTGACGTTGAACTGAATCAATTACTAAACAATAGTTTTCCTAAATAAGGGAGAAGAGCAAACGTACAAAGAACAGCAATAGTAGAAAACACAGATCTACCACACATCTAAAAAGCAGAGGGAAATGCTTTTAGATTTTTTATTACAAAATGGACGCCAAACACATGTAAGGAAAACAAGAACCTATCGGGTTTCCTTATTGAAACGGACGGTGGTAAAATACATACCACATGGGGTTTAAACCAGGTTCTAGGGTTCACCAACGTCATACTTCTCCCAAATGGTTCATGTAAGAACAAATAATAACAAAGAAATAACGCATTTTTATTTATACAGTATAACCTCTGCAGAGCTGCCCTCTACAGAACATATCCTCTGCTCATCCGCTTTTGATATCTCCCATACATGTAGATGTAATTTAATTTGAATTTAACCTCTGCGGAGCAATAACCTCTGAACAGCAAAGCACTTTAGTCCCTCTCAGAGGGTGTTGTTCAAGAGAGGATAAGCTGTAGTAAATCACGGCGTCAGTTGGTGCTTTTAACATTAAAAAAATCCTCGGACATTCAATCAAATTTTTGAACAGCGTTAATTTTAACTAAAAACAGGATTTAACAATGTGTTTTTGGACTTTTGTATGTTAAAATTGGATTTAAATAAAAGTGAACATGTGTTACTGTTGGACTATCTAAAGTGAGCGTGCGCAAGTTTCATGGGGAAGCGTAAAAACGATACAATTTCACCGATCGAAAAGGCGGTAAACGTTCAGACAAAGAAAACTAAGAATTCGACTAAAAAGAAGCCTAAATCTAAAGAGACTTCTCATTCTGATATGGCAAGTAATTCTCAAAATGCATCAACGTCACAAACAGCGCCTTCGACACCAGCTAGTACTACGCCTCAGACGCCGCAGCAAGTATTATTTCCCCACCCATTTCCATATTCTCCATACGTAATGAACGCTAGTTCGCCAACTTTTTCACAACAAACTCAAAGTATGGCTAATCCTGATTCAATACAAACAATTATTCAAAAACTGGAACGTATTGATAGTAAATTGGGTCAACTCGACAAAATTCAATCAACTGTTGATCAAATTACTACACGGCTTAATACTATGGAGTCCAAGATTTCTGAAATAGAGCATAGTCAACAATTTATTAGTACACAGTACGAATCTATGTCAAATACTACTGACTTGAACAAACAATCCATCAATAAACTGAATAGCTCATTGGATAAATTAGTAGTTGAAAATAAGGACTTAAAATCCATGAACGAAAGTATGGCCGATGACATATTAGACCTCAAATGCAGATCAATGCGAGACAATATGCTATTCTTTGGAATTCCTGAAGGTCCAGGTGCTTTTGTTCCAACTGTTCAATACAGCCAAGTACGTACAACCTATGGTAATCCAGAACCAATTATTTCTGACGCACAACCAGAACCGGAAGTTCTAGCCAGCTCGTTTCCAGAACCTCAATTATCACAAACCGGAAGTGCTGAATCATGTGAAAATAAAGTTCATACTTTCTTGAATAAGATTCTTAACATAAAAAATAGTGCACTAGATGTATGTATTGATCGAGCCCACCGGGTTGGTCCCTTTCGTGCTAATAAAACTCGCCCTATTGTGGTAAAATTCAAAGACACGGATTCCAAATTGAGAGTAAAGGATGCTCTGAAAACTGTTAAACTAAGAGATACTCCATACAACGTTTCTGACCAATACCCACCGGAAGTACAACAACGACGCAAGGAATTAATTCCTCATATGATTAAAGCCAGGCGGGATGGTAAGCGTGCTGTAATGGTGAGAGACAAACTTTATATTGACAATCAGTTATTCAAACTTCCATCGAACCATGTTGAGTCTAATAGCTAGGATGAACATGAAAAGCATGTTTTGTCAATAGCTTCATGGAATGTAGAAGGTCTATCGACATGCATCGACGATGAAGATTTCATTAACTTTTTAACTTGTTTTGATATCTTGTTTACCTGTGAAACGTGGCAAAACAAGGACGTACAATACAATATCGATGATTATATTACGTATACGCTACCTAGACCCGAATCTCTCAATAACAATAGTAAACGTGGTCATGGTGGTTTGTGTTTATTCTATAAGTCGTCACTAGCTGATGGCATAGATATAGTTGACATTGACAATAACGGTATATTATGGGTAAAACTTAGTAAAATTTTCTTCCATATGGAGTTTGATATTTATGTATGTTTTACTTATGTTCCACCTCGTAACTCTGTTTATTTTTCATTGCATCCTACCGGTTTTTTGAAAGTATTGAATCTAGCGTGAGAAAATATTCCGCTTTAGGTGAAATAGCTATAATAGGCGATCTTAATGCAAGAACGGGTAACAAATCCGACATTTTATTATCTGATGAAAATCTCAACAGATATGTTCATAATGTTGAAACGGACTATAATTCGAGTAGCGATTACACATTGCCCGACCGTGTAAACATGGACACGATTATAAATTCTTCGGGTAATAAATTGCTCGACATTTGTTTGAGCTCAGATTTAACTATTTTAAACGGTCGCATAGGTAATGACCAAAATGTAGGACATTATACGTTTATGTCGTCTATTGGAAATAGCACAATTGACTATGTCGTTATGTCACGTGATCTACTTAAATATGTAAATAATTTTGCCGTTCACGAAATGTTCTCATTTTCATCACACGTGCCTATACATGTGGATCTTAATATATTGAGTCCGAGTGACAGCTCTGATATTAATGTCACTGAGATTAACAAATTAAAATGGGATTCCGCAAATGAAGAACCATTCCGAAATCTTATTATGTCTGATTTTGATTCATTCGACAACATTATTGATAGTATTATATCAAATGAATTAAATATACACGATGGAATCAAATCATTTTCTGATATGTTATATGTTAAAGCATTCAGTATATTCGGTGAATCAAAACTGATCAAACCATACAAAGGTAAGAAAACGTCGCGTAAGTTCAAAAGTCCATGGTTTAATAGCGACTGTGAAATTGCTAGACGTGAATTTCGGAAAGCTAACAAACAGTACAGCAAGAATAGATCTGTCTCAAATAGAAATATTATGATTAGTAAGAGAAATATTTACAAGGCTGCTAACCGCAAAGCGAAATTAATTTATAATAATAACAATAAAAATAAATTTCATAATCTTGCTACATCTCAACCGAAGGCATTTTGGAATGAGATTCGAAAACTCAAACAGAAAAAAGATACATGCAGCATCGATAAAGATGATTTTTATAACCATTTTAAAAACCTGTTCTCTTCCACTGAAACTTTTACGAACGACTTTGTCGAGGAATGTATTTCTGACGATAATTTTATGCAAAACGTTTCGCATGAACAATTAGACAACGTCATATCAGAAAATGAAATCATAAGTGCGATTTCGAGTCTGAAATCGGGTAAAAGTGGATCTGACGATTTGTTAATACCAGAAATGTTTAAATCTTGCAAATTAATTTTAGCACCCATATTAAGTAAACTATTTAATTTCATGTTCGATAACTGCGTTTATCCTGAATCCTGGACTTCCGCGATTATCGTTCCTGTTCCCAAGAAAGCAAGTAAGCAAAATGTCAACGACTATCGTGGGATTTCTCTTACTAGTATTTTTTCGAAAATATTTTCAATTATATTAGATACAAGACTTCGTAAGTGGGCTAATGATAATGATATTTTATCAAACACACAATTCGGTTTTGTAAAAGATAGAAGCACGGTCGATTGCATTTTTGTATTATCGTCAATCATTGACAAGGTTCTGAATAATGAGAAAAAGAAAGTATATTGTTCTTTCATTGATTTCCAAAAATGTTTTGACTATGTATACAGAAATGGCATATGGTATAAATTAGTACAATTAGGAGTGTCTACTAAAATTATTAAAATATTACAAAGAATGTATGAAAATGTGAAGTCTTGTGTAAAAGTCAACGGTTCATTAACCGAGTACTTCGACACCTATATGGGTGTGAAACAAGGCGAGCCTCTGTCTCCACTTTTATTTATATTTTTTGTTAATGATATGAAGTCTTATCTACAAAACACCACAGATGATGTTTTTACATTAGATCAACTCCAAATATTTTTATTGTTATTTGCGGACGACACCGCCATTTTCGCATATTCTAAATGTGAGTTACAAAAACTACTTGATAAATTACATTGTTATTGTAACGAATGGGGAATTACTGTCAATATAAACAAAACTGTTATCATGGTATTTAAAAAAGGTAGTAGAATGGAAAATGTTGAATTATTTTATGACGGTAATATACTACAAGTAGTAAAAACATTTACATACCTAGGTGTAACACTGTCATCTAACGGTCAGTTTTATCAAGCACAAAAATCGCTTTCAAATCAAGCAAATCGAGCATTATATTCACTTAACTCACTTTTTGATATAGTATCATTGAAAGTATCAGAAAAGGTTAAATTGTTTGATACAATGATAATGCCAATTTTAAGCTATGGGGCCGAGGTGTGGGGCTTCCACAAATCACCGGATATTGAAAAGATACATTTGAAGTTCCTGAGGCAAATACTCGGCGTTCACAATAAAACAACCTGTTCTGCTGTATATGGGGAATTTGGTCGCTTCCCACTGTATATCAAAAGACAAATAAGAATAATTAAATATTGGCACAGAATAAATAAATTAGATACATCTTTGATGTATAAGTTACTGTACATGACTGATAACAACGGTGAATTAGTTAACACTTGGGCAATTAATGTGAAATCACTATTATCTAACCTTGGTTTTTCATTCCTATGGACAAGCTCTAATGTATCAAACTTACAAATTAACAGTGTTATTCAACGAATAATTGACAGTTACTTACAATCTTGGTATGGCTGTTTGAATTCATTTTCGCGTTTAGAAACGTACAAAATTTTTAAAACCAGTTTTGAATTTGAGAAATATTTGGATTTTATCGACAATGACAAGTACATATCTGTTTTAGCTAGATTTCGTTGTTCTTCACACAAACTGGCAATAGAGGAAGGGAGGTGTCGTAATATTAGTAAAAATCTGCGTTTGTGTAAATTGTGTAATAATAATCAAATTGAATCTGAATATCATTTTTTATTAATATGCCCTATTTACAATGAACTTAGAAAAAAATACATACATAAATATTTCTATACTTGGCCTAACTTGACAAAATTCCGCATTTTATTAAATACTACAAGTCGAACAAAAATTATAAAATTAGCATCATTTATACATTTTGCAACTAAACTAAGAACTACTCTAGTATAGCAAAATATCTTAGTTGTTATTGAAGAAACAACAACTTCGTTACAACTAATTTCCATCTTAATTCATATTAATTTTTTTTCTGTGTATTACTATCGAAAAGTTTTAGTTTATTATATCTATACATACATGAATTAATCTTGGTATATTTCATCAAACATACATTGCTTATCTTACATCCTGTTTAATACCTTTTTATATACATCTGTTCCTTTTTTCTCTGTTTACATGTACTCAGTAAGTGTTTTGTCATACATTGTATATTAATTGTGCATGCTTTTCTTTTATATTTAATATTGTATATATGTTATTTGTAAAAAATACTGCCAAAGTTTTTCTTGGCGATGAACACATTGTTTATGCCAATAAAATATTTTGACTTGACTTGACTTCAATCGTAAGGAATGGCTGGGAAATCCGTATGGTGCGTTTAATTTGCCTCTGTTTACACAAGAGCTGTGAATCTTTTGTATTGCGTACAGTCCCAACACAAATCACGAGTACCTTGAATCAAATCTATGGCTTATAAACTGTTTTAAAGTTGTGATTTTGTCCGAACTGTGTATATGTCCCAAGCACCTTCATAGACTTCGTTTTAAAATTGCCGCACACTAACGGAATTATAAATTATTGAAATGAAGCGACTGAAATTTTGAAGTTTGGATTGAACTTTTGTGAGTACAATATTCTTCATAACATATTCATATTTTTGTGTCGAGCAGTTTTGTAAATTTTATAAATATACATCACTTATTCATTACAAAATCTACATTTTCGATCGTGAACAGAAATAGATTTGATGCGGAACTTAAATTAATGCAGCTGCAAATAGATCCATGTGGAACAAAGTTGAAATTGATTGTGTTTACTCAGGCAAAAGGAATTTTATCCGTGTTGTGGGCCTTTCAGTAATGGTGCTGCAACGATTTAATTCGATACATCGAAGGTCGATTACGAGGTCGCCGATTCGATTTCAATTCGGAACCCGTGAATTCGATTCGATACCGGCCTTTAAACGTGTCTATAAAATTAAAAGATTAAAGACAAGGTGCACCTAATTGACAACGTGCGTTGACTTTGTTTAACTTGTTACATTTCTTCCATGTTTCCATCGTGATTTTAAGTAATGTGCATAGGAAACTTTGTTCCAAATTTATGTTTTATATAGTTTTAAATTTCAGGAAAAATATTTGTTTAATGATCAGCTCGAATGGATATTTTGATTTAGATCTATATTTTGAAAAAAATCACTATTCAATTAATCGAATCGAAAACCGAATCGAAAGAAAATAAATCGAATCGCATCGAATCGACTTTGCGGTAAATCGTTGCAGCTCTTTTCAGTGATATTATGTAAAATAATTTCGTTCCGCACGCATGCATCCGTTACAATCGAACCTTTTTTCGGCTGTTAAACTCAGGAAACGGAATTTAAGCGCATTGTGTTCGACTTCCACGAGTTGAACACCTGTACCCCTTGGTGGGCTCCATAGAATGAGAAGCTCTCTTACCCATGCTAAAAAATTAGTTCATTCTTCTTGGATGGAAAGGTATTTGGTTATTTGCGTACCGTTTGAGGGTGTAAACCCATTACGTACCTTCACTTGGAGGCGAGTATCCCTGATAGATGCGCTATCCGTGAAGTTGCTTACACTAAAAAGGCGCGTGCCCGCGTAGCAAAGTTAGTTTTAACGTTTACAGTAGCTAACACTAATGCTCAAACATGAAAACAGCTTAGCACCGATCGTGCCTATATTCTTAAGGCCAAAAAAAACTAGCGATTTCTGTATGTGTACACATACTACACAATCTTATTGTTTTTAGTTTTTTTGTTCAGTTCCGGATTGTTTCCTTTAACTCTATCCCCATTTACATTCAGCATGATGTGACTTTTGGAGTTAGTATGTTGTTAGTTCTAAGCAGACATATATTACCAATTTAGTTCACCAGTGTTCACCAGCAATTTAAAATTATTATTGATGCGGACAGGAAAGAACAAGACCAACGTAATTGCTGAGGTCATCTTTATTAGTTGAAGTCACGAGACTTTTTCTTTATTGGACATAGGAACACCTCGACCATTCATTGAATGAATAATCTCGGAAGGATTCGAGGGGGTCGACTAACACTATTGTGGTTTTTCTACGTACGCGAGGCGAAGCACATGCGAAGCACGTAACAGGAATGCAAAATAATTCTTGCCGTTAAGACATAAGGCTTTGTAAATCTTTTACTATATAATCCGACCAATACCTTGGATGACCATGCACGAAGGATGTAGAAAATGTTATTCAATTTATTGGATGACATGGTCTTACTGATTCCAAATCCGTTTGGTGCTACTTTGTCATGCTTGGGCAACTCCCAGATTCCAAGATGGCAGCCAAGATGGCGGCTATAAGCTAAATTAAACATGTGAAATGTAATTTTACAAATAATGTTTTCAAACTGAAGGACGAAAAGTGTTTTAACATATGCACACTCATTTGGTCCAATTTTTTTATTCATATAAAATTTCTTAAATTTAAGATGGCGGTCAAAATGGTGGTCGAAATGGCGGATAAAGACTATATGCCCAGTATATAAGGCAAAAAAAACTGACAGAAAGGGATAGATTGGTGTAGAAATTTGTTATTCACTTTTAAATAGTTTACGTGATGACAGAAATCGATATATTTCACTTTATTGCCATTTATTTGTGTTAAGCAGATATCATTTAATCGTGCATTTCTTTTTATGCACTAAAACGAGACAATTCTCACCGCCTATACGATGGTGGATTTGCTTATTTTAACACCGGTTGAAGAATTTTGTGTGGGCATGTGACACAAAGGTAGTTCCAAAATGGTGTCTTATATGTTCGAGGTTATTCCTAGTGAATGACCGAGGAGTTACGAATAATTGATTTGACTGAAGTTACACGTACGAAATGTTTGAACGATTTTAAGTTTTCAATGTCACTATTTAGAAAATTCACACTTATTATTCTTCTACATTCGTTTTTCATCGGCTCTGGTCCTCACACATAATTTCAGTTGGGCATACAAGTTGATCCTAAAACATTTATGTACTTTAAAAAAACTTGTCTTGTTGTTAGGCTAGTTAACCCTTGAATTTAAACATTAATAGGCCTACGTGTGAACTACACTTAAAACTTCTATTTCATCAGTGTTATGAGTCAAGTTTGTTATACATGGCGTCGTTCTTAGGCCATGCCAAATTGGAATTTTGTTAAGCGTCAACTAAAGTTTGACAAACCTAGGTACCTATTCACAAAACACACAAACCGAAAAAGAAAACTATGTCCACCCCAGCTAGTATTCACACAAATAAGTACTTGCTAGTACATGGATGTTTATGGCATTAATGTGAGATTAAAGTAATTTTATAAATAAAGTATATACAACATACACATGTACATTTTCATTAAACAATACACAGAAACAAGGAACTATCAGTACTTCCTGAGGAAAATCAGTTATCGAATCCTGGAACAACAGAATTATTATAACCTACGCACACGCGGACGCTTAACAAAATTCTGACAAAATTCATGGCCTTATGAATACGAACCTAACCAAAAGGATTTGTTTCTGATAGCTTATAACATAACTGTACCTTTTATTATATTTTTAGAATCAATGTATGAATTTCACAATTTGAGAAATATAACATTATATTTTAATGCCTCATGCTGCGCCATAGATTTTGTAATACTTTTTTGTAGTTTTTAGATGGTTCCATTTTAGGTTTTGTTTTACATGTATTTGACATTTCTTCTTAGGTTAGCATCAATTACGACTAGGAGAAGATTTCATTAAGTAAAAACCAAAAAGTAATTGAAAAAATAATTGTTATACAATATGTATCCTTGAACCATATAACTGACTTGTTATCACATACGAGATATTCATGTGATTGTGCTCCATATAATAAAACATTTATGTAATAAAAGAGTCACCATTTGTGCTTGTTCATCAAACAATTGTCAGACAGACAAAAACATGACATCTGATTACCCTAAATAGTTAAGTTTTAACTAAGACATTTATATACATCAATGCTTACATGATTTATGCTTCAATAATTGACTTTTTGGTGTAACAAACCTTATTCTCTTAAGGTATGCAATCCCTGTTTTATAGCTGCTGAAATTTCTAGGAATTATTATACATTTAATATAAAATATTACATAATTTTTAATTGTATTTCTATATTTTTTTTCACTATGTCTGAAATTTTTTAATACAAATGTAAACCCATGATCTTTATGAACACATTTGATATTGCTCTATTTTCATATGAAAGGGAGGTATTTACTTTCTCAAATCAGATTAAACCCCGATCTAAAATTTTCCGCTCGCATACTCGCTAATTTAGATCTTGCCTTTTTCAAACGAAGGTCACGTTTAGGCGACCTTTTCTCATCATAATATTCATGACGAAATTGTTATGATATGTAACTTGTTTACATTGTCTACGTCACGCAATTTGAAATGAGTCGCCCAATCGCAGACTGTGAATAATACCGCTGTTAAATTAGCATGCAAAACTTGGTCTAAAACAGAAATTACGAAATCAAAATGTGATTAATAGTGTTTTTGTCTAGATGAAAGCTACGCAATGATTGGTCGAAACAAAGTTCATCTCGACATGACCTTCCACGGAGAAAGTAGAGATCCTGTAAGACAACGCTCTACAGGATATCTGCTTACGGAGATTGTTACTTTCTCTAGTTGACAATTATTATCAAATGATTTTGCAATCAAAATCTCGTATGTAATAAATCTAATTCATGCAAAAAGATGAACATATTGTAATGAGAGAAAAATTCCCAAATTTAGTAAAAATGGACCATACGTAACACAAGTCAGTTTTTAATTGTGAGTGGCATTATGGATTTAATACCTTAAAACGTTCTTAGGCAATTTTATATATGAACGTTTGTCCAAGTTGAACATGTAAGTAAAAATATCATTTATATTTATAACCTCTGCACACTAATATATATGAATGATTTTCGTAGGATTGTCTGAAAACAGAAGTCGCTGCTTTAATTGTTTTTTGTTCTATCTACAAGCGTTTCCTTTGAAAGACAATATGTTCAGAGCACGTCTGATATATGTTAGTTGTTTTATAATAGTCTAGTATTATTTATTATGATTAAATAACATTTCACAAGGCCATCTGGTATTGTGATGTTTGAGTGCAAACTGGCTACACAAATACTTATCTTTTTAATAGAAACAGGAATAATAAATCAAAGGTCAGTTAGTTAAGAAAAAATCATATATACTCACATTGTGTACATGCATTGTAAAGAATTCTACGCGATTTGAGTGCGTCTGTTATCCATACATGTTTCCTACCGAAGTTTATTCATAGCGTATTTTATGTTTGTTTGTGAATTTGTTTATTTCTTGTTTCCTTAACATGTAGATTATTATAGATATTATTCATGTATTTCAGGCAAAATACCCATGTTGAACATTATTTTTCACAAACCGTGTTTTTCACAAGTTTCACGGTTTCAGTTAACTTCAAACATTATTTATAAGACATTGTAGCACTGATTAACGTCACAACGACGCTAGATGTTCTCTAAATGTCGCAACTCGGACGCCAGACGTCACAACTACCCTAAGGTACATGACAAAAAAGTTTTGCTTCCAAAGCATAAAATGGTCACAAGATAGTAATATGGAACGATATATAAATATCATTTGTACAACTTTGTAATTACGTTATTTTACTTGAATTGTTATTAATGGACAAAAGCTCTTATCTTTGTCGAGGGGAAGGTACTCTGCTTCCGCCCCACTCCTCTTAATCCACCCTTGGTGTACAAATTGAAGAGGGCAAACCTAAAATGCCGAATCTTGCGACACTGATATGAAATATGCATGCGTACCAAAAACCTCAATTTTTTCAAACACTTTTTCCATTACATTTTTAGTTGTGAAAATGCATTTCTATGCTCGTATGAAATTTGTATGCTAAGGCATTTTTCACACTATTTGTGAAAAACAAGCACGCGTTTTTCACAACTTGTGAAGAACACGGGTTGTGAAAAATGAGGTTCAACATACCCATGTACATCACAAAATATAACTACATGTATTTTACAGTTTAAACATAGTTATCAATATCAAAATGTACATACATTAAAGCATAATATATTTATATATAATAATATTAATTTGTAACTTTCTTAGTCTCTTCGAACTAACTCGAGAGTTATTTTGCTAAAAACTTGATTCTCAAAAAGCCAAATCGAGTTGAATATAAACAGACAAATTAAGAGCCTCACAGTATTTCCCATTTAAACTCTTGTACGCGAAGAAAAGTACGCGTGTGATTTCTTAGGAGAATTTTATATCACACATTTATCTTGACAAAACTAAATTTTAGGCAAGTGTATTAGTGAAATGTTGGACAATACTTGTCAAGTTTAGTTATTTTAAGTATCAATTTAGTCTATTCCCTTGTTCATAGTTGTTAACTTGATTTGAAACAACACAATATAGTTAGAAATCTGCTCAAGAGGATATTGACTGTCTGTCTTGCATTACATTCAATATTCTACTGGTTGAAAATATGAAATAAATGTTAACTGTTAACTTGTCAACATTTTTCATTACGTGCTTAATGACATCTAAACTTTAAAGCCACTACATGAAAGTATCTCGCTGAACATCGCTAAGAAAGTTTTCATATTTGATATCGCTTATCCAATATCCAATGTACATCGCGCTAGATCGTGAAATACAGTATGAAAATGCAATACTATACGAGTATTAACATTTCTTAAAATGCTTGAAATCGCCGTTTAGCCGTGTGTGACGCGTTTTCTATATTTATTTATTGGATTTAACGCCGTATCAACACAATTTAGGTCATTTCACGGCGTCCAGCGCACCTAACCTAGCTTTCCTGGACCATTGTCTATAACCAGTACTCACCTACCCTTCCATAAGGCCGGAAACTTCTCCATATTATCTAACCAATGGAGGAAAATCGACATTATTGTCAAATTTTCATGGAAGGGTATAACCTCCCCGGGTGGGATTCGAACCCGCACCCCCTCGGACACGAGTATCCAAATCCCGACGCGCTACCAACTGCGCTATCGACCCGGGTTAACGCCTTTTCTATTGAGTAAAACATAATAAGTATGGCTCTCTGGTAAAGCATGCTAAAATAGTCATGAGCCGCGGCCGTGGCGTAGTGGTTAGCATGTCTGACTTCGAATCCGGAGATCGCGGGTTCGAGCCCGGTCGCGGTAGGTCATACCCTATACATGAGTTGTCGGCCTCGTGGTAGGGTAAATTAGTACTGGTGATAGAAAAGTGCCCAGAAAACCTAAAGTAGAAAGAGCTGGCCGCCGTATATATTAACTAAATATGCGTTGAATACAACGTTAAAAACCAATTAAAAATATCCTTTCTTTATCTTTTGTGTCTGTAGACCCGTCAGTAATTTCCTTCTTTGTGTATGGTGTCAGTGTTTGTGTCAGCGGTATAGACTGTCGCGGGTAAACCCCAGAAATGATCAATATTTATTATTATACTTGCCCGAAAATGGGGGAAATCATATAGTATGCATTTTCGAGTGTTAAAAATGGGGAAAATCATATAGTATGCATTTTCGAGTGTTAAAAAGAAAACATACATGTTTTTTTTTAATTAAAGAAACATTCTCTTAAAGAAATGCCATGTGACAATTAGTTTCGTAATTTCATGACTGTGCTTTTATTGCAGTTACCTTTAAACTGGTACTCGTTCATTTATTGATAATGATATTTTCCAGTAATACAATCAGGTAACCCAACAAAAACTTAGCGAAGACGAATCCATTCACTCAGCCCTTATTTCACCTTTTGACGTTCATATTATTAATATGTGAATGTGATCTATCTCTGATTTCTTTCTTAGTTTGTTTTAACTAATTGAATTTAATATCTATTTTACAGTATATACTGTCGACGTTATTCAATTTAAGAAAACTATTACACTATTAGTCTGACTCTATTATTTAAAATATGTTTATAGTGTACATCACATTAAACAGTTATTTCATTTGTAATTAGGGAACAGTCAAACTGTTGGCCCGATGTGGGAGGAATAGTGTTTTTAACTCTTTCCCGAGGCCGTGGGCAGAGGGAAACAGTTATAAACACTATTCCTGAAACCGAGGGACAACATATGATTAAGCAAAGGTTAAACTCAGGAAACAGTTAAAATATCAAATTAACCTTCTATAAGCAATCAGGTAATAATAGGAATTAGTTTGAATAGTTAGGTTTTAATTATTTCAAAACACGTAGAATAGTTTTGTGGAAATAGAGACACTGTAAGGCAGCCGGCCATCTCATAACCTTGATTGGTAATTATGCCTTTTGAGCAGTGTTTTTTAATCGAATAGAATCAGAAGTATACCTAACCCTTAACCCTTACCCTGCTTCTTTCTGATATAATGAAGGCGACCATTTGTAAATCAAATTTTAGCCCAAGCTTTCGCCAAATGTAGCATTTTAATCCATATAATGCAGTTACAGGTGCAAGGCAAAAAATTTCCTTATTATAACCCATATAGAGATACTATAATAAGGAACATAGTATAGATATGCCGTGATTGGAATTTTAGCTATAAGTGTGGCAAAATGGCATAATGACAAACGCAAATAGGTTAATTTAATAGAAGTTCGAATTTTCAAATATTTGTATGGCTGATTATGACGACGAAGCAATGAAGCAATTAACGTACTGAAGCCGTTCGGCTAGCTCAGTTGGTAGCACGCAAGTTTTATGATCGAGCGGTCGTGGGTTCGATTCCCGGGCGGGAATACTTTCGTGGAGCTTGGTCATGAAATTATTTCTACGGCCATTCTTCCTCCTACCAATGGTTTTTAATTATGTAGGACAGTTGTCAGTCACTGAAGAAAGTATGCGCTTAGTAGTCGGTTGACAGCTAAATCCAGAGATTTTGCCTTTCCGGGAGGAGTGAGTAGGTTGACTGACCGCCGTTATATGACCTTATATGTGTTGCTACGGCATTAAACCCAACAAAAACAAAAAACAAATTAACGTACTGCTTATAATATAATACTAATATGCACTACAAGGGTTCCGATAACCTACAATTTAGTTGAAAGCTAATGGTTACTAATGGCTATTACATAATCAACGTATTAAATACACAATGGGTGAATTATAACATCATCGTTTTATGTTTATAAATGGACCAACTGTGTTGTGAAACTAAATGCTCTTTTTGGGGGTGTTAGGTTTATTTTAAATTATTAATACAATGGTGGATTAGTTATAAACTATCTTTGAAAAAGATATTCGGGGCTGTGCAGAGTTTGAATACAAATGTTAGCCAGTGAATATTACTTTAGACTACTATAATATCTCAATTTCACAAAATGTTTCTGTTCTTCAAATTATAAATTTCATAATATACATTATGTTATAGGTTTATCTGTATTTATTCTAATACACAAATGAATTTAAATATGGTAATTTTCTGCCTACTATAGTTCGAACAAAAAAACAAAATACTGTTTATAATAACAATACAATGAACTAACCCACGACGAGGGATGCTCAGGATGACAATAACATAAACATGTGCTATGTTTTACGATTGTCTTAGTTGTTTGTGTAATAGAAAAGATTTTTACCATCACAAGCATGATTTACCAATAAATGATGGTATCCATCATGCTAATTTTGTTACAATAAATTACACACATTTTATTTTCATTACTGCCTACCCTTGAAATGGATTGTCTCATTTCTAATGTTTACCAAAACACGTTTTGTTTTTTTTGTACGCACTATATATATTAATGTTATGCAGATATTTTTTACGGGACCCGCATACTAAAAAACTTGGAACCGTATACTAAATTTATAACGAGACACGCAAAATAACTTTTGTCGGTACCGCATAAAGAAAATTTCAGACCGTATACTAATCTTAATTTTAACCAGTTGTTTCATATATTTTATTTATTTCCCAATCCATGAAGAAAATTTCATTGGACATACTGGAATGATAGAGCAAATTGTATTGGTTAAAAATATTGTTCAAAAGTTGGCTAAGACAGCTGCGACGGAAAAATAAATGAGAAAATAATATTGTATTTCCTTGACCTTAAACGATGTATTTAAATACAAATAAATTGTTATCACGTAACGAGACATGTGGTGTACGTTTAACCTACATCAACCGTTGGGTTCATTTATAACAATTATCATATACATGTATGTACAGGTGTTTGATTACCGCAAATAATGATGATATTACCTTCACCCTCTGTTTTGAAATGGACGCATGTTTGGTTCTACCGTAATTTACCTGAAATAGAACAAAACCATATTTATTCTGTCGGTGCATGTTACTTTAAAACATGTATTTAGAAAGATTATTCGGTGCTTATGATTTCACATACATGTACTCGTAAATCAAAGTTTACAAAGGGAAACTCATAAACGAACTTATCCTGAACGTTAAAAAAAAGAATTAAATATTAGGATCCCATCTGCTAAGCGATGTTTTTTTATTATTCACTATTAATAACAATTATGGTGTATTTAGTTGAAATTCACAAGGTAATATATATATGGCTTAATGTTACGCAACTCAAAATACATGTGTGCATGTATAGTTGCTTTAATTAAGAACTTTTGTTGAATTTTTTTATTATTTGTACTGGTTACGTTCGAAGGAGCGCCGGTCAAATAGTTAACCTAAGCCATTGTGATATAAATTGTCTAAACAATGATTGATATTCCTATATCCATAAATAACTCAATTTGAAAAACAACACGTATCGTTTTGATTTAGTATGCTTTTACATTAATTATATAAATTAAGTTTCTCTAGAGTTTGAATACAGCTTGAATAGCAATAACATAAAAAATCAACTACAATCTAAAACAAAATTGTTCTTCAATTGTAAGGTTTTTAACATTTGATTACTGATCAACATGGGTAAGCATTTCCGTAAATATTTATAGAATCTTTATATCTTGTGTTGTTGGTAACACATTGGTATATGCGGTCACAACTTGCAATTGTCATTTAATTGAATATTGTTTGTAGCAAGACTGTCCTATTCTAGCTTTTAACTCGACTTCACTAAGTAAATGGAGAGCTCTCCTACTCGCCCTTGCGTCGGCGTCGGCGTCCGCGTCCACATTTCTGATTAAAGTTTTTGTGCAGTAAAATATTTTTTACTATATAACTTTTTATTTCTTAAGGTATCGGCTTCAAACTTAAAACATATGTTCCTTATCATCAACCACATCTTATGTGACAAGGTTCATAACTCCAAATACGTTTTTTTTCGGAATTATCTGCCCTTGAACTTAGTTTTTTAAAGGTTGTTTTTACGGCAACTGTTTTATTTCTTTAGGTATTGACTTCAAACTTTAAATATATATTCCTTATTATCAACCTTATCTCACGTGACAAGGTTCATAACTCCTTATTCCTTTTTTTCAGAATTATCCTCTATGAACTAAAGAGTTTTTTTTACTTTAAATTTGTTAAGGTTATATTTCTAAATTTGAAAATATGTATGTTCCTTATCATCAACCACATCTCATGTGACAAATACTTGCTTAGTCGAGCATACTGTCTCCTCTGACAGCTCTTGTTTTATTTGGTTTCTATATCGTTGTTTTTTTCTATAAAACTACATTAGGGACTTCGGTACATTAAGATATAATGTTAGTATCATTCTATCATCTTTCAAGTTCTATTGCATCATGATGTGATCGTATTATGATATCTTTATGTTTTAATAGAACAGAATAGAACAGAACAGAACAATAAAATAACGACAATAGAATTGGAAAAAGGTTGCTTGGAAACCTATTGATTCATGTATGACAAATACAACACCACTGTCATTAATACGCTTACTTGTTACGCGAATGCATTATTTGTCATTCATTAATTTAATTACCGATGATTACCATTAATTCAAATATTGGTAAAATTATATCATGATAGAATCATATCAGTCAATAAATGCATTAAAATGATATTGCAAATGAAATAAATGATATTTTCGGAAGTCGAACTTTCGGTGACATGACAATGAAGTGTCCCTAAACATATAACCATAGAATTACTAAAAATGTTGAAAGTGTTTTGACCATTTATGAAATAAGTACGAAAAATATGTGCTTACATTTGTAAAATAAGCTATAATCGTTGTGTGATTCTTAAGAAAATGAGAGAACTGAAGAATGGTCATGATAGAAGTTAATATAATGTTAGAAAACAATGGAGTTAAATTTTTAATGAACTACACAGAACAGACCTTTCATTTAACGATCTTTATTTATGTGTTATTATTCTGAAATCGACAATAGAAATTATGATATTGCATCACAATTTATCATCTAGAGAAAAGAACACAAATTTCGCGTGCATGGGAACCAACATGGTATCCTCCCACATAAAATTAATTTCGATTCTTATAACCATCACATTATCAAAATACTAACCCGCTAAACTTGATTGTTAATCAAGAGTACGCGAGTGATTTAACGTTAGTGAAAAAAGCATTTAACAAATAAAATTTTGAATTAGACAAAATACCATACGATTTTGGCATTAGCTTAAGATGTAATTACAAAAATAACACAAATTCATATTTAAAGTCAGTTTAATGAACTCCGGATGAGTCTACTTTAGCGGCAGCCTGTCTTCGTTTTTGTCATCATTTTTAACATAATACATTATTAGCAAGCAGCATCTTATCATAATGTTTGTCCAGATTTAATAATGTCACCGACACGCTCTACTTAACACAAAAACACATTTTATTCCTCTTACTCAGTTGAAACAATCGCTAGGCTTGTATAACAGGATGATAAAGTGACAATGATAACAGAAGTATTGAACGTTTAAACGATATCAGAGTGCAGTTAGGTATGTTTATTCATGCTAGAATTTTTTCTCTTCATAACATTATCTTTGTAATCATTAAAACGTTTTTATCAATAGATAACAGCTGCTTCTAAAATCTGCAAATATCTTAATGTGTTTAGCAACATTAACCTACTTAACGTACATACATTGTCTTGTGGTGATCGTCTGGATCAAAACAATATTCAGTTATGAGAGTAAATCATCTGACAAAAATATGACATGTACTGAGCTTAGTCAATGTTTAGTATTGTTTACATACAGTGAATCATTCTAGTAAATGTAATTAAAACGAGCTTAATTAATGAACATATATTATAAATCATTCTATTACATGTAATTGAAATTTATTGTCACATTTCTATGATTTTAAAAGTACTTTAAACATAACACAAAACTTTAACTTTGGATTCATTTGTTATGATTAAAATGTTGAAAAGTCTGACCATATTGAAGTCCATATTTGGTGCAAACCAGGAAATGCTGATTATGTGGGTAAGAAAACATTGTATATGTAAAAAACATATGGCTTTTACAAAATGAATAAATATGATTGTATAATATCGGTGATGCATACATCATTTAGAGATATGTGTGAATCTGTATTTCCTTGTAAAATATAGAATTTTATTATATCGAATGAGTTATAGCGAAAGTAATTAACTGAATGAAGCTTATACACTAAGCATTAAATGCTATTCTTTTTAAAAGGAAACAAAGTCTCAAAGATGCAATTATTAAGATTTCTGTGGTGGTACCTGTTTTAGGTTCAATCTGTTCTGATATGAAAGTACAATGCAACACAGTTCATGTTAGCCGGAAGGGAACCTTTCTGTTTATTATTTTCCTTTGCCATAATGTTTTCTATCAATTTCATAGAAGCTTGCACTCGTTTACCTTCACATAGTTACCTCTATATTGTATATGGCATTAGTTAAGTTTACTTATCTCAATGAAGTTGCTGGGCAAACTGATTGCAATGATTTTAAGATGGAAGCACGATATTAAACGTTGTAACATTTCCAAATAAATTGTTATACAAAACTACATGTTATATCTTACAAAATTTTAGCATTAGTATACTATGCACATGTATGTGTTAAAAAAACAAAATATAACAAATGTATACCAAAAGAAAAATATAACTGTTTCATTCAGCTTCGAAATGTATCGAAATATTATCAGAAACTATTTAATCAATCTTTTCAATCTTTTGCTTATTATAGTTAGATTAACTTCTTCCATGCTATAACCCGGGTCGATCGCGCAGTTGGTAGCGCGCCGGGATTTGGATACTTGTGCCCGAGGGGGTGTGGGTTGGAATCCCACCCGGGGAGGTTATACCCTTCGATGAAAATTTGACAATAATGTCGATTTTTCTCCATTGATTAGATAATATGGAGAAGTTTCCGGTCTTGTGGAAGGGTAGGTGAGTACTGGTTATAGACAATGGTCCAGGAAAGCTAGGTTAGGTGCGCTGGACGCCATGAAATGACCTAAATTGTTTTGATACGGCGTTAACTCCAATAAATAAATAAATAAAAATAAATAAAATCTTCCATGCTAGTGCAAATGGCTTCCAACATTTGTAATGCATCCTATAAAAGAACAAATACTTCTTTACGAAAACACAGACTGTCATTTATTATTTCTTCTGCTAAAAGAAAACTAAAAGAAATAAGCAGTCTAAGACCAAATTAAGGTAAACTGTTTCTTTTCAAAGTGTTCGTCTAGCCTAAATAATTACTATAATCAACACATAGAAACTTAATAACCCCAAACAAATAAAACTGAGTTTCCCTTTCTGGTTAAGTCTAATTTGATTCGAAAGAAATCTGATTTTTAATTGTTAGAAGGAATTGTGTCTTGTTGTTAAACATTACTGGAAACTGGAGTTTAAAAAAACTGAAAGAGTTGATGCAATAAAGCAGATCAAAAAGACACATAGATCAACCAGAGAGTACAGACTGTCATTTCAATTTTCTACCGCTAACAAAAAAATACAGTAAATGAGGATGATTATTATGAATAACAGTGTTGATGCTTAACTGATAGACAAATAACTAAGATTTTGAAGCCACATTATCATAAGTAAATTTGTTTTTTGACTGCAAATAACCCCAGACATTTATCTATTTCAAATACATTTAATGAACAAGATGTTTTCATTAAATGCAAATACTGCTTTAATATGTTTATATCATTTGTTGCATTTCAAAGTGAAAGTAGATCGAAACCGTAATATTTGGTAGTCAATATTTGCAACATTAATTTTGGTAACAGTATGTTTACGATTAAGTCATGCTATATAAAACTGCTGCAAACTACATTAATAAATTCCAAATTAGCGTATAAATGGATATAATGCGCTCTTATCTCAAAAATCACACAGAAAGCAGAATGGTTTGAAAGTGTTTGTGTCTCTAATGCATGTTTATTTCTGATAACTTCATGTTTGTAAAACTGTGGATGAATATATCTTCATATAGTGACCTCTAAAACTATGTTTTATCAACAACATTTTACATCGAGATCTTAATTTTTGGAAGGAATTCTTTTTCAAAGAATTCCTTTCTATGTCAGCGCTCTTGGAAATTTGAAAAAGAACGAACAACACCTTCAACTCAATAGAAATCAATGAGTCAATGCGACCGAGAAATAGTGCAGCAGAAAAATATGTGTACTATCAAAAGTAGATAAGTTAAAAAAGTAATTTCAACAAATACTTAAGATTATGATATTAAATGTTTTTTTACACATGAATCAAACAACTTTCTTACTGTGCACGGAAAGAAGTTTTTTTGTATTATTGCGCAGTAGTATCTACCACAAGCTTGTATATATATACAATTTTAACGAGCGTTTATCGCAGCAGGGGTTTACTTTGAGAGCGTAGAGCGCTGGACATTTATCGAAGTTAAGCAACGAAATTAAAGGTTAACCATTGGATGGGTGTCTGTAGAGGTTTAGTGACAGCGCGGATGTTTTTTTTTAATACCGCAACAAATTAACCGTTATGTTCGTCTGATTTCGTGCACCTTAAAATCCAAAAAACAAACAAAAAAATGCGTCCGCACCTTGAAATTGACGCATAATAAATTTCGGAAAATCAAAAGTTTTCACTCTAGGCCAAGTAGATTGAACTAAAAATTAGAAATTTGAGTTCTACATAGCAAAATAAATCAGAAAATTTCACTGTTACGGTAAAGCAGTAATGTATTCTTGCTAACATACGGCATTAGAAATTACAATGACACAATCCATTGTTCAGAAATATGATAACTGCACTCTCTCTTAGACCGTAAACTGAACATTTACTCACTCTACACACCTTATCTTGATGTGTGACGTCATACGTATCTTTGTAGTGTAAAATATAAAGATTGATCCATAGAGAGCAGATAGGACAGGGAGAAAAATTTACATTGAATTTCCTACAATTTTGATGTCCCAAAATAACATATTAGGCTTGATTTAATTCTTGTGATATTATTAGACATTAGCATAATTTACCAAAATTTAATTACATTGTATACACAAAAAGTGAACCGGGGTAATCTGTGCTTCGTAATTATCTAGTATTAACAAAAGTAATACCGAAGACAAATGAAGTTATATTTCTGTATGAACTGATGAAGGTGTAAACCTCTTCTACCCTACTTCTAACTAGTTTTAAATTCAATTGAATTTTCATCTGGAGTAATTGTTAACTTGCTTTATATTACCTAGAACTAATTATTACGTGATTACGCTATAGTATATAGATATATGGTTATATGTTATATAAGAAAGTCCATACCTTTTCTGCTCTTTTTAACTTATGGTAAATAAATGTCTTAGAAACCGCACAAATTTATTCTTGGCTTTCGCTCGCTTCTCAAAATTCAAAATATGGAAAAAGAATTTAATTGCTCTTTAGCTCAATTCTTTAGAACAAAATACATAGAACATGTGATCAATTTGTTGTGGCCTTAACTCAATGGCAACACATCGTTTAGGTTACATCGTGACCAGCAATCCACCTGTTCCTGAAAAGACTCAATCTCTGGATTACTTCTAGATGCAATTCAGTGACTGAACACTGCCGTATTAAAATGATTTAGAATCAGTGGTAGGAGGGAGAATGACCGTAGCAATAATTTCATGGCATAGCAAAGTATGCCCTGTCCGTGAATCAAAACATACAATTTCTCGATCAGTAGAATCATGTGCATGTAAAATGAAATATGAAACACATTTGATTATGATTGATTATAAAGAGATGATGATGGATATCGAAATAGTAACTTTGAACTGCTAAAATCGTTCAAAAATTCCTTCCAACAGTACTTTCAGTACTTTGATTTTTTTGGTCAACAGGAAAATTTAAACATGAATGTAAAAAGAGAAAAAATATAGCTGGCCTTTGTTTAGTTCCTTTATATTAAACCTTATCTTTATTTGCATTACGCACGACATGACCTTCTTGGATGATGTGCGCTGGGAACCTTTGACAAACATTTGTACTCTCCGACAATTTAGAATATTGTTTAAGTTAGTGGTCACGAAAGATAACATGTTCCTGTCTTTTTACCCAAGTTATAAATCATGTATTATTCTAGTAGTTGAATTGATGTATAACAGTTTCAGAAATTGATCTTGATATAAGATAGTTAGTCTAAGGACAGCAACTAGGAAGTCAGGGAATCGCTGAACACCGTTAAATATTTATGATGAAAAACATGTTTTTTTTAAGAATCTGAAACAAACTACTCACCCAATGCGCTTCAAGCTAGATTGTGGAAAAGACCAGGGTCTGCTAACTGATCGTTATTTTAGGTAAAAGGTTTTATGACTTATTCCGATCTATGAACCAATGACTGTTACATCCGCAGTTACCTTCTTGCACTACATTTTATTGGGCGTGTATAAAAGTCGATTTGTATGATATATTACGAAACCTCGAGTATATAATGTCTCTGATTAATTTCTAAAAATCTCTTCGATTAATTGAATTTAATATCTTAATCAGTATATAATGTTGACGTTTGATTGAATTAAATTTGCAATTGAAGATAACTATTTAATTTAATCTTGTATGTGTACATACATTGTACATCTAATTTGAATTATTTCGTACAGTAAAGTTTCAAACATTTCACTAAACAGAAACTGTTTTTGGAAATGGAGATGCTGGAAACCAACCACCTTAAAATGTTTTTGGAAATGGAGATGTTGGGAACCAACCACCCTATTTTTTTGAAAATGGAGATGTTGGTAACCAAAGTCCCTAAAATGTGTTTGAAAATAAAGATATTGGAAACCAACCACCCTTAATTTAATATAAATCGAAATTTTATTTGGGAGCAGGGTCATAATCTAACTGAGGAAGAGGTACATGTATACTTAATTTCTTATCTAAAGAAGACTTTCGTTTGATAATGAATTTGAGTACAAGCTTTTACCAAATGTTACATTGTCATCCATATTGTTTGTAAATATAAAAAATGTGGTATGTTTATTATCAGTATTCTAGCTATGTGGTGCATTTTCGGACATAGTTTTAGTTAAATAAACAGAACCTGATAGTTGAAACCAACTACCCTTCTCTTAATAAAAATCGAAAATTGTGCCTTGGGCGCAGGGTCCTACTCAAACGAAATCAGAGGTATACTTAATTACCGATCCACCATTTGTTAATAAAATTTCAGCGCAAGTTTTAACCAAATGCTTAATCGTGATCCATATTGGTTTTAAACGTTTACCTTCTATTAAAAAGATCTGGTATGTCGTTACCAGTATTCAAGCTAAGTGTAGGACATAGGGCATTTTCGGACATAGTTATAGTTATATTCTGCACTATCTAAGTATTTTATTTAACTGCTGAAAGAACTCGGTGAGCAAGCAATGGTTTATAAATCATTCTGAAGATCACGTTTCATTATACCTGGAATAAGTAAACTAGAAATAATGAAGTGTTTTAATATAACATTTCCTTGAACAGCTTAAGTTACAGATAAATTACTACAAAGAAAGAAAACATGTGATATATGTTTGATCTACAACATCAACTTTTTGCCATTCAGACCAAGAAGGTGTTACATTTCCATAAAGTAATGACGATTTTTGCCATTGCCTTTCTATTTAGAAATGGCGACAAGCTTATTTCTACCACCATTGGCATTAAATGAAGAAACCACATGTCTGCAAGTTAATGCTACATGAACGTCAAAAAGATTTTGTGGTGTCGAGTCCCACACTTTCTCGGAAATAAAACATTTCAGAGGGAAATTCAAAAACAGTAATCGTTCGGTTCGAGTTTTTGTTAAAAACGTCTCAAATACAAGAAATAAATATTCGTATCGCATCTGATTAGCGATGTTTTATGGTTATAACTTATTATTTATTTTAATGAACTGAAAACAATATAGACGTTTTATGGTTACACACATCAAATACATTGTGCATGTATGGTAGCTTTATTTTAAAGAACTGGTGAACGATTTTGTAGGGAGTGATTTACTTGCTTGTACTGCCTACAATCAATGGTGCGCCGGTCAAATGGTCATTGTAACCCAATATGAAGTATGACTGATGCACACTATCCCAACAGATATCCTTGAAATACCATGAATCTTGACTCAATTTGAAAAGCCACGGATTGTTAAGGTTTAATTAGACAACCTGTGTGATGAATGTTAGTGATCATTTTTATGCATTGCTTTTTTACGTTACAATAATTTCGACTATGATGGAATTAATATCAAATTCAGTATAAAAAGATTCACATACTAGACTAAACACTGTTAATTTACCATAAGAATGATGGTTTTACCTTTACCTTTCTGTTTAGAATTGGGGGCGTAGTCAATTTAACCACATATGACCTTAAATGAAACAAACACAGGTTTGTATGTAAGCTACGTCACGAAAGTTTATCTATTGTTGAAGCCCACACTACCTTCTAAATCAAATATTCTGAAAAAGGCGTTCAAAACAGTAATCGTCCAGGTCTTGTTTTTATTTAAAGCGTCTCAAATAAAATACAAAAATATTCGAAACACATCTGATTAGTGATGTTTATTATTATATATCATTATTCATTTCAACAACCAGAACTATAGCTCGTTTAGGATAACTTGAGACAAAATACAACGATACCATTTTTATACACAGGTAGATTTAAGTTTAGTACACGTAATTATCGACTATTATCAGTGTGTTTTTGATGTATTAAATTTAGTACGAGAACACACGTTCCACGCATTAAGACATGTTTAATACTTTCATTACACAAAATCAGCTGACCTCCCTGTTTTATGTAATACCTGAGTCCCAAATATGTAAACAGACCGAGTCGTTTGTCTCAAGTTATCCTAAACGAGCTATAATATAGACATATTTATGTTTTATGGCTACACACATTAAAAACCTTTGTGCATGTGAGGTTGCCTAAATTTATGTAACTACTGGACGATTTCGTAGGGGATGATTTAATTGTTTGTACTGCATACGATCAAGGGTGCGCTGGTCAAATGATCATTGCTATCGAATATGAAGTATGACTGATGCGAAATATCTCTACAAGTATTGCTGAAATATTATTTATCCGACTTAGTTTGAAAAGCCACGGGTCGTTTACGATATAATATAATTTCATATTTTTAAATTTTTTTTTAAATCATCTAAATTTTGAATACAGTTCTGTTATTATTGACATTCATCAAGTTTGTTGGCTTGTATGACAGAGATGTAACTGAAGCATGTCAAATTTATCACTAGATTCTAGACTCATAATATGAGTACACTAAAAGCACATAATGCCTACTAAGCTGTTACGTTATTGTAAACATATTTGAACTGTAAAAATGGTCTTTGGTATATACAATAATTTCCGGTTGACAACAAAACACAGACATGTCGTTGTTTTACAATTATTTTACAGGATAAACTCATTCGCGTGCAGTATTAAACATACATGTGTAAGTATTAATTGGACATGTGATGTTTTTTTCTTTAAGATTACACATTTGCAATGAATTGAGAAAAAAACATTTTAGATATGTTAATATATGGTACTTTGCCAAAACATTGATAAAGCTACGTCCCAATTCTTAGGTGCGTTCAACAATGCGAGCGCTCGGGAAAACATCGAGTGCTCAATTTTTGAACGCGGGCGCCCGCGTGAGTGCTCTCGAGCACTTGCAATTCAGCTCTAGAGGTGTTTCGCTTAGATATCAAAGATGGCGGCTGGAAAAATTTAAATTTTTGTCTCAAAGAATTATTCCTGAAAAAGTGGGACGCAAACTTGTGTGTTACATAATACACATAACTTATCCACGCAATGCATGTAATAGAATTTATTTGGTACAGTAAATTGTATAATGATGATTCATATATGATAGAAAATGTGAAAGATCTCATGTATCAGCAGAAATAATTGTTCCCGCACCTACTATTTTCAATAATGTGCTGTTTGACGCCATCTTGGATTTTACGGCGAGCGCTTGCAGTCGTTCAATAGCCTAACAATTCGCGAAGAAGGCGCTCGCTCGAGCGCTCGCATTGTTGAACGCACCTCTGGTGACTTACTTTTATGTGAAATAGCTATGTCCAGCAAGAAATGCCACCAGAAGCACTAGTTTCAATAGATTCCACTGTATGGTATTAAAATAATGAAAATGCATATTTCTCAAAGAAATACAAATTCACGCATATATCAAAATGATGCATGTTTCAACGAGTGTCTGGTTTCTCAAGATCGTGAAATGATATTACACTGTTGTATCACTTCCTTCAGTACTGTTTTTCTAACCTTTAGAATCGACATTTCCTAGTTTGCAATATATATAGACTACCATGTGCTCAATATAAATAATATTTCAGTCAAGATGACCAATCCAAAACTAGAATTGTGCGGTATGTGACAATAAATTTTAATTACGTGTGATTTGATTATAAAAGGCTTACATTAATAAAGCTCGGTACATATCATATTTTTGTCAGGTGCGTAGTTTAGGAAGCATTAATAACTGAGTATATTTATGGTCTAGACCAATATCACATGCAAACTTCTGTCCAGTAAGTAGGTTTATGTTGCTAAACACATTAAGACAGTTGCAGATTTTAGAAGCAGCTGTTATCTATTGATAAGAACGTTTTAATAATCACAATTATAATGTTATTAAGAGACGAGGCATTGCATGAATTGATATTTATAAATACATGATTAAAACGTTTTATTACCACGCCTTATTCTCCTTTTGTACATTTTCAGAGACATAATAACCTTGATCGAAGAGTAAAATACCTTTTCTGTAAACAATTGGTTAAGTTTGTGATGGTTTTTAGACTAGAAATCAATTTTATGTGTGAGAATACCATTTAGTGTGGCTGGTTCCCACGCACGCAAAATTAGGTGTTTTTCTCTGTGTGGTTATGCTTTGTGCAATGGCATAATTTGTATTGTCGACATAAAAGTAATGACGCAGTACGACGGCCATGTAATGTGAGGTCCGTGCCATTTAGACCTTTTGTATTTTTTTTATCACAACTATCATACTGAAAACAAAAAGTTATAAATACGACCCTTGTATCCACGTAAATGCATTTCCAAAATTACAAAGAAGATACGTTTACATATGCATGTACGCTTTAAGGCATTGGACATTGTTTTGACATAGTATCATAGATGTATATTTACATTTCTCGCATATTTAATGATACACTTCTAAATGAATGTTAATGCATGTCTGTCTTAATTAATACACGAGTTTTTCCCCCGCAAAAACATCATGAAACAATGACACTGCAGACACAATTACATGTCTTTTTGTACCGAAGATGGCAGCGTTTTATGTACAGTTTAATTAAATTTATAATTATGAAACACCTTATACCTTATGTGCTTCTTCGGAGTGTACTGCTTATGCATTTAAAGTTATATTTATTTGTTTGCAACGTCATTGTAATTATGGACAAAACAATTGCAGTTTTTTTTGCTTAAATTGAAATGTAAAAACGAGTTTTTGACATGTCGATTAACCCAAATCTGATTTGAAAGAAATCAGATTAGAAAATGTTAGAAGGAATAACATTAGGTTAATTAAATAACTAGTGAACAGGACTTACGGAAAGTTAAAAAATATAAAATACATTACCAACTTGCCTACCCAAGTAATTTCTACACAATATCTAAATTGTTTGCCTTCTTAGATAACACTTTTCAGATTCTGAAATTGATAATTTTGTACTTTCATGAAAATAACGTTTACAGTAAATTGGCGTGTTAATTTTGATATTGAAATGCAATAACTTGACTATTTTCCATGCTGAGATCTTTTTCTACAGGCGGAGATTTCTGATTCAAGTGAAGTTTTTGTTCATTGATGATAATGCTGTGGTAAAAACGCAATGTCGTTCATTGAAGTTAAATCAAGGACATTCCTTACAACTCTGTGTTTTGCTTTTTTATATTAGTGTTGCACTTTTACTCCACACTGGTATGTTAGTATAATGCATGACATTTCATATAAGCTAAAAGCGTATAAGTCGGGAGGAAATCTTTATTGTATTTACATTTTTGTTGATTGTAATCAACCCCAGTAAGTGTTAAGACCGTTTTACATGATACGTACTGTAGCAAACAAATCGTAAATGGAATACAGACTATCATTTAATTTTCTCCCACAAAATAGCAACTTAAAGTGATTGAGAATATTAACTATTTATAGCAATATTGATGATTTACAGACAAATAATGAAGTAATAAACAATATGTTTGCATCAGTAATATTCTTACATCAAGATGTGATTTATATTTGGTCAATGGGGAAATTAAAACGTAGACGTAAAACAAGGAATGAGTTGTAACGATTGGCTTGTATAAAAATGATATTCAATATAAGTTACGTATAGTTTAAATTATGATTTTCATACTTATAAGACTCTAACAACTATATGACTCATATGAAATATAGAAAATGATAGTTGTGTATTTCAGACGGTAATGTCGTGTCCAACTATCGCTTCCGTTCTGACTTGGTTTATGTAAATTTCAACCCGAGTTGCTAAAACAATTTATTTAAAACCATCCACCATAAAGACATGGTCAAATTAAAATATCTGGCAATGGTCATGTTTAAGGTAAACTGTAAACTGATCAACTTACTGTATTTAAATCTTTATTTGATATTGTGATTTAAGCTATACTAAGTACATGTGTTGATTATGCTTCGCTTTGTTTAAATTGAAGAACTTGATATCTTTATCTACAAATGTAAATATGATATTCTTTTAAGTAGGTGTTTTGTCTGATGGTATGTCTAAATTTTTTATGAAGCATTACTTTCATTGTTTCATTCAAGATAAAGCAATGACCTTGGGTTGCTGCAATCGTTTAGTATATGATACAGTTTATTTTATTTTCATAACGTTGATACATTTTCTGAATTTCTAAACAATAGGTAAATAACATCTTTTTATGCTCCCTTAGTTGTGTTATTTTATTTAACAAATATTATTCTATAATTCATAATCTCATAATTTTATTTACAGATTCTCTAGAGTACAGAGATAACGTTATAACAGTTGCTGAACGTGATCAATGTCTGCTTAGCATAGGTAAATAACGTAATGCAAACATTAGAATTAACCAATAAATGCAATTTAATAGTCACAACGGATTTACTATTTTGATCTACGATATGAAAATGAAGTTAAACAATATTTATATACTTGATCATGGACTATAAATGCAGTTTGTTTGTTGTCGGGTGCATGCGTTAAACGAGGAGTCTTAAAAACTCTTATTGTTTTACTGAATTAAATTACCTGTTGAATGATTAGAAACACATTACAAGTGAACTGTGCAAGTACTAGTACATTTTGTAATAGTGCTTATTACTCTTCTACTAATTACTTTGTCGGCAAATGGCTTTCAGTCGTTACATATCAAAAGTTTGATTTGAAAGGCTTAGAAGCAATTGTACATATACATTTTTTGTAATAATATATCAATTTTGATTATTAAGTTATATCTTTACAAACAAGTTATATTATGACATGTAAACATCATTGTCATACATGAAGTCACACCAATAAATATATTATCACAAATAAGGAATGAAATATGTTTACTTTTATTCCATTTATTGCGTTTTCATATGTGTTTTTAATAATATGGTTTAATTGAGATTTTGCATTTGATGACATCACGATTTTGTTGAATTACCTTGGGGGCGCTTAGAAAATCTCCATTGTTATCTTCCATATTTGAAAATACACCTCACTGTCCGAAACATCTTCCAAGCTTGACAATCATAACTTGAAGCATCCGGTCCAATATCGATACAAGATGCAATATTATACAAGGTTTTTCCTTGGTTTTAATTTCCCCATTGACCAAATATAGATGTAAGATTATTGTTGGTACAAACATATCGTTTTAGTGTTTATTACTTCATTATTTATCTATCTTTTAATTACATACATTGCTATAAATTATTACCATTCTTAATCACTTTAGTCTGTTTTCGTGATAAAATGCTTTAACACTGTCTATTTTTTCTTGGCAAATCATTAAAATTTCAATTGATTTAATTGCATCACGTGTCTGTTAAGTTATATTCCCTTCTAGTTTTAGGACTGTATATAAGTTTTTGTCAGTCGTTAGTTTTGTATGAAAGTTTAATGTATGTTGGTATTTGTATTTTGTGATAACTCGTTTATTAAATTGATACAAAGACCTGTTTTTACTGTATTTACAAATATGCATTATATTACTATTTCTATGGTTATTAATTGTTGTTGTTATTGATTTTTTAAATGTGTATCACCATTGTCGATGTTGACATTGTTCGCTACAATTGGCGTTATTATATTTGGCGAACTTATTATTAGCGTTTATGGTGTTATAATTAGTTATTTTTGGAGTTATTATTGATTTCCTTATAATTGTTATTATTGGTATAATTTATTAGTATGATATCATTAGTGATACAATCATTGTTATTTTTTTGTATTGTTATCATTGGTTTTTACTAGCTTTAAATAAGTTTTTATTGTTTTTGTTAAAATAATTGTAATTATAGATTTTAAAATTTTGGTATCTGATGATTTTACTTTTTTAATGAGCATAACATTTTTACATTTTTATTTTCTCAAATATGAAAAATAGAATTTATTTCAGGTATACATCTGAACACCATTGTCGAAAATCCACGATACGCAATGCAAATACATTACATGTATTATACGTGCATATGTCTTTTGTGATAAATAATTTAGTTTATCGTGGGTGTGTTCACGTGGAAGAAAAATGAACTTCATAAAGTGCTGTCAGTCTGGCTTCCGGGGTCAATATTTGTTTCAGGTAGTCATAAATTGTTGAAATATCTGTCTGAGTGTCCTTTTGAGATTAAACCCATGACAAAATAGAAACAAGCAAATCTGAATATATTTATATTGTAGGCCAGGCAGTTTTAGACTTAATTTTTAATGCAATTTTATAAGTGAGCCAAGTTCTTCCATTGTTATAGCCCAAGATAAAATCTTGTGACAAGCCTTGTACTTCATGCGTCAATATTTCTCGTTAACATTTTTTACTCCATCCTTTCAACCTGATCTTCGGGAGCTCAAGCTTCATTTAGTTACCGGTACATAGAAAAAGTATTAAACAATTTCTTTCCAGAAACAAAATTAATGTTACTGAACAGAAAAAGATTGGATAGCCAACTACATTAGGTCAAATCATAGAACAAACCCACCTCGTTCCTCCCTTTTTTCAGCACAATACTTAATCCTGCTAACCCAGTACTAGAGGTCAAAAATCTTGTTTCGAGGATTAAGGGAACTTGTCTCTCAATAGAACTATAATATGATATAATCTTGGTTGTTTTGGTTTCAAATATAAAGCTATTTTAAATTTCTATTGGGCTTTACCTCAAAGTGAGTTCCACAATAGATGTATTGGAGTAATTGGACATAAAAACATCACAAAGCGTGTCTAATGACTGACATAGCCTCTTTTCTTAAACTTGTATGCAACAAAAAATACTGACATATCTTCGTTGCTTTAAGATTTATATATATCTTCGTTGTCTCTAAGATGTGAATTACATTGTAACTCGTGTTGTACGTTTAATCTGACTTGAAAAATGTTTCTTTATCTTCACTATCTCTCGTGTTTTCAGTCTAAAAAATATCCACTTTGAATAAATTGTAATTAAAACAAATGGACAAAACAGTCCGTTACTCTGTTTCCTTATTCTATAACGTTTGTCTTCCATTACAGTCTATTTTCGTCAGTATACAAATGTTATATCCTTATACGTTAGTGTGTTTGCTGTGTCTATCAACGTGATTTAAGATTATTCGTTGATTGTTTTCTTGTAGGTTTCTTGTATTTTTGTTTCACATTTTGTTTTTCTATTTGATGTTTGTTTAGACAAAAATATTAAAGATTTTTTCTTATACTATTTTTGATTGAAGACTTTTGACCGAAACGTTTTATGAAGAATATGTAAAATCACTTTAGTTCATGTCGAAATTCTAACGTGTTTTACCTCAAAGTGATTGTCAAAATCGACGTTTTGAAGTAATAGTAATTGAACATTAAAACATCACGAAAACGTGACTGATGACTGACATAGTCTCTTGTCTTAAGTTAGGATGCAACAAAAAACTATTGATATATTTTCGTTGTGTGCTTTAAATGTGAGAATATTTTAACTAGTTGAATTTAATATCTATTTTACAGTATATACTGTCAACGTTATTTTATTTAAGAAAAATATTACATTTAGTCTGACTCTATTATTCTAATTCTAACATTGTACATCTCATTAGAAATTAATTTGAACAGTTATTTTTTCATTTCAAAATACGTAGAATAGGTTTGTGGAAATAGAGACAGTGGAAGACGGTCGTCCATCTCATAACCTTTATCGGTAATATGCCTTTTGAGCAGTGTGTTTTAATTGAACAGAATCAAAAGTATGCTCCACATCTAATCTAATGAAGGTGATTATTTGTAAATCAAAGTTTACCCCAAGCTTTCGCCAAATGTTGTATTTTAATCAATATATACAGTGTATGTTTACTTTTATACTTCTTAAAGTATAGGTATGCCGTGATTGGTATTTAAGCTATAAGTGTGGCGAAATGACATACCGAATCGGCTTATTTAGATATAGAAATTTTAATTTTCAAATATTGGTATTGCTGTTTGTGACGATGAAGCAACGTACGGCTTATGATATATCCTATTATGGGCTGCATGGGTTCTAATAACTTAGAACTTAATAAGTTTTATAACATGCACTATATGTATACTGATGACCTAGAATTTAATTGAAAACCATTAATTACTAAAGACTTTTACATAATCAACGTATTTAACACACAGTATTATAACATTTTTGTATTATGTATAAGGAATCACGTTGTCCCTGTTGTTTGATGTAATAAATGGATAAACTGTGAGGTGAACTTCTCTGTGGCTCCTTTTTTGTTTCAAATTATTAAGACTATGGTGAATTATTGATAAACAAGAAATATATTAAAAAGATATTCGGCGCTGTGCAGGGTTCATTTTTAGGTATAGTTTGTTTGTTGGGTTTAACGCCGTAGCAACTCATTGTATAGGTCATATAACGGCGGTAAATCAACCTACTCACTCCTCCTGGAAAGGCTAAATCTCTGGATACAGCTGTAAAACCAACTACTAAGCGCATACTTTCGTTATTGACTGACAACTGCCCTACATAATTAAATGATAGCTCGCGAATATGACTTCAAACTACTATAGAATCTCAATTTCCGCGAATGTACATGTTTCCTAACTGTAAATTTCATTATACACATCATATTGAGTTATCTTTATTCATTTTAATCCCCATATGGAATTAAATATTACCTAAAATTATTAAAATTAGGCAGATAATTTCTTCGGGACCGCATATTGAAAATTAAGGACCGTATACTAAACTTGAATTTGGAACAACTAGTGGTACCATACATTTTATTTATTTCCAAATCCCTAAAGAAAATTTCATTTGACATACTGGAATGATAGAGCAAATTGTATCAAAAGTTGGCTAAGACGGCTGCGACGAAAAAATAAAAAGTAAAATGATATTATAGTATTTCCTTGACTTAAACGATGTATTTAAATACAAATAAATTGTTATCACGTAACGAGGCATGTGGTGTACATTTAACCTACATCAACCGTTGGATTCATTTATAACAATTATCATATACATGTATGTACAGGTGTTAAATTACCGCAAATGATGATGATATTACCTTCACCCTCAGTTTTGAAATGGACGCATGTTTGGTTCTACCATAGTTTACTTAAAATAGAACAAAACCATATTTATTCTGTCGGTGCATGTTATTTAAAACATGTATTTAGAAAGATTATTCGGTGCTTATGATTTCACATACATGTACTCGTAAATCAAAATTTGCCAATGGAAACTCATTTACCATTTTTTTTAATCCTGACCGTTACAAATAAAATAAATAAATATTAGGATCACATCTGCTAAGCGATGTTTTTTATAAGTCTCTATCAATAACAATTATGGTGTATTTAGTTGAATTTCACAAGGACATCTATATATCTTATAGTTACAAAACTCAAAATACATGTTTGCATGTATGGTTGTTTTAATTAGGAAATATTTTGTTCAGTTTATTATGGAATGATTTAATTTATTGTACTGCTTATATTCCAAGGAACGCCGGTCAAATAGTTAACCTAAGCCGTTGTGATATAAATTGTCTAAACAAATATAATTGAAATTCCGTATTTCCATGTTTAACTCAATTTGAAAAGAACACGTATCGGTTTGATAAAGTATGCTTTTAAATGTTATATCAGTTACGGTCCTTCGAAGTTTGAATATAGTTCTGATAGCAGTAACATTAAGTAATCAATAACAATCTAAAACAAAACTGTACTTAAATTGTTTTTAACATTTGATTACTGATCAATATGGATAAGCATTTCCGTAATTATATATGGATTCTTTAGATCTTGTGCTGTTGGTAACACGTTGATATGTGCGGTCACAACTTACAATTATCATTTAATTGAATATTGTTTGTAGCAAGTCTGTCCTATTCTAATTTTTTATTTGGTTTCTATATCGCTGTTTTTCTATAAAACAACATTAGGGACTTCAGTACATTAAAATATAATGTTAGTATCATTTTATCATCTTACAAGTTCTGTTGCATCATGATGTGATCGTATGATGATATATTTATATTTTAATAGAACAGAATAGAACAGAACAACATAAAAAGATTAACGACAATAGAATTGGAAAACGTTTGCTTGGAAACCTATTGATTCCTGTATGACAAATACGACACCACGGTCATTAATACGCTTACTTGATACACGAATGCATTATTTGTCATTCCTCTATTTAATTACAAATGATTATCATTAATTCAAATATTGCTAAAATTATATCATAATAGAATTATATCAGTCAATAAGTGTATTAAAATGATCTTGCAAATGAAAAAAATAAAATTTTCGGAAGTCGAAACAATATTGTAAATTTCGGTGACATTACATTAAATGTTAAATTTTGTACAATGAAGTGTCCCTAAACATATAACCATAGAACTACTAACAATGCTGAAAGTGTTTGGACCATTTATGAAATAAGTAAGCAAAATATTTGCATACATTTATAAGATAAGCTATAATCGTTGTGTGATTCCTAAGAAAAGGGGAGAACTGAAGAATGGTCATGAAAAAAGTTGATATAACGTTAGAAAACAATGGAGTTAAATTTTTAATGAACTACACAGAACAGACCTTTCATTTAAAGATTTTCATTTTTGTGTTATTATTCTGAAATCGACAATAGAAAGTATGATATTGCATCACAAATTATCATCTAGAGAAAAGAACACCAATTTCGCGTGCATGAGAACCAACATGGTATCCTCCCATATAAAATTGTTTTTCTTTCTTAATATCATCACATTATCAAAATACGAACCCACTTAACTTGATTGTAAATCAAGAATACACGAGAGAATTAACGTTAGTGAAAAAAAAGCATTTAACAAATAAAACTTTGAATTAGACAAAATACTATACGATTTTGGCATTAGCTTAAGATGTAATTACAAAAATAACACAAATTCATATTTAAAGTCAATTTAATGAACTCCGGATGAGTCTACTTTAGCGGCAGCCTGTCTTCGTTTCTGTCATCATTTTTAACATAATACACTATTAGCAAGCAGCATCTTATCATAATGTGTGTCCAGATTTAATAACGTGGTCAAAACGCTCTACTTAACACAAAAACACATTTTATTCCTCTTACTCAGTTGAAACAATCGCTAGGCTTGTATAACAGGATGATAAAGTGACAATGATAACAGAAGTATTGAACGTTTAAACGATATCAGAGTGCAGTTAGGTATGTTTATTCATGCAAGAATTTTTTCTCTTTATAACATTATCTTTGTAATCATTTAAACGTTTTTATCAATAGATAACAGCTGCTTCTAAATCTGCAAATATCTTAATGTGTTTAGCAACATTAACCTACTTAACGTACATACATTGTCTTCTGGTAATCGTCTGGATCAAAACAATATTCAGTTATGAGAGCAAATCATCTTGACAAAAATATGACATGTACTGAGCGTAGTCAATGTTTAGTATTTTTACATACAGTGATCATTTTAGCAAATGTAATTAAAACGAGCTTAATTAATGAACATATATTATAAATCATTCTATTACATGTAATTGAAATTTATTGTCACATTTCTATGAGTTTAAAGGTACTTTAAACATAACACAAAACTCTAACTTTGGATTCGTTTGTTATGATTAAAATGTTGAAAAGTCTGACCATATTGAAGTCCATATTTGGTGCAAACCAGGAAATGCCGATTATGTCAGTTAGAAAATATTGTATATGTAAAAAACATATGGCTTTTACAAAATGAATAGATATGATTGTATAATATCGGTGATGCATACATCATTTAGAGATATGTGTGAATCTGTATTTCCTTGTAAAATATAGAATGTTATTATATCGAATGAGTTATAGCGAAAGTAATTAACTGAATGAAGCTTATACACCAAGCATTAAATGCTAGTCTTGTTAAAAGGAAACAAAGTCTCAAAGATTCAATTATGCTTTGTCATTCTCGACGAGGTTTCTTTGATTAAAATTTTCTGTGATGGTACCTGTTTTAGTTTCAATCTGTTCTGATATGATAGTACAATGCAACACAGATCATGTTAGCCGGAATGGAACCTTTCTGTATATAATTTCCTTTGCCATAATGTTTTCTATCAATTTCATAGAAGCTTGCACTCGTTTACCATCACATAGTTACCTCTACATTGCATATGGCATTAGTTAAGTTAACTTCTATCAATGAAGTTAATGGGCAAACTGATTGCAATGATTTTACGATGGAATATTAAACGTTGTAACATCTCCAAATAAATTGTAATACAAAACTACATTTTTTATCTTAGAAAATTTTGGCATTAGTATACAATGCACATGTATGTGTAGAAAATATCAAAATATAACAAATGTATACCAAAGGAAAAATATAACTGTTTTATACAGCTTCGAAATGTATCGAAATATTATCGGAAACTATTTAATCAATCTTTTCAATCTTTTGCTTATCATAGTTAGATTAACTGCTTCCATGCTATGTCAAATGGCTTTCAACATTTGTAATGCATCCTATAAAAGAACAAATACTTCTGTACGAAAACACAGACTGTCATTTATTTTTTCTTCTGCTAAAAGAAAACTAAAAGAAATAAGCAGTCTAAGACCAAATTAAGGTAAACTGCTTCTTTTCAAAGTGTTAGTCTAGCCTAAATAATTACTATAATCAACACATAGAAACTTAATAACCCCAAACAAATAAAACTGAGTTTCACTTTCTGGTTAAGTCTAATTTGATTCGAAAGAAATCTGATTTTTAATTGCTGGAAGGGATTGTCTTGTTGTTAACATTACTGGAAACTGGATTTTTTTAAAAAAACTAAAAGAGTTGATGAAATGAATCAGATCAAAAAGACAAATAGATCAACCAGAGAGTACAGACTTTCATTTCAATTTTCTACCGCTGACAAAAAAAATACACAAGTGAGGATGGTTATTATGAATAACAGTGTTGATGCTTAACTGATAGACAAATAACTAAGATATTGAAGCCACATTAATATAAGTAACTTTGGTTTTAGACTGCAAATAACCCCAGACATTTATCTATTTCAAATACATTTAATGAACAAGATGATTTTATTAAATGCAAATACTGCTTAAATATGTTTATATCATTTATTCCATTTTAAAGTGAAAGTAAATCGAAACCGTAAAATTTGGTAGTCAATATTTGCAAATTTGATTTTGATTACAGTATGTTTACGATAAAGTCATGCTATATAAAACTGCTGCAAACTACATAAATAAATTCTAAATTAGCGTATAAATGAATATAATGCGCTTTTATCCCAAAAATCACACAGAAAGCAGAATGGTTTGAAAGTTTTTTTGTGTCTCTAATGCATGTTAATTTCTGATAACTTCATGTTTGTAAAACTGTGGATGAATATATATTCATATAGTGACCTCTAAAACTATGTTTTATCAACAACATTTTTACATCGAGATCTTAATATTTTTTTTGGTCAACAGGAAAATTTAAACATGAATGTAAAAAGAGAAACAAATATATCTAGCCTTTGTTTAGTTTCTATATATTAAAATTTATCTTTATTTGCATTCAGCACGACATGACCTTCTTGGATGATGTGCGCTGGGAACCTTTAACATACATTTGTGCTCACCAACAATTTAGAATATTGTTTAAGTTAGTGGTCACGAAAGATAACATGTTCCTGTCTTTTTACCCAAGTTATAAATCATGTATTATTCTAGTAGTTGAATTGATGTATAACAGTTTCAGAAATTGATCTTGATATAAGATAGTTAGTCTAAGGACAGCAACTAGAAAGTCAGGGTATCGCTGAACACCGTTAAATATTTATGATGAAAAACACGTTTTTGTAAAGAATCTAAAACAAACTACTCACTCAATGCGCTTCAAGCTAGATTGTGGAAAAGACCAGGGTCTTCTAACTGATCGTTATTTTAGGTAAAAGGTTTTATGACTTATTCCGATCTATGAACCAATGACTGTTACATCCGCAGTTACCTTCTTGCACTACGATTTATTGGGCGTGTATAAAAGTCGATTTGTATGATATATTACGAAACCTCGAGTATATAATGTCTCTGATTAATTTCTAAAAATCTCTTTAATTAATTGAATTTAATATCTTAATCAGTATATACTGTTGACGTTTGATTGAATTAAATATGCAATTGAAGATAACTATTGAATTTTATCTTGTATATGTACATACATTGTACATCTAATTTGAATTATTTCGTACATTTAAGTTTCAAACATTTCACTAAACAGAAAATGTTTTTGGAAATGGATATGTTGGAAACCAACCACCCTTCTTTTAATTTAAATCGAAAATTTTGCCTTTGGAGCAGAGTCCTAATTGAACGGAATCAAAGTTATGCTTAATTTCTTATCTAAATAAGACTTCCATTTGATAATGAAATTTGATTCCAAGCTTTTACCAAATGTTTAATCGTGATCCATATTGGGTTTAAACGTTTACTTTCTATTAAAAAGATCTGGTATGTCGTTACCAGTATTCAAGCTAAGTGTAGGACATAGGGCATTTTCGGACATAGTTAAGTTATATTCTGCACTATATTAAGTATTTTTTAACTGCTGAAAGAACTCGGCGAGCAAGCAATGGTTTGAAAACATTCTGAAGATCACGTTTCATTATACCTGGAATAAGTAAACTAGAAATAATGAAGTGTTTTAATATAACATTTCCTTGAACAGCTTAAGTTACAGATAAATTACTACAAAGAAAGAAAACATGTGATATATGTTTGATCTACAACATCAACTTTTTGTCATTCAGACCAAGAAGGTGTTACATTTCCATAAAGTAATGACGATTTTTGCCATTGCCTTTCTATTTAGAAATGGCGACAAGCTTATTTCTACCACCATTGGCATTAAATGAAGAAACCACATGTCTGCAAGTTAATGCTACGTGAACGTCAAAAAGATTTTGTAGTGTCGAGTCCCACACTTTCTCGGAAATAAAACATTTCAGAGGGAAATTCAAAAAACAGTAATCGTTCGGTTCGTGTTTTTGTTGAAAACGTCTCAAATAAAAGAAAGAAATATTCGTATCGCATCTGATTATCAATGTAATTAGCAATGAACTGAAAACAATATAGACAAATTTATTTTTTATGTTTACACACATCAAATACATTTGTGCATGAATGGTAGCCATATTTTAAAGAACTTGTGAACGATTTTGTAGGGAGTGATTTACTTGCTTGTACTGCCTACAATCAATGGTGCGCCGGTCAAATGGTCATTGTAATCCAATATGAAGTATGACTGATGCACACTATCCCAACAGATATCATTGAAATACCATGTATCCGACTCAATTTGAAAAGCCCCGGATCGTTTACGTTTAAAAAGACAACATGTGTGATGAATGTTAATGCTCATTTTTATGCATTGCTTTTCTTACGTTACAATAAACTCGACTCTGATAATTTTTATCAAATTTAGTATAAAAAGTTTCACATAGACTAAACACTGTTAATTTACCATAAAAATGATGGTTTTACCTTTACCTTTCTGTTTAGAATTGGGGGCGTATTCAATTTAACCACATATGACCTTAAATAAAATAAACACAGGTTTGTCAGTGACTACGTCAAGAAAGTTTATTTATTGTTGAAGCCCACACTACCTCCTAAATCAAATATTCTAAAAAAGGAGTTCAAAAACATTAATCGTCCAGGTCTTTTTTTATTTAAAGCGTCTCAAATAAATGACAAACATATTCGAAATGCATCTGATTAACGATGTTTTTGACTATATATCATTATTTATTTCAACGAACTAAAATAATATAGACATATTTATGTTTTATGGCTACACACATTAAAACTCTTTGTGCATGTGAGGTTGCTTTAATTTATGTAACTACTGGACGATTTCGTAGGGGATGATTAAATTGTTAGTATTGCTTACGATCAAGGATGCGCTGGTCAAATGGTCATTGTTATTGAATATGAAGTATTACTGATGCGAAATATCTCTACAAGTATTGCTGAAATATTATTTATCCGACTCAGTTTGAAAAGCCACGGGTCGTTTACGATATAATATAATTTCATATTTTTAATAAAGTTTTAAAATCCTTTAAATTTTGAGTACAGTTCAGTTATTATTGACATTCATCAAGTTTGTTGGCTTGTATGACAGAGATGTAACTGAAGCATGTCAAATTTAACACTAGATTCTAGACTCATAATATGAGTACACTAAAAGCACATAATGCCTACTAAGCTGTACGTTATTGTAAGTATATTTGAACTGTAAAAAGTTTTTCTGTCTTTGGTATATACAATAATTTCCGGTTGACAACAAAACACAGACATGTCGTTGTTTTACAATTATTTTACAGGATAAACTCGTTCGCGTGCAGTATTAAACATACATGTGTAAGTATTAATTGGACATGTGATGTTCTTTTCTTTAAGATTACACATTTGCAATAAATTGAGAAAAAATAAAACATTTTAGATATGTTAATATATGGTACTTTGCCAAAACATTGATAAAGCTACGTCCCAATTCTTAGGTGCGTTCAACAATGCGAGCGCTCGGGAAAACATCGAGTGCTCAATTTTTGAACGCGGGCGCCCGCGTGAGGGCTCTCGAGCACTCGCGATTCAGCTATATAGGTGTTTCGCTTAGATATCAAAGATGGCGGCTAGAAAAATTTAAATTTTTATCTCAAAAAATTATTCCTAAAGAAGTGGGACGCAAACTTGTGTGATACATAATCCACATGACATATCCACGCAATGCATGTAATAGAATTTATTTGGTACAGTAAATTGTATTATAATGATTCATATATGATAAAAAAATGTGAAAGATCTCATGTATCAGCAGTAATAATTGTTCCCGCACCCACTATTTTCAATAATGTGCTGTTTGACGCCATCTTGGATTTTACGGCGAGCGCTTGCAGTCGTTCAATAGCCTAACAATTCGCGAAGAAGGCGCTCCCTCGAGCGCTCGCATTGTTTAACGCACTTCTGGTGATTTACGTTTATTTCACGGCGTCTCAACGCCGTGATATTGTGATGGGTAGATTTCGGTAGCAATGGGCAAAGTCACGTGACAAACTCCTTTCGATTTCTACTGCCGACAATTTATTGGTTTTATGCAATCACTGTACAGCCCATTTCCATGAAAAAGGTTACATAGAAAAAGCATTCATTTTTCAAAACCCTATAAAAATATTTTTACCAACACACGAAATATCAGCGTTTTATATTAACACAATTCCGCAAATCCTTTCGACACTGTATATAGACTACCATGTGCTCAATATAAATAATATTTCAGTCAAGATGACCAATCCAAAACTAGAATTGTGCGGTATGTGACAATAAATTTTAATTACGTGTGATTTGACTATAAAAGGCTTACATGAGGTAAGCTCGGTACATATCATATTTTTGTCAGGTGCGTAGTTGAGGAAGCATTAATAACAGAGTATATTTATGGTCTAGACCAATATCACATGCAAACTTCTGTCCAGTAAGTAGATCTATGTTGCTAAACACATTAAGACAGTTGCAGATTTTAGAAGCAGCTGTTATCTATTGATAAGAACGTTTTAATAATCACAATCATAATGTTATTAAGAGACGAGGCATTGCATGAATTGACATTTATAAATACATGATTAAAACGTTTTATTACCACGCCTTATTCTCCTTTTGTACATTTTCGGAGACATAATAACCTTGAACGAAGAGTAAAATACCTTTTCTGTAAACAAAATATTACTGTATCTGAATAAACGCATTATGATAAGGGACTGCTTAAAGGTTGTCGTCAATTGTATTGGCAGTAACATAAGCAGAATTCCGTTCAGTAAAACTCATTCAAAAATGATTAAATTGAGGAATAACTATGGAAAATTGTCATCTTTATGTAATTACATGTGGATCTAGGTCCGAAATTTAGTCTTTATTGTATTGTATCTTTTTCAGAATTTTATTCGTCGAATGTTTTTACTTTTTTGATTCAGTGATGTATTTTTGTTTTACATTCAAGTTCAATTGGCTAAGTTTGTGATGGTTTTTAGACTAAAAATCAATTTTATGTGGGAGAATACCATTTAGTGAGGTTGGTTCCCACGCACACAAAATTGGTGTTTTTCTCTGTGTGGTTTTGCTTGGTGCAATGCATAATTTGTATTGTCGACATAAAAGTAATGACGCAGTACGACGGCCATGTAATGAAAGATCTGTGCCAATTAGTCCTTTTGTATTTTGTTATAACAACTATCATACTGAAAACAAAAAGCTATAAATACGACCCTTGTATCCACGTAAATGCATTTCCAAAATTACAAAGAAGATACGTTTACATATGCATGTACGCTTTAAGGCATTGGACATTGTTTTGACATAGTATCATACATTTATATTTACATTTCTCGCATATTTAATGATACACTTCTAAATGAATGTTAATAGTGCATGTCTGTTTTAATTAATACATGAGTTTTTCCCCCGCAAAAACACCATGAGACAATGACACTGCAGACACAATTACATGTCTTTTTGTCTCGAAGATAGCAGCGTTTATGTACAGTTAAATTAAATTTATAATTATGAAACACCTTATACCTTATGTGCTTCTTCGGAGTGTACTGCTTAATATGCATTTAAAGTTATATTTATTTGTTTGCAACGTCATTGTAATTATGGACAAAACAATTGCAGTTTGCTTAAATTGAAATGTAAAAACGAGTTATTGACATGTCGATTAACCCAAATCTGATTTGAAAGAATTCAGATTAGGAAATGTTGGAAAGAATAACATAATGTTATTTAAATAACTAGTGAACAGGACTTACGGAAAGTTAAAAAATATAAAATACATTACCAACTTGCCTACCCAAGTAATTTCTACACAATATCTAAATTGTTTGCCTTCTTAGATAACACTTTTCAGATTCTGAAATTGATAATTTTGTACTTTCATGAAAATAACGTTTACAGTAAATTGACGTGTAAATTTTGATCTTTTTCTACAGGCGGAGATTTCTGATTCAAGTGAAGTTTTTGTTCATCGATGATTATACTGTGGTAAAAAAGCATTGTCGTTTATTGAAGTTAAATCAAGGACATTCCTCACAACTCTGTTTTTTGCTTTTTGTATTAGTGTTGCAATTTTACCCCACACTGGTATGATAGTACAATGCATGACATTTTATATAAGCTAAAAGCGTGTAAGTCAGGAGGAAATCTTTCTATATACTTTTCTATGTCCTGATAAATTGTATTTACATTTTTATTGATACTGAGATTGTAATCAACCCCAGTAAGTGTTAATACCGTTTTACATGATAGGTAGCAAAAAATTTGTAAATGAAATACAGACTGTCATTTAATTAAAAAATATTAACTATTTATAGCAATATTGATGATTTACAGACAAATAATGAAGCAATAAACAATATGTTTGCATCAGCAATATTCTTAAATCAAGATGTGATTTATATTTGGTCAATGGGGAAATTAAAACATAGACGTAAAACAAGGAATGAGTTTTAACGATTGGCTTGTATAAAAGAATATTATTCAATGTAAGTAATGTATAGTTCAGATTAGGATTGTCATACGTGTAAGACTCTAACAACCATATGACCCATATGAAATATAGAAAATGATAATTGTGTATTTCGAACGGTAATGCCGTGTCCAAAGATGTACGTATAGACTATTATTTCCGTTTAGATTTGGCACATGTACATTTGACCATCACATCGTGTTGAAATTGGTAAAAAAGATAAGCAATTTTTTTATTTAAAACAATCCACCATTAAAACATGGTCAAATTAGAATAGATATATACAATGTATATGTGGCTACTGGCTATGGTTATGTTTTGGGTAAATTGTGAACTGATCAACTTACAGTATTTAAGTCTTTATTTGATATTTTGATTTAAGCTATACTTAGTATATGTGTAGGAAATGCTTCGCTTTGATTAAATTGAAGAACTTGATATCTTTATCTAAAAATGAAAATATGATATTCGTTTAAGTAGGTGTTTTGTCTGATAGTATGTCTAAATATTTTATGAAGCATTACTTTCATTGTTTCATTCAAGATATAAAACAATGACCTTGGGTTGCTGCAATCGTTTGGTATATGATACAGTTTATTTTATTTTCATATAGGTGATACATTTTCTGAATTTCGAAACAATATGTAAATTACATCTCTTTATGCTCCCTTAGTTGCGTTATTTTATTTAACAAATATTATTCTATAATTCATAATCTCATAATTTTATTAACAGATTCTCCAGGGTACAGAGATAACGTTATAACAGTTGCTGAAAGTGTTCAATGTCTGCTTAGCATAGGTAAATAACGTGATGCAAACATTAGAATCACCAAATAAATGCAATTTAATAGTCACAACGGATTTACACTTTTGATCGACGATATGAAAATGAAGTTAAACAATATTCATATACTTGATCATGGACTTCTAATGTAGTTTGTTTGGTGTCGGGGTGCATTCGTTTCAACGAGCAGTCTAAAAAGTACTATACGTTCTTTTATTCCTTTACTGAATTAACTTACCTGTTGAATGATTAGAAACACATTACAGTAAACTTTGCTTGTTCTAAAATTTGTAATTACCAGCAATATTGCTCCTTCTTACTCTACTACTAATTACTTTGCCTGAAAATGGCTTTCAAAAAGCTTTGCTTTGACAAAGCATCAAGTATTCTTACAATATAAATATTTAAATTGGGCTTAGAAGCAAATTGTATAATGAAATATTAATTTTGATAAGTGTGTAAGTTATAACATTACAAACAGTTTATATTTTGACATGTCAACATCATTGTTTTATATAAAGTCACATCAATAAATACCACAAATTTGAAATGAAATAGTTTTACTTTCATACTATAAATTACATTTTCATGAGTTTTCAATAATATGGTTTAATTGGGATTTTGCATTTGATGATGTCACGATTTCGTTTGATTAACACAGACGCTTCAAAGTACACTTGTTACCCTCAATATTTACTGCCTAACACCTCTTCAAAGCTTGACAATCACAACTGGAAGCATCCGTTCAAATATCGATACAAGATACAATATTATACAAGACAATTATTACATCATATTCCTTGTTTTACATATTGGTTTTAATTTCCCTTTTGACCAAATATAGATCGCATCTTGATGTAAGAAATATTCTGACACAATCCTATTGTTTACAACTATATATTTTGTCTATCTGTAAATCATCTACATTTCTATAAATTATTATTATTTTCAATCACTTTAGTCTGTCTTGGTGATGAAAGTATTGTTTACTACTTCAAAACTATTTATTGTTTTTGGCAAATTATTAGCACTTCAATTGATTTCATTGCATCGTGTGTCTGTTCATTTATAGTCCCTTCTAGTTGTATGGCTGTGTTTGTCAGTCGTTAGTTTTGCACGAAAGTTCAAATGTATGTTGGTATTGGTATTTATTGATGATTCGTTTGTTCAATACAAAGAGCTGTTTTACTATTTTTGCAACAAATGCATTAATATTACTATTTTTGTGGTTATTATTTTTTGCTGTTATTGATTTTGTTGCCATGGGTGTCAATATTGTCAATGTTGACATTCTTTGCTACAATTGGGGTTATTGTATTTGGCAAAATTATAGTTGGTATTTATAGCGTTATTCACCTATTACGAGATTGTGCGTTATTATATTTATTATGTTAAATTTGCTACGTCTAGTATATTTATAATTGAAGTTAATATCATTTGAAAATTTATTTTTTATTGATTGTATTGTTATTGTTGGTTCTATTATCATTGTCACTCTTGGTGTTATTTATCAGTATTGCTATCGTTGATGATGTTATAATTGTTACTTTGTTTTAACTTAGCGTTACTATTATAATCATTGGTGTTTTAATTGATTTTGTCATTATTGTAATTATCGATGTTATTACTATTTTATCTATATTAGCCAATTGAAATTAAGGATTTAGTATCTAATCTGTTTACTTTTTTATAATAAGTATAATATTTCCTGCTTTATGTCTTTATATACCACAAAATGAATTTCATCTGAACTCCATCGCCGAAGATCCGAGATACGAAATTCAAATACACTACATGTATAAAACATGCATATGTCTATGTGATTTATAATTTGGTTTACCGTGGGTGTTTAATGTTTATACCCTTGTAGCATATTGAACTTCAGAAAGTGCTGTCAGTCTGGCTTCCGGGTCAATATTGTTCTAGGTAGTCATAAATTGTTGTCGTCTGAGTGTCGTTTTGACATTAAACCCATGACAAAATAAAAACAGGCTAATACATTTAATATTGTACGTCAGATAGTTATTTTACTTACAATTTAAAATTATTTTTTTTCAGTGAGTGTAGTTCTTGCATTGTTATAGCCCAAGATGAAATATTATGACAAGCCTTGTACGTGATGCGTCAACATTTCATGTAAACAACTCTTACTTCTTACTTGTAATCCCATCTTTGGGCGCCACACTCTTCATTTAGTTACATAGAAAAAGTATTAAACATTTTTTTTCTGAGATACAAAATTAATGTTACTGAACTTAAAAAGATTGGATAGCCAACAATATTAGGTCAAATCATAGTCCAAACCCATCTTGTTCCTCTCTTCCTTCAGCACAATACTTAATCCTACTAGCGTAATACTAGATGTCTAGAATATTGTTTTGAGAATTTCGGGAACTTGTCTCACTATAGAACAGTAATATAGTATAATATTAGAGGTTGATATCACCTTCAGTTGTTTTGGTTTCAAATACAAACCTATTTCGAAATTCTATTGGGTTTTACCTCAGAGTGATTTCAACAATATATGTATTGGAGAAATTGGACATGAGACATCACAAAAACGTGTCTAATGACTGACAAAGCCTCTTGTCTTAAACTTGGATGCAACAAAAAAGTACTGACATTTCTTCGTTGTTTTAAGATTTATCCTGTAAATTACATTGTACCTCGCGTTGTAAGTTTTCATCCGACTTGAAAATATTTACTTTATCTTCACTATCTCTCGTGTTTTCAGTCTAAAATGAAATCCACTTTGAATAAATTGCAATCAAAACAAATGGACAAAACAGTCCTTTCCTCTGTTTAGATGTTTATTTTCAATACTTAAACGTTTGTCTTCTATAACAGTCAAATTTAGTCTGTATACAAATGTTACATCATTATACGTTAGTGTGTTTGTGTCTATCAACGTGATTTAAGATTATTCGTTGATTGTTTTCTTGTGGCTTTCTCGTACTTATATTTCATTTTTGTTTCATTTTTTGTTTTACAATTTGATGTTTGTTTAGACAAAAATATTAAGATTTCATTGTTTTTTTATTATTCCCTGTTGAAGTCTATTTGCCGAAACGTTTTATGAAGAATGTATAGATAAGCAGCATCATTATGTTTTAAATGTGCGCTTGTGTATGAGTTTCATCTATCTGGGGCTATTAACCTTAACAAATGTAACTATCATAATTTTAGACTCCATGAAAGGCGAAATAATTTTTAAACTGCTTTTAGATGCATGTCCAAAATATTCCTTGTGTACCTGGTGATGACAGTTTTCATCTGACTTGAAAATAGTTACTTTTTCTAGACTATCTTTAGTGTTTTCAGTCTAAAATGACATCCACTTTGAATAAATAGTAATTAAAGCAAATGGACAAAACAGTCCTTTCTTCTGTTTAGATGTTTATTTTCAATACTGTAACGTTTGTCCTCTATAACAGTCTATTTTCGTCAGTATACAAATGTTACATCATTATACGTTAGTGTGTTAGTGTCTATCAACGTGATTTAAGATAATTCGTAGATTGTTTTCTTGTGGTTTCTTGTATTTTTGTTTCATTTTTTGGTTTTACAATTTGATGTTTGTTTAGACAAAACTATCAATATTTCTGTTTCTGTGTTATTCCCTTATGAAGGCTATTTGTCGAAACGTTTCATGAAGAATGAATAAATTAACAATATCATTATCTTTTAAATGTGTATGTGTTCGTGAGAGTGTTATTTGTTTAGGGTTATCAGCCAAAACAAATACATTTAATCACTAACATTTCTAAAGTATATAATCCGCAAATAGTTTCCTCGATAAATGGTGATTCTAATAGTTATTCTCCTGTAACAGGCGGATTAACTTCTAAACTCTTTACAGTCGCCTGAAAGCTGAACTGTCTATGGGGATCACTCAGTATGTCCATTCTGTAACTCCATTGATACGTTTTGCATTCATAAACAGACAAGTAGTGAAATATTCCTCTATCAACTATCACGTTAAAGACCATCAAAATGAATGGTCTTAATAGCAGAATGTTCTTAACAATTGGACATTGTTCTCAAATTGAGCATTTTGAACTTGCAAATCTTCAAAAATTCTTGACTTTGCAAAAAACCAGGGTGGTTTTTGTAGCGGTATTGTACTGTTGTACTTATCCGACAAATCAGCTATATTTGCTCAACAAAACAGTATATAAAACAAACAAGTACATAATTGTATTATTTTATATTTTACTTTTATCCTGTACAAAATTACACATTTATTTACACAATATATAACAATTATAATTTAAACAATAATAGTATATACATTTAAAAACTTAACAACTTCTGTAGTTTAAACATTATATACACATGTACACTTTCTTCTATTTCAGAAATAACTCAATGTTTTAGTGGAACTAAATAAAGGCGTGAGTCGGTATGCGTAGGAATTTATACAGAAGAGTGTAGCGAGCAAGACAGCAAGACTAACAAGTCTGGTTAAAACAGCCGCCTATTTTTCAGTGCACGACCAAACATTAAAACATGTAAGTTATTCCAATCAATATATTATATACCTATAGCTCATATTTTCATACCAATGTTTGTCTTCGTTTGTTCTGTTACCATATGGTATACCATTTGACCGTGTTAGAATGTAAATAATGTTCTATGAAGCATATTACAAATACGAGTATTGAGACAAGCACTAAGTTTTGTATTATAATATATATGTATTCATATTTTAATGAAATTATTGGTTATTACAAACGTTATATACATGCAAAAATTACATTGTCTTTTAAAGGTTCTTGGACAGACTATTGATTAAAGGATAAACCAATTTACCAAGGCATTAAAACAACAAAGGGTCATATGAGCAGATTCCAAAATCAACATTGTCAAATTTATCAACATAATATGTTTCGAACTATTTTATGTAAATAGAATCATACTATAATAATAAAAAAACTTATGGGATGCATGATTGGTTTTTCCCAAATTTTAGTTTGTCCAAGAAGTTTTGATGGGCACTGAACGTGCAATAACCATAGAAAATATATTCAGCACTTTTATTTGTAAACGTTATTGTATCAACTACTCAAACAACAGATTCACGACTCATTTTAAGTGGTTTAGTTTTACTTACACGGTTTAAACGAAATGACTTCCTCCATATTGGACTCAGGCAGCTTTGGTTTGACAGTTTTCTAGTTCGGTTTAATGAACCATTAGTTTTAATACAGGTTGACCGGATCTTACAGTCTACTTTTCTTTTCAAATGTGTTACCATTTCCATTTCTAAGCCTTCTAGTGGCATAAATTTGGCATTTTTCTTTGAACTGACGATACCTAGGCGTGGTCGGCGACATCTGTCTATTGAAGAACTGCCAAATGTTGTTTCTTTAAACATTGTCACATTTTTGTTGGCACTTTCGATATTTTGATTACTTTTGTCATGTTCATCAAAACAAAGCTTCCGTTGACATTGAGTAACAGTCAACTTTGAACTTCCGGTTGAAGAAGAACACTTTTCATTGGCTACATCAAGTGGCTGTGGTGTAAAACATTGCTTATCTGACGTTTTTGAACCAGGTTGGTCACTAGATGTTTCAGGTTTTGTAACAACAATCTTTATTGGTGTGATGTCATTATCGACCACTTCCGGTATGTCATACAGTGTTTTTCTTCGGCGTTCCGTTTTCCTCAAAAACTCAGACAAACCACCAATGGCCGACGAATATCTCATTCCACGTCGATGTTTTTTTAACTGTTGGTTATAATAGTGCTCGGTCTGTCCAACTTTTTGTTGAGTATTCTTAGAATATTTTACGGATTTCAATCCAATTTTCACAAGTTTTGCTATGTTTAATTTGGGAAGCTGGAGTAAAGGATTATTGCCCTTTTCTCGACAATGCGTATTATCGTCTTTCATGTTACATTGTTCTACAGGCATCATATACTCAGGGCACGAACCTTTGTCTTTATTTCCACTGACTGGTCGAGAACTGGGTATTTTTTTCACGTCACTAATCTTGGTCTCATAAGCGCTTGGCTTAAGTGGTTGAAGTAGTATCAAATCCCCGCCCCGTTTGTCTGACTCCGCCCAGCCAACACTTCTTGTTCTGGTTACACTAACCTGTCTCTTTGGAGTGGCTCTTAATATATCGGTATCACTATATCTTGTACGTTTCAATGATCTGTCTGATTTTGAGCCAGTCCTATCGTCTATGGTTTCAGATGAGGGCGCTTTACTCTTACTTCCGGTTGGTGTAAATATAACACGTGATTCTAGAATTTCTCCACGTGGAAGAATCATCGATTCAACACTGATAATAGTATCACTGACACTTTCTATATAATGCTTAGGTATCGACTCTGAGACGCCAAAAACCGATCTCTCATCGTCTGACTGAAAGTTTGTTATTCGATCAATTATTTTGATATGATTGGAAATAAAACTCTGTTGACAAATACTCTCATCTAGCAGATACTCTGATGAATCAAGAATTTGGATACTGTTATCTGAAGTTAGATTTTTCCAGTCTAGTCCACCACACATTAGAACTGGCATTGGTTGAAGTATTTTACTCATCACGTGACTCATAGGGGGTGTGTCTGTTATTGCAGGTCTCATTTTCTCTCTTTCACTGTATCACATATAATATGGTCAAAACAACCTGAAAATAAAAGAAAATGAGATTAATGAGCCGTTTATGTATATAATGTGCTTTTGATATGTATTATATTTTTGTATTGTCTTCGAATAATGTATTATATTGCGAATGAAAAAAGCTTTAGTTTAGAGATTCGTCGTTCTGTTGTTCGAATGACTTATAAATTACGCGGTCATCAGTAGCTTATATGTTATACTAAATTATGATGTTAACAACGAATAATCTTATGTTGCCAAGTAGAATTAGGGACTTTAGTTAGTTATCTTTCCCTGATAAAATCTGAAGCAATCCAATTGGTAAGTAGGTCCTATCAGTTGGAATCCTTGGATTTTATCATTGAAGTCCTATGTAAGGGTAATAAAATATTTCATCTAATATCTTTCTTGTTAATAAAGATATTAACAGAAGTGGTGAAATTTAGATAGTTCTTTACCTTAAAAATACTTAGCTTGAATTTCAAACAAATTAAATGATTTACAAAAAAGTTTTTTAAGATTAATTTTGGCGAATTTACATTGAAAAGTAAGGGTAAAATCCGTATAATCCAACTAATTGGACCTACCTATTTTAAGAGTATACAAGGGGAAATAACTGACTAAAGTCCCTTATTGTGCATGTGTTCCTTGGATTTGCTTTGTGGAACATTTGATATCTAAAAAGAAATTGCATTTTATAGTTTTGAGTTTCGTGCTGATAAACGTTCTTCGATTTTACGACATTACTCTTGATCATTTGAATATAAATAAATCCATACTTGAACATCAATTTTTCTTACACAAATTATTTTAGACAAATTTCTAGGCCAATGCCCATAAACTCTGCCATGTGAAATACCTCAACTTACATATTGTGTTCAAATATCAGCATACGTTTGGTTTGTGTGGCACCATTCATGTATCAATTTATTAATCAAGTTGTTCCACAATTAAAGATCATGATGATTATTGCAAACTCATGCAATTTCAGAAGATTTTTAAGTACCACTCGACCAAAGCTTGATTTAAGAGGAAGAAAAAATCCTAATATTAGGACTGTTCCGCTATTAAATCCATCGATTATGATGGTCTTAATAGTGGAACTTTAATACTATAAACATTACACATAATTTTCTTAAACATGTACATCATAACTTTACTCATTGCATTAAACAACGCATGGTCATTTGTACTCATGTTCTGTAGAAACACGCCAAGTTAGAAACCATGCAATATATATATAAATTATGATTGAAATATACTCGTGCCAAATCTATTTGTTTTCCATTCTCGGATTAGTCTTATGTTCGCCAACAATATGTCGTCGTATTTAATACGTCTATGTAATAACGAGTATCGACAACTCCTACACATATGTCAAGGATTGGCAAAAACTCATCAAAGAAAGATTGTCTTAATTCTGAACAATATTTGGGATTCATCATTCAATATCTAAATTCGATTCATAATTGGATTTCCATAGACAATGAATTCGGTTTGGTTGTTTTTTTTTCTTTTACATTTTCAATTTAATTTAAAACGTGAAATTGGTAATATAGTGTACTAAATGTGTCAATATGTATATTGCTTTAAAAAGGCAAAAATGTTTGACATTAATTTGTCCTCTATCAAATTATTTAACTAATCTGACAAAATATAAATATATTAAGTTGGAACATAGTAAAATGTTTGCATCTTAATCACGATAATGGTATTCACATTTAAATTAATGATATGCATTTAAGTCCTAGATATACAGAGTTATTTGAATAAATGAAACTAATATACATAGCAGAAATATTATCAAAAACGGCAAAAACATAAAATGTAAATACTGCAAGTATAGTTCATTATTTGTACTCTGACATATTTTCATCTTTTAAGGATTGCACAAAAAATGGAATAGCAGAATATCAGCCCCATTTTTGTGCAATATCACTGAAAATGTATTGATGTAAAATGAAATACGACTGTTAGACGTGTTTCTTATGCCATCAGCCATAACTAAATACTTGTAATATTATCCACAGGCAATTTTACCCATGCACATGTTTGATGTTCAAATGTCCAATATTCGATGTTTGAATCGGAACAAAAATAAAATAATGTCTTGAATCAATGAGTAACTTTCTCTATGAACATCGGGACCAATCTCATGCTACGTTATAAGACTTTATTTCAGTGCAAGGGAAGATACAATGAACACCTACAAGTGTGGAGGCAATGATACGTGAAAATAAATAATTTCCTGTATAATATTAAATTACCATGTTATATTAGAGATAAGCTGTATCTTACTAATCAGTGAGCTTAATAATTTGGAACATATCCATAAATCTAGTACATGTGTATAAATACCATCTCTATAGATAACAGGGTCTATAGTCACGTGATCTTAAATAACAACTAATAAGATAAACGAAAATTATTTTCGCCGAATTCTCTTTCCTGACTTAAGAAATAATGATATTAAAAGTGCATGCAATAACATCTAACTTTTAGTGATTAATCTAAAGTAGAGTAGCAGGGGGGCTGCTCCCTGTCCCTTTTCTCTCCTTTCTGTCCTTTTTTGCGTTTCCCTATGCAGAAATAGTAACTTTGAATCATCAACCATGTGATGTGCCCTGTCCCCTTTATCTGCCTCCCTGCCTTTTTCAATTTTTTTAAAATAATCACTAACTGTGTGTCCCCTACAATTCCAAGTGGTCCAGTGAGTTTTATCACTAGCTCTTAATCATTAGCACAAACATTTGAGCGGTAAATTGGGTAATGTGAAACAAGTAATTTGTGCAGAAGATTCAGTGAAAAAATGCTATTCACATGCTCGTTTGGGCATTTTCAGATGTAGAAACGTAATGGTTTTTTTATGCGCTATTTAATTATTTTTATTTTTTGCTCCCGCAAGCGTCTTACGACCGATTTCAGTCGTAAATCTTACTATATTGTATTGTTAAATTATCGTAAGATTTTTGATAATATGCTGTCATGGTGAATAAACATGTATGTTTACATTCTTGAAATCAAGTAACTTTATAGTATATACCCTGGATAGCCAGACGCGTATCAAGACCGTTTTGGAGGTTACGCACAATTGCTAGGGGTCCGGGGGCATGCCCCTTCCCCGGTGTTTTACGACAATTACTGTTCGTTTCAGAAGTTTCAATGTGCACAAAGAGCCATATAGTGATTAATTTGTGTATTGCTTTGTATGACTACTTTTATATGAAAATTTCATTGAGTAAAGTTATCACAGTTGAGTCAAATAATGCCTACCCGGGTTGGGCATCCAATTTCTCATGGTTTTTGGCACTTTTAGATTTTCGATTTCTGGAATCGAGGTTACGCACGTGCGTTAAGTGCGTAATGGCAGATGCGCGCCTGTGGATAGCTAAACCTCCCGTTTTGTAAATAAATCAAACCCATTCAACTCAGTGCTTTGTCGATCGAACTGTAATAGTAAACAATAAATCAGTTAGAGTCTACGTCTACAATAAATATTTTGCCGCTAAACAAAAACCATGCATCGTCTCTTAGCAACTTCCATTTCGTAATTTCATTTAATTTTGAACAAATCACTTGTAATAGTTTTAATATTGATTAAATTTATGTTTTCTTATGTTTTGTATGTAATATATCTGATGTTTTTTCTTTTGTTTAGTCTAGTGTGGCTTTAGGAGTGCTTATCTTTGTCTAAAGATGAATTTATTATTATTTAAATTTATTATTATTTACATTTATTAATATTCACTGGAATGCGATACTCACAAACAAATCAGAAAGTAAATTTAACTGTTTTTAAAAACCGAGTGTCTATTGTTATCAAATTTAACCATTTTATTTTTTGTATGATTCAATTTAATGTGTAAATAAAACATATCCATGAAACAATAATTGGTAAATATTTGTAATTTTTTGTCTAGAAGTCTTCATTTATCTAAGATATTGATGAAATGTGACAGCTCAACTGCTTAAATAAACACAATCATGTGACAATGTCCATCTTGAACTTTGAAATCTTATGTTTTATGTCTTAGTCTATAATTTCATTGATATTTTCTTCATCTCTGATAAACAATAAAGACAATTTCAAGGTAATACGAATAGTACGGCATTTAGTTAGAAAAGCCAAGAAATCAAATTGTTAGGTTACTTGTAACCATGGAAGAATTCTCGGTGGCCTTTCTGATTCACATATCAGCATATAAAATAAAGTACCCATCAAAAGTTTAGAGACATTTTCACTTTGTAAGCTTACTACATAGGCTTTATCAAAACTTTGATAACCATTTATTTTGAAATGCTTTATAGTTTTTGTTTTGTTTTGCTTTTTGTTATGGTACTATTTGTAGTTGAGACTACCAAAGTAGCTTTAAATCTATTTTATAGAAAAGAATTACATTGATTTTTTTTGGGAAGGGGGGCTTGTGAATATCGTAGGCTTAATCTAATAAAAGTGATACATTTAAGGAATTTGTTTTCATTTAATCATCCACCTTATTACCCATATCAAATATAATGGTTTTACTGAAAACAATTAATGAAATTTGACTTTTTTAGTAAATTTCGTTTGTCTCCAAGCTTATGGTGGGTACTGTAGATATACTTAACGAAACTTCTAAGTACCCCGATTTCAATATTGTAGAAAATGTTTATTTTTCAACATTTAAATCTGACCGGTGATGGAAATGTGTATTGGACCATACTGTCGTCAGCCTGCATGGTTTAATACAACTTTATCGATGCAAACTCAGTTTTGTCGTGCATGCGTTGAAATGGGAAGATTTCTAATTGCTTTGATTTAACAGAAAATTAGCAATTATAAATCATATCCTGCACCGCTTTGCAAAAGACCTATGGCAATTTCTCGTTCTTGAAGCGACACTCGAGCAATGTCTTGATTTTTCGTTGTGCATATCAACACGCTAACGATTTTCACCAAAACTGACCCCGTGGGATTCGCACGGGAACCACGAGCTCATTATCGCTATTTAGCACATGCACGACAAAACCAATTTTGCATCAATTAAAAAGCATGAAGTCCTATACAACTTATCATTAACGATCGGATATAAATGCTGAAAAAAAATCCAACAACATTGAAATCGGAGTACTTAGAAGTTTCGTTAAGTATACATGTAGTTAAGTGGATGGTCGAGTGGTTATGACGTCGGACTGGTTGTCATTGGATAGCCAGTTTGCATGGGTTCTCGGATTGCGCAGGAAACTTTTGTGCGTCTTTTCAATAGAGAAGGACCAGAAAGAGGACTCGATAGTGATAAGTACATGTATAACATTTAAGAACTTGAATCAATGCACCATAGGAAAACAAATATACTGAAGTTATATTAAGTAAATAAACATGTAGTGACCTGAACCTGTTTATTCCTTATTGTTTCAGACAAACCAAAGACAGCATCTGTGTATTTGTAAATTATTATAAAGCACGCATATATACATTAATTTATTGTATTTCCTTACGTTTGAACAAAATGTACATCAAAGCGATAAAAAATGCGTCTGTCTGGATAAAAGTTAAATAATGCACGGGTAGTTACTATGTCCTTAACTTTCAGAAATACACTCTTTTACAAATATGATTGATAAACGACAATACTGCATGGGTAGAAGTTTTGTAAATACTGAAAACCTACTTCTGAAATACTGTCATATACAGACTTGATATAAATAGCATAGAGTATTTTATTCTCAATATACTGAAATCAGTATTAATACTGAAAACTCTCACCATTCAATAGATTGTTTATATTCAAGCTTGAATTATAATTCAATGAAAATAAATTGAAACTACGCAGAAAAAATAAATATGATAAAAAATACATTAGTTTTTTATACTTACAGAATTCTATCAAATTTGTTATCCTTTATTGGCACAATAATGTCTCTTAGTTAATTATTAGCTTCCACTAAAGTATATATGTAGTAGATTTATTATACACATGGGGATACCTCCCTGCTCTAGATTCCAAATTTGACATTTATGCCTCTCCGGAGATTTTAATCATTTTATAGAGAAACGAGTAGTTTGAGTAAAAGTAAAACTTAAATATCTACTCTACGTCTAGGACTGGTCATCTCTTTGATGATTAAACAGTCTATTGTTGATTGTTTGTGACGGCTAGCTTTGATTACTATCAATTAGTGGACTAATTGAAGATAATTATAGAATAATACTAACTGATTATGTGTTATAATGTGATATTATAGCAAAGTGTGACTGTGTTTGTACTATAGAGATTAATTGATATTATACGTTTTGTATTTTACACTTAGTCGTGTTAAATGCAAACAAATAGTGATTGTCTGATAAAAAAATGTAATATATGTATTAAAAATAAATCCTTACGTATATGTTTGATATTAGAATTTTTAATGTAAATTAACTGTTCTAAATTCAAAAGTTATATCAATGAACGATTAATTTTTACAAGTTATATAAATAACAAAATATTTCATTTTTTTAGCAAAGCACATTGGTATTCGTTGCCATTATGATAATTTTGAGGTATATCCATGTATATAAACTCATATAAATTATAGAAAAATAAGCATATAAGAGAAAATTGTGAATAATAAAAATGTACATTTAAAATATATTTCATTTGCGAATTAGCTTTTGCAGTTTATCGCCAGTTAGATACAACATACCATAATTTATCAAAATGGCGTTTATTAACATTTTGCAATTATATTTATAAGTAAAAGAAAATATTGATATGAATACAGAACAAAACAGAAATTTAATTTGACAAAAGCACATAGACTTATGAGCAATTTAATACATTATCATCTAAATTCTACATCAAGCCATGATGGGACATACTTGTATACATTGTTTTGGGGGAAATAAATCAAATGTCGGTGTAGGGGAGAGTTTTTTTCATTTATAGAGGAAAATGAATAAGCTCCTAGCAGAACGAATCTGATTGTTCAGAACTAATCATCGCCATATTTCATCTAATTCAATATAGTTTAGTTTCTTAATTGATGATAAAAGAAAACTTCCGACTTTTTTGCATTCTTCTCCGTAGTTGACTAATAGCCACATATGTTGTTTTTTTTTTGTTTTTTTTTTGTTGTTGTTTATTTTCCTTCTCTCTTTTTGTTTAAATGTTTACACCACATGTATAACCTATCTAAAGTGTATACTTCAACAATGTCAAATATGAACTGATTGCTGGTTTTTTTTTGAGCTGGACATTTTAACTCTCAGTACTATTAATTCACTACTCCACGATATGTTGCATTGAATGAAATCGTGACCTCATTACAGACATCAACTATTATTTACGTCGTAATCTATGATTTATTATATATTACTTGCTAATATACATTGTGTATCGCTTACTTACACCGGATACCATTGTATTATTTACTTTGTATTTGTCTTTTCCATTTGCTGTACAACATGTACCTGAATTGAAAATAAAATATTTGTTCTGTTCTGTTGTTAGATTTACACGCCAAGTTAAAACATCAAACTTATAATTTGCTAAGATCTATCGATGTGATCGAAGTTTAATTGTTTAAATAAATTAGCGAAAGGGAAATGAACATTTCAATCTTATTTTTGAAGAGTTTAAAATCAGTTCTTAAATTGATTTAACAAACAATGTTTATACTTGACTGTTAAAAACTTTAAAATTTACTGGGTTTCACGTAGCTAGCTTGCTTTAAAATAGAAACCCCGAGTTAAAAGTAAACTTTAAATACGACATTAAATTAAGTATTAAGTATAGATCGAACTTTAAGTAAAACATAATGTCTAAAATGAAGATTTTAACTGTCACCATTCATTAATTCTGGTACAGATTTCACTTCACATTAAACCACTGAGAACTTTTTTGTTTTAGATAGTTTCGTACTTGACATCCTGCACGCAATTCATTTGTTTTCAATAATAACCTTAAGTTGACGATGCACCGGTTTTAGTGTATTTTAAACACTACTAGTTCCTGATATCTATACAATAGTAAATTACATCACAGACTGGGATGTACTTGAATAAAGTGTGTCCCATACTCTGTAATGAAGTACAGTGGTCATTTTCACACAGAAATACGATAAAAATCATTGTAAGTTAAAAGCAGGAAAAATTTCATTATACCTGCATTCTTTGTCAATCAATTTATAATATTGTTTATGTGGCAAAAAGAATACTTTCTGAAATTCATGTCATTTTATGATGTCATATCTTTTGGGCTTCGAGTTTTATTTTTTTTTAATTTGACTTACGATATTTTTTCGTAAGATTTGTTTTATAAAAAAGGCCACAGATCCACCGGATTGCAATATATCACAATACGTATTACTGCCATAAACGAGCACTAGGCAGATTTATTACGATTATGTTATATTGGAATGGGAAAACTTACCAACTAGACTTACTATATGAAATAAGTAATTTTCACAAGCCTCAATCTCCGTAAACAGATATCCTATAGAGCGTTGTCGTACAGGCGAGTATGCGAGCGGAAAATTTTAGATCGGGTTTTAATCAGATTGCACAAGCCTGTAACAATTTTGCATAGTCGCGGGCATCGCGACATGGGATCTTTAACTGGCCTTACTATATGGAATAAGTTATTTTCATTTGACTGAAAAAAATTCACTAGCCGGTTGAATTTCGGTATTTTGGTGTAAAGGTTCAGAAGTCTGTTGTTACATGTTAATAATCCAGCAGAATGTGAGATCAAACTCATAGAATATAATGTTGCATAATCTGTCATTACATTACAACCAACGTTTTTCATATCATTCATATTATTTCAACTAGTAATGTTCATCAATAGGAGATTGAAATATTTCAGTATAAACTCTCAACTGATTTTGTTATTTAAAGTGATTTTAAGATTTATGATTATATCTAAAGAGGTTTCCATTCCATTCAATTCAATGTACCACAAAATCAAGCAGAGAGACATAGGAAAAATAGCTCGAAGCCATTAAGCAAAATTTAGCAAATTCAATTACATAACACATCCAATTTTCATTTTTGCACCATTTAACAAAAATATAATGGAAATTACAAATTCAATTTCGTACGTCAGCATGTGCATTAAATATGTATAAGATTTTACAAAAATCTTTGGTAATTGATTTAAAAATGATTTATTTGTCTGTTAACATTATAGTTCATGTACTAATTGTAATACAGACATTGTCAGCAACCAATATGTTGTCTTTTGTTTCACTTTATATAAAGACGTGAGCTACAAGGGCTGGGTACGGTAAGATTACATTAATTGCGACGATTCTTGTTATAGTCGATGCAACCGAGTGCGTAGCAAAGTTGGTAGCGCACCAAGATTTCGAATCTTCTGTCCCGTAGTGGGTACAAGTTTGAATCACACTGAGCGGTTACACTAGTCCACGAAAAATTGACTACGATATCAAATTCGCTCCATTAATAAGGCAAATGGAGAACTTGACGGCTATATGGAAAGGTAGATATGGTAGATGAGTACTGGTTATAGACAAGTGTCAAAAATCAAGTTAGGTACGCTGGCCTCTGTAAATGACAATTACTTGTGTGGTTAACCCCAGTAAAAATTGCATGAACATATTGAAGTGACATGGAAACTGCTAAACGAAGAAGGATGAACCTTCAAGGGAGACGACTCTTCCCTCTAATTAGATTGTCTCCCGTTAATGGTTTAAAACAATCTGGTCTGAAGACAGCGCTCTTTATAACGTGACATATACCACGAGATGTTTGTGATAAGTGTGGTAAGATATCCAAACAAAAGTACCGTCAATGTTTTACTCCTTTTTTACTTTTTCTCCATATTTATGGAATAATGTGGATTGCCCACAACTTCTAATAAGTAACCAATATGTAGGTACGTAACTAGTTAACCACTTAACTAATTTGTTAGTTGTGTGGCATACTCTTGATAACCTCTGGGTACGAGAATGGTTAAATGTGGTTACTGTTGGAGAGAAATATGCCATCATAGTTTCAATTGACATGTAAAATACGGTTGAATGTTATTTATTTCAGAACATTATTGTTACTAGAATAATGTTGTTTTACGACTCTTTTCTACACTGTGTTCAGTCAAATCTCGACAGTCAGTAGATCTACTCACTGTCACTACTTCTTCAAACAAGTCCTTTTCATTGAAGCTGATCTAATATGTCTGAACTATATGGATGGATATAACACTAAGTGTTCCGAAAGTGACAACAACTCCCATGATGCTTTGCGCTAGACATAAACATCATAGATTTTACCATTCGGAACTACCTCGGCGATCTTATGGTTTATGTGTACTTATTTCATTTTTACTTGTCATTGTATAACATTATACTAGTAGGAAATGTTTTACAAATTCGTCTGCACATTTTATTGGACACTTGACAAAGAAACAGATGAATGTATAGCTGGACATACAACAATCATAATCATTGAGAATAAGAACAAAAAATTGAGATCTTTGACTGAGTCAAACTTTTACGGAGCCCTTAAATTGACATTTTGAAATACGTTTTTACCATTTTTTCGATCAAACGTAATATTATTTCGTTTTTACGAAGTAGCATTTAGTTTTTACAAAATAATATTATTTAAAATTATATAAAAAAGAAATAACATTTGAAAATAAAATGTATTTCAAAAGGTAACATATAAGAGGCTCCGTAGATTTATCTACTTGTTATGCTTGTCTACCAACTTCTCTCTCATTCGTTACACTCTGGTCATTTTCACGATATTTTTACTTTGGGTTATCGCCTAGTCGACACAAATTACGGTCGTTTTAAAGCTGCCAGCTCACCTTACTTTTGAAAAAGTTTATCAGATGAAGAATAATGCACTCGTATCGTACATGTATCGTAATCCACTTGAAATACGCAACCTTGATAATAAGTGATGTAATTTATAACATGTTTGTATGTATATATAATTGTAAATATGTTATATAACCACTGTTTTGTGCTGAAATCTTTAAATAAAGTGTAAAGTGATAAAATGGATGCTTGATTTCAATTCCAGCTGAAGTATTATAACTAATGTTCTGTCAATATAGCTGTTATGTTGAACAAAAGAGATTGTTCTGTGAGTAAAGTGAATCCCAAGTTATAGGATACATGGGATATATACCATATTAAAATAATATGGTGTTACTAAATCACAAATGTAATAAAACTGATTTGTCTGGAACAAGCTTATGACAATCGTATAAAGAAATTTTGTAACTATGTCTGTATGATATAATAGACGCAGTTTGTCATGACATTAAAATAAAACATGTGTCAACAGAAATTTAGAAATGCACTCGGAATGACAAAATATGCAACTCGTTTTACAAAATGTATATGATTGTGTTGTTAAGTAGGACAAAACGGAATAAATTGAATTGTATTAGTGTTGATTTAGTTCTTTTAAACTGATTCTCAACATAATACAAATAATTGATTATTAGATATAGCTTTGTTATACACTTGAAAAAGACGATAAAGTATTCTTGGATTCTTTATAATACATTAAACACGAGAGATAATTCACTATTCATTACAACTCTCGACCATGCTAGACGGAGCTTCGTATCTTTGTGCGACTTGCAATATGATACCAATCAGAATTCATTTGTCACCATTCGATATACTTTCACAAAAGTAAAAATTAAGTGGGTCTTAAAGGGTATACAATGGGAGAAAAAAAAGGAATTATTTGAATGGAAATACGGAACTTCGGGTTTTAGCATCACTATTGTCCTTAAGAGTAGTTTAGATTGAACAAATTAATCGATTTTAATATTGTTTTAGGGTTCCAATACAATATGGACCATGCGATAGGGTTTTCCGATACAATATGATCCATGCGATAGGGGTTTCCGATACAATATGATCCATGCGATAGGGTTTTCCGATACAATATGATCCATGCGATAGGGGTTTCCGATACAATATGATCCATGTGATAGGGTTTTCCGATACAATATGATCCATGCGATAGGGGTTTCCGATACAATATGATAGGTGTTTATGATATAACGGGATTTTTAATGCAGTTGTAATGCTTAATGATTATTCCAGTGGATAAATGAATGTAAAGTTAATTCATAAAACAAATGTTTTATTTTATTTTTTAGGTTTAACGCCGTGTCAACACAATTTAGGTCATTTTACGACGTCCAGCGCACCTAACCTAGCTTTCCTGGACCATTGTCTATAACCAGTACTCACCTACCTTTCCACAAGGCCGGAAACTTCTCCTTATTTTCTAATCAATGGAGGAAAATCGACATTATTGTCAAATTTTCATGGTAGGGTATAACCTCTCCGGGTGGAATTAGAACCCGCACCCCTCGGGCACGAGATTCCAAATCCCGGCGCACTACCAACTACGACCCGGTTTATAAAACAAATGTAACACTATAAAAATGTATAACATTAGTGCTTTAGTAATTGCACGTTCTTCTAGACACCAACTCGAGCTTTCTTAAATACACGATGACAAATTGTTCCTGTAAAGTCAACGACATGTTATAAATTCATACATTTTACTCCATACTTCTTCTGTTCCAAAAAACCAATGTTACAAGACGAACAACATAATAATTATGAAATGCCAGATATCGTGTACAGTTAATATCTTAAATGAAAATAAACATCTTAACTAATATTGAGTATTGTAAATAATTGACTAGCAACATCAATTCTTGTAAAATTTTACAATCGAGTTCTTTTTTGTCTTTTTTGTTTGTTATGACAACAAACAAATGTAACAAACCCCAGCGGTGAGACAATTGAAACAATGTTCTAAAATTACGTGACAGACAAACCTTACTACAAAGACCATGTGGATCGAGCTAAATACTAATCCAGGGGTTGTGGGTTTAAGTTTGTACCCTTAACAACCTCGTGGATTACGTTCATACCATATTTATACCCCCGCTTCGAAGAAGAGGGGGTATACTGTTTTACCCTTGTCCGTGCGTGCGTCCGTGTGTCCGTGCGTCCATGCGTCCGTCCGTTACGAAATTTCCGTCGCAGTTTTCTCAGCAACTATAACATGCAGCAGCCTAATACTTTGCATATTGCTTCATCCCATAGTCCCATGTGGTGTAAAGCGATTTCATGCTCCTTGCTCATCTACTTCCTGTTTGTCGCATATTTTTAGATTTTGGCGGGGGTATCACTAGTGAGCATTAGCTCACAGATTTACTTGTTTCTACAGTCGCTCTCCTGCCAACCTCTGTACAGTGTATCATCATGTAGGGCAGCTTTTGCGAGGCGATAAAACGAATGTGTCAAGTACTGTGTTGAAAACTTGGGTCCAGAGATCCATGTATGTCCAGGCTCCATAAGTAAGACGTCTTTACGCCTTAATTTGATTGAAAACTGCCGAAATGTGGCATATAGCATAATACATTACATACAATGTAGGAGCAGTGGTCCAGTGGCAGGGTGCGAGCTTAGGAATCGAGAGGTCCTGGGTACAAACCCTATCAGAGACATGGCTAATTTCCGTGAGCAAGAAATTTACCTACGACTGCTTCACTTAACCCAGGTGTAAATGGGTACCTGCGAGGTTGGTATACTTCCGGAGCGCAAATTTGTCGGCAGCACAAAATCGGAGTAAAATACTCCCCATGGAGATTGATAGATAGATACCAGTTGCCCGATGACCAGAGGAAGTTCATGAAACTTAGACTATAAAATGCTATTACTTACTTTACATTACATAACATTCTCTTATTTCGCGTTGAGTCAATTACCAGGGGTACATGAACAGTACCCACCAAAAATTGGAGACAAAGGAAATTCACACCAATTCTTGAATTTTAATGATTATTTTTTATAGAATCATTATTTTCAATATATTTAAGAATGATTTGTGATAAAATGAAAAAAAATCATGAATGCAACACGTTTATTAGATACAGAATCTGCCACCCTAAAGCTTCCCAAACCATGTTTACATTTTATTGTAATTACTAAATCCATAACATAGCTTTTATGCTATTTTTGTCTCAGTTATTATTATGGCGATTATCAAAAAATTATTAGAGCAAAGCTGAAAAGCATTTAAAACATTTATCAATAAGGGACTTTGGTCAGTTATTTCCCCTTGTATACTCTTCAAATAGGTAATCCATATAGTTGGATTACTTGGATTTTACCCTTTCTTTTCAATGTCAATTTGCAAAAAATAATCTTACATAACTTTTTTATAAATAATTTAATTTGTTTGAAATTCAAGGTAAGTATTTTTAGGATAAAACTATCTAAATTTCATCACTTCTGTTAATATCTTAATTAACAAGAAAGAAATTAGATGAAATATTTTGTTATCCTTACATAGGGCTTCAATGATAAAATCAGAGGATTCCAAATGTAAGGGCCTACTTACCAATTGGATTGCTTCAGATTTTTTCAGGGAAAGATAACTGACTAAAATTCCTAATTTAAGATAAATCTATTTAGTAGGCCTACCAAGTGAAAATGTCTCCAAACTTGGTGGGTACTGTATACTCACGTAAAGCGAATGGGGCGGGGGCGTTCAGTAGTGAGATGAGAAGTGAGGTGAACGGAATTTAGTTATTTTAAGAAAATAATCAAGCAGTTTGTCTGAGTATCTTGATATACTAGACGAGAGGCCATTAGATCATGTTCTCACCCTGGAACGTCATAATGCCCCACTCCTTAATTTCTACGTATAAAGGTTGTTATTTTGTTATTAGAAAATCATTTATAAACATACGATAATTAAGAAAGGCGTCTCACCAATTCTTATCCAGTACGAAAGAAAATTTTGAATGATAATTTTCTATCGCCTACATCGCTTATATTAACACTTGTACCAAATGAGATCATTATCTGAGCATTAATAAAAATGTATTCTTATCATATAGGCTGATATTATCAGTAAATTGTTTCTATAGCCGATCAATATAAACATATTTTCTCCATCGTACGGAAGAATGCGTTTTTGTATTAGCGCAAAGAATTGTACAAACTCTGCTCTGTGTTTTTCTTATTTTTTGTGCAAATGATGAATTGAAACAACAAATACAAATGTATTGAAATTTCAAGTTTAAACATTTCTAAAGATCTTAAACAAAATCTAAAACAACAACAACAAAAGTAACACAACAAAGTATAGGACCACAAATGTTGCTTCTATCGTTGGAGCATAATGATTAATCGATGGAAAAGTGGCAAAAAGGAGATAAGAAAAGTACTTGAAACTTTCTTGCATAATACCGTCTCTGAATACCTTTGGCCCATGCACATACTCAAAACTAGCTTTCTTGATCATATTATATTAAGGTTATTAGGGAAACAATGGTTGTCAATTTAAATTAGACAGCAAGACGGGACGGTTGGGCGCTGGACACTCGGAGTTTATATCTATAAGGGGAAGTGAACAAAGGTTGAATTAATACAAATCCAGCCATAGTCCGTCACAAGCCCTGCTGAGAAATGTATTTTCTGCCGGTTAAGCGAAGCGAATTAGGCGGAAAATATTTTCCTTTGATATCATGTTAAGATCTTTGATTGGTTAATTCAAAGTTGTTATGTAGAGTATAAACCAATGAAACATCGTGTTTCGTCGCACAAATTATCGTGCGATTCTAAAGTATTTGAAAGGACATTCAGCTTTGGGCGGCTGTACTGAACACTCACAAATTTTTTATTTTCACGATGGACAACGATGTAAATGCTAAACTTGAGCAGGTTTTAGAACAATTGTCGCATCAACGGCATGAACTGAATTCACTAAGAGAGGATGTGAAAGGAAATAACTTCAATGTGAAGTCCGAAGTGAAGAAATTGAAAGAAAAAGAGATTCATTGGAAGTACGAAGGTAATAAAGTGCAATTCAATTTCAACTCTGAAATTTCTGACATTTTGAGTCAAATTAAATGGGGAATTGAAAACCATAAAATGGACTATGTGAATGAACTATTAAACGAAGCAGGTGGTAAAATTCATAAAAGGAATAAACTTATACGCATAGCCGATACTTCAGAGTGCGGTTGGGAAACGGTACGACAATATGAAACCAACCCAGTAGCTAGTGACAGCGAAGATGAGCATAAGATATCCAAGGCAGAAAATAAAGCTCTACGTAAGCGCAAACGTACTCAACAGAAGAAAACTACTACTCCGCCAGTGAATAATACTACCGGCATTTCAACATACAGCTTTACTACAGGGAAAGTACCACAATATCCATGGGGAAGTCAACATTCGTTACATCCATTAGCTTATCCACAACCAGGGACATCTACTTTTCGTCCCTTCAAGAAACAACAAGGAAGCTGTTTCGCCTGCGGTGAATTCACCCATTTAGGAGAAATTGTCCACACGTGTCCAGCAAACCAAATCAGTCAACAGTTGACACCCCCAACAGAAAATGAGCAAGCCGGATTAAAAGATGAGTATAATAATATTATTGAAACTTGTTTATGTTTTGAATCACATGGTAAAGACTTTACGCACGATCATTTTATGATGTCATATCTTTTGGGCTTCGAGCTTTATTTTTTTTTTATTTGACTTACGATACTTTTTCGTAAGATTTGTTTTGTAAAAAAGGCCACAGATCCACCGGATTGCAATTAATCACAACACGTATTACCGTGTATAGTCCAGTCATCGCCATAAACGAGCACTAGACAGATTTATTACGATTATGTTATATTGGAATGAGAAAACTTACCAACTAGCCCGACTATATGAAATTAGTAATTTTTACATGCCTCAATCTCCGTAAACAGATATCCTATAGAGCGTTGTCGTACAGGCGAGTATGCGAGCGGAAAATTTAAGATCGGGTTTTAATAAGATTGCACAAGCCTGAAACAATTTTGCCAAGTCGCGGGCATCGTGACATGGGATCTTTAACTGGCCTGACTATATGGAATAAGTTATTTTCATTTGACTGAAAAAAATTCACTAGTCGGCTGAATTTTGGTATTTTCGGTATTCGGTAAGCTTCAGAAGTGTGTTGTTACATGTTAATAATTTATTTTACGCTGAAGCCAGCAGAATGTGAGATCAAACCCATAGAATATAATGTTACATAATCTGTCATTACATTACAACCAACGTTTTTCATATCATTCATATTATTTCAACCAGTAATGTTCATCAATAGGAGATTGAAATATTTCAGTATAAACTCTCAATTGATTTTGTTATTTAAAATGATTTTAAGATTTATGATTATATCTAAATAGGTTTCTATTCCATTCAATTCAATGTACTACAACTTTAATGCTATCTAAAGAGACCAAGGGAATTGTGCACTACGGAAGAAAATGTTTAACACACAAAATCAAGCAGAGAGACATAGGAAAAATAGCTCGAAGCCATTAAGCAAAATTTAGCAAATTCAATTACATAACACATCCAATTTTCATTTTTGCACCATTTAACAAAAATATAATCGAAATTACAAATTCAATTTGGTACGTCAGCATGCGCATTAAATATGTATAAGATTTTACAAAAATCTTTGGTAATTGATTTAAAAATGATTTATTTGTCTGTTAACATTATAGTTCATGTACTAATTGTAATACAGACATTGTCAGCAACCAATATGTTGTCATTTGTTTCACTTTATATAAAGACGTGAGCTACAAGGGCTGGGTACGGTAAGGTTACATTAATGGCGACGAATCTTGTTATGGTCGATGCAACCGAGTGCGTAGCGAAGTTGGTAGCGCACCAAGATTTCGAATCTACTGTCCCGTAGTGGGGTACAAATTTGAATCACACTGAGCGGTTACACTAGTCCACAAAAAAATGACTACAATAACAAATTCACTCCATTAATAAGACAAATGGAGAACTTGACGGCTATATGGAAAGGCAGATATGGTAGATGAGTACTGGTTATAGATAAGTGTCAAAAATCAAGTTAGGTACACTGGCCTCTGTAAATGACAATTACTTGCGTGGTTAACCCCAGTAAAAATTGCATGAACATATTGAAGTGACATGGAAACTGCTAAACGAAGAAGGATGAACCCTCAAGGGAGACGACTCTTCCCTCTAATTAGATTGTCTCCTGTTAATGGTTTAAAACAATCTGGTCTGAAGACAGCGCTCTTTATAACGTGACATATACCACAAGATGTTTGTGTGAGTGTGGTAAGATATCGAAACAAAAGCACCGTCAATGTTTTACCCCTTTTTACTATTTCTCCATATTTATGGAAAAATGTGGATTGCCCACAACTTCTAATAAGTAACCAATATGTAGGTACGTAACTAGTTAACCACTTAACTAATTTGTTAGTTGTGTGGCATACTCTAGATAACCTCTGGGTACGAGAATGGTTAAATGTGGTTACCGTTGGAGAGAAATATGCCATCATAGTTTCAATTGACATGTAAAGTACGGTTGAATGTTTCTTGTTTCAGAATTTGACATTATTGTTACTAGAATAATGTTGTTTTACGACTCTCTTCTACAATGTGTTCAGTCAAATCTCGACAGTCAGTAGATCTACTCACTGTCACTACTTCTTCAAACAAGTCCTTTTCATTGAAGCTGATCTAATATGTCTGAAATATATGGATGGCGATAACACACGAAGTGTTCCAAAAGTGACAACGACTCCCATGATGCTTTGCGCTAGACATAAACATGATAGATTTTACCATTCGGAACTACCTCGGCGATCTTATTGTTTATGTGTACTTATTTCATTTTTACTTGTCATTGTATAACATTATACTAGTAGGAAATGTTTTACAAATTCGTCTGCACTGTCTGCACATTTTATTGGACACTTGACAAAGAAACAGATGAATGTATAGGTGGACATACAACAATCATAATCATTGAGAATAAGAACAAAAAATTGAGATCTTTGACTGAGTCAAACTTATACGGAGCCCTTAAATTGACATTTTGAAATACGTTTTTACCATTATTTCGATCAAACGTAATATTATTTCGTTTTTACGAAGTAGCATTTAGCTTTTACGAAATAATATTACGTTTAAATGAAATAATTATTACGTTTGAAAGAAATAATATTATTTTAAATTATATAAAAAAGAAATAACACTCTAAATAAAAGTATTTCAAATGGTAGCATAAGAGGCTCCGAAGATTTATCTACTTGTTATGCTTGTCTATCAACTTCTCTCTTATTCGTTACACCCTGGTCATTTTCACGATATTTTTACTTTGGGTTATCGCCTAGTTGACACAAATTACGGTCGTTTTAAAGCTGCCAACTCACCTTACGTTCGAAAAAGTTTATCAGATGAAGAATAATGCACTCGTATCGTACATGTATCTCAATCTACTTGAAATACGCAACATTTATAATAAGTGATGTAATTTGTAACATGTTTGTACATTTGTATGTATAATATAATTGTAAATAAGTTATATGACCAAAAGCACTGTTTTGTGCTGAAATCTTTAAATAAAGTGTAAAGTGATAAAATGGATGCTTGAGTTCAATTCCAGCAGAAGTATTATAACTAATGTTCTGTCAATATAGCTGTTATGTTGAACAAAAGAGATTGTGTTGTGAGTAAAGTGAATCTCATTTTATAGGATATATACCATATTGAAATAATATGGTGTAACTAAATCACAAACGTAATAAAACTGATTTGTCTGGAACAAGCTTATGACAATCGTATAAAGAAATTTTGTAACTATGTCTGTATGATTTAATAGACGCAGTTTGTCATGACATTGAAATAAAACATGTGTCAACAGAAATTTAGAAATGCACTCGGAATGACAAAATATGCAACTCGTTTTACAAAATGTATATGATTGTGTTGTTAAGTAGGACAAAACGGAATAAATTGAATTGTATTAGTGTTGATTTAGTTCTTTTAAACTGATTCTCAACATAATACAAATAATTGATTATTAGATATAGCTTCGTTATACACTTGAAAAAGACGATAAAGTATTCTTGGATTCTTTATAATACATTAAACACGAGAGATAATTCACTATTCATTACAACTCTCGACCATGCTAGACGGAGCTTCGTATCTTTGTGCGACTTGCAATATGATACAAATCAGAATTCATTTGTCACCATTCGATATACTTTCACAAAAGTAAAAATTAAGTGGGTCTTAAATGATATTTAATGGGAGAAATAATGAATTATTTGAATGGAAATACGGAACTTCGGGTTTTAGCATCACTATTGCCTTTAGGAGTAGTTTAGATTGATCAAGTTAATCGATTTTGATATTGTTTTAGGGTTCCGATACAATATGTTACCAATCTGATTAAAACCCGACCTAAAATTTTCCGCTCGCCAACTCGCTAATTTAGATCTGGCCGTTTTCAAACGAGGGTCACATTCAGGTGACCTTTTCACATCATAATATTCATGACGAAATTGTTATGATACGTGACTTGTTTACATCGTCTACGTCAGGCAATTTGAAACGAGCAGTCCAATCGCAGACTGTGAACAATACCGCTGTTAAATTAGCTTGCAAACATTGGTCTAAAAATAGAAATTACAAAATCAAAATGTTATTAAAAGTGTTTCGTCTAGATGAAAGCTACGCATTGATTGGTCGACATATAGGTCATCTCGACGTGACCCTCTATTGAGATCTTAGAGATCCTGTACGACAACGCTCTACAGGATATCTGTTTACCGAGATTGATATGATACATGCGATAGGGTTTTAGGTCTGTGAAGTTAGCTATCTATTGTCTATTCTCTATTCAAAAGTCTATTCGCACAATAGACAGCTATGTATTGAGAAATCTATTCATTCAGAAGTCTATTCGCATTTACTGTATACATAGACATAGGCAAGTTCAAGTATCTGTACAAAAATCTGTTCACAAAATGCCGAAAAAACAGCTGTCTATTCGGAAATCTATTCAGAAGTCTATTCGAAAAAAAAATCAGTAAAGCAATTAAACAGATTTAAAAGTCTTTTCATGGAATTCATAAATAGGAAAATGTCCATTCAAAAGTCTATTCAGAATTCTATTCGAAAAAAGCCAGTAATACAATCAAACAGATTTAAAGTCTTTTCGTGGAATACGCAAAGAGGCAAATGTCCATTCAAATGTCTATTCCGAAGTCTATTCGCAAAACCATGTGTATGCATTCAGAATGAGGGTGAAGTCTTTTATAGAATTTCGAATAGAGAGCTGTCCATTTAAATGTCTATTCAGAAGTCTATTCGCAAAATCTGGTAAATGCGTTCAGAATGAGTCAGAACTCTATTATGCAGTAGCGAATACACAGCTATCCATTCAAAAGTCTATTCAGAAGTTTATTTGCAAAGTCATATATATGCATTAAGAATGTGTCTGAAGTCTTTTATAAAGTTGCGAATAGATATATGTCCATTGAAATGTCTATTCAGAAGTCTATTTGCAAAATCATGTATAAGCAAGGTCGGAAGTCCATTCAGAAGTCAATTCGAAAAAAGCCAGTAATGCAATCAAACAGGTTTAAAAGTCTTCTCGTGGAATACGCAAAGAGACAAATGTCCATTCAAAAGTCTATTCAGAAGTTTGTTCGCAAAAACATAGTAATGCAATCTGAATGAGCAAGATGTTTATTCCCATAATGCCAGGGACAAATGTCCATTCAAAAGTCTATTCGGATATCTATTCGCAAAATCATATATATGCTTTAAGAATGTGTCTAAAGTCTATTATTAAGTTGGGAATCGACAGATATCCATTCAAATGTCTATTCAAAAGTCTATTCGCAAAATCATATATAGGCATAAAGAATGTGTTTATCTATTATAAAGTTGTAAATAGACAAATGACCATTCAAAGGTCTATTCAGAAGTCTATTCGCAAAATATGGTGAATGCGTTCAGAATGAGTCATACGTCTATTTTAGATCTTCGAATAGAGAGCTGTCCATTCAAAAGTCTATTCAGAAGACTATTCGCAAAATCAAATATATGCATTATGAATGTGTCTATAGTCTATTATAAAGTTGCAAATAGACAGATGTCCATTTAAATGTCTATTCAGAAGTCTATTTGCAAAATCTAATGAATGCGTCCAGAATGAGTCAGAAGTCTATTACAGAGTTCGAATAGACAGCTGTCCATTCAAAAGTCTATTCAGAAGTCTATTCGTAACATCATATAAATATATGCATGATGAATGTGTCTGAAGTCTATTATAAAGTAGCGAATAGACAGATGTCCTTTCAAAAGTCTATTCAGAAGTTTATTCGCAAAATCATATATATGCATTATGAATGTGTCTGTAAACTGTTATAAAGTTGCAAATAGACAGATGTCTATTCAAATGTCTATTCAGAAGTCTATTCGCAAATTCTGGTGAATGCGTTTAGAATGAGTCAGAAGTCTATTATAGAGTTTCGAATAGAGAGCTGTCCATTTAAATGTCTATTCAGAAGTCTATTCGCAAAATCTGGTAAATGCGTTCAGAATGAGTCAGAACTCTATTATGCAGTAGCGAATACACAGCTATCCATTCAAAAGTCTATTCAATAGTTTATTTGCAAAGTCATATATATGCATTAAGAATGTGTCTGAAGTCTTTTATAAAGTTGCGAATAGATATATGTCCATTCAAATGTCTATTCAGATGTCTATTTGCAAAATCATGTATAAGCAAGGTCAGAAGTCCATTCAGAAGTCTATTCGAAAAAAGCCAGTAATGCAATCAAACAGATTTAAAAGTCGTCTCATGGAATACGCAAAGAGACAGATGTCCATTCAAAAGTCTATTCAGAAGTTTATTCGCAAAAACATAGTAATGCAATCTGAATGAGCAAGATGTTTATTCCCATAATGCCAGGGACAAATGTCCATTCAAAAGTCTATTCGGATATCTATTCGCAAAATCATATATATGCTTTAAGAATGTGTCTAATGTCTATTATTAAGTTGGGAATCGACAGATATCCATTCAAATGTCTATTCAAAAGTCTATTCGCAAAATCATATATAAGCATAAAGAATGTGTTTATCTATTATAAAGTTGTAAATAGACAGATGACCATTTAAAGGTCTATTCAGAAGTCTATTCGCAAAATATGGTGAATGCGTTCAGAATGAGTCATGAGTCTATTATAGATTTTCGAATAGAGAGCTGTCCATTTAAAAGTCTATTCAGAAGACTATTCGCAAAAGCAAATATATGCATTATGAATGTGTCTATAGTCTATTATAAAGTTGCAAATAGACAGATGTCCATTTAAATGTCTATTCAGAAGTCTATTTGCAAAATCTAATGAATGCGTCCAGAATGAGTCAGAAGTCTATTACAGAGTTCGAATAGACAGCTGTCCATTCAAAAGTCTATTTAGAAGTCTATTCGTAACATCATATAAATATATGCATGAAGAATGTGTCTGAAGTCTATTATAAAGTTGCAAATAGACAGATGTCCATTCAAATGTCTATTCAGAAGTCTATTCGCAAATTCTGGTGAATGCGTTCAGAATGAGTCAGAAGTCTATTATAGAGTTTCGAATAGAGAGCTGTCCATTCAAAAGTCTATTCAAAAGTCTATTCACAAAATCTGGTGAATGCGTTCAGAATGAGTCAGAAGTCTATCATACAGTAGCGAATACACAGCTGTCCATTCAAAAGTCTATTCAGAAGTCTTTTCGCAAAATATTTTATATGCATTTAGAATGTGTCAGACGTATATTCTAGGATTGTTAGTAGACAGTTGTCTTTTCAATTGTCTATTTAGAAGTATATTCGCAAAATCATATGTATGCATTAAGAATGTGTCTTAAGTCTATTACAAAGTTGCGAATAAATTGTTGTCCATTCAAATGTCTATTCAGAAGTCTTTTCGCAAAATCTTTTATATGCATTTAGAATGTGTCAGAAGTCTATTATAGAGATACGAATAGACAGCTGTCTATTCAAAAGTCTATTCAGAAGTTTATTCGGAAAAATCATTTATATGCATTAAGAATGTGTCACAGGTCTATCGAGTTGCGAATAGACAGCTGTCCATTCAAATGTCTATTCAGAAGTCTATTCGGAAGTCTATTCACAAAATCATATGTATGCATTTAGAATGCGTCAGACGCATATTCTAGGATTGCTAGTAGACAGCTGTCGATTCAAATGTCTATTCAGAAGTCTATTCGCAAAATCTTTTATATGCATTTAGAATATGTCAGATGTCTATTATAGAGTTGCGAGTAGACAGCTGTCGACTCAAATGTCTGTTCAGTATATTCGCTAAATTAATCTTATGCATTTAGATTGTGCCAGAAGTCTATTCAAAGAATAGCAAATAAACAACTGTCTTTTCAAAGGTCTATTCAGAAGTCTTTTCGCAAAATCATGAATACATTCATTGGTAATGTGTCACAAGTCTATTATAGACTTGCGAATAGGCAGCTGTCTATTCAAAAGTCTATTCAGAAGTTTATTTGCAAAATCATTTATATGATTTAAGAATGTGTCCCAAGTCTATAGAGTTGCGAATAGACAGCTGTCCATTCGGAAGTCTATTCGGATGTCTATTCGAAAATTATTTTTATGCATTTAGAATGCGTCAGACATTTATTATAGAGTAGCGAATAGACAGCTGTCTATTGAAATGTCTTTTCATAAATCTATTCACAAAATTATGTTTATGCATTCAGAATGTGTCAGATGAAATTGTGATAGACCTGCCAAGTCTACTGAAGTTTGCGTAGTTTTGCCTGAACTAAGTAAGTTGTTTAACTCTCGAAAACATAAATGAATCTCCCGAATTTTTCCGCAATTTTAGATGAAGGTCGAATTTGCCTTTTCATATCGTCGTTTTCTTGCAGATTATGTAAACAAAATCGAGCCGCTAAAGCCTGGTTCAAACAAGATTACTGGTACCGTAGATTACACAAGTGCAAATGCAAATTCGGTAACCAGTGCTGGTTCTATTCGAGGACGCGCCATTGCTTAAGACATGCTAATATTTCGAAGTTTGTACGTAGAAACCTTTGAATTTCATATTAAATCGTAAACAAATTGTTATTATCCACAAGAAAAATAAGCGCCAAAACAAAACTACTTTGTCACCAATTTACATTTAAGTGATAAAGCCTGTTTAAATGATTATTTTTGTTTTATAAGAAACACACTTTTACGCCATTTTGTTAAATTCTTTTGGCGGTGCTACTGCGTGACGTCAATCTTGGTGTTTTCTCACAGGTCCGTGCTTGTAGTATATATAATGTAAATGTATTCATCTTGTAACCGAAATGAAAAAGGTAGACTAAATCAATTAGAAGAATTAATCTCATGCCAGAAGTTGTTTCTTCAAGTCCGCTGGACTTGATTTTAAAAGAAAGAAGTAATTCAGCTACCGAGAGAAGACTTAGTACCAGGAGAAAAATAGAAGTCTTGCTTTCAATAGAAAAAATAGACCTGCTCCAAAGAGCATGTCTATTCACAAACCCAGAAAATTATTCCCACACATTAAATATGCATATGAATGATTTTGCATATAAACTTCTGATAAAAAATTTGAATATGTCATTTTAACACTTTACAAAAAGTAACTCTATAAAAGACTTCTGCTGCATTCTGAATACAAGCTACTGTTTGCGAACAGACTTCGCAATCCAAGCCTATACTTCTGACACAATCTACATACTTGATTTTGCAAATAGACCTCTGAATAGACATATGAATGGACAGCTGTCTATTCGCAACTCTATAATAGACTACAGACACATTCTAAATGCATATAAAAGATTTTGCAAATAGATTCCTGAATAGACATTTGAATCGACAGCTGTCTATTCGCAACTCTATAATAGACTTCTGACACATCCTAAATGCATATAAAAGATTTTGCGAATAGACTTCTGAATAGACATTTGAATAGACAGCTGTCTATTCGCAACTCTGTAATAAACTTGTGAAATATTCTAAATGCATATACATGATTTTGCGAATAGACTTCTAAATAGACATTTGAATGGACGGCTGTCTATTTTCAACTCAATAATAGACTTATGGCACATTCTACATGCATATAAAGGATTTTGCAAATAGACTTCTGAATAGACATTTGAATGGACAGCTGTCTTTTCGCAACTCAATAATAGACTTGTGACACATTCTATATGCATATGAATGATTTTTCGAATGAACTTCTGAAAAGATTTTTTTCGAAAAGACTTCTGAAATGACTTCGGAATATACAGCTGTCTATTCACATCCCACGAATTAACCTCGGGGACAATCTGAATGCATAGCTATATTTTCGCGAAAAGACTTTTGAAAAGAGATCCGAATAGACTTTTGAATGGACATCTGTTGCTTTGCATTCCGGGAATAGACATCTTGCACATTCAGATTGCATGACCATGTTTTTGTTAATAAACTTCTGAATCGACTTTTGAATGGACATTTGTTTCCTTATGTTTTACAAGAAAAGACTTTTAAATCAGCTTGATTGCATTATGAATTTTTCGAATAGACTTCTGAAAAGACTTCTAAAAGGACATTTGTCTCTTTACCTATTCCACGGAAGGACTTTTAAATATGTTTGATTGCATTATGATTTTTTTCGAATAGACTTCTGAAAAGACTTCCGAATATACAGCTGTCTATTCACACCCACGAATGAACCTCAGGAACAATCTGAATGCATAGCTATGTATTCGCGAAAAGACTTTTGAAAAGAGATCCGAAAAGACTTTTGAATGGACATCTGTCGCTTTACATTCCGGGAATAGACATCTTGCACATTCAGATTGCATAACTATGTTTTTGTGAATAAACATCTGAATAGACTTTTGAATGGACATTTGTCTGTTTACGTATTCCGAGAAAAGACTTTTAAATCTGTTTGATTGCATTATGAATTTTTTCGAATAGACTTCTGAAAAGACTTTTGAAAGGACATTTGTCTCTTTACCTATTCCACGGAAGGACTTTTAAATATGTTTGATTGCATTATGATTATTTTCGAATAGACTTCTGAAAAGACTTCCGAATATACAGCTGTCTATTCACACCCCACAAATGAGCCTCAGAAACGATCTGAATGCATAGCTATATATTTGCGAAAAGACTTTTGAAAAGAGATCCGAATAGACTTTTGAATGGACATCTGTCGCTTTGCATTCCGGGAATAGACATCTTGCACATTTAGATTGAATATCTATGTTTTTGTGAATAAACTTCTGAATAGACTTTTGAATGGACATTTGTCTCCTTACGTATTCCACGAAAAGACTTTTAAATCTGTTTGATTGCATTATGATTTTTTTCGAATAGACTTCTGAAAAGACTTCCGAATATACAGCTGTCTATTCACACCCCACGAATGAACCCCAGAAACAATCTGAATGCATACTATATATTCGCAAAAGACTTTTGAAGTGAGATCTGAATAGGCAGCTATCTTTTCGGCATTTTGTTAATAGATTTTCGAACAGATTTTTGAATCTTCCTATATCAATGTATACAGAAAATGCGAATAGACTTCTGAATGAATAGATTTCTCAATCTATAGCTGTGTATAGTGCGAATAAACTTTTGAATAGAGAATAGACAATAGATAGCTAACTTCACAAACCTTATATATATATATATATATATGATGTTGCGAATAGATTTCTGAATAGACTTTTGAATGGACAGCTGTGTATTCGCTACTGCATGATAGATTTCTGACTCATTCTGAATGCATTTACCAGATTTTGTGAAAAGACTTCTGAATGGACTGCTGTCTATTCAAAACTCTATAATATACTTCTGACTAGGGATGCGCGATAATACCGGTATACCGGTATATTGCGATACGTCTCAAACACAATACGTACCGGTACGGTCCCGCAATATACCGCGATATTTTTATCTTAATCTAATAGACTTAAAGTGCATACTCGAACCTGTTTTGCATTATTTGTGACCGAATTTGATCGGAATCTATTTCATTTTTGATTTTCCTTTAATCTATTTTAGCATAAAGATCTAGAATAAAGTATTGACATATCTACCTGTGACGACTTTAACATTAAGTAGATATGTTGGAACTGATGAATATTCTTTATAATTTGACATTGAGTAAGAATATATGTTTTCGTAAAATTTAGTTGGCATCATTAATATTTTATTTCGACCTTCACCTTTTCTTATTTTGTACGCGTCCGCATTTTTACTCTTATCCTTTGTTGACCAGCGCATTGTCCCTCTATATCTATATCGTCTGCCTAACGCGTCCGCCTTTTGGACTTACAGTGATGTTCATCTATATAAACATGCATTAGAGTTTTACTTTATAATATGACAATAAAATAATGAAAATGGTGGCACTTATAGTCTTTTAAACTAATGCCAGCTTTTAGAATCTATGAAATTCTTCTGCAATGTCTTTAACACACCTTTTGAAATGTTTAAATTGTTTCAATAAGTTGTATGAAAATATAATGACTAAACAGGAAATTTTGTTTCCTACATCTTTTGTCCTTATTGTATTTTAAATGAATGACTACAAATCATTCTAACCCCTATGAAACTAGGGTATCAATAGGTATAAAGTTTGTTGCAAAACTTGCACACTTCCCAGTACACCTCCATGCATCTCCATGCATACAGTATACTACAGTGGATGCTTTACCTATTATTTAGCAGGAGGCTAATCAGAGGAAGCTCTATATGACAATGGGTTATTGCTTAATATGTAATTCACAAATGGCATGCTGACACTATCAGTCTATCGGCTTAGGGTCGCAAAGTAAATTTTTGATTTAAAGTAAGATTTGTAATGATGCTTATTTTACCTGACAAAAGTTGAGTCTTAAATGTTGCATTGGCTTAAATAAAGCTTTCACAATGTATATTTGTGATGAATCTTTATATTGTCAGTCAAATACAAGCATGGGTGCTGAAAAAAAACTTATGTAATAAACTCCCAATATATCGCAATACGTATTGCAATACGCTGTTTAATATCGCAATATATCGCAATACGAAATTTCCGGCGATACCCATCCCTACTTCTGACTCATTCTAAACGCATATACCAGATTTTGCGAATAGACTTCTGAATAGACATTTCAATGGACATCTGTCTATTTGCAACTTTATAATAGACTACAGACACATTCTTAATGCATGTATATGATTTAGCCAATAAACTTCTGAATAGACTTTTGAATGGACAGCTCTCTATTCGAAACTGTATAATAGACTTCTGACTCATTCTGAACGCATTCACCGGATTTTGCGAATAGACTTCGGAAAAGACTTTTGAAAGGACATCTGTCTATTCGCTACTTTATGATAGACTTCAGACACATTCTTAATGCATATATATGTATGATGTTGCGAATAGACTTCTGAATAGACTTTGAATGGACAGCTGTGTATTCGCTACTGTATGATAGACTTCTGACTCATTCTAAACGCATTTACGAGATTTTGCGAAAAGACTTCTGAATAGACTTTTGAATGGACAGCTCTCTATTCGAAACTTTATAATAGACTTCTGACTCATTCTGAACAAATTCAACAGATTTTGAGAATAGACTTCTGAATAGACATTTGAATGGACATCTGTCTATTTGCAACTTTACAATAGACTACAGACACATTCTTAATGCATATATATGATTTTGCGAATAAACTTCTGAATAGACTTTTGAATGGACAGCTCTCTATTCGAAACTCTATAATAGACACGTGACTCATTCTGAACGCATTCACCGATTTTTTCGAATAGACTTCTGAATAGCCTTTGAATCGACATCTTTCATTTCGCTACTTTATAATCGACTTCAGACACATTCTAAATGCGTATGTGCATATGATGTTGCGAATAGACTTCTGAATAGACATTTGAATGGACAGCTGTGTACTCGCTACTGTATGATAGACTTCTGACTCATTCTGAACGCATTAACCAGATTTTGCGAATAGACTTCTGAATAGATTTTGAATGGACAGCTGTCTATTCAAAACTCTATAATAGACTTCTGACTCATTCTGGACGCATTCACCAGATTTTGCGAATAGACTTATGAATAGACATTTAAATGGACATCTGTCTATTTGCAACTTTAAAATAGACTACAGACACATTCTTAATGCATATATATGATTTTGTGAATAGACTTCTGAATAGACTTTTGAATGGACAGTTCTCTATTCGAAAATCTACAATAGACTTCTGACTCATTCTGAACGCATTCACCATATTTTGCGAATAGACTTCTGAATAGACATTTGAATGGAGATCTGTCTATTTACAACTTTATAACAGATTACAGTCACATTCTTTATGCCATTATATGATTTTGCGAATAGACTTTTGAATAGACATTTGAATGGAAAGCTGTCGATTCCCAACTTAATAATAGACTTCAGACACATTCTTAAAGTATATATATGATTTTGCGAATAGATATCCGAATAGACTTTTGAATGGACATTTGTCCCTGGCATTCTGGGAATAGACATCTTGCTCATTCAGAGTGCATTACTATGTTTTTGCGAATAAACTTCTGAATAGACTTTTGAATGGACATTTGTCTCTTTGCGTATTCCACGAGAAGACTTTTAAATATGTTTGATTACATTACTGGCTTTTTTTCGAATAGACTTCGGAATAGACTTTTGAATGGACATTTGTCTCTTTATGTATTCCATGAAAAGACTTTTAAATATGTTTGATTGCATTACTGACTTTTTTCGAATAGACTTCTGAATAGATTTCCGAATAGACAGCTATCTTTTCGGCATTTTGTGTACAGATTTTTGTACAGATTTTTGAACTTACCTATATCTATGTATACAGTAAATGCGAATAGATTTCTGAATAAATAGATTTCTCAATACATTGAGCGAATAGACTTTTAAATAGAGAATAGACAATAGATAGCTAACTTCACAGACCTTAGGGTTTTACTATATAACGTGTTTTTTTTTCAATGCAGTTGTAATGCACAATGATTATTCTAGTGGATAATTGAATGTAAATTTAATTCATAAAACAAATGTAACACTATAAAAATGTATAACAATAGTGCTTTAGTAATTGCACGCTCTTCTAGACACCAACTCGAGCTTTCTTAAATACACGATGACAAATTGTTCCTGTAAAGTCAACGATATGTTATAAATTAATACATTTTACTCCATACTTCTTCTGTTCCAAAAAAAACCAATGTGCGAACAACGAACAACATAATAATTATGAAATGCCAGATATCGTGTACAGTTAATATCTTAAATGAAAATAAACACCTTAACTAATATTGAGTATTGTGAATAATTGACTAGCAACATCAATTCTTGTAAAATTTAACAATCAAGTTCTTTTTTGTCTTTTTTGTTTGTTATGACAACAAACAAATGTAACAAACCCCAGCGGTGAGACAATTGAAACAATTTTCTAAAATTACGAGACAGACAAACCCTACTACAAAAGACCATGACAATGTGGATCGAGCTAAATTCAAATCCAGGGATTGTAGGTTTAAGCTTGTACCCTTAACAACCTCGTGAATTACGTTCATACCATATTTTCTACAGTCGCTCTCCTGTCAACCTCTGTACAGTGTATCTTCATGTAGGGCAGCTTTTGCGAGGCGATGAAACGATTGTGTTAAGTACTGTGTTGAAAACTTGGGTCCAGAGATCCATGTATGTCCAGGCTCCATAAGTAAGACGTCTTAACGCCTTAATTTGATTGAAAACTGTCGAAATGTGGCATATAGCATAATACATTACATACAATGTAGGAGCAGTGGTCCAGTGGCAGGGTGCGAGCTTAGGAATCGAGAGGTCCTGGGTACAAACCCTACCAGAGACATGGCTAATTTCCGTGAGCAAGAAATTTACCTACGACTGCTTCACTTAACCCAGGTGTAAATGGGTACCTGCGAGGTTGGTATACTTCCGGAGCGCAAATTTGTCGGCAGCACAAAATCGGAGTAAAATACTCCCCATGGAGATTGATAGATAGATACCAGTTGCCCGATGACCAGAGGAAGTTCATGAAACTTAGACTATAAAATGCTATTACTTACTTTACATTACATAACATTCTCTTATTTCGCGTTGAGTCAATTACCAGGGGTACATGAACAGTACCCACCAAAAATTGGAGACAAAGGAAATTCACACCAATTCTTGAATTTTAATGATTATTTTTTATAGAATCATTATTTTCAATATATTTAAGAATGATTTGTGATAAAATGAAAAAAAATCATGAATGCAACACGTTTATTAGATACAGAATCTGCCACCCTAAAGCTTCCCAAACCATGTTTACATTTTATTGTAATTACTAAATCCATAACATAGCTTTTATGCTATTTTTGTCTCAGTTATTATTATGGCGATTATCAAAAAATTATTAGAGCAAAGCTGAAAAGCATTTAAAACATTTATCAATAAGGGACTTTAGTCAGTTATTTCCCCTTGTATACTCTTCAAATAGGTAATCCATATAGTTGGATTACTTGGATTTTACCCTTTCTTTTCAATGTCAATTTGCAAAAAATAATCTTACATAACTTTTTTATAAATAATTTAATTTGTTTGAAATTCAAGGTAAGTATTTTTAGGATAAAACTATCTAAATTTCATCACTTCTGTTAATATCTTAATTAACAAGAAAGAAATTAGATGAAATATTTTGTTATCCTTACATAGGGCTTCAATGATAAAATCTGAGGATTCCAAATGTAAGGGCCTACTTACCAATTGGATTGCTTCAGATTTTTTCAGGGAAAGATAACTGACTAAAATTCCTAATTTTAGATAAATCTATTTAGTAGGCCTACCAAGTGAAAATGTCTCCAAACTTGGTGGGTACTGTATACTCACGTAAAGCGAATGGGGCGGGGGCGTTCAGTAGTGAGATGAGAAGTGAGGTGAACGGAATTTAGTTATTTTAAGAAAATAATCAAGCAGTTTGTCTGAGTATCTTGATATACTAGACGAGAGGCCATTAGATCATGTTCTCACCCTGGAACGTCATAATGCCCCACTCCTTAATTTCAACGTATAAAGGTTGTTATTTTGTTATTAGAAAATCATTTATAAACATACGATAATTAAGAAAGGCGTCTCACCAATTCTTATCCAGTACGAAAGAAAATTTTGAATGATAATTTTCTATCGCCTACATCGCTTATATTAACACTTGTACCAAATGAGATCATTATCTGAGCATTAATAAAAATGTATTCTTATCATATAGGCTGATATTATCAGTAAATTGTTTCTATAGCCGATCAATACATTACAACAAACATATTTTCTCCATCGTACGGAAGAATGCGTTTTTGTATTACATGTAGCGCAAAGAATTGTACAGACTCTGCTCTGTGTTTTTCTTATTTTTTGTGCATATGATGAATTGAAACAACACATATTGAAATTTCAAGTTTAAACATTTCTAAAGATCTTAAACAAAATCTAAAACAACAACAACAAAAGTAACACAACAAAGTATAGGACCACAAATGTTGCTTCTATCGTTGGAGCATAATGATTAATCGATGGAAAAGTGGCAAAAAGGAGATAAGAAAAGTACTTGAAACTTTCTTGCATAATACCGTCTCTGAATACCTTTGGCCCATGCACATACTCAAAACTAGCTTTCTTGATCATATTATATTAAGGTTATTAGGGAAACAATGGTTGTCAATTTAAATTAGACAGCAAGACGGGACGGTTGGGCGCTGGACACTCGGAGTTTATATCTATAAGGGGAAGTGAACAAAGGTTGAATTAATACAAATCCAGCCATAGTCCGTCACAAGCCCTGCTGAGAAATGGAGAGGACAAACAACGCTAAAGATAGATCAGTAGAGGAAGACGTTTCACTCGATGAAATGTCTTTTCTGGACACTTAAGTGTTGCTTTAGCTTCTAGCCATGGTCTGCACATAATGTATCCCTAGAAGCGGAGGACCCTGGTTAGAAACTTAAACGCCAAACATCATCAAAGGCAGACTGGATGTAAGTGTAACACTTGATATATAATATGTATAAACGTTACATTGAAAATAGGCTAAGTCTAAGACACAGATGAAGCGCAAAGAATAAATGTTGAACATGCATTATAGATTAACAGAAATTGGATGCCATAGGCAAGTCTGCATCAATATAAATAATTTAAAACCAAAATCTGACAAATACAATGTATACGTAATTCTGGCGGAAGATATATTTTGTGAAATTTCTATTGAAAAGCAATACATTTGCCCGCAAACATAGCGATATTGTTTTATTATCAACATATTGTTTGTGGAACAATATGCACTGTAATGAAACTGTAAACATTTTTTACATATGCCTGTAGGCAGAGTTATAGAGAGGGCAAATGAGTCATGAGATAGAATGTGAATCCAGGACAGATTGTCTGTTATTCTGAAGACTGAAAACCACAATATGTTTATATCTTTAACTTAAAGCTAAATGTCAATGAGGCCCTTGATGCCTGAACTCTTCGCTAGTCAACCCAGTGTTTTTACTGGTCACGACCTCCCTCTCATTTAAATTGCCGCCTCGGGACTTGAATTAATGAATTTCACAAAGAAAGTTGCGTAAATATTGGTCATTTTTTCACGCGCTTCATCCAACGAAATTCGTCTCGGGGCGTCTCAGCTGAGGATGCAATAAATACTTATGAAAAAATTCTAGTCACGGCTGATCTCAAAACAAAACATAACTAGTCTAAATTGTACTTTGATAAAAACGGATAAACGGATAAAACGATCCAAAGCTATCTACGTATTCACGCCTTTTTCATAAAAGAAATATTTCTCGCAGTTCATGATACATCAAACGTCTGCCAATCAAACATGTAAGACAACTTTGTTGTCACCTTCATTGACCAATACGGCCTAATGAAAATGAACGCCATTTTGTATTGACAGACGCTTGATCAATTGTTTCGTTAACCTTGTAGCAAGCGTTCCAAGAAAGAGCGCAAAGACAGTACAATCACTTATAGAGGGGGTTGTGATATTTGTAGCTTGATAAATCTCAGTATCCCTCGAGATAGATAAATATATAAACGTTTGACAGATCTGACTATTTTGCTGACAGGGCGATTTCAAGATATTTTTATACGCTAATGACAAATGGCAATACGTATACAACGTGCGTGCGAATCTGTGACGTCTGTATTTACGAATATAAAAAGACATCGTTGTCGTCACGCAATGTTGACTCCTGGGATGCATGGTGCCAAAACTAATATCTAAACGTTAGAAACGATTTAAGAATAATGGGCCTATAAATATTGGTCATTTAGTAATTGTTATTAGACGGAATACATATGAGCTACATCACGCGATCAGTTGACAAAATCTCGTGAAGATCGTCAACAGTCGCGCGTGAATGTGCGAGACATGGGAAAAATTGAATGTCTCGTGGGACTTTGGTAGCATTCGCTTAATCAGAATTCGCCAAGCTGGTATTAAGGCATATTTGTGTATGAAGCGACGACTCTCTCCAAAGATTAGGTAAATTAATGAAATATTTGATTAGCCTGGAACCTATCACGGAATGACAATGTTGAGAAACCATAAACTTGTAGTCAATATGATGTGTGTTGAGTTTTATGGTAAACGGTCATGACAAAATGACAAGGTATTACTCCATGGCTAATTCATCATTTTCATGCACTTGAATTGATTTCTCTGTCTGCTTCAATGAAGATGTTAAGATGTCGTTTGTACTTTGATTAGAGATCAACATTTGGAGTCATGACTCAGCAGTTTTCTAATACTATTCGTAGTCTGTCTTTTCAACAAAACTTAAGGTGGTTGGCACATATTGTAGCTTAAATATCAAAATTTCTGGTACAGTAACTATAAAATGTATATTAATATAAACGTTTTAGAAAGGGAGCACTGATTATGACACTTCAGATCAAATTGATATACTATGAAAAAATGGTGTTTTTATGCATAACCCCCCTCCCCTGTTAGTAAATGTATAAATGATATTATTATTATTATTATTTACCACACTCATACATATCATACATGCGTATGCTCAAAAGTGCTTTACATAAAACACAAATATACAATAAAACATGAAAAATACTGATAAAATGACAAGCAATGTATAAAACAACATAAAATACATAACTAATCAAGTGATCTGAAGAGTATAACTAAAATGCACTACAAAATAGCATAAAATACTTGTACATATCAACAGTCATATATCACTGGCTACAATTTTTTTTTTAAAAATGAGTTTTTAAAGATTTTTTAAAAGATGCAAGCGTGGTAGATGCTCTAATTCCAGCATGAAGGGAATTCCACAATTATGGAGCAACAATCATAAAAACTATAATCACCATACTTAACAGAACGACTTCTTGGGGGTACAAGTGTAATACTAATAATAATAGTGCGTATTTTGTTACTTTTATTTTAATTTTCTCATAATCTATATAACAATTTAGTTTAAAATACTATTAAGCATTGAAGAATATATGAAGCGCAATTACTGACACTGACAGGTAAATCTAAACTACTAAACATGGCAAGTCTGATTGAGTAGCTATAATGAATGACAGTAAGTTATCATGACAAAGAAAGAGCAATGTCTTTTATATTTGTTATCCTTGCCCTCTTGGGAACACGATTGAAAAGAAATTATTTTCATCAATAGAACCAGGAAATTTTTTTTCGACATGAGCATTTTCTGTATTTCAACAATAAAGAGAGCCAGTGGGAATTCATTCATCTAACTAACATTGTCTTCACAGATTATTCACCAATGTTAAATCTAATTTCTAATGAAACATAATAATAGTAATTTAGACTTCAGGAACAAAAGACATGAACTTGTTGATTGAAACATACAATTATAAAAAAACCCAGAACATTTTCTGCAATAATCTGATCGCAAGAATAAGTTTCCTTTATCTAGTTTCCGGGACTGGCTTAATGACATAACTATATCTTTATACATTTTCGTATGACATGGAACTGGGAGGCGATTTAAAAATATTTTGGGAAACTTTTTATTTTTATCACAAGGCTTCATGGTAAACAGTTTGTGAATTAATTGGTTGAAGTAAACGTAGTACAAATAAAAGATTTTTGTTCAGTTGCGAGCCATTTGATATACTACAAAACACAATTGTTACAGTTAAAGTCTTGATTTTATTTTGCAGTTCATGGACTGTGTTATCTGTTTATAGGGCCTTTAACGATTACCAATTGGTTAAAGGTAGTAATTTGGGTAGACGTTTTGATGCATCCAAACCTAGTGCAAGCAAGTGTATAAAAATTGGGTTGAACTTTACCAGGACTATTATGGTTACGTCAAAACTAATATGTGTAGACGCGAGAAGCTTTAAATCAAATGCTTAATAGAAACCAATTTGCAATTAAAAGTCGTAATGCTCGTTACTGGCTTCAAATAGACTTTGGTGATGATAAAAGGTCAACATCGTAACACGAATATCATTAGAAAACACATAACAGTCTTTTAGTGGTCGATTTAATGTCAAGTATGGTCATGCTTATTGTTGTAATGGTCATGCTTTAACATTTAAAACTTGAGGGGCGTACGATAAATGATATGCATGACTCATTGGATGAGTTTCTTAAGCATATCGCTAGCTAGCTCTTTACTTCCTGGAACACTTAACTTGATATCACATGCGTATTCCTTTGATGTAAGAAGGTACACGGGCACAAATCGCTTGCTAGAGGGTACCAGAGGGCAAAGCGCTAGCTAGCAATATCCTATGGAAACTCGCCAATTATTACTATATGAAGCAAAGAAGCACAGGTTTATTAACTTTTGTGTTACCTTATACTGATGTCAAGAGTTTTCTGAACTTGTGAATCATATACATATAGGTGATCTAAGAAGTGACAGCCTTTGGCGTTGTGGTAGAGCGTTAAATTCTGATTCTGGAAAATGGGGCTTGAAGCCTGGTGGTGGCAAATTATTATCTTACTTGAAAAATGTATATTTAAAGAAAATGCTTATTTGAAAGAATATGTTTGTGAAGGAAATAAAACTGATTAGATGGCTGTCCATCGTAAATAACCTTACAAACAATTGACATTTCCGGGTTTGATCTTTAAATTAAAAATATCACAGCAGTTTCCCTCAAACACAACAATGTGCTCTTTTGTTAACTCCTTGTTTGTAGGACAGCATATAGCTGTAATTCTTCGTTAAATATGTTAATTAGTGAGGTCATGGAAATGTCTATTCCAGGTACCACTCAAGTCCCAATCCTGAAGCACACGTCCTACCTCTGATCAACTGCACTTGTGTTTTGTAATAGGCGGAACTCTGGTTATTAACTGTGTTTGTGAACCTCAAGTAAAACAATCATCTCAAAACTGTTTATCAACACTATAGACTAATGATCATGTAATGGTATATTTCTTGTTTCTCATTTATCTCTCACAAATTGAAGTATGTACAGAAGCTGTCACAAAGTGGGTTGATGTTGTTATTTTCCTTCAGATAGTTGACACAAATTCTACTGGTATATTCTCGGTCAATAATTATTGTTAATAAAGATTTACTGAAACTATATTGCATATTTCTTAGATATAATAATTATCTGCAGGGCTTTTCTATTTCATTGTAATTATATGTTCTGAACATTGTTTTTCTTCTTTGTATTAGAAGATATTTTGTTATGATGAACATGTCATTTAAATTACTACAAAATAGACAAACAGAACACTTACTAGTATACAAATTTACTTTTTTTATTTACGTAAAAGTTAAAGTGAGGTTAAATTCTGCTTCCATATACAAAGTCATGTTCAGCCGACTCTACAATCTTGTACGATAACCCCTTATCATTGAAATCACCTTCAGGCAGACGATCCCTCACAGTACCCATTTACATCTGGGTAGAGTAGAACAGTATTAAAATTTCTTGCTCCAGGGAATTCACTGTGTCCCTAGAGGGGATCGAACCCGGGATCTCTCGATCCCTTAGAGCAAGTCCTAACCACTTGACTACTGCTCCTACAATTAACCATCGTGACAAACACAATTTAATAGAACAGAACAGAACAGAGCAATACTTTATTTTCTCAAAAATAAATACAGCTTATTGTTAAATTTTATTCAACTGAGTTTAAGACATATACATAAACTACATACAGTAACCCTGCTGATTTAAATACTTACTACAGTACTTCTGTACTACGAATAAAAAGAACGTATTAATATTTATGTACGGGGAGTACCGAACAAACATCAAGTATTTAAATCAGCGGAATCAATTGACAGTTGAATAATATTTAACCTTGATCAAGCTTTACTATAGTGCGTACAAAAAAAAAACGTGTTTAGGTAAACGTTAAAAATGAGACAATCCATTTCAGGGGTAGGCAGTCTTCAATATAGAATTTGTGTAATCCAATTTAACAAAATTAACATGGCGGATAAACCACCACCACTTGGTAAATCATGCTTGTAATGGTAGAACGCTTTCCATTACACCAACAACTTAGACAATCGTAAAACATATCACATGTTTATGTTATTGTCATCTTGAGCGTCCCTCTTCGTGGATTAGTTCATTGTTTTGTTATCATAAACAGTGTTTTGTTCGAACTATACATGTTCATTCTATTCACAGATAAATTCATGTTTACTAATGATCTATTACTGTGTCATGACCAACTGTCTGTGTGTTAAGTTGAACCCATGCTGATAGGGTTTGCATTCAGAGAGATTCGTTAACATTCTACGCATTAATAAAAAACTTTAATCGCATAGGAGTTGCAAATGTCGGTTTTAGAGAAAATAAAATGACATACAATGACAAAGTTAATAGTTTGCTGAGCGAGTCCAGAATTTACTAGGAACTTTTTATGTAGTGTGAATACTCTATGGCACTCTTGAGCCAAAACAGCTTCCAAGTTTTTAAATTTTCTAACTAAATAATTAAATGATTTTTTAATTGTTATTTGTGTATTGGTGAATACATTGAGGCATGACATTTAGAATTGTAGTTTACAAGCGGTTTTATCAATAAATTAAAAAGATTGTTTATACAGTAATATAAAATTCCAGCTTATCTTTTTGGAAATGTTGGAATTCTATGACGTCACACCGTCAGAGAAAATTAGGATTTCCTTTGACAAAAATAAATGTTCATATCCGACAAAATATGTCAAATCGAATAAGCGTAACAAATAAATTCTTTTCCTGTCAAAAAGAATTAAATAATGCAGTATTTTGACAGCCGCCATATATAATTCAATAGAAATATGCTTTAAATGGTATAGATTTTTGGAACCTTGGGAAATGTGTATACATGTATATCAATGTATTGTTGTTGTTGTTCGTTTGTTTCTTGAGAAAATCAGGACAGATTACAAAAGGTTACATTAACATGTATGGTGCGAGAGGAAGGGAAAATTTAGATAAATATTTATATGATAAAATGTGGAAAACTGAGAAGTTATCGTGTGTCACGACGCGATAAGGGTTCAAAAGTATTACTAAGTAGTTATCAAGTAGAAGTTGGCGTTTAGGGATCACAAGATCCCACTAGGGGTATTGTCTATTTCCATACAGCAAGATATTTACCTAGTTTGTTCCACTCTGCCCAGCTGTGAATGGGTTCTGTAAGGAATTACCAACCTGAAGGGGATTTCAATGATTAGGGATTATCGTACATAATTGTACGGCGATTTACGTGATCACAATGAATAAACAAGGCTTGTCAATTCACTAAAATGCTTCAGTTCATTTTACTTCTCTTTCACTTTGGAACAGTATCTGGCAATAAACCTAGATCAACTTTTATTTTAAAGATTGTTAACAAAAACTGAAAATGACTGAAAATATCTGACTGCAAAGATGTGTAAGGAACATAACCGATGACAAACTAATGTAGAATAATAATAAGGGTGTATTTAAAACAAAAACAAAAACATGCATAACATTGAACTTTTCAAAATCGTTTAAAGTTCTTCATACACTATCCACCAAAAGTTTAGAGACAAAAGAAATTTACTGCAATTCTGGAATTTTGATGAATACTTTCAACATCTGACATCCTAAAGCCTTCAAAACCATGTTTTTTGTTATTATTTCCATAGTATAGCTTTTTATGATTTTTTGTAGTCTTAATTGTAACAATAATGACAGCAACAAAAAAAAACTAAAAAGCATATCAAAGTAAACAGTCATCAAATTTTACATAAAAGCTATTTAGTAGGCCTAAAAAGTGAAAATGTCTCCAAACATTTGGTGAGTATTGTACATCTCAATGAGATGATATGACAGTTTAACAGAAAATGGTACTCTTGGAATTATATCCCCAAGCGTTCTTACTAGTCAGTTAACGCTGAATTGATGTAAATTATTCAAACTGTACTTAACTTTGATTGTTTAGGACTTGATGACCAAGATGAAGACTACAGACAAGAGAACCATTCAAACATAACAGAATAAGCTAAAAAAGTGATGCCAAAGCCATGAAGACTGTAGACTGACTAGAAATCAAGTTGAAAAATGTTACTGAATAAGTTGAAAATAGATGCCAGGGCTTATTATTTTGATGAGCTGATGAAGGCATGTCGTAAATTTAATATGTATTAACTCACGGGCCGCCCGGCTAGCTCATTTGATAGCACCCAAGTCTACTGATCGAGGGGTCGTGGGTTTCATTCCCGGGCGGGGTATGCTTTCGTGGCGCTTGATCATGAAAGTATTTCTACGGCTAATCTCTCTCCTACCTATGATGATTAATCATGTAGGGCAGTTGTCAGTCACTGACGGAAGAATGCGCCTTGTAACAATAGTAAAACGCTGAATTGATGTAAATTATTCAAAATGCACTTACTGCTTCCACTTGACACAATGTCTGTGATTTTACACGTATTGTTCTGCATTGTCGTTTTGTAAGTATACTGCCATGGGAGTGAAATGAGCTATATTCATTACAGGTAGTTGACCAAGCAAGCGCATGAACATTTGAGTTAAGATCAGTGATCATGTGGTAGGACGCACCCTTAGGGATAAACAAGTTCCGGGTTCGATACCCCACTAGAGGCACTGCTATTTTGCTTGATCCAGAAAGTTACCTACTGTTTGTTCACTCTATCCAGATGTTAATCGGTACTGTGAGGGATCATCTGCTTGAATGTAAAGTCAGTGATGAGAGGTTATCGTAGAAAATTGTAAATTCAGCAGAACATGATTATGGATGCACTTAAACTTTTTCACTAATTTTAAACCAAATGACCAAAAATATTTGCGCTTTTACTACTCTGGTGTTTGCGTTTTCTACAATTCCTGCAATTCTATTTAACCTACCTCAGAGCACTTGCAACCCTTTTTAAATTAGACGTATTTGCGAATATGGTCATAAGCCTGGTATTTCTTCAAGTTCTATATGATATCACGTGACCAAAAATCACATGATCAGATATCACGTGATATTTGTATGCTTAGAAAACAGGACGAGGGAAAAGAACTTGTCTCCAAGGAAACAATCAGTACAAACATTCAATTGCTTTTTTAAATAAAATGTTCAATCAAAAGTAATAAAGTCCACTTCCGTGTTTTTTCCAAGGAACGCTGTTATAAAGAAAACCAAAATTAAACTACATTTTTGTCCGCCATTTGTGGTAATGAAGTTCAATGGAGTTGTGTGCTGCGAAAAAAAGATAAAAGGTATTCTTCCTTATACGTATCTGAAACAAGCTAAGTAAGTTTTAAAGGAAAATTAGTCTTCTTTATAAATCACAAATGAGTTGGCTACTGTCTCATGCTTATTTTATAGCAAGTTGTTCAGGGTTTTGTTAATGAATTTCTTTTTAGAGAAGATTAATTCGGTTTCTGATGAAATAAGTTTTATATGCAGTATCATGATACTACATACACGCAACATTATGTAATCTGAAATGATATGCCTACATTATTCAATGCCATGTATCACAGTGACCTTGGAGTCTCAGCATTCTATATGTAATCAACCATTGCTCGTACATTGCCCTCTAAAACATTGAACCCGTTCTGTTAATTAATTTGGTATAGCGCCCTGCCATTTCCATTGGCTATGCTACTAGCTATCTGCTTTTTATGTGTTTTGCGTGCGACATTGTAAAGTTAGAGGTAGGTTGAAGTTTTCTCACCCAGACCATTTGTTATTGTTTATTCTTTAACCTGTTAGGACAAGTATGAGGTTGGTGCACCCTGGAATACAGTTTAAATCCCAAGTAGCATTTTTGCTACTGCCCTTCTGAGGCAGAACCCCTAAAGTTCTTGTAGTTGATATTAGTTTATGGCATCCTTTTTGTCACAAAAATAATCTTAAGAATACCAATTGTTCACAATTACATACACTTGCCAAACTAATGTATTTGCAACGAACATCAATGTGTTCTGTCAGTAAAAAGTTCTGTTCGTTTTCATTGTCTTATTGAGAGAAAGCGATAGAAACAAATCACTGTATTGTTGTTTTTGATGCCAGATTCGCTATTATAATAATATATGAAAAGAGTCTAACATTTTGCTAAAAGAAGCTACTTTTCGTACATTTTAGACCATCATTTAATGATACATTAAAAGACAGTTACATGAGAATATCCTTTGTTCCAAACCCGGTATTATTACATTAATTAACCAATCAAATTAGCCGGAAGGCGTCATGTGTCACAATATAGGGCTGTGTTCGTTTCATTATCTATTAAAATTTTCGTAATCGATTAGATTTTTATCATCAACTCGAAAAATACTCATAAAATGTTGGAGACCTAGCCGTTGTTGATCAATTCAGTATTCAAATTCACATAATGTGAACAAAGCAATTTACACACAATATAAAATGTTGCCAATGGTTTATCCATAGTATAGCCGACCAATGAGATTTAAGCATATTGCTTACGCACAGGCGATGGCAAACCCCATCGGAAATAGGAAACGTTGAGAAAAAATGTAATAAATCAATTAATTCTAAATTAATGAAATTTATTCATAATGATAAGATATTAATATTTCACAATCACCAGACTGTAAAATTCCATAGATGTAATGAAAACGAGGTAACCACACGGACATTTCCCCATACTATGAACAAATCGTCCACACCCATAGTGACTCTGACTCCCATTATTTATAAACTACAGTAAATAAATCTACAGACAATCGGTATTCAATAAACACAGTGGGTGGGTGGAGAAAGTTTGTTATAAAACTTGTTGGGAGAAACACTTTCAGCCATTCCGATACAGACTCAGTGGTGAGAAGTTAGTATTCAGACTTCTTTGAGAAACGTTTACGTTCGTATAGTTAGAACGGGTTTTATTTGGAGAAAATATTATTTGTGAAATAATGCAATTATTTCTAATCGAGTCATTTTTGGTTTCTTTTTCTTTCGTTGTCTGCGTTTAATGTTATATTCATCAAAGATTGAAATATATTTCTTTGGAATTTACTTTGATATCTATAATTTCTGTATTAACTTGATAACTTATTGTTCTTCATATTTCAAAATTTAATACATTTTTCTTTTTTTTCTTCTTTGTAAATATTTTTTATCAAATGTTTTTGGATGAACTTGTATTCTAAGTTTTTATTTGCGCGTATTTTTAGAAAACCTTTGTAAAGAAATTGTTCTATACTTTAAACAAGTATGTTAAAACTGAAAGTAAACTGAACTTTCGCACAAGATAACGGAAATTTGTCGCGTTTTTGAAATTTTCAGGCATAAAAACGGTTGCTCATTAGTAAAACAACCTTCTTAATCAAATTAAGTAGGGAAAAAGAGAGCCTGTTTTTTTGTTAATATTTGTACAACGGATTTAAGGGGTTTAAAGATTAACCATTAATTTGATTATAAACAGCTGGTTTGTAATTGAATTGTTTTTTAACAAGAGATAAAATATTGGAATTAAAGAGCGGAAATAACACAATTTCAGGCAAAGTAACAACAAGAAGCAAAAAGACAGTTTTTAGGCCCAAAGATGTCAAATTTATTCCGTCTACTCTGTGCAACTTTAATCGTTCTGCTTGTAATAAGATGTTCCCAGGTATGTCTTTTTTTCATTTACATTTATTTATTTTTCTGGCTTTTATGGTTTTTTTTTTTCACGTTATGGCAACAATAGCTTTACAATAATTTTGTATAATTTTGTTCATGCATTAATTGACATTGTAAAAGAGCCAATGGTTTTATTTTGGTTTATCTCGATTTCTTAAACTAGTAGACGTTTTCAATATTATTTTTTGTAACTTAACTATAAATTTAAGCTCTAGTATGAATGCATTATTGTTTTATTGGACAAGCTTAAGACTTGATATTTGGAAAAGTTCAATGCAGTGTCCAAGAATTGTTTCATAAAACATATTATTTCTTATTCAATAATCTTACACTACGTATTAAAAAAGTAAAATAATTAGATAGAATTAAATTATTGCTTGTCAATATTACTATCATGTTTCATAATGGCATATTGCTGTAATGAAATTGTCTCAGCACAATCCTAGCGGTATTTCCAGGGATCTTGATCTCTGGATCAGTTCAAGTAATACTTAGTTCAAGATAATAGTGTACAATGTAACTATGGTCATGGCAAAAAGTTTTCATTTTTTGTGTCATAACATTGCAACGCACATTAATGTATTCTAGCATACTTTTATTCTTATGTACAAAATGAAAGTCTGTATTTCAGAGCTTATAAAAAATTGTGCTAAATGCAGGAAATAATAAATCAAATATCGGACATTTTTATAATTGCAAGCATGTTTTATTCTGTATTATTTGTTTATAAAACATTGTATTTTGTTCATTTATACTTACTAATGGTTATGAAAGTTGTAGTTAATCAGTGTTCTTTAATAGAATATGTTTTATGAAAGCTAACCATTGTCTCACTTTTCAGGTGTATGTTTAAACTTTGTAGTAAATAACCCCAAGTACAAGATTTATCATACTAACTACATGTACTTAGAAATCGTTTATTTTTTCAGAACTTGTTATGCTGTGTAGAACAATGCTTATTTCATTTTTATATATTATGGTATTAATTATTCTAGAGGTTTTTTTCCAGATTTATATGTTTTTAATGCAATGCTTCCTTATTATTCATGTAGCATTGCATTTTTATTATGACTGCAGCAGTAATTGACTTGTCACGTTTTTCACTTCATCATAAAGAATTCCTTGGTTATTTTAAATTGTTGAATTATTGAGCCTATTCTTTACAATGCATAAAAGGCATATTTTTTAAAAAGATAAATTATATTAATACAAGAGTTTCAGAACAGCGTTCATTGAGATAGCAAATCATTCGGCTCTTATAACTCTTGTAAAATGCAATATTTGCTTCAAGTGTAATTTAAGAGCACTAGACTCGTTGTCAACAATCGTTGTACGTGCGTTGTTGTAATTTTTCGATGAGGACTGAAGTGTTCCGAGTGTGAAATTATTGTCCATTAATTTGACATCATTTAAATGATCGTTGAACTGATACATGAATGAGCCAATTTATTCTAATTTGAATTTGGCCTTTATAGTGAATACTCGCTTAATATAATTTAGAATTTAACAATTTTACAATGTCAAATGGTATCAATGCATCATCTCGTTATTATCTAACACAATGTGGCATTTGGCACGTGTCACGTTTCAATGCAATATACTAATTGGCCTTCTGTCACATTCAGAGAATCGTGAACGCAAAATTTACTTAAGTTAACTCGCGTTTAATTACATTCCATAGCCTTGTGTCAGATTCCATGGATTTGTCTTGTTTTTCCTTAGGATCAAATCACAAGTGGACAAATATTTTCCATAGTTTAAACAATGTTTTTTTTCCACATAGTTTAAAAACGAGGCATGTTTAAACAATAAAATTGCAGGCTGATTTAGAACTTGCTTTATAAACACTTTTGACATGAACTCATAATGATCATTCGCACTTAATACAAAAAATGTCGGCATGAACTAATAAAACTTATGAATGATCCTTCGCCCTTACTACAAAAAGGTTTCTTCAAAATTCAAAGAATATTAGATGTGTTTGGCCTTCTATCAAAGCCAGAAAACAGACTATACAATGTATAAAGTATATCCATTATATCGTTACTCATAAATAACAATGCTACTTTTGGACAATTTTGTGATCAGTCTGTGCCTCAATTGTATCTCTATTATGAAGGATCAGGGATCAATGTATAATATATTGGAAAGTAGTTGATTCCATTCATTTGTCACAATTTCCAGACTTCTGTTATACAAAATTACCGACAATAACTGCTTGAGATATATTAGTCGCTTTTATATTATGTCAATATTTTATTCATAATCAATATCATTATTGCAAAGTAGATGCTAATAAGCTATTCATCCTCGTGGCTTAATTAGGCCTGAATATTGATAATTAATGAATATTCAAATATATAAAAAAAATCTGAACATAACAACCTGGTAAATTTGCTAGTAATTGATAAATAATCAATTAAAACCTAATTATGGATGCAATAAAATATGACACTCCGTATCGTTGGTTCAGAGCAAAACTAGTCTACATTCTTCTTTATTTATAAAGTAGGAGCAGTGGTCCAGTGGTAGGACGCGCGCTGAGGGATCGAGAGGTCCTTGGTTCGAATCCCACCAGGGGCACTGCTAATTTCCTTGAGCAAGAAATTTACCTGCGATTGCTTCACTTTACCCAGTTGTAAATGGGTACCTGCGAGGGTGGTATAATTCCGCTGCGCCAATTTGTCGGCTGCACTATTAAGCGGAGTAAAAAGACTCCCCAGAGAGATTGATAGATAGATACCAGTAGCCCAGTGATCAGGGGTAATAGCTGTAAAGTCGGTGAACGTGCGTAAGCATGAAACTTAGACTATGAAATGTAATTACATTTTTTTACATTACGTTCATCTGTAGTTGTACTTGTTTCGCACTCACTTATCGATACATGAATTGATATCATATTGTCAAAGAAAGTACCGACTAAATAAACACCGATATCTGATGCCTAATTAAACTTTAATTAATCAGATTGACACAATCATTTATACTTCGAATGAATGAATTATAACCAATTTTGTGAATGTAAAATATCGACTATACGAGGCACCTTGAACATGGCAGATGATATTCAATACCTGTGGCGCTTTTCACAAAAAAATTACGATAAATATCATCGTAAGTTAAAAGCAAGAAACATTAATAAAATGGTCATTTTTGGCCAATCTATCCCAAATATTATTGGATTTCATTTCATAGTTATGTTTATTATCCTTCCTACGTTGTTCTGCACAATTTATGAAATTAACGTATGATAATCGTTTTTCGTAAGAATTTTTGTACAAAGGTGCACTGATAATTGAAACTAACATTTATGGGTCTGAACGAGAACCCCCTAAGAATGTTGAATGGCAAAATACAAGAGCCAGTGTTTATTTTGTAAAACTTTTGCTAGCCGCTTTTATCCAGTACAATTATGTAAAAATCCGTTGGAGTTTGAATATATTCATCACTAGAATTTTTAAAAGATACATTGCACCCCCTCCCCTATCAAATGAATATTTCGAATACAAATGATATGGGTTAATCATTCGAAGAGCGGAGAGACATAGTTATCCCATTAAATAGCAGTACATGTCAGTTCGATATAGAATAATCATATAATATATTTATACAGTGTATCGAACTTATACATGGTATAATAATTAGGTACTGTAGAAAGTACATGTATTACATTATGATATATAGACATAGTACCATTCATACATAAAGAATATGTCATAGTTTAAAAAAAGAAACGAATAAAACTGAAATAAATGAAGGTTTTTAGTTGAGAAAACGCCAAAAACAAGTGAAATTCTAATAAAAGACCATAGTTATGAACAAACACTATCATGCTTAATGACACATTTTTTTCTATCGTAATCTGAGCTTGTCTTTTTATTCTCACATTAATGACAGTTGTTAAATATTTTTTGAGAAAAATCAAAGCCTTTACATTGAAAACGGCTTGCAGATGTCTGTAGAATGATAAATATGATTTTGATTAAAGTTTTCGACAGGACATCAATGTTCTGAATGATGGTTTTTCTTCGGAACTCCTCGGCCATTCATTACGAATAATTCATCCAATGAATGGCCGAGGTGTTCCTAATGCGCCGGTTTTATATTCAATGCATTCTAAAATACTGACCACATCGTTGTCGTCACATGTATAAAACAATGACCGTCGTTGTCGTCATATTACAATACTTTCTCCTATGAAATGATTCATAATCGAATGGTCATTAGAAATTCGTATGACATATTGCACAACCTTTTAAACTGATAAGGTTGAAGCTTGTCACTGTTTTTATTGAGCTATTGGAGTAATAAATATTTAAACAAATAAATTAGATATGGACCGGAGACGGTAACTTAGATACGCAAAATGGATTTATTTATTTTACAAACTGAGATCCAACCACAGAAATGTCATCTCTCAAATGTAACATTTATAGTATTACATTCCATTTTATACGAAATCTAGAAAAGCTGTTATGTCTTATATGATTAAAGGCGATGTTCTATAAATGCCTATATTGAAGTTTACAGTGGTCACGTGTTAGATCTAATTTGAAATATTGCCACAATTATGATGTTGGGGAAAATTTCTGGGAGATTTATCCAGTAGAAACTTTTCTTTCTTTCATGCTTTATGGTGAAATATGGTGCTATTCGATGGAAATTCACGATAAAAATATAAAAAAAGCTGTTTAATACCAAGTTTGTGCGCCTTTTCACAAAAATTCTTACGAAAAAAATTATCGTAAGTCTATTTTATAATTTTGCATTTCTAAGTCAGAAGAATAATCAACATAACCATAATATGATATTCAAAAAGTCTACAATATTCTACATAATTCAATAATATTTGGAATTGTAGGCCAAAGAAATGACCGTATTATGTATGTTTTTGCTTTTGGCATACGATGATTTTTGTCGTAAGGGTTTTTTTGTGAAAAGTTACACTGAACCTTAAATGAAATGTAAATGGAGAACAAAGTTTTGAACTCTTTCCAGTACAAGTTTATGTTATTGAACAGATCAAGCTTGTACTGAGAATGAACGCAATATTTTGACAATTTTTGCTAATTGTGCACAATTTTAAAGTAATAATTTCAAAGGAAGAATCAGAACTTCATCACGCTATTACACAAGACAAAATCGTCAACATTTGTAATGTCATGCTGCAATCACGCTATCAAATAATCAACGGCAATTCTACTAAGTACCAATTGCAGCTAATACGAGTAATTTGACATCGTTTATTTGAATTGTACTGACAACAACAGGTTAAGCTTGCTAACATTTGGTGGTCTGCTGTCAAATGATAGATCTGCATTTGTTTTGTTTTTACCGTGGGTCTGTTTAAATTTAATATAACTTGCATGCATGAAGGTTAGTTAGTGAGCGTACTGTATTCAGGTTATTGAATCATGCAAGCCCTGTGAACTATCACGCTACAAATTGTCTGCAAGAAAAAATTCACGCCAGCTATAACAATTCATTAAAATTCCCCAAAACGTCGTGTCTAGCTGTATTATCAAAAATGTACGTGCGCGTTTTAGTTTAACTGTCAGTGAGGCGGCCCCATGATTATCTGAGAATAGGGTGTATAGCGGTAAAAACCAAAAATGTCCGCATGCAGGGAACAAAACAAAACCGATTACATAAAGAGCGCCCGCTTCGTTGTGCGTTCAATAAAGGTCTAATTGTGATTGTGACGAACCAAACGTGTATTATATGTCTTGCTTTAATATCTCAAATTACTCAAAACTTTGTTTGTTGCATTGGGACAATTACGTTACCTTACGTTAATTCTTCCGTAGTCACGTGAGACCTTTGGGGCGTACAGCAGTGACAACAGTATTTTGTCATCCATCTTTACGTCTTCCTCTCTTTTAAATTCGCTAATGTTTAGACCAGTTGACTTTCTATGTTGTGTTGCCACCGTGCCTCTGTTGGCTCATACGCCGTGTTCATTGCATTGTATCTATATATGGAGGTCTTGGCCAGTCAATTACAATCAAATTTGAATTATAGTATAATTTTTATATGAAAAGAACATCTTCCTTTAAAAATTATCATAGCAACTACAAAAACTGCTGTATATAATCTCTTTGCTCTAAAGTCCGATTATTTAAAAGCAAGTCAATTCACACGCCTTGTGTGAAACTATTGTAGACTCTTTACATTGTTGACAGCAGTTGTAGATAACTGTCATAGAGTGTCTGCATTATTTACTTTTTATAGCATTTCCTACATACTAAAACAAGTGACAGCTCTTACAAATATGGTAACCATAGACGCTAAATTGTCGTTGTCAGCCAACAGTTGTCTGCATACTTAAGAAATATGTTACATTTTTTTTTACATATTATATGGTGATAGGATAAATGTTAAATTGTCTGTACCGGCTTAAATATTTTGGAACGCTTTTAAGTTACTTTTTAAATTCTTTATAATTGTGTGATGGTAAGCAAGGGGTAGTGCCCATTTTCACAATAATAAAATTATACGTTATACACTGTTCGATGTGATTTCACCATGACTTACAAATCTTGTAATTAATATAAATAAAGCGAGCATGTCGATTACATTTCAACTTTTTTGTCTATTTTAACTCTATTTACGCTACAGTTATGCTACAGTCTCATAAACTTAAAAATAGCCGCGAGGGCACCGTACGTGCACCGTGCGATCAAGCTCCGCAAGGACTCGTACGAACTTTTGCGTACCGTGCGGACTGTTACGTTTTTATCAGGGTCCGTGTGATGAGCTATGGATACACGTATCAGTTTCAAAGTCAAATCGTGAACACAATCGTGGCCGAGGATGTATTAAACTTGCATATATTTAAGCTACGGCTCCGTGCGGGTGTGTTGTTTTGTACCATGTGCGTTCCGTCACCTTAATACGCGAGGCTTCCCACGCACGGCCTACGGCTGTCTGCACGTACGGGTCCGCAACAAGCCACGATTTTATGGGACTGAGGCATAACTATACTCGTACTTGTTATAAAAACTATTAAAACAAAGTCCGTTATGATTCGATTTCAGATTGCAACATATTATACTCTTCTATTTAATTTCAATATATATTCAATTTCGGTTTTCCTCCTTAATTTGAGAAGTTGTCGCTTCCTTATGGAAGGGTCAGAGATTAGGCCGACTGGCAGAGAAAGGGGCACAGGAAAGATGATTAAATAAGGCATTCGCTGTTCATTGTATATATTATTTAAAGTGTCGATAAAATGGCATAAAGTTGAAAATAATTTACTAGACTTTTGCTGTGAGGAAGGTCATGGCCGTAGACTATTATAGTAGACACCTATAAACACCTGACACGAATGTGACATTTCCTTAAAGAACACACACATAACGTATTGTCTGATGCGACAAAAAAGCGCTGCTACAAGTGAAAACCATCTACTACAGTTAGTTCATTTAGTTGTTTTGTCATTGTATGTCATTCTTGTTATAAGCCGTAATTGCATGTCAAGCTTTATATAAGCTAGTGACATTTGTTTTGTTGATTTGTTTGAAATTTTCATATTCCTATTGGCAACATTACACCTGATGTTCTCGCTGGAATTTACTTGATTTTTGTTTAATTGTGTAGACTGATATAATACTTGCTTTCGCGAATAAAAATACTCAAATACAACGACACGTCATTACTTTTTTATATGCAATTACTAGAGCAAGGTGTCTTTAGTCTGATGATATATATTCAAAATAGATTTGTATACTTATTGAATGCAGATTGATCAACTTAATGGAGACACAGGTGATTCTTGTTAAAATGAAATACATTGTATTCCGTCTAATATATATATAAATACAGCGGACGCTTTTAATTTTTATAATAGAATTATAAAAATAAATGTCAAAGATTGTGTAACACATTTATTTAATGATTCTGTATTAAAATATGTTATACATTTTTTTAATCTAAATACACAAAAATGAAACCAAACTTCACTAACAAATCGTATGGTTAAAAACCTCTAAAAGTATCTGGTCAAACACCCCTAACAAATCATATGGTCAAACACCACTATCAAATTATCTGGTCAAACACCTCTATCAAATTTTATGGTCAAACACCTCTATCAAATTATCTGGTCAAACACCACTATCAAATTATCTGGTCAAACACCTCTATCAAATTATCTGGTCAAACACCACTATCAAATTATCTGGTCAAACACCTTCAAATTGACAGGTATGAGACCAATAAATTTGACTTAATTCTTACATCTAACTAAGATGGACAACCTCACGAAAGTTCAACACTTGGTTTCATCACAATACTAGAAGATGTGATCAGATGTATAATTAGCAGTTATTAGTCGCCAAGTAATACTCAAGTCTCATAAACCATGAGTAAACCTTTGTACATTCTTTTAGTGACATGGTATACAATTGAAGTCAATGTAACTGGAAAATTAATACAATTTCTGATATAATGACGGCTTTGTGTGAACACTGACGTGTCGTAAAATGTCAGAAGAGACTTTGTTAAGTTCATTTTATCCTCTAGTGACCCTTAGTAACAATAAAACACATACATGTGATTGACCTAGCAACAGAAATATGATTACAGTAATCATCATTGACGTATAAAAAGCTACATGGTGAACACTAATAATTATGAGTTAACTCCAGTGTGAAATAAGACGTATTCACGCTATAAGTTCAGAAACCAAGATTAATCATTGTTCGTGATTTTGTTTTTTTCAAATAAGCTTTGAACAGTTTGATGTAATTTTTGTGAAAGGTTAATTGCATGCACTACCAGACGATATGTATGAATGATTAGAACCATTTTTCGTCTGTTTCTAAAACACATATGTTCATAGCATATTGTGCCTCAAATTTTTTGCATCTCGATTCCTATGGTGGTATTTGTCTCTTAAACGCTTGGTTTTATTCTAACTCGGTTTTAACTTTGAACCTAACTTCAAATGTTTTTAAGTTCATGCTTTAGGTAATATGGCTCATGTTTTTGTGAATTACTGATTGTCCAAATCTTTGGAAAAGCATTGCTTAATTCCGAGTCTCTGATGCTGTATTTAACTTCAAGTCTATATCAAATAAGACATTTATAAATCATAAATAAACAGCAAGCTTATCAAAGACTCAATGATTCATGTATTGTTTAATAGGGTAGCGTACATAGTCCATATTTCTTCATGTTTGGATCTCCCTACTTCTGCATAATTTCGTTCTGGTATTACTCCAATAAAATCTGCATTGTTACAATAATGGAACCTCTCGTTTATTTTATGACTGACATAGGCACCAATAAAAATGTATTGCATAAGAATATAATGAGAAATATTATGACTGTATGCGATATAGTTATATCATTTTTTACGATTTCTTATAGCGCCTTGTCAATAAAGTCTGATTAACTGTACGCATTCTTATGCGCATAACCAATCTGTTTCACAAGACGCTTGCATAGTTACTGTCATAGTCTATGCAAATCGTCCAAATAAATCATTTCAGAAATACTATTGACAATTAAAACGTCCCATGGGTTGCTATGAAAGAAGTCAATATCTGTCTTAATCCAGACTGGTTACATTTTATTGCGTGATAAAATGCATCGTATGTTGTCAGAAGTTAAGATAACTGGACATTAAAGATAAATCACGAATCATTTAACTTCGTTAATTTCCGTGAGATTTCCGAAAATACCCGAAGTTGAGTTTCGGGTGTTTGTGTGTTTTATCGGCATTCATCGCCAAAAAATGAGATTGATAGCTTGATTCCGTTGGCGAAACCAATTATGTTTCTGCTCTGTCATTTGATGAGCAACATTTCGCGGAATCACTAGTGTTAATCAAGAATTCGAGGAAGCCATTCAAAGAATTGACAGATAAGTAGTTTCTAGCGATAATTTCCTATCACTGGCGAGCTTATCTTAAAATTAATCATGTCAAAGCATGATTTAAGGACAAAAACCTTAAAAGAGTTAATGTGCCACTTGTATTTTAATTATCTGTTAACATGCAATGACCTACATAGTGTTTTTGTCATTTGTCAACAAAACATCTTACTGCAACTTACTGTCATTGATGAATAGTACAGAAATGGCACTTGATGAATTCTTGTTTGAAATCATTACATGTTTGATTTTACCAGTCCGGTATGAATGAGTTAGAAAGTATTTTTAGACTTCAACCAATTTTGCAAAGACATTTTTACGTTTTCTTAGTTCTCAATATAGATCTACGTCAACTTTCGAAAATGTATTGGTCGTGGGTTTGATTTCTGGAAGGGACCTCCATACATGTACCTTCGTGGGGAATGGTAAGAAATATTTTCTTGGACGGACATATATACATTCATGGAGTTTGGTCATGAAATAATTTCTATGAACATCCTATTTCTGTATCAAGTAGGCTAGTGGCTGCCACAAGTTGTCACTCATTGACAAGAACATGTAATAAGTACTAGACTTAACTCTTGGTCAACTGACGTAGGCATTAGGCATATCAATGGAGCATGAGAAGGACGAATAACCACTAAAAAATTGTTGAAATTCGGGGTGCAAAGCATCACATGTAAAATTGCACTTTTTATAGTTAAAAAACATTATATTTTATATTAACCTCTTGATTAAAAATGTTTCAGTACAAAGACTACATTAAGCGTAACCAAATCATATTAAATAACACATTAAATTGTTGATAGTTTTTACTTTCTGATTACAAGTAAAACCTCGAGATTTCTCGTGAAATCTCATGTATCAGACGAAGACTTTCGGAATTGTCCTCGAAATGTCTCATCATTTTTATCGAAAAGAATAAAGACATTAAAACACATAATTGTGTTCTATTTTGTTATTGAAACCTATTACATTTTACATAATACAGTCTCAGCTCTTGGCATGTTGAATATGACAAGTACGTGTATGTCAGTGATTCCAGGTTAAATATTGACTTAACAGTAATTTGAGAAAAAAAGACATTAAACTAACGCTATTTTGAAGGAATAGATTGTACCGAAGCGGAATAAACAACGTGTAATATAACAGTTATCTTCTATATATCTTATTTATAGAGCCTATATTTTTAACCATCTCCCTTTAGCATATGTCTTCTTCTTTTCGTCCGCTTCGCCCAAAATTCTACAATGTGTGTTTTAGTCATATCGTCTCACAATGCAACAAGCGAATGGAGAGCATGGGAACCAGAAGCGTTCCGAACATAGAAGGATCATTGGGGAGTGAATAGAAAACTTAAACATCGACACTAAATTCAATTTGGACAGCATACAGGAATTAATCCGCCAAAACTCACGCGATAGAACATTCGTCATTTCCATATTATGTTCAAATAAAGTTCATGACTTACAAGGTACAACCATTTTGAGTTAATGTTGACAAAGTTTTCAATAAAAGTTGGACATAACTTTGGTTTCAAAAATTGAGTCCAATGTCTCTGGCCAGCATGACGTACCAATTCCAACCAGTGCCTAAACATAAACATTGATTACAAAATTCTAAAATAAGAGTGCGGTCGTCATATGCGTAAACAATGAAAATATCAGTAGACTAAGCACATTAGGGCTTGGTTATATTGATGACAATCAGTAATTTATTGATTATTGTGCATGCCACGTGTACAATACTGTATGAATATTGTTAATTAAGGGCCCTTAGGGAACCCTGTAATTATTTATGTTATGACTATAAATATAGATTTAGATGACGTATATAGAAACTGTGTCATGATACAAGGAAATCACTGGCTATTTTGGAACTCATAAACAAACTAAGGCCATACCATATTAATTTGATTTTTAATCTCCGGACAACATTTTCAAAAAGCTATTTACAGTTCGTTTACGAAAACACAATCCCTATTTGCTCCACCACACAGGTACCGCAACATCCTATACAATGCTTTCAGATTGGCAGACTGGTTACATTTGCATGAATTTAAACCACAAACAACAAAACACTAGATATATGTATGAAATGTCATTTTACAATATGTATAGTGACGAAAAAACCCTATTTATGTAAACATTATAATGAACTAATCCTCGACAGGGGATGCTCATGATGACAATAAAATGTTATATAGTATTAATTTCCATATGTTATTGTGTCTCTTAAGTGTGATGGTAAAGAGTTCAACCATTACAATCATTGTCTTAGGGGGTGGTTTATCCGCCCCACTAATTTTGTTGAAATAACTATTCAATCCTTTTTTAAATACTGCCTTACCTTTGGAATAGATTGATTTATTTTAATATCTACCAAAACACGTTATAATTATTTGTACCGGTGGTGCTACTTCCGGTCCAAGAATAGGCCTAGAACTCTGTACTTATGCTTTTAACTAAGTGCAAAGCACTTTAAAGCAGCACACGATAAGTGCATAGACATAGTCTAAAGATTTAATGTTGAAACAATGATCATATCTGAGTACATAGCAGTTATTGTTCACGTATTTGAATGCGCTCTATACAACCATTGCGAGTACATGATCCTTTGATAGGAAGTTCCTCGCACATGTTTTACTTGTCACTAATATATTACTTCGATAAGGAAGCAATAAAGTTTTATACTTTCCTGTTTACAGACGGTTGTCACTAAACAAATAATTAAGTTTTGAATACAACAATTCAATATTAAACAAAATACGCGACATTAAGACTGCAATCCATATTTTGGATGATAGGAAACGAACTTTTTCACTCAAAATAATCAAATTTATGCGACGAATAACTACAATTATTAATTTATATTTCAATTTAATTATTTAATCACAAAAATTATTTTTTCCAGAAGTATCTAATAAAAATTAACGAAAAACGAATATGGGTAGCGCAAGAGACGAACAGGCGTCCGCTTTTTTACAAGATTTATCATTTTGAAACATTGCTCATTTATATTAACAAAATTAATAATACAACAGACATGCATGTTAACTACATAAATACCAAAATACCAATATGTAGCATTAATTGTCTTATAATTGCGAGATTATTCAATTCGCGGGCGTTGGTACGCCATTTTGATTACATTTTGCAAAAAATCGAAAGGATTACAGATTGCTATTTCCGTACAAAATATTTCAAATGGCGTGGGATTCATGTCGCCTTTGGCTGTTATCTATTACCAATAAAACGTAATTAGTGTACTATGCCCCCAGCCTTTATTTACTTTTTTTAAATCTCCACAAATTGATTATCAATGAAAATTTCATCGTCGTTCGCCATTTACTGCTTTATATTGTTTACCTGTTATGTTTCTAAGTATACTTTCGGATAAATCAAATTCCGGATATTACTGCTTCTACAAAAGGTCGACAAGTGCTCACTTTTAATCATATTAAATCATGTGTAAATAAGTCCCCCGATTGTTTATTTTTACTTTATGGGAACGTTTGTTCTGAAACTGGATTGAAAGAAATGAAAGTGTATAGAAAATTGCTTTTGTTGAGTTTCAGTAGACAATACGTTTTGAATTTAAATCTGTTTAAGTGCCCGTGGCATTTAATCTTGTATTGGTAAAATGTCTTCGTGTCTGTTTTTCATACACTTTATAACTATCTAGAAGGCAAAACAATATCATTAACTCTCGGCCTTGTCCGTAAGTTATTATTTGTAATATCTATAACATCTTACTTCACATCTGTGTACAGCTTGTCTTCAACCACGCTATTCACACTCACGCCCATAATGTTTTTTCGTATGAAATCCACTTGCAATACAATACGTTCGTGAAATTAGATCAAGAAATTTGTTCTATGGTCAAGAAATGTTTTCTATGGTCAAGAAATTGGTTCTATGGTCAAAACATTTCAAGAAATTTATTTTACGACAAAGAAATTTGTTCTTTGGTCATACATTGTTCCACCTACCTCTGTATCAAGTAAAGTGTTTTTAAGCCATTGACGAGGGTGTGTGCTAAGATACCCGTATTTGTTTAAACCTTCACTGTAAAAACAGGTGTTTTGCTTTTAAACACTTTTTAAAACACTTTTCTGTTACACTTTTAAAACATGTTACCACTTTAAACATGTAACATGTTTTGCTTTAAAACATGCTCGTGTTTTGTTATAAAACATTACACATATCAAAATAACACACCAGAACGCATTGAAAACATGTAAAAGTGTTTTAAATTAAAACACTTGACGCGTTTAAAATCAAAACACTTTCTTGTTACACTTTTTGCACACGTAACGCCATATTAAAACACTTCATGTGTTTTCTTGATAAACACTGAACATGTTTGTATTTTTCACATGTTTTGTTGCAAAGCTGAAGCTTATTGATTTAAGAGCACTGTTCGCCGAGTCTTCTAAAATGAAACCTTGAATAACTAACAATGTTATTTAATCAAAGTCACGGCTGAAAATATGCAAATAAATAAAAAACATAATTTGAAAAGATTAAATTATCATTTATTTGTCATATAATTGCAAACATAATTTACTATGAGTGATTAAAATAATAGTAAGTTAAAATATTTTACTTGTGATTATTTCCTTCATAACATACACACATAAAGCTATTAAATAGTAATAATGTGTCACTTGTACATATAGTCTCTTTTCCAATGGGGTTTGACTCCCCTACACAAAATTTTGCAAAAACATAAGTGTACTTGAAACATTATTAAGATGGATTTTAAGTCATTTTTAAGTTTATGTATTAACTTTACTCTCCTCTTCTTCAGAACATGCACTTAACTAAAGTGTAACAAAAGATCTCTGCATTAAACACTATCTTATTGAAACTAAACATTTTATAACACCAACTTAATTATATTCATTTCATAAGTATATTGTTCACTTATTATGTCATTGACTTTTGTTCAATCTAAAAACATCAAGAATCTTAAGCCCAGTCACACCTACATGACTATGACTATTGACCAAGATGTAAACTAGTAGAAATTTAAAGAAGAGGTCATTTTCACAAAATAATTTACATAAAAATCATTGTTAGTAAAAATCAGGAAAACATTTATAATACCTTTCTTCTTTGTCCAATAAACTTTAACTAACATATTCTCTAATATGGTAGAATAATGAATTCTTTCTTAAATTCATATCATGATAATTATTATATTATATCTTTTAGGCTTTGAACTTTAATTTTTTTAAATTGGCTCACAATACTTATTTCTTTGAGATTTTTTTGTGAAAATGCCCACAGAATCTTAGACAGTGTGATGAATTAGTATTGAAAAAATACAAGCATTTTATATCATTATTGATCTTAATATCAAATATATAATCCAAGGCTCCTTATATTATCATTTATCTGGTTATAAATTAATTGTTCAATTGTATTTGGATTAACTTTTGTATTCTACATCCTCTTTCTTCTTTCCCTCTATCTTATATCATCATGTACCATCTCTAACATATATTTCAACTTCTATCGAACTTTAATGATGGGTGTTTGATTGTTTCTGAAATATATTCATTACAATTAACAATTGTAAAAATACTTTAAGGGCAACTTTGTTGATAATTCTATATTATAGATAGACTTGACATGTGCTGTATTATTGTAAAGCAATTTCTATACAGTTTAAAAGATATATACCAGTATGAGTTACTCTCACTTATAGTAATATATTTAAAAATTTGCTGTTATCAAATTTTTAAAAGGCTAAATAAGCTGTAACATTCCAAAGTAGTAGTTTAAACTCTAGTACCAGGTTATAAATAGGACTTCTGCACTATACTAGGTTGAACAAACCAAAAATTATGTTACTAACTTTCAGTGAATTAACTTACTTTATAAGACGGGTACATTTCAGTTTGCCAAAAGCTCCATTACTCTCCCCAAACACTATATATATACAAAACTCATATATACACAACTCATTCAACAATATGGTTCCATTTCTCAGTTATTAGCATTGTCTCTGCCTTTCCTTCCAAAAGGTGTAAGTACAGTAAATAACCAACCTGAATAAAAATGAAAATAACAATATTAAATTCAAGGATTCATGATAATATGATGACACACTCAAACTCAATCACATTCTTGTCTTAAATTAATAAAAATATAACAGGATAGAACATGCATGCTTAACCAGGGCCTAAAATGAGAATAGCTGTGCTTAGGGCACCCGACTACCTAAATAAGTTGCCAACCTTAGAGTTTTTATTTCAAAGTCAGCAAACTTTGGTGTTTTTTGTGTTCTTAACTGCAAAAAATAGTGATTTCATGAGTAAAAAGCAACAACAAAAAACCTATCCTACCTCTCATTTCTCAGGCTGTTCCCATAAACACAGAATTTCATCTTGGCCTAACCACTATGGAAAAAAAGCCTGTCATGTATGTATAGTGTATCATTAAATAACTTGTCTCACAGTCTGAGTATTATTTTCATATCATTTCTTCAAGCATCTGCTCTTTTTCCCTAAAATACATTGTATAAAGTAACAACATTGAAAATTTAAAACAATTCGTCATCTGCAGTGTGTAATTACATCCCTTCCATATAAAAATAGAGCTATTTTAAGTGTATATTTTATAATTGCTATATGCTTTTTGTAATAAAGATGGGGGGACGAAATAAGGACAGGAACGGAATTAGGACCCCGAAAAATGCTTTAAGTGTATGAAGTGGGGTGACGAAATTAGGACAGGAACGAAATTAGGACCCCGAAAAATGCTTTCAGTGAATGAGGTGGGGTGACGAAATTAGGACAGGGGTGAAATTAGGTACTAGCTATTGTATTAGACCAACAACAAACGCACAAACTAACTGAGTAAATATTAACGACAAAAATGCAGAAGGGAATGCAAAAATTGATACAAAAAGTTAACATTTTCTTTTTAAACAAATAGCTGTGTAGGCGCCACTGATCCTAAATGACCACAGATAATACCAACGAAATTCAAAGAATGTCGCGAAAACTGATGACAAAATGTATCCCACGTCAAAAAGCTCTTCCCTTTGCATAAATTTTATTACTAAATTTCAAAACTTGAGACTGAAAACACGACAGGTGATAAAGCGACCCAAGAAATATTAAAGTAATACATTACTTACATTAATGTTCCGACGATTTTCTGGGCGCGAGCAGACAGCGCTTCAACCTTGAATTCGAACATTCCATAATCTCCAAACAAAACTTCTTGGTGATTGGGACAATATAGTTTCCACGTTAACAATGTTAATTCACTATTAAAGAATACTTACGCATTCCATTCTTAATATATTTACATATCTGTGTGTTTATAAAAAAAGGCAAAGCTTCGCTTAGAGACTATAAAGTGCGTTCGTTTTGCACACTAGTGAAAACGCACGTGTTTTACATTTCCGTTTGTGGTAAAAAAAATACGCAAAAATCCGTATTTTAATGAAGATGTTGGGTCTAATATATCGTTTTGTAGTTACATTTGTTTCTCCATTGCGATTATTAATTTTTCAGACGAACAAATTTTAACGATTGAAAATGGTACCGTTTTAAAGTAAAACACTGCCGATTTTTTTAAATCACTAAAACGCTAAGTGTTACTATATTAAACGGATGTGTTACGAAAGTAAATTGCAGTGTTTTCGTTTTAAACACTTATAAAACATGTTACGTGTTCCCATTTTTTACAGTGTTGGGTTCAACGGCCTATCCATGGATCGTTCTTAGAACAACAAACCGCTATTAAATGATTATGGATATCTTTAAAGGCGAAGTAAATTTTTTATAACATTGCATTACTCCTGTTATTAAGAATAACTGAGGAATGATTTAATTATTCAATCGAAGGCAATATGAAATATCTTATACTTCAATTTTAGTTTTTTACACCTCATTACGTTCAAATTATACAAAAATGCTCGTGTAAAAAGAGATAGTAAATTATTCTATATTCACATAACACGTACAGGTATATCACGTCGTGCGTAAATTTATGCCAAGTCCAAATGAAATACGATATCATTTTAAAGAACCTCAGGTGGCTGATTGTTCCGCCGTTTTTTGGTTTTAATCATGCTTCTCACGAAAATGTACTCACCGACGAGAATTTCCTTAAAGTTCTGTATTGTAGAAGTTATAAATAGGATGTAATCATGCCAAATGAAGTGACATTTATAGTGATTTACTTTTTTCAGCCACATTCCGCAGGTTAGGTGTCCCACTCACGTTCTTTGCGTATGCCTAGATAACTGTACCGAATCTTTCAATACAAAACACACATCCTATTTAGCATTATGCTTTAATCCTGTATAATAAAACTATCGAACTAGTCAATAGCGTTTGTTTGTGGTATTGCTTATTTCTAATTAGTTATTCGTTCATTTGACAAAATTTTTGTTCTAAAGCTACAGTCCCATAAACATAAGAATAGCCGTGAGAGCACCAAACGGGCGCCGTGCGATCAAGCTCCGCACGGACTCGTACGAACTCTTGCGTACCTGTGCGGACTGTTACCTTTTTACCAGAGTCCTTTAGATGAGCCGTGGATACACGTATCAGTTTCAAAGTCAAATCGTGAACAAAATGGTGGCCGAGTATGGGTTAAACTTCCATATCTTCCAGCCGCGGCTCCGTACGGGTGTGTTGTTTTGTGTCATGTGCGTACCGTCGCATTAATACGCAAGGCTTCCCACGGCCTACGACTGTCTGCATGTACGGGTTCACAACAAGCCACGATTTTATGGGACTGAGGCATAAGTAATTTAGCATCGAGTTACTATGAAAAGAACAAGTTGTCCTTTATTGACATATTGTGGAAATTCACTGTCTTCTAATATGCAAATTATTTGACAAGTTTAATAGCATACCATGGTTAAATACGTGATGAGTAGCCCCACTTAAAAGCAAGAAAAAACAGACAAAGTTATCGTTTAAAGAATTCTTTGCAATGACGGAGTGGTGTAACACATGACCAAAATGATTAAAAATTGCGGATTTTTTTCTTAAAAAAGCATAATTGACCAAGGAGTGGTGGTTTATCTGTCACTAGTTTTGTTAAAACAAACTATACAACCTTTATTTTCAACGCATGAACTGTCTTACTTTTTTAATGGAATGGTTTATTTTAATGTTTACTCAAACACGTGATGTTATTTTGTACGAACTAAGAAATGAATATTTACTTGTGACCTACAAAACTGAGATATTACAAATGTTCTATAAAAAAGAGTGGTACATACTTTACAAAATGACAAAATTTTATTTTCATTCTACGAACCAAAAAATGAATATTTAGATACAATCTACGAAATTGAGATATTACAAATGTGCCATATATAAGAGTGGTACAACCTTGACTAAATGACAAAATTTTATTTTCATTCTTCTCCTACATTTTATCACACATATGACATATTTTCTTTCTCTCTCTAATACATTTTACAACATCATTGCTATGTAATAGCATCGTATTTGTCATGTGAAACAATCGTACAAAGTCTATTCTCGTACATAAAAGCTGTAATGTAATTTACGTAACTTAATTTTGATGTTCTCCCGTTTGAATTTACTATTTTCCATTTTGTTTCATTCAAAAACTGTTGATTGCAAACGAAGTCAATTATGTTCTCAATGAACTTCATGAACATTAGGTTTGAAATTGTCACAATGCTCTGGTTGTTTTTCGAGGAGTATAAATCACATTGGGTTTACAATTGTCTCTTTTTATGTCATGATCACAATGCATTTCTATATGAAAACATATGATAAAGTCGCTTTTTTAACTCAATACTTTATAAAGTAGCAAAACCATTAATATATGAATAAATCACAATAAATTTGTTTTTGGACATTAACTCGAAAGTGAATGTATTTGTTTCAGAACGTTTACAAATATACATCAATCTTATATTTTAACGCGTGAAACAATTCCTAATGGTTTTGTATGAATATGTATACATGTACATTGTGAAATGTAAATGTCTGTCCGTCTAGAATAATCTTTTATTTAGAAAACCCATTCGTGTATCTACTCAGTTTAAATGCGTAAATATATAATGTTGTATCCCTCTAATATCAGTGTTATGGGACAGGCTTTCATGATGTAAACATACCATTTGAAATACTGACTTTAAATTTAAGGCCAATGTTTTTATTATATTTTTTTATTACAGTTTTGACATATAATGTTATCCTGTATAGTTCACTCATAAAAACAAAACCCTGATAATGTAAACAAAACCATAATTTAATCCAGGACAGGAAATGCTACGGATGAAAAAAAAATAGCGTTAATTTTAATAGAGTGTCTTGCCGGTGTTGTGGAAAAGCGTTCTACCATTACATGCATGATTGACTAAAGGAGATTGTGGTTTAGACGTCACACTTATTTCATTGAAATAAACTGTACAACATATATTTTCAAACCTGCCCTACCTTTTGAATGGATTTGTTTATTTTATTGTTTACACAAACACGTAATGTTAAAATGAACGAATTATAGTAAAGCTCTGTTAAAATGAAACTTTATATATACCTAAAACTTAAAACATAAACTGCAATGCTCATTCAAAAATTCACAATATCTATGTAGTAGCAAAAGGTATTCGCTAAGTATTAGGACTAGGTTAAAAACTAAGGTAATAAAATCTCGGCTTTTTCGGGGACATTTTTTTACTAGATTTAACGCCGTGTCAACACAATTTAGGTCATTTTACGGCGTCCAGCGCACCTAACCTAGCTTTTCAGGGCCCGTGATTGGGTGACTGAAAGTCGCTATATGACTGAAAAAAATGATTAAATTTGGTGTGAAAAGCCATAAATTTCATGACTTTAAAGATGAATTCAACTCAAATCCTGAATGAGCGGATGAAAAATTCTTTATTCTTTACTGTTCTGATATGTCTATCTATGTACTGAATATATATAACAATCAATTCTTCACTTGATCAATTCAGTAGTGAATTAATTCTAAAACACTAATTGGGATCACGTTCTTTAGAAATCAGCTCTCAGATAAAAACAGTAATTGTGAAGTCCATGACTTAGCTATATACTACTGATTGTAAAGTCTGATTAATTCATTACATTTATAGAGACTGACGATATTATTGTGGTATTTTAATTTTGCGGTAAATATGTTTTCGTGACAATGTATTTTCTTGGTAATGTGTAATATTGGAGCAAATGTGTTTGTTTGTTGGGTTTAACGCCGTAGCAACACATTGTATAGGTCATAAAACGGCGGTCAGTCAACCCACTAACTCCTCATGAAAAGGCTAAATCTCTGGATTTAGCTGTTAACCAACTACTAAGCGCATATTTTCGTCAGTGTCTAACAACTGCCCTACATAGTTAAAAATCATTGGTAGGAGGGAGAATGGCTGTAGAAATAATTTCATGACCAAGCTCCACGAAAGTATGCCCCGCCCGGGATTCGAACCCACAACCCTTCGATCAGTAGACTTGCGGGATATCAACTGAGCTAGCCGGGCGGCTTTGCAGCAAATAGTATAGTAAAAGAAAGCTTGTGAAAGAACGTAAAACCACCCGGCGACTCAGGCTGTCACGCAGGAGTCTACTGATAAAAGTATCATAGGTTCGATTGACAGGCGGTGCATACTTTTGTGGAGCTTGGTCATGGAATATTTTGGTCATGCAATATAATTTTTATGGTCATTCTCCTTCTTATCATTGATTCTAAACCATGTAGGACCTATGTCAGTCACTGACAGATATATGCTCCTAGTAACTGGTTAACAGCTAAATAGATTTGTTTTTTCAGGGACGGTGAGGAGGTTGACTGACCGCGTGATATAACTTATACAATGTGTTGCTACGGCGTTTAACCCAATCAAAAACGAAAGAACTTAAATACGTACATATCAAATTTTGTAGTAAATGATTTATTTACGCTAGAGTAAAAGTACATGAATAAATATAAGTATCTTCTATATTTCTCCAACTTTTCTGTTTTAATACTTGGAAATTATTCAGCTTAGGGAATTAATATTTACATTCCTCATAAGTCTGTAAATATGTTTTAGTTATAACAATTTATGAAAAAACAAACAAATAAATTAGTTAGTAGACTAAGCAAACTTGTCCTATTATGAATCCATCCAAGATAAAAACCCATGGGAGTATATACGGTGACGTTTATATAAATCATTTGTCTTCATAGTGAAATGTTTCATGTTTAGTATATCAAGAATTTTAGGTTGTTTCTTTCAGCTTTTACATACTCATTTGTTCTGGGTTTCACGTCAAGCTATATATACCTTCATCCACCAAAATTGAACTTTATTTTGCAAACAGCAGCTTAAACGTTAATTGATAACATGGATTTTAAAATTGACATGATAACGATTCTAAATGCAAAAAGAAAAAGAAAAAAATGAGTTCCCTGCACTTTAAGCTAAAATTGTCTTGACGCTAGGTAACATTTCATGTATCTGCATAGTTTGAATGTGTAAACTAAATATTATATCCCCATAATATAAGTGTTATGGACCATGCATACATACGAGTAATGTAAACATACTATCTAAATATGCACTCTAAATTTAAGATAAACAAACTATTTTTTCTAGATCAATTGTAGCCAAAATTGGCTACCACTTATGCATTTAATAGACAACATTTTGAAATGAATTTGACAAGCTGAATATCATTAAAGTTCCGTTACGTGTCTCCTATACATTTGGCAATAGTTGTATGTAATTTTCTTTATGGCTTAAATATGGCATATCTTTCATACAACGTGCTCTATTATTTGGCTGCACTTTTGTAAACATGTTTGATACTTCTGTTTTGTCGATTAGAGAACTCTCTTAATTTTCCACAGAAAAGCAGACTTTGTATAGAACTGTTGTTTCCTGCGGTTTAAGTCCTCCATTTACTTAATTTTGTCATTGCAGACGTGACATAAATTCATTTTATTCCAATTTAAATGTTTAAAATAGGTTCGCTTCTAGTAAAATCAAATGGATTCGTCTTGCAAAACCTTCAATTTCCACGATTAATTATACAAGGTAACTGCAAGGCTTAATGGAAACTTGTTTTCATTGTAATTAAGGAAATTGTCGAAGATAATATTTCTATACAACTCGTTCTTGATTAAGATTGATTATCACGCGTCCTTTGGTGGTATTTATTTATAATTATTTTGCTATGACAGGCTACACTACTGCTTAAAGTGTTTGAATCTTGAACTAGGTTATATATGGTGAGCCCCCATGTCATCCTTAGAATTTAACATGATCAATTGATGTCCAATGAACGTAGTAACATACCAGCTATCCGGGTAGAGCACCGTGCTAATCTTCTGAGTTTAGTAGATGCACATTTAGTCCATATAGTTCATATACAATGAGAAGAAATTTTCCTTTGTCTGAAAGTTTTAAGATACTTGAAGAATTGACTCAAGAAGCACAAGGCGATGCAGGCCATTTGATCAAATTAATTTTATAAATGTGTATGCTCGAAGATTGTTGTGACAACAATGAAGTGTCATTTGCGACTGTTAGATTTTTTGTTATGTTATGGCCATAGAAAAAAAACTTAACTGAACTCAAATGTTAAAAAATGTAGTTCATTGTCTCGTGCTGATATATGTTCACAGACTTAAAAGCTACTAACCTTGGTCATTGGATTCTTTAAATCTTCTTTAGGAGTCTATTACTTCATTATCTGCAACTGACAAATCGGCTCCATGGAATTATATCTTTATGGCAAGAACCCATTTGCACCTTTGTTGAGTAAGTCCAGAAGCAGAGACAGTGTTCTATCATTATTTAAGCAAATTTCTCAAGCAATAAATCACTGCATTAATTAAAGCAAAGAAATTATTGATTTTCTTATTGCTCATTTCCAAATTACTTAATTGCATGTCTTCTATGTGTTTTTCTTAAAATTATTACAGAGAATAATTAAAGCAATAATTAGATTCGGCTAAAGACATCATTCTTTAATTTTGATAAGAAACCAGTAACAAGAAATTGTACTAAACAGATTTTTTATTATTCAGAAATTGAATTTGCTTATCAAAACATATCACTCTTAATGAGCGTGTTTTAAATGATGTGGGCAAACGGTAATTACTTCTTAAATGTTTCATTTTGTCCCAAAATGGTTTTAATAATAAGGTCTTACAAATCATTTATCGTTTTCATATCAAAAAGGGGCTTATTATGTGCAGATCATTCATAACATCATTAATCACTATATTAGCATGTCAAACAAGCCTTCTTCGACCTTCTTAACAGTCATTATTGCCAAAAACTCTCGATTTGACATGTCGGTCAATGTTCGAGAGATTCGAAAGAGGTGACCTCAAAAATGAAGGCATTGTAGACAAATAACGCAGTATGACATAAATTCTGACAATGACTGCTGCGTAGGAGACGTCATTTCTCGACAAAATGAGATCAACTCATTCTGCAACAGATATAAATGTTATAAGTATCCGCTATTATCTAGTTAATTACATTTCCTCTAACTGTATGACTGGTAATAGCCAGACTATTTTCTACTGGGGATCTTATTACTAAATGTAGTCGTTTAAATCATCAATGTATGTCGGATCTTGGCAAGGTTAACATTCATTCAGTCTACCATTATTATGATAGTGTTATATTGCTATGGGTCGAATCTTTATTTAGAGTACAATTATTTACAATGCCCCCTCCCCTTCAACTATGTGGAAATTGTTTATCTGTTTAACTTTTGAGGCCTCTAACGAGTAACCTTGTCATTTTTGAAAGTTAAGTATATATACGTTTAATAATAATTGATTGAGTTGATTCTTTCAATACATTGAGGAGGGGGTCCTTTCAATACATAATTTGTTCAAAATTGGTATCATGTTATGTGCAGTGGCCTCAATCATTATCAAATAAACTGTATGTATAAAGTTCTTGTATTATTTATTGTAACCACTCGGTTCTTGTTGTTGTCAAAAATTAGGAAATATGAACACAATTTCTTTTCGATCGGCGCGTTTACTTCTTTTGGCTACAGCCTTTTGTTATGTAAATGGTTATTAAGTACATTGTACTTATGCTAGATAATAACACATCCGCAAATAATTCAGATTAATATTGCCTTTAGAATTTTCATGATTAACAAATAGTCATGAATATGAACTAAACTTCTTATTGTTGTGTTTTATGAAGGCAGAAACAATAAAATTAGTTTCCTGGAGCTTTTGACCTAGAGCTATAAATTTTGTAATGTAATATTTAATTGCTACAGCAACATATTATCTTTGGTAAACACAAGATATTAATCTTTGGTCCTAATATAAATGAGCTGTGTCACAAGCACTCATATTTTATGAGATAAAACTTGTGCAATAATAAAATCATAAAATCACCCTCATATATATCTCAATATAAACGTGTTATAGTTTAGTATTGGCTGTTATAATATTGAGGAAATTATTACTTTTATTCTACCGCAATAATTTGAAGAAATAGAACGTATTGACCAAGCTTAATGTTACATTGTTTTTATTTCGCCAAGTGAGCTCAGATAACTCATTTTAAAAAGTGACATAGCCTAGAGCAGAGCTATTTGTTATCATGGACTCATAAGTTGAAATAAAAACGGTCTTATTAATATTTTTGTTATTAATCATATAATACATTCTAACATACTAAACATGAAGAAGAAAATGAAAAAAAAAACATTCATAATTAAATTATCTACTATTACCACTAGCCATTAACCTTATCATGGATCGGCGCGATATGACCTTTTTGTGTTGGTGCCCGTAAAACCCAAACAAACAAACAAATTTATCATGGATCTTATTATTATGTTTATTTCATAGTTTTTTGTTTTGTTACAGATATATTGATTAATAAAATATAAATGTATTTTGACACAATTTCTTCTCTGAAATGATGACTATGGCGATGTGACGATGTGATGATGATGATTATGACGATAGTGATGATGATACGATGATCTCAAAAATACTATTGACATAATCAAATGTAATTGAAATGACAATGAATGTTGTAGTAGCCGCCCGGCTAGCTCAGTTGGTAGTTCGCAAGTCTACTGATCAAGGGGTCGTCGGTTCGATTTCCGGGCGGGGCATACTTTCGTGGAGCTTGGTCATGAAATTATTTCTAGGGCTATTTATCCTCCTACCAATGATCTTTAATTATGTAGTGCAGTTGTCAGTCACTGACAAAAGTATGCGCCTAGTAGTTGGTTAACAGCTAATCCAGAGATTTAGACTTTCCAGGAGGAGTGAGTAGGTTGACTGTCCGCCGTTATATGACCTATAACATGTGTTGCTACGGCGTTAAACCCAACAAAAACAAACAAATGAATGTTGTAAGACAAGACTAGAATGTTATAATACTAGTACTTGTACCATGTAATATTAACATGGATATTAATTGAATGTAATTCTATTGTGATATTAGCACCAAAATTTCGTAACAACTCTAATTACTTCTATAATATCGTCAATTTCAGTAGACATAACAAAATTAGTACATGCTATTTACTGTAATATTCAAGTATCTATATACTAATTAGACATTTGTAATGGACAGTAAATGGGTGATCGCAATTTCTAGTAATCTAGAAATAATTAAAGCCTAAGAGTTTGTAATGTCACATTAACTTTACCAATTAACATTTCGTCTTATTATACCACGCGAGCATGATATATTTCTGCTGTCTTTCGTACCAAACATAACTTCATCATTTAGTTAGCTGTCTCATCGTTGTGATCAATGTATGTTTTAATAAGTCTCATAATGACATCAGTAAATGTATGAATCTTTTCTAAATGTCAGACTAAATATATAGGTTATATATTAATTATAATTCCAATTAGATCACAGACAATGTCATCAATAAGTAAAGATAAATGTGATTCTGGTGTTTCGTATTTCTACAATCAGTTTTTCCAATAAAGGACTTAGATTTTAGATAGAGTTTGGTGACATATAACATTAATATGACCTTGACCTTGATGTCGTTCTAGTTTTCTACAAATTTTATACTTACCTCTCGAATGATTTTGAGATATGACGATGGTGTCTTTTACCATTACCAACTTAATATGTTCCTGTTTTCCGAAACGGGTTGCTGTAACGTGTAAAAATGTCTACGAAAGCAGGTCAGGGGAGAGAGAATGTTAAACACAATCAATCTTTGTAAAATAAATGATTTAAAAATCAACACAATACATTTTGTATAATTTTGCATATGGATTGAAAGTAATGTCTTCATTTTTGTTAATAAACTTTGAGTGGTACAATTAGACTATTTATTGTTTATTTAACATCAATAAAATACTAACAACAGTCCGTACCTTAAAATAATATGTTTACAGAATGAGAACCTAGTCCATAACACTGATATTAGGGGGACATGATATTTAGTTTACACATTTAAACTGTACAAAAAACATGGATTTGTTATCTAGAATCAAGAGAACTTTATTTTATAAGCACAAACATATACACCTCTTATTTTACGATTATAGTGTCATTACTTTCTCGAAGGAAACTAAAATTTAAATGATATCAAAAACCTTAATATTCTTTGTATTCCTTGATATGTTCACAATCATTACTCTGAAAACATTTGCACAATAAGGAGATAAAATTGCGGCTTAAGGCAACACCTTTGAATATCTTGGCAATCGAATTCCGCTTATATTGTTTTCATCATCAGACAATTCTTCGTCTGAGGAAACATTTATTTCATCACCCAAGTTATGTTTTTCTTCGCACTTTAGTGAATAAAATTGTTTTGAAAATTTGTTGCCAAGGAGACACGAGAATTTGTCAGTGTAATTGTTTTGGCAACTCTTTGCATTTTAAACTGCCTTAAGTAGTAATACATTTATATACCAGGGGCAATTTGATTTACATGTATTTTGTGTTTTCAGACAATATGACAATATGCTTAATCTTAAACTGTCTGCTTGCTCTTGTAAAGTTTTTTCTAGCAGTCTGTTTGTTTACTTTTGTTTATTATAACGCTGTAGCAACACATTGTATAGGTCATATAACGGCGGTCAGTCAACCTACTCACTATTCCTGGAAATGCTAAATCTCTGAATTTAGCTGTTCACCAACTACTAAGCGCAAACTTTCGTAAGTGACCCACAACTGCCCTACATAATTAAGAATTATTAATAGAAAGGAGCATGGTCGTAGAAATAATTTCCTGACCAAGCTCAACGAAAGTATGCCCCGCCCGGGAATTAACCCCACTATCCCTCGATAGTAAGACTTGCGTGCTACCAACTGAAATAGCCGGGCTGCTTTTTAAGTTTGTAGTCTAGTGGGGTTTTTTTGGAAATTTTTGGTTATATGTTTATTATTTATCCCTAAATGTTGACCCAAATACAAGAAAAAAACATTACATCGCCTATTTGTCCTGATAGTATTTAACCTCTTGATAACGATAATCTTTTCCCAACCATCTTCCTTCTTTACATTGCGCCAGAAACTCCAACTGCTTTATATTTTTGAAATAATTATTAAGATTGTTACTATATATTATTGAAGAAATGGTTGTTAATGATTGTAAAAACACAGCTAAAAATAGTAAATGTAACATTGATTATAAAAGAGTCTGGACAATCTCCAGACTTGGAAAGCGTTTATGAAAAACAAATCAAACAATTGTTGAATTACAAACAACATGTCAGATCTCAGACATTGCTGAAGGTCAAAATATTCGTTTCTGCCGAACTGAAGATCATTTATTAAAAGAATATCCAATTATTGTTAAATTACAAACAATAAGTCAGTAGTCAAAGATATTGCCAAAAACTGACGACTCAACATTGTCAATGAGTTATTTTCCACTTTCATAGGAAACATTTTACCCTATAATTCATCAACAATTCCTTTATCTCTGACAAATGTACACAAATATTAAATTTATTGTTACCAGTTATAACATTTCAACATCATCATTTGGGTCTCAATAGTGTTCTCTGGTGAATGGTTGTCTTTGGTTACAGGATAATAGAATGTTATCTGTCTTCATAGCAACAAAACTAATATTGGAACTCTACGATAAATCATGATGTTATCATCCTCTAGTTTTAGTAAGAGTCCTATTTCTAGACAAAAACTAGCATGTTGTTAACTATAAACTTCAATAAAGTTGTTTCAAGGGAAATAAATCAAGACCTCCCTTGGCCCTGTGTTTGATATTATCTATGATGGAAATATTAAGAGGATGTTGTATGTATAGTGTTATGGTGACATGTTTCTGCCACTAGATTACCACATAAACTACTAATAAGTTTAGTGGTTAACTATTTTCGTAAGCACTTAACTACTAAAATATCAGCTGGTAAAATAATACAAGACTTACAGTTGCAGGCATAACATGCCTAAAATACCTTACAGTGATTATTTATTGACAAAAATACCTAATTATTTAACAACATAACTATTTAACTGGTCAATTTAGTTTAACTTTTAGTTAGTTTTTTACATGACAAGTTAACCACTTACTACATGTACATGTTACTACATGCAGTTAGTTATACAGTAATCTAGTGGCAGGAATATACCACCATATGTTGTTGAAATTTAAAATGACGTCAATTCTTAAATAACTTATCAATTATGTATTAATAATTAAAATCGTTTTTAAGAGTCAGCTAACTGAGACTATGGTCCGTGTTTTGTTTGATGCTGGTTTTGCCCAATAATCAAAGTTTCCAAATATACTTTGAGATGATAAGTAGGTTCCATAAATAATGCAAAACTTGAAATAATTTATTTAGTAGGACTGATAAAGTTTACCAAGAACTTTACTTAAATATGAGTATTTCATCCAACTGTATAGATTCTAGACAAAAGTGACATAAATTTAAAAGTTTAGTATTAATTTAAAGTCATTGCGAACGTTCGTATGTCGTCTTTATCAGCTAGTATGAAATAAATAGTATTGGTGATTGCGAAAAAAATGTCATATTTTTCACAAAATCTGATAAACGATATACCACATTCTGAAATAGTTGGCTATAAGGTTGTCAACGAAATATATGATTTATTTTAATAAAGTTATGATAATCTGAAACAATTCTTATTCGGGAAGTGTGTGTTGTAATTAGATTAAATACATAGAAGAAAAAAGAGGGTTTTCAGCTCATTATCTACACTGATGTTAGTATAATTATATATTTGTATTTGTTCAATAAATGATGTAGTTAAATGAATATTAATATTGTTTCAAACAACGTAGGTCTGCACGAACGACCATTATTAGCAGATGCATTAATCGTCTGTATTTAAGCCGAATGTTACTTATCCTCTTATATTCATTGAAGAACATGCATTCAATCGTATCGTCACTCTGAATGTAGTACAGATAAATTCAGCGTGTTGTACCACTACAGATTATTTGTGTAATTCAAATACGCCAAATGTGCTTTGCTAGTTGGGTTTTTTTAATTATCTAGACCATTATTTTTGTTATCTGCACCATTTATAAACATAGTCATTAGACCCTTGACAATTCACAAGGAAATTGACAGATAGAAATTCCAACATATGACATCGAAACAGACAACTGTGATTTGGATGAGCAATACGACATTAGTTTGCCATGATGTCAGTCAATAATGAATCGTTTAAACTGACCTTAGTGTGGAACAATTACTTTACTTGTTTCTGCATAACGTCTATATGAATCCATTTCTGATGCATTAATGTACACTTATAACCTTTAAAAATGTAGATGTCTAAATAGTTTAACTGACCGTTGATAACTTGTAGATTGGTTGTTATTTTAGTTAATCACGGAATAGCGATGCTTTGGCTGTAGGACAATGTACGGACAACGTTATTAACTAAGCATTAAGATGGTTATTTTAGCGATACTGAGATAGTCTAAGAGTATAATTAGAAATTTATAGATGTTCTTTCGTGGTAAAGTGTCCATTATGCAACGGTAGGGAACTTTTTGGTTAGGAATATTTTATAAAGAGACTGTAGCCTGAGAGGGTTGTTACAAAACTATGCGACCCTTCGTTGTATAACTTTAAGTATATTAACAAAGAACATATTTTTCATTCTAACTTATGACCCTAATAAAGCACATTATGTTGTCAATCTGTCGCCGTTTGATTATGTCCTTTATACGAAGGCATAACTTGCTCAATGTTTTATTGAAAAAAAGTAATTATGCATTATGTAGAATAACGTTACATAGATATACTTGTTGACAACATAGTATATAGCTGTTGTAATTGAATGGAATATGTCAAAACGGGGATAAAAATATTTATCCGTCTGCACTTGAAAATCCCGAAAGGCAAAACGTCAGTAAATGAAATTGCCCTTGCTTTCTTAATATTGTATCAAACTATCAAATTAGATGGAAAATTGTCAAATAAAAATCAAGATGTAATCTTTTAAAGTTTCTAGAATTTCAAATTGTAATACAAAAAAGCTATAGAATTATTAACGAATGATGCACTGAAAATGATCTAGTGGGAATAAAGTACACGACATGTGTATGTCTGGTGCACGCACTGTATCAATTTTGTGTCGGTTTTTTATCAGCAAGTGTTATAGTGTGTTCCTGACGTGGTGGTAGTTTTGTTTGACGTTTTGAAACATATTAACACATGGAAGCAAATTATGCACTCGTTGGTGTTACAAAAGACTACAAGATTTGGCAAAGTCCTTAAGCATATCATTCAAAAAGAACTGCGGGCTGAAAAGTGAAAAATACGAAATATGGCATAGAGAACTAGACATTTGTATTTATTTATAGTTTCGACTGCGAATATCTTATTGATTTTAATTTTGCAATTAATCTAGATAGCAACAACTATCAGTGTAACATTAAAAATAAGATTGACCTGGTTCTATTGCCCATGACAATATCAAAGCAAAAAGTACATTGTACAATAAACTGAAAGTAGTCTCGTGATTTGGTAGTAGCACAAACATTGAAGCAAACACCATTGTATATACGTATATGTATGACAATAGTTCAGTTTTTATAAAGTTTTAATAAAGTCATTACTACTACTAAAGTAATGAAGTAACCTCTAGCGTGCTTAAATGCTTTAACAAACACTTTAAGGCTTCAGAAATTTAGAAAACAACTTGGACACGATTCATTTATCACACACAGAGTTACGCAAATTGTGCGGCGGTTTTAGTATCATTGAAGCAGGTACACTAGTGATAGTGAAGAATGTTGGGATTATTGTACTAGGTTTTGATCTCAAATAACCGAAGTAGTATTTAAAATATTGAAGCTTAACCAGTAGTTAAGAACCTTTTGATGGTGATATTTTATAGTTATCCTTGCGAAATTAAAATTATAGTTTGTACTTTCTTTAATAAATATATCGTTCTATTTTGTTCCTTTTATTTATGACTAAAATAAGCAAATGATTGAACCTAAAATGACTTTTATATCTATATATATTTCCATAGCAATATTCTTCTGGCTTTGTCAAAAACTTTCATTCCTCAATGTTGTAAATTGATTAAATTTCCCTGATAATTTATTCAATTAATTATAAAAATGTTCTTAGGTTTTATGTCATTTTAAAAAGTTGAATGAAAAGTAAGGACATCAAAACTAATGTGGTCGATGTATTCATTTTGATAAATGAACTTTGACCGTATGATCAACTTTCTAAAATGAATTAACTCGGAAAAGTTAATATATTTGTACCGTTTGTCACGTTAGGAGAAGTAATATAATTCTTTTATAGGCAATATGTTCTAAATATTCCTTCAGTGATTCATATATCGCATTTATATTCCATAGAATCAAATTAATTTCTATTTCAAAGCCATTGACGTATCTTGGTATACCCTAGGTCTCACGTTTCTTCGATCGAAAAATATAGCGGTTTTTTTTCTTCGAAAAAATAAGATATAAAAAACACCAATGGTGGGAAAAAGATAGGGGCTTTTACTTTTAGTGGTAAAGAATTAAACTTGAGATAAGTAAAATGTTGCTTCTTGTGTTTGATATTGTTGTGGCAAGTAGGTGACAATATACCCAAGAAACACTCAATTAACTTACTCTATGAACATTTTCAGATTCAGGATCTGTGTATGCCCTGCATACTTCTCTGTAAAAGCAAAGCGTTCAAAAAATGCTAAAACTATTCCACGATTGCGATTACTGCCGTCTTATAGTATAGATATTTTATATCTTTTACCACAATATCATGCAACAACTAATAAAATAATGATATATTATACGTATACAATGATTAGATATTAATGATTCAAATTAAAACAAATATAGCAATATAACAAATCATAATAATATAGATATATATCACGTTGTATCAAATGGTATGAAGTTTAAAGGCCCAACAGGGGTATATAAGGGAGGTAATGGCGGATGGGTGGTTCCCCTTTTAATTTTGAAGTTTTTCAGATCAGGGAAGGATTTTTTGAATTAGTAGCTTTATTTCATCTTAGAAAAATATAAGAAAATTTGTGGATGTTTATAAATGTGTTATATATCAGTTTGAGTAGTTTTTTATCTGATCCTCCAGAAAAAAGGGTAATTTTGGACAAAAATTAATGGCTGTCAGTTTGAAATTTGAAAATTATGGGAGGAGTCAGACTGTTTATATGAATATATTAAATCATGTGACTTATGTTAGTAAATAGAAGCACATGGCAGAGAGCAGAATGTAAACTCAAGCACAGATCATGCAAAACTTACTTTTCTGAAGCTATTGTTTTGTAAGTCCAGTTAATTCCATTGAAAACATGTGGCACAGTTAATAACTAGTAATATGGTCATTTGTTCAATGTTTAAATATCTCATTAAGTCACAAAACTCTTTGATAATTGGAAATTGTTAACATATATTGTACATACAAGTTAATCATTATGTCATATTGATTGAAGAAAAAATCTTAATAAAATCTGATAAATCATATAATGAATATGTTTTTAGCAGTATACATTAGAAAATCTTAAGGGAATCTTCGAAACACAACTTGTAGAGTACAATCAGACAAAACTTTCACTATATTCTTACCAAGTGAAAAGCAACAGTATGTTCTTTCAGCAAACTTTTTTTTATCAGATACTTTTGTATTCGCATATTTGTTAATGGTTATCATTAATATTACTTAAATACACAAAGAACCTTATCCTGGAGGTATGACAAACTGATTTTCAATTAGTCACAATTTTGACCTATTTGAGCTGAGTCATTGCTATCCTTTCTTACATCCAGTACTTTCTTAATTTCCTAGTTAATATGAATAAAAAGAGTCTTAATGGTTGTTTTTTGTTTACCAATATTATGTTTATCAACACTATGAATTTATCCTTACTTTCCATTTCTTAATTAAGTCCTATATGATTAACTGGTGCACTTTATAAATCCAAAATTAATATGCCGCCAGAAATGAATGAATGGGTGCATCATTTTCAAAGAAGGGGTGGAAGATTGACGTATCAATTTATATTTTCAAGATAAAAATGTCTACACAATATTATTATTATCAATTAATCATTGAAATTAACTTCTCAGATATTCTTATACTTTTATAGTAACATTGTAAAATAAAAAAACTTAAATACATTTAAGTAGTCTTCACAAGTTTAGTTTTCGTTAATATTATACCCCTGTTTAAAAATAGACTGTGCCAGTTCCCATGGTTTTAGCGGGTCAAGTTTGTGGTCAAATTATAAGATTTTTCAGGGAGCAAAAACAATCATGTGTTTTTCAGTCAAAATCAAATTGAAATTATAATTAACAGGTACTTTATAAAACATTCCAAACTAATATAACAGTTCAATATAAGTGTAGGAGTAAGTGGCATTTTTTACTTATATTTACAAATGGTACATTTCTCTTTGATTACAATTGCTAATTTCATAACCCTGAAACAAACATTAAATAATGCAACCTACTTTTACAATCATTGATCTAGTATATAAATCTAACACCATATGTTTATTTTTGCTTGCTCTTACAGTCTTCAAAACTATTTGTTACTTGTGCAAACCACCAATGTCCAGTATGTGTATATGCTATGATGAATCATGCTTTGTATACATCTAGGATATAAATAGATACTATCACTGACCTAGGTAAATAAGCCCTGCCTACTTATAGCTCATTTACATCCCGATAGGCCGGATCGGATGTTGGGTCTTTAACGGATGCAATGTGGTGTGTCGTCCCTTAGGGAACAATACTCCTCTGCAATTTATGAGTTGCCGGTTTCTTGAGGTAAACGATCAGATTGCAATGTTCTATGTTAACAAGTTGCAAGTCGCTTGTTTTTATATTTCATATAGCCTTTGATAAAAAGTTTTGCCAATTCAATACTCAATGATATTTTTTTGATAAAAATACTTGAGCTATTTAATACATTTGCGATTTTTTCTATTTAAGAACCATATATGGGAGTTATTGTATGCCATAATATCAGGTGTTCGGTTTCCTAGTATTAAAAAGAAGCATTGTTTTGATGAAGAATCCTCAGTGTGGCTCAACATTAGCTTTTTTGTTTTTTGTTGGGTTTAACGCCGTAGCAACACGTTGTATAGGTCATATAATGGCGGTCTGTCAACCTACACACGGTTTCTGGAAAGGCTAAATCTCTGGATTTAGCTTTTAACCAACTACTAAGTGACTGACAACTGTCCTACATAATTAATAATCATTTGTAGGAGGGAGAATGGTCTTAAAAATAATTGCATGACCAAACTCCACAAAAGTATGCTTCGACCGGGAATTGAACCCACGATCTCTCGATCAGTAGACTTGCGTGCTACCAACTGAGCTAGCCGGGCGGCTTTCAACATTAGCACTTTTGAATGGATCAGTACGTTGCCAAAACCTCTTAGTTAAGCTCTACCTACCGCCTATATCAAGTCAACAAGATTTCTTTCCTAATTTATCTGTACAAATAAGGCAGAACCAACCACGTGACTTACTATGTTAGATATCTAAATGTCACTGCGTTAATCATTTTTTTAATACGTGTTTTGTTAATACCATCAAGCATATAGCATTTTCTGACAACTATCCTTAGGATATTTTAATTTACCAGAAATGATTTTCGCGTTGAATACTGCAATTTCAACTGACTTCTTTTCCTTTGCATCACACGACTTGCTATTGAATTTCATCGCTTAATTTCTTTTATGATAACAAAATGACAAAGTGTGATTAGCTTTTATGCGTACCAGACATAGCATTGTCCACGGACGAGAAATGCACTGTATGCAATATCTTTACAGTGCAAAACTGCTGACACACATTTATTATATTTCCAATTCGAATATTAAGTGCCATTCCGTGTATTAAGTATTTTTCTCATAATATCTAAGTGTTTGTCGTCTTTTTGTTTTGTATTAATGATATTTACACAAATGCTATATTCTCGAGGCGGGTGGAGGACGGTAATTATCACCACCTACATAATACGTCACTTATTTCTGATGTATTCATACGCCCGTCATTGAATTCATGTGGAACTATTTTGTATAAGAATGTAATTAGTGTTCTAAGTAAATAATACATACATTTGTATTTCCACGATAATCTGACACTTGAAAATTTACATGTTTTATTAATTTAAACATCGTTTTAATGAATAAAAACGTTTTATATATATGTTTGCTCTAATCTTTATCGAGTGTCACTATTAACTGTGTAGTGTCGTTTTTAATCAAACATCACGGCGCTCTAACTACTACCGAACTCTCTTAGAAATTTTAGTATTTGAAAGTAATACTAGCTCAATAGTCATTAATCTGTAACCTTTATAAAACGAATCAATTTTCTATTATAAGATTTTCATAGTAACTTAGTCTCGATATTAACGATCATTATTAAAATAAATGAAAACAGTGTTCCAATTTAATTACCGTCATTCATTAATCTATTAATATTCAAATTTCATTTACTTATTCTAAGTTAGTGTTTAGACACCATTAATAATGGCTTTTTATATTGACAACGCCTGGATAAGGTTGCATGGTATACTTGATTATTGTTCATCATAGATTTCGATGGTCTCTTTCATAGGCGGTTTTAAAAGAGTTTTGTTACACGGCAAATTATTGTAACCTTATTTCTAATCGATGCTTTGTGAATTTGTAAAATTATACAAGTGGGAGGTATTCTTCCCGGGAGGTGTTTAGAGAATTTCAACTTTATATATTATTGCAAATTATGAATGGTAGTAGGAGTATTTTGAACAGATTGCCTATAAAGAATTATATTACTTCTCATAACGTGACAAAAGTACAATTTTATTAATTTTTCCGAGTAAATTCACTTTAGAAAAGTTAATTATACGGTCAAAGTTCATTTATCAAAATTAGAAATCGAGCACATTAATTGTGACGTTCTTGCTTCACCCCCCATATAAAATGACATTAAAGGACCAGAGAACATTTTCAAGATCAATTGTATTAAATATCTGGGAAATTGAAATTTCTAAAGGAACACACGTACTTAGTATACCTGGTTCGACGATAACATAACCGCCGCACAATTTGCGTGACACTGTGCGTGATAAATGAATAGTTCTTATCTGTCTATATCGTGTCCAAGTTGTTTTCTTTTTTCTGAGAATTTAAAGTGATTGTTTTCATTGTATTAAGGACAGTGGTAGTTAGTAATGATAGATGACACGAAATGACGATATGTTTTTGTAAAGGAAGCGTTTAATAATATACAATTAAGTGTATGGTTTTAATTATTTTAGACGATTCAACGATACCATTTAAACCTTACTAAAATGAATGATTGTTTTATATATCAATTATTTTTGGCTGCAATATTCTTGCTATTAACAAATTACGTGATTAAAAAAAACTAGCCATATCGATTCATATTATCTATTCAATTTAAAACTTATTAATGGATATGATCATGGGTTTTACTTTCAAATGTTCAGATATGTTTTATGTTAAATCCGTTGTGAATATGTATTTATTTGCTTTATTATGTTTATGGCATTATCAATCAATCAAAATATTGTCAGTGTTATAACTTATTCCATACTAGGTCACCCCAGTCTGTGTTTTGTCCAACTTTGGACAATACATAAATATCTTTATAAGTTTCACATTCAAATGACATAAATTCAAACGTTTTGTTGCAATATGTCTTCATGATTAAATATGAATGCTGTTAGAAAAGTATCCGGAAAGGTCATAGACTCAGTTGATAGTGGAAAATGACAATATTAGACCAAAGAGTATATAAAATATGGAATGGGCCTAAGCACTGCTTTTTACAGCTGTTCTAAATGAAAGCAAATATATGATAATGACGAACAGACTTGGCATGGAAATGGTTTTCAGACCTTTCTTTAATAAGTGTGTATATTCTGTGATAAATGTCTTTCGAGATTTTTTTACAGGAAAACATTTCCTTTGTAGCTGTCATGTCTGCACCACTGCCTCTCTCAGATATTTCAACAACAAACATAATTTGGTCCCCGGTATTATTACTGAGTATCAATTAAATTGCCAGGTCGTACAGTAACATTTTTACGTAGTGCTAATTTTCTTTGCTTAAATCCTTTCTCAACTTTAGCATCGAGTATTCACTTAGTACGGACTCTAAACATGTTATTATCTTAGAAGGAAACCGTTAATTCTATTCTGTCTTAGAAGGAATACATCCATTATCAACAGTTATCTTGTTATATCAAAGCTAATGACCAAAACTAGAATGTATTGTGAACAGTTTATTTCTTGTCGTATTACCGCGTAAAACATTTCACTTGTTGCTTTCTATCACGTTCTATTGGTTTTTGTTCATGTAGTATTTTAGACACTACAGTATCAGTTGCAATATTGACAACAGATTGAAATAAAAAAATATATATACCAAGTTAGAGGGAAGAGATTGAATTTAATCTTATTCACCGAAGTTGTAACTTGTTCCTTAATGACATTTCCATTCTAATTAAACTAGCAGTTTGAACCTAAAGACAAAGTAACAATATGTTTAAGAGTATAACAAGTTAAGCTCCTGCCATTTCAAGAAAACCGACTTCATGAACTTGTATTGTTACTTCGTACTTTGTATAGATGATGCGGATAGCTCAATGTCCTGTAAATTGGGTATTTATAAAGAAACTTGAGACGTAAAACAGAAAAATCTCTTTATATAGTTAAAGAAAAATGAATATGTAATATAGAAATAGGCCTTTGATCAAAGTGAAAAGTGTGAAGCTAGATGTTAAATTTTTGAGGATAACATTGAGTGTAGCGAAACCTAGTTAGATGTTAGCTTCGTGCTGAGTTACATAGAACATTTAGTTTTAATAATCATATCAAAACCACTTGGCCAACTTGGTTATTAATACAACAATAGGTTCCACTTACAACGATAACATGACCTAGACCAGTGTCACGTGACCATTTTGTCAATATATTCTGAATGGAATAACCTGATGTAATAAAGTTTCATTATGTAATAATATGACATGATATTGCGTGATACAGTCATTAAATCTGTTATTGCACCGTTATCTTCGTGAGCATCAGGAGTAATATTAAATTAATTCCCTCTAGGAGTTATGTCAATTCACTAATTGATATGTTAATGCACTAATCCCAATAATTGATCATCAATTAAGGGATACATGCAATCAAAATTTTTAAATATTAGTTACGTAATTTTAACTAATTAATTGCAACAATTACATAATGTTCATATATTTATATTACTGCAGGCTTATAGTCGCTATGTATTATGTTCACATTACGTTGAGAATATGACACCAGGAAATATTGGGAAGGTTTAGTGCATTTTGCCTTAATTCTAATCATATGACTTTTAATGGATGAAGGCTCAAGCCTGTAACTGTTGCTTGAATATGATTTAAGCCTAGTACTGACACTTTTTATGAACAATGTTTGGAAGAATTGACGTAAAACAAACCGAACTGTATTAATGTTCTATCCACGGTATACGGTATTTAACGTTAAATACAAGGATTGATTAATATATTCGTAGACAACCACTTTATGTCGTCTCTAGTTAAATATTGGAACATATAGCATGTGTCTACGAATATATTGATCGACCCTTGTAAAAAGACCGCTCATATTGTTATTATCAAACGATTGTTTGTAGATTAGGCGTACTTTAGATTTGCATTGTTTTGCATCATCATACTGCAGCAAGGAGTCTTCCTTGTGAAAAAACCCTGTGGTCCAACTTAACATTATAAGTATGTGGACAAGATGTGGGCTATCAGGAAATCTAATATTTTCTCTTATAAAACAATCATACAATCACGGAACTTTAGAAAAAGGATTTAATGAGATGGCGGTCAGCCCTCAGGTGGCATAACGGAACCTCTAACGAACAAATATTGTTATTTATCATTGTACGCTTGTATGTATATGGTATGTTACAGAAAGTAATTACATTGAAATTGGTTACGGAGGTTTTGGGATATCAGATGCTAAATGTCATAATGTGATGGATTCAAGAAGTTTGTTACAATATATCACCAACCATATTAATAATGTTAAAGATAATGGGTCTACCAAATTCTATCATTGAAATTTAAGAATTTCATCAAATATCCTTTGACTCCAAAACGTTGGTGGAAAATGATGGAAACTGAATAATTAAACATTCGGACTTGTTTTGTACTTGTTTCTATTTAAAGCAGTTGTTCAGTCACCAAGAAAATAAATCTTTCTTGTATCAAACACACACTCGGCAGACACCATCTCAATACTTATTTTAGCTATCTAAATCCGTCAAATCAACACCTAAACATAGTAAAGTTCATTTTGTTCCTCTATTAAGGCTGTATGGGGAATAACGTCCAAGAAGTTTTATAGCACTCTCGTGGTTTTATTGTTTAATTTTAACTTTTATTGGAATCATGAAAATGTCATGACGTCAGGTTACTTGAAGCAACAGTCTTTATCTGTCAAAGCGATAGCAACGTTTATCATGGAAACCAAAAACTCTTATAAATTTAAAACACCTTTGTTTGTGCATATGTTCTTGGCAAGTGTTGTATATCTATATTCCACTGTTTCAAGGTCGTGTTGATTAAGCAGATATTGTTGCGTAAAATTTTTGTCATGTTTTCATGCAATTTCCAATATACGTTGAGCTAAATACATATTCGCTCCTAATTTACATAAACTTAAGTAGAGTCTATTCGGTATTGAGTTTGACTTATCTGCTGTCAATTTTACATGATCTTGGCCTGAAGTTATACATATTTCAAATCTACGTGGTCTTGAGCTCAACCTATTGGCTTCGAATTTACTTGAAGTTGAGCGCTACCTGGTATTCATGTGTGTACCATGTATGAATAATGAGTATTATATTTACATTCGAAAAAACACAATCTTACGAATAAGTTTTCCGACCTCTTTACTGAAATCAAAATGCTATTAACAAGCGAAATAAAAGATTTTTGCCGATTAGGCAAACAAGTCAAGCAATGATGTATAACTTAGAATAAAAACAAAATTGGAAAAAAACAATGCCTTTGTAACAATGAAAAAGGTATGGGCGAAGAACTATATAAGAATTGCTCTTTTGTACCAATCCTATTCAAAGAATGCTTTAACTGTATCAACTATTGTCAATATATTAGTATAAATATGTACATTCAAAGAAATAAATATGTTTAAAATAATAATAAATAATGATCCTAATGAGCTTTTTATAGGGCAAAACATATCCAATATTCATTGTTGATCTCAAACTGACTGTCAATTAATATAAAAGATGCAGATAATTCAGAAGACATATATGTTGTTTTTAACCTATTGAAAGAAAAACCTATAACAAAAAGTTCTATTGTCACAGAAAATGTTAAATATAGACCACACCTGTTCTTTTCTCTGATTGAAAAGATTCATCCTCAAACGTATGCCAATTGGTGTGGCCAATTAATAAAAAGAAAACTAGCCGATCCCTATCACATGAAATGATCTTAATTTATTTGTTTATTTGTTGTTCGTTTATCGAAGAGCTGTAAATGACAATACAATCACATCTTTAGAAGTAAAATACAATTGTTTCCGTCAAACATAGTGGTCTTTTCATTTGTGATTTATTTTACTAATTAGATGAACTTTAATCAAGGTTCAATACAGCCGCGGCACATTTATTTCTTCTCATAAAACTGCGATGTTCCCATTTAGGGGAATAGTTTAGTTTGGCAACTCATTTAGAAAAAAACACGGTAACATAATACACGTATATTTTCAACAATGGAAGATTCATTATAATTGAAAGGTAAAACATCATCGAATAAAAACCGCATTTCATTGTTAAGCATGAAAGAAAAACCGAAAGTAATAAGTTTATATATTTAAACATCAATTTATCTATCCAAATATATATCTATATGTACTTTATGACGTCAGGCTGTTATGAAATTAGTTATTCTTTGACATAGCACAAGAAAAGAATACAAAGAGAAAAAAAATGAAGAAAAGGTTGAAACAAGAACGGTCAAGATAAATAAATTGTACAATGTATACGATATGTAAATAAGATTAGGTGGAATGAAAAGACTTACCAAGTTGTTCTCGCACCATCCAGGTCTGACCAATACAGCTAGATTCCAGGTGCGAAACTTCCCTGACATAGCTAGGGTCTTTCATGTTGTGCTACTTTTTATATTATCATATTGTATATAGCTAAGCGTTTAATACGATTGAAAAAAGTTAGCCATGTTTAATTTTTACATTATTTAGTATTGCTATGTTCAATTTTTTTGCGTAAAACTTGTTTATGGACAAGAAGAGTGAAAAAAATTTGCTTGTTCACGGACATTAAATGATGTGTCGGACAAATAGGCCATCATTTTTCCCAGTTTCTGATAATGTGTATGCTTAAGTCACTTTCTTGATAGTCGCTCCGTTAATTTCACCATTTTCTCTCGTTTTAAAATTAGTTACAAATTGCTCAGAGACACTTTACGTGCACCACATCGACATCGGTCGTAATTTTTCTTACAATAAATTACTGATGACATTCAAATTATCTGTGTCTACATCGCTGAATCTAGACTTTACGTGGGCAGCCTAACTTAAGATGTTTTCAGAAATCTACGATACTAAGTTGCAAAGTCTTTAAACATCAGTTTCAAAAACAAATTGAATTACGTCATGTTATAAATAGTGATTATAAAGTACATGTACTCTTTTGTCAAAATTTGAACCTATATAGATATAATCAAAGGTATCCGGCACACCCTGATTTACCAAAGGCGTCATTAAATGTCGTCCAAAAGATCTTGGTCAAATGAAATTTTGAGAAACAAAATGAGACTAAGAAACAACTGGATGAGACTTAAAACAGTTTTTTATAGATGAAATAATCAAGTTATAATAAATGTGTAGCAATTTGAGAGATAAAGAATTATGCATGCATTTTAATATATTTTTTTAAGTTTATTCATGTTACATGTGTAGTTTGAAGTATATATTGATAAAGTAATAAACGTTGATTATGGAATTTGCTTAGATGACTCTTTGATTCTTTTTCCATTGGTAATCTGTTTATAGTTTTACTAAATTAGTGTCGATGGGTTTGGACCGTCCCGACCGCCTGTGGAAATAAAATGTCACTTATATTTTGATATCCTTTGTGTAGGCGCTTTATCAGAACAGAGGAATTGTACATAGTGCATCATCATTTCATCATTATATACAGTTTCAACAATACAAATACCATTTCTCAAGGTAAATAATTACATTTTAATGCAATTTAGAAAAATACATTTATTTGCCTAAATCGAGGCAAATAATCTAATTATATTCAAAGAGTGTCATGTAATAATTGATTGGCTGATAAATGTGACATTAAAATAACATTTGCTTTAGACTAAATGCATAATAATAAATAAAATATGTGTTTTATTAGTTAACATTGTTATTGGGCTAAATTAATATAAATGTGCCTTTAGTCATAATCAATTCCTGCTAATTTGCATTGTTGCCATGATGTAAAAGCTAGATATTGTTGTTGAAAGTGGTTTTATTTGAATATAAGAGTACAATTTACAGTTCATGTAACATCCAGAGTTCCAACGGTATAATCGTCTTCTATTTTCACTAAATATTAATAAATTTGATTTGTTGATTTTTCCTGTAAATTACAAAAAAAACCCAGACCGTTTCTTCTGTGTACTAATATATCTCAAGCAGTGACTACCTTGCCAATTTAGAGTATGTATATTTTTAACCCAGTAATTTATTCCTGTCCTTCTTGAAGTTGGAGAAGATTTTGAATTCATGTTAATGTTTTATTGTCCGTCAATTTTCCACCCGGCTTCCGGTAGTAGGAACATTACTTAGCTATTTTATTCATAATTGCTGAAAAGCACGAACTACAGAAAAAAAAGATTAATGTACTTCGCAAACATATTTTTACTGTAACATTGAAACAGGTAAAGCCGTTTATACCAGCTGGAAAAGAGCTTTACATCATTAATTTCGTTTGAATTTATAGTATCATTGATTGCTTTCGGCGCGATATGAACTTTTTGTGTTGGTACGCCGTAAAATCCAAACAAACAAACAAACAAACCAGCTGGAAAACATCATATGTTTGAGTTCGAATAAAAACGTTTTGATTAGTTTTAAAACCTGGTAGATCAGATCTTCATGTATGATAAGGTTGCTTTTCAAAGCAATTAATTATCTTTGATCAAGGCTACGTAATCTTCAAAATGATTTATTAAATGGTATGGTTTTAATAAATTATATGGACAATAAATATTATCTCAGATGTTTGGTCATGATTTAATGTTTGACCACATGTGTATGTAATTAAATAAGGATGGACAAAACCTGATTGTTTATTCCGTAAACGGTAAGAGTTTGCTTATTTACGACATTTTTAATTAAAACTTTTCATTAGGAACATTCCGGAAATTTCCGATGCTCATCAATGTGGTCAGAATAAAAATATAAAACTCCACTTCAGTAATTGTTTATGCCTTATGGTTTGTCAGATAATTGAAACAAATGCAATAAAGTCCCCTTGAGCAAAGTCTCTACTTAAAGTGTATAAAACTGCATCTGTATTAATAATGACATGATAAACTGTGTGTATTAAGTCACAGACATACGTGTGTATAGTTTTGTCGTGTTCATTAGGATAAGACCCTAAAAATTGATTTTGATATTTTTTTTAAATCTGCGCATTAAAAATAGCTTTATACATTGTTTAAGGCAATGAACCAAAGGAAATAAAAGCTGTAACCATTCGCAGCATGCATGCGATCAAATTATACAGAATGACAAGATTCAGGAAACAATCATGTGAACCGGTGAACGGTGGCTTCCTTTATAGCATAATGTGGTATTTACATAACATTGAATGGCATTACTCTTATAACTGGTAACTCGGTTACTGGTTCACTTTAAATTACAAGTGAGCAGCAATATTGAACTAGTACCATTCACACGGTGCTCAGTTTCAAATCAATGTCTTTTGTCCAGCAGAAATATAGGGTTTCACTTATAACAATGCTTGGAAAAATTAATTCATCATTTGAAATCATTGACAATTAAGTCTAAAGAAGGACGACAATGGTCATTCTGTAGAATTGCAAAGCGAATAAAAAAACTCGGGAAAATTACTCTTTTTACAGGAAGCTTTTGACGACATGTTGCAATTTGAATCGTCACATCGTATTTAATGTTTTTTTTGTAATTGTTAAAAAAACGATGACAATAGTGGTGTTTTTACGAACTTAGCAAAGAGGTGGAGACAGAACATTGCAATAACTCTTATCATGTTTACACACACTTAGTTGTTAATTAAACTGGTTGACAACTAATTACAGAGAAACAGTCAGAGTATGGCATCGCACTATTATATACATGGTTTTACTTTTTACTCGTGTTTACTCACTTTTATTAGATTTAATGATTGAAATGAACAATCAATCTCTGCAAGGGTCTAATGTATACAATATCACTTTGATGAGCGATTGATAAAATATCGAATTTCTGATTTACATTATTTCTAAGTTCTAGTCACAGCAACCTGACATTATGAAACTTGGCAGCTTAGAACAAACAACAACAGAATTTAAAAGCATTCGTAAGGTTTTGTCTATTAGGACAAATAAAATTATTTACTATAAACGCATTTTGCCACCAGTGTCTGAAATGGCAATTCTGACAACATATTATGGTATTAACGCATTTGAAAGTAGCATAATTTCGCTTCCAAAAAAATTAAATGACCCAATTTTATCATGGAGTAAAGGTTAGATAATTAAGAGATAAGGTCACTTATTGACAGGTTAAGTTAATATCCACATTTTCAGTTTTGTTTATTAATAAAAAATGTACATATTTTACAATATTTTTCTGCTAGAAAATGTTACCATCGTGTTACCATTCAATAAAACGTTACTGATTTTGACAAATAGCCTACGTGAGCCAAACGGCTATTTTGCCCCCCCCCTCGAGTCAAATGATGTAATCATTTGTCGAAATTTCCATGATATAATTCAGAAATGTATTTTCATTATTTTAATATTGTTAAGTAAATTAGTATATAACGAAAACAATACACCTTTACTATATAATTATGTATTCAACATGTTTTAGTGATTTGTTTCAGGATAGTTGGTCTTATAGAAGTTGATTTATTTCATACATTGTATTTTATATATTGTTATATATATATTAATGAATATTTGGCATGATTTCAGGGTTTTTCTTTAGGATATAGTGTACATGAAGAAACATCGGTAAAATAGCATGAGAAAAAAATACCGTAACCGTGTTATTATGTCAATGTATTATTGTCCACATACACACTATCTATGCCTCTAACTCTCTATTTGTCTCTCTAACTTTTGCTATCTCCTATCTCTTTCTTTGTATTTTCTGTGTCTATTCTCTGTGTATCTCATTTTACTCTGAACCTCTTTCCTTTTCTTCTTTCTTTCTCCCCCTCTCTATTCCTCTCAACTCTCCTTTCTCCGTCTCCCTATCTCAACTATCTCTCTCCCAATCTATCCCACCCCCTCTCTCTCTCCCTCCCCTCTCTCTCTCCCTTCCCCCTCTCTCTCGCTCGTTCGCTCGACCTACAATTCTTCCTCTCTTTCTTGCAGTTTTTACTGCTATGCGAATGTTGTTTTTCCATACAATGATTATATCCTGGTGTATATGTATATATGTATTGAAAGGGTGGTGGCGGTGATGACAATGGTGATAGAAGTACAGTTGTTGTCATAATTTTGTGCCTTCTGGTATATAATGTATAACCTCTACAGAATGGTCTTCCAAAGATTAAATCCTCTGCATAATAACATTCGATATTTCCCTTAGACATACTTTTAAATGAATTTGATCTCTACAGAGCAACAACCTCTGAACAGCAATACATTTAAGTCCCTCCCAATGGATGTTGTTCAAAAGAGGTTGTACTGTACCTTCTTTGTGCATCAGATTGGTCTGTCAACAAAGTCTCGTCTTCCAATGTCCAATGGTTTAAATAAAGTAACCATCTATTATGAAGGCCAGCAGTAACTATCGCCCAATTATGACAGATATTTTTAGCAGTTGTGATGTTTCAATAGCTATCAGTACCACGGACCTATAAATGCCAATACTTCATTTCCAGAAGTACAAAAATAATCATAAAATAATAGATTCCTTGGTTCCACATTTTTACTAAACACGGAACAGCGATCGTCCAGCAATTTTATGTCAACAAACTTGCAGGCACTAACTTTATACATAAAATGTTGAATAGTTTATATCATTTAGACTATTTCTGTTATAATGAAAGCATCTGCTAATTTTGCCCGGAAGCCGAAATGTATTTCTCTACGAGAGTTCATGACGTAAGATGTTCGTGACTGGTGAATACGATATCTACTCTATGAAACACCTACTCTGCTCTCGGTCTCTATTACTGGTGGCCATCGTACCAAATACCAATTTATTTATTTGCTATGTTCAAAGTGACCCTTAGGATAAGTTTTATTTTTATTGTTACCTAGTATCCCATTGTTCAACCAGCCAATGTAAAACTTTTGAAAAGATCACGATTTTTTGTGCTAGAATTATCAAATTTCGCAAATCTAACGAAAGCCTTGTTCACAGTCATAGACAAACTTTGATTATGGTAAATCCGACAAAATTTAAAGATTTTGTACGAAATATGTTATCTTTGTCATATTTGTGCTCCAAAATGACCGCTTTCTCATATGTAAACATTTGTATTCCCGCAAAAAAAATTCCCACGAAAACTATTCGCAATAAGCCATACACTTGAATATTTCTTATCAACTAAGACGTTATATTCATTTATAAATATTTCAGTGTCCACCAAAAATTTGGAGATATTTTCACTTTGTTAGTCTAATATATATAGCGTTCATTGACATTTAGATAACTATTTATTGATGAATGCTCTTTAGTTTTGCTCTATTTTTTGTTATGCTTCTATTAATAATTGAGACAATAAAAGTAGCTTAAATACTATATTATGAAATATAAACTTGATTTTGGAGACCTTTGTATGTCAGATGCTGAATATTTTAATAATTATGTATTTTAATAACTCATTTTATCAATAACGATACTGAATATATTGAAAATAAATGTTCTAAAAACGATCATTAAAGCCCCTATATCAAACGTTATTTTTTGACTGCAAGAAAATACATGTAGACATTTATCTATTTCAAACACCTCTAATGAACAAGATTTTTTAAATATATGGTACTATTGCTTAGATATGTTCATGTTATTTATTGTATTTCAAAGTGAAAGTAGGTTGAAACCGAAAGTGGAATTCGGTGGTCAATACTTTAAATAATAGTGTTGATCAGAGTATGTTAAAGATGAAGCCTTATTAGAGAAAACAACTTACTCCGAATTACAAAATTCAGCTTTTAAACTATTTTGGATAAGTTATATTAAATATCAGCATATAGATGAATATAGTGTGCTCTTACAAAAGTATCCCACTTTTTGAGAATTGGACACTTAGTCAAACTCAAATTAAGAAATCAGAATTGTTTGTACTGTTAATTGTGTCTCTAATGCATGTTTTATTTTGTTAACTTCATGGTTATAAAACAGTTTTCAAGTCTACTGTTTATGAATATATCTTCATATACAGGTCGTCCACGTGGGCATTGCGTATATAAACACAGCCAGTTTAATAACACATCAATATTTAGGGGTGATTTATTTATACAATTTTATAATTTAGTTAGTTTACACTTACTTTATGAACATATTATCATATGAAATTTACAATGTGCGTATGCATTGTCTGAAATAAATGTTCAATATCAAAGTGGTATGTTTGAATCAGTAAAATGTTGTTCATGCATTAGCTTATTCACCTATTTAGTGGGCAAGTCCATTGTTTAACGTACAAAAACACGCATGACCTAGAATACGACCTGTAGTGGCTTTGTCTCTAAACTTTTGGTGGCCGCTGTATATTTTTATATTATTTTCAATACGGGAAAGATTATCGGCAATACAATTAAGTTCCTCTTTTAGGACCATCAAAATCGATGGTCTTAATAGCAGCATTATTATTAATATTGTATTATAACCAATGTTGTGTATATGTATTTTACCCGTATTGTCAAACTGATGTTTAATGATTTTATATTTTATACATGTAATCTTTGTATATTATGAAATAAAATACAGTTTTAGAAAAACGTCACTTTTTGTTATGTAAATAATAATTATTTGTCGATCATACATGTTTTCCATACATACTTTCAGTGCGTGTTCCTTTTTCTATATTTCTTTTTATCTAAACTTTTTAATTTTAAATTTTGTTTACTTAGTTATACATAATTATTTAGTCAATTTCACTTAATTATCGTACTTCTAATTTTATTTTTATTATCATTTTGTTTTCTTTATTATATAATCTTTTTATTTATTCTTAGTTTGTCTTTAGTTGATTTTGTTTATTATATTTTATGCAGTCCAATACAAGTCCATGGCAAGGAAGGATCATTTCCAACAAAGGTCAATCCGCGGTAGGTGATCAACGTCATAAATGTTACCATGAAAATCAATCTGTTTAATTAAAAACACCCAACTAATGCAAGCCATCTATGTTCTAAATATGTCTAACCTCTCTCGTAGACAATTTTCATCTAATTAATTCATAATTTATCATTTTTATCAATTTTGATTTCAAAACTCATGTTGAAACTTCTCTTTATTATTCGCAGATGACATATTTGAAGTTAATTGAATATTAATAATTTAATATAAACACTATTTATGTTCTTTCGAACCTGAATCGGGTTAATATATAGGGGCAATTTCTTTTCATTAAAGGAATTCATTTATATACAATTTCCACGAAAGAGAGGCAATATACAAGTACAACAGGTTGGTTAAAACCCCCTTACAACCCTATTTATAATGTCTATTCTTTAATAATTTCTAATAAAAAGGCAAAAGTAAAAACTATACTGTAACAAGTAACAAAAGTTAACACTATAACCGAAATATCCAAAACTAATATCGTTTGCTTGCCCAGAAATTAAACATTTGAAGACAATCGATATATAAAAATATTTGTACATAAATATTAAAATCATCTGAATATTACATTTCTCAGCAAAATTTTCAACATATCCATGTAAGAACCATATTGATAAACCCATCTATTCAACAAAGCTTACATACATTTTAACATTGCTACAGCCATATTGGCACTGATCTGTGATATAGAGGCGCATTATGTAATCTTGAAGCTGTTTGCTGATTTATATAGATTATGACATAACGATGACATTAAAGTGCAGTAGAATTTCAAGTAAAATAAGATACATTGTACATATATTTTATATAACAGATGATTTATCTCATTTCAAACCACCTTAGACAGTATATATACTTGTATATCAAGTTTCTTATGCATGCCATTGTTGCTTTAGAATAATCAGACACATTAAAGTCATATCTGAACAGATGTCTGTCTACCATTTGATTGACGTATTTTAGAATAATGACAGTTCTTTAGAAAATATTCTTTAATTTATTTTATCTGTAGAGAAACTTCGGTGCACCTCGAGGGAAGAGACAAGATATTTTGGTATTTAACTTGTTATATTTTAAATTTTAATTCAAGTTTTGCTTTAAACTCGTACTACGCATATTCCAAAATCTGCTAAGAAGATTTACTCAATGTGTTGATAAAAAAATAACACGCCTATCTATTTTACTCAATTTGATTATCATCATTTCTTGGTAACGAATATACAGGAGAAAGTTTAAAATATCAATAACCAGAAATAGTATTCGAAATGAAGACTTATCGTAGAATGCTAAACATTAAGATACCATACTGTACCATGAAGAACTAACTTGGATAAGTAATAGTTTGATATTAAATGCACTGATTCGACGACAAAATAACTTCCTGTACTATCTTACTGGAAAAAATGAATCTTTTAGATAGGACGAGAGTTTAAAGTGATGAGAAGTGGTAGGCACGCTCCACTCCAAATATTACACTCCGGGTTTGATTCCCGATCACAGTTCATAGTCTCATGAAAATTTGGCAAAAATGTCCATTTCGTCCACAAATAAATATGTTGTAGGCCTCTTGTTGAAGGATAAGCGGATACTTGTAAAGGATTGAACATTTTGGTGGAATAAGCCATTCGTCGTAAATAACCTAAGTAAAAGTGTTGATATGCTTGAATACAAAGGTCATCATCAATATATTAATTATAGTAGCTAAATTATTTAACTCAAAATTCTAATATAAATCGTTTATTATTATATATTGCAATACTGTCAACTTTATTATTTAACTAATCAATGATCATTAAATATCATTAAGCATGAACTTATGTATTAATTTAATATAATTTTCATTAAATCAAGGTTTCAAATGATGATCAATATTTTACTGAAGAAAATGATTGGTTAAATAACATTGGTACTTATGCTTATATACTTTTTCAATTTGTCGTATCCTTCAAATATGTTGTTTCCCTCTTATCTATTTGATTTTGAATCCACTAAAATGTTAAATGTCGCTCTAAACTACTTCTACATAATAATCTCAAATTTTGTCAATACAAAAAAACGTCAAATTACAGCAGTACGTAAATTATCAAATTCTGCTCGTGAACAGATAAAATTTCAAATTATAGGAACAAAATATACAATAACGCGATAATGATTTTGAAATCAAAGTCTGTAACTACGCAAGGCATCCCATATAAGAATGAGTATATCATAAACTTAATCTTAAACAAATTTTTGTTCCAATAATTGTGTAATATTACTCAAGGTATTTCGAACTTCCCACTACGGATACTTCCCTTTATTGAACGGACACTTGACGTAACCGATGAAGTGAAGTAACCGATGTAAGGAGTTTGAAGGTAGATAATAAGCAAATATTTATAATCAAAAGTAGGATGCATTAATTTTAACAATAATACATACATGAGAACATCCTTATTTGGTAAATAAATGATAATGAAGTCGTATGATGTTGGTTTAATTGGTGTCAGTTGGTCACGTGTCAGTACTCCCTTGACTGTTATAGTCACGTTGTAGTTGATCTGTGTTCTTAAAGCTGAGCTGTGGAGTGGTCCACAAAATCTTCCTTCTTTGTCGTATTGGAACTTTCCTTGCATGCGTTGTTCCTTTACTACATCAGTTTCGTTTACCTTCATGTTTTCCTTTTTTGTCTATCCAATTCATTTCTATCAAACTTTATGTTCCTTTGATTATTCGATTACATTTTCAATTGATATTTAGTTGCGTAATTCATCGTTTAAGATAACCATAATTTTCTTTATTTAGAAAACATTTTTGTTTTAGTTTTAAATGACATTGTGAAATTGACATTTTGTAAGAAAACAATGAACTGTCAAACTTAACTCCTCTTGGAAATCATTATCGTCTGACATGATATCAATATTTGTCATACGCCCACAATAATGTTAAGAAACTAATAATAACTGTTATTTTTCCATTAGTCTGTTAATGATATAAATATGAAATAAAAACAATATCATTTGTATCCCTGTTGTTTTAACACGTCTCTTGTATTCAAACAAAACTGTCAATTTATTGCAAAGTCAGTCACTTTATTTTGCATTTGGCGTTTTCTGTAGTAATTCACAATTATTAATCAATATAGTGTTTTTTTCATTTTTCGATTAGATAAATTTCATTTTGTTTTAGAAGCTTTTTTTCATTTTGTTTTATTTTATTATATTTTTATTTATTTTGTCGTAATTCGATATTTTATTTTACTATACTTTATTTTACTATATTTTATTTTGATTAACTTATTATTTCAGTCTCAGATGAGCGGTGGTAGCCCAGCCGAAAGCAATCTAGAGTCGGTATGACATAGCATGCCTAAATCATATAAACACATATACTTCTGTATCCATAAAGATATAAATGTGACGTCATAATCACGTGAAAATGTATAAATGTCGTTGAACATCATAATTTCATTCAATTAAAAAAAATCATGAAATGTTAAGGGAATGCAGCGACAATGCGTAAATGTTGCTAAATGGCTCCCGTCTGTGCATTTTTGCATAATGCCCTTTGGTCTAGTAAAGTCACCATGTTTGAATAAATGACACTCTGTGAATGATGAACGTGGCTTAATGGATAATTTCCTACAGAAAACCTTATGTTATACCGATATTTTGTTTTTACTTAAAATATGCAAACAACGAAATAAATATTAAAAAGTTTTAAAAAAACATACAGAGTAAATACTTTGTTGTGTTGTTTTTTACCGATTGTGACTGCATTTTACCGTCACAAGCTGTAGACATACAGTATATATCGTATATTTTAACAAACAGTCGAAGCAAACATTATCCAAAACTTTAAAGATGTTTTAAGACATCTAAATAATCTTTTATTGGTCATTCAGTGCCGCCACAATTATAATTCTCATAGAATGATCTTCTGAAGCATACTACAAGCACAATGCAGGTACATTGCACAAATAGAACTATGGTGTACGCATCTTCAATGTTGTACACAACTTCCAAAGGAACACGTACAAGAAAGAACACATCGTCAAGGAAGTACGCTTCTTCAAATTGATACGCACGTCCAATGGGGTACTAATCAACTTCAAAACGAGACATATTGTGTTGTTGAAATAAATTAAACTTAATATCACCGTCATTCTTGTCAGCCATGTTTTATTATTATGTTGTTCGTCAATGTATTCTTTTTTCTATAAATGTACTCAACGTATTGTATACATTCATGGATATGGATATAAACTATTCTAAACTGATATACGGTGACTGTTATTTTTTCTGAATGTTTATTATGTATGTTACATAACCTATGACTTGTAAACTAAAGTATTGTGTATGAATGTTTTATGTATATGTATAACTTCAATATGTGTATCTAAAAACTAAGACCATTGCTTCAGTAAATTGATAAATCTAACATTTAAAAGGAGCAATCGAATTTAGAATGTTTTTGGGACGGCAATGCTGATACTGTATGAGTGCGAGTGTAAATGTTGCGGATGCTGCCTAACGTGCAGCTAGCTGTACACGTCTTTTTAACATGTTCAAAAGATGACAATTGTGTGAAACCGCAATCAGGAAATAACCACGTGTTTATACGAACGCTGCCAGATTTAAATCGTTCATGGCTGTCAGGGATGATGATCTGTCAATGCTTAAAGTACAGGATTATGTGATGGTTCACACTTAAAACTCACACTGTGGTTGTAACCTTGCCATTCTATTGAATTACATACATTCATTCTTTCAAAATATTCCTAGATTCATTAGTGTGTTTCTTAATAGTTTTTTAAAGAAAGAGTCTTCACCTTTCCTAGATTCACCTTGTCATGTTTTCAAATGAACGAAATTATAAAGGAATGAAATGATAATGTCCTTTATAAGCCACTAATTACATTGTTTAGTAAAGTTCAGCGTTCAGGGAGTGCTTATTATGTTGCTTATAATACCATGGAGTAGGCGCAATTGAATACAAAATTGTAATCATCGTAGGTTTTCAAGTCATTTGTACTGAAGCCATGGTCTTTTTGCTAGGTTGTTTCTTATACGTATACGCCTTTGTATGCATTGTATTTAAAGACAATAAAGGCCTTTTAACGATTGTATAAAGTTATTATTGGTTTTGCAATATTTATTTTCAACGAAACATAAATTGAATAAACAATCATTATATTGATATGAACTTTAGGATAGGATAATAATGAGAATGCTAACCAACTAATATGAAAGTATTTTTTATTTAATAACATCTTAGCAATTATAATTAACATTTTGCTTTTTGTTTTGTCATAACCACGTGTTTATTCTGTGTTCATGTTTTGTCTTGATTAAACTAAAAATCGTCTAACGAATACACTTAATACTTCATGAAACTGAAAATGTCGAAAGTTAATGTGCAATAAATCGATCTAAACTATATTACAAGATGTTTTTTATATACTTTATAAGACATTTCAAATAAAAAAGAATTTCGTTCAAACTGATTCGTGTTATAAATACATTTGTATCAACCCATTATAAAAGGTAACAGAAGAAGAGACAGGATTTAATGATGACGATAAACGTGCGGTAAGTAAAACAAAATTACTCTTTGTGGGCATGCTTAACTTTTTATAATACAATCTCGTTGATCCGAAGTTAGATCATCTGAATGTCATTGCAAAATTTTGTTACAATTATACATTGTTTATACAATGTAGGATCATCCGAATTTTATGAATAAATAATGTTAAATCATATATAATCGAAGTCAGAACACCAGCTTAACAATTTATAGCTGAGTCTAGTTTATTCGAAGTCGGATGATTTGAATATCATGGATTATCCGAAAAGTAGCTACATCCGAATATTGACCCAAATATTCATGTTACTTCTAATATTAAAACTCTGTTAATCAACAATGTGCTAACATATGCATGTCCAATTGTTTGTTCGAGGATATATATATATATTAGCCCAGCTAAAACGTTCCGCACGAAAACTTGTATGCAATGTTGTCTCTGCAAACTGACCTATATTGTCACAACCGCTGATTGACCTTCAGATGTTTACATTGTGTCGCACACATCGTAAAATGATACGTATGACACTGAGAGTTCTTCAATGTGCATTAGGTGAGTTGCCAAGTTATTCTTCTGAATAACACATATCTAATTTTGAAGCAACATTTACCATTCTATTGTAAGTGAAAGACACCAATGCACATGATATGTTAAGGCAGTGAATAGCAATAGGCATCTTTAACTGTCTGATTCTTATTCTTAAACTATTAGTTCTTCAAGTGATGGAACCGTGACTTAAAAATGAAATAAAACAAATCAGTAAACCATAGATATATCTGTTAATGTATAGACTTGTATTTTACAGGCTTGGTTTAAGTTAGGAAAGAGAGGTGTCAGCAACAACTACAAGGTATTGTTTATAATATGATATTAATGGTGTTCTTCATTTGAAAATAAAAAAAAATAATAACCCCCTGACCTTATACTGTAGGTTCATCACTATACGTCAGTTTTTTTAATTAAAAAAGTCTCCTCCTCTGTAGTGACTGTTTTAAAAATGTTATCTCAGCATTTCACATGATGGTTGTTTACAGCACCTTATTAATTACAAACACACACACATTGATGATGGTACCCTTGTGGACTTCTTTTACTACAGTAAGAGGTTTCAGAGAATCTGAAGTTTTTTTCTAGATATTATGACATCGCCACATTCATTGCAAACATTTTAATAATTATATTATATAAATATAGATAGGAACAATTACTACGACTACGTTTTGCATATATCTCGCTATTTTGTTGCCCTGCCTTTTTGTCAACAATTTAATGTGTCATGAATCAAGGTACAATGCACGGAATAAATGCTTTTCTCGATAGCGATAAAGCAATAATGATAATATAAATGCGATTGATCTCCTCTTGTTAGATGATGCGTTAAATATTTCAGATATACAGACAGAATACAAGACTTGGAAAGAGATCCGAGGAAGAGGTATGACTAAATATGTATTTCAGTAAAGTTTTCCAAAGCCATACACTTTTAAATTTATCTTACATTATCAGTTTTTCTGCCTTGTTTTTATATTTGAAATTTCACGTTCAGTGTTACTGATTGCTTCAAACTTGTCTTCCTGTTTGACATATGTTTTATTTCGTTTAAGTTTGGCTAAAATTCAAATTTCTATAGTTATACCATACGATTGTACAAGATTGACAGATATATAGGAAATCCCATTGGTCCAGTCGCCCACTGTGTGTTGGTAATTCTCTGGGTGGCTTGAATTAACATTTGTTGGGCCAAGGTTGCGTATGCTTGACGAAACTCTGGTCGGACTGAGCTATAGACAATGTCAATGTCTGCCGACCCAATTTAACTCCTCTAGTGTTTGCCTGAAATAGTTTCCGCATCGCCATCCATTTGTGTTTATTCCGTTTTAACTAACTCTATTCTTTCTTGAGATAGATTTTTGCTGTACAGCTGTGCGCCACATTCTTATTCATTTTGTCTTCATTTCGCATCCTTAGTGACATTAACAATTACGAGACACATTCTCTCGCTTTGTGTTGTGTTGCGTCTATTTGATCTTTCTAATTCAAGCCTTCATATTTTGATTTTGATTTTTTCTTTTTCCATTGTTAGAAATTAACGAAACATACCTTTTAATCTAATTGCAGGAAGCAGAACTAGACGATGATGTAAGTATAAAAACAACCTTATAATTTCTATGATTCTATTCTTTTGAAAACAAAACCATACTTTTTATTTCCTGGCAAAGTGTATTGCTTCGGTTTTCCAGTGTCTGGTTCATTAAACTTAATATACTATAACCAAGAAAGTGGAAGTGGATTTATATCTTGATTTTTATTCACTTATACAAAAAGTAAATATCACCTTATATTTCTTAAATATCAAATACATGAAGTTGTCGAAATGTCAAGGTATTTTGTTTTTTGGAATATGATAATAAATAACAACAAATGGTTTTGTACTTGTACATGTAAATGTTTATTAAAAAACACACACAAAAAGTCCACACTAGATAAGTGGGATGATTTGACCTTGCTTCCTGTACATTGTATTTTTTGTTGGTTTTCTTTTCAAATAAAACATCGAAGAAACGTGATGCTATTATTAGTTTAACGTTTTTTATAACTTGCAAATAACTTTTTTTTTTAATTCAAATGGAAAGGTCTGCTTCAAATTGACATATTCACTCTGAGGTACACTTTGATACAAGTACCAAATTTCGGTGCGATATAATGGCCTTTGAGTGCTGCTTTGCCGTTTGACCTAGATAATAAACAAGTAATTCCCAACGTTAGTATAGTCCGTTTTTTCTCAACTGTCAAAGCTTGAATAATTTCACGGTGACTGAATATATTATTTTTTGTACTGTTGGCCTAATTGTAAATAAATATGTCTTTATAAAACAGATCATACGGTATAAGCAGCTTAACTCGATCATAACTCACACTTTCGGAAACTTATGAATGTATCACGACGATCATTTAATAAACGCATTCACCGTGAAATTATTCATGTTTTGACAGTTGAGAAAAAACAAACTTTACATGTATTTGCTAGTTATCTCCTTTCTCTGAAAATATAAAATTGCCTCCGAGTCTAAGGTACACATCACCTTTTCAAAGTTGAAAGCTGATTTTGTAATTCACTTAAATCTATAGGTAAATGTTCTGTTTCTAAAAATGCGTGAGTGCGATGTCCATAAGCAGCAAATTGCTTTTATACAACTGAGTCCATATTTGACTCATTCCTATATCCAATCACTATTTCTAAAAGTCATTTCCATTTCACTTTTACAGTTTGATAGAATAGCACGAGCCGGTTTCCTTAGAATTGGTAGAGCCCCTTTCTTACGTTTTGGAAGAGCCCCATCTGATTCGGTGAGTAAATTGTCAAATACAATTTGAGTAGAATGTTGGATTTTTTTTATCATAATTTTTGAAAATATTGCGGCGATCAGTCGACCAAGTTTCTGTCCCTATGTGGCTTACAAATGTCCTTTTTTAAAACAGTTGAACGATCGATAAAGAACGCAAAAAGTATTTCAGAACACATATATTGACTGTCTGACAAGCTATCTACTGAGTTAATAAAAAGTGTAGAATTCAAATTATCGCTTAAACTAACGGGACATGACTTTTCTGATTTTGCTAAATTGCATAAAAATATGTACAAACTACCGAAATACTCATTGACATAAAAATCTATACACGTATCAGTAGTTAATAGCCTCTATTGTTTCTTTACAGACATTCTTGAGATTTGGAAGAGGAAAGGTAATTATTCTTTCTTATATATCATGATTTTATAGTATTGTGTGATATTATATTATTTCATTGAGTACACAAACTATACTAGTATCTTTAACCATAATAATAAATGTAAACATATCAACAGTCAATGTTACTATGGAAGTTAGTTTTGGTTTGTCAGCCAAACAAGACTGTTGGACCTGGAACATTAAGCAGTAGATAAACTTTCAGAAGTCGCAACCTGCCTTGCTGTTAGGCCTGGTGTAACTTAATATCTATTTTAAAAATAACAATAGTCACACCAATCATACTTTATGAGATATGTTAGATATCATTTTACCGTCTGCTAAAGGATTAAGAGACAGTTATAATAAAACATATTGTATTGATAAATGGCATCATACTAAAATGCGCTATCTTCTGAGTGAGAGTCAAAACAAAAAGCTGTGAATTGACATTTGAGAAAGAATCAAATAAGGGATAAATACATCGTATATGACAAACACATAATTATAAAAGTATAGTTCTCTTATATTATTAGTACATTTTAACGACGTATCTTCTTCTTGAGAGAGACGTTTTGCATTGTCTCTATTCCCTAAAACATTTAAGCAATATTTGTGTAGAATGAAGGCGTTGGATAGAGAGCTATTATATGTTTATATTCATATTTAAGATTAATAGTTTCTTGCATTAAGTAATTGCCTACAACTTATTTAATTTTATTTTTGTTTTCAGACCTTTTTGAGAATTGGTAGAGACCAAGAAGCAGTCAAGGTATAAAACAAGCATGATTCATAAACACAATATTCTCGGCTAAGTTTTTAAAAGTGTTTGAATTTTAAACTAATGAATTCAGTTGTAAATGTTAACACCTGTGTATCTTTTTTGTCTCGAATTTAAATAACCACATTGTATTGTAATAAGTATGACTTGATTGTCTGTGGCAAAATAATACAACAATTGCAAACATAAATTTCGTTATATATAGACTTAAATGATAAACGCTAAACGATTTAAATCTTTGTACAGTAAAGTCAAAGATATTGGTATGTAAAAATCTAGAAGTCATTTTAAAATGATTCTTATCAATATAAGAATATCTACTTTGTCAAAAATAATCATTAGATATAGATTTATACATTGTGAATATGCTTTAACATGTTAGACATATCATAGCCAATTTAGCTAAGTAGCTACCGTTGTGAATTGCCATAATGCAAGTTATTCTCTGTTAGTCACATTCGTGTGTTTTGATTCCAGTAATTTGTTAAAACGCCGTCATTTTGTTGTTAACTTGCAAAATCCTAGTCATGATTAATGGATTGTGTTTTGCAACATTAACTTAATAGCACATATTAATTGCTTTAAAGCCTTAAGCTTACGATTCCATTAATATATCGTCTACACGAGAATATTGTTTCATTTATTTTGTTAATTAAAGCCATTTGTCCATCATTTATGACATATAACATCAAATGATTATGCACATTTATGATATTTTCCGTTGGGATATAAGACCTTCGGGTATTTATATTTATTAAACTTGTAAACTTGAAACACAAATTGATGTTTGTTCAGGGAGACCGTGATGTGAATTTCGTAATAACTATTTAAAAAGATAAACATGCAAACCTTGTGACAATGTTAAAGAGCCTGAAAACATGGTTGAATTTGATAAAATTAATGTGAAAAATTAAAACATTTTGTTTGTTTACTATTAATATGACATAAAAATATAACCATGTATAAGTTTAGAGAATTCCCTAGACACCTATATGATGATTAATGCAATATGCTTTGTTGATATATTTCAGAGATTTCTGAGATTTGGACGTTCAGGTTCTGGCTCGGTAAGTTGATTGTTATTCAATCAGTGGTTTTAATTAGTTCAATTTTTCGTTTCGCAGAAATCACGACATTAAACATAGGTGAAGTTAAAATTATGTTTACGAAGTAGTTAATTGGTAGAAATAAAACTAATTGGCAAAAGAAAGATATGTTTGTTATTAACATGGTGTAGAGATACAACTATGTAAATGATTGACATAAAGCTAGTGCAAGGGATAACCAATTTTATTTATTAATGTTTATGATTGTTATGCATGTAGGTCCCGTCCAGGAATCGAACCCACGTTGTTTTGATTCGTGGTTAGATGATTTACCGACTTTACTAACCGGATGGGTATTTTTTTAGAAACTGGAAATCAAAAGATTTGAGAATAATATCTCTGAAAATTTATGTTGAATACAACAGACATCTTGCTAGTTATTTTAGCATATTTGCCTGCATATTGCTTGATGTATACAAAATGATATCATACAATGTCAACATAATTTGTATTATACTGTAGATATACACTACGTATTACTTATAGTTCATATTATTATTGTCATTTCAGACTTGGTTGAGAATAGGAAAACGTATCATTAATGGAATGTCAAATGGTGATGTAAGTTAATTATCAATTAATATTTTTTTACTCTTAAATATACAATGCATATGCTGTCCTTAAAAATATCAACTTAACTTATCCATGTATCTAAACAGTTTAAATGCGTAAAAGAAATATCATATCAGTGTAATAGGACAAGCGTTCATAATGTAAACATATATGTTTAATTAAAATCTATACTATAGCTTAGTGTCTTATACGATTTTGTTAGATACATACTATTAATTGTATAAACCGATGTACTGTTGTCTTCTCTCGATCAATTACCAATCTCAGCCTCTACTTGAACTCCAAACACGTAGATATAACAAGTAACTAACATAAACAAAGTCAAACATTAACAACAAATAATCTGTAAATGAACTAAAGTGCTTGTTTTAGTAAAAGAATAATAAAATTACTGTCAGTAAGATTATTGTCCATGGAATAAAAAGACAACATATGACACGCGTAGTGACGTATTTAGTATGATTTTGTCAAATTGTGACATAGTTTATGAACATGTATACTAACATTTATAAGTCTGTATTATATTTCTGTTTTGTTAAATGATAGATAAATCCACTTATAAGACTTGTTATTAGGCTTTGTCCTAGAATTCTTATTTCTAATATAAGCTTCTCATGAATAACAAGTCAAGAAAATAATGCCTTTACAGAGTATGATTGTGAAAAGGATTAAGACACCTATATCTTTAGACAAATGGTAAATAATTTTCTAATAGCAAGTGTGTTTTGTTTTATATTTTGAGACACTGAAAATGACTCTAGTGAAGTTTTCGGTTCACTTATGAACATTTATAAAGTTATTCACATAAAAAGTGTTCAGTCTTTTATCAAAAGATATAGTACATTAAACATGAATTAAGAGTTTTCGTTTTCAAATTTGAAAACATTGCCTTGCATTGAAGTTAATTAAGAATAATGTTAAAAGATCTAAGTGAAATTTCTATTTTTTAATGAATAGAACTCATCACCTAGGTGATTATATGACAGCTCTAATTGACAACTTTGTCATTTTATGCAATGGATATTTAAATATTATTTATGATAGTACAAAAAAGACATTAGTTATCAGCCATATTTTTTGTTAACATGTTAACACTTTTGTAATGGATGAAACATCGGTGGAATACACTTGCAATATTGTTAAAAAGTGTCTTAAATGATTTGTTGATTATCACATCCTTAAGGTTTATGCTTTGTCAAAGAGTATGTATTCCATCTAGTTAGAATGTTTTGTCACATGCATTAGTTATAATAGTAATATTTCTCTCTGTCAGAAACTATAATTGATTTATTTTTTCAATTGGAATTATGTTCTTTTTTTGCGATCTAAATTTGGTCTGTTTATCTGTTTTCTTTAAACTGTAGAATTTACAGTTCTGAATTTACAGTTCAAATTTTGCATTAATCTATGGCATTCCACAGGCTTTTTAGAGCAGCAAATTCCATGTTGCTAAAGTAGATATAATACTTAAACTGCCAGAGACAAAGAGCCCACGATGAGACCACTGTATAAATATTATCCAAGAAAAAATGCTGTAAATCCAATCTGGTCTTCTTTTTTGTAAAATATCTTTATGATGAGCAACAATTAATAAATTGAACGCATTGAACGCAACTGTCCGAAGCTATGGTAGTCCCAATTGGGCGTCTCATATCAATATATCATATAATTACGCAGTAAGAGCACTTACTTTAGTTGACATGCTGACTAAGTTACTATTATCTTAAATGTATATATCTCCCTTAAACCGTGGTGATTGTTCGTACTTAGACGTACTCAGTCACTTTTGCTTTGCGTCGTCCTAATAATGGTGAGCAGAGATACATTTGTATTTGTTTAGGACATGAAATTGTGCACTACACGATTTGGTATCTCATATTTTCTTTCAATTATTGTTAATTTCCGTTAGCATTATTGTGTTAGTTTATTTATTTGTACCATCTTTCTGCACTTTTATTAAGAGTGAAAACATTCCTCAAATCAAATTATTTTCAATCAAAGTGCCAAACATTGAATATCAGTCTTGATGCCATCGCATTATCACACCACAGATTCATAAATAATGCCCGTTCAGCATTGCAATCATCTATTATAACACCAAAATTATTTTTGTTGTTTAACATAAGAACAAATTGTTTTGTCCATCAAGAAAGCAAGGCGAGACTTATCGACTCTGTGAAGAATTTATTTCTTGTCATAAATGTTATGTTATTATTTTACATGAAAATTTATTGATGGTTTGGGACTACAGTTTTGTTGATACGTTTTATGAGCTCTAACAAATTATTATTTGTGTGTCCCTGGATATTTTTCTACTAGTACAACAGAACTGTTAGTTATTAGATTTTATGGTCATATTAGAAAAAACATAATGATGTTATAATAATTTATGACGATGGCACACTTTTTGACTGTTAACACATATTTTTGTCAGTATAATGGCTCCAACGGCGTGACTATTAAGTTTGATAAAAATGTCATTCAATCAATACTGGCAATACATTTATCATTTCCGAAACTTAACAATCTTTTTCTGAAACATTTGTTGCTGGTATTTTTTCCACTTCACTTCATTATTTTACAGTCGCTAATGTATTGTTAGTTTTTATAATAAAATCCTTCATTGTTTTAATCTGTTTAACATTCTCATCCATCTTGGAAGGCGATAAAAATTATAAGTGAATACGATAACCATCATTTAAACAATCAGGTGTAGCCCTTAGTATGCAAACACCAAAAACAATAAAATTCACCTAAACTTTTTGTCTTTGAGGTTTTTCAATATGGACTTAAAAAAGAGCCTAAATTGAAATAAATCATGATAATTTTCACTTTTTAAACAACATGTTCAGTCATCGTCTCATGTTTATTACAATGAAGCGTTTCATAATCACCAATTTATTGTGTTTTTATATTAAGTTCTTCCATTGACCGTTTGTCTTCTTATATATTGACAGTTTTAGGGCAAAAAGTTGACATACGTGCCATGAACGTGTCAACGTTTGACACTTTCATATAAATGAGTTGTCGTTGCGTTAAAATCCTAACTTTTGTGAGAAAACCGAAGAGCATTTCCGATAATTCACAACAGTAATTGTTTTATTAAAAATCGTTAATAATTAACGGAAATTAATTGTTTATTTTAATTGCTTTTATCGGGAAGGCTTGTTTACATAGGGAGAGTAGAAGTACTTAATGGCGCACACAAATCCGTTTTTGTATAAAACAACGAGCTGATAATCAAATAAAATATTCATTCTTTCATTAACCCACAGAGATATTAAATATGCATGTTTACATTTGCCTTTATGAATGTATTCTGTTAACAAACTACTCTGTTAATACAAAATATTTACGAGAGGACTATTTGTCATATGATTTCGCGACCCAATATTGGGAAATCATGCCAAACAGTTGTAAGTGAGCTTGTGTCATCAGAATTGCTTTTTTACAGCTTATTACCACTAAAACATATGAATATAGTCGTAAAGATATCAAGGAAATGAATTTATTGCCCCTGTTACAACACGGATTTTTATATTACGGGAGGAAAGTAAACAATTTTTTTTTCTGATAAAAAAGGAACATATTGTCATCACTTTGATGTTTTTTAATAAAACATATGCCGAGAGTTTATTGCAGTCAATAAAAATGATGCTTGTATACGGTGTATCAACAATGCGACTCTAATTCCCCATAATTATATGCGTCTCATTTTTAAAGTGATACCCGTAAACAATAGACGTTTCTTATGATCAATACCTGTACTGTTGAAAAGAACTCCCACTGTAGCGGTTACTTCCAGTTATCAAAAGTAACGCGATGTGACGTAACTGCCGACTTATCAATGTGAGAAGTTTGAATTCAACTCTCATCAGCGTTTACTTCTTCTGATTAAAAGAGTAATAACGCATGACGTTACCAATAGGTAGAGTTTTAACCGAGCTCTTATCAGCGGTTACTTCCCCTGGTTTAAATGCAAGAAAAGCGCGACATAATCGATGTCAGGAGATTTTCACTATTTTTCATTATTTGTATTTCAGAACGGAATAGGAAGCCTCACACCAGAAGAAATTCAACTTTTGCTCGCAAATAAAGACGTACTGCTTAAATTGTTTGAAGCCAACCCAAATTTGAACAATGGCGGTGATGGTGAAGATGACGTGAGTCGACGCATGCGCACTGACGACTTCCTTATAAATATATTACTCATGTACATATACTCTGTCATACAGCATGGAGACATCAGGAAATGACTCAAAGTTTTGACTAATACATTGTGAAACATGTAATTAATGACATTCAGTCGTTTAGGTCTTGATAGACGATAAATTTATAAAATAATTGCTTTGAGTCATTGCCTGATATACATGTCTATATCAACATAAATATTTTATACTATGTACTTAAACATATGTTATTTTTAAGCTGTGAATTAGTCATTTTATGTAACGAATGATATATGAATGGAATAAGACTGTAAAAAGGGGTAACACTAGGGGTCGTTGAGCTATTAAATGAGATGATTGAAAAACGTTATTAACTCTTAAAGTCCCCATGAGACTTTTGGTATTACAAAGATTTCTTGAAAATCTCAATTGTTGTATGAAATAACGGATTTCATGAATTAACATAAGTACTCGTGTACGTAAATTTATACTGCTGTTTAATGAAAAAGCATACATGTTCCTCAATTTCATTTAATTACTGTTGTTTTCTCAATCTTGTTAAATTAGGTCCAACAGTAGTCCTTAACGGAAATAAAGTGGATACTTTAATAATCTTCCTGGTTTCAAAGCTGTTAGGACATGAGAACACATTCAAACATGAAGGTTTGTCTCTATCGTACTTATTCGCAGACATGCTGCATGGGAAACCTCTTAATTAAAAACGTTAATCAACTTAATTGCTTCTCTAATCACGTCTAGAAAATCCCGCATTAATAAAGAAAGACTGAAAAGTTTACTAAATTGTTCGTTAGTTCAACTCCCACAGTCAAAATAGTAAACTAATATAGAGTAGGTTGAAAAAGAGAAATAATAAAAATTACGTTGGAGTGTTGTTATGGTACAAATTGAAGTTTATTACTGTAACTTTTCATGATGATTATCCTAAACTGTTCTCATTAGGGCAATGAGTTTATAATGCCAAATTGAAGCCTTGCGTTTTTATCATATTGATGTACTGACTCTAGGGATGGCTATAAAATGCATGAAAATGAAAAACAAATTTTCAATGATGCAATCATAGATATGACCATGGTACTACAAAGTACAAAGTTCATAAAATTGTTTGATCTCCTCAAATACGCTCTAGATAAAAGTCGATAAGGAGTATCTACATTTCCACCACTATATAATGATTTTCTAATAAACTGAGTAACTTTTGGTCGTAATTTTATCGTGAACCTTGCATGAACCTAATAATTGAAAATTTGCAACTGAAAATAAACTAGAAATATTAGTCGGGAGACATACATGGTTAAAATATCAAAGTTTATTAAATTATGAACCGATAAAAATGGGAATTTTTTCTATTAGTGAACAAAATGAAGTCGATGTCTTTTAGACATAGCACACATAGCACACCATTTGACTTACAGAAGTAATAAGGGCGTATCCAGTTTTAAGGGCGTATAAAACCTGAAACGAGGTGTGGATATTCGGCGTAAAAATCGAATTGAAAAATTGTAGAACGATGTTTATTGTAATATATTCTAATTATAAAATTGTTGTTGATATCTATGTTTGTAAAAGTATTAATTGTTTTTGTAAACGTTCTATAGTCTACATGTCCTATATTGTAAATTAATGTAAACATAAACGTGCATGTTCTATCAAGTATATTTGTATGTCCTTGTATAAATGTATCAATGTTATCTTCAATACTACTCTTTACCTGTTGTAACCTCAAAGTTCAAGTTTGAATCTATCAACCAATGTCAAAGTGTTTGTTGATCTGTTATTCTCGTATCCAGAAAATATCAAGAATCACTTTTGTGGTCTACTTACATGTTTTGGTTCTTACAATTTTGAAGAAAAATGATAAACATTTCAAAAGACGCGTATATATGTTGTTTTTGTAAACTGTACGTGTCATAAAATTACATACTGTGACATAGACTTCCCTAAAAAAAATTCGGCCAAATTATTTGTGATAAAGAATGTCTGTTTATTACATGAACTTCGATTTAGATTTTATTCATTTATTACTCTTTGAGATATCTAAGGACACATTGTAACCTGATCTTCGCACAGAATTATTTGATGAACTTTTTGCGGCATCATAAATGTAACAAGGACTCCTTAAGGATGTACCGCTAGTAGTTTAAACAAAGTGTAAAAAAGGGGCAATTATAATTTGTCTATCTTTGTATAGGGTTCTTGTAATTTGTTTATCTGTGTATAGAAGGACATTTTAATGTATTTGTATTTAGATATTGCATGGTTTATATCTTTTTTAAGTGCAATTATAATTTGTCTGTATTTGTGGATATTGTTTTATAGGCACTGCTTTAGCGCAGTTACAGTTATCAGTAGATGAGTACAACAGCAAGTCAAGACGTTCAACTATGTTCTATGTACAACTATATAACTTAATCCTATCATGTCATTGAATTAATCACCTTTGTTTCCTTTGACAGATGTAATTATTGTAAAATATCGATGCACATTTTCCATGATATTTCAAGCATAACTAGATTATCATTGTCATTAAATGTGATTGCAATACTTTTTCTCTAGGGGCGACATTATTTATTCGTTTTCGATATCATTTCGACAACGAGATGCGTTATTTAGTCGCCAAACGAGTGCACAAAACCTGTTAATATCACATTTTCATGGAGAATCCACACAGTTTCATGGTGTTTTTCTCCAAATACAAATTGAGAGGGTATTAATGTCTTCTCACTTTAATTCAGTGTCAAGAGTTCTTGTACTTCAACCTTTCTTGTAAATGTTGTCACTACTTTTTTCTCCATTTTTGCAGGTTCAGTTCATGTATTTAATTTTCAATGACCTAATTGTTGTGACTTTCAAGAATTTTCAGGGCGGAAATGAAAACCAAATTTACTAATTTTACAGCTAATTTTGCTGCGTTTGTAATTCGGAGTAGTTCTATGGTTTTTTCCATTTCTTTCAATGTTCATTTACATGTTTAAGACCAGAGTAATAAGTAGACAAAGGGATTGATATCCAGAGGTCCACTTGGAAGATTGGATTTATCCAAAATGTGTAGCCTCGTTAAATAAAGTCTTTATTAGTATTATAATCATTATTATTGCAAACTACTTGTATATTCTTATTTCTTTTAGATCTACATTTTTGTCAGTAATCTGACAATTTCCGGTGATTAGTGTGCAGAATGTTGTCTTTTATGGTTCCAATTCTATTTTATTTTAATTGGTTATTTCAGTTTCGTTTTTATTTTTAAAAGATGTATCACCAATATAGATATAGATGACATTTCAAATTTATATATACATACATGAACTAACGGTTTACAATGCCTTAAACTTTATGTGTTTAACATTTGTTATCTAATTGTTTCGTTATGCCTTTTTTTCTAGGGATATTTTGCTTTTCCAAGACAAGGCCGAGCAATGGTATGTATCAATTAATAAACTTGATTATAAATAGTATTCTTGTCGTAAGAATCTCTCAGTTTCTATTCTTAATTAAACGTACTATAACATGTGTTTGTTAATATAAACAAAATATTGTTAATTAATTGACTTCTTTTCCCACGCGTTGTCAAAGACATCTTGAAGAATAAGCACACTAGTAATTAGCCTTCGTCGATCCTTACTTGTATCTTATTACTGCTTTTGCAAAATGAATAGTCAATGAAGGTAAGATGTTAACAACACATGTACAATGTATGTGGTTTATATGAGGAACCTTAATTTAATTAATAGTTTTCTATGTTATTATTCTCCGATAAAACATAATTAATACGTATACTAAAGATATATTTGATGTAATGTATTAGTTTGTACTGTAAGGTACATTAAAAAACGATACACCTGAGCCTTGATATTAATTATTCCCCTTTTGTAAATCAGGAATAACTTGCGCTGCTTACTTAATAGCCTTGTATCTGTTGTTTTTCATTCCTCATTTCCTTACATTCTTTCATGTATCATTATTCCTGTAAGGAATTCTACCTTTAAATATCCCCGTTTTGTTATTAATTCTTATCGCTCTTTAAACTAATATAGTCTTTCTAAAATGCTTCTTACTGATGTTTTACACGTGAAATTTTCTTTCTGTTTTAATTGAAATATTTTCTATTTTTCAATCTACCTTCTTTCTGCTGCTGTTTGATGTTTGGTATACTTAATGTATCTGTATTTTTATCTCAATATTGTTCTTTATATATCATGTATATTTATCTATCAATATTATTCAGAAATTAAAATAACAGTTAGAATATATCATATATTGGCATTTTACATTAAATTGTACTTATACTCATTTTACGTTTACTCGAATATAAAGCTCACCATTGCTAACTTTAGACTTGTTCCAAATTTTGATTTTTCCAAATAAGCATTAAAATTACATGCCACAATAGGGGAACATATTACTTAAAAAAGCCTTTAAGTTTTAAAAAAACTCCTTACACCGTTTCGTTACTTTATTCTTGAATTAAATGAAAGTAACCGCTGACAGAGTTTGTTTCATCGAATGTATGCATTCATTGGTTAAAACATCTGCAAAGTGATGCTTTAAAAACATCAAAATATATTTTACATTAAGTTTAAAGCTATTAATGGTGAACTGTACTTTTGTATTCATTTATATTTAATATATAACATATTTATGTATCCTCTATGTTTCTACTAAATGCATTCTATTCAAATTTATTTTATATTTTGAAAGCGGAAGGTAATGTTCCCATTAAATATTAATAAGGCATATTGCATTTCTGGTAAATATAGCTTCTAATTAGAAAATTGAAAATCATGACCATGCGTAAGTGAATTTGATCGTCCAGCGATTAAAACCAAGTTTCTTAAATATGTAAATTGACCAATGACGTCATTACATTTTGACTCACATGTCCAATACCAGAATGATCCAAATCTTAGTTTCTCAACATTTTCGTGCATGGGATCAGGGTCTATAGTCTCGTGATCAAAAACAACTAATAAGGTGTGCAAACATCTACTCTTTCGTCCATTTCTTTTTCTACACAAATATTGACTGACAATACATTCTGTATAAAACAGTTTATTATCGTACATTTTACCTGCCTCAAAATTGTTTTGATTCTACTCCACAAATTGGCCATACACGTTAGTACATGTATTGTCTATTTCTCTGATTTTTCTTGGTGCATAAATTTGGTGGGAAAACAAGTGTTTGTTACCTTCCTAATATCACGTGACTATAAATCAAGTGAATATTAACTATAGGTAATTCAGTATACATTCTGTGATTGAAAAATCGAATGAAAAACTTACTTTAATTCTTTTAACTGGTAATGAAGAGAACCAAAGAACGCTTTACTTTATTTATTTTAGAACTGAAAATGAAGAGAACCACAGAACAATATTTAAAACAATGTTATAATGTTATATGTACAATGTATTTCAGAGTTTTTATTTTCCACGACTTGGTAGATCAGGTGATGATGACAGTAAATCAGGATATTGTTGTAGTGCCGGTGTTAGAGGTGTGATGAGTGCCGATAAAGGTGAATTTGAAATATGTCCAAGAGATCAATCATGTTGTCCCGGATTTAATGAAAGAACTAAACGTTATAAAGATATTTATATTGTAGAATGTGCTACCATGGTAAGATGCATTTAGATTATATTTATTAATAATGGGTTTAACGACATGTCAAACCACATAAATTAAGTTGTTTTACGGCGCCCAGCACACAACTTACCTAGCTTTGATGGACCCTTGTCCATAACCAGTACTCGCCTATCCTATTACATGGCCTGAAACTTCTCCATATACCTTAATAATTGACATAATAGTCAAATTTTCATGGAAGGGTATAGCCTTTCCGGGTAGGATTCGAATCCGTACCAACTTCGAGACAAGTATTTGTAAACAGAAATATGATAGTTATCACTGAATTAGGCATGATTCAGAAGTTACGAAGTTAGACTGGTAGTCATTTAATAGCCACATCTGTGTCAGCTTACACTGCATCCAAAACCTTACTCGTTGTTTCCTTTAGAAAGAAGTTTTTCTCTACTAACTCCGTACAGGGGAACCTAGAAGAGGACTCGAGAGATTAGTAGCAGATGTTCGAACTTGTTTCACAATCAAACTACAATAATTAGTATAAAGTATAAACTAAGCTGCCCAACGTAATATTTTTATCAGAAAACTCTCTAAATTATTTAGCTTGAAAAATGTGTTGTATCCCTGGTGTACATATATCATGGTTGATGTAAAAAGCGAGAGGTTTTCAATATACTTAGCTTAGTTATTTTGTATGAAATATAACAAATGTCTAAACATAGAAATTTTAACTAAACAATGTAAAACCAGAAAACAATCATTATTTGTTCTATGTCATCCTGGCAAGTTGACAACCGGTAATTAATAGACATTTTCCGGAAGTCCAATTTATGGGGTTTTCCCTGCGCTACCAATAAACATGGATAATAATAATAATAATAATTATAATAATAATAATAATAACAACGACTATATTTAATGTGGATAACATATTTGGCTTAAAAGCAATTTTCAATATGGTCCGTGAATAGTTTAAGTTTGAGGATTGATTTTTGATTCAAGATTTTCCAGCAATTAAGTGTTAACTCGATGTTTGTATTCGTCAATGCGGATGGGGAAACCCAAAATAGTTCAAGTTTTATCTTTCATGTTGTTTTTTCTTTATACTTCAGGAAAGTGATATGGAAAACATCAGAGCATATATAGGAGACGAATGATTTATATGTAATAAATAAAAAGAACTCTACTACTGTAAATTATATATATCTTCAACAATACTTATTTATTACTCTATGCATATGTGGCTCATTATTCTATTCATATCGCCTGCCATGAACATTGTTCTAATTGTTATATTTGAGATAAAAATTTTGGATATACATGTTACTGAAAATATAATCCAAAACAAATAACATTTGAGGTCCATGATTTTTATTTTAATATGACGTACGCTATGTAGTGGACATACTGGATTAAAACAATGCTTGAATCATTTACTCTAATTGTTACGTTACTAAAAATACCAAAATTTATAATTCATGTTTAGAAATGTTTGTTTGTATGCCATGTTATATATTAACACATAAAAGTGTATTCAATATTTTTATTTTTTGATAGTTAATGATATGGTTTGTTCATAAAGGACAGCTGTGGTGAATGCTGTCATTTCAAATATATCCGACCAATTAGAGAAAAATATTTTCCCTCACATAAACTATATAATGCTTGGAATACAATAAAAATGGAATTTTAGTTTACATTATCATTCATTCAACATTTTTACATGTTTGAAACTAACTATCGATTCTTCAAAGCAATACAATTTTTTCTATTATTTTAATCTTTTACTAGCGTGAAAATACTCTAAAACATTAATTTTGAATAAAGAAAAAAATAGAAAACGTTTTTGTTGTTATCTGCCCCATAAGTAACGTTTTTCTCCTTGATGAACACGTTTTTAGTTTATATAGGGCAAAAGACTCCAATTACCAACTTCCTTGCACACTTCGCTTATCAGTGATTTAAGGTTTAACCTTCAACAATGTTTCAGCTTCTTCTTTAGTTTGTTAGTTCGATTTTGTTGGGTTTAACGCCGTAGCAGCACATTGTTTAGGTCATATATCGGCGGTCAGTCAACCTACTCACTGTTCCTGGAAAGGCTAAATCTCTGGATTTAGGTGTTAACCAACTACTAAGCACATACTTTTGTCAATGACTGACAACTGCCCTACATAATTAAGAATCATTGGTAGGAGAGAGAATGGTCGTATAAATAATTTCATGACCAAGCTCCACCAAAGTATGCTCCGCCCGGGAATCTAACACACGACCTGTCGATCAGTAGACTTGCGTGTTAACTACTGAGCTAACCGGGCGGCACTCAGCTTCTTCCGCAAAAGAGAAAATCAACATTGTCGATTTGAGAAATCATCTTTAGATATTGAAAACTGATATTATTAGATATTTAACTGTCAGTAGAGCATACATTAACTCCCATGATTTAAATACTCACCACGTAACTTCTGTATTCACAATCAATAAAAATAGATATCCGTCTAAATATACATGGAATATCCAACAAGTATCAAGTATCTAAATAAGAAGGGTTAATGTTTGTGTCATTGACAGTTGAATAGAAATATGCAATATTATATTTAAGACATTCTGCAAACTTATCACAGAAAAGCAGACAGTTGTGAGATTTGTGACTCACTTTTTATTAACTTTATAAATGAGCAAGACATATAAATGTAAAAATATTTTTAAAAAAACGATTAACATTTTCTGTACATTTAACTAACAGTAAGAATAACAGAGCTTAGTTATACCTGATAATATGAAATGCATAGATTACAAACACGGACTTTATTACTAGAAATAAGGCATGCATAATAAAGCTTGAAAAAAATAGCTTAAGACACAAATACAATTTATATGTAGTTTGGATGCATTAAACTTTAAATCAATTACATGTTTTGTGATCACCAACAACTGTAATGTATTTATCAGTCTCATGTCAATTTGCAGAATGGTAATTATCTTATACAGCACAACCTAAACATGATTAATTTATTTGTAACATTAAACAGAGTATATTTTAACGCAATACCTATTTATTTTCGTCTCATTTCAACAATAATTATGTCATATCGTGGCAGTTTTTGTCCCATTTACTGTCTTAAGCCTAAATAAATCTCTAGACCCAAGCTTTGAACCCAACGATTTAAACTAACATTAAGCTCATAGTAAAGCAAATGGCTAACATCTGACTTACTTATTACAGAGGAAGGCAGGGAAAAGGCTGTATGAAATATTTCATGAACAAACTATGCTAGAGTATTTATGTGAGTCGCACCTAGCAAATGTCTCCTAGTCTGCAACTATGTGCTATGTTTTAAACAAGCATTTAGAAATTCTTTGAATTACATTTACATGTATTTTCTGTATGAACACCTCAGGCGTATGAAATAATTTAACAAAGCATTTAAAGGATTAAATGAGAGAATAGCTTGTCTTGACTGCCATAAGATTCTATCTGAGATTTACTACTCGCATATCTGCTTATTTTAAATCTGACAAACTCTCAGTACATGTTACGTTCAGCAAGTACTATAATAAATGAATATTTTGTAATAATGTATTGCAATTGACAAAGAATTATCCAATCAAAGCATGTGAATAAACGTACTATCAAATAAGGGACCTTAGTCAGTTATTTCCCCTTGTATACTTTTCAAATAGGTAAGTCCAATTAGTTGGATTACTCGGATTTTACCATTACTTTTCAATGTCAATTTGCCAAAATTAATCTTAAATAACTTTTTTTGTAAATCATTTAATTTGTTAGAAATTCAAGCTAAGTATTTTTATGGTAAAGCACTAATTAAATTTCATCCCTTCTGTAAATATCTTCATTAACAAGAAAGATATAAGATCAAATATTTTGTTATCTTTACATAGGAATTCAATGATAAAATCCGAGGATTCAAACTATAAGGACCTACTTACCAATTCGACTGCTTCAGATTTTACCGGGGAAAGATAACTGACTAAAGTCCCTAATTTTCATGCGAAATTTAATCTACAAATAGAAATTACGAATAAGTGTTTCGTCTAGATGAAAGCTACTTATCGATAGGTCAACACAAACGTCATTTAATTAAGAAATAACATCCTGCGCAGTGTTGAGAGACCATCTGACAACGGTCTGTTTACGGCGATAGTAAGATGAGTATGTTTTAAGGTATGTATGAGGTGGAAACAGTCGAACAATATGTCTAGTGAGAAATGTACAATGTATATCAAAATCATCATAAAACAATCAAACAAATTTAAATGACTTAAGAGTGTACGAGTACAAAAAACAAAACCATGTTTATGTAAACAGTACAAAGAACTTATCATTGACAGGTGATGCTCAGGTAAAAAAAACATGTTATTTTGATATATTTCTACAAATGGCCTCTTGGTGCATGGCAAAAAGTTCTACTATTGCAACCATGATTTACTAAGACGGTGATGGGTTATCTGTCACATTTATTTTGTAAAAATACTTTTATTTTTAATACTGCCTTGCCTGTGAAATGGATTAGTTTAGCTTAGTGGTTTAAAGCTTATATGATGAGCCAACACCAAGTTTGATTTCAGACACCGTAAAATCATTCCAGCTTTGCAACACAAAAGAAGTAGCGGAATATGATCATTATTCTGATCTCAACACTATGTGCCAGGGCATAAGAATACAATTCAAACGTGAGGGCTTGTTTCTATGTCGTTTTAAGGTAATTATTCACAAACTAGTGCATGGGAAAACTTCTCTTTATCAATCAACTTAATTGCTCCAGTCGTAACGTCTAGAAATAACACACACAGACAAAGTTTACGAAATTACACGAAATGTTCGATTATTCCAATTCCCACAGTCGAAAATAGTAACCTAATAAAGAGTAGGTTAAAAAAGAGAAATAATAAAAATGTTTTAAGGCCACGAAAAAATTGATGATGTGTTCTATGGATTCGCTTGCACCTTAATTTTGACCGTTTTTTTACAAAAAAAATATTTCCTCGCTCGCTCATAAAAATTTGTTCAAACCACTATATAAAGCACCTCAATGAAGATTTTTTTCTTCGCTCGCTCGCCCCATTATTGTCCAGGAAAATCCGTAGAACAACTAATCAATTTGTTCTGACCTTATGGTACAAATTGATGTTTACTACTGTAACTTTTCATGATGATTATCCTAAATTGTTCTCATTAGGGCATTTAGTTTATAAAGCAAAACTGCTTCATAGTGTTTATATAATATATTGATATACTAGCTCTAGAGATCGATATAAAATGCAAACATACGAAATGAAAAAAAATACATATTTTCAAGGATGTTGCTATTAACATGACCATGGTATCATAAGTTTATAAAGTTTGTTCGATTTCCGCAAATAGGCGTATCAACCGTGGCAAAGTCGATATAGGGCATATATCTTTTATCAAACGGGATAATTTATAAGTAAACATAGGCAAGTATTTTAAATACATGTATCTTAATATAATATACTCTAATTGTAAAAAATGAGTATACATCATGTGTTTTTCGGAGTGAAAAACTTTCTCTGCAACCGGTTCCATTTTGGCCTCAGTCCCTTCCTATGGTCCAGACGAATCAGGAAATGTGCTACAACAAGTACATGAGGCCCTTCCGAGGGCCAGGAGGCCGTTTCCAAACCTGTATATAGTCCCACTAGGGGTAGGCGCGATTATGCGTAAATTGCCGTTTTTGGCCACAATTGCCGATTGATGACCGAAATTCCGCCCAAATACGTCTTAGATGCGGATGCATTAGGGCCGATTGAGGCCAAAAACCGAGTAAAAAAATCACCACAGATCGACCTTTTCCGAGATGTATACATCATGCGTTTTTTCGGTGTGAATAATTTTTACTTTGCAACCAGTTCCATTTTAGCCTCAGTCCCTTCCTATGAACCAGACAAACCAGGAAATAAGCCACAAGGGTTATCCGAGGGTCAGGGAGCCCGATTCCAAACCCGTATATAGTCTCCCTATGGGTAGGCGCGATTATGTGGAAATTGCTGCTTTTGGCCACGATTGCCGGTTTATGCCCGAAATTACCGTCAAATACGTCTATGCGGATGCCATTGGGCCGATTGAGGCCAAAAACAGGGTGAAAAAATTTCACCCCAGATCGACTTTTCCCCTGATATATACATCATGCGTTTTTTTTTTTGGGGGGGGGGGGGGTGAAAACGTTTTCTCTGCAACCGGTTCCATTTTCTTGGCCTAAATCTGTCTAGGGGGTCCGCAAAGACGTATTCTGGGGAATTTATTTGGGCAAAAAACGGCAATCGTGGCCAAAATTGGCAATGTATGCATAACGTGCCTACCCCCTTTAGGGACTCTATAAGATATAAGATCTGGAAACGGCCCCTGGTCCCCGGAAGGGCCTTAGGTACGGGTTGTGGCATACTTCCAGGTTTTTCTGGACTATAGTAAGGGACTTTAGCAAAAATGGAACCGGTTCCAGCGAAAACGATTTTAAGCTCTAAAAACGCTTGGGAAAAAGTTGTTTTTAGCGACCCCCCCCCCCCCCGTTTTGAGCTAAATGGGCACAATGGCATCCGCATAGACGTATTTATTAATCCCGCCTACCCCTATAAGGAATATTTTTCTGGAAACGTCCACACTGGTCTCCAGAAGAAGAAAAGAATGTCAGCCTGACATAACGTTTGATGTTTACATCAGGGAAAAGTCAGGCTAAAAATTCGATCCTATAAAATTAACAATATACTTGAAAAACATTCAGCAAACTAATTACTGAAAAACGGTCAATTTTATTGACATATAAATAAATACGCAATTAATAAGTGTAAAAGTAAAAATATCTTTTTATTAATCAACATTTTCTGTACAGTAAAATAACAATAAAAATAACAGAGCTTAGTTATACCTGATAATATGAAATGCATAGTTTACAATCACTGATTTTATTACTAGAAATAAAGCATGCATAATAAAGCTTGTAAAAATAACTTATAAAAAACAATTTATATGTAATTAGGATACATTAAACATTAAATCAATAACATGTTTTGTGATTATCAACGACTGTAATGTATTTATTTGTCTCCGGTCAATTTGCAGAATGGTAATTATCTGAACAGCACAAAACATACATTTCATTGTATAAACACAGGTTACATTTATATAAAGTAACAACATGTAAGATAATTGTTAATGAATTTCAGAATACTATTTTTATTTAGAGTTAATCAAAAATAGTAAGAAAATATGTACAACTATTAAGTATAAGAGTTAAAATCAATTCATTTTCGTATTTCAAATAAAGATAAGATAAACAATGTAATACATAAATGGGAATAGTTTTAAACTTTATGAAAATATCAGATGAGTATTGTTAAGGTTTGTAAGTATGGCTTATTTTACAGCACAACCTGTTCAAGACAACCCACTTGAAAACATTGATAGGGATTACAATATAATGTAATACATATTAACATCATGTTTCATTTAAAATATATCATTTAAGCCACTATATGAAGATATATTCATCAAAAGTAGACTTGACACAAACGTAAAGTAATCAGAATATAACATGTATTAGAGACACAAACAGTCAAAACTATTCTGCCTTCCAACTTTAAGTTAGACCAAGTGTCCATTTCTTAAACAAGAGGGTCTTGAGGACCATGGGACGCTCACCTGAGAACTAGATAATTAGGGCATCTGACAAAAGATTGCTTAACAGATTCAGCCTATGAAATCAGTGATCCTGGGACCATGTCAATTTTGTACCAAGGAGCATAATTTGAACAGACTTTGTAAAAGACATCAAAATAATATCACATAACAAATATGAAAGCTCTATGCCTTGTCGTTTTTGAGAAGATTGTGTAGCTTTTTCTAAGAAATTTTTTTAGTTTGTTGCAAATTTCTATTGTTTTGTCATTAATTATTGCTGACAAGGAGGTCCATTTAGTAATGGCTCTGGTAAGAAGTCTAGTAGGACCATAGAAGCGTCAACTTCAGGAGTTTCGGCTGCTGAGAGTCATTCTAAAGCTAAGCAAGCCCCAGACCAGGCGGATGGGGTAACGAAGGAAGTTTTGTTGATTCTAAAGAAATGAACCAAAATGTCAATGCACAGAACGCCAGGCTAGAGAAGCAAGAAAAGAAAATTGAAGCTCTTTTAGAGCAGATGAATACTGACAATTATTATGACATTGAATATTATGACCCTGATTATATTAAATGTGAGACAATGCACTGAATTGACTGAAATCCATGTTTGTTTGATTGATAATAGTTCTAAGCCAAGTGTTTTAGGGCTTTGATTGATAAGTTTCAACATTGCGAGGCTGTAGACAAATATGAGAAAAATGATTTAGTCCAATCTGTCAATTCTTCATTTAGAAATGGTTTATCTGATGACAAACTAGCTGACATCTTAAAGGAGCTTCACAGACCTCAGAACTGTGACAGTCTAGTAAAGACTTGCGTTAATCAGGGTGTCAGGAGACTTTTAAAGATGAATACTCAGGCTGATGATAGTCGTATCCAGGGATTCCATAACCTTCTGGTGAAGTCCACTGCTAATATAGTCAAACTTGCTGACAAGAATGGCGAGTCTTGGGACTTAGATAATATGAACTTGTGTACAAATTCAATTGCTTTGTTGGGATAAGTTAACAAATTGATCAATTGCAGACGAAAATAACTTCACAAGTCAGATTTAGATCCTAAGTACTATTACTTGGCATCTGCTTCTCTTCCATTCACAAATTTGTTGTAGGGTGATGATAATGACGTTAACAAGAATGTCAAAGAGATAAACGACTTGAATATGATAGGAAGAAATATTGGTCGTGGTTATGGAAGAGGTTATGGTTCTATGGTCCCTATTACAGACGTGGTAATTACAGAGGACGTGGTACTCGTGGAAGTTCAGCTACTAGTGCTTCTTCGTCCATGAAAAAGTTGGAGAACCGGGAAAACCAGTCGCCAGATTAACTCCACTAGGCTGGACCTGTGTTTGACCTATTGAAAGTCAGAATGATTCAACATACAATACATATTTTCAAAATGATATGAAACTAGAGAACATCATTGAAAGATTTTGGGAATTAGAAAAGGTCCCTGCAAATGAAAATCTATATACCTAAGAAGATAATAAAACCATGAAATGTGTGGAAAGTACACAAAAACTGGAGAACTCAGGAAAATATCAAGTGTCCATTCCTTGGAATGGGGGAAAAGCTGAACTTGATATTGTGTGTAATTATGAAGCAGCCTTGAAACGATTGAAAAATACGGAAAAGTGAAATAGTATTTTCAACTGTCCGCAAGTACAGAACTGATTAGAGGAGCAGTCTCAGTGATAACACTCTTAAAACATTTCTGACTCTGAAGTCACGTGCTGGAGATTTTCTTGAGAAAGAATACAGTTCCCAACAGTTGACAAAACTGAAGAGTGCCTACTACAGATCTCTTTCTGAGTGAATTTTGCTTGTGGGCTACAGTTCAGAATTGAAGAGAAATATTGTAGTTTAACTTACTTTTGTTTGTGTTAGTTCATTGAGTGTTTTTGGATCAGAATAGAACATTCAGTTTTTTCTAAATACTACTGACGTAATGCATTTATGATGTTTATATTAATTAACAATAATATGATTTTTAAGACTGCATCATACCAATAAGTATGTTTCTAGTCACAATAAAGTTTTTTTTCTTGTCTGTTACTTTGATTATAAATAATTTCAAACTAAAAGCTAATGTCTAACTGTTTTCTGTTGTCATTTTTACTTTAATAAGTGACCAAGTGTGGTTACAAATCTAGGGCCTAAAAACTACTGACAAGTGTCAAAAACAACTGATAAACCACTTTTCGACTACTGACATGGCATTAATGGGGTAAACATCTGTAAACCCTTAACAGTCTTTCAAGTATTTTCATTACAAAGCCAATTAATTCAACGTCTGAAAACGCTACTCAAATTCTTTCAATCCATTTACATTTTCTTATAACTGCGGATCACCAATATTATGCAAAGTAAGATTCTTTAATTTTGCTTAATGTAAAGGTAATAAGATCAAGCATTGTTCAGATAATATTAACATCGATTAACACATATGACAACTCAAAGTTGTGAATTAGCATCGTTTTTAAATAATAAGGACCTTGTAAAACAAATGTGTGAATTTAGATATGTTCAATCAGTAATAAAACCTAAACTAATAGAAGTAAATCCAAACTCATAAATACTTTATCGTTTACCTATTTTAGAAATGCAATGTATTCAAGAACGAAAAATGATCCAAGGATGTGACTTTTGTATTTTTACATTGCCATGTAGATCTTCATTGTCAAGTAACAACGTTTATTTAGCTCCAAGATTAGCAAATTGCTACAAAAATTATAATATAACTGCAGTACATCGTGTTAATCTAGCACTAAAGGTGAACATTTCTTCAATCCGGAATTTGTCCATAAGATGTTCAAAAAGTGAAAGCCCTCATAACAAAGACACCTGGACAAAAGTTGAAATATTTTGAACCAAACAAGGACATTACACTGCAGGTTGATGCTTCAAAACACGGCCTTGGTGCTGTACTTCTGCAGGAAGACAGACCAGTAAGTTTTGCATCAAAAACACTAAACAAGACGGAAATTAACTACGGACAGATTGAGAAAGAGCTTTATGCAGGTCTGTTTGGGTGTACTAGATTTAATGACCTTGTGTACGGCAAGCACATTAAAATACAGACTGACCATAAACTTTTACTAGCAATAGTTAAAAAGAACTTGCATGGAGCACCTCCTAGGTTACAACGTATGTTGTTACAGCTGCAAATGTATCATTCCAAATTTGTGTATATGAAGCGAAAAGATATTCTCATGGCTGACACGTTGTCACGCAAGCACACAAGTGAAACATACCCAGACATGAAAGAGGACATAGACTCACAAATTCACTTGATAATGTCAAGTTTACCAGTAAGCGACCAGAAATGGCTCTAATAAGATAGAGCACTAAAAACGATAATCAAATTAAGTAGTCGCAACAAATCATTAATAATGGTTGGCCAAACGAACGTACAGATTGTCCTAAATGTTTCTTAGAGTTCTGGAATTTCAAAGATGAATTGTCAGTTGTAGATGGCATCATTCTAAAAGGTAGCATAGTTCTCATACCTAAAGAGTGCAGATTACTTATGTTAGACAAAATTCACACCTTGGTGTAGAAAAATGCACGGAACCAAATATGACCAAAGACATTAAGACATTAATTCTTGCTTGTCCAATATGTTAAGAGCATAGAAATGCAAATACAAAGAAGCCAATGCAGCCAAGTGCTGTACCCGACGGACCATGGCAAATAGCTGCCACAGACATATTCCATTGGAATGGAATAGATAATATTCTACTGGTAGTCTACTACAGTAGGTACGTTGAGGTTAGTACATTGCAAAATTTGACATCATCGACGGTAATTAACAAGTTAAAAAGTTCCTTCAGTAGACATGGCATTGTACTAAGTTTAATCAGTGACTAATAAGTCCTACCTATCCTCAAAGTAATGGTCTAGCGGAGAGAACAGTTCAAACAATTAAATCGTTATTCAATCAGGCAAAACAGGCAGGAAATGACCCGTACTTATCTCTTCTTGAATATCGTAATTCTCCTTTAGCTTGTGGGAAATCTCCAGCTCAATTATTAATGAGTAGACAGGTTCGATCAATCCAAATGTTTCGGTAAATACATCCTTTAAACAGGAAATGTATAAAAAACAAAGAGCTAAAAGTTACTATGACAGGAATGCTGGGGGAAGGTAAATTATAGAAACCAGCCGTGGTCAAAGAAGATGTAAATAATAGGTCATACACTGTTACCACAGAGGATGGAGATGCTTTGAGAAGAAATAGGCGATCTCATCTTAAGACTAATGAAAAGCCATTCAAATTGATTGAACCACCCTTTAAGTCCACGAGAAATAAAACAGTAAATACACCCTCAATCAGACCTGTTCCGCTTTCAAACAATCAGAATGGGAACACAGGTGAGCAAAGACATATGCATACTGTAGTCAAACTCAATACCAATGCAGGGTCTTCAATTAATAACAATAATAATTTAATTAATTATTATACAACGAAATCAGGCCGAATGGTTAAACGTCCAGAAAAACTGAATCTTTAAGAAAGGCAATCAGCGCTGCAACTATGTGATTTTAATGTATGTTTCACAATTTATTTAATAAGTACATACTAGTTTTTAACAGTCCCATGTCCCTAGATCCAAACTTCGAACCCAACATTTTAAACGAACATTAAGCACACAATATTTCGTTCTCGTTACTAGCTTGTTAGATCGAGAGTCTTAATATTCCCAGGGTACGAAAATTGCAATATTGCAAATGGCTGACAACTGGCCTGTTTGAAAGAAGACAGGAGCTGGAGGAAATATTTCATGAAAAAAACTATGTTATATGTAGGTCATACTCAGCAATCGAATCCATGACCTCAGGGTCTGTAATTAGAATGATACCAGATTTCTAACAAGCATTTAAGAAATTCTTTGAATTACATACATGTACACATGTTTGTCCTCTAAGTTGGGAGGATAAGATAATCTGATACATCATCCATAGGTTTTAATGAGAAAATTGCTTGTCTTTACTATTATAAAATAAGTATGTTTCAATGATAGTAAGAGGTAAAGTCTCTCAGAACATATTTTGTGTGTCACAGTTTATACGGTAAAGACATGTGAACAAATTAAATACAATGTATTTATATAAAAGCAACACGACAGTACAATTTTCATTAGTAACGAAGTAACTGTCAAATTCGCAATGATGTCGCTGACATACACTGTTATCTTTTCATAAATTTTGACGAAAAAATAAATTGCATATGTGTACAGCGCCAGAGAGTACAATGTATATACAAATCAACATAACACAAACACACAAATATAAATGACTAAAACAAATTTTTAAGCACCTTAGAACTAAATAAAAATTGTAAATATTGCAGTTTCGTGTAAAAGTAAACAAAAAATATAATATATTGGGTATAAGAGTCTTTTGTCTAACAATTATGATATTGTGGTAGCTTGTTTTAAGACCAATACACCTTTTCACAATTTTGTTTACGAAATAAGTAAGCGTTAGTCTATTTCATTAATTCACATTTTCAAAGTCAGAAGGATAATAAACATAACTATGATATGATATTCATAAGGTATATAATACTTCCTACAATTCAATAGCATTTGACTGGCCAAAAAATGACCTTATTGTTTCTTGCTTTTGACTTACGATATAAATCATCGTAAGATTGTTTGTAAAAAGCATCAAAAATAGTTAGAACAGGAAATATCTAAGCAGTTTAATGACTGCATACTGTGTCAATATTGCCTTCATATTTGTGTACAAGTTTGCTTTCAGTCACTGTGGAATTATTTGACAGTTGCAAAAGAAAGATAGACAACATGTACACAACATATACAGATGAAAAAAATGAGCTTATAAAACTAAATATTATAAATATTATAGTTTCTTTCATGCTTTATGGTGAAAAGTTATTCAATAAAAATAAATGATGATAATATAAGATTTATATTTTCATTGTAATGAAAATATATAGAAGATATTTGTTTATTTCGGTGTAAAATCAATTTCTATTTCACTCGTGAGCTAAGGATGCAATATTTTAACAAGTGGCGCAGTGACTTAGCTCACAAGTGAAATAAAAATTGATATTACACCGAAATAAACTAATTTTCTGTTCATTATATACTCCAAACTGGCAATATTATTTGCTTTAAAAGCCCGATATGCATCATTCCATCTATGGCGCCACCTCTTGTCAGATGCCTCAATGTCGCATTACAATAAGCATAGGCTATAAAAAAGTTCCATACATCTGTGATTTTTTTTATTATTCACTCAGTGAAATAAAAATCCATTTCACACCAAAGTTGACAAATATTGTCTATTTATTATACCCTACCTTATGTCATGATAGTTGCACATCTTATATGGAACTTGGGTAAAAATAATTTTAATTGTGAACATTTCTAAAGTATTAGGCCATGCCATATTGGAACTTATAAGCGTACGTCCGCGTGCGCGTAGGTTTTAGAGTCCTCAATCAAAATAAAAAACAAAATTGTAGGTAAAATTTTCTTAAATAATTCCGATGTTCTCTGATTTGATACAACAAATTAATTCAGGGAAAATTGTGTTCATCATAAGCAATTTATCTTAATCGCGTTTTTAATATAATATATATTTTACATAAAAAACACTAGTCATTTTATATTAAATTCAGACCATTGTTTCATATTATGAGGATGTTATTCCATTGAAAAATATATATAATGAATTGGGTTGTTTTTTCCTTAAAAATGTTTGTGTTTTCGTTTTCGATTCGTATGTTTTTGTGAATAGGTACCTACTCGTAGGTTTGTCAAGTTTGAGTTGACGCTTAACAGAATTCCAATTTGGCATGGCCTTAGCTAGTGAAAATAAAATAGAACTTGACAGAGGGAAATAACTCATGATTGCATATACAAAATACACAAAACTTCATAAAAAACGTTAATTTCTAAATAATTATAGCAGTATTCACAGGATTGCACTGACTAATATAACATCATTAAGGTACAGTATAAACTCTCTTGAACATAAACAACATCTACTGGAAGGGACTTAAGTGTGTTGGCTGTTGCTGTTCAGAGGTTGTTGCTGTGCAATGGTTAATTTCAATAAAAAATGCACCTAAGGGAAATATCAATAGCTGTTGCTGTGCAGAGGATTTGTTCTGAAAAGGACCCCTCAGCAGAGGTTATACTGTACAAATATTTGACCAAGTACAGAGAAGAATACAAGTTTCTAATAATACGAGGGATGATCCAAAATAACGTGGACTTTTGCTACAGTTAACGTTTGCTTGGTACAATCAGAAAACAATGTACATCAACATAAATAAGAACATGTCCTGCATATTCTTACAAAATATCAGAGCAAAATACTGACTCAGTAAAAAGTAATGATCATTAGAAAACTATCACTATCAGTGACCCGGCGCGTCAACGACGTCTTCGTAACATTAATGGCGTCGTCACTAACACAGCACAGTACTCAATGTCAAATAACGGCAAATAGATTTGAAAATCGATTCACATTTGACATTTGCAGGTTGCTGATAAACATGCCCTTGATTGTACCGTAACCCATTTCAAGCTTATCTGCCAAATCGCGAATGGTTAGACCTCGGTCCGTATTCAGTGCTTCCCAAATTGATTTCTCTGCTGTCGCTTCATTTTTCCCGTTTCTTCACCCACCCTGTCTTTCTTGAAAGCTTTCTCTACCCTTCCCAAACTTTTCGTGACACTTAAAAACTTAACTTCTACTGACTGGATTTTTTTCTTTTAGAGTTTTTAATCAACTTAAGCGTCTTGGTTGGCATTTTTTATGAGATTATGACAAAATTTTATGATGCAACATACTTCCATCCGGTCAAGTGACAATATTTTAACGTTCGTTGCGTTGATGAGATCGTGTTATGAATGTTGTTTTCTCCATAACGCCTTGATCAAATGAAGTTAAATTTGGACATGACGTCATGTATACACCCACAAGTCAGTTGGTTAAGTTTCGCGCTGTTTGTTTCATTATTTTCTGAGAAACAATACAATATGTTTCGCAAACATAGTGATTATAACGGCGCGCGCCGCATCGGCGTTACCTTGGTTATGAAAACGCATGGTGCGGTCTTATGATTATAAATATTTGTAATTTTATTGCTTTGTTTGATTCATTTAATGTTCCGATTTACAACCATATAAGTTTTTTAAAAATATTGTTTAAATTGTAAGAGCAGTATTAAAAGTCCACGTTATTTTGGATCATCCCTCGTATAAAAATAGCAATGTAACATAAAAATAGTTGAGATTTGTTGTCGAAAATATACAAGACTAACAGGCAAAAGACAACAACTAAAAAAAAAAAACCAATAAAACAATGATTTAAATTTGAACTAGAATTTTACATAGAAAAAAGAAACAATGAAAAATAAAAAGTACACTAACATTAAATGGACGCACATTTCATACTTCAAAATGACTGAAAAATACAAATGGGCAAGCATAGCTTCAATTAGACTAGTTATTGCAAACATACATGTATAAATCAATGGCTAATTACAGCAACATAAAATATAAAGTTATGTTTCAAATATACAACCAAATTTAAAAGTAAAATTAAAATAACATGATGAATACAATATATAAGAGATCAAGCATTACAGTCAACAATCTGGAATGTGATATGATATATTATTATAGATAACAGACAATGGTTTCTTAATATACCTGATTTTACATTGAGCAACTGATAAACTATTAAAAACATGCATAAAATTTGAGTTATAAACCAAGTGAGTCTAATAAAGTCAAAAAGATTATTTTCAATCTTATGCTAGGTATCTTTTATATGAGATACATTTTTAAAGACTTTGGTGACCTATTGTTTTTTTTCCATTTTTTATCCGATTATAAGTCATTACAACAGACATTTAAAACAAACTTTTAAAAATCCAGCTCAAGGTCAAAAAAATATTTTAATGTAAAAATAAACAAAAGTATGAAGGTCAAAAAATATTTCATATAAAAAACTTTCCTGACAACCCCCCCCCCAATAAGAAGCACAGGCAAGTGGTTAACATGTTGAAAATAGACTCAAGAATGATTGATTCAAGTCATAAGACCTTGTTTCACAGTCAAGCTAAAACACTAGGTATGAACAACTACAACTCAGCTCGACTTCCTTGCATTGAAGATTGAGAAAAACGTGGAACATTCATTTGTCCAGCAGGAGATGAACTAGGCAGGGTGTTACCAGGACTAGTAGGGTATGAAAATACAGATATTAAAATATTTAAAGAAGTTACTATTGTGACCATAGCAAGTGATACAAAATTTAGAAATTTTCTTTTCCCTTGATTAAGTTCATCTTTTTCTTTAACATCAGTTTTAAAGTAGTCTGACATTAACAACAGTACACTCGATAGCACCTGCAGAATGATGGACAGTGTTATAAGCCATAGTAATAGTTTATAAAATTCATGGTCTTCATTTGATAGGACTGATCTCAGCTGAGTGGCATTGCTGCTTAGTAATGACACGTCCATCATACCCTTAGCAAATGTTTTAGTTGTGATAGATTTCTTCTCTTTTTGAACTGGTTTTGACTGACCACTTTCATTTTTAGCCTTTGGAATATCTTCATCAAACATAGGCCTATTAGTTGATCTACCAAAGGGACTTGACTTTCTATGCAGTCTGGGTGAAGGCTGCATTATCAAATCCTCATAGTTTGATTGAGAAAAGTTAAAACCTTGATTGGAATCATACATGTTATGAAATGTATCCCCTATACTCTGCTGATTAGAGTCATTTAGTCTCTGCTTTTCCTGTTCCTGAGAAAGTACAGCATTGCTTAAACCATGAGTTTTTTGACAGTTTTGTCCACAGTTAAGATGTCCTCCTGATGGGAAGTTAGGTAAACTCATGTTCTTTGCTGGGGTGGAGGATAAAGTTTGAATGGCCTGTTGAGATTCATAGTCACTACTGGGTAATTGTCTCCCAGTAGACATCTTCTGCGTTGGTTGTAATACTGGCTTATCATCCATTCTTACTTATTTATGTAGTTATTTGCAAGCTCTTGGTCCTGGCAGGTAGTACTAGCCTACATACTACAAATGCATATGTTTCTATCCAATGTTTATGAGCTGAAAATAGTAAAATAAACGTTAAGTATATTAGATTATCGCAGTCATTTTCTTTGGACACATGCCCAATTTATTATAAAAATTATGAAAATTAGTACATATAAAGGAAAAAAGTTTACTAGTCCAACTATAAGAGATCTTGATTTGTATACGGTGTTACATCTCGTGACATTTTTACACCGCCCAACAAGGACCCTATATAAACATGCATATAGAAATAAGTAACTAATTTTCACCACCCTGAATCAGTTTTCGTGAGTCTCAGGCTTGAGGGTTACCAGTGATCACTGTATTTGTGACATTACATAAATAGTGATCACTGTATTTGTGACATAACATAAATAGTGATCACTGTATTTGTGTCATTACATAAATAGTGATCACTGTATTTGTGACATTACATAAATAGTGATCACTGTATTTGTGACATTACATAAATAGTGATCACTGTATTTGTGACATTACATAAATAGTGATCACTGTATTTGTGACATTACATATATAGAGATAAATTATATTGAGTGATTAATCATGTCTGCAGAAGCAGCAGTCCAGTAGTAGGAATGGGTGCTTAATAGAATGAAGAGATTCTGGGTTCAAACCCACAATAGGCAAGTTGTAAATGTCCAAGCAAGAAATGTTCATTTAATAGGATTATTTTTCCCAGGTGTAAATGGGAGCATGCATTATGATATTATATTTTGATCACAAAATTTATGTAGGGACTCCCAAGAGAAATATATAGCGGGGAAAGTTCCAGGAAAAGTTAATGAAACATAGGGTGTGTTAACAGGCTTCCTCAACCAAGGAAATACTAATAGTAATATTAAATAAAGATATTAAGCACGCATCATCATTGAAATTTATAATTTTACATTAATTAAACAAATCAGTTATAATTCCAAGTATTTTGACAATAAAGTGAAAATCGATATCCGAATTTCGTACTATCCGAATTAGTTCCATTGGCAAACAACAACTCACAAATCACAGAAAACAATGGCGTATTTAACTGGAAGATGAGTTCATCATATCGCATACATACATTATTTTCGTTGAGATTGTTTACTATTAAAATTGTAAAAGGCGTTATATATACAATCTTAAAAATCCTTACCAATTCGTGCAACTTCAATGTTTACTTCCGTGCCAAGAATGATAACTGCGACATGACTTACAAGATTTTCTATAGTAGTTACTTCCCCTTAAAAAATTCAAAAAACCTGCTAAACCTATCAGCACATCGCCTAGATTAAAGTCGGTTTTATTACCAATATATTTTTTCTGCTTGAAACGAATCCATCACTATCATACCCAGAACTTCTTGAGGGTTGAGGGAGTATGGTGATTCTCAATGAACTTGTATCATATATGTATACTGCATGGTTAGAGGCCCTAAACTTCTCTGGGACACCTTGAACTGGACAGACAATGTACATGCTTTTTAAAGCAACTAATATAAATTAATTCTTCTTAACATTTGGTCACAGGCTTTTAACAAGAAATGGCATCAAGAATATTTTGAGAAATTGCAACTAGCTAAAGATATGGCCTTTTTATCACCATGCATAAAGGTACATATATTTCACCAAAGAACTTTCAGGAATAAGCAATAGAAGGTCAAGAAAGTTCGGCCAGGGATGCGTTTTGCCGAGGGGTCTCATTCAGAACTCTTGTGTCCCCATTTAAATAATAGATAACAATACATGTACAATTATTTGATACTGGTTTCGTGTTTTTTTCCTATCATAACGCTTAATTTATATTTTATTCTGTACTGTATCTGCTATAATAGAACCAACTTCAGGGTACAGTAAGATCATAAAATTGTGTTTAACTTATTACTCACTAATTCTATGAAGTTCAAAAAGATATCAAATGAACATTTAAAATAATGATATTAAGAGGACTGTACAATAACGAATCGATCTTAGCTTAAAATTTGTGCAAACAAAATTAAGAATTGTCAATATTACAGCGAAAAATAATTGCCATATGTGAGAGTATTAGTGTCCCTAACTAATACTCTTTCCGGTCTTCTTTGAAACCCAACTGACTCGGACATTGTATTTGCTGAAAAATGACATACATGTATTCATTTCGATTGCAATTTTAAAATTACTGATATTAAATCTATGATCCCAGGGAATTAGATACACTATGTCTCTGATGATCCAAAATAACTCGTTCCTATATGATATTTTAACGTTGTGGACGGAAATAAATGAAATATATAAAAGCAAAAAAGATACCAATATAAGAAAAGAAATTATATGGAATAATTCAAGTATCAAACTTAAGGGAAGCTTACTGTTCTATCCACAGTGGTTTAAAAAATGCATTAAATACCTGGAACAATTTGTGGCGATTATTGGTACGGAGATACGGGTTTTAACATTGTCCAATGTGAGGTCAGTCCAGTGGGTCAAAAGATGCATTAGTACGTCTTTGTTTTAAGACGCTCATTGAATATAGTTGTTTCGAAGAGTATAAAAGGAGAAAATTAGTCAATTTCAATCAGTCTGTAGTTGGCAGCAGACTCGCACGTCCGACCCTTTGAGCCCCAGAATTAATTAATAAATATTTATCTACTTCCGGTTATACGTTTTACTGAAATTGTTAGTTGTTATAGTGGGCACGCGTATGTGATGGTTGGTGAGACAACGCTATAAAAATAACTTGGGAAACCCGAAGTCAATTGTCCTCCTTGTTGTTTGCCGCAACTCTGCCGAAGCCTCGCTTCCCCAGAGTGGTATACAATTTGGAGAAACGCCCGGATCGCAGTAGTGTTCTATAGTTGTTGTTTGTGAAAATTGATAAGGCTGAGAGCCGAAATAGAGTTGCTGGCTAAGGCCTGGAGCCGTGTTAGATATTTACTAAAACTACTGTAGAGTTTTAGTGGTTGCCAGCTTAGTGTTATACTAGTTGAATAGTATATTACAACGCTAGGTGAATACTTGGGAAAGCCGAAGTCAACTGTCCTCCGTGTTGTTTACCGCAACTCTGCCGAAGCCTCGCTTCCACAGTGGGTATACAATTTGGAGAAACGACCGGATCACAGTAGTGTTCCCTAGCTATTGTTTGTGAATATTGATAAGGCTGAGAGCCGAAACAGAGTTGCTGGCTAAGGCCTGGAGCCGCGTTAGATATTTACTAAAACTATTGTAGAGTTTTAGTGGTTGCCAGCTTAGTTTTATACTAGTTGAATAATATATTATGTTGAAAGGCTGGAGACACTGTGGATTTAAGTTGGTGGTTTAGTGATTATGTGTCGAAGAGTCGGTAATAGAGATTAGCTATTGGATATAGCCTTGATTATTACCTAAGTAATTGGAAGGAGGCATGTGGCTGGCAAACATCTTACTTGTATCATAATAAACAAAATGTCTTAGAAGCTGGTGTTTTTTAAAAACATCAGAGTATTTACCAATTGTGAACATGTTATCTCTAATAGATACATATTTTAGCGATCGAGGAACTAGATAAACGGCATCCAGGTCAAGTTTTATTAGATGTTGCCTTCCATAGTCCATACTTCGAGTGAGGTAGTGCAAAGATTGATTAAGTGCTCCTTCATAATGGCTGTGCACTCAGAGCTTTTAAAATACGGATATATGTTGTTTATATTTAGACGTTTAAAATATTTTTTATTCAGACCAAATGTTATGTTGTACATGGGTTCAAAAGTAAGATATTCATTCCAAGAAATATCCAATGATTCTAAATACGGAAAATTCTCAAAAGCACCTTTATCCACATTAGTAATATTACATTTAGATAGATAAATACCACTGATGTTTGTGTTAAAAAGATTTTTAAAAATATCCCAACGCAAATGAGGAATATTGCAACTTCAATACTGGCTAGAAAGGTAAAGTTCCTTCAAGTTCGGAAGATGTGGTAAATAACTGTCAACTCCATCAACCATTAGATATTCAAGTGCATCAATATGTTTTAAAGCCTTTGGATATGCCGTGTTCGCTATTACATCATCTCTCTGTTTCAGATCCAAATAATACAACTTTGGCAAGTTTTGGAAGGCGTTATCGCTAATGTTGTCATAAACAATTCTGTTCAAACATAAATCTAACATTGTCAATGAAGACAGGTATTAAAAATCAGTTTTATCAATTAATTCCAATTCATTTTCACTGAATGACAGATTGGTAAGTGCATGATACCTTTGAAATATGATACCATTTAAATACTTGATCTTGTTGGAATGAAGGTTTAATGAAGTTATATTGACGGGCAAATCGTCTGGTATCCTCTGTAATCCTCGACAACTACAGTCAGCTAATGTATCTCTTATATTACAGACAAGTGTTTTAATGCGATCAAATGTACCCCCTAAGCTTTCTACACTTAACAAAAGTTCTAACCGATCACTTTTCAAATTTTGATTATTTTATAACAGGCCAATGGATCCTTATTAAATTTTGCAGAGGTGATTTTTGTGTCATTTTGTACCGATTTGTGGAAAGAAAAATAATTGATACGGTCCGATGCACTCAAGCGAGACACAGGGTGGGATTTGCACATTTTGGCACGAAATGTTTGTGCAGAGCGTGGTGAGTATTAAATTTCACTTTGCATAAATCTTTGTTAACTTTATCAGTGGATATGAACTTTTGTTAAGTGTATATCTTCTTTACTAGCACTTGTAAGTGCTGCTAATGCAAGCACTAGGAGAAAGTAGATGGTCATTGCGATATATCTGAAATCGAATCCACATTGTTAAAAAAATATGTTTCACTCTTCAAAAAAAAATAGGAAAAATAATATAGAGGAGAAATGAGAAAAGATCACGGTCTTATTGATAATGGATAATACTTGAAAGGCTTCCTGAACATAATCAACCATAAAAAACAAATTATATTGCATTTTAACCCGATTTATCAACAATAAAAATTCAGCATATTGTCTGGCGAAACACTCAATCTTACCGAGAATCTTGAACACCTCTGGGTACGAGAAAAAAATGTAACCTAGCCGGTACCAATTAGTCATTGTATTCTGTATGTGTCTATATTCACACAATTTTATACAAAATTAAGTCGTTATCTACTAACCAATAAGGGACTTTAGTCAGTTATTTCCCCTTGTATACTCTTCAAAATAGGTAGGTTTATTTAGTTGGATTACTCGGATTTTACCCTTACTTTTCTATGTTAATTTGCCAAATCTAATCATAAATAACTTTTTTGTAAATCATTTAATTTGTTTGAAATTTGAACTAATTATTCTTAAGGTAAAAAACTATCTACAATTTATCACTTCTGTTAATATCTTCATTAACAAGAAAGATATTAGATAAAATATATTGTTATCCTTACATAGGAATTCAATGATAAAATCCGAGGATTCCAACTGTAAGGACCTACTTACCAATTGGATTGCTTCAGATTTTATCAGGGAAAGATAACTGACTAAAGTTCCTATATAATTAGCTATTTAATATAAGTTGCTTACTAGTTACTCTACTAATTAAACACATAATTCACTAATGTTACTTATGTAGATATATACTCCCTTATAAATATGCCCAAAATGACATGTGCAATAAGTAAAATAAGATACAAAAAACACTACAAGAGTGCATCATTGTGTAGTAAGTGTAAGAAATAGTCCGGATAGTTTGCTGCTGTCAATGACAAATTGGAATAATGCTTAAATCGGATTCTAATATTGACTTTAAAAAATAAACCAGGCACAAACATGACAAATTTATGGAACGACTTGTTGGTGTATTTTTCGGAAACCGTCCTAGAACGATAAAACCTTCTGTATTATGTTGACTTATAATAAGTTCATTATTTTAACACAAATATTCTCTCGTAGTAAACTGTCCCTCCCATTGTAGAACTACAGAACGTATGTACATGTATTTTTAGCATTTAATGTTTTTTCATATACTCGTATACGATATATGTAAATTTTAATATCATCATTTAAACATTTGATAGTGTGATGACATATATATAAATATAAATAGAGAATTAAGTGACAAAATCTTACCTCATACACATGTATTAAATTTCTTTGTGTGTATGACTCAGTAGCGTGTTCAATTACACAAAACGTTACAGAACGTTACAAAACAATACATTCGGAACTCCTTGGCCATTCGCTGTGAATAATCTTATCAAATACACAAATAGGCGATCGTTAAGGCAATGAGTGATGTTTCAAAATTTACGGACTAAAAACGAAACATCACTCAATGCCTAAACGACCGTATTTTTGTTTACTTCAACACCGGTAGTTTCAAAATAGCGTCTAAATATGTTCGAGATTATTCGCAGCAATGGCCGAGGAGTTCCGAATGTATCGTTACGGAACGTTCTGTAACGTTCGCGGTAACTGAACTCCCTACAGGTCACGTATAAAACAATGTGCTATCATACTTAACGTCCGGTTAATGAATCCCACATGCTACCGGAAAACTACATGAAACTGAATAATTAGAGATGACAGACCACATGAGTTTCATATACATGAATGCATAAGACTGCCATTATCTTAATGCTTATGACAATATTATGGGATGGTTCAAGGTAGAACCAAATGCATGTATAATGTAATGTATTAAATAATCTATTCTTATTACAGATTAGGCCACAACAAATTGATCATATGTTCTATGGATTCGCTCGCACCTTAATTTTGACAGTTTTTTACAAAAAAAAAATATTTTTATTTCCTCGCTCGCTCATAAAAATTTGGTCAAACCGCTATATAAAGCAACTGAATTAAGATTTTTTTTCTTCGCTCGTTGGCCCCATTTTTTCTAGAAAAATCCATAGAACATATCATCAACTTGTTGTGGCCTTAGTATATGATTAAATTCACGTACGGTTGTCTGCATATTAGTATTACTATAAAAGTAATATTATCATCACCATCATCATCATCGTCGTCACTATTACCATTGTGATAAAAGGCATTATTTATTGTTCTTTATCAACAAATGTAGTTGTATTTGAGTTTAGTTGTGATTTAATTTGTATTTACACAATGTATTATTTTATGGTTCTTTTGTTAATGTAGGTACAAGTTTGGTGTAAATCTATGATAATTCTTCTAAAAGGGGGAAACATATCAATCAATCCATCTTTCTTTTTGTCTGTTAAGGTGGGTGTCAAAAAATTACACTCCTTCAGCATTTCTCGTTGTTTCTCACATTATTTAGAACGCGAACTCAAACGTCGATGTCTGAAACTAAAAAAAAATGGGTTTTTTTCACCTGTTCAGTTATCTTGAACGTTCCAAAACGTTTCGCAACGGAAGTGTCGGAACAACTCAACCCAGACAACTCATCCCGAGACGACTCAATCCGAACCCTGTAGCGGTTATTTCCCTTTATCAAATCAATCAATTGGTAAAGTCTGTGATCATTATTTGTAAAACACTTAAGTGTTAAACTTCAATTTTTTAAAACTATGCTAAATTTTACAAATCGTAAAAATTTTACACATTTTTGCTACTTACTTTCTTCCACGGATATATTATATACAATATATAGTGAAAGTCTGTAAGTACAGGCTATGTGACTTTTTGTCTGAACCATTTCTTGAAAACATAGGATAGAAATTCAATAGCAAATTCGGTATTCGTACAATTTGTTCATTCCCTGTGAATGAACCCCCTTAGTTTATTTACTGAATTAACTATTTTCTGGCCTTTAGGTTCTGAAAGGACACTTTGCTTACTTACTTACTACATGTATGTACAGAAACAACAACAGCAGCAGCAGCGGCAGCAGCAAAACAACAACTGAAACAGCAGCACCAGCAATGGCAACCACGCAGACAACAAGTTATACTATAGTTCGTTTTTTTTTCAACTGTCTAAACATGAATAATTTTTCGGTAAATGAGTTTGTTAAAATTATTGTCACAAACATAAGCGAGTTTCCAAAAGAGTGTATCATGCTCAAGTAAAGCTGCTTATGCCGTATGATATGTTTTAGTCAAGATATATTTATAACAATTAGGCCACCAGTACAAAAACAATGCATTCAGTCATCGTGAAATTATTCAAGCTTTGACCGTTGAGAAAAAACGAACTATACAGAAGCTGCAGCATAAGCAGTAACAACCACACAAACAACAACTATTACAGACACAGCAGCAGCACAAGCAGTAACAACTACTCAAACAACAACTATTACAGACACAGCAGCACAAGCAATAACAACTACACAAACAACAACTACTACAGACACAGCAGCACAAGCAATAACAACTACACAAACAACCACTATTACAGACACAGCAGCACAAGCAATAACAACTACACAAACAACAACTATTACAGACACAGCAGCACAAGCAATAACAACTACACAAACAACAACTACTACAGACACAGCAGCACAAGCAATAACAACTACACAAACAACAACTATTACAGACACAGCAGCACAAGCAATAACAACTACACAAACAATAACTATTACAGACACAGCAACACCAGCAATAACAACCACACAAACAACAACTATTACAGACACAGCAGCACAAGCAATAACAACTACACAAACAACAACTATTACAGACACAGCAGCACAAGCAATAACAACTACACAAACAACAACTATTACAGACACAGCCGCACAAGCAATAACAACTACACAAACAACAACTATTACAGACACAGCAGCAGCACAAGCAGTAACAACTACTCAAACAACCACTATTACAGACACAGCAGCACAAGCAATAACAACTACACAAACAACAACTATTACAGACACAGCAGCAGCACAAGCAGTAACAACTACTCAAACAACCACTATTACAGACACAGCAGCACAAGCAATAACAACTACACAAACAACAACTATTACAGACACAGCAGCATAAGCAATAACAACTACACAAACAACGACTATTACAGACACAGCAGCACAAGCAATAACAACTACACAAACAACGACTATTACAGACACAGCAGCACAAGCAATAACAACTACACAAACAACGACTATTACAGACACAGCAGCACAAGCAATAACAACTACACAAACAACCACTATTACAGACACAGCAGCACAAGCAATAACAACTACACAAACAACCACTATTACAGACACAGCAGCACAAGCAATAACAACTACACAAACAACAACTATTACAGACACAGCGACATAAGCAATAACAACTACACAAACAACAACTATTACAGACACAGCAGCAGCACAAGCAATAACAACTACTCAAACAACAACTATTACAGAAACAGCGGCACAAGCAATAACAACTACACAAACAACAACTATTACAGACACAGCAACACCAGCAATAACAACTACACAAACAACAACTATTACAGACACAGCAGCACAAGCAATAACAACTACACAAACAACAACTATTACAGACACAGCAGCAGCACAAGCAATAACAACTACTCAAACAACAACTATTACAGAAACAGCGGCACAAGCAATAACAACTACACAAACAACAACTATTACAGACACAGCAACACCAGCAATAACAACTACACAAACAACAACAACAACTACTGAAACAGCAGCACCAGCAATAACAACCACACAAACAACAACAACAACTACTGAAACAGCAAAACCAGCAATAACAACCACACAAACAACAACTATTACAGACACAGCAGCATAAGCAATAACAACCACACAAACAACAACTATTACAGACACAGCAGCATAAGCAATAACAACTACACAAACAACAACTATTACAGACACAGCAGCAACACAAGCAATAACAACTACTCAAACAACAACTATTACAGACACAGCAGCACAAGCAATAACAACCACACAAACAACAACAACAACTACTGAAACAGCAACACCAGCAATAACAACCACACAAACAACAACAATAACTACTATAGAAACAGCAACACCAGCAATAACAACCACACAAACAACAACAACAACTACTGAAACAGCAACACCAGCAATAACAACCACACAAACAACAACATCTACTACTGAAACAGCAACTGTTGTTGTTTATTTAATTTATTTTGTAACGTCGTATTCAACACATATATAGGTCATATATACAACGGCCAGCTCTTCCTACTATAGGTTTCCTGGACACTTTTTCTATCACCAGTACTAACTTACCCTACCACGAGGCCGACAACTCATGTATAGGGTATGACCTGCCGCGACCGGGTTTCGAACCCGCGATCTCCTGATTCGAAGTCAGACATGCTAACCAATACACCACGGACGCGGCTGAAACAGCAACACCAGCAATAAAACAAACATACACAAACAACAACAATAACTACTACTGAAACAGCAGCACCAGCAATAACAACCATATAAAAAGCAGCATAAACAATAGAAAAAGCAGCAACAACAACAGCAGCGGCAACACCAGCAATAGCAACATCACCTACAACAGAAGCAGCAACAATAACAATAACACAAACAAAAACTACTTGAAAAACAGCAGCATCAGCAATAACAACCATTAAAAAGCAGCAGCAACAACAACAACAGCAGCAACACTAGCAATAACAAGCACACAAACAGAAGTACCAGCAATAACAACCATTGTAAAAGCAGCAGCAACACCAGCATTAACAACCACACGAACAACAACACTTCTACAGAAACAGCAGCATCTGCAATAGCAACCACACAAACAACAACAACAACTTTTAAAACATTTTTTATTCGGGTTTAACGTCGTATTCAACACATATTTAGGTCATATAAACGACGGCCAGCTCTTCCTACTATAGATTTCTTTGGGAAAGTTTTATTAACGCGAACGATTTTTAATAGACTCATGAACATGTTCTATGCCCCAAGCTCGATTTAAATACAATCAAAGATATTGAATCCGACACCATTCGGAACTACCTCTTCAATCTTCTACGCAGATTAACTTATATCTACCAAGATGATCGCCGAGGTCGTTCCGAATGCACTGACAGCAGAGTCTTCGCATGTTGACACCATTAGGATCCGTCAAAACACCCCGAAGAACCCCAAAGAACTTAAAAATCCCTAAGAAACCCCTTAGAACTTAGAATAAAATAAATAACTATAGATACGCATTAATAGAAAATTGCTTAATTTTGTAATCATTCACATAGTATGTTAAAGGAATATACAGGCAAATGACTGTGCCAAAAGTATAGAACCGAATTTAGTCTTTAAAACAGTATTAAGAACGTAAGAAATCACTTACTAATAACATTTGTCACTTATAACATTCAAGCGAACGAATTAAACATGTGGCATACTCATTTTTGAAAACGAAAGTAGGATACTGAGGGAATCACCAAGCTATTTATAGATTTGTTATATGTCGTACTTGCTGAAATTAAACATTTCCATTGATCGCTTCTTGTCTTTTCATCATTCTTAGGTGGTTAGGATAATTCTTAATATAATTATACCAATGTTGCACAATAAACAAGCTCTAGTATCTTCTCATCAGTAAATGCACATTTTGACACTAACCTGGGTCTAGTTAGTTAACACACAAAATATAAAGAGAAAATACAAAAATAGTTTGCCAAGTAATATATCAGTTTGTCTGTTTTAATCAAAATAATAAAAATATAATACAGAACCAGGAAAATTGGAACTGAAAATTTTGCCTACTTCTCCCTTTAAGTAGGTTGAAAAGAATGAACATGAAATAGTGACTGTGAGCCAGAAAACCCATTTTTGTGATTCGTTTTTCATGAAAATCATTTTCTTTTGGGTGTTTCGACGGACCGGCGGATCGCCTCTGGAATTCAAGGAACTGCCAGTTACTCATCAATACCATGATTAAGATTGTATACTTAATCAAAATCATGATTTCCGAAATAAAACACCCCTGGACACGTTTCTATCACCAGTACTACCTTACCCTACCACGAGGCAGACAACTCATGTATAGGGTATGACCTACCGTGACCTGACTCGAACCCGCGATCTCCGGAATCGAAGTCAGACATGCTAACAACTACGCCAAGGCCGCGGCTTACTACAGAAACGGCAGCACCAGCAATGACTACCACACAAACAACAACAACAACATCTACATAAACAGTATCATCAGCAAAAACCACAAGAGATACAGCAACAGCAACACTAGCAATAGCAACCACACAAACAATAACTACTATTACTACAAAACAACAGCACCAGCAAAAACAACCATATAAACAGCAGCAGCAGCAACAACAAAGAAAGCAACGCCAGCAATAACAACCAAATAAACAACAACAACTGCTACAGAACCAGCTATACCAGCAACAGAAAAAGCAGCAACAACAACAGCAGCCCCAGCAACAACAACCATAAAAACAGCAGCAACAACAACAGCAACAACAACCACACAAAAATATTTATTATTACCCGATTGCTTATATAAGTGTAATTCGATATTTTTAACTGTTTTCTGAGTGAACTGTTGACCGGTCAATAGTTTTGACTGTTTCCCGCGCGTGCTCTGACGTCACGTAATGCCGCCACGTATTGACGTCACGAACTGTTACTGAACTTATATAAAAGGAAGTAACTACTACGGGATTTTAGACTTGACCAGACGCTTTAAACATGTCAAAATAGCAATTGATTAGGTAATAAAACGGTTATTTTATGTGTGATTTGGGAACAGTCAAACGGTTGTCCCTCGGTGTCAGGAATAGTAGTTTTAAACTGTTTCCTTCGGCCTACGGCCTCGGGAAACAGTTCAAAACACTATTCCCTCCACATTGGGCCAACAGTTTGACTGTTCCCAAATCACATATGAAATAACTGTACAATAAATTACTACAGAACAACAACACCAGCAACTGCAATAACAACCACACAAACAACAACTACTATACTTAAGCTTCAGCAACAGCAACCATAGAAAATGCAGCAACAATAACAGTAGCACCAGTAATAACAAACAAAAATACATCAACAACAACTTTAGAAACAGAAGCTCCAGCAATCACAACCACACAAACGACTTTTACAACAGAAAAAAGCAGCTACAGCAATTACAACCACAACAAGAATCAGCAGCAGCAACAATAACAACACCACAATCAACAACAACCATAGAAACAGCAGCAGCAACAATCACAGAAATAGCAGCAGCAACAATCAGCAGCGTGTTTGTTTACTACCTAACCGGACAAAACGGGTGCGTATTCGTTTCTATGGTATTGTACGATTATATTGAACTGTCCGATTGCATAATTACATGGTTATCACACACTGCATATATTAATTTCCGCGCTCTATTTATAGAATTTTGCTGTAAAAATACAATGGATAAGTTAATTTAGTGTCAAAATCTAACATGACTGAATAGTCGTGCGGTTTAAGTGAAACGCTACAAAACTTATACTTTTGAAATGCCGGTTGCTAGTTTGAATCTAAGGATGTCATTTTTCACTTTTTTTCTTCGCAATGTAAGCATCCTTTTTATTTTCTGAAAATTGTGTTTTGTTTTATTCAGTATCTTTTGGAAATAGATATATTGAAATACTATAAAACTAATAATTAAAAAAGTCATTTAGTTTCATTGGCAGGTCAGTCCCGCATCTGTTATATTCTCTTGAAGGGAAATCAAATTTATAATTTGTTAAAATAAACTTTGAAACATTATTGTGTTAAAATAAACTTTGAAACATTATTGTATTTTGCGCAATCCGACAATAATAAAAGGAAGAAAAAAATTCTATCGGGATTCGAACCCACGGCAAAAAGGTTTGCTCACTGACCGTTTTACCACACGACCACACAAACTGAGATAATCATTAAAAGTCTAATATGATACATCTGTGTTATGAGCCCTACGTGAACTACCGACGATATCCGAGCATTAAATATACAGTGTTATGTGACGTTTTAATTTATGCTATCGGACAGTTTAATATAATCATACAATAGTATAACAATACAACTGAGGCCATTTTTTATTGTTTCTATTGTTTAATTGTTTAACATCGTATTCAGCACATGTTTTGGTTATATATATGACGACCAGCTCTTCCTACTATAGGTTTCCTGGACACTTTTCTATCACCAGTACTAACTTACCCTACCACGAGGCCGACATGTATAGGGTATAACCTACCGCAGCCGGTTTCGATATCCGGATTCGAAGTAGGACATGCTAACCACTACGCCGCTTCCATTTTTTTTCACAGTTACCGCAAAAAGTGGGGATTCGGGGGCGGCAACCCCTATATAAAATGCAATAAGAACACGAAACGTAAGAATAATAAGCTAAGTTTTAAGCCTTATCTAGCGTCGTACAAGAAAGGGGTGGCAACTTCATTTAAAGGTGAACTCTTCTAACACGAGTACAGTCGCTTGATAAACTGCAATTGCTCCGCAGCAACAAAAACAACAGCAACAGTAACAACAAACTCAGCAACAGAGTCAGCAGTAACACCAATATCAACAACAGTAACACTAACAACAAGAAAAGCAACAGAGGCAACAACAGTGACAGTAACAACATAAACAGCATCATAAACAATGACAGCAGTAGTAACAACAACACCAAGAAAAGCAACAGAGGCAACAACAACAACAGTGACAGTAACAACATAAACAGCATCATAAACAGTGACAGCAGTAGTAACAACAACACCAAGAAAAGCAACAGAGACAGTAACAACAACAACCTCAATACATTTATTCATTTATTTATTTGAGTTAACGCCGTATCAACACAATTTAGGTCATTTTACGGCGTCCAGCGCACCTAACCTAGCTTTCCTGGACCATTGTCTATAACCAGTACTCATCTACCTTCCACAAGGCCGGAAACTTCTCCATATTATATAATCAATGGAGGAAAATCGACATTATTGTCAAATTTTCATGGAAGGGTATAACCTCCCCGGATGGGATTTGAACCCGCACCCCCTCGGGCACGAGTATCCAAATCCCTGCGCGCTACCAACTGCGCTATCGACCCGACACAACCTTAACAGTGACAGCAGCAGTAACATAACCGGTAACAACAACGGCGACAACAGCAACAATAGTAACAACATAAAAGCAACAAAGTCAGCCACAACAACAACCTTAACAGTGACAGCAGCAGTAACAACAACAAAACAGGAAATCAACAGCAATAGCAATAACAAAAGATCAATAGAAACAAAAACTACAGCAACAACAGCAGCAACAAAAAAACAGCCACAAGTAACAGCCACAAAACAACAGCAACATCCAACCAACATCGCAAAACTACAACAGCAACAAAATAACAACATCAGCAAAACAACATCAGCAAAACGACAACAGCAACAAAACGACAACAGCAACAAAACAATAATGCAACAACACAACAACAAAAGCTACAGCAGCGACGACACAACAGCAGCAACAAAAGCAACTAAACAACAGCAGCAAAGAGAGCAGCATATCAACAGCAGCAACAAAACAACTACAGCAATTAAACAACAGTAGCAGCAAAAGAACCAACAATACAACAGCAGTAACAAAAACAGCAGCAGAAACTATAACAACAACAGCACCAGCAACAGAAGTAAGTATAAAACCACCTTGTCTATCAACATCATAATAAAAAACAGCAACGATAATTAGATTGTCTAATTTCAACATGCACGTGTAAATGGACAACAAACATCTTAGGGACGAGTCCGAGACGACTTGTTAAATATGAGCAGGCCAAATCATTCGGAACACCCTCGACTTTTCATGAATGAATCCCGGGAGGATTCGAGGGGGGTCTTCACTGGAATTTGGTGATTTTACTACCTACGCGAGGCGAAGCACGTAACGGTTACGCAAAATAGTTCTTGAAGTATACACACAGATCTTTGTCTTAACATATTCATTTGTTTTAAATTGAACCAAAAATTGTTTATCGGTATCATTGAACTGTGTAATTTTAAATTAACAGATTAAAAACGGAACTTCATTCATCGCCTATACGGTCGTGTATTTGTTTACATAGTTTCAAAATGGTGCCTTACTATGTCCGAGGTTATTCGTAGCGAAAGGCCGAGGATGTTCCGAATGCATGCCAAATATTACAATCCACGCGTAATTGGACAACAAGCATCTCAAGGACAAAATGTCCGAGATGACTTGTTGAATATGAGCAGGCCAAATAATACAATCCACGCGTAATTGGACAACAAACATCTCAAGGACAAAATGTCCGAGATGACTTGTTGAATGTGAGCAGGCCAAATAATACAATCCACGCGTAATTGGACAACAAGCATCTCAAGGACAAAATGTCCGAGATGACTTGTTGAATATGAGCAGGCCAAATAATACAATCCACGCGTAATTGGACAACAAACATCTCAAGGACAAAATGTCCGAGATGACTTGTTGAATGTGAGCAGGCCAAATATTACAATCCACGCGTAATTGGACAACAAACATCTCAAGGACAAAATGTCCGAGATGACTTGTTGAATATGAGCAGGCCAAATAATACAATCCACGCGTAATTGGACAACAAACATCTCAAGGACAAAATGTCCGAGATGACTTGTTGAATGTGAGCAGGCCAAATAATACAATCCACGCGTAATTGGACAACAAGCATCTCAAGGACAAAATGTCCGAGATGACTTGTTGAATATGAGCAGGCCAAATAATACAATCCACGCGTAATTGGACAACAAACATCTCAAGGACAAAATGTCCGAGATGACTTGTTGAATGTGAGCAGGCCAAATAATACAATCCACGCGTAATTGGACAACAAGCATCTCAAGGACAAAATGTCCGAGATGACTTGTTATTTACATTGCCACCCAGAATTACCTTTACATTTGTAAAAAGCTAGTTTTTGGCATTGTTTAAGAAGTATTTACGTGTTATGTGTTTTAATAGTTTCTCAAATTTAAAATGGTTGCAATGATACTTAATAAAGTTGTATTTGGTATTCATTGACATCTTTTTACAAATATGTTTTTGAATTCTAATATATAGGTAAAATTCAGTAACAAATCACACATGTACAAAGCTGTAAAGGTAATTATGTATGGCAATGCATAAGCAGGTCAAAGGTTAAAATCCACGCGTAATTGGACAACAAACATCTCAAGGACTATAAGTCCGAGATGACTTGTTAAATATAGGTAGGGCCAGGTCATAACTGTTCCATGTAGTTTCATATTCTTTTAATTCATCCATTATTTGTAGAAGGAACCATACTGTTATATAGACCCGTTTGTCAAGCAGCAAGTCTGATGTGTCTGTACGTTCAAAACATTCTGAAATGGTACAAATGTAAACGTATAAAAAGCTAGCAGAAACAGCAGCTACATCAGTACATGTAACAGCAGAAAGATTAATAAACGTAAAGTTAGAAACAGCAGTAAGTTGAAATTAATTGAAAATGGTGTAATGTTTGTTATGTTTTCTGAAATGACATCAAGGACAACAGCAATATAGATCTTACTGCTGTAGTTTTTATCTTTATGCTGACAGGAACAACATCAACATATATAGAACTGCTGCAGTTTTCATCTTACTGCTGTTTCTGCTAAATATTTAAGCATCAAATGTAAGCTTGGTTCGCACAGGTTTATTCATAACAAGCACAATAAACAGAGTTATTCTTGTAACAAAACAAACATTAAATTTTTGAACGAAGACGATACATCGACCTATGTTTGTAAACAAATGTTCATAGAGTAAACACGAATTTTGTTAAACGATGCTATGTATATTTCTTATTAACTTTAAAGCTAGAATTCCTCTAAAACGTAATTTCTCGTAGGCATAGGCGTCCAGCGTTGTTCCGTGCCATAAACACATAAACAGTACCCACCAAAAGTTTGGAGACAATGGAAATATAATAATTAATTAACTCAAATTTCATTGATTGTTTTTGGTAAAAAAAAACCATTAATATTCTATGTATTTAATATGGTAGATGATAAAATGAAATCAAATTTCAAGAATGTGTATTGTTTATAAGACTCCGCATCTGATATCCAAAAGGCTCAATACCCAAATTCAATATAAATATTTTCTATAATACAGATATTATGCTACTTAGGTAGTCTCAACTACAACTACAAATAGTACCATAACGAAATATAAGCAAAACGACAAATCATTTCAAAATAAATTCTTATCAATTTTTAATAAACCAATGCAGTAGGCTTACTAAGTGAAAATGTTTCCAAACGCTCGGTGGGTTGTGTATATGTTACTCATAAAACGGTAGAAGTTGAACATAGCTCAACTTCTGGTCAGTTTCCACATTATAAATCGGTCTATTTCCATGATTTATACATGCATGCATAGCTGAGGCTTTGCTCTTTCAAACGTCACCAACATCTGCATTCGGCAAAGATCATAGACCAATTTCGAAGACCAAAATCAACGAAAGGTTTGTTTAAGTCGTCACAGTAGTCGAAAATTCTATGTATACAATTATGAAGGTATCGTACCATTCGTTTACAATAAATGTATATTAATTTTGCGAATAATTCATAATGAAGAAACAGGGCAAAACAGTAGCATCCATAAATCTATTTACACTTATGTAAAGTTTGTGATTTGTTTTTATTCTATTACCAATACTGTAGAAATTAAAATCATTTTCCAAGAAATTTATATTGTATAACAATTACAATTTGTAAAATTGCGAAATAAAATTACTTCTTTTCCAAACGTAAAAATCTAATGATAACTAATCTTATGCATAAATACTAGGGGTGTAACAATACGGTTAAAACTGTATTGCAATATATTGCAATAAACGAAACCCGTATTGCAATATATTGCAATATATTGCGATACATATTGTTCTTTGCGCATACATGCATAGCATGAATTAATGCACATGCATCGTCTCAATTTGATCAACATTGTACTTAGATATTTGTATTTTCAAATGATAAACACAAATTATGCAATTGTTTGAATAAGTTAGAAAAAAGCTTTTGAAATGGACTTTCAAAAATTATTTTCTCTAATTTTACCAAAAATATTTCAAGTTTCTGAACACATTTAAACATTTATTCAAACACTTAAAATTCCGACTCTGATAAAAACAATCAGTATGGAACATAACTAGAAAAACCGGTTCAGAGAAAAACGAACCGGTTAAAAACCGTCAGAAGATGTATCGCAATATTAACTGGTATATCGGTTAACCGTTACACCCCTAATAAATACATCTATTATACAGATTAATTAAATTTATAAAGCACAACTTTTTATCAAGTGTAAAGGATATTTTGGATGGCAATGTACATACATCGGGTTATATATCAAACCAAGGGAGATAACAAATATAAACAATCACAAAACAAAGGGAAGTAATAACGTCGAACTCGGACGAATGTTGGGCACGTCGAACATCTGTCTCGCTCGATTTTTTTCATGTTGCCACTCGAGCGCGAGCCAGCGAAGTTTTACTGTATTTTGTATAACTGATAGTAAATTGTACCTGTAATCTACATGTAGCTAGATGATGTCTTAAAGCAGACTGTTGAATCATTGTTATTTTGCTTCAATGCTTCATTCATTCAATTCCATGTATCAATACTAATATTGCCCGTAGACTGCAAAGAAAATAGATAATTTACTTAAATAAGTCAATGTGGCATGAGCTCGTGATTCAGGACGATTTTTGTAGTTTATTTCAACGTGCTGTTGTTGATTCCTTTAATTCAGGGAGGCATTTTTCGCATCTTTCTGCGCATGTCTGGTACACAGGCTGCCCGCATGAAACAGTCCTATCAAAAATATTGTACACACACACGCGCACCCCCACATTATAGTAAAGGTATGTAACTCATCACCTCAGAAACCTTGAAAAAAATACCTGTCTCATTCAACGGGCTCCTGTGTTTTTATTTCAGGATCGATTTTCAAAAACTTGGTTTTATTTATCGAAAAAATGGCTGATCTGTCGATTGCTTATAAAAGCTTATTAATTAAAAGCCAATTAAGAAAGTTATTTGACGTTAAACAGGAAAATTGTTTAGGTCGTAATGGACCGTATCAACCAAAAAACAGTTTCCTTTCCGAACGTAACTCATAGATGTGTACGTGAAATTCCGATAAAAATGAAATAAAAACAGATAAAATAATATTAAACAAGTCACTAGCCTCTCTCACAGTCGTCTAAGGCAAATCATTTCATCACTATCATAAAATTGCCTTGACTTGTCGTGAGTTTTTTCGTTGACCTCCATTTTGAGAAAGAAGTCTAGGCTAAAACCGAACTCATACCGTTTTGGATGATACAAATCTACCCGAGGACAACTCAACCCATGACAATTAACACGTTAGTAAATTTAACCCGAGGTTTCTGAGGTGAGGAGTTACATTCCTTTACTATATATACATGTGTGTGGAGGGGTGGGTGTATGTGTATACAATATTTTTGATGGGACTGTTACATGCCGGCAGCCTGTGGTCTGGTATAATGAAATTAACGTAAAATCACAATTCGTTCATTTTTAATGATATTTCAATGGAAAATACAAAACCTGCATATTTGCAAGGTTTATGTTTTGTCGATGACTTGGTTCAAACATGGTACCCTACACATGTATATAAATGTACATTTTCTATGTTTCACATTTTACGTAATTTAAAATGTTTGTTTGAAACAATATAACATAAATAAGAGATTATGTTTTACTTTTTTTTCGCGATTTCCTTTGGGCGGTTTGGTCGTCCAGATATGTCAATCGGTAGAAATACTATATGTAGTTTATTAGCTTATGACCATTATTTAGATTTCATGTTATGGCATTAAAATAAATGCCATTTTCAATCAATCTAAAACTGTTTTATGTTATACCTTGTCCCATACAAGTTCAACCTAGTCTGTGTTCTTAAAAGTACTTTTGGGCAATACATAAAATATAGTTTAATATGGATATTTGGTAATGCATATATGTAGTTTATTAGTGTCACTGATATGTTATTTTGTGAGCCATGTTGTAACTAGTAGCTCAAAATATATCTATCTACCAACATGTCGTGTTTTCTTTCGAGCTTAAAAGCCTAAGAGATTACATTTAATAAACCATAAACGAGTTAATCGTTTTAGAAAAGCTACCGAAATGTCTTAGAATCAGGAGCTAATAACAATAATAAAAGGTACGAGTAGTTTCTGCACATTGTATTTTGTTAAAACGACATCAGTTGTGCAAACTAGAACTGAGAAGGTAATTCAATATTATATCAAAACAACAAGTAACGGTAAAAGCAGAGGATTGCATATTCCGGATATACGAATATGCTATCAATAAATCATCATAATACGTAAATAAATAATTCGAATCTACTTACCATTGGAACTTACATCCCAACTTGATGTTTCCATTTAATCTTTAAACAAATTCAAAGTAGCTCTTTCTTCATTTCTTATTGTTTCGATTCATAGATCACAATGGCAACCTAAAATATATAACAAACGTGAACTGTAACTATACAATCAAGAGCACCGCATTATATGCCCGAAAGTGTTGTTTTTTTAGTTAAGATGAAGCATTTGTAAGACATGAGAATATTTCATATGAATATCATATTAAAAAAAATGTGAAAAACAAAGTAGAGAAAAAAGATAACATTGAGAACGCTTCTTTTTATTCGTGATGAGTATAACTTTGTCACTCATGCTCCGGAAACTGTTTTCAGTTTTAAGGTAGTTGTGACCTTGACCTTTGACCTTGTGACCCCAAAATCAATAGGGGTCTTCTACCCAACATGAGCAGTCATCCTATGAAGTTTGAATATTGTGGGCCAAATGGAACTTAAGTTAGGCTCCGGAAATCAAATTGCTAACGGACGGACGGACGGACGCCAGGGGTATAACATATGTCCGAAATTCTTTCGGGCATATAAAAATGTTGTGATAATGCCACTGTTGAAACAAATTCCAAAGACTCATCAGAATGAAGTAACTAATAAGGCCAATTATAAAATAAGTAAGTAAACTTTGAAAAGAAATGAGAATCTATAGCTAGAGTCATAATTCTACTGAACAAGCCATATTCGATCTATGGCTAAGATCCAATGGTTAAAGATATACTCAGGGTCCAAAAGTTTCTTTACACATGCATTTTTTCTATTCTTTTTCGTCGACAAAATTTGCAGACACAATTTGTTTGATTTTCTCATTTTATTTTCATAATACAAGAGAGAACATAATTGATGGTTTGTGACTACCTGTACAATTTGTTCTGAAACTAATAAAGACAAAGTATATCAAAGAATATTCCAAATCATCAAAATGTGTAAAAAACTTTTGGCCCAAAGCGTATTTACTAGGGCTGCGTATCTTGGCTAAGGACGCGATACGATACGTATCACGATATATGCCTTGCGATTACGATATTAATTGCGATACGATGTAAATTGTAAATTTGGTATGAATGCATTGATTAATTATGATATTTTTTATCAAACAATATAGAACTAACAAAGTTGTTAATTACCCTTACTTGGCACAAAATAAAAACAAAACAAATGTGATCTTTGTTTAATGACTATTGAGAATAAGAAGTAAATAAAGATTACAATTGCAAGTTAAATGCTATAGATATATAGTATATTTTGTCTTTTACTGATTTCTTATAAAGGGCCTTCTGAATCGCGATTTTTAGGACGCGATTCGATACACTCGTATCGGACAGTCGCGAATACGATCTCACGATGCATCGGTGAATCGTTACAGCCCTAGTATTTACCCAGTCCTTATCCAGTAAAAAGGGGACATACTTCTAAAGATCAAACAATAACAAATACCGTGAGAAAATATCAGTCTTCACGCTAAACTTTCATCAGCATTGGACATTCGGTCCAGCAAAACGGATTTTTTACTGGACCCAATGAGATTTTACTGGACAAAACAATTCTAAGTGATTTGTTAATCTATGCAGTCCAATTTAGTAATATAAGATCATTTATCCTGCATTTATCATAAAATAAACAATATAACAACAAACAATGATTTTTTAAGGTATATAATTATGTATTTTATATTTACACTTTAATTACCTCCTAAACCTAGCGCGCCGGGATTCGGAATCTCGTGTCCCGAAGGGAACACGGGTTCGAATCCCATCCGGGGAGGTTATACCCTTCCATGAAAATTTTACTGTAATGTCAATTTTCCTCCATTTATTAGATAATATGGAGAAGTTTCCGGCCTTGTGGAAGGGTAGGTGAGTACTGGTTATAGACAAAGGTCCAGGAAAGCTAGGTTAGGTGCGCTGGACGCCGTGAAATGACCTAAAATGTGTTGATACGACGTTAAATCCAATAAATAACCTCCTAAACCGGAGAGCAAAAACATGTACATAATAATCAACTGCATTATATCAATTGAAATAATGAAATAATATACATACAGTACCCACCAAAGTTTAGAGACAGTATAACTTTGTGTGCCAACTGAATAACCTGTATCTAAAGTTTGACATTTAATTATTTTAAAATCCTTCTCAGTTTTGCTTCATATTTGATTATAATTATAACCGAGACTACAAAAATAGCATAAAAGCTATGTTATGGACAATAAATTATAATTACAATTAACATGGTTTTGGAGGTTTTAAGACGTCAGATGCTGAATCTTATAGATGTGTTGCATTCTTAATAGGCCGTGAGCCAGATACACTTTTGCTCCCCCCCCCAGGGGGAATTTTCAAGACCCATATTTTTTTATTCCCCTATCTGTCCTGAGTACAACAGTACAAAGTTTGCAAGTTTCCAGTGGGGCATTGCTGAGAAAATCAACTTTTAACTGTATAGGTGAAAAGCAATTTTTGTTCCATTTTTATCGATTTATTTTTGCAAAAACCATTAAATCATGTTTGCAACACCAAGTTCTTTTGATATTGTTTGTCAATTAAAAAGAAAATGTGTCTTTTGTGTTTTATAAAGGAAATTGTTGTTGATACTGAGCTCATAAGTACCTTAAAATGTAAGATACGTTACTGTGCCTTTGCGCGCAGACTATGAAACATAACTTCATAAAGTAGTCATAATACACTTGCTTTTTAAGATATACAATGTTGTTGTATGTAAGAATACGATTTTTATCTTGTTCCTAGAAATATTAACTTACACACAGCTCTTAAACTTTGTCGCCAAGAGTGTTGAAACATACATAACCATATTTTTTATTTTTTTTTTCAAATTGGAAAAGATGTCATACTTGTAAAATATTTTAAAACATAAGATCAGATATGAATATATATGAAATAAAAACGATTGTCATTAAGTATTCAATGACATTTCATTAAATTTCACATTTTAGCAAAATTTTGGGGGTAGACATTTTAACATGAAACATACGTGACCATGGTTTTTCAACTAATGTTAAATATCTTAGTTGAATTCACGTTTACTAATTAGTCTCTCTAATGAACTCTTCATTTTATGATTACTACTTTTGCCATTCCTCAGGATCGTCTAGAGATAATGCTATCTAAAGTATCAAATGTAACATACGTGATGTAACATATGTTACCGATAAAATGATATACCGATCTTACAATGCGAAGAAGGGTTAAACCATGACATATTGAAAATTGGTTTACACCAAAAATGATATCCACAATGAATAAAGTCATTATTATCTCATTGAAAAATATATGACATCTTAAACCAGACTAAAAAACATGAAACCGTGTGCATCTCAATGGCTTTGATAAATTAAACTATGAAGATTTTTTAACCTTGCATGCAATACAAGCATAGAATCCTTCATAGCAATACTCAAATTGATATTTTAGCAATTCATTTGTTACTTCAATTCTTACTAGATGTAACCAAATCTCAAATGTAACCAAAGCGTCTTTTGTTCGCTTCTTATTCAATAAAACATGGTTTTATGAATTGAAACATATGTTACCTTTGGTAAGGTATGTTTCATATGAAATGTATCATAGTTGATGCTTGTTTGTTTGCTTGTTTCAAACCCTTGGGGATGTAATTTTGGGTGACAAATGACTTTTTAAATGAAATAAGTGTGCCAGTACCTAATGGAATATCTAGGAGAACATTTGATTTTTACTTCAAAGTGAAGTACTACATGAACTTTGAACACAATTGATCTGTTATGCTTTTCTAAGACTAATTCGTAACTTTTTAAACTCTTAATTTTAACATGTTTCCCTTAATTTTGATGGCAATCCTTATTGATGTAATTAACAGTATTTAGATTATGACAGAGTACATAGAAAATAGTTTGTGCTACCATTAAATTATTTAAATTGTTGTACTGGGTGTGACAGATAAAATTGGGATGTGATTGTTTAAACAGTTTTGTTGTAACATACGTTACTACCTTTTAATTTCTTTAGGCATTCATAATTATAAACTTTTCGGTGAGTTAAGTATATAAACTTTCAAAATGTATCCATTGATTTTGACTGTTCACGGCTGTGGTACTTAAGTTTCTTTCGATTTTTCCAAGTTTGAAAGTCATTGTTTCAAGGTTTATAAATGTATTTCTGTAATTTTCCTTAAGTTGATCTAAATTTAAGTCATATTTGAGCGAAGGGACGTTCTGAATTTATCATTTTGTGGTATTTGTATTTCCAGTATCAACCCTTTGCCTTCCTAAAGTGCTAAAATCACAGACAAACATACAAATACAGACGAAAAAAAAAGTTTTATTAGTGTGGTCCGTATAGAAACATACGTTACTATAGAAAATAGGTGCTTTTATTCAAATATGTGTAAAGTTTATTTAGTCTGACTAACGAATGACCCTTCCTGTAAATACTTTATTCATTTGTCCATCTTGTAAAACTTTTATTAATAACTGAAAGTTATCATTAAAATCAAGAAATAAAAATATGTAAAGTGGAGATTTCCTATATGGCTGACACAAGAGAACAGAGAAACGATGCATTTGATTTGTTTCTATTTTTAGTCTTACCAAAACGAAAGTACTCTACCTGTCAAGTGACTCTCTTGAAATAGCAAGAAATAAGGGACGCCAATCTGTCCGTTATATATATTGTTTTAGAAAAAATGGCATGTTCAAAACTTAACTAAGAATGTAAAAGGAAAAAGCACCAATTTTTTTTGTGTTGAAAAGTGGTATGAAAAGAGTCCCTCAAAATCCCTGCCTCCTCATATATTGGTGTTAAGAAATCACCACACTGCTTACAATCGGAAAGTACAGGAATGAAGTGACAGGGTAACAAAAAATCCAAATCGTTGTCAAAAACAAAATGGCTTCATAATTAAGATGCGTCAAAATAGAATACTGGAGGACAGTAAATAGAACATTTGGCATAGAAAATGGCCATAGGGGGTCATGAAGTGTTAAGTCCCAGAACTCTGTAAAGCCCCTACAAAGCTTTGCAAACTTTTATAAGTGAATTGCAACTACCATGTTGTTCAATAATCATACCATAGATAATTACTTCCAGGAGGAGCGATGTCATATACTGGCTTTAAAAGCACTTGTGGTTTTTACCGGAAAATGAGAATGAGCGATATTTCAAAGTCCCATAACTCTGTATAGCCCCAAAAGAACTTTGCAAACTTTTTATCAGTGAACTGTTACTTTCATGTGGGTTTATAAAACATACCATAGATAATTACTAGGAAAGAGCAATGTCTTAAACTTGCTTTAAAAGCACTTATGGTTTAAACCAAAAATGAGAATGGGCGATATTTCAAAGTCACATAACTCTGTAAGGCCAGAACAGTACTTTATAAACTTTTATCAATGCATGCCTACCACTAAATGGGTTAAGCAAATCATACATTTGAAAATTCTCCATGTGGGGAGCAATGTTATATACTGGCTCAAGGTCTATTAAAGATTTGACCAGAAAATGAGAATGGGCGATATTTCAAAGTCCCATAACTCTGTAAAGCCCCAACACAACTTTGTAAACTTAAATCAGTGAATGCCTAACATTATATGGGTTAAGAAAATCATAACCTTAAAAATTCCCCATGTGGAAAAGCCATGTCATATACTGGCTCATGGTCTATTATGGATTTGACTGGAAAATGAGAATGAGCGATATTTCAAAGTCCCATAACTCTGTATTGCCCCAACAGAACTTTGTTAACTTTTATCAGTGAATGCCTACCACTTCATTGGTTAAGAAAATCATATCCTTGAAAATTCCCCATGTGGGGAGCAATGTCATATACTGGCTCAAAGATATGATGAATTTGACTGGAAAATGAGAATGGGCGATATTTCAAAGTCCCATAACTCTGTAAAGCCCCAACAGATCTTTGTAAACTTGAATCAGTGAATGCCTACCACTATATGGGTTAAGAAAATCATACCCTTGAAAATTCCCCGTGTGGGTATATACTGGCTCAAGGTCTATTATGGATTTGACCGGAAAATGAGAATGGGTGATATTTCAAAGTCCCATAACTCTGTAAAGCCCCAACAGAACTTTGCAAACTTTCATCAGTGAATACCTACCACCATATGGGTTAAGAAAATCATACCCTTGAAAATTCCCCCTGGGGGGGAGCAATGTCATATACTGGCTCAAGGTCTATAAGGTTTGTTTATATTTTATCACAAACAATATCATTTAAATATATTAATAATAATGATTCTATAAAAATAATCATCAAAATTCAAGAACTGTAATAAAGTTATTTTGTCTCCAAACTTTTGGTGGGTACTGTATTTACACAATAAAAAAGGTACAGTGAATGTATTTTCCCGCCCGGAAATAGAAGCATGGGTTTTAGGTCCAGGGACATTACCTGAAGGTGATAAGTACCGCCGCTTATGTCATTTTGCACTACGTCATCGAGTTGCCAGGAAGCATCTATATTGTATGGTTCCCACTGAGAGACATTGCAGAATGTTCCTGTCTGCCGCAGTCTGGTTTATAGTTGTCTTGATCCATTAACGTCAGTCACAACCTGAAATAAACAACAACACGAGAAGAGAAACCCGACAGAAATAGTTTTGTAAAATATGACATGTTTAAACATTATTAAAAACTATGAAATATATAACTAAGCTGAAAAAGAAAGAAATTAGAATGGACATGGGGCAAGGGCAATTATGCATAAAGGACAGGGAGGGCCACAGACAGGGGTTTTACACCATGGGGGTTGTGTGGTCCGTTTAGGGTGGTCATTTCCGCTACCATTCTCACCTATTCACCAGGGCTATAGGAAGTCTCTGATCACCATTATTCCAAAATGATTGACTTGCATAAAAGCTTGTTTACCTAGAAAAGACAAATATACCAATACTCCAAAATATAGGCCCCCTCCCCTGCCGCGTGTTCAGTAACAGCTGTTAGCGAACGTAATGGATACAGGACAATTCAACCCGAAGACAACTCAACCCGCGCATAACTCAACTCAAAGTTGGGACAACTCAACCCGTTAGTAGGGGATTGAGTTGGCTCGGGTTGAGTTGTCTTTGGGTTGAGTTGTTCCTTATATATCTTTGTTTTCTCTTTTGTGTATGTACACATAATGTTATCACTATCCGGCGGTATTTAATGCTTTGCATTAATCTTTTCTTGTATACTTGCATATTGTTTATGGAAATGCTAATGTGGCCAAAGGACGAATAGCAGTAATAGCATCGTGAATGTACGAGCATAAATATTACATGTACAATTAAAATATTAGATACCACAAGGACGTGCGATTGTTAAATCAGTATTGAAGACATGTTATATTTGTAGAAGAGCCGAGGGAGGTCCTTATAAATTACCGGATATGGCTCCGCTTCCAAAGTCGCGAGTTACTTCTGCTACTCCATTTTCTAAAGTAGGTTTAGATTATATGGGTTCCTTGTATGTAAAAGGATATTACAATAACAAAAGTGTGGACTTGTCTCTTAACATGTCATGTCACTAGAACAGTGCATATGAAACTCGTGAATGATATGTTAAGTCAAAGTTTTATTATGTGTTTGAGGAGATTCATATCATTGAGAGGAACTCTTTCAGAAATCATCAGTGACAACGCAAAGTATTTTAAATTGTCCAATGAAACACTTAAAAATTTTTGGAAAAAGACATTTCAAAACAAAGATGTTCAAGACTATGTATCAAACGAAAGGATAAGATGGATATTCAATGTAGAACTACATGTAGCTCCATGGATGGGCGGCTTTTATGAGCACTTGGTAGGGAATAGTGAAAATGTCACAAAGGAAAGAAGAAATTGACATTAGAACAAATGCATACAGTAGTGGAAGAAGTTGAAGCTGTAGTAAATAAAAGGCCTCTAGTATATGATGTTGAAGATTTAAACTGTACCATAGTTATTACTCCAGCAAATGTTTTGTGCCTTAACCCATACATTGGTATACCTGAAACTATTCAAGACGATGACAAAACAAACTGATCCTGAATATATACCAGGAGAAAGTTCTGTGGAGAAACTTCTAAATATGTGGGAAATAGGAGAAAAACTACTAAATGATTTCTGGAAAATCTGACAGAGTGAACATTTGAGAACGGATGCAAAATAGATTTAAATCAAAACGAATTCAATCAGATAGTTCGCCAAATGTAGAGGATGTTGTTTTAATTAAAGACGAACTTCCTCGTGGACAATGGAAATTAGGCAAATTAACTCAACTGAAACGATATACTTCATGTACACATTCGACTAAATAGGAGTACACACTCGTCCTAATACACTGATCTGATTACTCTACTTTTCAAACCGTCGCACAAAACTAGGACAACAGTATTTTGATACCCTTGAATATTTTTTGTAACTTTTTGCACCACCATCCCCACACTTGACAATCCTGTAACTTGCATTTATTTTGTTTGTATCTTTAAAAATCAATTCTTAACTTTTGTAATTGTACCGTCATGTTGTTTTTTGTAATAATTTGTTTACATGTCTTTACCATGTTATTGTAAACTGTGACAAAATAAAAGATCTGTTCTGTTCTGTTCTGTTCTGTTCAACAAAGTACGATCAGTTGAAGTTTTGATTTCTTCCAGAAAAACATTAAATAGACCTTTAAAATCTTTTGTATCCAATAGCATTTTCAAATACAACACCTGCGAGTGACGTAAATCAGGGAGTAGAGAATGCAGACCAAATTAATTCAAGAAAACAAGAAATTATCATGTGAAAGACCAAGGGGGCCAGCAGCCATAGTTTCAAGACAGCTCACAAAGACTATGATATAAACTTTGATACATTTCGCGATGGATACGTTTTGTTAATAATTGTAGTTGTTGGAACTATTTAAATATAATTGTGTTTTGTAATACATACTATATATAGTATAAATAAGTTTGTAAAGATAAATGAATCATGTTATTCATGCAATTCACGGATTCCTCGTGTTGGCGGAAAATTTTACTGTACAGACGCCCGATTCTGTATAACCACGCCGCCACATCTCCTCTAGTTAGATTATTGATGACAATAAGTAGAGTTTTGGATTTTGTTAACTACTATTGTTATATAAATTTTGGATAGTGTGCATCATCTTAAAGAAAAACTAAAAGGTTAGTTAGTTCATCATTTTGGTCGTGTAATTAAAAAAAAATCCTACTATGTTGTTTGGAGAAAAAAGCATCCACCACTTATGCAAACATATCATTGATTAAAATCCAAATTAATTTAGGTTGTTATTAAAACTTCGACTGGTCAAAAAATGGTCAGAAAACATTGGAACCTTCTGAAATCTTATGGTATTCTGTACAGATAAAGACATTGGAATTCAAAACATTTTGAAATGCATACACTATTTTAAAGTTTTAAGAATTATTTCGTAGTAAAAATAAATCAACAATAAATTAAGTTTATCTTTTACATTATACTTAAACACGTCAAAACTGTTGATTGTATGTACAAGTTAATTATCTCTTTCAAAATAAAACAAATGATGGCTGCATCTACCAAACAACATTAAATGTATAAAATAATGATAACATCATACCAGCAAAAAATAGTCACGTTTCCTTAAATCATGATCCAAGAAGCATATTACTTTGTACCAAGTGAGAAATCCTAACAAAATTGTGATGTTAATTAACAAATCCAAATGAACAGTTTTAGTACTGCAGAATACGTATTTTCATATGCACAGATTAACGCCGTGTCAACACAATTATGGTTATTTCACGGCGGCCAGCACACCAAACTTAATTTTCCAAGACCCTTGCCTACAATTAATACTAACCTACCCTTCCACAAGGCTGGCAACATCTCCATACATCTTATTAATGGAGGAAAATTGACATTATTGTCAAATTTTCATGGAAGGGTATAACCTACCCGGTTGGGATTCGAAACAGTACCGTACTAGATTCGAAATCCCGGTGCGCTTACAACTGCGCTACATACCCGGGTTCAGAATACGTAAATACTTAATAACATATTATCAATCAATGATTTAATACCGTCACTTTCCATATAAACAACAACATAAGTCACTGTACGTGCATTGTTACAACAACAATTATATGAGAAAAACGGTGGTTTTCAATATAAGAAGAAATTTCAATTAAAACATGTAATTAGCATCCTAGCTAGACTTAGTACCATGATTGTCACGTCCATAATTTTCGTGCATCATAAATAGCACGTTTTGTTTCCATAATTTTCGTGCATCATAAATAGCACGTTTTGTTGCTTAAAATTAAGTGGGGGAGGGGGTATTTGTAAAACATAATTCTGATCTAGCTATCCTCCCATAAATGGGTCCTTCACTAGATTGCTCAGAATTATGGGCTAAGCCTCTACACATAAATCCGATCTAGCTATCCTCCCATAAAATGGGCCCTTCACTAGATTGCTCAGAAATATGTGTTTATTTGTCAAAAATAATTCTGATCTAGCTATCCTCCCATAAATGGGTCCTTCACTAGATTGCTCAGAATTATGGGCTTAGCCTCTACACATAAATCCGATCTAGCTATCCTCCCATAAAATGGGCCCTTCACTAGATTGCTCAGAAATATGTGTCTATTTGTCAAAAATAATTCTGATCTAGCTATCCTCCCATAAATGGGTCCTTCACTAGATTGCTCAGAATTATGGGCTTAGCCTCTACACATAAATCCGATCTAGTTATCCTCCCATAAAATGGGCCCTTCACTAGATTGCTCAGAAATATGTGTTTATTTGTCAAAAATAATTCTGATCTAGCTATCCTCCCATAAATGGGTCCTTCACTAGATTGCTCAGAATTATGGGCTAAGCCTGTACACATAAATCCGATCTAGTTATCCTCCCATAAAATGGGCCCTTCACTAGATTGCTCAGAAGTATGTGTTTTTGTCAAAAATAATTCCGATCCAGCTATCCCCCCATAAATGGGTCCTTTACTGGATTGCTCAGAATTATTGACATCAATTATTATTGGTGATTATATTAATAATTACACCTCCTCATTCACTCACTAACAGATACAATTTCAATATATATATATATAGTACATCATTATCAAGCATCATTAGTACTGATTACATGCTTTAAAAATGAGACAAAAACTAATTTTGATAAGAACGGTAGTTTTTCTATATCCTAAAAGCCAAATGTTAAAAATATTGACAACGCACAATGACCATGTTGTTAGATATATAGAAGTGTAGGTATGAGTATAAAGCATTGAGGTACAGGTATGTTCAAAACTTACTCTACCGTTTATTCATTTTATACAAATTTCCCCTATTGGCATTGTTTCAGTTGGTACAAAGTTGCAGCTTTAATGACAACATTTTAGTCCTATGAATGGTCTAAGCGTTAAAATTCCATCAAATTAAAAAACAATCTTGTAAACTTTAGATCTCAACAATGGAACAACAATACGTAAATTTATGTTGACTTTCTATGAAAAATTATTTATACATTTCAGGGGTAAACCTAGTACAGATAAACAATGTCTTGAAGAGTATACATCTATCACTCATAGATTCAAGATTCATGTCACAAAAAATAAAAATAAGATATAATTACTCCTTAGTGATACATCCAAATGAATGAGACAGATTAAAATTTGTAAACAAAATACATGTTTATAGTTAATGAATATTTATATCAGATAAACAATGTGTTTAAGTTGTTCCAATGTTTTCTTCACATATTGATCAATTTGAAGTCATATTAAATAAAACAATTTCAACTCTTGTCATTATTTAAAAATGTCCATGATATATGGAAATAGACTCACATCATTTTATCATCTAAGGCTGATAAACAAATTAATGACATGACAGTATAACACCCTCTGGGAGGGACTGAAGTGTGAAGCTGCTCAGAGGCTGTTGGCTGTGCAGAGGTTAAATACTATCATATTGCACCTAATGGAAATATCAAACGCTGTTGCTGAGCAGAGGGGTTGTTCTGTAGATGGCAGCTCAGCAGAGGTTATACTGTACTTACATTTGTGCATCTTTTTGCGTCTAACTTTTGTATTTGTAAGACTATAGCATCTATTTTGATGAATATGTTTGTATACATAATGATTCATGTTTTAATGATTATTGAAACAGTATCTGTGCCCGTTATAATGAATATTTTGAACATTTATCTTTGTCATTGAAAGTATAAACATGTATGTGATAACAGTAACATGTATATATGTATGCAATAAAATATATAAATTTAACAGTACATGTGTTATATGTGAGATGAGCTTCACGTCAGTAATTACTAACTAGATGCACATTACTTTATTGTATGGATTGCTCAAGTGATCATCATCTTAAAATTACAATGTATTTATAGTATAAACTGACTTGTACTTCTTGCATAACATACTCGATTTTTGGACGATTGACGCACATTGAGTGATACGAATCAAAACGCTAGCGCTGGTTTGGTATAAAACCACGTGGAAACATGGATACGTACTTCCTTATGATTCCGTGAGCCTCCATCGTTCAAAAATGATACCATACACATGCACCTTTCCCATGTTTCATATTGTATGTATTTTATGTTTGTTTTGTAATATGTAAATATGTATATGTCTTGTTTTCTTTTGGGCTTATCAGCCTAAGAAATTATATGTAATAAACCGTATATATGTAGCATGATATCACAATAATAAAGAACCGATTAACAGTTCATAATGCACGTCAGTAATCTTAATGAAGAGTGATACCAACATAAGAATGAGGGCTAAAAGACAAACAATATTGTCTATCAGTTATTCTATAGACTAAGACAAACCAACGTAAGAAGAAGGCACGAGTGATATGCCATATTATGAGTGCGTTTTTCTGATTGGTTACAGATGCCAACATGAGAATAAACATCAAAAGCCATATTGTGTGTATGTTATTCTAAATGAAGACAGGGACTAACATGAAGATAAACTATAATATACACTTTTGGCTGCATGATAATATAACTAAAAACAGCGACCTGATGACATGAGTAGAAAATAAGAAGCAAAAGACAAGCAATATTGTGTGTAAGTTATTCTTAATGAATATTAATTGCCACAGATAAGTACATGAGAATGAAGATCGAATGACATGAGATATTTGTGTAAATTGTTCTTAATGAATAGACAGAACTTCATGAGAATGAAGATCGAATGACATGAGATGTTTGTGTAAATTGTTCTTAATGAATAGACAGAACTTCATGAGAATGAAGATCGAATGACATGAGATGTTTGTGTAAATTGTTCTTAATGAATAGACAGAACTTCATGAGAATGAAGATCGAATGACATGAGATATTTGTGTAAATTGTTCTTAATGAATAGACAGAACTTCATGAGAATGAAGATCGAATGACATGAGATATTTGTGTAAATTGTTCTTAATGAATAGACAGAACTTCATGAGAATGAAGATCGAATGACATGAGATGTTTGTGTAAATTGTTCTTAATGAATAGACAGAACTTCATGAGAATGAAGATCGAATGACATGAGATGTTTGTGTAAATTGTTCTTAATGAATAGACAGAACTTCATGAGAATGAAGATCGAATGACATGAGATATTTGTGTAAATTGTTCTTAATGAATAGACAGAACTTCATGAGAATGAAGATCGAATGACATGAGATATTTGTGTAAATTGTTCTTAATGAATAGACAGAACTTCATGAGAATGAAGATCGAATGACATGAGATGTTTGTGTAAATTGTTCTTAATGAATAGACAGAACTTCATGAGAATGAAGATCGAATGACATGAGATATTTGTGTAAATTGTTCTTAATGAATAGACAGAACTTCATGAGAATGAAGATCGAATGACATGAGATATTTGTGTAAATTGTTCTTAATGAATAGACAGAACTTCATGAGAATGAAGATCGAATGACATGAGATGTTTGTGTAAATTGTTCTTAATGAATAGACAGAACTTCATGAGAATGAAGATCGAATGACATGAGATGTTTGTGTAAATTGTTCTTAATGAATATACAGAACTTCATGAGAATGAAGATCGAATGACATGAGATATTTGTGTAAATTGTTCTTAATGAATAGACAGAACTTCATGAGAATGAAGATCGAATGACATGAGATATTTGTGTAAATTGTTCTTAATGAATAGACAGAACTTCATGAGAATGAAGATCGAATGACATGAGATATTTGTGTAAATTGTTCTTAATGAATAGACAGAACTTGATGAGAATGAAGATTGAATGACATGAGATGTTTGTGTAAATTGTTCTTAATGAATAGACAGAACTTGATGAGAATGAAGATTGAATGACATGAGATATTTGTGTAAATTGTTCTTAATGAATAGACAGAACTTCATGAGAATGAAGATCGAATGACATGAGATATTTGTGTAAATTGTTCTTAATGAATAGACAGAACTTCATGAGAATGAAGATCGAATGACATGAGATATTTGTGTAAATTGTTCTTAATGAATAGACAGAACTTCATGAGAATGAGGCTCGAACGACGTGTGATCATTATCTCAATGGAAGATAGAAACATGCATAAGAGTATGGGCCATAAGGCATGCATTTTTTTGTTTAAGTTATCATTATTAAAGACAGTAATTCACATATAAATATGGTTCAAAAGATATGCGATACTGTGCATAAGTTATCACAATTGAAGACAGAAGCATACATAAGAATAAGATAGAATGACTAGCAATATTGTATGTAAGTTATTCTTAAAGAATACATAGAGCTACATGCGAATGAGACACAAGCGGTGCGCAATATTTTGTGTAAAATATCTCAAATGAAGTCAGAAACATAAACCAGATGAAGGACCAAACGACATATGATATTGTGGGTCTGTCACAATAAATATGTAAATGGAATGAAAAGTCATAATCCTGCTACACAACTCATCATGGAATCTTCGTGCATCTTCTTTCAAAATCACAGTCTAAAACCTTAAATTCTATAACTCTTTTACAGAATGTTTGGTTCAAACAGTTTACGATTTTAAATGAATACATGAAAATGATAATCTTGTGTTAATAATCCAACCATTCCTCAATATTAAACCTCAATGACCCTCCCATTACCCTAATCCTGCCCACTAGCTATCCCACAATTTCCCAAAACATATAACTCTAGATAAAACTTATACAAAAGTCCACAAATCAGCAAGAATATAAATAATAGTGACCAGAGCGTTCCGAGCCTCTGATGCTGGGAGATATAAAGCCAATGACTCTTAAAACCCCAACAGACCGAACCCTCCTTATGGCGGGGATGGGACAGTTAGGATGGGGTATGCATGCGGAACCTGAGTTATCGGTGCATATCGCAGGTCAGAGAGGGACAACCCGAGGAAAAACAAGTAAATCTGTGAGCTAATGCTCACTAGTGATACCCCCGCTGTGAGAAATATGACTACAAACAGGAAGTAGATGAGCAAGGAGCATGAAATCGCTTTACACCACATGGGACTATGGGATGAAGCAATATGCAAAGTATTAGGCTGCTGCATGTTATAAGTTGCTGAGAAAAATGCGACGGAAATTTTGTAACGGACTGACGGACGCACACACGCACGCACGGACAAGGGTAAAACAGTATACCCCCCTATTCTTCGAAGCGGGGATATAATGAAACACATGACATACAATAAAAAAAGCAACAACACAATGTAAGAATTAAAAGACTAGAACTGCCATTTGTATATAAACAAAGTATGTACAGGCCATACATGTACATCAATTAGATAATGAATACGACAATGATTTAACACGAATACATATCGCGGGTTTAGCGCAAAACAGTCGTAACTCATTTGAAGAAAAAAGTGAGTAAGTACTATTTTGCGCTAAACCAGCGATATACTGATCTCTTTCAGCTGGATTTTGAAACAAGTTCTTACAACTTAGAATAATTATATTCTAGTCCGCTTCCTGGTCCCCCAGTACTAAGCTAGTGGGATTAAGTTTCTTACTCAAGAAAACAACATGGTAGGTTTTGGATGGGATTCGAACCAACGAGGAGATAGCTATCCGATGTATACATGATGTACTTTTCCAACGTCGTAACCACTCGGCCATGCTCGCTCATTTATTGAACATACAGACACGAACGCATGCACACACGCTCTCGCGGAATCTCACACTACATACACCAGTAAAAAGTGACGTATTCAATAGCTAAATGATGTGCTATGTACAGCTAACAAATATCTACGTTTATAAACAAATGACATTTTTAGAAAACACTAAATAAATAAACAAAGCTTACCAAATCTTCATTGTTACTGTCTTAATGTCTTCCAGCAAGTTGAATCATATCAATGCATATATTTCTTACTTTTCAAATCTTACAGCAACATTACATACCAGGGTTAAGCTATAACATCTTAACTTAAAACACCATCGTCTAAACTTCCAATAGCTGAAAAGAAAAAAAGAAAATTTCAAAAAACGAAGACAATGAATTGTTGAGGTATTCCGAATGGGAAAGTCGGTCATTTACAAACCAATTTTTAACGAAGGCCACGTGTAAAACGTGTATAATAACTTTCATTGGAATGTCGGTCATCTACTTGGTCAAGTTGACCAGTCATATGTTTACATTTTTACACAGCATGTGTGTATTTTATGAATAAGTTAAGACCTACACCGATTTTATTTGACCGTGGATATTGAAACAAGAAGTGTGTAGTTTTGGGGTTTTAGTCAAACAGTCATGTATACAAAGTTCAGGGACGGATCCAGGATCTTTTCAAACCACAAACCACATTATTCACTGTATGTTGAATTGCGCAACATATTGATAGTAAACACTACATAACAATCAGATCTATGTGAAACACAAAGGCGAACAAAATTGCTTCATGCTACTTAAAAATGGTTTACAGTTGAAAAAATACATTCATAGACGGATATATATTTTGGAAATTTCAACTCCCGAAAGATCCGTCTATGAAGTTTGAAGTCATGCTTCAAACAATAATTGCGTAAAATAGCACAATATAAATAACTAAGAAAACAATTCAATGTTAAAGAAATTGCAACAAAAAGATACAAACTTCAATGGCCAGTTTCCAAAACATATCACAAGGTAGCGCTTCGAACCTTGGTCCTTGATTTGAAATCATATACTTATTACTTTGGTGTAAGAATGGTACCAGAAGACACAGAAAATTGACCCCATGTATTCTGCATTAACATGACAAAGTTGTGACCTCCACATGTGTACTACGATCACCGAACATGTATAGAAATTAACAAACACCAAAAAGACCCGCCGTTATATAATGGCATGATAGGACATAAATTATTTTCATTCTATCATAAGTTGATCTTAAAGGTCGTGGGTTCGATCCAAGTTTGGGACATGGATTTGCATGGGGATACATTTGGTACCAAACGTCAATGACCCACTAGCAAATATGTGATTGCATTCTTAGATGTCAACATTCAAACTTCGAGAGCTCAAGGACAGATTTTGTAAAGGAGAGGTGTGTAGCAGTCTCGGAAAATCTAGGGTTCGATTCCAGTTTAAACTATGGGTTTATCGGGTTTCAAAGATGGCCAGTCTGATTCTATATTACCAATGGTCATTTTTACAAAAAATCTTACGATAAAAAACATCGTACGTTAAAAGCAGGAAACGTTCACAATACCTTCACATTTTGTTTAATCAATCCATAATAATTCGTTTTATAATGAAGAATAATGAAATACTTTTTGAAATTCATATCATATGCTTTTATGATATCATATCTTTTAGACTTAGAACTATATTTTTTAAATTGACTCACGATATTTTTTGGTGAAAATAACCACAGATCGTTTCTTTAAACATAAACATAGATTGCATAACTTTGTAAGCAATTAATAAATTTTACAATATCAAATTACAAAATTACAAAAAAATTGTGCAGTAAGGTATGAGAATAAAAACGAATTATAAATTACCTTGAGCAATATAATAAAAATACTAATCACATACAAATATCCCTATGTTACACACTTAGTTTTTGCAAATTTCAAATTCAAAATGACGGTTTTTGTTATGGTCTTTTCTGATTGGATGTCAGGTTGGTGTTGATTTGAGTAATAATAGCCAGAGGTTAAAGTTTAAAGGTGACAGATATAGAAAGGTCAAAGTTCATAACCTAGGATGTACAGCTGTACATTGACTGACTACTGATCGTTAGGTGAATGCAACACTTCGCTAACTCTAATTTACTAATTGATTCAGCAGGCGTAAAAATCATATCCGTTATTTTTATACCTTAAACTTGAAGAAAACTGCTTAAAATACCATATCGCATTCAAACCTGGTCGCAGTTTTTACGTTTAAATTTAGACCATGGAATAAAAAAGCCTGTAAAAATCCCCAATTAAGGGTATTGATGCATTCATCCAAAGATATTATAATTTTAAGAAGAAAACTTCCCGACGTGTTCAATGTAACCCGAAAAAAAATCAATGATCTGTGCAAGAATCGAACCCATGCATTTCGAGTCGTAAGCAGACACACTATCACGTCGCCGCAAAAAATAGCTTGAAGGCAAGGGACTATAAGTGCCATATTATACCTCAGCTTCAATGTGTACCATTGTAACATTGACGGGTACATTTTGGAAATTTCAAAGGGGGTCCGGGCCTCCTGACGCCCCCATCTGCTAGATCCGCATATAGACTTAGTAACCCGCACTTGTAAATCCAATTAAAATAACACAGAAACAGCAATAAAAGTGAAGTAAGTACTCGCTCTTCACTCATTGTCACCCAGAACTTCATAGTTAAATTTCTAACATATCCCGGCATTATAGTCCAATTATTTCAACCTGTCCGTATGATTACATTACACATTGACTAGTTGTACAACGAATATTAAAATTCACAAAGCGGGATGCTTACTCGTACATATAATTTAAACATGACTGGGAAATCCGTCTGTGATATTATTCCTTATTACTTTGCAATGAATTCAACAAATTGTTTAGGTAGATTACTTAAGACTAAACACAAACAAAGAATCGCTAAAACCCGATAGGAAATATAAGAAATAGTCTAAACTCACTGAATTCACCTTATAAACACACAAGCGTGGTTATAAAATAATCCGTAGCATTGGAACCACGTGTTTTGAAACCAATATAAACAATTAAACTCTTGGTTGAGTAATTTCACACAGTGACTATTTAACTCGTAAGTTGTTTGTCGATACTCATGCCCTTTTCCCAACAACACGGCATGGTTACCTTTCCTTGGCTTGGGGGCCCTGTGCATGCCATTTGCTTTAGCAGTTATTACTTACGAGGATATGGAAGCCGAGGAGCATATTATAACACGAAATATAAAGCAAATTTACATAGGGAAACATAATAATGTATAAATTGCAGGATATAAATAAAATATGCAGGGGCAGTTCCAGGATTCTTTCCTGGGGGTCCGAACTTTTTCTAGGGGAGAGGTACCAAACTTTCGAACCACAACCACATTACACTCTTTTTGCAGTATAATGCAATATAATAATAAAAAAACTACATACTCATTCAATCAATGTTAAGCACCGAGAAAATTTGCTTCATGCTACTTAAAAATGACTTACAGTCAAGAAATACATAATATGGACACTGGACAGGTATATTTTGGAAATTTCAGGGGGGGGGCTCCGGACCCCCTAAACACCCCCCCCCCGCCAGATCCGCCTATGATATGTACATCCACATGTACCACTAAGACGAAGAATAAAAGAAAACATTATTAGATACTAATTAAAAACACCAGGGCAGCATATTATCAAAAATCTTACGATAATTTGACAGTGCAATAAAGAGGGATTTGCGACTAAAATCAGTCGTAAGATGCTTGATAATACGGGCTCCAGGATTTTCATAGTATGTTTAAACTTTAGGCTCCTAACTTTGTGGCTAGCGGCAAGCGATGGACCAAATTGGCCCCTGGACGAACATTTATATTTAACAAATAAAAATAAATTTACAGTTTATACCATTCGAATATCTCGAATATAAAATTATAGTTAATGTATATTATCATCGCGTCGCGTAACTTATCTCGACTCCATGAATAAAGATACCCAGCCCTAATGGATGAATGGAATCCAGTTTCAGCACAATTTCGCGATATACACTATCAAGGGGTGTGGAATTCTTACGCCCGACTTGTCCGACTCGTACAGTTGTGTCTGCGGACAAGTAAATATTTCCAGCCTTCTTGTCCGTGGACAAGCGGAAAATAATTTGAATTCCGCATCCCTGCATTGTCCAAATACTTCTATATTTTATGTTATACAAATTTTATAATTATAAGCATAATGAGACAACTATTTGAAGTTAAACATCGTGAAAAAAATGTAAGGACCCCAGGTTCCAATACATATAGTTTATATACTTAACGAAACTTCTAAGTACCCCGGTTTTCATATTGTAGGAAATCTTTACTTTTCAACACTTCTTGTTCAATGGATAATGGAAAGGTGTGTAGAACCCTACTGTCGTCTGCTTGCATGGTTTTCATGCTTCTTCATCGATGCAAAACTGGAGGTTTCCATGTATGAGTTAAAAAGTGGAAATGGGAAGATTTTTAACAGCTATGATTTAACAGAAAAGATAGCAATTAGAAATCTTATCTCTGCCAGTGGCGCACCGCCTTGCTACATACCTATGGCAATCCCTCGTTCTTGTAGCGACATTCGAGCAATTTCTAGATTTTTCGTTTTGCATTTCAACACACTAATGATTTTCACTCCCAAAAAACTGATCTCGTGGTAATTTTGCACGAGAAGCACTAGCCCATTTCGCTTTTCAACACATGCACGACAAAGCCGGTTTTGCATCAATAAATAAGCATGATAATCATGCAAGCAGACGACAGTATGGTCATATACACATTTCCATTTTCGATCGGACATTCTGTTGAAAAATAAAGATTTCCAACAATGTGGAAATCGGCTTCAAGTACTTAGAAGTATACATGTATTATTAATTGACAACCCGGGTCGGTATCGCAGTTGGTAGTGTGCTAGTGTCCAGAAGTGGGTACGGGTTTGAATCTCACCCTGGGAGTTAATACCTTTCCATGAAAATTTGACAATAATGTCAATTTCCTCAATTAATAAGGCATAAGGAGAAGTTTTTGGTCTTAGGGAAGGGTATTTGAGTACTGGTGATAGACAAGGGTCCAGGAAAGCTAGGATATGTGCGCTGGACGCCGTCAAATAATCTAAAAAATTGTGTTGACACGGCGTTAAACCCTGTACAAATGTATACAAAAACAATAAAATAAAAGGCAAAAATTCTACAGTGATTAACTTTTAAAACTGTACAAACTATTAAGATATTTGCCCTACAGAATTTAGTTAAAACATTATTAAAATAGATCCTTTGAGCGTTGGGTAGGTACTGTCCCTTTGGATTATAACATTTCATTTTGCCCATTTTATCCGTGAACTAAGAAAGATATATATTCTAAATATACGTCATAAAAGACTTAAGAGCAAATAAAATCAAATTCAAAGAATTAATGACTACAGACAATGTCATAGTCCTACAAAATCCAGTTTATTTGTGAATAAAATCATGCAACATTTCGCCAGACATTAAAACACAAACAGTACACATTCAGACACCTTCAACTTTACACGCCTCGTGGTTGACTTACATTGTCAAACAAACCTGACTATTACCCATTTTACGTAAATCAGTTTATGACTATTTGTATCCTATAATATGTACGTGTACATTTCTTATGAATAAAATGAATAAATCATTAATTAAAATATTTTTTATAAGTAATAAAGCTTACCAAACTATTCCGATAAAATCCACAGCTACGACTATACACTTTACTAATAGGCATGAAAAACCCGTGATCCACGTTCGGCAGACGGATATTTATTGGTTCGTATAGATTCGTGGCGATTCGTTCTTTTCCGTATCACACAGTTCGCACGTGGTGATTTGTTCTTTTCCGTATTACACTGTTCGCATTCGTACAGACCGTAGAGTATCTGTTGTGTGTCCGTCCTGGTTTGTTAGTTTATTTATTCATTTATATTGGGTTTTACATCGTGTCAACATAATGAACCCGTACCCCCTTCTGGACACTAAATTCGAAAACCTGCGCTACCGACCCGGGTTTCCTGTTTTGTGTCGCTCACTATCAAACCGTGTCGGGCCCACAGGCTGCCGGCATAAAATAGCCCCCCCCCCCCTCCCAAAAAAAAAGAAATATTGTATACACATATATTATTAAGGGTATGTAAGTAATTACCTCAGAAACCACAAAAAGCACCTGCATGTATCTCATTCAACGGACCCCGTGTTTTTATTTTTCGGTCGATTTTCAAAATCTTGCAGGTCGGATCCAGGATTTTGTTTAGGGGTTCCTAAACATTCGAACCACAACCACATACACTGTTTGCAGAATAACGCGACATATTTATAATAAAAAGCTACATTACCCTAAGATCTATGTTAAACTCAAAGGCGAGCGAAGCGAGCTCGAGAAAGTTTCATTGATGGTTTACGAATAAAAAACAGTTCATGGACGAGTGTATTTTGGAAATTTAAGAAGGGGTGACCGGAACCCCATGACCCCCCGCTAGACCCACTTATGCCTTGTTAAAGTGATGTTGACGGTAGTGGTGTTTTTGTTAGGTATCTAAACGATGATGATGATGGTAAGAACATGGCTGAGTTCAGTTACCGCGAACGTTACAGAACGTTCCGTAACGATACATTCGGAACTCCTCGTCCATTTGCTGCGAATAATCTCGGATATATTTAGACGCTATTTTGAAACTACCGGTGTTGAATTAAACAAATATATGGCGAAGGAGTTCCGAATGTATCGTTATGTAACGTTCTGTAACGTTTTGTGTAATTGAACACGCTACATGTATTTTAATTCTTGTCAGATTAACATGATACGTGTACTCGAGGCTAAGCACGAAGTGTTTTCTATTTGGTGCGCATCACGTTTCTAACGCCAGTTTAATGTATACTTTTTGCTAACATCTTGGAAAATCTACCAACGTTTTATTGATCAAAAAATGAAGACGACTAGTCGCTGTAGCACACTGAAAAGGATAAGTTTTCAAGGGTGTTAGCTTAGCAATAAGAACAAAACTGGCGTTAGATATGAGATGCGCAGCAAAAAGTAGGTCTATACACTTTTCTGTAAAATAACCGAAGGTATTACAGTTTATGGCTAAACTATTCTCCTGACTGGCGTACAAAGGCTCCGAGCGCTATTCGACCTAAACTGGGTCCAAAACTGAGCGCCACTCAATTAAAACTGTGCCCAAAACGAGACGTCACTCGACCTAAACTGGGCCCAAAACTGAGCGTCAATCGACCAACACCGTACCCAAAACAGAGCGTCACTCGACCAAAACTGTGCCCCAAACTAAGCGCCAATCGACCAACACTGTACCCAAAACAGAGCGTCACTCGACCAAAACTGTGCCCCAAAACTGAGCGCCATCTGTTTCCTAGCTTGCCATTTTAATACTTTTTAATTATAATTTCATTTGTCATGGATCAGCCTTTTTGGTACGACAAATCAGACGCATCAATCAGCTTGTATGATATACATGTATATTAACATAATTTTCATTTTATAAGGCTGCACGACACATTCGAAAATGGGCCTACTTTGTTCACTCGCCATATTCTATTTTTTTTTAAAAACCGTCAAAACATTTTCCAAAGAATCAGCTTTAAAATGATGCATACTATCATATGTTTATGTCTAAATTCTGGTTTAAAATAAGACACGGAAATCGGCACACACTTGCTCATTTTTCATTAAAAATCGAACCAAACTTGCGTCTGCGAAGTTTTCGTACTTCATAAATATTTACATCGTTTGTCAAAAATTAAAACGAGTTATTTACACATTTATGCATCAAAAGAATACGGTGGCATAGAGGTGACATGGAGAAATATTTAAAATACCGCTACTATTACGTGGCCACGCAATAGCTTTTACGTGCGCACGCAATAACGTTTACGTAGCCACGCAATAGCTTCCGTATGATAAAGGAAGCTCCGGTATTTTGTAGGATCTGTCCACGTGTGGGAAGACAAGAACATCGTCATGTCATGGCTCTAAAACAGCCAGAGACAAAGACAACGTGTCTATCTGTACTTCTAATACATATACTTAAGAGTAATACACTACTATGTATGTAAGTTGTTTACTTTTTCACCTGGGTCCGTCCACTCCTTATAGATGCATTATATGCAGACACAGGCTAAGACTTAATTAACTCAGTTAAGTTCAAAAGTGCCCAGGAGACATTCTGTCGAGAAAATCTTCTTCCATTGGGATGTTATTATTCATTACAATATCTTTTGCGGTGCCGATCGCCTTCTCCATATCCCAACCGGGCTTTGGACCGGTTACGGCTGGTTTGAATCGTGATACAGGATAAGATTTTAATTATATATGTACATGTATATAATGTTTTATTTCAAAATAGAAAAGAATCTACATGATAGATGACATCATTATTTCTTCGTCCAATAAATGAAGGATTTTGAAACCGATCAATACCTGTAATAGACAAATGAATTTAAGAATGTATGAATGTATGGTGTCATATTTCTTCCACCAGATAACCACACTGCTCTACAAGTAATTTTTAAACTAAACGATAAACTAGTTAACATAACTAGTTAACTTGTAATCACTGACCAACCGGATTTAATAAGCAAGCTAATAACTTTATATCTGATAAAATTCTGCAAAATTTAATATATTTCATAAGTAACAACTTAGATGCACTTGGGGACGCCAGTTCAAGCGCTTTGTTTTTGTTTCTTATGGAGACGAAGAGTTAGTTTTCTGTTCTCACGAGATGACTGGGCGCACACTCGAGCTGTTTACCCTTTTTTGCATGGAAATAGAACATACTAAGTAGGTCCCTCGCAACTTGAAAATCCGCGCCCCTGTGTGGAATTTGTAGAAGGACTATTTGCCCCCCCCCCCGTTCTATACATAGACGACGAGAACATCGTTTGTGTACAAAATGACTAGCCTCCGTTCGGTGGGAGGTTTTAACCATGGAATGGGGAGGTTTTTTTGAAGGTCGTGATAAAGATAAATAAATAGTTAAACACTTACGATATTCACATATGAAGGGATTTTTCTGACCCACATCACCATTAGTCGTCTGATAGCCACACGGAACATTATACCACATACCAAAATATGGAGCATAGGCCAGCATATGAACACAGTCATCTTTGTCATTACTTATATTATCACCTGGTAGGAAGTTTGTGAACAATACTGGATCTCCTGATAGATGAATATAGCTTAATATGATATTGTATAATTAGGAAATGATATTTGTTCTAGATAGGTATACATACTGACCAATATATTACGGTGAGAGGTTCAGTGCCTACCGTATTTAGATACAAATGTGTTACTGTATTGAATACTGCTTTTATTTACGAAGGTATTTCGATTGAAGTATCTTATTTACAATGACAAATAAGCACACGCTATTCTGCTATTGGCATAGTGCATGACTGTCTGACTGACTTGGACAAGCATGTCCTTTCTGATTTCAGCACACCCATTAAGCTTGAGTGCTGACGTTTCTAAAGGTCAATTTAGGGAAGTTGGTACTATTTTTAGGAAGGACATCGTACATAACTTTGTAAAGTTTGGTCACGAAAATTTAATACTTCCTACAGCCATTCATCCTCCTACCGCTGTTTCAAGTAGTGTAATTTAGAAAATAGATCAAGAGATAAAATCCACAGCAAGATCAGTAAAAAGCTGAGGCTGATCGCCATGACATGACGCAAAACATTGTCGAAGAAGACGTTTCGCACCATGTGAACCGAATCATTATTTTTTATGCTAATCTGATCCATTTTTATAACAATATTTACAATAACATACTTACCTGAAACCCATTCAAAATGTCCTTCTAACTTAGCATCATGTAAACCCAGCCATACGGGTTCATCAGCCAAGATAGTGTTGATCCATTTATATATGTATGTTTGTAAACGCGTATGCGCAATATGTATGAGGTTGCCACCTTTAGCCATGCAGTCAATAGCCGCTCTTTTCCATATAACTTTAACTGGGACAAATTCATAACAGTAATTTTCATATTGAGTCATATTTCCGCCATCTTGTAGCGTGTACATGTTGAGAACTGGTGGACAAATGTGTATGTCACCTATAAATAACAAAAGCCAGAAGGGTATTTGGTTTAGAAATGCATATATAAAGGGTATTGAAATGGGCTAAACAAATGGAGATTGTAAGACAACTCCGCTGTAACCTGCTCAATGCCAGGTTAAGAAAAAAGTAGGGCGACATTTCATAAAAACGTAGAAGTATAAATCTCAGCCTAGAGGAAGAAGAGAAATTTAAGTCATGTCTTTAAATTTGACTGGGCTAACTAAGTATATACTAGCTGAGGTCTAAACATACTATATACTCAACGCTTAGCCAACTTCAACGTAAGGCTTGTAAGATTTGTCAGAATAGCGTTTTGTTCACCTGATATTTATAGAATGGTCAGAATAGTGAAATGTCCAATTACAGTCCATTATGAAATACCTTGCTTTCGTGTTATGTCTTTACATGTACTTACATGATAGGTGTCCTGGAAAGAAGTGTTACACAACTAATACGCTTCCCAGTTTTCATTATTTTGGGTTTTTAAAAAAAATGCTTTCAAAACTCATATTTAAGATTTGGGAGAAGATATACTGGACAAGACTCCAAACGACCAATCAATGGTAATAGGAGACGGTAGCATAATGCACAAAGTTGGATTATACAATTTTACTGTAAGTATCTTAAATGCTTATCCAGCCAAAATAATTGTACTGTTACCTATATTTGGTAATGGAGTCGTGGTAGGTTCTGTTGTCGTTGTAGTTGTGGGCGTAGTTGAAGTCGTGGTAGGCGTGGTTGATGTTGTTGTAGGCGTGGTTGATGTTGTTGTAGGCGTGGTTGTGGTTGTTGTAGGCGTGGTTGACGTTGTTGTAGGTGTGGTTGTTGTTGTTGTAGGCGTGGTAGAGGTTGTGGTAGGCGTGGTCGAAGTTGTGGTGGGTGTGGTTGTAGTTGTGGTGGGCGTGGTCGAAGTTGTTGTAGGCGTGGTTTTTGTAGTGGGTGTGGTCGAAGTTGTTGTGGGTTTGGTGGTTTTTGTTGTAGGCGTTGTTGAAGTTGTGATTGTGGGCGTGGTTGAAGTTGTGGTAGGCATGGTTTTAATTGTGGTAGACAATATTGACGTTGTGTACAATAATGTAGACGTTGGGGTAGTAGTTGGAAGTGTACTTTGAGTGGTTGTCGTAACTGTATTCATAAGTGAAAAGAAATCAACAATTTTAAGAAAAAAATAAGAAAATGCCATTTATACTTATTACGAAATCGATTCTCAAATAAAGCTGGAATTAAATATATATATATGTCCATTGTTTTTTCGCTAACCGGTCTACTTCATATAATTAATAATTTTATTCAACTGTCAGGAGCACATACATTAACCCCACTGATTAAAGACTCGATTATCGATAACGAGTACAGAAATACTGAAGTACTTAAATTAGCAGTGTTTATTCATTGGTGGGTTACTGGGTATTTTCAATTACAAATTTTTTATCAGTGATACACTTGGTTGATATTCAAGAACAGATAGGTGAGCATCAACGGTCTGCTCCCTAAGATTTACCTTTCAACTTTACCAGTCTATATACGAGTAAAAAACTTCAATACAATATAATCAATTACCAAGACAGTCATGCCTCATGACATAGTAAATGAATGCAACTAATTCCTTTTAGTAACACCGAGCAATAGTTCCCCTATATAAAAAAAACACAGAGCAATAATTTTCCTGTATAAAAACAGAGTAAACTGGACTAAAGGGCAATTGGGGATTACACTTACTTACGTCCGCACTCGATGGTTTGCCAGAACAAATCAGTATTTCTATCCTCTGATCAGGACCTTTGTCAACATAACCCACCTGAAATTGTCATGTGGAACTATGACGTAGTTGTGTTTATAATGGGTTTAACGCCGTGCCAAAACTATTTAGGTTATTTTACGGTGGCGAGCTGACCTAACATAGCTTTCATGGACCCTTGCCTCTAACCAGTACTCACCCTTCCAAAAGACCAACATTTTCTTCATTAACTGTGGTATTACACTATGCAGTAATAATTGAAATGAGTGATATTATAATGGAATAATCATATTCTGGGACAATTTAAATATTTTATGCTTGTGAATCATCTGACGGAAAGTTTTACGCGTTATTCAAAAGCTGAAAGTCCGGTGCATGAACTTCAAGAGTGTGTTTCAATAGAAATATACAAGAAAGGCTAATCATTAAGTCCAAAAGTTTGGAGCGAATTATACATTGAGTGTAATGAATAATGAACTAATTATATTCTGACACAATTTGAATATTTGATACCTTTGTATCATTCGACAGAAAAAATATATGCGAAAATCTTAAATGACAAAAAATCGGAGTATGAATTTTGAAAGTGTGTTTTAATCAAAACATACAAGAAATATTTAGCATTGAATCTTAATATTTGGAGCGCACTATACATGTAGTGCTTTAGTTGGATCGGGGCCGTGCTGGCTGTCTTATCTAATGGTCCATGATGGTTTCTAAGAAAAGAATGTAAGAGCAAGAATCCATAAATACCAATTGCATCGCAAATAGGTTTGATAGTCAGGGATTATGACCGTATTCTGAAAAGTATCGGCCACCTGATATCGCTGACCAGTTTTGAGTTTTCTGGTGTCACTTACCTGATGTTCGTAAGCAATTTTCCACCAGCCATCTACTGGGTGATCGTCAACTAGTTTTTTACAATCAAACTCATACAAATAACCAATAGGTGGAGAGCCTGCATCTGACTGAAATCAGGATTTCTTCATGGTACAGTAATGTAATTGTTTTCTTATTCGATGGATTACTGTGATAATGATTACTGAGTCAAAGTCCAGATTTATATAGCAGAGATCATATTACGGCACTTGTACTCACTTGCTTTCAAGCTAGCTATTATGTCGATGTGGTAGAGTATCCACTTACGACTTGAAATGTCGCTGGTTCGATCCCACTTCGGACCACAAGTAAATGGAAGAAGTCTTAACCTGAACTGTTACTTTAAACCGTACTTTACTTAAACCAGTGTCCCACTTATCTTGCACGAATATTCCGCGTGAAATAATACTTATTCAAGTATCTTCGTGTTAAATCATCATTTTTGCGTATTCTTTTTCATCGTCCTGATGTATACCCTATGCACTTGGTCTTATCACTTCCATCGTTAATGATATGTAAAAACTAGTAAACTGAATCAACGAAATTGTTGATACATAAACAAGACCAAACAACTATAGTAGTGTATAAAAAAGTCCATTTTTTCTCAACTGTCAAATGTTGAATAATTTCACGGTGGATGATAACACTATCTCAATATCACGAGTGTTAGGCAAAGAGCACGAATTCACCGTGAAATTATTAAATTATTCATGTTTTGACAGTTGAGGAAAAAACGAACTACACCATCATTAGTGCTTACAGAAAAACACATTGAACTACGTGTATTTCTTTAGCATAAAACCCAAATATATCGACATGTCAGTTCAAAACTAGTTTAACATCATGAAAATAAAACAGACGTAAATTAGTTTTGAGAAGACAAATCGAAAATCGATATCTTCTTAAACTGTGTTCGAAGTTTGTGCATCTTCCTCCCTCAAACATTCACACACAAGAACATGCTCTCTACATAGACATACACATGAGCACTTTCAACGTCATTGCAGCATAGACAATTAAAGTCATTACTATCCCGCTTCCCCCCTCCCCCACTACCTCAAACCCATCCACCCTCCGCCAAAGGTGGTCGGCACGGCCCTGAATTAAAAACACTATACTTATAGAGAAACTAGCCTCAGATTGAACTTGATAAAAACTCCCATTTTTGGTAATATACCTTATACATGTATGTACTAAGTATATAGAGAGTTTTTTATTCGGGACCGCCCGGCACCCTTGTGCCCTACATAAATAAACAAACAACAAGGTATAAAATGTCATACCTTAGAATAAACTTCTCTTTCCACGTCATAACTACATAGACAATTAAAATCCCCTCTAACCTGTCCTAAACCCACTAGCAACAGAATATAGTACATTGTCTTGTAATGGTACAAATGTTATCATTGACACAAATACTATGTCACAAAAACGTGTAAAGTTCAACTACATGTCTACAAGTCTAAGATAAGTGAACGAAAAAAAACCAGTAATTAAGTATGTTTAATGCTATCATGTAAGAAAATATACACTATATCAGTAAGTTCTGTCCTATACGTGATTTAGAATCAGAGTAAAAATGACCGCAGAAATTATATTATAACCAAAATCAAGTTTCTATAAAACTAATTTATCATGTCGTCCGATGTATGTTATCTCTCCATTACTAGATGTTTTTGTCAACGATATTTTGTTGCGTGTCATTGCTTTTTCAATGATTTATAGCTTTCGCAAGGTCGGGACATAGGTAAAAAAGCGACAAAAACTAAATTATTGAAATTCAAGCAGTTGAATAAAATGCGGAACAAATATTCTAAATACATTTTATCCGCACAGGATAAACACAATTTATTACTATTTTACCAATCTTATTCTGTTATTCAATTATTTCATAAACGTCATCACTAGAAGGTATGGCGTCGTCTTCAAAAAAGTCAAATTTAGCGACACATTTTAAATCAAATTGAGGTATAGACGCCACAGCCTCAAGTTCTGTTCCTCTGCATGTCATACTTAGATGAATCGTAACTTGGTCGACTTCCATGTCCTTTGGCATAGCAACAGCAAGCTTACCCAAAAATTTGCAACCGGGCTCATCGCAAAACATCGGATCTCTTTCTTCAGATTGATAAACATTCCAGAAGACGCTTGGATTTCTCTTGTTGAAGATCAAGTACTTCCGTTCCTTACTTTTCCCGCCAACATACACGTGCTCACCATATTCAACATGCTTATCAAAAACGTTATCAACAAATATTTTACCTTTGATGTTTTTCTTACGATCGGCTGGGTGGATTGCCGGATCAAATTTCTTTCTTGTATGCACACCGTAAGTATACGGACTAATTCGTGCCGCAATAACTTTTGAATCGTTTCCAAACATAACGGCACCTTTCAAGATGGCGACACTTCCGTTGGCAGGGGCGATTACTCTTAAGGTATGAAAATATTTTCTCATAGCAGCACTGACAGTTGGAGATTCAGAAAATCCTCCAACGAGTAATAATGTTGACACTGTTTTTAATTCTTTCTTTTTTAGAAGTACTTCTATATGCTGTTTTATTTCATTAATAGCATTATCAAACAATTTTTCCATTACTTTAGCTTTCAAAATCAAGCTGTGTTTAACAAGTTCAACAGTTTTCTTATATTCCTTCTCTTGAAGCCTTTCTTTAAGCTCATACTTCCTTGCGGCAAGAAACATAGTCTCCAATTCAACAGGGAAGTTTAGATCAACTTCCTCGGTGCTCGGGGAGAATTGTCTCTTCTTTTTCTCAAAATCCTTTTGGAATTCTATCCAGTCACTTGCACAATCTCTAACAAACACATCCATAACTGGTTTTGATACCTAACAAGTAGATAACACACATCAAATAGACACATTTAGACTCGTATGAAATTAATTAACAAGTACAACTAATTGCCATACGGTTTGATTGTGACATTTTACTTTGGCAATTCTTTTTGCAAAAAGTGTATAAAACGCAAAATACAGTTCAACTTCGAGTATATGTGGGAGTCCTTTAAGATTTTTTTAAAATTACTCAAGTTGAAGAAATGTTTTAATTTCTGAAGCAATGCAGTAAATTTCTTATGTACAAACTTACCATTTTCTCTATAAATTGTTCAAAAGCTTTATTAACAAGTTGACCACCCCATGGACCACCTGTGGCAGCATGTAACTCTTTTAATGTCCCATCTTGTAATACCTCATGACCTGTTGTATCAACTGTTCCTCCTTTAAGAAGAAGTTAAGAAAACATAAGATAAACTTTTAGAAAAGTTCCATATAATATAAAAATTGTTTTCCTAAAGGCATATAGCCGTTTAAAGAATTTTCTGTTACTTTTCTATTGAAAGTCGAGCATCGATTTGAGATCATGTATGGGCCTAAAAGTTGGACATGTATGGATTTAGTTGTTCATCGGGGTTCTTCTGCTTCATATGGATGCATTACGTGCAGACCCTGGTTAGAACTTATATAAGCATCACTTAATTGTCTAGTAGAGACATATCTTGAGAACATCTTCTTCTGCTGGGTGCTTTGACAGCAGACGACACCCTCGCCATTTCTTAATCGGGTTTAGGACTAGCAAAAGTCTAGTATTACTGGTAATATTTAACAAATAATGCACGGCCTTGAGGGCAATATGCAAGTTTATGGACTGGAAGGTATATGGCCTGAAACGCAGCATATGCAAATGAGGTATGATATAATGTCATGGTACAAACCTCCACAGTCAACAACAATATATTTCTCTCCAGGATCAAATGCACGTAAGAAAGCTCCTTCTACACCGTCTACACGATTCAATGCTAACTCTTTACAAAATATGGCTGCTGATTCAGGTTCTAATGCTAGTGTCAGTTGTTCATTTGGTATACCAGCCTGCAACCAATGTATATAAACTGGCTATAACTGAGTGAATAATATAGACAAGCATGATACAATACGCATTATGTGTTTCGACTTTAATAAACAAACATTTTAAATGAGTAGCATTTGAAATGTCATCCTGCACACGTAGTTAAAATTCTGTTTTTCAATATTCTAATATATTGTCATGACCAATGGTGTGTATTAAATCACACAAATATATGTAAACGGAATTCGTTACGCCGAGGTCATTAGAAAGTGAGATCAAGAAAAAACATATTATCTTGATATGAAAAGTGTTTTATAACTTGGAGTTCACGAAACTTATTAAATAATCTCTGTTCATATTCATATTTTCATATTCAAGAAAATATGTGGCGCTTTTTACGAAATTTCTTACGATAAAAATCATCATAAGTCAAACACAAAAAATAGTAATAATACAATCATTATTTGGTCAATCAATTCCAAATATTGCTAAATTATGTAGAATATTGTATACATTCTGAATATCATATCATAGTTGTGTTTATTATCCGTATGACTTTGAACTGCAGAGTTTATGAAGTTGACTTACTATTACTTTTTTTTTAGAAAAGGTTTTGTGAAAAAGTGCTATGATATATTTTTGTAATTTATATGACATTATCTCGCAGTTAAAGATGTATGCCTTTAAAGGCTTGTATAAGAATCCCAATGGCTTTTATAACATCCTTGATATTTACCCTCGAAGCTGATTCTCTCATAAACTGTTTAGCAGAATTTCTCCATATAGCAGGTACTGTTATAACCCAACTTATCTCCCTTAAGTTAATATCTTCACGTAATCCTTCCTTTAATTTCGTCAACAAATGTTTCTACAATGCAAATCATATATTTCAAAACTAATTGGTTACTTGGATATTTTTCATCAAACAAGAAAGCGATTCGGCACAGACATCGTCTTATCATTGTACTCAGAGTACATAATTTCTTGCCATATTAAGATACAAGGCATGTTTGATATGCAAATGTTAAGTTTGACTACATGTATAAGATAACACAATTAAGTCTATTTCCCTGACAGTCTACAGAAATATATTCGGTCGATGATATTCATAATATCTTAATGAAAGCCATTCGAAACTGTCAAATCGTGTATTACATGTACACAAAAGAGGACAAACATAAAGGCACATTACCTTAAACATGATATATATTTATAGCACATTACCTTAACATATTTAATAGCTTCTGTAAACACTAACATAGCTTTCATTTTCTTACCACCAGCGTCTTCTAACATCATATCTCTGTTTAAATCCTGTATAATATAACACAGGCGTTTGACATTCTATATCCTTTTTTCTTATTATAAGTAAGGAAACTATATGTAATGTCGTGGATATTGTTCAAAGAACGACAATAAGATTTGTGCTCTAACTATCTTTATTGAACGAATACTAAAACAAGTTAACTCTATGAATGTACTATATAAACTGACTGTTAAGTCACACTGGCTACTGCTTGTGATATCATGCATTTAGAATAGGGGGTAACAGGCTATCACATTACCATTTTACAAGCTAGTTTTCAAAGTACAATATAGAATGTCAAGCTCCTTTGATTAAATTTAACGTGTTTAATATTTAAATATGAATGTAAGAACCATTACAACAACAAAAACTGGACATGTATAGTTTGGTTGAATTTATGATTATAAATTAGTTTAACATATTCAAATTTGGTACCAAATTTTATCTATTGAATGTTCCTTATAATGACATGAACGTTTGTTAATTCAGCAACAGCGTTTGACTTTAAACCCACTGGAACGTAAAATTGCAAAAACTAATACATGTACTTGTAGTAACATTTGTCAAATATCCATTACTGAACGAAAATATAAGTTACTTTTATACCAATAAAAAGGAAAATTCACCAGCTAAAGATTGGCACCACATATGAATATATTTAACTAATTCACATTCATATATTTAACCAAACTCTGCATGTACAGTTTCTTTGATATAATAGTATAGTTAATAAAATACTAAATTTAGAAAAGTAATGTACTACATAATGCTGGATGTTTTATGCTGCTGACAACATGTTTTAGACACATCGAGGCGTTCAGTAATCTTGCTCACAGCCTAGCTAGGACAGACTATGAGCTATAGAACTAAGCATATACACTCATTAAGGGCTGACAATTGCCCGCACTTTTACAGAAGTAGACCTTCACAGTATGACACAGAAAAATGTTAAGAAATGGAGTATTGTATCACATTTTACATTTTAGGCTAGATTATTTGTCTATTCGCCTATACTTCAACTGTCCAACATGGTATCAAAGCGAAACTTTGTCAGGTTCTGAAGTTTTGAAGGATTTATCCATAATTAGGATTAAGAATGGTCTGTATTTGTAAGTATAATATAAGAACTAACCTTTTCATGATGTAATCTCATTTTGAAATGTTGAAAGTAGTACCAATTGTTATGCTCATTTTTCAATGTCAGAGTTTTGTATTTAGACTCTGCTTCAAAACCAAATGAATGAAATCGTTTTCCTGAGTCCATTAAAACTGTAGTGGGTGCTTGTAGACCCATCTCTGCACTACCATGCCATGCTTGATCTATGTTAATTTCAGCAAGTCTTGTTCCATGGTCCCTACGTAAGTAGTAAGCATAGCCTGTACATGTTGTCCCGAAATCAATGGCTGCGACAACGACTGATCCGACATGGTCAGAGCCACGCCTAGCACGTGCTAGACCCTTACTGAAATATGAATTTTAGAAAGTTTTATCAGCCTGTTTTTAATATTATCATTGTATTAGCAACACATGTGACTGTATCAAAATGAAATTACCTTGACACAATTAAGTGATACAATACATTCACTTATACCGGTATATAGTGCGTAAAAATTGACCCAGACCTGACCTTTATGCAAGAATATTCATTACATTGAATACGAATGTAGTATTAATGCTCGATAACAATCGGATTATATCGTCAAGGCTCGAATGTAATTACAACACAGGGATTAATTTTAAAGTACATTTAGCGTGCTATAGAGTGTCTATTACACATAGACCGGACCAGAGGATTATACGATGAGGCTAGCTACCAATTCAAAGGTTGTGGGTTTTAGCCCCACAACCGCCATCCTCCCACCCATTTTATTATTAATTGTAATTAAAAAGGTAAGAACACAAGTTTCCCGTTTGAATGCATTTGAATCGTGAGTTGTTATACATGCGGGCTGTGTATACTCTATACATGTCTTGTTAGACTTATACACGTTAGCCATGGCCGACATCACACCCTCAAAACGGAATTCCAAAGCGAAAGAGATAGTTTTTAATGTTTCGGAGCATTTTAGGAAAGAAGGAAAGGACTTCTTATACCGAACAGCTGATGTCACGGGGTCGGTTGTACTACGGTTGTGAAGGTCCGCCGGGAAAAGAAGGAAGCTGGCCATTTGTAATCCCAATCACGACAGAAGCGGGGCAAATACAAAGCCATCGACGACTTCGACCAATGCGCCATTAGGAAAAAAGTTCTAGAGTTCTACACTATTCGGAAACAGCTTCCAACGCTTAAAGGTACATGTTAACTGTTTATAGAATCGTGTGAGTGATGTTTTCGTATACAACTTTTATAACTTTTTAAGACAAAGCGAGCAACTTTTAATAGTAATATTGAAAATGAACACTCAACTTCAATAACTTAGCAATAAAACTAAACCTCTTAAACCACGCCGTTCTCAAAGATGAGATCGGATATCCATGCAGTGTGACAACCCTCCACGCAACAAAGAAAAAACTCGGCTTCCGGTGGAAGAAGACACGGGAAAATAGACACGTCCTTATTGAGCGCCCTGGTGTCGTGTCTCAACGCCTTGCGTTTCTGATAAAATTCGATGAAAGGGGACTTGAGTTTATTTACATTGATGAGACATGGGTCGACACGTCATGTACTTTGAAATGTTGTTGGCAGACATCTACGAACCCGGACGTCTACAAGCCGTACAACAGAGGACAGAGGATAATATTGTGCATGCAGGGGGGGGGAGAGACGGGTTCGTGTCTGGTGCCCTTCTAGTGTATAAGGCCAGATCCACTACTGGGGATTACCATAGTGAAATGGACTCCGTCAACTTCACAAAGTGGGTAACAGAAATGCTTATCACCAACTTAGACCAGCCGTGTGCCATAGTAATGGACAACGCGTCCTACCATTCCGTGATATCTGATCGACTTCCAACATCAAGTTCCAGACAGGCAGACATTCAGGTATTACATTATTCAAATTACTATTTAATTTATTTAAATAACTTCAAATTTTCTTCAAAATATTTTATTCAAACTATGCTAAAGGAAAACAACTATTTGTCTGTTTCAGGTATGGTTGCGCAGTCACGGTGTGGACTTCGAGCCGAATCTCCTTCGACCCCAACTGCTTAAATTGGCCAGGCAGAATCGACCAACGCCTGTATACGCCATAGACGAAGTCATTAGGAGTAATGAGCACGAAGTCTTGCGTTTGCCTCCGTATTACCCAGAATTCAACGCAGTTGAATTGATATGGGGTCAAGTTAAAGACTACGTTCTACAAAACAACGTGACATTTAGGTAATAAACGTTCCGTATGATAAAAAGTAATATTTAAGTTTAAATTGATTTTAATTGGTTTTTTTTAAATATTGTTTCTTTGTGTTACAGGTACGATGATGTTTTACTGCACACACGGGAAGCGTTTGCCTCCATCGGACACGAGCAGTGGAGTAAAGCGTGTCAGCACGTGGATGCATTAGTGGCGAGGTCCATGCAATACGATAATCAGTTATCCCGTCCCCGATTAATTAATGTATACATGTAATAAGTTTTAATAGATGTGTGATAAAACTCTATTAAATGTTTCATTATTTTGATGGAATATTTTATATACATGTAGATCTATATTTATGTGATTAGATTAAATAATAAATACGAAAAGAAAAATGAATGAACAAAATAAATCAAAAATATAAAATAATCAAATGAAATACAGAAAAAAGAGTATCAATAGTAAAAAAATATTTTACGAATGCGGGGATCGAACCAGCAAACTCCGTATTAAAAAACCCTAATTATTAACACTGTGCTTAACCGATTAGGCCAGTGCATCAAACAATTCTTCTGTAGTGAAATTTAACACATAAACGTAGTTCCATTTATAATTGCTGTAAATCGAGTGCTTATTTTAAATACGTAAACAGCCAAAGTGTAGAGTAGGCGTGGTATTAATTTTCGCCGGGATATGTGTAGATGATAATTAGATGCAAATGTGAAAGGTAAGGTCGGGGTCAATATTTACGCACTATACCACTGGTGACCGTATCAAAACGAAATTACTGTGCTTTAATCTACTGATACAATGCTACTTGTCCAAAAAACATTTGCCGAATTGCCCATGGCGACCAAAATTTTTAATGGGCCCCTAAAGATTTGAAATGATGCCTACATGTACATTGAAGCTTGCTATTTTTCATCATGTTTTCGAGCCTAGTATTTAGCCTTTGGTTCTATCCTACGTTCTCTTTCACTAGAACAGTCTGCAGAATCTTTGAAGACCCATACTGTTGAATTGTAAAAATCAGGATATTTTTCTCTCTGATAATAAGCCTTTGCTGCTCCATGAATGATAATCTCCGTGAACAGATAGATGGTATAGGATTTCTCAACTTTGCACAGAGGGTCACGTTCAGATGACTATTGTGACTACTTATCAATGAGCATCTTTTATCTCGACGAAATACTATCATAATCAACTAAGTTTCGTAATTGCCTTTTTAGATCGAGTTTTGCAAGCTACAAGTAATTTTAATGGTACGTGTTATTTAGAAACTGTGATAGGACAATGATTTGTAATTGCGCCCGATTCTGTACAATGAAGATGTAAACAAACACAATGATAGCGTCGTGAATATGATAACAGCAAAGTTCAGCTGAACGTAACTTGTATTGCGAGCTTGTTAGCTGTAAAATAAGCGAGTTCGTTAGACGAGATTTACAGATCGAGTTTTTATCAGACTGCATAAATGACGGAGTTTGATTTGATTTATCATTCATTTGTAAAGCTAGTTAGGCCGACTTTAGGACTTAATTTACTATTTAAAAAACTCAAAACAGAACAAAAACGATTGGTAACATAAAGTAACAATAGACAACACATACGACACTCGTATGTGTCAAACCATTCGCTTAATACATTACCTTGCCATCATACTAACTATATAACTTTTAAATCCATGCAAATATGTGTTCCATTCTTTTAAAATCCAACACTAACATTATGCTATGAACTCCTGTCATTATGAATATAAAGTGTTCATATAAAAATTGATATATCTAAGGTTAAAATACAGTCAACCTTGTTTAAATGATAGGCAATGCGGTCTCTACTTTTTTACAATAGATTTGCTGACATTTCCTTACTGTAAAGACTAAAACTTGAATAAGTTCATTTATCACAGTGGCAATACCACGTGACATCACAAATGCTTTGAAGAATCGCTGAATGTAATTAAATACATGTGTTTGTCAAGAAATTGGGCGCCGAGATAATAAGCGGACAAGATTTTCATCAAATGGCCATAACTCTTCTAAAAAATCAATGGACAATAACCAAATTGGGAATATGCACATATCTGCCTATTGTTTACACTGTTTATACTGGGTTTAATGCCGTGTCAAAACATTTTTAAGATATTTTACAAAGTCCAGCACACCTAACCTAGCTTTCCTGGACCATTATCTATAACCAGTACTTGCCTACCCTTCCACAAGACTGGAAACTTCTCCATATACCTTGTTAATGGAGGAAAATTATTGTAACACATAATCACTCTGATTATGTGTTAAGTTTAAATCAAATTCGTAAAATAGATGCTGAGAAATTGAGCCAACAAGAAACAACCAACCAACCAACCGACAAGCAGACAAAAAAGCTTCAGACCAACCAACTACTATATACCCCCCCAAAAAAAAATAGGGGGGGGGGGCATTATAAATTTAAAAACATGTTAGTGAACCAAAAAGCTCAGTTTATTTATAGTGATAAAGTGATCTCTGGAGCCGTGTTTTACTGTACATTTTATAAGACAAAATACGTAAGTTGTAATATTGGAGATACTTAGATAGTGTTTGAATGATTTAATTAAAATACAACCACCTGCCTGTTTATTGTGTAAACCATTGATACTATACAAACTATTGTTTCTCATTCTGTGCTGATTTTATGATAACACCGGGTATAATAACATTGTACAAATATGTCAACCTTGGACATTCTTCAACAAGTATTAATACTTGTTCATTATAAGTTGATCTATTTTAAGTGTTAATACTGGGTGAAACAATTTTTTCATGCTTTACAGTGAAACATCACATTATTCAATGAAAATATACGATGAAAATATAAATTTTATATTTTCATTGTAGTGAGAAAATAATCTGATATGTTCATTCTCGATGACGTCATCATTGAGGATAAATGACATCATCTTAAAGTAGAAATGATGTCACGTTATTATTTGTGTAAAATACACATAAAAAACACGAACTATGCCATCGTCTGTAATACCCATTGACAATAATACCCTAAGTTACCGAGGGTGAAACTAAGCATGAAACAGAATATTAGTCAACGTTGGTGTAAGATCCTTTTTTTCTACTCGTGAACTCAGAAAATAACATTTGCACTTGTGAAATTATATTTTTTGACCTAACTTGGTTGAAAAATTGATTTTGACAAATATCTATAAAACCACATCTTTATTACGAAAGAGATTATCATGTTCAATCCTTTTTGTTATCACCCATTTTGTAATAATTGCTACTACTATGTATTTCTGGTTTTTCATATTACAAAACAGGTTGGAAAACACGTCCTCAAGAGGTCAGAAGCCTGAAGGGACCACGATTGAAATAAGGATTAGATTCTTTTGTCATCAATATAAGCATAAATTTTTAAGTCTCGCATGGCAATTTTGATTCTAATTTTCGTAATACATGTAATTCTAGAGTAAATAATTCTTACCTTTTAAAATTTTGCTTTACAATTAATTTTTTAGCATAATTTTGCCTTTCTATAACTGATATCTTAAAAATATTTTATGAGTTTGTAAGCTTAAGTGTAAAATATTTCTTGTAACAGTTCATTGTACTTGTATTTTTTACAGTCTTGACTCAAAGCAATCTCTGTAAACAGATATCCTGTAGAGCGTTGTCATACAGGATCTCTACTGTCTCCATGGAAGGTCACGTCGAGATGAACTTTGTGTCGACCAATCAATGGGTAGCTTTCATCTAGACAAAAAAACTATTAATCACATTTTGATTTCGTAATTTCTATTTCTAGACCTAGGTTTGCATGCTAATTTAACAGCGGTATTATTCACAGTCTGCGATTGGGCGGTTCATTTCAAATTGCGTGACGTAGACAATGTAAACAAGTTACATATCATAACAATTTCGTCATGAATATTATGATGAGAAAAGGTCACCTGAACATGACCTTCGTTTGGAAAAGGCCAGATCTGAATTAGCGAGAAGGCGAGTGGAAAATTTTAGATCAGATTTTAACCAAATTGGACTCGAAGCAGTAAAAAGCTATAAGTCGTTTAACTCTAGTCAAATTTTATAATACCTATGCAAAGTTAAGCAGAAAAGTGTATACTTATTGCTGCGCTTCACATCTCCAAGGTCAGTTTCATACTGTTGAGGAAACCTTGAGACATAGTAAACACACATCAATAGAATAAAAAATAAACATAACAATATAAATTACCTCGAATGTTTTATTATATTTTGCCTTTATAGACATGTACATTTTTTAAATAATGTACGTTTCAACGCAGATAAATCATTAAAGAAATATAATGCAATTTTTTCTGATATATATAGAATTATTTACAAATATCCAAGTTTTCAGTAAAATCCCTTTATTACAAGCATACAAGTGAAACAAGTCAGATACGATCAATTCCACTAAGATTCATAAAGGAGTTAGTTTTTTTTTTAATTTTCAATCGAGGTACGTACTTCCAGTATACGATGAATACAGGGATTTTAATCAAAACTAGATACATACGAACACATTTATAAACATTAGTAATCAGTAGAAATTCATTTGTGACATGACACTGTGATAATCAAACAAAAAGCATGTCAGTAGTATTCTATGAATGCCCTATCTTTTATCTCCCCATTCTTACCCCTTTATAGCCCCTTTTTGACCTTGACCGTAGGGACCATGAATTAACATGTTTCTCTAGACATACCTAAACTGTGCTGATGTATTATGTCAAATAAAAGGTACAAACTGTGCAAAGTTAAACCCAAGTTTACATAAGGGACACATTTTTCTAAATCAAACTGTGACATATATTCATTAATTATAATGGTAAACGTGGACAATCAATCTAACAACATAATTCATCTGTAGAAAGCTGCAATAAGGTTTCAATTAAATATAATCACATTGTTTTATATTACTCAAATATCTCAACTATATACAATTTAATGTGGGTATAATATTAAAGTATAACATGAACAAGAGGGCCATGATGGCCCTTAATCGCTCACCTTGATATAGCACGATATATACACGAATCGGAGTAAAATTTAAAAAAAACTTAAACCAATTTGACACTAGTGTTCTCAAGGTTTTCCATATCTAGGTCACCCTAGGTGACCCATGTTCGAACTCATCCGTGCAATTAACAATACAAGTATCCAGTTCAGTTTGATGTCAATTGAGGCAAAAATGTGTTCACTAGAGTGTTCACAAACAAAATTGGACTGACAGACAGATGGATGCCGGACAAAAGGTGATCACAAAAACTCACTCAGTCACTATGTGACAGGTACGCTAAAAACTGCATCCATACACAATATCCCAGCATTCAATCCAGCAACAAACAAAAAATTAACAAACTGGTAAAATATTCATCATTTATATTAATATTGTTTAGTCATAAAACATGTAAAATACACAAAGGCATGGCATACAATTATGAGCATAATTCAATATGTTTTAAATACAACCTTCCAAAAAACAGAAAAACTAAAATGAACAAGTATATACCCATATTAAGCTTAAATCTCTCACTCTAAGTCATTCATACAAGCACCTTAACCATCCAGACATAACCTTAAAGGTGTGTGATTTAAAAATGTATACATTGAACATGTTTACATAGTTACCCATAGCAACCAGTTGGTTTTATTTTCACGGTAAGCATTGTAAAGAAATTGTCTACTGAGTACTTTTCATCTTGAAACCCTCTTCAATAACATTTCACCAAGTTCAAATAAAAGAGCAAATGAAAAAAGATTCAAATTCTAAATCACAAAACATTTTTAGGTAAATTTTAACTATGTCAAATAAAAGAGCGAATGTAAGAACATCCAACTTAATGTCTTTAACAATGTTTTACATTAAAATCCAGTCAAAATCTTAACACTGGCAAATACATTTGTTAATTAACATTACTTGAAATTGCATCAAAGTAACATACTCAGTTGTTCTTCTTGCTTAAGTTTTTCTAGATTAAGTTAAAAAATTCACTCTGTAGGCAATTTCTGTACAAAAAACTATTTTGACAAAATATTAAATCAAAATTACAAGATAAACCTGAAATAAAACAAATAATGACTAGTCCTAGATACAGAAATGATTAGAGATGGTTTGTTTAAAAATGATGTGAAAATATCGGAGAGCAAAATTCATGATTCAAATCATAAACAACAACAACAACAATGAACGAGTATGTATGAACAAAAATAATTGCAGCCCACAATCCCTGAAGCTACGTAAAGGACTATATACATGACAGATTCAGTGAGTTGATAAATCACAATGAAAGGCTCAATCTGAAAATCTTGGTAAAAGAGTTTGATTTACCAGATATATGGGGGAAAAAAATACTAAAAATCACAGTGCAAATTTCACATAAATGTCTAAACTATCTCACGTAACTTCAAAATAAACTAAATAAAAAAATTCATTTAACTGATTTTTTAACATATATCTTTCAAATACAACAAACTATTTACTTTACTATATGTAAGTAAACTCTTCAATAACAAAATGTATCAATTAATGTTGCATTCATATATATCTATGTTTTAACCACACCTAGTATCACACCATTGTATAACATATTCTCAACAAAAAAAATTAAATCTGAATAATACAAGTAAATACTTTAAGCCATGGTCACACATTTACTGACAGTCATCCTTGACAGCCACAGATTTCAATCTGGCCGTGTTGCTAAGCAATCTGTACAAATCTGAGGTTAATCCATATTTAACTATGAAGATGGTTTAGATCAATACAGCTTTTTTAACACGTTAAAATGATCAGTACAGAGTACTACAGACAAGCCACAAGTCTTGCACCTTCATACTAACCTATTATTATCATCAATGAATGTGTGATCAATGCATTAAAACTAATCTAACACAGTAACATAGTGATATAAATTCAACATTTGCATAAAAGAGGGCTGAAAACAAGAACAGTCCATGTGTTTTTTTCATTAAGACCGATTTAAAAACTAAAGTTACATTCTTAAAAAAACATGAAATATCACTACAGAAACATTAATATATTTAACACTAAAATGTATTCAAACTAGTGAGAAATATATTTTCATTACTTAACGTTCAGAATCAACCAGAATACCTTATGGGTATACACTATGTTACTAATATCAACCAATACTGAGTTATAATGATACTGCAAGCTTTAATTTAACTACTTTAAAATCAGGGGAGTCATTTGCCCAAAATCAGATATTCTGAACTTTGTGAACAATCAGCTGAGATGACATCAAAGTACAGCTTGTCAGAAAAACATCCATTGCTGCATTTTCAATCCTTTTTACTAACAAGTAGTCTACAGTTTCAGCAAATACAGAACAAGAAAGCAAGTCTTTCTTGACTGAAGACAGGGATAAAACTCAACTACTTGAAATCAGAAACTCTGGAGAAATGACACCCCTGAAAAATGTATGAGAAACAAATCTGATAGCCATGAAAACTAATATAAGTACAGCAAATATCATTGCAATAATCAAAGAGTAGTTGCATTGCACGGAACATAGGTTTCTCTCCAAATTATCCAATCTGCTGACTGATAGGATTTTGAAAGAAAAAAGATTTTTTTTTATGATTTTCTACACACATGAGAGAAGTAAATGATAAAAGAAAATGATAAAAAAGAAACAAAATATAAAACAAAAACTTGGAAGACTGTGAAATGCAAGCTAGACATGAAAGTTTAAAATGATTTATTACATTAACCTAACACCGAAACAAAACTTCAGTACTATATCTTTTAACTTTTTTAGCATTTTTTTCTTACAAAATTCTTCCTTGAACACTTGATTATTTTCCCTTTGTATAGATGTATTGCATTTGAAAGTGTAAAATTTAAGATTCAAAGGATTACTGCCCTTGTCACATAAAATTTGACTGTGGAAATGTGAGAATTTTAACTATTATTTCAAATATCTTAATAAAAAAATCAAGCAAAGGGTCTACCGATCAACTATTTCTAGAACCAGGACAGCATATAAGTACAGTGCTACAAATAATAGAACTATCAACAGTTTTGTTAAAATAAGAAAAAAATTAAAATGATCAAAAACCAAGTCTTGAATGGTCAATAAGAGCACTAACATGTAATTTCTTAACAAATAAAACAGTATTCAGTAACAGTTAAGTGTGAACAGAAGATGATCACACAGGTAATTAAAATAGAAATAATTTTCAGAATAAATAGTTAGGTTTTATCAATAGAAAACTCAAAAAACAAAATAATGAACAAAAGAAAAAAGAAAATCCAGTTCAATGTATTTTGAGGGTATTATTATCATTCAATCTTCTATACACAATAATCAAACAAAAACGATGTTTGTTTTCAATTCATGATTCCATCACCTGACAAAAGTAACAAAGTTCATGACATCATAATTAAAATTTTTTTGGACCCCATGCTTGGTTAGTATTAGGGGCAACAGTGCCTCCTGTAGCTCCAGGAAAGCTTGGAAACTCGGCTGTGCTACTGGTGTCAGGAGCAGCATCCCATGGTGCATTGATGACCTTGAAAGGTTTGCCTTTAGTAGGTGCATGTTCTTGGTTTCTACTTGGTGCTTTCTGTAGACTCTGAATGTATTCATTGTCCAAGACATCTTGAAGCTGAAATGTATGAAATATAAATGTATATACAGTCACATATGTTTTTATTCATTCAATGAATTATATGAGTTTGTATCATTCAATATCATAACAAAATGATACTATGTTAAATGCTTACAATATCAATGAATTAAGCATTTGAAAAGCGCTTTTCCAAAATGCCTTAATTATAGGATAGTTGATTTTACATCTGACTAATCAATGATCCATCACATCAAACTCAATCCAGTTCCATTTAAAACTAATAAAAGCGTCCTTAACCCATGATCCAATTGTTTTCATGCTCTGCAAACCTCCAGGCTGATATATTTTAAGGAAGAGTTCTTTAAGGAAGATATATAAGGCTAAAACTGTGCATAATGGTATCCAGTTCTTTTGGTCGGTCAGCATACTAACTACAATATTTTTTCTTCAAATCTAGGCAAGTCTAAGGACCACTCTGGACCATAAAAAATCAGAAATCTGACAAAATTTGTCATGCCTGATGGATAAAATACATAAATTCTGGCTAGCGTTTACAACAATTTAAGACAACAACTCATAGTTATAAACAATAATACAAAATACTTACAAATTCTTCTTCAATATTAAGTAAATGATCTTTACAATCATAGACATCATCCTCAGAACCCGTAATCAATATTATATCAGGGTTATCATTGGCTCTAGGGAAACGTAGATCAACTTTAAAGTCTTCTTGTATTTTACGTACACCACGTCCTTTCTGTCCGATAATACGAGGATGTATTCTCTGATCAATCTTGGCTTCTATAGTAACCATATCCTCCTGAAAAACAACAATGTAAGTTGTAAATTTAGAAATGGGCAAATGATTTCCCATGCTACAATTTCTTTGTTATCAAATTGTCACATTGTCACGCATAAACTGGTCTTGTTGTTCACTAACATGGTTTCAGTTCATTTTTTGTCCATTTCACTTTGTTAAAATAATAAATCCAGGTCAAATATCTAATTTTGAGAGTGAATCTTTAAGTTGTTGTAAAAAAATAGATTTACCGCATTAAATAAAATTAGAGTTTGAAAGTGGTTGCTCTAACAGGTCATTTTAGTAGCAAGCACTATATCTTGGTTGTAGAATTTTGGTTGCCCAAAAGAAAGTTGTCCCAGGCAACCAGACACCTAAAAATACCGGGAAATTAAGATAAACATTCATAGCAATCCATTAAACCCCTGGGTGGAGTGACCCAATAAAAGGTAATTTAGCAATGTTCTAGTTGGAGTTCAATTCTTGGAACCTTTCGATTCCTGAACATGTGTTTAACCACTTGACTACAGCTTCCAGGCGCAAAAGAGGATAAAACAAGTAAATCTGTGAGCTAATGCTCACTAGTGATACCCCAGCAAAAATCTAAAAATATGCGACAAACAGGAAGTAGATGAGCAAGGAGCATGAAAACGCTTTACACCACATGGGACTATAGGATGAAGCAATATGCAAAGTATTAGGCTGCTGCATGTTATAGTTGCTGAGAAAACTGTGACGGAAATTTTGTAACGGACAGACGCACACACGGACAAGGGTAAAACAGTATACCCCCCTCTTCTTCGAAGCGGGGGTATAAAAACATAGACGACTAAAAAATCCAACAACTTACATATTCTTTCACCATGCGTAGAATTTCTTCCTTGGCCTCCTCACAGTTCTTTTCATAACCAATAATGGTGATTGTACTCTGATCACTCTTCTCTGGTAGTTGAATCTTAACATCATGATCTGCACGCATTTTGTTTATAACTTCACCACGACGACCAATCAACTTTGGATGATAGGCAGGATCGACATCAACTGTTAGTTCAAAGCTCTTCAACATACGATCCTCCTTCTCAAGTTCTAACGTTTTACATTTCTCAGCGAGAGCTTCCTCGGCACGTTGAACATTAGCTGGTGGTCCAGTGACCTTGATGACGTCACTTTGTTGTTGTTGTGGAGGAATAGAGATGTTGACATTGTAGTCGTCCATTAGTTTACGTACATCTTTGCCTTTCTGACCAATTATATATCGGTGGAAATCAAATGGTACATTGACCTCTTTAGTGATTGGAACAAGATCCTGTAAACAGACAAATATTCATTATGGAATTTTACTAACACTTTATTTCACTGAGTTACCAGTCAATTCTGGGAATTTAAAGTTAATAGGAAAGGAAAATTGTCAGGTAAAAAGTACATTTGATTTGACCACATAGATTAAAACTTCAGAAATTTAAGGCGATGACATGACCACATAGACTGAAACTTCAAAAACTTTAGGCTATGACTGGATGCAGAGACAAGATTTTTCATCAACGCTTGCATACACATTGCACAACAAAGCAAAACAAGTAAATCTGTGAGCTAATGCTCACTAAAGATACCCCCGCCAAAATCTAAAAATATGCGATAAACAGGAAGTAGATGAGCAAGGAGCATGAAATCGCTTTACACCACATGGGACTATGGGATGAAGCAATATGCAAAGTATTAGGCTGCTGCATGTTATAGTTGCTGAGAAAACTGCGACGGAAATTTCGTAACGGACGGACGGATGGACGGACGCACGGACAAGGGTAAAACAGTATACCCCCCTCTTCTTCGAAGCGGGGGTATAATTAAATAGAATAAAAGCTGTACAGAAGTGGAGAAATTTTACTATTTTACACATTTTAACAAACATTCAGTTCACATTAACTAAATCTAAACTTATTCATTTTTTTACATAAAATACGAAAAAAAATAAAATAAAGAAAAACCTACCAAAAGAGCTTTCTTGGCCTTTTCACAATTTTCAGCTTTACCGGTTATGATAATGGTATCATTTTTAGCTGGGTTGGTAGGTGATGCTGGTTCTTCACCACCATTAACCATGTTCTCTGAGGCATCACCAGTACCTTTGGGTGCAGCACCTGTGGATAAAATTAATTATAATTTTTCAATAAAGTTTAATCGAACTCTTGATTCATTTTGAAGACATTTAATCTAGGCCTGAGACACAGAAGGCTACACACACAGGAATTTGGATCTTATGTCCTGAAAGGGGTTGAGGGATTGAGCCTAATCCAGTCTGGTAAAACACTCCACAGAAAATTCGAAAATAGTATTAATTTCCTTAAAATTTCACAGCATTCACCTATGAAACCGTCTTTTTATATATGTGACGTCGGCTGCGAAAACCAGGCCAATTGCGCAAATGACGTAACGTTAAAAAACGTGTTTTTTCAAACACCACGTGAAATTAAGATTTTAAAAACTAATCTCGAAAATTCAACTCGTTTTCTTATATAAAATGTGCATTCTTCTCATTAAAACTCGGCAAAATCTTAGATCGAACATACCCAAATATTTAAATGGTAAGGGGAATAACTGTCACGACAGTGTTTTTAATTTAGTGTCCTTTAACCACAAAGACGAAGTAGCGAAAAGGGACGACATCTTAATTCTTGTCAAGCAAGGTGAGTTGTATTTTCTGTAAATTTGACCCAATTATCCGACTTGTAGGCTATACGATTTTGATTATGTAAACGTTTAAAAATGTTTTCACGTTTTGACGGCGATTTAATTGAAGAAAACAGTAAAAATTCGAAAACAAACAGCATTTGTTGAAAACTTTTACAGGGCGAAATCGAAAGTAAAATTTTTCGTCTGCAATTTGTTTACTGTCAAAAACTATCTATTTGGAATGTAATATGCTCATGGCTGAATTATTTAGTCACTAAGATTTATGAGAAAAGAAACATCAACTTCGTTTGTAAATTTATGTCGTGAATAGAACAACAATCGTGTTTTATTCATGGTTTCTATGCCGATGTGAAATGCTGCTGGACATTGATCACGTCTGTCAGTTGGGGACTGTCATTTTTAGGTGGATCAAGAGGCATGCAATCTTATTTCAATAAAAATTAAGATTATACGAATGTATAAGAATCCAAATCTTTAAGAATTAATGAGTTTGCTATGATATATCATTAATTTTTAATGACATAGATCTAATCGTATTTCGTTTTTAAGCTCCGCCCACATCGCTCCTCCCACTACACTCCGCCCACCACACTCCCCCCAACTTTATTTTTCTATATGGATTTTAAACTTAAATTTTCTGAATAGGAGGTATTTTCCCTAAAGACAATATTAATGCATTTTGATTTTTCTTTTTTCTTTTGCTCAGGAGAAGCACAACAACTTGATACTTTATAAAGACGTTACACAACACTAATGGGACTTACTTCAGCAGTGTTTTGACCATAGGTCTACCAGTCATGACTCAGTAGTAATAGGGTAGGTATAACTTTGATGCATTTTTCTGGCAAATGAGAAAAGGTTAATTATTAAATATAATTAACCGATTGTTTTACAAAGGTATCTTAATTTGACAGATCTATTTGTAGTTTAATGTCATAATGAGTGCTTAAATGTTTACTCTTCACTGAGGAAAGTAAGAAGACAATGGATATAGTGCTGTTATTATCAAAAAATTATACTTTGATTATGAGGGTACTCAGTACATGTTATGGCTTATGATTTTTGTTTCTAATTAGTTCTGTTGGTTTGCTTAATGTCTTTCAAAACTTCCTGTTGAAATAAAGAAAAATTATTGCTGTTAGGACATGGTAAGTAATTCATATTTTACATATGCCTTCTATATATTTTGGTTCTTATCTAATCATTCATGTGTATACAAATGTGTAATATCATTCACTGGTCATTAAAATTATTCAAACTTTGCATATTTGTATGACCACTCACATTCATAAGTTCTGCAATACACAAACAGAAGAGCCAATACATTGATGCACTTGTATTTCTTATGACTGATTTAGTGATTGATGTGCTTTATCCTTTTTGCGTCAAACTATTGAGTATTATTTTATTTTTTTACAGATAGAGGTGATATACCTAGTTGAGTACAGCCTTGAACCATGCTGTGATGTGAACACAAGCACCAGAATAGCTTACTTCAGCATGTGTTAAATGAAGAAGAAATTTACTCAATGTCACATTCACCACCATGAGAGATGATACAAAAATCATTTACAAACCTGTATTGCAATGCATAATATTTGACTTTCATGAAAATGAGATAATATTAAATGAATATTAATTAATATCTAAATGAATGGAATATGAAATAAACAACATAATAAATATTGAAAATATACATTTTGTTCTAATTATTCTATGTTCAGGCAATGTTTAAAAACATAATTTTATGCTCAGTCAACAATCAAACGTGTAGACATAGGTAGTAAATTGATATTTGATGTAGCATGCGCATACCCATTAACATTTAATATATATACATCTACGTATAGTAATGGAAAAACAACATTTCAAATTATCATGTGAATTATCCTAGTTGCAATGCTTTCTCAAGAAATTTACATGTATTGCTACAGCTACAATAATTTTGACTGCAAAAATTATTCACCATTCTGTTCATTCCAATCTTCCAAAGCTTGAAACTTAACAACTTAAAGCATGTTAAAATGATCATGTGCATTCTAACTGCTTTTAAGTTGATACATTTCAAATTTTAACTTGATTTAAGTTTATTTGTTGTAATTTATTGTTTAAAAAATCACAAAAGTTCACATTTCTTGATGAAAAAAAATATTTTAGCCTAGCTAAATATGTCCGGTATGGTTGCTATGGTAACGTTTTTGTTCTGAAAAATAATGATGGGTAGATATGTGAACATGTTTAATTTGATAATTGAAAAAAATTACATAGCAGTTATGTGAAGCGTTCTAAGATTTACTAAAACTATGAGCATGACAAAAAGCAGCAACAACCTGTCCTCTCTATTCTGACTTGTTTTCCATATATACATAGTGGTTTCTTTAGAACACTAACAATTTATGTCCTATCATTATCATTTTGATAAATTGATTGTGTGCAATTGTACTTAGTTCTTTCCAATACACTCTATCCTGTTATATGCAGTAGTGACATTGAATTTCACAACAAATAATTCAAATTTCACATAAACAGTGCTATAAACCACTAATAAATGGTTGCCATGGAAACATTGTGAACTTAGTGTAGTTGAATAATATACTTTTTTGTTACTATGTCTTAAGATATTATGTAAATATTGATAAAAAGGGAATTCACATCTAAGATGTCTTGTTTTTTGTTGTAGAATATATCCGTAATATACATAAAAACTGATGAAATTTCGTCCCGGTTGCCCTAAAATATTTTCGTGCATCATACTTTCTTAAGAACCCTGTAACTTTTTAACCACTGGTCAAAATCATGTGAAATTTTCACAACTTATGTTTGAAAATATATAGTTTCAGAAAATGTTAAAATCTAAATTTGTGATTTTTTCGCCATTGGCCTGGTTTTTCCGTGGGGCGTCACATATTAGCTAAAAACTAATTAGTTCAGAAAATATTGAAAAATTTTAACTATAATATTACATAAAGCAGACACATACCTCCATTAGCAACAGGTCTGTCAGGGAATTTTATACCAACATCATATTGTTGTGTTATTTCTTGTACATTAGCACCACGTCCTCCCATCACAGTTCTATGGTATTGTTGTGGAATCACACATTCTATGGTAACTTGGGCATCCTATAATAATACATACTAATCATTAACACTATGTATACACTGGTTACCTTATTCAGCTGTCAACGGCGCTTACATAATACTGCTGATTAAAATACTTGATTATCAACAATGAGTACAGAAATACTGTAGTGAGTATTTAAAACAGCATGGTTAATGTACACCACTGACAGTTTAATTAAATTTATCAATTTATCTTACTTTTTTACTGAATGATGAAAAACTTAACTCAGAGAAAACTGCAGATAAGAAGGGTTCAGGATTTCATGAAATCATTTTCTGAAATGGTTTTCTTCATGCATTAGTACTTCAATTGATAGAATACAAATGGACGATTTGTGTAGTAGTTTCAAAGAAATTAAAATGTTTCAACTAAAACATTAACCAAGAACTTTCTTTGAACAAATCATCAAAATTCAGTAAAAACTCATACTTAAGTTATAAAACTTGATATTCAACCTCAAATGATAAACCTGTAAATTACTATGAAACCTTTAAGTAGTTGTGAAGCTAAAAATTTATTGCACTTAAAACCTTAACCCTTAACCAAGGAGAGTTATGCCGACCTCACATGACACACAACTGAGAAGCTAGTCATTATAAAAAACTTACCAAATCAGCAACAATTTCAAGAATTCTTTTCTTGGCCCCTTCAACACAATCCTTGGCACCCTTGATTACAACACGTTCACTCTTGACCCCACTACGAGGAAAACTGACAGTGACACCACCATATTCCTCACCGATCTCTCGGAGAACTTGTCCACGTCTAGCAACAAAATGTTTGTGATGTTTAGGATCAACAAGTACTTCTCCTTCAACAATATTATCCTGAAATATCACAAGAAGATATAATTTATTACAGTCAGATATTAATTGGTTATTTTTGTGAAAATGGCGTTTCCACAATATATTAAGTGATACCACACATGGTTACTTCTTAAAATGAAAGATACAACCTCCCCTACGAAAATGATCCTGATTATTCTGATATATCACAAGTATTCAGATCTGGACACATAATTTGAAGTTTGAGTCCCTGAGATAGCATGGTTCAACACTAACAGTGTTCTGCAATTCCAAGGATCCAAAGAACATGGGAGGAACCCCTGTAATTTAAGCTGGGGGTTCGGTCAGGATCCAAGAAAATTACATTGTGCTTATGTGATTTGAGTTTCCATGAATTATTAATCACAATTTGTGACTGCAAATCTGTATTCATTTTTTCTTTTATAAAAATAATCACTAATACTAAGAAGGAATCTCTGAATCACTAATTAGGGATTCTTTCTCTGACTCTCTGAGATAGGTGCTTGCAGATAAAGAGGATTTTAATTTCTAATCAAAGCACTGAGGCACTTCATTTGTTTGAGATAGAAAGTTTTAAAATATACATTATTGGAAAGAATTATTCAACTGTCAGTGGTGCAAACATGAACCTCCTTGAATTAAATACTTAATTGTCGATAATTATCATAAAAGCTTCTGTACTATAACCACAGTTATCTAGAAGAAAAAAAAACAACTACAACTTTAGTAAAACACTAAAGCAATAGTTTTTACAATATTCAATGTAAAAGAATACATACCAAATCTTTAATAAGAGCTAATATTTCAGTTTTGGCAGTAGCAACACCTTCCTTTGTACCAATGATGGTAATTAACTCTTGATCTTGATCATCTTGTGAAGGGAATATAATTCTAGCTCCAGTACTCTCACGTACCTAGAAAATACAGTAAACATAGTAATGTAGTTACTAGAATATCATGTTACATGCCTTAAATTAACACATGAAAACTTTTTTTTTTGGAGGGGGTTTATTGCCTTAACAATACATTTCTGGGAAGACTAAATTTCTGGACTTAGCTATTATTTAGTTAATAGGCACATAGTTCTGTCAGTAACTGAAAACTGCTCCACATGATTTAGAATAAGAGGTAAAAGGGGGAATGGCCATAGAAATTATTTTATGACCATGCTCAAAGATAGTATGTCTCCCAAGGATTTGAACCTACGACCCCTTGATCAGAAGACTAATGCACTATCGACTGAGCAAGGACAAATTTCATATTAATGATATAGAGAATTTATTTTCAAAATACCAATTTCATTAAAAAAACTTAAAACTTTCATCCATATGAACCAAATGGAACCAAGCCATTAAAAATTTGACAACAAGTTTTCTAGCCTACCTTTCTGATCTTACTTCCTCCTCTTCCTATTAGGAATTTATGATATTCTGCTTTGGCACGTAACTCTTCCACATTGCTGTTGGTTTGCTATAAATAGAAATATAATTTATATAAAAGTCATGTACCAGTAAACAAACATAAAATGACATGGGCAAAAATATATTGCAAATTTAAAGATAAGGGATTACCTTTAGTAATTTTAAATATTAATTGGGACATTTACACAATTTTAATACTTTTAAAAACTTTTGAAAAGCAGTTAAATGTTTACTTCCATTTTTAAAGGAAGGTGGTAAGGGCCCTTTTTAATGTAAAAATAATTAGGGGAAATTAACTTTTTTTAATCAGTTTTGTCCAACCAAGACAACACATATAAACAATAAATGTTCATTTTATAAAAAAAGCAGCCAACTTGATGTTGTTAAGACTTAATTTGATTAAAAAGAGAATAGCATGGAGACAATATTAGTAAAAAAAAAAAACAACTAAAGATTATTTCATGAAAAACAACAGCAGCTAAAATTGAGGTCATAGATTCGATAAAAAGAAAACAACATGGAGACAATATGAGTAAAGAAATACTTACAATTTGGTTAGACAATTCTACAAGTTGTTTCTTTGCCTTATCTACATCTTCTGCTGGTCCCCGTATGGTTACTTTATCACTAGTGCTGCCCTCTGTTGGAAATCGTATTATAACGCCACCACATTCGTCCATTATTGATCGTATTAGGCGACCTTTAGCACCAATAATAGAATTATGAAGCTTGTGGGGTACATCCACAAATACTTCTTTGATATTAGCCTGTAATTGACATAAACAGAATATAAAATACGGTCTTGTAGCTCATAAAATAAGCAATGCATATTTAGGTACTTTTAAAAAAAAATTAGCCATGTTTTAGGAAACTTCACTGAGTGTAAAGATAAGGTAGTCCAGTCGTAAGACGCGCTAAGGGATTGAGATGTACCAGGGTCAAACACCACACCACTAGGAGCACTGCTAATTTTACTTGAGCAAAAAATTCAACTGTTATTGCTTCATTCTACCCAGGTGTAAACTGGTACCTGTGAAGGTGGTATTATTCTGTGGCTCAAATTTGTTGGATGCTCTGATATAAGATTCCCCAGGGAAATTGATAGACTGATACCAATAGCTCAATGACCAGGTGAGGGGTAATAGCTGTCTTTCTAAGACACTCATATTTTCAGGGGCATGGGATTCTAATGCTGGTAATTGTGTTAATAAAGGCTTAAAAACACAAAACATAACCATACTATCTAAGATGCCTGGAGAAAATGCATTAGCCACCTCATGTATTCCTAACTTGGCATAGAGCAGTTCAGTGGGAGTCTCCTCAAGGGGCTCAGTCCCACTGATCTAGATCAATCACTTTATCATTATATAACATAAGGTATGAATACCTTAAGTAGTTTAACAACTTACCAAATCTTTTTGAATGGCTTCAATCTTCTTTTTAGCAGCTTCAACATTAGGTTTCTTACCAGTTATAACAATAACATCAGAATCTGAGGCTTCAGTTGGTAAATCTATTCTTGTATCAGTTTCTTCACGAATCTATAAATAGACCATTGATCTATGAGGAAATATTGTAACTCTTTGATGTACAGAAATGATACTAACACTTAACTTGATATCTTTGTTTCTTTATATTGTACACAAATCTAAAGCAATATCAACATAATTTATATTCTTCTTGCAACAATATTGGTGAATCCTAACAGTCATAGGCGCATTAACCCCGCTGATTAAACTTGACAAAACTAGATATTTGTTAAATTATCCCTGTACATGAATACTATAGTACTTGGGTTTTCACTAATAATAAAAATAGGTTTTTATTTTTATGTACAGGTATCATCAAACAAATATTATGCATTTAAATCAGCGGGGTTAATGTTTGTGCCACTGACAATTGAATAAATTCTAAAAAGGATGAAAAGGACCTATTTACGAGATTGTAGTGTCAGTTTTTGTACAACAAATACAATAAAAGTCAATAAATAAATACACAAACCTTTCTGATAGTAGCACCTCCTTTACCAATAATATTCTTGTGAAAATCTTTAAATATATGCACCTGAGCTTGAAAATTACTAGCAACCTGAAAATGTACATACAACATCATGAGATAGTTAGTGTTAGACAGTTCCTACCAAGTCTTTTTAAATAACCAAGTACAATGCAATGTTTCTGCTTCTGTAGGGACTGCAAAATTGTACTTGTAGAATAATGACAGAATGATCTGAAGGAATTTACTTATCACACAAATTAAGCAACCTAGTTCTTCTATGTATCAAACCGTTGCTTAGGATACCATAGTGTAGTGCTAGCTAACCATATCCTTATGCAATTGTTTTTTTAAGTTGGAATCTAACAATTTATCACGAATCTAAAACTTTATATTTTGGGATTTTTCATCAACATTGAATAGGAACAAACACTTAATTACATATTATTGCTAAAATCATGTTACAAATTAATTCTATAGGTTTATGCACACATAACTGCAATTTACGAAATTCGGATATGAAAGTAGTCTGAGCAGGTCATTTTAATAGCAAGCACTATATCTTGTTTGTGGAATTTGGTTGCCAAACAGAAGAATTATAAGTGGTTGTCAACAGCAACTGGACACCCAACTAATTTTGTAGACTGATATTGTAATAACACAAGTTTGTTTGTTAACGTCGTATTCAACACATATATAGGTCATATATACGATGGCCAGCTCTTCCTACAATAGGTTTCCTGGACACTTTTCTATCACCAGCACTAACTTACCTTACCACGAGGCCGACAACTCATGTATAGGGTATGACCAGCCAGGACCGCGTTTCGAACCCATATATTCAAGATTCTATGTGAAATGTACAACTAAGATTAAGAACAGGTACTTACTAAATCTTGTGTAAGTTTCTGTAAATGCTGATAACATTTATCTACATCATTTTTTGGTCCACGAAGTGTGACTATGTCACTTTTTCTTCCCTGGTCTGGGAATGTAATTTGGACTTGGTTAAATTTGTCCCTTGTAGCTTTAATACCTTCCCCTCTGGCTCCAATCAACACACGATGGAATCTCTGTTCAATGATGATATCTCTTGTTTTTTCATTCTCCTGTAAATAAAAATCACTAACAATCAAGATTTGTACCAGTATCTTAAAATACTCCTCCAAGGAACAATCCAGTCTGAGTGTAGTCAAGTGAACTTGGACCACGGCACTTTTTCACAAGTTGATTGTAGTATTACAATTATATTAATCTTCTTATGACCAGTTAATTTTTTTAAATAGTTGTCTGTTTTGGCTTTTTAAATCACGCCCTACTTTAATTCTATAACTATCTGTCATTTCTTATCCAAGATACAAGCTTTGCCACTCTCCCTCACTAAGTAAATAAATTGTAACAAATTCATATTGAAACTAAATTTCTTACTAAAATGAAAATGTCCTCCATTGAAATTTTATGTCGGCTAACTTCTTAAGGTTTTATAAATAACCAAAAATATGAAATACTTTAATGCCATGAGCTATATGTCGGATTTGAACATTTTTCAGTAAAATTGCAATTTTTAAGTTGTTCATCTTTCGCAGGTTACCAAGAAAGACTTAAATCTTTGAACCCAAACTTTTTTTCCAGCATAAAACACACATCATTGCAAATGACTGATAACAGCCCAACTTATAACTCTAAATGAGTAAAACCTCTTGACACTATTATCAGAAAGTTAAAAAAATTCCATAAGGATCAAACCAATTCAAACAACAATACATACCATTCTAGAAGCCATTTCCAATAGTTCTTTCTTGGCTTTCTGCACACCTTTAGGTTCACCCTCTATTCTGATGGTATTGCTGTTCTCAGAGTCAGATGGTATTCTTATAGCTACTCCAGTCTCATTTTTTATCTTTGTGATATTTGAACCCCCCTTCCCAATAATGTGTTTGTGAAATCGCTGATCAATCTCAATTTCCGCAAAGTCCATACGGCTTTGCTGTAATAAAAAATAATAGTTAATAACTATACATACTGTACTTAAGATTACAACTTGAACTATCATAGATAATTTGTATCACTTTTTGCATATAAGTAACTTAAATCATCATATTATTGTTCGTTTTTTCTCAACTGTCAAAACATGAATAATTTCACGGTGAATGCGTATGTTAATATTTTGTCATAATACAACCATGAATTTCCGAAAGTGTGTATTATGGTCGAGTTAAGCTGCTTATGCCGTATGATATGTTTTAGTCAATATATTTTTAATAACAATTAGGCCGCCAGTACAAAAACAATGCATTCAGTTTCCGTGAAATTATTCAAGCTTTGACAGTTGAGAAAAAACGGACAATAACACACTAACTTGAACCACGTAACTAGTAAATATGGAGTCAGACTAGAGAAAAGTACTAACTGCATTTAGAGGATAATTTTACCCTTTTCTACATAACACAAATGATTGGGCTAAGTGCTAAGGAAAATAAGGACAATGACTGTAAGAGCATGAGGGCTATAATAAACAATAATAATACAATGAGTATATAAACCAATTATTTAGATCTCAGTAATAATCAAAACTAAGTGCTTTAGGCCACAACAAGTTGATCATATGTTCTATGAATTTTTCTGGGAAAAAATGGGGCGAGCGAGCAAAGAAAAAAAAAGAAAAAAAGTCTTTATTCACTTGCTTTATATAGCCGTTTGACCAAATTTTTATGAGCGAGCAAGGAAATAAAAATATTTTTTTTGTGTAAAAATCGTCAAAATTAAGGTGCGAGCGAATCCATAGAACATATGACCAATTTGTTGTGGCCTTATATTGAAATATAGTTTAATTTGATAAGAAAAGTAAAGCCCTGTTAGGTTTACTTAATAGTTTAAACTAGTTGAGCTTGGTCACGATTCATGCAACTTGAGTTAATATAGCTCTTGAGTAATCAATATTGTAATATACATGACAAATGGTGAAGAAAGAGGGAAAAACTTTATCCTAATAGCTCAGTACTTTGAAACCAGGAAATGGAATTGAAAGTGATTAATCTAAGTTGTAATAACTTGTTTTACAAGAGAGCTAAAATGAATTAGTATTAACTAAATACATTTTAACTACAATACAGGCATTCATAGAACAGTATGTAAATATATTATTAAACAAGTAAATCTGTGAGCTAATGCTCACTAGTGATACCCCCGCAAAAATCTAAAAATATGCGACAAACAGGAAGTAGATGAGCAAGGAGCATGAAATCGCTTTACACCACATGGGACTATGGGATGAAGCAATATGCAAAGTATTAGGCTGCTGCATGTTATAGTTGCTGAGAAAACTGCGACGGAAATTTTGTAACGGACGGACGCACGGACGGACAAGGGTAAAACAGTATACTAAAGTATAATAAAGTGACTATAATAATATAACTTACAAGGTCCTTGACAAAGGCTTCAAGAGCTTTCACAGCCATGTCAACTTCTTCCGGAGGTCCTTCTACTTGTATCTTGTCTTCACCTTCAGTAAATTCTATGTGAACCTTAAATACAATACATCTATATTAAGCTTGATTTTTTTAAAATACTGAAAACCTACTTTCAAAATACTGAAATAGACAGATTTCATATACATCATGTAGAGTATTTTATTTTCAAAATACTGAAATTAGTTTTATCACTGAAATCATTTACCAATGCATTAATATATACTGGCATAATGAATAAAAGACATGCAATATAGATTACAGGGGTTGTTCTAAAGCAGAATAGGAGGGGGCTGCACCCTGCCCTTTTTTGATCCACCCTTAGTAGTAGTAGTTTGGAACGTCAACTCCCTAATGCACTCAGCCGCTTTTTCTTCCTCCCTCCCCTTTTCTGAGTTTTAAAATAATCACTAGATTAAAACCTTAAGTTCTTTGCCATTCAAAATGTACTCGTTTGAAAATGGGTCTTCTAGAGGGTCATTAAAAACGTTCCCATTCAAAAACTCATATAGTGTAAATACTAACCTTATCAAAGTTAGATGTAATTTCTTTGATTGTAGAGCCTTTTTTACCAATGATGTATTTATGTAGCCAATCTTTAGCTTTAACATCAGCAAACACAACACTGTTAGCCTGAAAATAATAACAATACTTCTATAAGCATACTTGATTTATACTGGGTTTAATGTCAACACCACTGTTTAGGTTATTTTACTAGCTAAGGTAACTTATTCACAGTCTATGAATCTAGGGTTGGAAAAGAGGCCGTCCAAAGAAAAGAGTCCAAATAGTTGCTTATGTTGCTATAAATTATTTTGCTATTTTTACGCACCGTGGTTTTCAAGTAAAAATTATGGTTATTTGAACTCATTGTTGTGATCTAAGACAACTTGACAACTGCTAAATTTACAGATAATTTAATGTTATCAATCCAGTAAAAAATTCAATCAAAATAATAAATCAGGCAAGTGCTTGAGAAAATTTAAGACAACTGTACATACCAGTACAGGATTATTATGAAGAAAATACAAGATGTAAATCACTAATACCTTAGAGTAAACCATTGTAAGAGCAGGTCCAAGTTTATCTTGTTCACCACGTAATGTAATAGTCTCTGATGGGTCATCTAATGGTGGAACCTCTACAGATACACCTGTAGATGCTAGTATCTCCTGTAAACTATTACCTCGTGGTCCAATAACATACTTATGTTGTGATTTCCTTACTTCTACTGATACGGTCTGACATTTCCTTTTCTGCAAATAGATGGAAAAAAAAATTAACATAGCAATTTAAACACTGAGTTGAAACACAACAGTAAGTTTAATAAACCTAAATTTAGAACTCCAAAATCCATGGGTGTTTCCTTCTGAGCACAAGTGGTACAAAGTTTTTACACATTATAGTTGAAAAGTATGAAACATAGATTAAAATGGAATGTGCACAAGTCTGCCCTATATAGTTGCCTATATAGTTTTAATCAAATCTGTGAAATATGTGCCAAGATATTGAGCTGACAATAAAAAGCTAAAGACAAACCAACTGACTGACAAACTGACTCCTATATACCCCCCATTTTTTGGGGGGGAGGAGAAGGTATAATAAATGTAGTAGAAATGACAAACCGACATAAGTTATGTTACACTATTTACCTTTTCTTCATATGTAGCCATGATGGTAGCCTTACATTTCATGACACCATCTTTCTCACCAGAGACCACAATCTCATCAGAGTGTACACTAGGTGGTGGAACATTGATCTTGGCTCCTGTCTCCTCCATCAATTGTTTTATAGTGGAATTATTAGGTCCACAAACAAATGGATGATATACTTTGGGCACAGGTAATCTTTCATATGCCAGTTTTGACTGAAAATAAAACAATAGGATATTCAAAATCAATTATATTAAAAAGAATTTTGAAATAATATAAAGTGTAATACATTATTATCAGATGAAATGTAATTATTACCACCACCTCATTTAAATTGAACAAATGAAACTATTATCAAGTGAAGCAAACAACTTGACATTACTATTACATAAAAAAATAACTTGTCAGGTCCTAACAAGTGCTACCAAATAATGAGTAAAAAATTCTTGGTTAGAACTAGGATTAAACTCAAAAGTTCTTGAATAGTAAGCAAAGCCCATAATTAACCAGTAACAGAAGTTAGTTTCAAGGAAATGGAGTACAAGATCAGTATTTTAAGTCGGCTACAATAATCTATAACTTCAGTACCAGTCGCGAAAAATTTCACCCACAGTACTTGAACAATTTTTTAGAAATACGATTTTCAGTACCTGAATGTCAGAAATAACTTGAATCTCATGCATAGCTTTCTCAATACCCTCTTTGGTTCCAAATATTTTGATAACATCATGGTTTTCTTCAGGTCTTGGAATTGTAATCTTTGTTGCAGTAACTAATTCAAGGTCTTGCAACTTCTTGCCTTTTGCACCAAGGATAAATCTGTGATGTTCTCTAGGAATACGGAGAGTGTTGCTTGCCTAACAATGAAAATAGCAGTATGTTATTAATACATTTATCAATAATTATTATATGACTAAAAAAATACCAAGATGAAAAATGATAATGACAGAAACCAACACATACTCATATTTAAAGTTGAACAAGAAAAGGTATTAACATTTTAAGACATAGTTTGTGCAAATTGACTAGAGACAAATATATACATTTCACGCTTTCAGTAACTACACTAACTTTTAATTGTTTTAATGCAAGTATATTATATCAAAATTGTATTTTCTGTCTCAGGTCAATTTTCACAAGCTCTTATTGGGAGTCATTCAATTGAAAATTTAATTTCTAGAAAAAGACATACAAAAAAAGTTTAACTTTCTAAATGAATGGAAAAAAACAATAAATGAACAGAAAACAAAGGATAAAAAAAAATTACTTCATATCGAGGGTTGCCTGCAAGACTGTAGTAACTTGCTTTTAAACAATGCACTTACTACAGTCTTGCGGGCAACCCTCGAATTATGTATTACTAATTTCATTACGTGTTTCATTCCATACTGTCTAACTATTGATATAAATCAACAAGACAACAACTGATCATGTTAAATGTATTACCTGTGTCTGTAGTTTAGTCATAACTTCACGTCTTGCTTTCTTTATCTGTTCTTCCTTACCAGTAACAACAACAGTCAAGGTTTGATCTTTAGCTAAACTCATTTCAATAGTCACTCCTAGAAATATACACGACACAAACATTGAATTAACATCTGCTTAAGTATATCAATGTATCAGAGTCACCTTAACGCACTTGTTCCTAACCCTGTAAACTGGATCAGATTCAATATCCTGGCCTGTTACCAATTGTAGTACCCACCATGGTTGGTAAAATATTATGGTATAATATTACCAGTCATAATAAAATGACATTAAACACAAAAAACGATAAAACTGATCTACTAAGCAGTGGAATGTCACAGAAACAAAACATACTTCATAACTGAGCTAGGATATTTTATCATATGCAATACAACTATGGATCAAATTATTACCAAATAAAACATAAAATTTACTTAATAATGATGAATAACTTACCGGTCTTTGCCATGATTTCTTTGCAAATTTCAGCCTGTTTTCCTTCATCACCAAAACTACTCTCACTAAAGTCATCTTTAAAACGTCTCTCTTCCAATGGTACAGTGAACACCTATAACAAGCCACAATTGATAATACTAAGTATTTTAGTACTAGAAACACAATGCAATGGTTGATGGTCCACAACTTCTAAATGGAAATAGAAGTATATATTATATATATTACAAAAGAGAAATTTTTGAATGTTCTAATAGAAAATGTAGTCTAGTCATTTTTGTAATCGGTCATAATAGTATTCATTCCTAAAGCAACAATAATCAAAATAGTCACTTTGCGGATACCAGCACTGAAATATCATACCTGAGTGCATTTTGATGTCTTCAAGGAGAATTTGTCACTCCACTTTCCAGATACAGGTGTGGCATTATTCTTTCCGCTTTCAGGTAAAGCAGGAAAAGCCTCGCTGTAATCATAAGCCTCATCTTCAGCTGACACTCCAGAAGTAGTTGCCATTATGAACTCGTCGTCAATTTAACAGTTCCGAGTCGAACAGTACAGTCTAAAAAAGAAAAATTTCTGTTTAAACAAGATCATGCTTCAGCAAACTCACAACAGTCAGGTAAATTACTCAAATCATTTTTAGATTAGACTAAAAGTTAAGGGGGTATTTGGGATATCTTGAACGTGGTCCTTAGTGCCAAGTTCAGACTTCCAAAAGAAGATTTCTGTTAAATTAACATTTTTTTAACCATCCACAGTAAGCGAGGATCTTATTTATTTTTACAAAAAAAAATATATACTATGTTTAGCGAGAGCCCTGGGTCTGATATAAAATATTAAATCAGAATGACAGTTCTACAAAACTACCAAACAAACTTTTTCGGAGAAGATAAAGCCAAAAAAAGTTCCAACTCTCTTAGCCATACAGAGATTCACAAATACTCAAGCATGATTGGACATTTAAACAGCTTTTAATTCAATATGTAATCTAAGGTATGATTGATAAGCACTAATATCACACTCATATCAACAAAATATAAATATTTACAAAGTAAATGTAGCACAAAAAAATGACAGGCCTACCAAAGTGGGTGGGGTTCCAAAACATCTAAGAATCAAATAGCATCAACAGCAACAAATGACAAGTCACACGATATAATTACATAAATTACTAACGCTATGTTTAATGAAAAATGCTGATTAAAATACATAAAAAGCAGTTACAACTATAGATGTTGGATAAATATTGTGAGAAAAAAGTCCACGTCAACACGTTTTTGACGTGTCGATGACAGCTGCAACTTACTGTACTGCGTCCGCAAAAATCCGGCCTAATGAGTACGAATAGGTTCTGTCGACTCCAATTTGGATTTTCTCCCGTTCTGAAAACAGAAAAATTAACGTTTAAAACCAAATAGGTAATGTTAAAACATAAAAATTTATGGACCAAAATAAAATACAACTGCAAGCCTCACCTCCACAAGAGAAAGTTGCTCTTCAGTAACGTAAGCGAGTATTACTACGCAGCTTCATATAAGTGAACTGTGATCTCATTGGTTAATTGCATCCAACGTAGTCAGATTTTGTAAAATGCAGCCAATAAGAAATCTTGTAAGTTCAGAATACCTACTTTAATAGTAATCATGTTTGTATAACGCATATTAATTGATTTAACATAAAATCATAACCTATTACATTTTTAATTTGAAAAGATGCACATAGAAATACATGCCCTGCCTAATTTAGTTGTTTTAAGAAATGTACATAGAACTATTTTCGCTCAAAGTACAGTTCATGATAAAGATTGGTTTTCCGTCAAACACCTTCATCCGGCTTTAATTTTACACAGTATTCTCCCTTTGCATGAATTTGAGTAAAAATGAACGTGACGTCATCACGGACAGTTAATAAATTTTACATACGTAAATATCATTGTACATATCATTGTATGTATTCCATTTACTCTATTGTTTATGCAGAGTATATGTCATTGTTTATATAGTTTATATGTACTGTTGTAACTATGTATTTATCACTGAAAAGTGGAAATAAATTGAATATATACGTACTTGTTTTGGCATAATTTTGCTATTTAGATCTTTTGAGGTTAAAAGTTAAAAAAAGTTAAAGTGCGGTTTAAAGTCTGCTTCCATATACATGTTCAGCCGACTTTACAATCTTGTACAAAGGTTCGCCGGTAATATGGCCCGGTATATTTTTTTTCAAATTAATCCAGAGTAAAACTCTGAAAATGTCTCCCATATTAAAATGTTTTGGTACGATAACTTGATAAGTCATAGTAGGGATTTTATATAAAATCCCCGGTCATTTAAGAGGCTGTTAAGAGTTATTAATGTATACGATGTATAAAACATATATACTGTGTAAACAATCTTCACTGTATATTCACTATATTATCAATTAAAAAACAAACGTATCAAACAAGCTAGCGCTCATTTAGAATAGATAAACGGTTGTCAAATGTTGGAGAAAGTCAGCCTAACTTTGACCTTAAAGATAAATTAAGATAACATTCTGACAGATTTAAGTATAATATAAGTAAAATAAAATTGACATGAAGTGAAACTTGTTTTTTAAAAAGTTAATCCATTGATAAAAGTAGCGAATTGTGGTTATAATCCATGGATTTTCTTGCATCTTCATATTGCGTGATATTTTTGTTACCACAGGATAAAACGTTTACCCTTGGTATGTGGCATAGAAAACAAGTGATACATCTTGTTTCACCATCGAGAACTAGTCATTTCAGAAGTTTATATTCTTTGTTTCTTTAAATCTCTGATAGCGCTTTGTGACAAAGAAATAAATGGAACAGAACAGTAATTTCTCGGCGCTTATTTATATGACACAGGATTTACACAGCCTTACTGTTCAGCTCAGTCTGTATCATACTCGTTCCCAGAGATTATCAAGATTGTAGATCTAGTATCGAGAATCCTGATAGCCCTTGGGTACGAGAATGAGTTTGTAGTGAGTTTGATTTCAAATGCATGGTTCATGGGTACGATTCACGGGCAATACTCATGTATACATTCTTTAAATAAGATCATGACAAATTTTTGTCTTTGATACTACAAATTTTATTTTATATATGCAAGTCAATTTACGAATCGGATAGGCCACGTAGCTTCATTCGAATTTGCTGTAGTGGTTAATTACCTGTATTGATAGAACAAATTAAAACAGCAACACGTGACTTGTCGATATAAGAAGTTTGAGCATCCATAAATGCTGCAGGGGCGGATCCAGGTTTTTTTTTCTAGGGGGGTGGATCCGAACTTTTTGGGGTCCAAATTTTCGAATCACAACCATATTATACACATTTTGCAGAATAATGCAACATATTAATAATAAAAACTAAATAACCTTTAAATCTTTGTTAAGAAAAATTACTTCATGCTACTAAAAAAATGACTTACTGTCAATAAATACACTAATGGGAAGATACAATTTTGAAATTCTAGGGGTGTCCGGACCCCCGGACCCTTGCTAGATCCGCCTATGTGCTGCGTAGATTTTGTATACCAAATTGCCATAAAGTTATTCATGCTGAGTTTACCACTGTGTCACCACATTTTTAGGTTATTTTACGGCGTCCAGCGCACCTAACGTAACTTTTCCTGGACCCTTGTCTATGACCAGTACTGCACATACCAGTAGTACCAAATAGCGGGTGCAAATTGTGAGTTAAAGATACCTTTTGAGTTGAATAATACCTTTTTTAGCTTTTTGATTAAAGGGAGAGTAATCTCGCTAATGTTGCGTTTAACTATCACAGAGTTGTCTTTCTTTCCATAATATATCTGATTTTAAGGTTGGAACACGAGGGACGACGGTTGAATCATTAAGTTGATATTAAAAAGTGGGTGGTCAACGTGTGACACTCATTTCTTCTTAGAGCTTCACTCGCGTTAGAATGAAAATATGGAAGACGCGGAGAAAAAACAGATTTTGGAACGTTATTATTTTAACACCAAAAGTCCCGCTGCTTTTGCCGGTGCTCAGAAATTGTTTAACGTTCTAGATAAGAAGTATCCTGGAACATTTACCGTGAAATTTATACAGCAGTGGCTAAATGATCAAGATGCTTATTCTCTGCAGAAGTCAAGGAGACATAGATTCAAGACGGCCAGCGTGCGAGTCTCTGGAATAGGCGAACAACTAGATATTGATTTATTATCTATGGTCAATTTAGCGGAGGACAACGACGGTGTCAAAGTGGTATTAAGCGCCATATTTCGCTTTTGAACTAGTTTATGTAAAGTCACTTATCTGTGTTAATAAGTTTTTAATGCCTTGATACGTCTCCATAGAAAAATGAACGATGAAATCTGAGATAACAATAATTAACATTCTTTTCAATTCGTCGCTCGGGTAACCATACCCATTTAAAGTATGCAAATAGCTCACCATTGATAAAAATGTGAGATATAACGACCTCATTTGACCTAGGTATATACGTAAATTGTGGAATAGTCGTATCATTGAATTTTATGCGGTGGATGTTTAAAGCAGATTGTTGTCCATATTATAATATTGTTTTACAGAGTCTTTCATTCGACACTTGTCTTTTGCAATACAAAACATCCAAACTATGTTAGTTAGTACAAAGCTTAGTACAAGTTGCTTGGGTATAGTTATTATACAATAGCATAGTAAGATTTCCTTATTTGGAAGTTGATCTTATCAATAGAGTAATTAACATTGAACCCGTTTTAACAAGTGTCTCATGACGCATCAACCAGGCTTTAATGTCATTCATCTGGTCTTCCAAAAATACAATGGCGTTCCTCAGTGTTGCAAACTATTTACCCGTCGTAAACAGGTTAAATGTGTGAAATACAAAATATAATGATAGTGTAATATCAATGCATCCTTGTACGCCATTCCTTCCAACTAGAACACGACTATGAGACATATCCCTTTCTAGTTCTCCACCCTGGTGATTGTGATTTAAAAAGTCATTCCACTTATACTGTACAACCTCTGTTAAACAACACCCACTGGGAGGGACTAAAGTGTGTTGCTGTTCAGAGAATGTTGCTCTACAGAATTTAAATTCAATTAGAATTAGACCTAAGGAAAATATCAGACGCTGTTGTTGTAGAGCGCCGCTCTGCAGAGGTTATACTGTACACTCTCGACTTGTCATTGAAACATGACGAAATCTGAGATAGCATCAACATTCTTTTCAAATAGTAACCCGAGTAACCATTGTCGTTCAGCTTATGTAAATAGCTTCTCACTGATAAATAATGACCTCATTTGATCTAGCAATATACCTATTCAATGGTGCAAGTTAAGTACATGTATATTAATTAGTGTTTCTCTTCATGAGCGTATTCACCCGTAAAACTTAGTCAGCTGATAAATTTATAACCTAATGAAAATATATATGACTGCTCAGGAGGGGGGGGGGGTTATAAATAAATTTTCTTGTTATGTCAAATAGTCGCTAGTGTCCGATTGCTTTCAATACTGACTGGCAGATTCGAAGAATGTAAAAACGATGAACTCGCTGATACTAGTAAGCTCTGTCCCTGACGATGCGAATTATTTTATTAGTTTTATCACACCCTTAAAAGATTACAAAATATCGTTTCATACATTTGTCGAGTTGTGCAACATCCGGCTGTCCAATGGATTGAGACATTTCGTCAAACCAATCAAATGCATGCAAAACTTAAATCGACCAATCGAATGCATGGTGCATAGAACTTCAAAAGTGAAGATGGTGCGTTCAAATGGTCACATTCTTTCATCGTTTGAGTAACTATACTCACAAGTTCATTGATAACAAAATATGGGACAGTATAGTAACTTATAATGTCATAGTACTCAAGCTTACCTTTTATAGAAAATTGTGTATACGTTGAAAATAGTAGACAGTTTAGGTACACGTTATCAAGTTGCAGTACTGGTGTTTTGTCGTGAAAGGGAGATGTACTGCCTATCAAGACACGTTTCTATGAAAAACGTTTAAATTATCCGCAGTATGTGGAGTGGAGAAAGCAAGTCCAAATATATCGAACATTAGAGTTGATAGTCCACTCATTGTTTTAGCTTCCGGAGATTCTCCACTCAGGATCTAGTATCATAATATTCAAGAGCGTTTAAGATAAAGGAGTCTAATTTATGATTTACGGCTATGTTTAAATCTAAAGACCCCCCCCCCCCCGTCATTTCAGATTCTAACCATGTCAATGTGAAGCATACAATTGAACGCATACTAGAGTGTTTACTATAGTATGATGAAGAGTGTCACGGCATATAAGTGTGTTATTTGGACTCCTTTACCTTAAATCTTATATACATATATAAATGTATAATGACTGTAAGAACGAAAAAAGGCTTTATATAAACTTTATTGATACACACTGTTTATATTTGTGATACATATTTTATACTGACAAACACAAACGCGAAAAGTATGTCTATCGAATTCAAAGCACATATTTCCACACTATTGATATCAGTTTAGCATTCTTATTTTTTCTCTCTCTCAAATGGGAAAGAATCTCGAAACACACGCGATTGTTCGGAAGCAATCATTACTGTCATTGCTACGTCTCTTCATTAGGCACTTTTCGATGGTTGAGTGTCTTTCTTTTCTGACAAATCTGGAAGGTCATAGGCGTCTAGGACCTTATCAAACAAAAACTTGCGCTTGAGTATGGCGTATTTCATAGCTTCCTCCTGATCGAAATCTTCTTTGTCGACGAGCCGGTTGAACGTCTTCTTTATAGCGTTATAGATGGGATCTTTTTTCATCGCTTGGAACCATAGCAATTTACGTCCGAAACTGTTCATCATCACCGTTCTGTAGACGCTTTTTAGGTCCTCAAAGGCGTCCTCCCTAGCCTCCTCATCACTCACTTCGCTGTCGTCATCCATGATTGCAGCCACTTTGTTATCATACTGTGACTGACACTTCTGATACGCTTCGTCTATGATTTCGTTCCAGGGATCAATGTCTGAAGATGACGAAGAGTCATCCTCCTCCGACATCATAGCTTCGTCACTAGATGCAGTGTCACTTTCATCCAGTTTTCCAAAAATATCCTCTTTTTCGAGACTGTCAGACATGTCATCCTCATTGTCCGAATGCGCTGATTTTTTGTGTCTAAGCATGTTATCTTTTCTACTGTACACTCTCAAACAGACGTCACACTGAAACATCACCTTCAGAGTCCAAGGAATAAATGAGGCTAAACGATTCAAACCGCTCAGCTTAATACTGGTCCTATTGTGACGATGTCTTTCAGTTTTTGTTTTCGACCGCCAGATGTCCTCCTACGATTTTTACTTCGCTTGTTGTTCTTGAGCGGCTCATCCTCGCTCTGTACACGAGATGATTTAAATTCATCCATTCCATACACCGATATATCTTTTGGTTTCGCCTGGCGCTCGAGCATGCTTTTCGCTATAGCGGTCGTTTGCTCCGCGGGAAGAACCATACGAATATACACTTCAGTCGACGATTTCTTAGCTTTCAAACTTCTTTTGCCATTCTTTCGCACTGTACGAATATGATCCTTTGCCGGTGACATTTTCCGTTTTCTACTTTTCCCCTCAATACTAAATATATCCATCATCGTTTATGGTCTTCACCCTCTGACATACAAGTAAACACTGAACGAGTCGTTGGTGGATCAACCTATTTAAAGTGTCGTGTGGTTGATGAAACCCCTTATGATAAAGTAAGTGTATTTAGTGTCTTAATTGGAAGAGGATAATACGCATATTGTGTGATGAATGACTGATTTGTCTGCTAGCATGCATTGTTGGTTAGCTCATCTGAATAACATAGAGCTGAATTAATTGGCGCAAAATGCTTGCGCAACAGCTAGCAATTCACTCCTCATGTTGCGCCGATGCCTCATTTTTACTTCCTCTTACCTCCTCATTCCCGAGCAATGCCTCAACTTGCCCTCCTCATCCCAATTGAGGGCGAGGATGGTAAAAATGAGGCATCGGCGCAACATGAGGAGTGAATTGCTAGCTGTTGCGCAAGCATTTTGCGCCAATTAATTCAGCTCTATGTTATTCAGATGAGCTAACCAACAATGCATGCTAGCAGACAAATCAGTCATTCATCACACAATATGCGTATTATCCTCTTCCAATTAAGACACTAAATACACTTACTTTATCATAAGGGGTTTCATCAACCACACGACACTTTAAATAGGTTGATCCACCAACGACTCGTTCAGTGTTTACTTGTATGTCAGAGGGTGAAGACCATAAACGATGATGGATATATTTAATATTGAGGGGAAAAGTAGAAAACGGAAAATGTCACCGGCAAAGGATCATATTCGTACAGTGCGAAAGAATGGCAAAAGAAGTTTGAAAGCTAAGAAATCGTCGACTGAAGTGTATATTCGTATGGTTCTTCCCGCGGAGCAAACGACCGCTATAGCGAAAAGCATGCTCGAGCGCCAGGCGAAACCAAAAGATATATCGGTGTATGGAATGGATGAATTTAAATCATCTCGTGTACAGAGCGAGGATGAGCCGCTCAAGAACAACAAGCGAAGTAAAAATCGTAGGAGGACATCTGGCGGTCGAAAACAAAAACTGAAAGACATCGTCACAATAGGACCAGTATTAAGCTGAGCGGTTTGAATCGTTTAGCCTCATTTATTCCTTGGACTCTGAAGGTGATGTTTCAGTGTGACGTCTGTTTGAGAGTGTACAGTAGAAAAGATAACATGCTTAGACACAAAAAATCAGCGCATTCGGACAATGAGGATGACATGTCTGACAGTCTCGAAAAAGAGGATATTTTTGGAAAACTGGATGAAAGTGACACTGCATCTAGTGACGAAGCTATGATGTCGGAGGAGGATGACTCTTCGTCATCTTCAGACATTGATCCCTGGAACGAAATCATAGACGAAGCGTATCAGAAGTGTCAGTCACAGTATGATAACAAAGTGGCTGCAATCATGGATGACGACAGCGAAGTGAGTGATGAGGAGGCTAGGGAGGACGCCTTTGAGGACCTAAAAAGCGTCTACAGAACGGTGATGATGAACAGTTTCGGACGTAAATTGCTATGGTTCCAAGCGATGAAAAAAGATCCCATCTATAACGCTATAAAGAAGACGTTCAACCGGCTCGTCGACAAAGAAGATTTCGATCAGGAGGAAGCTATGAAATACGCCATACTCAAGCGCAAGTTTTTGTTTGATAAGGTCCTAGACGCCTATGACCTTCCAGATTTGTCAGAAAAGAAAGACACTCAACCATCGAAAAGTGCCTAATGAAGAGACGTAGCAATGACAGTAATGATTGCTTCCGAACAATCGCGTGTGTTTCGAGATTCTTTCCCATTTGAGAGAGAGAAAAAATAAGAATGCTAAACTGATATCAATAGTGTGGAAATATGTGCTTTGAATTCGATAGACATACTTTTCGCGTTTGTGTTTGTCAGTATAAAATATGTATCACAAATATAAACAGTGTGTATCAATAAAGTTTATATAAAGCCTTTTTTCGTTCTTACAGTCATTATACATTTATATATGTATATAAGATTTAAGGTAAAGGAGTCCAAATAACACACTTATATGCCGTGACACTCTTCATCATACTATAGTAAACACTCTAGTATGCGTTCAATTGTATGCTTCACATTGACATGGTTAGAATCTGAAATGACGGGGGGGGGGGGGTCTTTAGATTTAAACATAGCCGTAAATCATAAATTAGACTCCTTTATCTTAAACGCTCTTGAATATTATGATACTAGATCCTGAGTGGAGAATCTCCGGAAGCTAAAACAATGAGTGGACTATCAACTCTAATGTTCGATATATTTGGACTTGCTTTCTCCACTCCACATACTGCGGATAATTTAAACGTTTTTCATAGAAACGTGTCTTGATAGGCAGTACATCTCCCTTTCACGACAAAACACCAGTACTGCAACTTGATAACGTGTACCTAAACTGTCTACTATTTTCAACGTATACACAATTTTCTATAAAAGGTAAGCTTGAGTACTATGACATTATAAGTTACTATACTGTCCCATATTTTGTTATCAATGAACTTGTGAGTATAGTTACTCAAACGATGAAAGAATGTGACCATTTGAACGCACCATCTTCACTTTTGAAGTTCTATGCACCATGCATTCGATTGGTCGATTTAAGTTTTGCATGCATTTGATTGGTTTGACGAAATGTCTCAATCCATTGGACAGCCGGATGTTGCACAACTCGACAAATGTATGAAACGATATTTTGTAATCTTTTAAGGGTGTGATAAAACTAATAAAATAATTCGCATCGTCAGGGACAGAGCTTACTAGTATCAGCGAGTTCATCGTTTTTACATTCTTCGAATCTGCCAGTCAGTATTGAAAGCAATCGGACACTAGCGACTATTTGACATAACAAGAAAATTTATTTATAACCCCCCCCCCCTCCTGAGCAGTCATATATATTTTCATTAGGTTATAAATTTATCAGCTGACTAAGTTTTACGGGTGAATACGCTCATGAAGAGAAACACTAATTAATATACATGTACTTAACTTGCACCATTGAATAGGTATATTGCTAGATCAAATGAGGTCATTATTTATCAGTGAGAAGCTATTTACATAAGCTGAACGACAATGGTTACTCGGGTTACTATTTGAAAAGAATGTTGATGCTATCTCAGATTTCGTCATGTTTCAATGACAAGTCGAGAGTGTACAGTATAACCTCTGCAGAGCGGCGCTCTACAACAACAGCGTCTGATATTTTCCTTAGGTCTAATTCTAATTGAATTTAAATTCTGTAGAGCAACATTCTCTGAACAGCAACACACTTTAGTCCCTCCCAGTGGGTGTTGTTTAACAGAGGTTGTACAGTATAAGTGGAATGACTTTTTAAATCACAATCACCAGGGTGGAGAACTAGAAAGGGATATGTCTCATAGTCGTGTTCTAGTTGGAAGGAATGGCGTACAAGGATGCATTGATATTACACTATCATTATATTTTGTATTTCACACATTTAACCTGTTTACGACGGGTAAATAGTTTGCAACACTGAGGAACGCCATTGTATTTTTGGAAGACCAGATGAATGACATTAAAGCCTGGTTGATGCGTCATGAGACACTTGTTAAAACGGGTTCAATGTTAATTACTCTATTGATAAGATCAACTTCCAAATAAGGAAATCTTACTATGCTATTGTATAATAACTATACCCAAGCAACTTGTACTAAGCTTTGTACTAACTAACATAGTTTGGATGTTTTGTATTGCAAAAGACAAGTGTCGAATGAAAGACTCTGTAAAACAATATTATAATATGGACAACAATCTGCTTTAAACATCCACCGCATAAAATTCAATGATACGACTATTCCACAATTTACGTATATACCTAGGTCAAATGAGGTCGTTATATCTCACATTTTTATCAATGGTGAGCTATTTGCATACTTTAAATGGGTATGGTTACCCGAGCGACGAATTGAAAAGAATGTTAATTATTGTTATCTCAGATTTCATCGTTCATTTTTCTATGGAGACGTATCAAGGCATTAAAAACTTATTAACACAGATAAGTGACTTTACATAAACTAGTTCAAAAGCGAAATATGGCGCTTAATACCACTTTGACACCGTCGTTGTCCTCCGCTAAATTGACCATAGATAATAAATCAATATCTAGTTGTTCGCCTATTCCAGAGACTCGCACGCTGGCCGTCTTGAATCTATGTCTCCTTGACTTCTGCAGAGAATAAGCATCTTGATCATTTAGCCACTGCTGTATAAATTTCACGGTAAATGTTCCAGGATACTTCTTATCTAGAACGTTAAACAATTTCTGAGCACCGGCAAAAGCAGCGGGACTTTTGGTGTTAAAATAATAACGTTCCAAAATCTGTTTTTTCTCCGCGTCTTCCATATTTTCATTCTAACGCGAGTGAAGCTCTAAGAAGAAATGAGTGTCACACGTTGACCACCCACTTTTTAATATCAACTTAATGATTCAACCGTCGTCCCTCGTGTTCCAACCTTAAAATCAGATATATTATGGAAAGAAAGACAACTCTGTGATAGTTAAACGCAACATTAGCGAGATTACTCTCCCTTTAATCAAAAAGCTAAAAAAGGTATTATTCAACTCAAAAGGTATCTTTAACTCACAATTTGCACCCGCTATTTGGTACTACTCATACCCTTCCACAAGGACAGAAACTTCCTCATATACCTCATTAATGGAGGAAAATTGTCATTATTGTCAAATTTTCATGGATTCAGTAGGGATTCGAACCAATGTATATAATATAAAATACATCTGGGGGTTTCTAAATGAGTTTTGAAATAACTTCGATCATGATTAATTAGAGTCATTCGGAACTACCTCGGCCTTCTTCTACGCAGATGAATATATCTTCGTAGATGACCACCGAGGTTGTTCCGAATGACTCTAATAAATCATGAAATTCCCCCAGTTTTAGATTGAGAGCACTCGGAATGCCACTTCGCGATCTTCTATGCGAAGATATATTTGCGTAGAAAATCGCCGAGGTGTTCCGGATGGATCGATACATCTATCCACTTTATTATCATTTTTTACATAATCTTATTGATAAGTTTGATTGAAAAACTCATTATTTACGTGAATCATATTAGGATTGTTTAACAATGTCAACTTGCCGACCTTATCAACCGAGATAAGCCTATTGTTTACGTTTAAAATTGTATAATGAAAGCACTTCGAGGTGAAAAGGCCGATCATTTATTTCTAACGTGTCTAAAAATTCATTAGGTAAATTCGGAAGGCACTAAGTCATAAAAGTACATGACAATTTGTGTGTCAAAAACTGGGTTTAAGATATAGTACAGTACATTCATTGCTCAACGCAAATGCACAGTCTTACGACCAAATGTAGTCGTAAATCCTTTTTTATCGTATTGCTAAATAATCGTAAGATTTTATTACATACTACCCTGGAACTTGATATTCTGTATTATACATGTACTTTGAAAAAAATCCTTTCATTTTATAAGAGGGATTTGTTTCAAAGTATGTACTTTACAAAATGTCAAGCTATCGTATTATTTGACTCAGTAAAATTTACAACTAACAGTGACCGTCATGAAGATTCTAATAAATGTTTTGTACCTTAGATATACCTAAATGTACTGTTTCTTAGATACCCGTGAATGTGAGTATACAATGCTATGTATCGGTATTTACGCTGCATGGTAAGTAAAAGGTGAAAGAAATTAAAATAGTTTAAAGAATAATCACGCTGTTAGTAGAAGATTAATGGCCATGAAATCCATGTAAGTCCTAAAATTTACGTACATGTAACTGGGAGAGGGGAAGGGGTTACGCACGTGCAATATATCGTCTGATACAGTGCCCTCAAAAAATTTGTGTACATTTTGTTTTTTAAATGCATGATCATGCATACCGCGATTAAATAATCTATAATTAAAGCTTATTTATGTAACATTATTTGAATCCCATGTAGATAAACTAATAAATAATTTCGAAATTTGCGCAGATAAATATAGATCTGTTCCTGGCTGCTGCGAATATTCGAGTACATGTACTCGGATATTCGCGATCCCGACCAGAAAATAGAGTAAGATTATTCGTCACGTCTGAAATCGTCGGATCGCGATCTATTTTTTGGAAATAATGAAAGAACATTTTCAGCTTAATTACCACAGAAAATGAGCCGCACTACTGATGAAAATATTAATTTAATTGGAAATTTCGATTGGTACACATTTAAACAAAAATGACATCTCGGAAAATGCTCATAAAAAGCCTGGTAATAGAAATGTTTGGAGTACATGGTTTTCCATTTAGTAAAAGCTTCTGTAATTCTTTACTTATTTTTGTTATGAAATGGATTACTGTATGCTTCAACATAAACTAGTGATTCGTGGTTCGATTCGTGAATCGCTACACATGAATCGTAGTTCGAATCGGATCGCCACTTGCTCAACGATCCACAGCCCTAAATCACAGGCTGCCGTCACAAAAAGCCCCCCCCCCCAAAAAAAAATATTTTTTTATACACACACATATATATATATATAGTATGTATATGTGTGTGTATAAAAAAATTTTTTTTTGGGGGGGGGCTTTTTGTGACGGCAGCCTGTGCCCTAAATGTGGGTCAATTTGTCCTAAATAAAGGATTTTGTCCACGGACTTTTGGGGGCAAGATATAATAATTATACACAGTACACTTTGTAATTGAATACAATAATATTTAAGATAAAATGAAAATCATATTACGAAAGATTAAAGAAGTAAGCGATTTTATTATCAATCCTGTTAAATTCATGATCTCATATTAATGTCAAATAAATGGCACATTATCTCGAGAAGCAGATAAAAATGTGTGAACATTTTAACAACTGTAACAAAGCTCACGTCTGAGAATATCCAGTTTGTCCTGTCGGTCAGGATAACATATTAAAAACTCATAATATATATAGAAATACCATATGTGAAAGGGATAACATCTCCGTCGACAAACTTTGGCCGATTTCAAAGATAATTCAACTATTTAATAATAAATTTTATGCTATTAAATTGTATATTTTACGTGAAATAATCCTGAAATATTTCGTCTGTATCTAATTTTATCTTCTCTCGAAAGTTTTTACTGATATATTATTAAACCACTTGTAAGAGCCCAGATCAGCGTGTGGATCAAGATATTAGCCTGATTTTTATTTCTTAATATTTTGACAACTAATTTGCCCTACATCTCTTCTGTATATACTACATATCAGTGGGCAATTCAAACATCGTTATGAAAAAGTAGATACATTGTAATATATATATATATATATTTATTCTTCGTCGTAAAATGTTGCAACCAATGCTTAAAGAGTCGCAACATGTTCTGCATTGTGCTATGGGTTTAGCTTTTAACCAGACTCTACTGCTAAGGTTGCATTACGTAAAAACCCAGGCTAGAACTTAAGCATGACTTAAGTATATAGTAAAACGTACATGGGAGAGTATTCTTCCTCGCTGGTCTTCATAAGTTCTCAGCCGTGTTGTTTGCCGTCACCATTTCTCAACTGGGCTAGAGACCGAATACGGCTGGTTTGATAACAAAACCATTCTCATACTAGATGTCATTGACAGAATATGGATTCATGGTTACATTTTATAAATTACTAGTTATGGGCCCGAAATGTCAATTTCCCAGTTTTTATTTTCGCAGTGAAATTGACAATATATTTAATACTTTTCACTAAATTTTGCTCAAACAATGTCGTAAGGGCATGTACCATAAGAGCAGGTTTGGACTTCGAACTTTGAGATCGTAAAATTCTAACTTGGCATGTATTCACTTATAACGTACACTAATACCAGTATTTTACATATTCAAATATTTATACCCGTGGTAATTCCAAAAATAACACTTATAAATATAAATAAAGTCATATCCTAAATATGTTTATTCATACTTGTTTGCTTCAAAAAGCTCCTTAAACGCATAAATATTAATTTTGAAACTAGCAAGTATAAACTATCTTATTAAAGAGTACTCAATGGTTTTATCTTCCGTCAAAATCCGCTCAAGAAATGATTTATCATACAATCATGCATTCCATAATAGTCAAATTATTGTGTGATAACACATACACTTAACAAAACCAATAAGTATACATGTATATTTGGGCTCGTATCTAAGTAAGTGCCCGTCCGATTTAAGACAAATTTTCAAAGACGGATCATTATTATTATGTTTATTTCATAACATAAAACGAAAGATTTAACAAGTAACAACAAAAACATCACAGGGTGTGAAAATGTCAAAGTAACAAAATGAGGATTGCGATTTGCGTGACTAAGTGAATGTGATAAAATGATAGTGCAATTCGGGTAAATTTGTCAACGATTATCTCTTAAATAACATGTGTGGCATCCATGGCTGTTAGGAACCGTTTGGCATTGCGTTCTAATTGATCTCATATACTGATGGAAAAGATTCTGACATATTCTTGCCCACTCGCGCACAATCCTTCCGCGTGGCTCAGTTAGGGGTTGGGCTGCAACACCATGACGTACACGGCGGTTCAATTTATCCCATGCGTGTTATTCTATGTTTAGCTACACATTTCGGCGGTAAGCACAATAGCGTGATGTTGTTGTCATGTAGTAATTCTGCTGTCGCTCTTGCGGTGCGGGCTGGTGCGTCATCCATTTTTAAAACCCATTAGCTGTTCCTCACTGTTGTATCGTTAGCCTGCCCATTTTGTGTTTTTGGATGTGTGGATCGTGATACTATCCACAGCGACTATGTGCAATTTTGATTCAAGCTAGTCACGATTTCCTAGAGCATTTAATAAAAAATACTGGTTAATAAAAAAGTTATACACAATTGAAATATGTATACTTGTAAGTTTTGTTAAGTATATTGTCTAAATATATCGAAGCTTTGTTTCTATACTGCAGTACCCACTACCCACCAACAGTTTAGAGACATTTTCACTTTGTAAGCCTACTACACAGGTTTTATCATACATTTGAATACCATCTATTTTGAAATGCTTTTTAGTTTGGCTTGTTGTTTTTTGTTACGATACTATTTATAGTTAAGACTACTAAAGTAGCTTTAAATCTATGTTATATGTATAGAAAAGAATTACATTGACTTTGAGTTTGAAGTCTTTTGGATATCAGATGCTGAATCGTATAAATGTGATGCATTTAAAACAATTGTTTTATTGAATCATCACCCATATTAAATATATCAAAAATAATGTATCTACCGAAAACAATCAACGACATCAAAGATACATTTTCTTTGTCTCCAAACTTTTAATGTGTACTGTATATACAATGTATAGGAGATGTACTACCATTCAATCTAATTTTTCTAATTTATAAATTTATCTTTAATGAAAATAATAAAGATTTGTGTTGTCATACTTGATACAAACTTTACCTTCTTGACCTCTCTTGACACATGACCACAAAATCTAAACTATTTCAACAGTAAATAGGAATTTTAATAATGGAATGTACGAAAATTTGTGGCACCACACCTTAAGACTTATACTTAGATATTTCTCATTCTTAATCTGAGCTGGCAAAACTCTTCCATGCACAAAGCCATATATATTCATTTGGAATAACCTCGGTGATTATCTTCGAAGATAGCTGCGTAGAAGATCGTCGAGGTAGTTCTGAATGATATTAACTGTCATATTTGTTGAGGAAATTCTATAAATGCATTTGTATTATAAACATGTTCATCTCATGTTAGTTAATGGTTAACAGCTAAATCCACCAAATATTGTGAATTTCATGTTAAATGATACATTCCATGCATGTTTTACATGAGGTACTATTTTCCCATGTTTAAAAGCAGAATGTAACAAAATTGCAATCCTCATTAAATTTTGTCGCGGACGATTTACACCAGGCCGTGCGCGTGCAATTCAATGGATAATTACTACACATTACAACCTCTCTTGAAAAACAACCACTGGGAGGGACTAAAAGTGTTGCTGTTCAGAGGTTGTTGCTCTAGAGAGGTTGATTTCAATTAAAATTACATCTACGGGAAATATCAACAGCTGCTGTTGTGCAGAGGAATTGTCATATAGAGGGCTGCTATGCGGGTTAACATGAACTTCTATTAATATAGTTCACATTATGCGTTTAAAAGCAGACGATAGAATGCTAGTGCAACTGATGTACGTGTATATCAAATCTGCAGCGTGTTCAGTTACCCTGAACGTTCCAAAACGTTCCGTAACGGAAGTGTCGGAACAACTCAACCCGTAGACAATTCAACCCGAGACAACTCAATCCCCTGCTAACAGATTGAGTTGTCCCAACTTTGAGTTGAGTTATGCACGGGTTGAGCTGTCTACGGGTTGAGTTTTCCCGTAACCGTAACGTTAGCTAAAAGTAGTTACTGAACGCGCAGCTGGCGTATGCATGGGAAACAACTTCCCTCGTATCGCGTCCGTTTGTTATATAGTTCCGTCTTTATATATTCTATCAAACCCCCTATTAGCTCTTTGATTTTGGTTTGGTTTAACGCCGTAGCAACACTTTGTATATGTCATATCACGGTGGTCAGTCAACCTACTCAACATTCCTGAAAAGATTAAATCTCTTACGTAAGAGATTGACAACCGCCCTACTTTATTTAAACCAGTGGTAAGACGGAGAATAGCCGTAGACATAATTTCATGATCAAATTCCACGAAAGTATACCTCGCCCGTGAATCATACCCACGACTCCTCGATCAGCAGAGTTGTATGCCCCCGACTGAACTAGCCGGGCGGCAGATTTCAATTCTTATAATCCTTTTCCTTCCAAACTCTGCATTAAGTAGGACAATTGCTAGTTACTGACAAAGATATGCACTTAGGACTGGTTAATAGCTTCAGTTCCATTCTCGTTCCCATAGGTTATCAAGATTCTCTGGGTACGAGAATGCTTCTGTTCAGCTATCTTGACCTCTCTATGGACAATAAGGTGGTCAGATGACAACCACGGTATCATTGAAAAAAAATGTCAAAAAAGCGACGGAAACTGAATATTTTCCCAGTGAAAAAAAACAAGTTACTTGTTCAATAAAATCATTATATTCATAGACAGTGTAAACATTTCTATACTAAGATGCACAACTCATGGCAAAAAACGTACTGGCTTATGAAAACAAATTCGGTGCAATTGTCAGCTTCTTTAAATAATGTCATTTTTAGATTGTAAAATAAATAAAAGACTAATAACTGCAGGAGTATTAATCCATGGATACAAAGAAGTGTGAAAACTCAATGGTTATTTTGTGAGCACAATGCAAGACAATGGGAAATTGCCTTTGTATGAACAACAAATACCACTGATCAGGCCATTAATAAAGACTATCAGACAAAATGTGGCATCACTCCTCCATGCTCTCTTCTATCTTTGGATAGCCTCTGATATTATCATAAAGTATTGCAGAATTTATTTCACCTGTCAGCGACACATACATTAACCCCACTGATTTAAATACTTGGCGTTTTTTCGATAATTTTCGTACAGAAATACGGATATCTATGCAAATCGAGCGTGAGTAGAGAAATACTGAACATGTATTAAGTATTTAGATCAGAGGGGTTAATGTATGCACTATCGACACTTGAATAAAATCTAACAATACTGGCATCTTGAAACAATCGAGTGAACAAAGAACACAATGTTTTATTGTAGCATTTATTGAGATATAACTTAAGAACTGTATTATATAAATAAAGCATTTGGACGGAACTATGAAGAAGTTGGTTGGTATATCAATACAGCGCTCGTTCAAAAAAGCAAATTGTGATTCAAAATACTTTTAACAGATATCAATATGGTGTCGTATTATCATCATCAACTGTTACAGTGCATTTTAAAATTAAGAAAGAAAAACACAGTTGTCTGCATTTTGTTGTATAATAAAACATAGGCACGAGTTTTGTGTGCTATAATTAAACACAGAGTGCTTTCGTGTAAGTTATTTAATAAGCACATCAAAACTTATGTCTATGTTTTATTGTACAAAAAATATAGAAACAACTGTTTGTTATTTCAATTCTGACATAGTAAAATGAATAATTTGCCATGATAAGTTAATAAACAAGGGGGTAAATTATAACATCCATGTATGTTTTCAATATTATAATTTAGATGACGTTAAAATAGAATAAAAAAACACGTGCCAATATTAGAATTTCTAATTTGATAACCACTCTCGACAAATAAAACGACGAAAATCACAGATGCTTATATTAATTACAATGTCCATAATTAAATGATGCTTAGTGTGACATTATCAACATTGCAGCGTGTTCAATAACCCCGAACGTTCCGAAACGTTCCGTAACGGTAGGGTCGGGACAACTCAACCCGAGAAAACTCAATACCTCAATAACGGTTTGAGTTGTCCCAACTTTGGCTTGAGTGATCCACGAGTTGAGTTGTCTACGGGTTGAGTTGTCCCATACCCATAACGTTCGCTTACAGTCGTTACTGAACACGCTGCTGATAAAAATTCAATTTAAGATAATAAGTGCTTGTATAAAAACTCGTGTCTGTTTATTTCCCACAGGTTTTACATCATCAACCTCTGGATATGAGAATGACATTTACCCTGCTGATTTAAATACTCAATTGGCCATAGTGATTAAATAATCACTTTCATGGGTATTAAAATCAGCGGGGTAAATGTTTGTCCCACAGTCAGTTAGATAAAGTTTATCAATAATTCAACATAAATCAAAAACTGGTCGTAAGTGTGAACTTGTAAATTCTTGTCAAAATTAACATAAGATAATAAATGCTTGTAAACACTTGAATAAGTTATTTCTGAATTTTACATTATCATCATCATCATCGCCAGAGAAATCATCATTACCAATAGATCAATACAACCACCAGTCTTGATTCCTCCATTATTGTCTCCTTTCTGTAGACTGCTGTTACTGGATCCAGTACCAATAGTGCTAGAGCCCAGATTAACCGGCCTTGAAGACGGTTTTGATGACGGTTTTGAAGACGATACTTTAATCGGTCCGGATGTACTGGGGTTTACTCGAGACGATGGTGGACTCACTGTTGAAAATGGAAAAGAACACATTATATTAAATTTTGACCAATTAAGTATTGTAGCGAAATTTGTTTTAATTGCATTCTGTAATCAAATAATTAAGTGCTCGTACAAACAGTTAAAAAGAATGTTGTGACACAGTGAATTGAAATGATGCTCTATTGTGTAGACTCTGGGCTTTGGCGATGACTTAGGTACGATGCCAAAAGTGTTTTGCTTCTAAATAACAAATTACACTGTCCTTATGTAATTATTACGTTCTTTATCCATTTGTTGTTAAAACATCTCACTAGACATGTGTGTTACCTACTGAGCTATCAGTGCAGCAAGAAATTTTGCTATATTTATAATGTCATTTGAAAATGCTACAAATTTAAAATGTTTCAATTGTAAAATCGGAGCACAATGTACACGGATTATATTCAATTTTGATTGTCTTATGTTTAACCTTTTAAAATATTTTATCCATATTCGAATAGTTTTGCTTTTTGTGAAACTAAATACATTTAGTCATAACTCGGTGACAATACCACTTGACTATGGCATCTCAAATGCTGCGGTTCCAAGATGAGAACAGTAAAAATCAGCCTCGACTCAGTGGTTTAAAAAGCGGCAAGTATTTTCAGGCATCAATAAAATCTAACAAGAATTAGAATTATCTTCCCCTGATAAAATCTGAAGCAATCCAACTGGTAAGTAGGTCCTTACAGTTGGAATCCTTGGATTTTATCATTGAAGTCCTATGTAAGGATAACAAAATATTTCTCCTTTTAACTTTCTTGGTAATAAAGATATTTACATAAGTGATGAAATTTAGATACATGTAGTTTATTATTGTACGATTATATTGAACTGTCCGATTGCATAAATTAAAACGTCACATTACACGGTATATTTAATAGTCGGTTAATTTCGGTAGTTCACGTAGAGCGTATGTCAGCACATACCACTTATGTATTATATCTTATTTACAAAATGAATCGTAGTTTGTATGGCCGAGTGGTAGGACGGTCAGACTACAAATCTTTTTATCGTGGGTTCGAATCCCGATAGAAACTTATTTTTTTCTCTTTTTTTCTCATTTAAATCATGGGCGGATTGCATAAAACACATTGCCCCGTGCATCATAAATCTTGAAGAAGCCTTTGTTATAAATTTAGTGGCATCTTTTTAAGTGCTGATGACAGTAGCACAACATACTCAGTCATTAAATTTGAGTGATTTTACATTGTTTGTTTTGAAATGTAATTCTATGTCCAAAAAATACTGATTAAAATAGATGTGAAACAAAAAAAATACAAAACGAAGAACAAAAAAAAATTAAAAAAATGACATATTTAGTTTCAGACTCGCACTTCTTTCAAAAATAGATGTTTTGTAGCATTGCACTTTAACCGTTCGACCATTTAACCAGATGAGATATCGACACTAAATTAACCTACTTATTGTAATTTTTACTGCGAATTTCTATATATAGAACGCGGAAAATAATATATACAGTGTGCGATTACCGTGTAAATATGCAATCGGACAGTTCAATATAATCGTACAATACTCCAAAAATACTTAGCTTGAATTTCAAACAAATTAAATAATTTACAAAAAAGTTATTTGAGATTAATTTTGGCAAATTGACATTGAAAAGTAAGGGTAAAATAAGAGTAATCCAACTAATTGGACCTACATATTTGAAGAATATACAAGGGGAAATAACTGTCTAAGGCCCCTTATTAAAAGACTTAAGCTCTTTAAAACTTTGAGTCGAGGCTGATTTTTTCACTTATTTCTTCTTCAAACCGTAGCATTTTTGATGTCACAGTCACGTGGTATTGTCACCGTGTATAAATTTATTAATTTTCCTCTGATATAAAAAAGAAAATACCTGTAGAAGTAGGACATATACATCCAAACTGAATGGAAAAGTCCGGACAACTCTTTGTTGAGTTTATGAAAGGATTACACACAAGTCCTGAAGTGTTGCAGTAGGCATCATACTCATTATTTTTATCAATTTTATGACCAGAGAATGGTTCCCCTCTATTATCCTTACATTGTGCAAATTGCACGGGACCAGTACTGCAAATCTTGTCTAATGTTGCCTTTGGTACCTTCTCATATTCTGATCTGATAATACATAATAAATACATGATTTTATTTTAAATATTTGTCAGGTAATTTTAGTCCATTTTTTTCTCAACTGTCAAAGTTTAAATAATTTTACGGTGACTGATTGCATTATACTTATACCCGAGGTCTTGTCGTTACTGTAATATCTGTACTCAAAACCTATCTTACTATATAACTTATATCGTATAAGCTGTAGCCTGTTCAATTACCCTAAACGTTCCAAAACGTTCCATAACGATACATTCGGAAGTCCTCGGTCATTCGCTGCGAATAATCTCGGACATATTCAGACGCTAAATTTTGAAACTACCGGTGTTGAAGTAAACCAATATACGATCGTTTAGGCAATGAGTGATGTTTCGTTTTTAGTCAGTTGAAACATCACTCATTGCCTTAACGATCGTATATTTGTTTATTAGATTAGATTATTCGCAGCGAATGGCCGAGGAATTCCGAATGTATCGTTATGGACCGTTTTGGAACGTTTAGGGTAATTGAACAGGCTACAGCTCTACTTGATCATAATACAAACTTTATGAAAAATCATGTATGCATGACGACGATAATTTTAAGATAAGAATTCACCGTGAAATTATTCATGATTTGACAGTTAAGAAAAAAACGAACTATACATATGCATGTATGTTTCCAGGATTCCCTGTGTTATTTGCGAGGTACGTTGACCAATAAGTGTCGATGTGCCTTAAAACAATATGAAATGAATAAATAAATAAGTAGAAATCTGATTATTATTTATAAGCATGCAATGTTTGTCAAATTGTCAAATTTTGATTTCTAAAGAGTATTTCTAACAGAGCGGATACTTTATTTATTAAAGGGTTTGAGCAATACTCATTAGTAGTCATTACCCATGTTTTAATGAAGAAATTATTATGAATTAATGGAATAATCACGAACAGAGAGACAAATTATTTTTTTTTTACTATTTATCCAGACAAATAAATATACCGTAATTTCGGACAAAAAATCTTAGGTATGGAATCCGCAAATAGTTCCGTAACCTAGCAACTGACACCTAAAATAGTTCGCAGTTTAAATTTCTTATATAAATGCACTATAATTTTTCACCTGTTGGTAGGACTTGAGTTGTTATACCATTTTGAATCCCAGCAGGTTTTAGCTTCGAACATTCCTTCAAATAGAAAAAATATTAATTTATGATACAATTTTAATTAACGATTAAAGCTGTGATATCAAAACGAGAATAGAACTACCAGAGGGTGAAGCGCGAGCTAGTAGCTTGTGATATGTTTTGGAAACTGACCAATGATAATAAAACATTGGTCAACTGAATTAACCAAAATACGAGTATGAATAAACGTATGAATGGCATCAAATTTGCAATGCATTTATTTATTTTTGTTAGAGTTCGCAGAGTGTATTAAATATATTTTGTTTCAAAATAGGCATTTTGACATGATTATTCTCAATACACGAATAACCAATTTACCATATTTCATATAATCAGCTATAGATTTATTTTTAATAATTCGACTCCTGTAGTCAACTGTAGTGCTTTTCACAAAAACTCTTACGAAAAAAATCTTCGTAAGTCAAAAGCAAGGAACATTAAAAATAAGCTCATTTTTGCCTTATCAATTCTAAATATTTTACAAATTGTATAGAATTGTGTATACCTTTTGAATATCATATCATAGTTACGCCTATTATCCGTTTGACTTTCAAGTGCTTATTATATGAAACTGGCATACGAAGATTTTTTTTCGTAAAACTGTGCTTCTTTTCACAAAAAATCTTACGAAAAAAGTTAAGTAAGTCAGTTTCATATACATGTAATTAGCAGCTCAAAGTCAGATGGATAATAAGCATAACTATGATATGACAAGGTTTACTCAATTCTACACAATTTGTATACTATTTAGAATTGATAATCCAAAATATGAGCGTATTCATCATTATTAATGTTTCTTGCTTTTGACTTACGAAGATTGTAAGATTATCACTAGCGCTACATAGAGCTCTTTTGCGCAACAATTTGCTTAAATGTAGCGCAATATAGCAAAATGATAACTGAATGTATTCAGAGCGCTGCCATTTCTGGAGGTCGCTGTATAGTTGTTGCTGTAAGCACATTTTCTCCTGGCTTACGGAATAAGCGCATTTTCATAGCTACTTCTTTACGCAACTGTCTCTATGTTTGTCCATTGAAGAAAATTTTATTTCTATAATCTTATTCAAATAATAATAATATAATAAAGTTATATATTTGAATAAAATAAAGTTATATATATTGAATACTCGAAATATTATTAATTTTCTATAAACGTTTCAGGTTTTTTAGCAATTCATTTGAATGGCGAACTTTCAAGTTGATAAAAATCGGTAATTATTAAGAGGCAGTATTGTAGTGTCTTGATAATGAGAATTGTTGGTGCAAATTCACACACGACCGTAAAAGAAATTAATATCATGCATAAAATTCTAACCCGTTAGGAACGAATACAGATATAAAATTTTAGTGCGCTTTTGTCACTCTAATTTGATTATTTCATAATCTGTGGATAAGTTTGCCTTATGATTTCAAGATTTCATGTCCTTAATGCAATTACAGACACTGAAAGGTAAATAAAATATATTTAAAAATAGCTAAATAATTGAGTGAGTAACTTGAAAAAGCTGTGCGTCTACAAAAATTACCTGGCAATGAAACGACACCTAGAACCAAGCACACACTAATCATTGTTAAAAATCTATCCATTCTTTCTCAAACTAAGTATTAGCACTGTAAATAATTTGACAGATAGCAATAAATCAACTCAAACAGACAGTTAAATACCACTTGTGAAGGTTATTTGATATAAATTATGAACAATTTTCACTATTTATGGGATAAGCTAGCTGTGACGTCACGGGTATGTAGCGAATCAAAATCGAGAGAAAAATAGATAAGTTTATATATTTTGTCATTGAAATAATATTCATATTGAATTAAAAAATGATAACATTGTTCAAATTAAGTAACCATAATCGTATTAATCAGAGAGGATTAGATGGTTGTTAATAATTTTACGATTTTACATCATTGGCATGTATCTTTTTGTAAGAAGAAATTCTTTACTTTAATTTTATAACTTTGCGTTATAACAACATCTTTCGGTTCGACTTTTGTTTAGATTATAAAAGCGTTTAAGATGAAACAAGACCAAAGGAAGTCGATAAGCTATAATCCCATTTTAATCAACATTGCAATGAAGTTAATGTATTACACCTGCTGTGAAAAATATAACGAAATAAACCACCAAAAATTATGAAATTAAAATGCAAGTAATGGTCGTAAAAATTAGCAACATTGCGGGAATTTTGTATTATTAAAAACTTGAAAACTATTCTCTTTGATTCTTTGATTTGTTTAAAACCGATTCTCCATATGATTAAAACGCATAATCCATCATTTTTTAATTTGTTGGTAAAATTAAAAAAGACACATGGATTTAACCTGCAATATTACAAATTTTAAAAAGTTGTAACTTTGTAGACTAAATCCATGCTCCTTATTGTATTACAAAAGAAAATGTTCGTTTCAACGCCTAGTCGGTTATTATTTTAAAGATTACATACAAGTGTCTATATTTTGTTGTGCAATAAAATGATAAAACAAGTTTAGATGTGCTGAAACAAATCACAAGTGCCAAACCCAACGTAATTCTCACAGCAAAATGAATCACCTGCAATTAAATGTGTAATAAAGAAATACCAGCTGCGTGTTCAGTAACTACTGTTAGTTAACGTTACGGATCAGTGAAAACTCAACCCGAAGACAACTCAACCCGTGGATAACTCAACTCAAAGTTGGGACAACTAAACCCGTAAGTAGGGGATTGAGTTGTTTAGGTTGAGTTGCCTTAGGGTTGAGTTGTTCCGACCCTAACGTTACGGAACGTTCGGGGTAATTGAACAGACCACTGCTCGACACAGGCGCTAGTGTTCTTAAACATTTTTAAGAAGTTTGTGAGTGTATAAAGAGGTGGGCGAAAGAGATCTTCTGTGATTTTTCTATAAACATCTTTATTAAAGAACTACCACTGCGATCTTCTTCGCAGCCAAACCTCGGATAGCATAAGGTGCAAAAGTAGATCAATCATGGATTCCGTAGAAAAACTTTAGATTGATGGAATTTGGTTTCTGCGGTAATACGAGTAGAGTCTCGACTACATAGAAATATGACGTGTGAGACATTGTACTGATGATATGTTTTGATAAAGCGTGTTACAATGTCATTATTAAGTGTTTTACATGCAAATGACATGCAGGTGGTCGTGTTTCAATGTACCCGAGACAAGCCATGACCATTTGCTATGATTAAGACTTCTGAATGTTGTTTTATAGCAAAGTAGTAGAATAGCACGCGAAATTTTAGACAATATTGATTTTACACGTCCATGTATAAACAATAATAGAACTACTTGACAGGGATTTAATTGCGGGACCTTATAACCTGGTTGTATTCCTACAACGCCTAATTTCCGAGGTATATATTTGTAGATGATCGCCGAGGTTGTTCCGAATGTCTCACTGAGTTAGCAGAGTGCGTCGAGTGGTATTTTTGTTCCATTCCATAATGAAAACTTGATACATTTTCTGTCTCCCTCTCTTGTAAATAATACGATCTATTAGCAATAAAATAGACAATACTAATTACTTTGATGCTTGTTGTTTCCAAGGATCTAGTATAATAAAACAGACTCATCATTAAATGTGTGTTTTGGGCATTAACTATAAGCGATAAACGTCTTATGTTCCAAGCCAGAAATACATGTACACGATCCTATAAAAGCAATTTCTTACCAGAATTTACCATTACATTTTATCGTGATCAAATCAATGCACTCAATATTAAACTACACTAGACTTGCACATGGAGGACATGGGTTGTCAACAAATGGTATCTAATAGCAACATACACATTCTGGAAGAACAAATCTAATATACATGTGTATATACATCAGTCTGTTGTTGTTACTTTTAGGTTTAGTTGTTCACCGAGGACCGTCCGCGCCATGAGGGTGCATTAAGTGCAGACCTCAGCTAGTACCTTACCTAAGTTAGTTTTAGACATTTGTATAAGAACTGACACTTTATTAGGAATCCCCTGCAACGCCCCCAACATTTGTCTCAACCTCGACAGAATTAGGCGTATAGCAAGCTAACTTTCTAATGCTAATATATTTATACAATGATATTCCGATGGATATTCTTGGTTTGTTCTATGTCCATACACAAGTAACACACTAGAACTGGACACAGAATATATAGCCAATCCCTTAATAAGTTTGACAACGTCCGTCGGACTTTTGTACATAACACAAGGGTGTTCCTGGGGATTCTCCCTGAATTTTCAATACCACATACAAAATGCTTAAACTTTACGAATCTATATAGACGTGATCAATTAAACTGAACAGAGGTTCGTTCAAATGTTTTAAAGCAAGATTCTCGGAAATACAATTTCTGGTCAGCCAATATCTGCTTTCTCATTCCTTGCCTTGATTTTACAATCCACCACCATCAAGACAGTAAAGTATTGACAGCTGTGAACAATATTGGCGAAAACATTAGAACTAAATATTCGAGATACAGACATTCACGTGTTGGTTTCTGTCATAGGTGGAACTAGGTGCATAGCAACAGCCACGTGGTCATAGCAAGGATTAAATTTAAGGAAAACTTTGATATTACAACTGATAAGATAAGGCAAGTTTTTTCACATCATTTTAATTTTCTATGAATACAGATTTACTAAACTATTGAATTAATGCTTTCAACAAACTTGGATTACATTGTAGCTCAGGACCGCATATTAACGGGCGGCCGTTGACCTGTGGCAAGTTTGTTTGGTGACTAAAATTTAATATGGGCGATCGAAGATTTTTAAAAAGACAGTCCAGGTGGCCATGGAAATAAAAATGCAACATGTGTTTATATTGGTATTTATTAGTTTGATTCAGATTCAGTTGCTATCGCTAAACTTGATTCTTATCACTAGTGCCGTATTTTATGGTGGCTGATTTACGCCATGTCGCAATGTAGTCCCGCGGGGCGCCACTTAAAACACGAAAAAACGACAAAATGGTCTTTATGTCGTATCTTCGTCCCGCGGGGCACCATGTGAAAACATTTAAATCATTTTTCGTGTTTTTGCCTTTGATATTGTGTTATTGCATGGCGACCCGCGGGACAAAGATGCGACAAAATACCATTTTGTCGTACTTTCGTGTTTAGTGTGGCGCCCAGCACGACGACATTGTGACATAGCGTAATTCAGTCACCATAATATTTTGAATTATTAAAACAAAAATATTACCCATCAGAATGAAATGTACATTGATCAATTTCAGACTAATGTTTTAAAGAAGTTTTATCATTTTAGTAGATTTAATTGAGTTCTAACTTCTAAATATAGTTGAACAAGTCTTTGTAGACATACTCTTTGCCAGAGTGACTAAGATTTGAACGTTTTTTGGCGACCATTTGATTACATTGTATATACATGTACATGTATTTAGATGATCGTTAATACGTCTTTAGTACAAAGGTGAAAGCCGCCCGGCTAGCACGCTAGTCTACTGATCGAGTGGTCGTGGGTGCGATTTCCGGGCGGGGCATACTTTCGTGGAGCTTGGTTATGAACTTATATTTACGGCCATTCTCCCTCCTACCTATGATTCTTAATTATGTAGGGCAGTTGTCAGTCACTGACGAAAGTATGCGCTTAGTAGTGGTTAACAGCAAAATCTAGAGATTTAGCCTTTCCAGGAACAGTGAGTAGGTTGACTGACCGCCGTTATATGACCTATACAATGTGTTGCTACGACGTTAAACCAAAACCAAAGCAAAACAAATGCAAATGTGAACGCAGTGAATTTTTCTGTTTAAATTTGATTTTGTTCATTTTATGAAATTAGGACACTGTTCAACAATGGTTTGTCAAACAGTGAAAATCCACATGCAGTTTAAACTTTTTAAAATATATAATATTACTTTAAAGATGATCTACATACTTATAATGCCTTCCCAAAATTTAATTTAATTTTATTAAGTGAGAAATATTATTCAATTCAAATTATAAATAGCTAAAATAGTATATTTATATTGCAGTTTGATTTTGAAACATTATTCTGTTGTTGATGAACTTATCCATAAAATTCACGCGACAAAACTATTCTAAAAAGTTCTTTGAATAGGATAGACCATAGTAACTGTTTTCTTTGAGTATTTAGAAACTAATATTACATTTATAATTTCATTTTGTCACGATAAACAACGTTTACAGACAAAATTATGAAACCTTTACGCGTTGATCGAAGAATTACATTTGGAATTATTGATTTGTAAGAATACAAAGACAAGTTTAGTCTACTGCGTGAAAACTTAAATGAGTAGACGCTGAAGTGTTTAAAATACAAAAAAAAATCAAAGATGAATATATCTATCATCTAATCAGACTTTTTATCTACGTAGAATATCTAATTTCATGGCGGGGTGATATCTTTACATCACGAATGTGAAATGATGTCATAATGTTTGTACGCCAAAAAGTTCTTTTTCAGTTTTTTTCAAATACACGTCTAACCACGTGTTAGAATAATGATATTACATATACCGGTACTTTATCTAATAATAATAAATGTTCATTCGTGGTATACTGTAGATTAAACAACGAAGAGGCGTTTGGGTGCTTAACAAATTTATCAAAGCTTACAGCTTTCTTGTGGTAGTCCTACGCTTTAAACTCCGGACCGTTGTATAATGGACTGTATACTACTGTTAACCATCTATTATTTACAACAACATTAAAGTCAACTGGCCACAGCTCAGGTTGATGGCGTACAAGTCCACTGATCGACGAGTCGTAGGTTCGATTTGCAGACGGGGCTTATGCAGCAGTCCGATAAAATCGTGGCTTGTTGCGGACCCGTACGTGCAGACAGCCGTAGGCCCTGGGAAGCCTTGTGTACTAAAGTGACGATACGCACATGACACAAAACAACACACCCGTACGGAGCCGTAGCTGATAGATATGCAAGTTCAATCCATACTCGGCCACGATCGTGTTCTTGATTTGACTTTGAAACTGATACGTTTATCCATGGCTCATCTCACGAACCATAGTAAAAACGTAGGCCCTAACAGTCCGTACGGGTACGCAAGAATTCGTACGGGTCTTTGCGAAGCTTGGTCGCACGGCCATTTTTATGTTTATGGGGCTGTAGCTATACTTTGAGGAATTTGGTCATGAAATAATTTCTACGTCCATTCTCCCTTCCACCACAGATTATAAATCATATAGGGCAGTTGTCAGTCTCTGACAGAAGAATGTGCATACATGTAGTAACTGGGTAAAAACATAACTCCAGAGATTAAGTCTCCAGGAACGCTGAGTAGTCTGACTGACCACCGTGTTATGGCATATACAATGTGTTGATACGGTGTTAAACTAAAGGAAGAACGTCTATCATGTTCAATAATATAAACTGAAAACTATTGTACGATTATATTGAACTGTCCGATTGCATAATTACACGGTTATCGCACACTGTATATATTATTTTCCGCGTTCTATAAATAGAAATTTGCAGTAAAGATTACGAAATGTAGGTTAATTTAGTGTCGATATATCATCTGGCTGAATGGTCGTACGGTTGAAGCGCAATGGTACCAAACATTGATTTTCGAAAGAAGTGCCAGTCTGAAGCTAAATATGCCATTTTTATCTTTTTGTTCTTCGTTTTGTATTTTTTTGTTTTTCATCTATTTTATTCAGTAATTTTGGACATAGAAATAAAACACTTTAAAACAAACAATGTAAAACTCACTCAATTTTACTGAATGTGTCGGTTGTGCTACTGTCATCATCATTTAAAGAGATGCCTCTAAATTTATAACAAAGGCTTCTACAAGTTTTATGATGCAGGGGGACAATGAGTTTTACACAATCCGCCCATGATTAAAATAAAAAAAGATAAAAATGTTTCTGTCGGGATTCGAACCCACGATAAAAAGATTTGTAGTCTGACCGTCGCCCCACTCGGCCACACAAACTACGATACGTGTTGCAAATAAGATATAATACATAAGTGTTATGCGCTAACACTATGCTCTACGTGAACTACCGAAATTAACCGAGTATTAAATATACCGTGTTATGTGACGTTTTAATTTATGCAATCGGACAGTTCAATATAATCGTACAATACCACCATGAATGAATTTATTAACCCATCAAAGGTTTAAATTTTCAGTTCTAAAATTAATGCCTGTTTAAATTCGTCATTTATTTCCTTGTTTCCCAAACCACGTTCCGGAAATTGCCAATAATTATTTCGTTCACATAATTTTCAACAATTTCCTTATACATATGATTTAACAGTGAATCAAATGATAATCATTATACACGACGTGAATAAAGCCCTTTTTAAGGAAATGGTGTTTATGTATCATACGAAATAAATACTAAAATGATATAACATGACTGTGGTAAATATTATCTTTGACACCCAAGTCAGGGAATTCTTAATAGTGCATGTTATAATAATAATGATAATAATAAAAAAAATATTAATAATAGTTATAATGATGATAATAATAATTAATAATAATAATAATAATAATAATAATAATAATAATAATAATAATAATAATAATAATAATAATAATAATAATAATAATAATAATAATAAAAATAATAATAATAATAATAATAATAATATAAAATAAATAAATAAATAAATAATAATAATAATTATAATAATCATAATGACATTATTTAATGTGGATAACATATCTGGCTAGAACAAATTTTCAAAGTTGTTCACAAAACTAAAAAAAGAACAATGTCCATGCAAAATACGAACAAGATTAACGTGTAGATAATAACCAATGATTCTATTCTGTTGTACTTTTATAACTTTTAATATACTGTACAGAAATGTTTATAAAGCTATCTTCCAATCTGAATTTTTTTGCAAAAGCACGGTGGCAATATCACGTGACTATGACGTCAAAAATGCGCCAGTTTCCAGTAGAAAACGGTAAACAATTCGCTTCGACTCAGAGTTTTAAAGAGCTGTCAAGAGCTCTGAGTCGAGGCGGATTGTTTTCTTCTTGAAACCGTAGCATTTGCGAAATCTTAGTCACGTGATATTGCCACAGTTAAGAGTGTGACGTCATGGTCAGACCTTTTACACTTTCAGCAGCACCGTTCCATCAGTTATATCAGCACTTCGATTCTCTTTCTTTATATAAAGCATGAACGTGTCTAGCGGGGAATTCAGGGGGGTCCGGATCCCCCCCTGGAATTTTCAAACTGTACCTGTCCATTAGTGTATTTCTTGACAGTAAGTCATTTTTAAGTAGCATGAAGCATTTTTTCTCGGTGCTTTTATGGTTATGTAGTTTTTTTGTATTTATATGTTGCATTATTCTGTAAAAAGTTCTGCATTCTCGTTCCCAGAGTCTAGTAGGATTCTCAATACTAGCTAGTATTGAGAATCCTACTAGACTCTGGGAACGAGAATGCTAATGTGGTTGTGGTTCGAAAGTTTGGACCCCCCTAGGAAAAGTTCGCCCCCCCCCCCTAGAAAAAATTCCTGGATCCGCCCCTGTAAAGTACCTGAGTTGAAAATATTCTGTCTGTTCTGTTAAGCTGTGGCACAATGATAAGTGATCTTTTGATAGGACAGATTATGATTATGTCCGCGATGGTCAAAGTTAAAGATATTTACGTTCAAAATTGACATGAAAGCACGTTCTTTAGATGGCAGTAGTCCAATGAATTGGTGTTTTCAACGGACCACATTAGATAAATTGATTAAATAATTTCTTAATCATTTCAAATAATGAAATATTCATTCCATAGGCTAAAAACTGTGATAAAACTGTGAATTTTATCTCGTTATATAAAACTATATCCTTAAGTAGAGAAATATTGCACTTTACTGCGCATTTTATCATTTTGTTATGTCATATCACCGCGGTCATAGGTGTAACGCATTGTCTCTGGATTATAGTTTTCGATCGCTGTACTCAAACATTTAATCTTTTACTAGCAAATAACTTCACAAGTGATTGGCAACTACCCTCCTTGACATAGGAGTAGTTGTATGACAGTAGAAAATGACTAATGACAGGGTGGATCCAGGATTTTTTTCTCGGGGGTCCAAACTTTTTCTAGGGGGGGGGGGTGGTCCAAACTTTTGAACCACAACCACATTATACACATTTTGCAGAATAATGCAACATATTAATTAAAAAAATACATAACCATTTAATCTATGTTACGCACCGAGAAAATTGCTTCATGCTTCACTTAAAAATGACTTACCGTCAAGAAATACACTAATGGACAGGTGCATTTCGGAAATTCCAGGGGTGGGTCAGGACCCCCTACCCCCCCCCCCCGCTAGATCCGCCTATGCATGACAATACTCCATGGAGGTATTAAGGTCCGCATCGATCCCTCGGCCCTTCTATTCGTAGTCAGAATAACTGTCTGATCTCAAATGTAAGCCATTTAAGAGTGGTAGAGGCAGTAATATTTGGTTTCATTAGAAAATTTATTATATGTATTCGAGCGACTCGGTTTTGTAATTTAGATTTTTTTCAGGGAAGATGACACTCGCCTACACAATTCAGCGATAATCGTATTGAGGTAGAACTTACGAGTCGTAAATTTAGCAATTTCCAAAATGAATACCCATAACCTTTTGTGGCGAAATATTTTCAATTATAAGTGATTTTCTACATTTAGTGAAAGAGCTGAATGACCTTTTAAACAATGTTTTATACTTGATTACAAGCATTTTGTTGTTTATATGATTAGTAGACATGCTGTTAATTCTGCAACTATGTTTGATATTGTCGATGTTTGGTTGGTGATAAGTCTGAACAAACTGAGCATTAATTTATATCCTGATTCATGCAGGGTTTGAATCATCGGGATTTTTAACCAAGTGCTGTACGGCTGTTTTTGAAGGTTGGAGAGATAGATGGATACTCTGTTCATTTATATAATTCATAACATTGACATTTGTACGATTCAAAACATACAATACATTCAAAGAATAAAAATACATGCCAGTATAACCGAACCAATGGTTTTATAAGTCACATTACATATATTAGGGGTGTAACAATGCGGTAAAAACCGTATTGTAATATATTGCAATACACGAAACCCGTATTGCAATAAATTGCAATACATATTGTTCTTTGTGCATACATGCATACTATAAGCATGAATTAATGCACGTGCATCGTCTTAATTTGATCAAAATTGTACATAGATATTGTATTTTTAATGATCTACACGTATTGCGCAATTGTTTGAATAAGTTAGAAAAAGGGTTTGAATGGGTTTTCAAAGATAATTATTTTCTAACTTTACGAAAAATATTAAAAATTTCCGGACACTTTTTAACATTAATTCAAACATTTAATTTTCAGACTCTGATAAAAACAATCAGTATGGAAAAACCGGTTAAGATAAAAACGAACCGGTTAAAAACCGTCAGAAGTTGTATTGCAATATTAACCGGTATATCGGTTAACCGTTACACCCCTAACATGTATGTAGACATAGTAATACACGAATCGTTGCAATGAACATAAACCACGACCGCGAAAGTCACTAAATTAAAAATCGCGAAACGATTTCTTGGTTTACAGTTATCATGTGAACCAGTTTAGTTGCCAAAGGACCCTATATATAAATAGGGTCTTTGAGTTGCCTTAAAATCTCGAAACAAAACGATACAAAACAAAATGTAACAAAACAGAGGAATACATCATTAAAATGTAGCATCTTGTTTAATGACCTCATTCTGGATAAAAAATACACGAGTTTCTAACAATATCTGATTATTTTAAATTGATGACAAAATTCTATGTTCCTTAATTCCACTGTCTTATTCTCGTGTTCTAATTAAATAATAGGATTTCCCTAGAAAAATTCGGATCGTCATTAATTCAGTTACTGTCATGAAATGTGAAGAAAATAAAGAAATCTTTGACAAAATTAGAACAACCTGTCATAAGAATAAAATAAAAAAAATAGTTAAAATTCTTCTATCAATAGTAACACTACCCATGGTCTGCAAAGAAGAAAACGTCTACTTCAAACACCTCTAATGAAAAGTAGCTTTTTTGATAAATGCTATTTTTGCTTAAATATGTTGATGTTATTTATTGCATTTCAAACTGAAAATAGATTGAAACTGAAAATAGAATTTGTTGATGTATGTGAAGACAGCAGTAACAGCAGTACAGCAGTACAGCAGTACAGCCCTACTGCCAGAATTTTCGGCAGTACAGCAGTACAGCCCTACTGCCAGCAGTACAGCCCTACTGCCAGAATTTTCGGCAGTACAGCAGTACAGCCCTACTGCCAGAATTTTCGGCAGTACAGCAGTACAGCCCTACTGCCAGAATTTTTGGCAGTACAGCAGTACAGCCTTACTGCCAGAATTTTAGGCAGTACAGCAGTACAGCCATACTGCCAGAATTTTCGGCAGTACAGCCTCACTGCTAGAATTTTTCGGCAGTACAGCAGTAAAGCCTTACTGCTTGAGTTTTCGACAGTACAGCAGTAAAGCCTTACTGTTAGAATTTTCGGCAGTACAGCATTACTGTTAGAATTTTCGGCAGTAAAACCTTACTGTTAGAATTTTCGGCAGTAGGGCAGTACTGTTGCAGACTGCTGTATCATTCTAGCAAATCATTCTTTATTTTGCCTCTCAGAATTCTCAGATCATAAAAGTTATATGTTTGAATTCTCTATAAGGTCCAAAATTAAAAAAAGAACATATAGAGCCAATCTAGGATGTGGGATATGTTAAAATCAATACTATGAAATATGAAAATAAAAAAAAGTTTGTTTGTTTTAATTGGGTTAAACGTCGCATTCAACTCACATTTAGGTTATACAATGTATATACGACATCCAGCTCTTCCTACTATAATACCCTACCACGAGACTGACAACTCATGTATAGGGTATGACATCGTACCGCGACCAGACTCGAACCCGTGATCTCCGGATTCGAAGTCAGACATGCTACGCCACTGCTGCAGCTAAATAAAGAAGTAGAATGAAAGAACACATTTAGTGATCCGAGGACTTGGATAATTATATACATGTTTTTTCTTGTTAGGTTTATATCTATGTTTTATTTACAAAAAAATGTTCTACACGATCACAAGTTACTGCTGGTTCTTGTGACACTATGACCATGAAATATTCCATTTACTTCCCATTTTTGGAAAGCTGTATGAACAAGCTTTCTTTTGGTATACAATACTGCTACAAGTTCGAGTAAGTATTTCACTCTGGATGAGTTATATAACGAACAGTTTTTCAATTTTTTTTAATTCTCTACACAGAGAACTGCTTCAAACGTACAGAAGGACCTATCTCTGATGTCAATATTTGCAACGTATTTGTAATAATATCAACGGCAAAAGCATGTTTATGCAATGTTTACAAATAACCATAAAGAATAAAAAATGCGGCTTTATTAAGTGATGGAAGTGCTTCAAGAAATATACTAAATATTTTTGTTTAGTAGGTACCTTTTTTACAAAAAAAAATGTCCTGCACTACCGCAAGTTACTGCTGGTTCTTGCGACATTATGACCAAAACATATGCCATAAAATACACGTTTTCTGAAAGCTGAATGAACAAGCTTTCATTTGGTATATAATACTGCTACAAGTTCGTGTAAGTATTTAACTCTGGACGAGTTATATAACGAACAATTTTCAATTTTTATTTCATTTCTCTACACAGAGAACTGATTTAAACGTACAGAAGGACCTATCTCTGATGGCAATATTTGTAACGTATTTGTAACAATATCAACGGCATTACATGCATATGCAGTGTATAAAATAACCATAAATAATGAAAAATACGGCTACATTGAGCGATCGAAGTGCTTCAAGAAATATATTCAATATTCTAGTTTGGTAGGTACTTTTTTCAAAGAAAAATGTCCTGCGCTACCGCAAGTTACTGCTGGTTCTTGCGACATTATGACCAAAACATATGTCATAAAATACACATTTTCTGAAAGCTGAATGAACGAGCTTTCATTTGGTATATAATACTGCTACAAGCTCGTGTAAGTATTTAACCCTGGACGAGTTATATAACGAACAGTTTTTTAATTTCTATTTGAATTCTCTACACAGAAAACTGATTCAATCGTACAGAAGGACCTATCTCTGATGGCAATATTTGCAACGTAGATGTAACAATATCAACGGCAATAACATGTTTATGCAATGTTTAAAACTAACCATAAAGAATAAAAATTACGGCTTTATTAAGTGATCGAAGTGCTTCAAGAAATGTACTAAATATTTTTGTTTGGTTGGTACCTTTTTTTAAAACAAAATGTCTTGCACTACCGCAAGTTACTGCTGGTTCTTGTGACATTATGACCACAACATATGCCATAAAATACACATTTTCTGAAAGCTGAATGAACAAGCTTCCATTTCGTTTATAATACTGCTACAAGTTCGTGTAAGTATTTAACTCTGGACGAGTTATATAACGAACAATTTTCAATTTTTATTTCATTTCTCTACACAGAGAACTGATTTAAACGTACAGAAGGACCTATCTCTGATGGCAATATTTGTAACGTATTTGTAACAATATCAACGGCATTACATGCATATGCAGTGTATAAAATAACCATAAATAATGAAAAATACGGCTACATTGAGCGATCGAAGTGCTTCAAGAAATATATTCAATATTCTAGTTTGGTAGGTACTTTTTTACAAATAAATGTCCTGCGCTACCGCAAGTTACTGCTGGTTCTTGCGACATTATGACCAAAAACATATGTCATAAAATTCACATTTTCTGAAAGCTGAATGAACGAGCTTTCATTTGGTATATAATACTGCTACAAGCTCGTGTAAGTATTTAACCCTGGATGAGTTATATAACGAACAGTTTTTTAATTTCTATTTGAATTCTCTACACAAAAAACTGATTCAATCGTACAGAAGGACCTATCTCTGATGGCAATATTTGCAACGTAGATGTAACAATATCAACGGCAATAACATGTTTATGCAATGTTTAAAACTAACCATAAAGAATATAAAATACGGCTTTATTAAGTGATCGAAGTGCTTCAAGAAATGTACTAAATATTTTTGTTTGGTTGGTACCTTTTTTTAAAACAAAATGTATTGCACTACCGCAAGTTACTGCTGGTTCTTGCGACATTATGACCACAACATATGCCATAAAATACACATTTTCTGAAAGCTGAATGAACAAGCTTTCATTTGGTATATAATACTGCTACAAGTTCGTGTAAGTATTTAACTCTGGACGAGTTATATAACGAACAATTTTCAATTTTTATTTGAATTCTTTACACAGAGAACTGATTCAAACGTACAGAACGACCTATCTCTGATGGCAATATTTGTAACGTATTTGTAACAATATCAACGGCATAACATGCATATGCAATTTATGAAAATGACCATAAAGAATAAAAATACGGTATATTAAGCGATCGAAGTGCTTCAAGAAATATACTAAATATTCTTGTTTGGTAGGTATCTTTTTTACAAAAAAATGTCCTGCGCTACCGCAAGTTACTGCTGGTTCTTGCGACATTATGACCAAAACATATGTCATAAAATACACATTTTCTGAAAGCTGAATGAACAAGCTTTCATCTGGTATATAATACTGCTACAAGTTCGTGTAAGTATTTAACTCTGGACGAGTTATATAACGAACAATTTTCAATTTTTATTTGAATTCTCTACACAGAGAACTGATTCAAACGTACAGAACGACCTATCTCTGATGGCAATATTTGTAACGTATTTGTAACAATATCAACGGCATAACATGCATATGCAATTTATGAAAATGACCATAAAGAATGAAAAATACGGCTACATTTATTGATCGAAGTGCTTCAAGAAATATATTCAATATTCTTGTTTGGTTTGTGCTTTTTTACCAAAACAATGTCCTACGATACCGCAAGTTACTGCTGGCTCTTTCGACAGTATGACCAATACATATGCCATAAAATTCCCCCTATTTTAAAAGCTAAATGAACAAGCTTTAATTTGGTATAAAACACTACTACTACTTCTCGTTTGTTTTTTACACTATATTAGTTTTATAAACAACATTTTTGTTCATTCGAATTTCTACGCGAATCCAAGGTTTTTTTTCCAGAAAATTATTCAACGTGATTACAAGTTACTGCTGGTTCTTGTGACGCTAAAAACGAAAACTATGCCATTTAATACCTATTGTCGTAAAGCTGAATGAACAAGCTTTCAATTGGTATATAATACTACAACCAGTTCGAGTGAGTATTGCACACTGAACTAGTTTTATTGCGAACATTTGTTCAATTTTCATTAGAATTCTCTACTATGGTTTGGATTAATGTGTAGGTAGGACTTTTTTTTCTATGTCAATATTTGTTGCAAATATGAATAAAAACCAATGAAAATTTATATCAAAATAACGGGAAAAAAATACGATTTCATAATCATAAGAAAGTTTTTTTCTATTATGGTTGAAATAAGTGCTCTAATGGGTTGGTTATGTTCAGATACTTCGCTAAAAATTTCACTTCGCTCAAAATTTTACTTTGCTATAGTAAGTTACTGCTGTTATTTTTTATCCGAAGACCGGGTCTGTGTTCCATTTAATATACATATTCACAAAGCTGAATGAACAAGCTTTCATTTGGTATATAATACTGCTTTATGTTCAAGATAGTTTTCCACTTCGGATATGTTTTATTAATGACATTTTTCGATTTCCATTCGAATTTTTCATCTGGAGTTGGAAATAAATGTGCGTATATAAGGCCCATCTTCAATGTCAACATTTGTTACAGATCTGCATCAAAAGACAAGAATTATTTATATCGAAATAAAGATAAAACATGCACGATTATATCAACATGAATTACATAATACTGGTAGAAGTAAGAGCTTAAGCGTTGATTATGTTCACGTATTTCGTACAAAATTTAACATCGCTTTATATTGCGAGTTACTGCTGTTTTAGTGTTATTATGGTCAATAAATATACTATTTAACATACATTTTCAAAAAGCCGAATGAACAAGCTTTAGTATGGTATATTATTCATCTCAACTGTCATGTTAGATTTTATACACTGAATAAGTTTTTCTTATGACAAATCTTTCAATAATTTCATCGTGGTTATCATTCTTGATATTTTCTCCGCCGAATGAAATATTTAGCCGCAGATTAAACTTGCGTACCGAATATCTGTTAGATGTTAAACGTTTGATTTTGAACAAAATCATTCCCTTTCGTAAATCTTATCTTGCACGTATGATAAGTCATGTTATATTTGATAAGTAAAGTGTAAGAAAATAATGCAAATAAAAACAGAATAATCATGGTTCATGTTATAAAATTAACTTATATTTTAGATCAACTTCCGGGTATAGGAAAACAGCGGAACCAAATTGTTTTCGCGAAAACATTTTTTTTACGCAAACAACAAATTATTATGTGAAGGACTTTTGTAACAAAACTAGCTCATTTAACGTGTTTTATAATATGCTTTCATAAATATCAAGTTTGTTTGAATAAAAACCATATCGTATTTATGTAACAGGTGGTAACGAATATGTAAAAATGAAAAATCAAGTTGCTTCCGCTATCTATCTTTACCCGGAAGTTGGTCTTAAATGCGGAGAAAATATCAAGATTAATTACCACGCTGAAAGAAATGTCATAAGATAAACTTATACAGTTTATAAAAACCAACATAACAATGTATCATGTATAAAATTAAAGCTTGTCCATTCGACTTTTTGAAAATGTATATTAAATGGTATATTTACCAGTCACAACAACACCAAAAACAGCAGTAACTTACAATATACATGTAAAATGGTATTAAAATTTGCACGAAGTACGTAAACTTTACCAACGCTTACGCTCTTTTTTTCAACCACTAATAAAACAATTCGTGCTGATGTAATCGTCCATGTTTTCTCTTTATTTTGATATAAATTATCATTGATTTTTATGCAGATCTGTAACAAATATTGAGAGAAGTCTTTAAATCTGCACATTTAATTTGAATCCCGAGTAAACATTCTAAACTTGAAAGATATGTATTAAATTAAATATATCCGATGTTGAAAACTATCGACAACATAAAGCAGTACTATATACCAAATTAAAGCTTGATCCTTTAGCTTTGTGAATATGTGTATTGAATAGTATGTTTACCCAGTCATTGGATCACAAAAAACAACAGTAACTTACAATAGCGAAGTTAAAGTTTGAACGAAGTACGTGAACATAACCAACCCTCAGAGCTCTTATTTCTGCCAGTATCAAAGCAATGAATGTTAATGTAATTGTCAATGTTTAATATGAATTACCATTGTTCTATATCCATATTTGCAGCAAATTTGAAATTTAAGATAAGTCCTATCTGTACATTTAATCCAACGCCGAGTAGGGTCCGGATAAAAATTGAAGAGCATATTCCTAATAAAACTCGTTCAGTGTGAAATTTTGCCACGATCTGGTAGAAGTATTATATACCAAATGAAAACTTGCTCATTCAGCTTCACGAAAACGGGTAATAAAAAGCATAGTTTTAGCGTCACAAGAACTAGCAGTAACTTGTAAAACTTTTTGGAAAAACACAGGGATACTAAATCTACAAGATTTTTTAAAAGTTTTATTATAGATTATTATCTTTAGCCGTAGTCTTTTACGCCTATTTAATACATACATGTAAAACCCTAGATTTTTTAAACATATTCGATGCAAATATTGACATCATAAACAGGCGCTATCTGTACGTTTAACTAAGTACTCTGTGTTGAGAGTTCAAACGAAAATTGAAAAACTGTTCGTAATAAAACTCATCCAGCGTAAAATACTTAAATGAGCCTGTAGCAGAATTATATACCTAATGAAAGCTTGTTTATTCATCTTTACAAAAATGGGCACTACAAAGCATACTTTTCATTCATAACGTCACAAGTATCAGCAGTAACCTCTGATTGCAAGGGACGTTTTTTAAAAAATCACTTAAATTTTAGCATCCCAAAACGAATGTATAATATGTATATATTTTTAAACAGTCAAGTACTTACAATGTTGTTTGTAGCTGAGTTCTTTCATTCTTCATTCTTATTTAGATAAATGTTACGTCATAGCTTTTTTAAACACTGTTGGAAAACATTGGCATCAAAAATAGGCCCTATATGTATGTACAATATGGACCTTCGCGTAGAAATTCAAATGAAAAAAAATGTTATTTATACAACTAATATAGTGTCAGAAAAAACAAGAAGAACTAGTAGCAGTATTATATACCAAATGAAAGCTTGTTCATTCAGCTTTCAGAAAATGGGTATTTTATGGCGTATGTTTTGATCATATTGTCGCAAGAATCAGCAGTAACTTGCGGTAGCGTAGGGCATTTTTTGTAAAAAAGTACATACCAAACAAGAATATTGAATATATTTCTTAAAGCACTTCGATCACTCAATGTAGCCACATTTTTCATTCTTTATGGTTATTTTTATACATTGCATATACATGTAATACCGTTGATATTATTACAAATACGTTGCAAATATTGTCATCAAAAGTAGGTTCTTCTGTACGTTTGTATCAGTTCCCTGTGCAGAGAATTCAAATAAAAATTGAAAAACTACTTGTAATATAACTCATCCAGTGTAATCTACTTACACAAACTTTTAGCAGTATTATATACCAAATGAAAGCTTGTTCACTTAGCTTTACGAAAATGAGTAGCAAATGACACAGTTTTCGATCATAGCGACACAAGAACCAGCAGTTACTTCTGATTACGAGGGTTATTTTTTGTAAAAATATGTTTATTTTACTAACCCAATAGAACTCATCCAGTGTAAATAACTTACACGAACTTGTAGCAGTATTATATACCAAATGAAAGCTTGTTAATGCAGCTTTCAGAAAATATGTAATTTATGGCCAATGTTTTGGTCATATTGTCGCAAGAACCAGCAGTAACAAGAGGTAGCGTAGGACATTTATTTTGTTAAAAGGTATCTACCAAACAAGAATATTGAATATATTTCTTGAAGCACTTCGAACACTTAATGTAGCCGTATTTTTCATCTTTTTTTGGTTATTTTCATGCACTGCATATACTCTTTATGCCGTTGATATTGTTACAAATACTTTGCAAATATTACCATCAGAGATAGGTCCTTCTGTACATTTGAAACAGTTCTTAGTGTAGAGAAATCAAATAAAGATTGAAAAACTGTTCGTTATATAACTCATCCAGAGAAAATTACTAACACGAACTTGTAGCAGTATTTTATACCAAATGAAAGCTTGTTCATTAAGCTTTCAGAAAATGGGTATTTTATGGCATATGTTTTGGTCATATTGTCGCAAGAACCAGCAGTAACTTGCGGTAGCGTAAAACATTTTTTGTCAAAAATGTACATACCAAACAAGAATATTGAATATATTTCTTGAAGCACTTCAATCACTCAATGTAGCCGTATGTTTTCATTCTTCATGGTTTTTTTATGCATTGCATATCCATGTTATGCCGTTGATATTATTACAAATACGTTGCAAATATTGACATCAGAGATAGGTCGTTCAGTACGTTTGAATCAGTTCTTTGTGTAGAGAATTTAAAAAATGAAAAACTGTTCGTTATATAACTCATCCAGAGTTAAATACTTACACAAACTTGTAGCAGTATTATATACCAAAAGAAAGCTTGTTCATTCAGCTTTCCGAAAATGGGAAGTAAATGGCATATTTCATGGTCATAGTGTCTTAATGTGTTCCTTCATTCTACTTCTTTATTTAGCTGCGGCAGTGGCGTATTGGTTAGCATGTCTGACTTCGAATCCGGAGATCACGGGTTCGAGTCCGGTCGCGGTACGATGTCATACCCTATACATGAGTTGCCAGTCTCGTGGTAGGGTATTATAGTAGGAAGAGCTGGATGTCGTATATACATTGTATAACCTAAATGTGTGTTGAATGCGACGTTAAACCCAATTAAAACAAACAAACTTTTTTTATTTTCATATTTCATAGTATTGATTTTAACATATCCCACATCCTAGATTGGCTCTATATGTTCTTTTTTTAATTTTGGACCTTAAAGAGAATTCAAACATATAACTTTTATGATCTGAGAATTCTGAGAGGCAAAATAAAGAATGATTTGCTAGAATGATACAGCAGTCTGCAACAGTACTGCCCTACTGCCGAAAATTCTGGCAGTAGGGCTGTACTGCTGTACTGCCGAAAATTCTGGCAGTAGGGCTGTACTGCTGTACTGCCGAAAAGTCTGGCAGTAGGGCTGTACTGCTGGCAGTAGGGCTGTACTGCTGTACTGCCGAAAATTCTGGCAGTAGGGCTGTACTGCTGTACTGCTGTACTGCTGTTACTGCTGTCTTCACATACATGTTTTATTAATCATTTCATCTATCTGTTCACAAAATCAAATTTTATATAGAACAAGCTTTTATTTGGTATATAGATGTGCGATAAACTCTATTTATATGCGACAATTTGAACGTTACTATATCGAGTACGAAAATTCTCAGTGCGGAAGTTCGGTTCGATATTTTCATTAGAAAAGTGCCAATACATGCTATTTACCGAGTCTTATTTTAAGCCACAATTAAGACAAAATATGCGATATTATGCATCATTTTAAAGCTTATACATGTACATAGAAAAAGGTTTAGACAGGTCGATTTAGAATTTTTGTAAAAGAATATCAGCAAGACGAGTGTATAAAGTAGCCCTATTTTCGGACGTACATTTCGGTTTGAGTGACATCCTTCTGCTATAAATAAATACACGTATTTTTAATTTAGTTAAAATTTGAATCACAAAATCAAACTGGCAATAGAATAAGCTTTCTTTTAATGTATAAATGAGTGAATAACTCGACTTAATTTGGACAAAATATATGTTTTTATGTCAAGTTCGTAAAATTACCCGACCACTGTTTGGTTTGATTTTTTCATTGAAATGTGCGAAAACATGCTAATTACCGAGTCATATTGTAAGCCTTAATTCAGGCAAAACATGTGATATTATGCCTCATTTTAAAGCTGATTGTTGTAAAAATGTTTTGACGGGTACATTTTGAACAGTAAATAAATAATAAGGGCCTGGTGAGTAAACAAAACAGGCCCATTTTCGAATGTGAATTTTGTGTTCGACTGACATCCTTCTGCTGTTATTTAACAGGCCCGGATTTACCGGGGGGGGGCACAGGGGGCACGTGCCCCCCCCACCTGGCCCCACAGATATTGACTCTCATACAAAGAAAAGGGCATAAAATCGGCACCATCAAAGCAATATCAACTCGACTTTTAGATTAATTTTAATATGCAATCATCCATCCGAGCTATTAAAAAAGATAATGATCTAAATTGATACATTCAAGCATCTCAGGGTACCCAGATCGGGCCTTATCAAGCGTTCAAATCATTGATCGTGCAAGTGTATGGTCCCTCTATACAGACACATAGATACCAATTGTTTATTGTCTATATTACACATACCCCAACAGTATATTTAAGACCGTCACCAGTGAAATTACCATGGTAACTAGCTTACAAGGCCTAAAATTGGTTATTGTGCACTCTCTAATCTTATTTACTACTGGAAATCATCGGCGTTTTCATAGCAAGTTAGACAGAGAAAAGACGAGGACAGCTAGTCAAGTGCATTTTATACGTCACTACTATGACACTCGAACTTAGTTAATTTCGAAAACATGCACGATCGTCTGATGATTTTTATGGTATTAAAATTCCGAATAACTTTTAAAAAGTGACCGAGCCTAAACATAAATTAAGTATTTATGGAGGACATCGGCGTTTTTCATATCAAGTAATAGACTGAGAAAAGCCGAGTATAGTCGAATGAATGTTTGTCATTAAAATGAGTTAATTAAAAGTTAGTTAAGATCGGAAAAAAGCGAGCGTTTTATGTTGTTGTTGGTTTTTTGTAGAAAATGTAGGTAAATGAATTAAACTTTCAAGTAACTTTTCAAGAGTGACCTACCTACCCTACAACAAGTTTTCTAACGAAACAGAAGACAAAAATTAATCAGTGGTTAAACATTTTTTTCATCCAATCATACATTAATAGGTTTGTGTTTCGTTAATTTTTAAATCGTTGCTTTTATTTTATATCATTTTACGTGTTTAAAATACTTGTATTCCTAATGATTTTTTCCAAAGGAATCGAAAAATGTGATTCTTCGAAGGATTTTCACGTTTTGGATCGTCCCAACAACCATTCTTGTAAATCCACTGAAACGTCCGAAAAACTCACAACAACGCTGAATTTCAACACAATTAACTAAGCCTCTTATTAAAAAAAACAAACGTATCATAAGCCGGCTTTCTTGGATGTTAAATCGGAGAATTTTCTCATTGCATTCGGTGATTTTTATACAAGTTACCAAGTGTATTTTTTATAAATTCTCGGCATTTACATGATGAAATTGCTGATTTTTTTGTAAATCAGGATTTTATCAATTCTCGTTCCTTGAAAACTTCGGGGTACGAGAATGGGATTTAATAAGCCAACAAATTAAATCTAAACGAACAAAACGGGCACATGCATGAAGGATACCTCAATTATAGCGCTCAATATTTCCTAGGTAGTGCCCAAAAGTGCTTAAAATGTAATGATAATTTACCAAATTTTAGCTTCATTTAATCCTTTTAAAGTGTGTTCAAAAGTGCTCAGATTTACACCTTTGACATGCAAAAATTCAAAATTTTTCCACATCTTCCGGAGGGGATACCCCTCCCGTACCCACCCCAACTGTACTCCCCAATAACGACTCCTCTGTATCAGGCCCTGTGATCTAACTCACATGAATGCATTTTCTTCATGTATGAATATTTATAAAAAGCTAATCAATCACATGAATCTGAATTGTTACGCATTGCATCACTTTTCTACAGAAAAAAATGATAATTAACCTAGTTTTAGCTTCATCCAATTTGTTTAAAAGAGCATTTTAAAGTGCTCAGATTTGCACCTTTGACATGTGAAAAACTCAAAAAAATCTATACCGTCGGGATGGGGTACCCCTCCCGAACCCACCCCCTGTGCCCCCCCCACTTACGACCCTTCTGGATCCGGCCCTGATTTAACACATGTTTTATTAATCATTTCATCTATCTGTTCACAAAATCAAATTTTATATAGAACAAGCTTTAGTTTGGTATATTGATGTGCGATAAACTCTATTTAATTGCGACAATTTGAACGTTAATATATCGAGTACGAAAATTCTCAGTGCGGAAGTTCGGTTCGATATTTTCATTAGAAAAGTGCCAATACATGCTATTTACCGAGTCTTATTTTAAGCCACAGTTAAGACAAAATATGCGATATTATACATCATTTTAAAGCTTATACATAGAAAAAGGTTTAGACAGGTCGATTTAGAATTTTTGTAAAAGAATAACAGCAAGACGAGTGTATAAAGTAGCCCTATTTTCGGACGTACATTTCGGTTTGAGTGACATCCTTCTGCTATAAATAAATACACGTATTTTTAATTTATTTAAAATTTGAATCACAAAATCAAACTGGCAATAGAATAAGCTTTCTTTTAATGTATAAATGAGTGAATAACTCGACTTAATTTGGACAAAATATATGTTTTTATGTCAAGTTCGTAAATTTACCCGACCACAGTTTGGTTTGATTTTTTCATTGAAATGTGCAAAAACGTGCTAATTACCGAGTCATATTGTAAGCCTAAATTTAGGCAAAACATGTGATATTATGCATCATTTTAAAGCTGATTGTTGTAAAAATGTTTTGACGGGTACATTTTGAACAGCAAATAAATAATAAGGGCCTGGTGAGTAAACAAAACAGGCCCATTTTCGAATGTGAATTTTGTGTTCGACTGACATCCTTCTGCTGTTATTTAACACATGTTTTATTAATCATTTCATCTATCTGTTCACAAAATCAAATTTTATATAGAACAAGCTTTAATTTGGTATATAGATGTGCGATAAACTCTTTTTAATTGCGACAAATTATATGTTAATATATCGAGTACGAAAATTCTCAGTGCGGAAGTTCGGTTCGATAAATTCAGTAAAATAGTGCAAATATATGCTATTTAGCGAGTCTTATTTTAATTCACAATTAAGACAAAATATGCGATATTATGCATCATTTTAAAGCTTATACATAGAAAAAGGTTTAGACAGGTCGATTTAGAATTTTTGTAAAAGAATAACAGCAAGACGAGTGTATAAAGTAGCCCTATTTTCGGACGTACATTTCGGTTTGAGTGACATCCTTCTGCTATAGATAAATACACGTATTTTTAATTTATTTAAAATTTGAATCACAAAATCAGACTGGCAATAGAATAAGCTTTCTTTTAATGTATAAATGAGTGAATAACTCGACTTAATTTGGACAAAATATATGTTTTTATGTCAAGTTCGTAAATTTACCCGACCACAGTTTGGTTTGATTTTTTCATTGAAATGTGCAAAAACGTGCTAGTTACCGAGTCATATTGTAAGCCTAAATTTAGGCAAAACATGTGATATTATGCATCATTTTAAAGCTGATTGTTGTAAAAATGTTTTGACGGGTACATTTTGAACAGCAAATAAATAATAAGGGCCTGGTGAGAAAACAAAACAGGCCCATTTTCGAATGTGAATTTTGTGTTCGACTGACATCCTTCTGCTGTTATTTAACACATGTTTTATTAATCATTTCATCTATCTGTTCACAAAATCAAATTTTATATAGAACAAGCTTTAATTTGGTATATAGATGTGCGATAAACTCTATTTAATTGCGACAATTTGAACGTTAATATATCGAGTACGAAAATTCTCAGTGCGGAAGTTCGGTTCGATATTTTCATTAGAAAAGTGCCAATACATGCTATTTACCGAGTCTTATTTTTAGCCACAATTACGACAAAATATGCGATATTATGCATCATTTTAAAGCTTATACATAGAAAAAGGTTTAGACAGGTCGATTTAGAATTTTTGTAAAAGAATAACAGCAAGACGAGTGTATAAATTAGCCCTATTTTCGGACGTACATTTCGGTTTGAGTGACATCCTTCTGCTATAGATAAATACACGTATTTTTAATTTATTTAAAATTTGAATCACAAAATCAGACTGGCAATAGAATAAGCTTTCTTTTAATGTATAAATGAGTGAATAACTCGACTTAATTTGGACAAAATATATGTTTTTATGTCAAGTTCGTAAATTTACCCGACCACAGTTTGGTTTGATTTTTTCATTGAAATGTGCAAAAACGTGCTAATTACCGAGTCATATTGTAAGCCTAAAGTCAGGCGAAACATGTGATATTATGCATCATTTTAAAGCTGATTGTTGTAAAAATGTTTTGACGGGTACATTTTGAACAGTAAATAAATAATAAGGGCCTGGTGAGTGAACAAAACAGGCCCATTTTTGAATGTGAATTTTGTGTTCGATTGACATCCTTCTGCTGTTAATAAAAACATGTTTTATTAATTATTTCACCAATGTATTCACAAAATCAAATTTTATATAGAACAAGGTTTGTTTTGGTGTATAAATGTGAGATTAACTCATTTTAATTGCGACAAAATATATGTATTTAAATATATCAAGTACGAAAATTCTCAGTACGAAAGTTCGGTTCGAATTTTTCTCACATTTGTATACCAAAAGAAAGCTTGTTCTATATATAATTTTATTATAGATTGAATAGATTGGTGAAGTAATTTTATAAAAGATGTATTTATTAATAGCAGAAGGATGTCGATCTGTCGAACAAAAGTTTACATTTGAAAATGGGCCTGTTTTGTCCACTCGCAGTGCCCTTATTGTTGACTTATTTTTCAAAATGTACCCGTGAAAACATTTTCCAAACAATCAGCCTGAAAATGATGAAATTCTGACAGTAAGGCTTTACTGCTGTACTGCTGTACTGCCGTTACTGCTGTCTTCACATACATGCACATGTATGTGAAGACAGCAGTAACAGCAGTACAGCAGTACAGCAGTACAGCCCTACTGCCAGAATTTTCGGCAGTACAGCAGTACAGCCCTACTGCCAGCAGTACAGCCCTACTGCCAGACTTTTCGGCAGTACAGCAGTACAGCCCTACTGCCAGAATTTTCGGCAGTACAGCAGTACAGCCCTACTGCCAGAATTTTCGGCAGTAGGGCAGTACTGTTGCAGACTGCTGTATCATTCTAGCAAATCATTCTTTATTTGCCTCTCAGAATTCTCAGATCATAAAAGTTATATGTTTGAATTCTCTTTAAGGTCCAAAATTAAAAAAGAACATATAGAGCCAATCTAGGATGTGGGATATGTTAAAATCAATACTATGAAATATGAAAATAAAAAAAGTTTGTTTGTTTTAATTGGGTTTAACGTCGCATTCAACACACATTTAGGTTATACAATGTATATACGACATCCAGCTCTTCCTACTATAATACCCTACCACGAGACTGGCAACTCATGTATAGGGTATGACATCGTACCGCGACCGGACTCGAACCCGTGATCTCCGGATTCGAAGTCAGACATGCTAACCAATACGCCACTGCCGCAGCTAAATAAAGAAGTAGAATGAAGGAACACATTAAGACACTATGACCATGAAATATGCCATTTACTTCCCATTTTCGGAAAGCTGAATGAACAAGCTTTCTTTTGGTATATAATACTGCTACAAGTTTGTGTAAGTATTTAACTCTGGATGAGTTATATAACGAACAGTTTTTCAATCTTTATTTGATTTCTCTACACTAAGAACTGTTTCAAATGTACAGAAGGACCTATCTCTGATGGTAATATTTGCAAAGTATTTGTAACAATATCAACGGCATAAAGAGTATATGCAGTGCATGAAAATAACCAAAAAAAGATGAAAAATACGGCTACATTAAGTGTTCGAAGTGCTTCAAGAAATATATTCAATATTCTTGTTTGGTAGATACCTTTTAACAAAATAAATGTCCTACGCTACCTCTTGTTACTGCTGGTTCTTGCGACAATATGACCAAAACATTGGCCATAAATTACATATTTTCTGAAAGCTGCATTAACAAGCTTTCATTTGGTATATAATACTGCTACAAGTTCGTGTAAGTTATTTACACTGGATGAGTTCTATTGGGTTAGTAAAATAAACATATTTTTACAAAAAATAACCCTCGTAATCAGAAGTAACTGCTGGTTCTTGTGTCGCTATGATCGAAAACTGTGTCATTTGCTACTCATTTTCGTAAAGCTAAGTGAACAAGCTTTCATTTGGTATATAATACTGCTAAAAGTTTGTGTAGGTAGATTACACTGGATGAGTTATATTACAAGTAGTTTTTCAATTTTTATTTGAATTCTCTGCACAGGGAACTGATACAAACGTACAGAAGAACCTACTTTTGATGACAATATTTGCAACGTATTTGTAATAATATCAACGGTATTACATGTATATGCAATGTATAAAAATAACCATAAAGAATGAAAAATGTGGCTACATTGAGTGATCGAAGTGCTTTAAGAAATATATTCAATATTCTTGTTTGGTATGTACTTTTTTACAAAAAACGCCCTACGCTACCGCAAGTTACTGCTGATTCTTGCGACAATATGATCAAAACATACGCCATAAAATACCCATTTTCTGAAAGCTGAATGAACAAGCTTTCATTTGGTATATAATACTGCTACTAGTTCTTCTTGTTTTTTCTGACACTATATTAGTTGTATAAATAACATTTTTTTTCATTTGAATTTCTACGCGAAGGTCCATATTGTACATACATATAGGGCCTATTTTTGATGCCAATGTTTTCCAACAGTGTTTAAAAAAGCTATGACGTAACATTTATCTAAATAAGAATGAAGAATGAAAGAACTCAGCTACAAACAACATTGTAAGTACTTGACTGTTTAAAAATATATACATATTATACATTCGTTTTGGGATGCTAAAATTTAAGTGATTTTTTAAAAAACGTCCCTTGCAATCAGAGGTTACTGCTGATACTTGTGACGTTATGAATGAAAAGTATGCTTTGTAGTGCCCATTTTTGTAAAGATGAATAAACAAGCTTTCATTAGGTATATAATTCTGCTACAGGCTCATTTAAGTATTTTACGCTGGATGAGTTTTATTACGAACAGTTTTTCAATTTTCGTTTGAACTCTCAACACAGAGTACTTAGTTAAACGTACAGATAGCGCCTGTTTATGATGTCAATATTTGCATCGAATATGTTTAAAAAATCTAGGGTTTTACATGTATGTATTAAATAGGCGTAAAAGACTACGGCTAAAGATAATAATCTATAATAAAACTTTTAAAAAATCTTGTAGATTTAGTATCCCTGTGTTTTTCCAAAAAGTTTTACAAGTTACTGCTAGTTCTTGTGACGCTAAAACTATGCTTTTTATTACCCGTTTTCGTGAAGCTGAATGAGCAAGTTTTCATTTGGTATATAATACTTCTACCAGATCGTGGCAAAATTTCACACTGAACGAGTTTTATTAGGAATATGCTCTTCAATTTTTATCCGGACCCTACTCGGCGTTGGATTAAATGTACAGATAGGACTTATCTTAAATTTCAAATTTGCTGCAAATATGGATATAGAACAATGGTAATTCATATTAAACATTGACAATTACATTAACATTCATTGCTTTGATACTGGCAGAAATAAGAGCTCTGAGGGTTGGTTATGTTCACGTACTTCGTTCAAACTTTAACTTCGCTATTGTAAGTTACTGTTGTTTTTTGTGATCCAATGACTGGGTAAACATACTATTCAATACACATATTCACAAAGCTAAAGGATCAAGCTTTAATTTGGTATATAGTACTGCTTTATGTTGTCGATAGTTTTCAACATCGGATATATTTAATTTAATACATATCTTTCAAGTTTAGAATGTTTACTCGGGATTCAAATTAAATGTGCAGATTTAAAGACTTCTCTCAATATTTGTTACAGATCTGCATAAAAATCAATGATAATTTATATCAAAATAAAGAGAAAACATGGACGATTACATCAGCACGAATTGTTTTATTAGTGGTTGAAAAAAAGAGCGTAAGCGTTGGTAAAGTTTACGTACTTCGTGCAAATTTTAATACCATTTTACATGTATATTGTAAGTTACTGCTGTTTTTGGTGTTGTTGTGACTGGTAAATATACCATTTAATATACATTTTCAAAAAGTCGAATGGACAAGCTTTAATTTTATACATGATACATTGTTATGTTGGTTTTTATAAACTGTATAAGTTTATCTTATGACATTTCTTTCAGCGTGGTAATTAATCTTGATATTTTCTCCGCATTTAAGACCAACTTCCGGGTAAAGATAGATAGCGGAAGCAACTTGATTTTTCATTTTTACATATTCGTTACCACCTGTTACATAAATACGATATGGTTTTTATTCAAACAAACTTGATATTTATGAAAGCATATTATAAAACACGTTAAATGAGCTAGTTTTGTTACAAAAGTCCTTCACATAATAATTTGTTGTTTGCGTAAAAAAAATGTTTTCGCGAAAACAATTTGGTTCCGCTGTTTTCCTATACCCGGAAGTTGATCTAAAATATAAGTTAATTTTATAACATGAACCATGATTATTCTGTTTTTATTTGCATTATTTTCTTACACTTTACTTATCAAATATAACATGACTTATCATACGTGCAAGATAAGATTTACGAAAGGGAATGATTTTGTTCAAAATCAAACGTTTAACATCTAACAGATATTCGGTACGCAAGTTTAATCTGCGGCTAAATATTTCATTCGGCGGAGAAAATATCAAGAATGATAACCACGATGAAATTATTGAAAGATTTGTCATAAGAAAAACTTATTCAGTGTATAAAATCTAACATGACAGTTGAGATGAATAATATACCATACTAAAGCTTGTTCATTCGGCTTTTTGAAAATGTATGTTAAATAGTATATTTATTGACCATAATAACACTAAAACAGCAGTAACTCGCAATATAAAGCGATGTTAAATTTTGTACGAAATACGTGAACATAATCAACGCTTAAGCTCTTACTTCTACCAGTATTATGTAATTCATGTTGATATAATCGTGCATGTTTTATCTTTATTTCGATATAAATAATTCTTGTCTTTTGATGCAGATCTGTAACAAATGTTGACATTGAAGATGGGCCTTATATACGCACATTTATTTCCAACTCCAGATGAAAAATTCGAATGGAAATCGAAAAATGTCATTAATAAAACATATCCGAAGTGGAAAACTATCTTGAACATAAAGCAGTATTATATACCAAATGAAAGCTTGTTCATTCAGCTTTGTGAATATGTATATTAAATGGAACACAGACCCGGTCTTCGGATAAAAAATAACAGCAGTAACTTACTATAGCAAAGTAAAATTTTGAGCGAAGTGAAATTTTTAGCGAAGTATCTGAACATAACCAACCCATTAGAGCACTTATTTCAACCATAATAGAAAAAAACTTTCTTATGATTATGAAATCGTATTTTTTTCCCGTTATTTTGATATAAATTTTCATTGGTTTTTATTCATATTTGCAACAAATATTGACATAGAAAAAAAAGTCCTACCTACACATTAATCCAAACCATAGTAGAGAATTCTAATGAAAATTGAACAAATGTTCGCAATAAAACTAGTTCAGTGTGCAATACTCACTCGAACTGGTTGTAGTATTATATACCAATTGAAAGCTTGTTCATTCAGCTTTACGACAATAGGTATTAAATGGCATAGTTTTCGTTTTTAGCGTCACAAGAACCAGCAGTAACTTGTAATCACGTTGAATAATTTTCTGGAAAAAAAAACCTTGGATTCGCGTAGAAATTCGAATGAACAAAAATGTTGTTTATAAAACTAATATAGTGTAAAAAACAAACGAGAAGTAGTAGTAGTGTTTTATACCAAATTAAAGCTTGTTCATTTAGCTTTTAAAATAGGGGGAATTTTATGGCATATGTATTGGTCATACTGTCGAAAGAGCCAGCAGTAACTTGCGGTATCGTAGGACATTGTTTTGGTAAAAAAGTACAAACCAAACAAGAATATTGAATATATTTCTTGAAGCACTTCGATCAATAAATGTAGCCGTATTTTTCATTCTTTATGGTCATTTTCATAAATTGCATATGCATGTTATGCCGTTGATATTGTTACAAATACGTTACAAATATTGCCATCAGAGATAGGTCGTTCTGTACGTTTGAATCAGTTCTCTGTGTAGAGAATTCAAATAAAAATTGAAAATTGTTCGTTATATAACTCGTCCAGAGTTAAATACTTACACGAACTTGTAGCAGTATTATATACCAGATGAAAGCTTGTTCATTCAGCTTTCAGAAAATGTGTATTTTATGACATATGTTTTGGTCATAATGTCGCAAGAACCAGCAGTAACTTGCGGTAGCGCAGGACATTTTTTTGTAAAAAAGATACCTACCAAACAAGAATATTTAGTATATTTCTTGAAGCACTTCGATCGCTTAATATACCGTATTTTTATTCTTTATGGTCATTTTCATAAATTGCATATGCATGTTATGCCGTTGATATTGTTACAAATACGTTACAAATATTGCCATCAGAGATAGGTCGTTCTGTACGTTTGAATCAGTTCTCTGTGTAAAGAATTCAAATAAAAATTGAAAATTGTTCGTTATATAACTCGTCCAGAGTTAAATACTTACACGAACTTGTAGCAGTATTATATACCAAATGAAAGCTTGTTCATTCAGCTTTCAGAAAATGTGTATTTTATGGCATATGTTGTGGTCATAATGTCGCAAGAACCAGCAGTAACTTGCGGTAGTGCAATACATTTTGTTTTAAAAAAAGGTACCAACCAAACAAAAATATTTAGTACATTTCTTGAAGCACTTCGATCACTTAATAAAGCCGTATTTTATATTCTTTATGGTTAGTTTTAAACATTGCATAAACATGTTATTGCCGTTGATATTGTTACATCTACGTTGCAAATATTGCCATCAGAGATAGGTCCTTCTGTACGATTGAATCAGTTTTTTGTGTAGAGAATTCAAATAGAAATTAAAAAACTGTTCGTTATATAACTCATCCAGGGTTAAATACTTACACGAGCTTGTAGCAGTATTATATACCAAATGAAAGCTCGTTCATTCAGCTTTCAGAAAATGTGAATTTTATGACATATGTTTTTGGTCATAATGTCGCAAGAACCAGCAGTAACTTGCGGTAGCGCAGGACATTTTTTTGTAAAAAAGTACCTACCAAACTAGAATATTGAATATATTTCTTGAAGCACTTCGATCGCTCAATGTAGCCGTATTTTTCATTATTTATGGTTATTTTATACACTGCATATGCATGTAATGCCGTTGATATTGTTACAAATACGTTACAAATATTGCCATCAGAGATAGGTCCTTCTGTACGTTTAAATCAGTTCTCTGTGTAGAGAAATGAAATAAAAATTGAAAATTGTTCGTTATATAACTCGTCCAGAGTTAAATACTTACACGAACTTGTAGCAGTATTATAAACGAAATGGAAGCTTGTTCATTCAGTTTTCAGAAAATGTGTATTTTATGGCATATGTTGTGGTCATAATGTCACAAGAACCAGCAGTAACTTGCGGTAGTGCAAGACATTTTGTTTTAAAAAAAGGTACCAACCAAACAAAAATATTTAGTACATTTATTGAAGCACTTCGATCACTTAATAAAGCCGTAATTTTTATTCTTTATGGTTAGTTTTAAACATTGCATAAACATGTTATTGCCGTTGATATTGTTACATCTACGTTGCAAATATTGCCATCAGAGATAGGTCCTTCTGTACGATTGAATCAGTTTTCTGTGTAGAGAATTCAAATAGAAATTAAAAAACTGTTCGTTATATAACTCGTCCAGGGTTAAATACTTACACGAGCTTGTAGCAGTATTATATACCAAATGAAAGCTCGTTCATTCAGCTTTCAGAAAATGTGTATTTTATGACATATGTTTTGGTTATAATGTCGCAAGAACCAGCAGTAACTTGCGGTAGCGCAGGACATTTTTCTTTGAAAAAAGTACCTACCAAACTAGAATATTGAATATATTTCTTGAAGCACTTCGATCGCTCAATGTAGCCGTATTTTTCATTATTTATGGTTATTTTATACACTGCATATGCATGTAATGCCGTTGATATTGTTACAAATACGTTACAAATATTGCCATCAGAGATAGGTCCTTCTGTACGTTTAAATCAGTTCTCTGTGTAGAGAAATGAAATAAAAATTGAAAATTGTTCGTTATATAACTCGTCCAGAGTTAAATACTTACACGAACTTGTAGCAGTATTATAAACGAAATGGAAGCTTGTTCATTCAGTTTTCAGAAAATGTGTATTTTATGGCATATGTTGTGGTCATAATGTCACAAGAACCAGCAGTAACTTGCGGTAGTGCAAGACATTTTGTTTTAAAAAAAGGTACCAACCAAACAAAAATATTTAGTACATTTATTGAAGCACTTCGATCACTTAATAAAGCCGTAATTTTTATTCTTTATGGTTAGTTTTAAACATTGCATAAACATGTTATTGCCGTTGATATTGTTACATCTACGTTGCAAATATTGCCATCAGAGATAGGTCCTTCTGTACGATTGAATCAGTTTTCTGTGTAGAGAATTCAAATAGAAATTAAAAAACTGTTCGTTATATAACTCGTCCAGGGTTAAATACTTACACGAGCTTGTAGCAGTATTATATACCAAATGAAAGCTCGTTCATTCAGCTTTCAGAAAATGTGTATTTTATGACATATGTTTTGGTCATAATGTCGCAAGAACCAGCAGTAACTTGCGGTAGCGCAGGACATTTTTCTTTGAAAAAAGTACCTACCAAACTAGAATATTGAATATATTTCTTGAAGCACTTCGATCGCTCAATGTAGCCGTATTTTTCATTATTTATGGTTATTTTATACACTGCATATGCATGTAATGCCGTTGATATTGTTACAAATACGTTACAAATATTGCCATCAGAGATAGGTCCTTCTGTACGTTTAAATCAGTTCTCTGTGTAGAGAAATGAAATAAAAATTGAAAATTGTTCGTTATATAACTCGTCCAGAGTTAAATACTTACACGAACTTGTAGCAGTATTATATACCAAATGAAAGCTTGTTCATTCAGCTTTCAGAAAACGTGTATTTTATGGCATATGTTTTGGTCATAATGTCGCAAGAACCAGCAGTAACTTGCGGTAGTGCAGGACATTTTTTTTTGTAAAAAAGGTACCTACTAAACAAAAATATTTAGTATATTTCTTGAAGCACTTCCATCACTTAATAAAGCCGTATTTTTTATTCTTTATGGTTATTTGTAAACATTGCATAAACATGCTTTTGCCGTTGATATTATTACAAATACGTTGCAAATATTGACATCAGAGATAGGTCCTTCTGTACGTTTGAAGCAGTTCTCTGTGTAGAGAATTAAAAAAAATTGAAAAACTGTTCGTTATATAACTCATCCAGAGTGAAATACTTACTCGAACTTGTAGCAGTATTGTATACCAAAAGAAAGCTTGTTCATACAGCTTTCCAAAAATGGGAAGTAAATGGAATATTTCATGGTCATAGTGTCACAAGAACCAGCAGTAACTTGTGATCGTGTAGAACATTTTTTTGTAAATAAAACATAGATATAAACCTAACAAGAAAAAACATGTATATAATTATCCAAGTCCTCGGATCACTAAATGTGTTCTTTCATTCTACTTCTTTATTTAGCTGCAGCAGTGGCGTAGCATGTCTGACTTCGAATCCGGAGATCACGGGTTCGAGTCTGGTCGCGGTACGATGTCATACCCTATACATGAGTTGTCAGTCTCGTGGTAGGGTATTATAGTAGGAAGAGCTGGATGTCGTATATACATTGTATAACCTAAATGTGAGTTGAATGCGACGTTTAACCCAATTAAAACAAACAAACTTTTTTTTATTTTCATATTTCATAGTATTGATTTTAACATATCCCACATCCTAGATTGGCTCTATATGTTCTTTTTTTAATTTTGGACCTTATAGAGAATTCAAACATATAACTTTTATGATCTGAGAATTCTGAGAGGCAAAATAAAGAATGATTTGCTAACAGTAAGGCTTTACTGCTGTACTGTCGAAAACTCAAGCAGTAAGGCTTTACTGCTGTACTGCCGAAAAATTCTAGCAGTGAGGCTGTACTGCCGAAAATTCTGGCAGTATGGCTGTACTGCTGTACTGCCTAAAATTCTGGCAGTAAGGCTGTACTGCTGTACTGCCAAAAATTCTGGCAGTAGGGCTGTACTGCTGTACTGCCGAAAATTCTGGCAGTAGGGCTGTACTGCTGTACTGCCGAAAATTCTGGCAGTAGGGCTGTACTGCTGGCAGTAGGGCTGTACTGCTGTACTGCCGAAAATTCTGGCAGTAGGGCTGTACTGCTGTACTGCTGTTACTGCTGTCTTCACATACATATTTGTTGTCAATTCTAAAAACAAGATTTTTATCACCAAATTACACAATTAAACGCTAATACTCTTTTGGATAGTATAAATGTCAATGTTAACAAAAAGATGAATACAGTTTGATCTTATAAGGATTACTTTTTTAAGAAATGAGCACTAAGTGAACCTTTAAATTAGAAAGCAAAATGGTTTGAAATGACGTTTTTTTTTGTGTGTCTGTAATGCATGTTATATTTTGATTTTACCAGTTCTTAACAGCTAGATTTCATGTTCACAAAAGGTTATAAAGGATAGGAAATTTCAAGCCATTTTTTTTGTACCGATGAGGAATCTTGAATATTAAGCAATTCCAATTGCTTAAGGACAGATTTCTCTGATTAATTTTAATCATACTCAAACAAGATTGCTTTATCATACTATAGAGATTTCAACTAACTTTTATCATCGCGAAACTCAATACAATTAGAAACACAAATTTGGTGATCTGCGATTAGTGAAGGTAGGAGGTTGAGACTGAAAGTAAAAACCCTCCGGAAATTCTTCATTTCAGCAAATAAATGTCAGCCAAGATTTCGGAATTCAATTACATCACAATTGAATACCATTAACTTAAAACTATTAGCTGAAAAAAGTTGACACACCATTTTTTTCAAAATTATTTGATATTTACATCTGAACGTCTCCGGGTCATATTTATAATTCACATGATAATTTGAAATATTATGAAAGTGAATTTTTTCTATCAATTTCCAGAATAAATTTGAAGATGTACAAAGTACACATGTTGATAATACTGTTTGTGATAGCACTTGTGATGTCATGTCATGCAGACGATCAGGTAAGACAACTCTTGGTAAACTCTCGGTAAATATTGCGTTATTTGGACTTTTGGCGACCTATGTTCTGATAACTTAACTTCTTCACGCTGAAAGTTTTCAATGAAGTATCCACGTCATATCCTGACACTACTAACGGCGACTATAAAGTGACTCTTTAAACACTTTTACTCAATACTTAGTCTAGTATTATTATTTACGAAATATTTTAGGAAATATTATATCGTTTTAACGAAAATATTATGTCGCTTTTGAAATATTTTTATGAAATATCATATTATTTACTTCAGTAACCATTAAAATGTTTTACTTGAATAGAATGCAAGCATACTACATGTAAATTGCTCTACTTTTCAACTACAAAACATGCCTGCCGATAATGGCCATTAATAAATACAAGTCCAAATCTTTTTAGAAACTAAAATGCGCAGTACAAATTTCAGCCAATTATTGAAAGTGTTTAGTCATTGTGATCTATTTTCATTCCGTTTAAGTTTCAATAAATGACTTAGATACCAACAAAGCTCATGGCTCCTTTCTAGAGCAGAATGCCAGTGTCCGCTCAAGGACACTCATATCTTTAAGGAGGAAGATTAAAGGGTTAAAGATACTTTATTTAGTTTATTATAAACCAGTGTTTATAAATCCAGTAAGACGGTGATTCAAGGAGATCATATTGTGGGGGAGATTTTTTCTCATATAAAAATTCTTTGTCATGTAAAGGGTCATAAGGGTTCAAGGTACGGAATACAAACAGTGGTTATAAAATTTTGAGCATAAAAATCCAGTGCGGAATGACAATCTTATACTCATAATTTCACGTATTTAACAGAAGTCCATTTGGTCATGGTCATAAAAGCATGAAATTGAAAATAGAATTAAGAAGTCAAAATCATAAGGCTCAATTCATGATTTCATGAAATATAGGACTAATAAATCGATGCTGTAATAAGTATGTCATAAAGTTGTATAGTCCATTTTTTCTAAACTGTCAAAGTTTGCATAATTTCACGGTGAATGATTACACACTATCTCAATATCACGAGTGTTAGACAAAGAGCATGAAGTCACCGTTAAATTATTCATGTTTTGACAGTTGAGAAAAAACAAACTATACCAGTTAAATATATGTAGTTCATGAAGTTTTTGAATGTATAATAGTTCATGAGTGGCATATAGTTAGTGGGTTTATTACATTGTAAAAGTTAGTGCATTAAATTGAAAGAGTGCATAAAATTGAGAAATAGTTCATAAAATTGCGATAGATAGTCATTAAAGTTTTGATAGATAGTTCAGGAAGTTTTAATAGATTGTTTATGAAGTTGTTAAAGATAGTTAGGGAAGTTTTAATAGATTGTTTAGGAAGTTGTTATAGACAGTTCAGGAAGTTTTAATAGATTGTTTATGAAGTTGTTAAAGATACATGTAGTTCAAGAAGTTTTAATAGATTGTTTATGAAGTTGTTAAAGATAGTTAGGGAAGTTTTAATAGATTGTTTATGAAGTTGTTAAAGATAGTTCAGGAAGTTTTAATAGATTGTTTAGGAAGTTGTTATAGACAGTTCAGGAAGTTTTAATAGATTGTTTATGAAGTTGTTAAAGATAGTTAGGGAAGTTTTAATAGATTGTTTAGGAAGTTGTTATAGACAGTTCAGGAAGTTTTAATAGATTGTTTATGAAGTTGTTAAAGATACATGTAGTTCAAGAAGTTTTAATAGATTGTTTATGAAGTTGTTAAAGATACATGTAGTTCAGGAAGTTTTAATAGATTGTTTATGAAGTTGTTAAAGATACATGTAGTTCATGAAGTTTTAATAGATTGTTTATGAAGTTGTTAAAGATAGTTCACAAAGTTTTAATAGATTGTTTATGAAGTTGTTAAAGATAGTTCACAAAGTTTTAAAAGATTGTTTATGAAGTTGTTAAAGATAGTTCACAAAGTTTTAATAGATTGTTTATGAAGTTGTTATAGATAGTTCACGAAATTTTAATAGATTGTTTATGAAGTTGTTAAAGATACACGTAGTTCAGGAAGTTTTAATAGATTGTTTATGAAGTTGTTAAAGATACATGTAGTTCAGGAAGTTTTAAAAGATTGTTCATGAAGTTGTTAAAGATACATGTGGTTCAGGAAGTTTTAATAGATTGTTTATGAAGTTGTTAAAAATACATGTAGTTCATGAAGTTTTAATAGATTGTTCATGAAGTTGTTAAAGATACATATAGTTCACAAAGTTTTAATAGATTGTTTATGAAGTTGTTAAAGATAGTTCACAAAGTTTTAATAGATTGTTTATGAAGTTGTTAAAGATACATGTAGTTCATGAAGTTTTAATAGATTGTTTATGAAGTTGTTAAAGATAGTTCACAAAGTTGTAATTGATCGTTTATGAAGTTGTTAAAGATACATGTAGTTCATGAAGTTTTAATAGATTGTTTATGAAGTTGTTAAAGATAGTTCATGAAGTTTTAATAAATTGTTTATGAAGTTGTTAAAGATAGTTCATGAAGTTTTAATAGATTGTTTATGAAGTTGTTAAAGATAGTTCACAAAGTTTTAATAGATTGTTTATGAAGTTGTTAAAGATAGTTCACAAAGTTGTAATTGATTGTTTATGAAGTTGTTAAAGATACATGTAGTTCAGGAAGTTTTAATAGATTGTTTATGAAGTTGTTAAAAATACATGTAGTTCAGAAAGTTTTAATAGATTGTTTATGAAGTTGTTAAAGATAATTCATGAAGTTTTAATAGATTGTTTATGAAGTTGGTAAAGATAGTTCACAAAGTTTTAATAGATTGTTTATGAAGTTGTTAAAGATAGTTCACAAAGTTTTAATAGATTGTTTATGAAGTTGTTAAAGATAGTTCATGAAGTTTTAATAGATTGTTTATGAAGTTGTTAAAGATAGTTCACAAAGTTTTAATAGATTGTTTATGAAGTTGTTAAAGATAGTTCACAAAGTTTTAATAGATTGTTTATGAAGTTGTTAAAGATAGTTCACAAAGTTTTAATAGATTGTTTATGAAGTTGTTAAAGATAGTTCACAAAGTTTTAATAGATTGTTTATGAAGTTGTTAAAGAAAGTTCACGAAGTTGTAATAGATTATTCATGAAGTGATAAAATTGGGTTGTTACATTGAAATTGTTAGTTCATGAAGATGAAATAATTAGTTCATGGAGATATTATACTTAGTTCATGAAGAAGCTAGGGCAATAAGTTAAAGTCATAAATACAAATATTTTACTAGAAGTCTTGAAGGTTCAGTTTTTTTAAATGCTAACCCATTGAAATTCCATGTTTTATTACAGAAAATTGAAGCCGCCCAGCTACTAGTTGGTAGCTTGCAAGTCTACTGATCGAGGGATCGTAGGTTCGATTCCCGGGCAGGGCATACTTACATGGAGCTTGGTTATGAAGTTATTTCTACGGCCATTCTCCCTCCTACCAATGATTCTTAATTACGTAGGGCAGTTGACAGTCACTGACGAAAGTATGCGCTTAGTAGTTGGTTAACAGCTCGTTCCAGAGATTTAGCCTTTCCAGGAACAGTGAGTAGTTTGACTGACTGCAGTTATATGACCTATACAATGAGTTGATACGGCTTTAAACCCAACAAAAACGAAAAAACAGAAAATTGACATGCCTAATGTTTTTTATCATTATAGCATGTATTTATATTCTATGTCATATGAATTAATTGTGTCATTTATTTAATTAACCAGTTCACATGCTGTATGAAAGGTGTCAAGGCTGTACGTAATGTTGTGATATGTCCTGCACCTTGTTGCTATGGTTACCAACAGAAAGTTGTTTATGCAACAATACTAGCTAGAATTATTTATTGTGAGAAGACACTTGAAGAGGTATGAAAATTGAACAAGTTGGTTGGAAATAAAAATGTAATGCTACGTAACTTCTTTATGAAGATTTTTTATGACATCACAGTTCTTGATATAACATTCTCATACCCACAAGTTAGCATGATTCTCAATAAAATGCAGATAATTACAGATAGAACTATTATCAACTTCTTAATCTTATTAGAATATTTTTTACCATAAGGCCACAACAAGTTGATTACATGTTCTATGGATTTTTCTAGAAAAAAAATGGGGCGAGCGAAGAAAAAATATTTTTAAAAATCTTTATTCAGTTGCTTTGTAAAGCAGTTTGACCAAATTTTTATGAGCGAGCGAGGAAATAAAAAATTTTTTTGTAAAAACCGTCAAAATAAAGGTGCGAGCGAATCCATAGAACATATGATCAATTTGTTGTGGCCTAACCTTATGTTATTTTTTAATGAGATTGAAATCAAACTTGAATGATACAAGCAATAGCTATGTTTTGATTCTTGATATTACTTTTATATGTAAGTACATGTATAATGTTTATTTTAATATAATGATAATTGTAGGTTTTTATCTTATATTTCAGGACTCTGGTCACATTGAAGATTTTACTCACAAACTATTTGTGGCACCAAATGCTTATCAACATCAATAACTTAACACCTTTATCCAGTCCTTAACACATGTGACATGAAATAGCCGATATATAGTACCCACCAACAGTTAGGAGACGTTGTCACTTAATAAGCCTAAAACACAGGTTTTAATATCAAAAATTTGATTACCATTTATTTTGAAATGCGATTTAGTTTTGCTTATATTTTTGTTAAGGTATTATTTGTAGTTGAGACTATTAATGTAGGTTTAAATCTATATTATAGATAAGAATTACATTTAATTTGGTTTTGGAGGCTTTGGGATATCAGATGTTGAATCTTAGAAATTTGATGCATTCACAAAATTTGTTTTCAATTTATCCCCAACCATATTAAATATATTAAAAATACTGGTTCTACCAATCATTGAAATTTAAGAAATTTCTTTTGTCTCAAAACTTTTGATGGGTATTGTATATTCTTATTTCATCAAATGTTCATTGTAATTCAAATAACTTCTGGTTAGGCTAAATCAAGACTTGTTATAAATGACCTGGCCATTTCAGCTCATGTTTGCCACTTATCCCCCAGTTTTAGATGTATATAATATTCTATGTATATTTGGATTTGTCACAATGATGTCATTCCATTTATAATGTTATTTACTAATGAAGTACTATGGTCTGGGACTATGTTTACTGGGATAACTCTACTACTGGAGCTGAAGAAAAACAATTTTTAACTGGCGATTTTTTTGTTGACTATTTGTTTACTTGACGTAAAAAATATGATCAAATGAATCATTATATATTGAATTTACAGGAAATAAACCTTTTAAACCCATCTCCACCCACCTTTAATAAATAACATAATAAACCTTGAATATTTTGTTTTTGTGATTTTTTATTTATCTCGTAATATTTTGAAGTACACAATCACCATGTGAGAGAGAAATTTTACAAACTGATTATATATATATACAGTGCCATCAATAATTATCTTTACACTTATAATAAAGGTGATAACTGAGCAAATTTACATGTATAAGACATAGATTTTAACAATTCTACAACATATTTTAGAAAACATAACAAACAAATTATAGTTGTGAACAAAATGTGAAAAACAAGGAAATCCTGGTTTGCCGTCTAAAATGTTTGGTTTTGAAATGTTTACAAGTTACAAATGCTACAATACAAAGTCACATATTTGCATCGTAGTGCATTATCCTATAAATGCAATTGCAACATTTTAGATGGCAGGATTGTGACTCAGTAAAAGAACAAATATAAAAACAAAGTATAAGCTTGACTTCAAAAACTGTAATCACAGATATACCATTAAAAACAGGCTGTAAAAACAATGTGCATGTATATTATTGCATAGTTGAAAAAAAGTTTGATAGACTTACAGTTTAGAGAAAAACTAGTCTAACTACATGTAAATAAGATAGATGTAGACCTATTTGGCACTGAACAGTTCATGTATACTCATACATATATACAAATATCATATAAGTAAGTTGGGGGAAAATGATGAACATTGTTTCTTTACAGTCAAATCTAACATAGTCACATGCATTTTCCTGTCCAAAAAGCAGTGAACTTCTCCATATACCTTATTAAAGGAGAAAAATTGACATAGTTGTCAAATTGTCATTGAAGGGTATAACCTCCCAGGATGGGATTCAAACCCGTACCCCCTTCGAGACACAAGATTCTACCAACACGGTGACTACATTACACAAAATATAAATTGGTAGTCTCATTTTATGTGATGACACTATCTTGATTAGTTTTGACAGTTTAATGACTGAGCTGGGTGGGTTTTCACACCCCTGGGTCATTATACAAAATTGATGACATTTAGTAAATTCTAAAATTTGATAGACTGTGACAACTCATAAAAGGTAAATTGATGAACTTAAAACGAAATAGGTAACCACAAGGCCAAACAGCAAGTGGTTGCTTATTACATGTTCAAAATAGAAATAAAATTCATTGGAATGAAGCAAAGCTAGCCATACATCAGGTGACCACTGATATCAGGTGGCTATTAAAGCAGGTTTAACTGTATGTATTATTTCTTATTTTTCATTTATTTTCTAGGTTCAGCATGTAACCAAGCACCATCTTCTGTTCTCATGACAACAGATAAACGTCTTCTAACAACATGATCTGGTTTCAATGTAAATGTATATCTGAAAATAAAATGATACAATAAAGCACATCGTGAATATAGTAATGAAATCTTTGGTGCTTTACATTGAATTTCAACATTTTTGCTTCTTGCTAATAACATCCGTCACTTATAACATTCAACTGAATGAATTAAAACATGTGGCATACACATTGTTGAAAACGAAAGAAGGATACTGTTGGAATAACCAAGCTATTTATAGTTTTGTTATATGTCGTACTTGCTGAAAGTAAACATTTTCATTGGTTGCTTCACGTCTTTTCAACATTCTTAGGCAGTTAGGATATCATTTTAATAGAACTATACTAATGTTGCACAATAACAAGCTCTAGTATATTCTCAACAGTAAATGCATATTTTAACACTAATCTATTTTTAGCTAATTTGACCATTGTGGGTCTAGTTAGGAAACACCCAACATATTTCGAGAAAATAAAGAAATATTTTGCCAAATAATATAACAGTGTGTCTGTTGCATTCACAGTAATAAAAATATAATTCAAAATCAGGAAATATGAAGTTGAACTTTTGCCTGTAAATCCCTTTAAGTCCGATTGTTAGATGATCAATAGGTCTTACCCCGGATTCCAACCCACAGTCCCTAGATTAATAGTCAGACAGGCTGCAGACAGAAGCAACCTCGCATGTACCACTATGTGTACTATATAGACATAAACATATTGTATAAGAAAGTAAGATGTTACCTGTGAATTAGTCTAGCTACCATCACCTTGATTTCATTCATAGCAAAATTCTGACCAATACAGTTCCTACAATATAAAACAAGCAAAATTCTGACCAATGCAGTTCCTACAATATAAAACAAGCAAAATTCTGACCAATACAATTCCTACAATATAAAACAAGCAAAATTCTGACCAATACAATTCCTACAATATAAAACAAGCAAAATTCTGACCAATACAATTCCTACAATATAAAACAAGCAAAATTCTGACCAATACAATTCCTACAATATAAAACAAGCAAAATTCTGACCAATGCAATTCCTACAATATAAAACAAGCAAAATTCTGACCAATACAGTTCCTACAATATAAAACAAGCAAAATTCTGACCAAAGCAATATAAAACATATTTTAATTCAGTCACTTTAAAGACATGCAAATCAATCTAAAAGTTACATATAAGATAAGAAACTATTTCGATTAACAAAATTGATAAATGTCAAACATTCAAACCATTTTAAAGTTAACACATGTTAAAAATTAATTTACTGTTAGAAAGTGATCCCTCAGCAAAAATTTTGAAATGAAAATAGTTTTATAAATATAACCTGTGTAAAATGATAAACATGATGTATTGAATGAAAAATATTATGTTTTGTAATCATTTATCATGATTTTCAAGTATATCAATTACTGTTCATCCGATATTCATTTAATGTGTAAAAAAATTCAATTTGTAGAACTGTCACTTATGTTTTATATAGGAAACAAATAAAATGTTTAGATGCCCAACTGGCAACTATGAGTCAATATTTACTCCTTGACCTATAGTCCTATAAAATGACAGTGCACTTTTTTTTGACGTTCTTCAGAGTGCAACATTGGTCTGTCAAATTTTTTCTCCAAGTTGGGTTCATGTTTTGAACTATCCTTGACCATGTTAGCTCTGCGTACATTGAGCCAAGTCGCGATATGAAACGTACCAAAGTACAGCAGTTAAGGTTCACAATAGGTACCTAGGTTCAATTTGGTTTTGTTATGTATGACAATGATGCTTTTGCATAAGTACTTTCAAATTCAATAAAACAAAAAGTAACAATAACAAGATTTTTAATTTGCTAACAAGATTATTCAAACTACCCAAACATGTCATACTTTACTAATTTAAAAATAACTTAAAAACTGAAAACAATATGATACAGTTATGACAGCCTGCACTGCCCATGGTTTCAGTTTCACGGTAGTTTGGCAAACTGTAGCAGTCCTAGACACTGTACATACCTCTGACCAGCACTGAATGGTACAAATGCAAATGGATCCATTTTCTTGACATTATCAGGTGAGAATCTATCAGGTTTATATTCGTCCCTATCTTCGCCCCATACAGTAGGATTATGATGTAGATTATATATATCTAAAGCTACATGTGTCCCTGATGGTATCCTATAACCTTCTAGTTCAATATCCTCTGTCACTTTTCTTTGTATAAAAAATACAGGACAGTGTAGACGCATCGCTTCCTTTATACATTGTGTGAGATAATCAAACTTTGATAAATCTTTCCTGAAACGAGACAACAGTACAATATTAACAGTAATTGTGAAATTACAGTGCACTGTAGCCTAGGCAAACCAAAATTACCCTTAGATGATGACCTGGTCAAGGGTGATCGGCTAGAACTTCAAATAGACAATACCAACCCTCATGATCACCAGCCATGGAGAGGAAGACTCCAATCCAGATGAGACAGACAGGCCTCTCCATTGCCTAGGAATAATCAATGACTGTATAAACTATAACAGATGATGATGATGATGATGATGATGATGAAAGTGATCAATCTTGCGTTTTTACATGTTTTACCATACCCCAATATAAAAGCCGAAGTCTTTCCCACAATAAATAACCAAGGATTATCTAACTACATCAAATCTCGATCAGCTGTCATTTCTGCATGTACTTCCTACTGACTCAGATACATTGTAAATTAAATGCATTTTTAAACATACTTCATCAAACATCATGTTTATGTGTAGTAATGTGTACCTCAGCTCATCTGAACATGATTCCATGGGTTGCGGTGAAACATATGTACCTTTGTAGAATTTAGTCCAGGAAGGAATTCTACAGCCTATTTACTGCCTAATACAGTGTCTGTTTTGGTAGTTGTCAGCCTCTAGCAAGTGTATGTACTTAAACTTTACTATTTACAATAATAACTTTGGTTTACAGATCTAGGCATATCCAGGAAACAATAGTATGACTGATCGCTACAATATGACAAAGAAAAAATCTTCAAATGTGGCGTAAAGCCCCAAAACACTACATTTTGTTTACTTTTACAGTTATGAAATTAGTGGGTGTTTGGTTGCCCCGGACAACCAATTTCTAGTTCAAGCAACCAAACATTTCTTTTAGGTTCTACAAACAAGATATAGTGCTAGCTGCTAAAATTACCTGTTCAGGCAACCACTTTCATATCTTAATTTCATAAACTGCTTTTATATTATAAAAACTTGAAATTTAACACTATAATACAAACCATTCAATGTAATCATTGTTTCTATTTTTCAATACTTCATCTACTTCAATCTGACATCTTTGTTGAATATCAGGATTCCTAGCTAATTCATACATTATAAAACTTATAGCTGAAGTTGTCGTGTCATGTCCTGTAATATATAGAGACAGTTGAAAATATGTACTAATTCACAAAATGAATCATAACAGCATTTGACAAATCAGCTAGGGCTGCAATGACTGGAAGGTTGATTCGATGTGATTCAATTTTCAATTTTTTTCTTTCGATTCAATTTGTTTTGATTGGTTTAATTTAATAGTATAATTTATTCCAAAGGTACAGTAAAACATTCATATGAGCTTAAACACAAACATATATTGATTCAATAAAAATGTTACTTAAATTTTTAACATTTTTTTTGCAACAACCCAAAATTAAGGTCAAATTCTAATAAACAATTGCAAGTCCCAAAACCTAAACTTGAATTCTTCAGAAAATCCTTAACATATTCAGGATCAGTTATATGGAATGAAATTCCTCTTAACATTCGACTCGCGAAAAGTTTAACATCATTCAAAAATCAATACCTTAAATGGAAATCTCACTAAATGAAAAATGGTCTTTGTCCACTGTTAATATTCACTCTTTAACTTCAGGCTTGTTCTACTTCACTTATCTTTCAATTTGTTAATTTATTATACATGTTTCAATATGTAAATATTGTAAATAACTTGTAGATGTTTTATAAGAGGTCCACATGGAAGATTGGATTTATCCAAATGTGTAGCCTCATTAAATAAAGTCTCTATTATTATTATTATAAATCAAAATAAAATTGGTAATTACAAAAAATAAATGAAAATGATAAATAATATATAAGCAAAGGTCAGCTGATTGTAACCTGTGCTTCAAGTTAATTGATAATTTTTTATCGGGTTTTAGTCCGATTGTACAAACCTTCAAACAAGAATGTATCTACTTCATTTCTTATTTCAAGATCTGTTAGACCTACACCATCTTCATCTTTAGCTGTAAGTATTATATCTAGAAAATCTAAACTTCTACTCTTTTTATCATCACTCTTTGGTAAACCATGAAGACTCTGAAATATTAATATCATTAAGTGATAAGAATGTTACAGTACAACTGAACAAGAGTTTAAAAATTTAGTGTTTGTTTTGCAAAGCTAAAAGAATAATAGATAAGAATATTACCGAGCTTTTAAGTAGGCACTTTCAAAAAGGGCCTGAACAGCTTGTTATAAAAAAAAATGGTAAAAAATCTTAAAAATTACGATTTTTTATAATGCACTTTAAAAATGGTAAGTCTTTTTAGATTTTGTTACAAACTAAAAACGGTCCTACGACCTTTGATAAAATGTTCCCCAGGTATTTAACTTCCAAGATAAATCCTGATTTTTAAAAGTTCAATCTAATATCTCCCTTGAATTCAGCATTAAAAGCTAAGGAAGTGAAGGAGATCACTCTTGTACAAGTTGGTTGTGAGCGAACATGGTGGCATTGTTTGATTTGGTTAGTACTTCATGTAGTTACTATATCATCAAACAAATTGACATCATGATACTGGTAGAAAACTCATATTAGTTTAAACACAAAGTGCAGTCATTGCTTCAAATTTTCTCAAGTACTAGCTCAATGCATTATGTAATTGAGTAAAGGGCAAAAAATCATCTAACAATGTTGAATGAAATACGTAATTCTCACAAGCCCAAATAAATTTCCATATGTCCCAGTGCTTCAGGCGTGTGTGTACAGGAAATGACTTAAAGTACAAGTTATACTTACAATAGCTTCCTTACGTTTAGCAATGATATCTTCAGATACTTTATGTACAAGATCACAAAGTCTCAAGAATTCTCGACCATCTTGTGTAAAATTATAATACAAGAAATCAAACACCATATGAACTGCCCTGAAATATTGTAACAGTCATATTATCACTACACAGTACAGTGTCCACCAATAGTTTGGAGACAAAAGAAATTAACTACAATTCTTGAATTTTGATGATTATTTTTGCTGAATCATTATTTTCAATATATTTAAGTAAAAAATATTGCTGAAAAGTATGCAAGGCAGTTTAAAGACAGATTAAATTGTATTGTTCTGTGTACACACATTTTTATTTATTTTTTCTGCCAAAAAAAAATTTTCGGCAGAAAAAACCAACAACTTGAGTTCCAAATCAACAGTCAATCTAAAAAAGCTTCTTAAGTAGATAACACTAGAACTATACTAGTAATAACTTACAGTGATCTTTTTATCCATAATTCTGACAATTTATGTACAGCTTGAACATATGCATGTCTCTCACTGAAATATATGATAAATCATAGAACAGTTTAATCTTATACAATGTATCCGTAAAGATGGAATCATTACAACAGTATATCATCTTATTAAGCAAAGTATTGAGGAAACAACATTTCATTACATTTTAAAGCTATCTTAAGTCTAGAAGATGCAGTCCACAAATTTAGGATATGAAAATTGGTTATCTGACAGAATCTTAAAAGCTGCTCTGATAATTTATCTATCTATACTGGGTTTCAATGTCATGTCAACACAATGTTTTAGGTTATTTTACGGCATCCAGTGCATCTAACCTTGCTTTCCAGAACCCTAGTCTTTAACCAATACTAACCTACCCTTCCACAAGGCTAGAAGCTTCTCTATATATCTACTAATGGAGAAAAATTGACATTATTTTCAAATTTTCATGGAAGAGTATAACTTGGATTTCCAATCTGTACCCCATTGGGGACCTTAAATTTCGAATCCAGGCGCACTTCCAACAGCACTACTGACCTGGGTTTGCTCTGATAATGATACCTTATTATATTTCAAAAAAATAATTTATCCCGAGTAATTTCCCCTCACAGTATTGTTAATACATTCCCAATGTGTAAGTATACCAACTTTCAATAAAATATAGTGTTTAATTGTTCAGATATTTTCAACCTCACAGGCAACACCAACACAAATGTTAAAACCAATATTGCCACAAAAGTGATAGCATAAGCACTCATTTTCAATGAAACATTAAGCTAAAAAATAAAATGTTTTGACTTTAATGAAATAGTTAAAGTTATATGTTAAATTGCGGTTTAAAGTCTGCTTCAATGTACATGTTCAGCCTACTTTACAATCTTGCATGATAACTCCTGATCACTAAATCACTCTCAGGCAGACAATCCCTCACAGTACCAATTTACACCTAGATGGAGTGCAACAATTGTAGGTTAATATCTTGCTCAATCATATTAGCAGTGCCCCTAGTAGGGATCAAACCTAGGACCTCCCAATCCCTAAGCACACGTCCCACCACTGCTCCTAAATGTAAAAGTCATACCCTTGTACTTGACAATCTGTCTGATAAGAGAATGCACATCTTGTTATAATGTCCAGTGAACATAAACCAATATGTTCAAATATCTCAAAATATTCTTTCTTTGAAGAAAATACACTGATCTTTTTCTGAAATATTGTAAAATACACTAAAACCAATGTGTAAAAATGGAGCAATCCTTTGTTATAAAAAAATCAAATGCTGAAGCATTGATTTGTTTGCAGAGGTGTGGAATTTTGAGATTTTTCTGTTTGTCCATGAACAAGAAGAATCTAAAAATTAACTTCTGCCGGATGAAAATGCTCTTGTCCAGAAGTGCAAAACTGTATGTTTCAAGCCTAAATACATTACTTGTCCACGGACAAGTGTAGTGGAAATATTTGCATGTCCACCAACATAATTGTATGAGTCTGCCACATAGGGCACAGAAATGCAACACCCTTGGTTTGGATTACAATGTTAGTTATTTAATAGGATTCTTATTTCTTAATATAAAAGAAATGAACTTAGACTCCTTGTAACCAGAAGCCCATGGGGTCATCCCTTGTACCTTTCAGTGACCCTAGATTTAAGGTTACCATTCATGTACATTTATTCTACTTAACCTGAATGCTGGTGTGAAACAATACACAAAACATCACTAATTTTACAGGACCTAACCAATTCTTACAGGACTAAACACATTTTACATACATGTATATTGAATTCTTGATGAATTGAAAATTGTGTAAATGAGATCAAATTCTTAGCCAGACAGTCTGTCCTGTAAACTTACAGATCTAGACGGACCCTTTTATATTTTTACAGGGTTTGTCCATCGGTCCCCCATGTTTGGTGGTGACTGATACATGTACACATATTTTCTATGTAAAAAACACCAGATTTTTCCAGCAGTAATGTAACATGATCAAATGATCAACGCAAAATTAATCACACTTAGGACTGTGGATCGTTATGCAAGTGGCAATCCGAACCACAATTCATGCGTAGAAATTCACAAATCAAACCACGAATCACTTATTAATGGAGAAGCATACAGAATTCATGTAATAAAAATAGCTTTTGAAAAATTACAAGAGATTTGACTATAAAAAAACCCATGTACTCCTAACATGTCTATTACAGACGTTTTATGGACATTTTCAGTGATAACATTTTTGTTTAAATGTGTATCAATCGAATTTTGACACAAGATTGTTAGGTCCCAACATAAATTAAGGTTTACATTAGAAGTGTGACTCGTTTTCAGTTGTAATTAAGCTGAAAATGTTCTTTCATTTTTTTCCAAAAAAATAGATTGCTATCCGACGATTTCAGATGTGATATATACCTACCAGTAATACATCAGTACACTGATTGTACACTACCATGTAATTCTGTAATATATACCTACCAGTAGGACATCAGTACACTGATTGTACACCACCATGTAATATATACCTACCAGTAATACATCAGTACACTGATTGTACATCACCATGTAATATATACCTACCAGTAATACATCAGTACACTGATTGTACACTACCATGTAATTCTGTAATATATACCTACCAGTAATACATCAGTACACTGATTGTACATCACCATGTAATATATACCTACCAGTAATACATCAGTACACTGATTGTACACCACCATGTAATTCTGTAATATATACCTACCAGTAATACATCAGTACACTGATTGTACACTACCATGTAATTCTGTAATATATACCTACCAGTAATACATCAGTACACTGATTGTACACCACCATGTAATTCTGTAATATATCAAAATGAAACGCTGGAGTCAATAGTCGACGATTTCTGGCCCATTTATCATTGTTAGCAATAAGTAGTCCCTCGCCTAACCATTTTATACCATTCATGTAAGCAGAACCTGTATCACGTGACTTTATAGCTATATGTGCTGAAAAAACAATGATATTACAAAATTAAAGCCACCATATGAAGATATATCATGCAGATATATTAATCAACATTAGACTTGAAATAGGTGTACATTTCTTAAAAAGTGGGGTACTTTTATAAAAGCACACACTATTCATTTATATGCTGATGTACAATATATGTGATCCAAAATAGTTTTAGAGCTTAATGATGTAATTTAGAGCAGTTTTTTCTATAAAAAGACTTCATCTTAAACATACTTTGATCAAAACTATTGTTTCATGCATTAATTGACAACCAAATTCTACTTTAGATTTCAATTAGACTTTTTAGACTTTCATTTTTAAATGCAATAAATAACATAAACATATCTAAGCAATAATTGCATTTCAATAAAAAGTCTCATTCATTTATAGAGGTGTTTGAAATAGACAAATGTCTATTTTCTTTGCAGTCCAAAAACAGTGTTACTTTTGATAATGGGGCTTTAAATTTCTCATTACATTAATGTTCTCCTTTAAAAAAACATGTTGGTTATTGCAAAATCATGTGATTTTTTTAATTCAAGAACAAAAAGGTCTATATATTGATAAAGCCATAACACTATTAAGACCATCAATTTTTTATATTAGTGGTCCTTTACTCTGATACCATTTATCATCTGAAAGGAATAATCACAGATACAAATATTTTGGGAATCATACTACTTTACATTGAAGAGGGTACTTTACATTGAGGGGGCCAAAACATGCAAAAACATGGGATTGACTAGTAAAGGGTTAGGGTGATTTAGAGCTGTCATCGAGTCCAACCATAAAGATGTATCATCGATTTTTTTTCCGGATCAATAATCGATAAGCATTTTGATATATCGTTAATAAAGCCTACATAGTAAATAAACGAAAGTGTCAATATTTGCGAGACCAATTAAATGCAGGAAACCAAGGTATAACATTCATAACAAATATACATCCATTATCAGTTTATGACAACATAAATGGTCTGTATGGTACTGCAGTGAATGAATTGTCTGAATATATTGATATCGTCCATACGGTTCAAGCCCAATGACAGCTCTAAGGTGATTAGTGAAATAACCTAAAACTCATCTCATGCCTATTGTTCCTTTCTTTTCAGGTTACTTTGCTCTTAATTTTGATTTTCTTATGTATATAACATGTTTTTCTCAAGTCTACTATGCATTCATCATTATGTAAATATTGTATATACTGTGTAATATGTTTGATAGAGGCCCACATGGAAGATTGGATTTATCCAAATGTGTGGCCTCTTAAAATAAAGTCTTTATTAATATCATTATTGTAGTACCTGAGGCTTTTAGCATCTTCCTCATAGTATCTGGGTGATGAACGACAACCATACATCTTATTCTACCAAACCATATAGCATGTAGTTTAGGAAATTGTGGTATAAAAGATACTTGATAAGCTATACCTGCTTCAGATGGCCCTGGATGCTGATGAAAAAAGAGTAAATATTACAGTAGACTTCATTGACAATTCAACTTGCTAGCTCAGTCGGTAGTGCACAAGCCTACTGATCAAGAGGTCGAAGGTTTGACACCCAGGAATATAAACTAATAAATTAATATAGGATAAGGTATGTCAGTTTTACAAAACAAAATCTGAAGGTAGAAATCATGAAATTCAATTGGTATAGTGGTTCGTCTAGATGAAAGTTACACACTGATTGGCTGACAGAAAGGTCATCTGAACGTGACCTTCTGCACTATGTCAGGAGATCATATGATAGCAGTCTATCAGATATTTGTTTACAGAGATTGGGTTCACATGATAAGTTTGTCAACCTACAGTTGAGTTTACACTTAAGTTTACACCCAAGTGCACTTTGTCTACACATCAAGAGTACTAGGCCAAATGACAAGCCATTGTAACATATGATACAAGTATAATGCAGTAAAGTTCCGCTACTGAGACCAATTTTCTTATTTCAAAATCAAGTAATTTTTGACAATTATTAAGACCCAAATGCTTAATTTGTGAACAAAATGGTCTCTAAAATAAGAAACTTTCACTATTAAGACCATCTATATTGCTGGTCTTAATAGCGAAACTTTACTGTACTTTAACTTTGTAATATAATCACTGATAATTTGGTGTAACAAAATATTGTATACCCTATGTACAAGTTAATAATGTACATGTACCAGATTGCTGTAAGTAAATATTGTTTAGGTTTTCAATAATAAGTAGCTCAATTATATGGGCAGATGATCATGTAATGACTGGCCATCTGGTACAAGTTAATAATATACCAGCTGACTATGTCATGATCCAGGGCACTGGTAGCTGCATGGACACTACATAAGACAAACTTCCTTACTGTGCAAGAGAGTCAATGCACAGTGCCCACCGCAGTGTTGACTCACACAAGTTGGTCAGATCATTTTATGTAAATTAATTTATTAAATGTTATAGAAGTAAACATAGGATTGGGTTATACTATAAACCTAGTGTGGTTAGATTATGTTTTAAACTTGTAAAATATACCAAGATTATTGTACCTCATGCATGTGTCCAAAAAACCAATGTCTCTTTTTCTGTCGTGGTAATTCATCATAAACAGCCACCCATTTAGTGTACCTTGAATACCATATGAACAATTGATAACTTATCAGTAATACTACAGTCACCAGTATAGATGTATTCACAGTTGGTGAGTCAGTTGGTAATGTTTCAAACATATTTAGTCAATAATTCTGAAAATATAAATACATACAGTCAGGGCTCCAATTTAACAAACAGGACTTGCTTTTTTGCAAGTTAATTTAATAATGAAAAAAAAAAGATTTTGTGCAGAGGATTTGATCTGTAGAGCGCTTCTCTGCAGAGGTTAAACTCTATGCTTAAAATGTTTGTAAAGAAATGTCAGAGAACGTGGTGACTGGTGAGTATCAAATTTTGGTTGTTTTGGTATGATTCTATCATTACTAAAGGCAAATGTTTTTAACTTTGAAGTCCATGAACTGCAAATAATGCAGAAATACTTAAACTTAACATTCTATTATTCTTAATAGAATTTAGAAACACGGAAAGTAGGCTAATTAGCAAGTTCTTAGGTAAAGCAATATAGTTCCAACATATTGATACGTAGAAGCATAATTACTGTACATTAATATAGTATGACATTTGACTTACTAACTTCAAATCAAAGGAAATACAACATAACAAGTCAGGTCGAAGTCCAGAAAACTATGAAATGGAAATATTTTTAAAGGGAAACAACTGTGGAAAAGCGGGGACTGTATAAATACCACTTAACACGGACATGCCGTTTCTTGACGATTTGTTCAGTGAGCTATGTCTCTGGCTTTGTCGCAGCAAATAATCGAAATAAAACCATCCTCATCACCTTATAATACACAAAAAAATCATACTGAAAGTTCTTGATGTTTTTATATAAAAATATTTTAAATAAAATTTGATAAAATCATATAAATTTAGAAAAGTCAATGTGCTAGCATATAATACAAGATAAAATCATACTGAAAGTTCTCGGTGCTGAAATAAAACTATAAAAAAATAAAATCATACAGTTCTGAATGTTCATGTGCTAGTATGATACCCATGTAATATCACACGATTATTCATGTGCTAGTAAAATATCCAAATAATATCCTGCAGAAATGTTCATTTAATACCACGCTGCGCAGATGTTTATGTGCTACTACAAGTCTACAACACATGTAATATCACACAGAAACGTTCATGTGCTAGAATGATACACAATTAAATCACACACAAATGTTCATGTGCTAGTATGATACCCATGTAATATCTCACCGGAATGTTCATGTGCTACTACAATACCCATGTAATATCTCACCGGAATGTTCATTTGCTACTACAATACCCATGTAATATCAAACAGAAATGTTCATGTGCTACTACAATACCCATGTAATATCAAACAGAAATGTTCATGTGCTAGCATAATACCCATATAATATCACACAGAAATGATCATGTGCTAGCATATTTACCCATATAATATCACACAGAAATGTTCATGTGCTAGTATAATACCCATATAATATCACACAGAAATGTTCATGTGCTAGCATAATACCCATATAATATCACACAGGAATGTTCATGTGCTACTACAATACCCATATAATATCACACAGAAATGATTATTTGCTAGTTTAATACCCATATAATATCATACAGTAATGTTCATGTGCTAGCATAATACCCATATAATATCACACAGAAATGATCATGTGCTAGTATAATACCCATATAATATCACACAGAAATGATCATGTGCTAGTATAATACCCATATAATATCACACAGAAGTGATTATTTGCTAGTTTAATACCCATATAATATCATACAGTAATGTTCATGTGCTAGCATAATACCCATATGATATCATACAGTAATGTTCATGTGCTAGCATAATACCCATATAATATCATACAGTAATGTTCATGTGCTAGCATAATACCCATATAATATCATACAGTAATGTTCATGTGCTAGCATAATATCCATATAATATCATAAGTAATGTTCATGTGCTAGAATAATACCCATATAATATCACATAGTAATGTTCATGTGCTAGCATAATACCCATATAATATCACATAGTAATGTTCATGTGCTAGTATAATATCAATTTTTACATATCATGAGCAATACCCAGTTATACCTAACAGTAATGTAAATGTGCTAAAATAATGCCAATATAACTTTTGAACATATAATTCAATATGAAAAGAGCGCGATATACAAATGTGGTACATCATAATAATAATAATGATAATAATAATAATGATAATAATAATAATATTTATATTTGAATATTATTATTATTATTATTGTTGTTATTATTATTATTGTTGTAATAATTATAATATCACATAGAAATGTTTATGTGCTAAAGTATTATTATATACCCATATAATATCATTCAGAGACGTTCATGTGCTAGAATAATGCTCGGAAAATTAAAAAGCATTTTTTTTTATTATTTCACAATTGCTTCATTTATTGTTATTTGTTCAATACACAAAATGTCAATTGAATAAAAAAAATGTACAAAATAAAAAAAAATGTGGAGAATCCGGGTATCGATCCCGGTACCTCTCACATGCTAAGCGAGCGCTCTACCACTTGAGCTAATTCCCCAGTTATGTAAACGAGGCATTTCATTTTGTTTTATACTTTGCCGTAGTATTGATGTGTTTGGATGAATTCGTGTTTTACCCTTTACTCGAATTGTCTAAGATATTGAATTTGACATGGAGCTGCAATCGTCCTAGAACTGAAATTTGTGAGTATTATTTAATTATTTGCATCATTTATGAATATTTAGTTCAACTTATTCTATAACCGAAACACATTTCTAGTTGAAAATCTACTGTATGGCTCTGTGACACGACAGTTTATATCAATAATATTTTCTGTTCAGTGTTCAGTCGGCTTGCTTTTGATTCTTCGGTGGGTGGGGTATTGACCATATCAACGCATGAATTCTTCTCTCATTAGGATAGTCAATAAGTCTGTGTCCATTTTGTAGCAAACATGTAACTTCTCAGACCTGCTGTAGCAAATATGTAACTTCTCAGACCTGCTGTAGCAAACATGTAACTTCTCAGACCTGCTGTAGCAAATACAGTGAACTCGACAGTTCCGGGTCATCGACAATTCCGGGTCACTTTTTTGAAATAGTGCAGACGATTCCTTAAACATTCAATATTTTGATTATATTATAGTTAAGTCATGTACACTAACCACTTAGCTACCGTTACACAAACTTTCCAAGTTAACATTTCTCTACCGGCAGTCATAGTCATGAAACACTAAACAGCGTCGTTTCCAACCAATGCGAAAGTACGTGAGCGTTTCGTCCATGCGTTCGAAAAAACAGCGATTTATATCCACAATTTAGATAAAATAAGTCCTTATTGCACATCATTTTGCTGGAAATTTATCGGTGAACACGATTTAACTCATAGATTTGTTTAATCTAATTACTGTTTGACAATAATGCAGACAATTTGACCTGTTAAGCACGTGACAATTTCGGGTCAAAACTTAACCCGTATTATATACAATTATTTATTTGAATTAAAAAGTATTTTTTTTTACATTTAAAGTTTATTTTATACATAATTATATCCCATATGTAAGATATTTGTCAATTAAATACAATTATTGTTTGATATTTTGAGTTTTACTTTTTACACGCAACTAATTGTATTTATGGTACTTGTTTTTATATGCAATAGGTAATTGCAAGTGACATGATTAAATCTTTAATTTACGAGCTTTATTTTTGTTTAACTTGGAAGAAAATATGAGATAAAGTCTTTATGGACAAAAAGTCGACAGTTTTATTGATTTTAACCCTGTTGAGACCACTCCGGATTACAGAGACAAGCATCTGTCACGTGACCCGGAATTGGCAAGTGCGACCCGTAACTATCGAGTTTGCAACATGCAATTTCGAAAATTGTAGGAAATTACAAGCAAAGAAACACTACTAATTTATTATAGCATGGTAAAGTGGAAGTATTTGTTTATCAACTTATGCAGGTTTGATTCCCACAACTTTCGTTTTGAAGAGACACGCATCGTTTGTTTCGTTACTGACCCGGAACTGTCGAGTTCACTGTATGTAACTTCTCAGACCTGCTGTAGCAAACATGTAACTTCTCAGACCTGCTGTAGCAAACATGTAACTTCTCAGACCTGCTGTAGCAAACATGTAACTTCTCAGACCTGCTGTAGCAAATATGTAACTTCTCAGACCTGCTGTAGCAAACATGTAACTTCTCGGACCTGCTGTAGCAAACATGTAACTTCTCAGACCTGCTGTAGCAAATATGTAAATTCTCAGACCTGCTGTAACAAACATGTAACTTCTCAGACCTGCTGTAGCAAACATGAAACTTTTCAGACCTGCTGTACGCTTCATATTTTCAGCAGCAGCTTCTAGCGCATAATTGTATAGGTCTGTTAAACTTAAGTTCTGTACTATTGTGTTTTAAGGGGTATCAAAAGCTGCGTACTCACGATAATCGTCGGCTCTGTGCACCGATAGTAATGACAACCGAATCCCTGGCTCGGATTCCACTCGACTTTCCAGGACGCGTCTCCGTTGCTCCAAGACGAAACGGGAAGAGAACTCTTCTTCGTGCGCATGCGCAGTCGACCGAACGGTTGGGTCTATGATCCGGATTTCGCCCCAAATCCTGGTATCACTACACTTCTCCCCACCTTAAATAAGGCCTTGGGAGAAACAAGTGGGCCACTGGCTAACCCCCAGCCATCACTACTACTTGAAACCAGCCAGTGCTATCTTACCCCCAGACCGTTTCTGCCATGCTTTCTCTAAACCTGAAACCATTTAAGCCAATTCTGCCTAAATTAGTTTTACATTGACACTCTAACACGAGCCCAGGTCAATGCAGTCTCCCTAACAGTGTTGCAACTTTCAGGCCATACACCAAGCAACACCCAGTTTTCCTGGACATACTTAATTCTAACCAGTACTAACTAACAAAAACCTCTGGAGTTTGTTATGATCAATTCATACCAGCCATTCACCAGATCTATACATCAAGCTGCCACCCCTGGGATTCAAACCCAGACAGCATAGTCAACGGAACAACTCTATTACCAATTGTTCAACAACCCACACAGCATGCATTGAAATCCTTCCATAAAAGGAGGACTCTGACCATACTACCAGTCAGACACAGTGCCACTAACAGGCAAATCTTCAATAACAGGAGAATCCTGACCTCTCCAACCTAGTCAGGCACAACATCAGATTAAAACTGACCTTTCCAAGTCTAGAAAACTATATCAACCATGACCTTCACTAGCCAGGTGCACTGTAACAACCCTGACCTAGCAAGGCACACTAGAACAACTCTGACCTAGTCAGGCTCACAAATGCCACCCTGACCTTGTCAGCCACACTGGAACAACCCTGACCCTGTCAGGCACACTAGAACCAACCTGCCCAATCCGGCACACTAGAACCAACCTGCCCTTACCGGCACACTAGAACCAACCTGCCCTTACCGGCACACTAGAACCAACCTGCCCTTACCGGCACACTAGAACCAACCTGCCCTTACTGGCACACTAGAACAAACCTGCCCTTACCGGCACACTAGAACAAACCTGCCCTTACTGGCACACTAGAACCAACCTGCCCTTACCGGCACACTAGAACAAACCTGCCCTTACTGGCTCACTAGAACCAACCTGCCCTTACTGGCACACTAGAACCAACCTGCCCTTACCGGCACACTAGTACCAACCTGCCCTTACCGGCACACTAGAATCAACCTGACCCTTGTTAACTACACAAGAGCCTCTCTGACCCTGTCAGGCGCCCTAGAACCACCCCGACCTTGTCAATAACACTAGAACCACCCTGACCTTGTCAATAACAATTACAACCTGACCTTCTCAGAAACCCTAGATTAACTCTGACATTGTCTTGTCAGTAACCCTTAAACAACTATGACCTTGTCAGGCATACAAGAACAGCCCTGACCTAGTCAGGCAACATAGACCAGACTTGCCATTCTTTCCCTAATAATGATCACAAGCCAAATCACACTAGTGAAGTCCCTGAGATTAGCCCCACTCAGCAGACAGACAACAATGACAATACTTTCCAACACTAGAAGTATACCCTACTGTCTTCAACACAACAAATCAATCTACATGATTTGACTAATTTTCTCCACAGTGGCAGTCACTTGCTTTACTCAAGTGATCAGACCCAAGCTGTCAGAAAACTAAAACCTTGACTTAGCTGTTTCTGTCAAGCATACACAGAAGTCCCTATAAACCGCTAACAGACCAATATCTATTCTTCTATGGTCCCCCTCACAGCTATCAATGACCTACCAATGACACCACATTGACCAGCTTAAAAGAGCTTAAGCTTACACTAGGCCCCTGAAACCTATAGACACTGGAAATCAACAACCACTATGCACTTCCCAAGAACATGACCAGGACCTAGACTCAGAAAACCTCTGACATAGAACCACTCACAGTTAAGCACGCTTACCACAGCTGAACTAGCTTCCCCGCTAACTGACCTATCAAAATCAACATCTAAACATTCCCTCCATGGGAACCACAGCATCTGACATTCCGATGCTCTACCGTCTGATCATAAACAACTGATATCAGACAGGATAGCCATGATTTTGAAACATGACAATAGCAACCACTATAGTCCAGAACTTCATGGAAGAACCATTACCGTTCACTAAAATGTTCACCTAGTGACTCGTAATTACCTTAGCTATGCTAAACCCATAGCTCCCCTTCCAACATCGCAACTAAATTAAACCAAAAATATACCTTGCGATTACCTCCCCCGACAACTATTCCCAATACTTAGGTCAATAGTTTCGATCAATGTCACCTCGCAGACTTTAATTACTATCCCTGCGACTGACAATACCCATAGGTCTTTTAGTTACAAAGTACCTACCAATCCTCTCCCCCCAATTATTCTATTGGCATGAACACATTTTAAAACTGTTCAATGAGGATACCCCACACCTACATTTAAATAACCAATGCTAGTCTTTTTATAAAATTCCTAGACATATCCATTAACATGTAGCTCCTAATGACATAATCCCCTTTACCTTGAATTTAGCCATGCCATTAGCAGACAGTAATTTCCAGTAATACCGGCCCAAAATTCTACTTGCCTACTGCCCCTGTAGATAACTTATACTTAAGATACCCCTTTGGCTGAACCAACCCCTATATATTAAACTTAATATAACCTTTGGCTGAACCAAACCCCATCTACAGGCCCCTGTGCTGTGAATACAGCCCTGTTGATCAAAAAGAGATGTACAACATTCATTGTGACCTGAGCCACAAATCACTTAACCATCTCATGTCCTTAAGATTTAGAAAATGGAATAAGGCCATGAGACTTCAACACTGGGTGAACCAGTCTGGTACTCCCTCAGATGACCATTGCCTGGTCAATCTGACTTTTGGTTATTAGCCTGTCCCAGCCCAACCCTTACCAAAACTTAAACCCTCACCCATCCATATCTATCCCACATTCTTAGATGATCAACAGTTACCTATACATGATCTTTCCCAACCCCCCTGCTTTAAATGATAAAACAGGATCTAGAAAAATCACTAAAATTCCATGGATCATGAATAAACATGACCCGGCCAGCAATGAGTGAACCGCACATCATTTTGCAAATACAACTAGTGGATCCAACAAGCATTAACAAGAAGGCAGACTCCGGAATCTAACCATCCTGCGACCAAACCAAAATGATATGCAGAACACCATCACTGACGCTGGTCCTTTGACGAAGCAGTGAATAGGACTCCAATAAACAACAGAGACCAAAAAACTACCCCATCACTCAGACCAGTGCTCTTCTCAATTCTCCAGCCTGGTAATGTGCCTATCGCAAGCAATCAAGCTGGACAGCACACACCCACTTCAGTCATGTGTCTCCTGGGCCTATGAGTTCCCAAGGTTTGTAACACATCCTGAAGCGACTTTTGATGTTTCAATGGCAAACAACACACACCATACCATGGTCCTACAGATGATGACTCACACTAGACTGGATGTCATAATTCAAAGCTAGCTTTAATATATTAATACAATGAAACCGGCCAAAATGTCCTAAAAATAACTCAAATATTCAAATTTCTAAAATTTTCAACAAATAACTTAAAAATCTAGTGAAATCTGTAGAACAGAATGCTACATTTGCCACTAAACACTCAAATAAAAGTTCTCATAGGTACTACCACCACCCCAACGGGTTCCATTTCCACTTTCTCAGCACAAAGTGACCATGACCACCTTGACCATCTGTGACACCTGAATAACTACCAGTTACACCGAAGACAACTTTACCGCACCAACCCCTGGTTGATAGCTATGGTCCGCATATCACCAATGGCACTAGGTTGTCAACAACCATCTCACAGGACCCCCAGAAATCCCTTCCTCGCCAATGTAATTCCGGCATCATTCACATGGCAGTTAATCCAGGTGTGCATCCACATGAAACCTCCACAGGCATCCCCCCCCCTGTCCAACCAATGACAAGGTACCTGCCATTTCATGCACACAACCTGCCCAATGCTGCAGCATTAGTAACCCGATGATGTCTTTCAATCATCTTTTCCCCTGCCCCTGGGGTTCGTAGAAACTCAATTGCCACTTCAAGTCAAGGTCATCAAACCACGGTTGCTAGAAACGCTCCATTCCCTTCAGCAACAGTCCTGCCCCACCTATGCCAGATCACAGGTGTTCTTCCACCGTGGCCTAACCACAAACCTAGTTAGCCACCATGTCACTTCCTGACAAAACACAGCAAAAACCACCTACCTCTCTGCTGGATGCCATAAGCTGGCACCTCCTGAGTCAAGACTTAGACCCACAGCTGTCCCGCTAAACCAGAGAGCGAATACCACTTTGCTGATCCAGAGCCCTGCACACACTGCACCCCATTACACTGGCACCTCTACACACGGCCGGTCACGCAGCAGAGAAGCTTTAGCTAACTCTACTCCCTCTACAGTGCCATATTAGACACTGCAAGGATGCGCGTCGACCGCCGTCAACCGGAAATGCACCAGACACCACAACAATCATCGTGACGCATGAGACCAACTAACCACTGAACCCACATCCGCCGAACAGAGATCCCGGGATTAATATTTCTCTGAACGCGATCGGGCAACCTCCCCTGAACACAACCAATTCTCAAACAATGCCTCATCTTGCATGAAAATCACTCAAAAGGAAGATGGCGATTTACGGCCGGCAGACGTCGGTTCGCATATTCGTCCGAAAATATCCATATCCCATTATCGCTGCCACCAATATTGTGATATTGTGTTTTAAGGGGTATCAAAAGCTGCGTACTCACGATAATCGTCGGCTCTGTGCACCGATAGTAATGACAACCGAATCCCTGGCTCGGATTCCACTCGACTTTCCAGGACGCGTCTCCGTTGCTCCAAGACGAAACGGGAAGAGAACTCTTCTTCGTGCGCATGCGCAGTCGACCGAACGGTTGGGTCTATGATCCGGATTTCGCCCCAAATCCCGGTATCACTACAGTACATTTTGTACCTATGATTACCAACTTGTATACATGACTAATTGACTTGTCACTTATACAGATATATTTCTGATCTTTTGCCAGTTTGGGGTATGTTGTTTAGTCACAGTTTCAATCCCATATTGTTCTTCAATCATTAAACGGCATTTCTAATTTCATATTGAAAACATAATATGAGTATGTATGTTCAGTTCGGCTTAAAACAACCTCCCTATCTTTTCCCCTTTATATGAAAATAAACTATTCTCTGCTTCTTATATATAATGAATTATTATCATATTTTACAGAATATTGCTGAAAGAAACTATGTCAGCCGTATGGAGAGGATTATCGTATTGTAGACAAGTGGCTTGTAGAATAGCATTTCAAAAGCCAGTCAATGCACCGTGTAAACAGGTAGTTATCATTCTAGTTTAAGGCCTTCAGTGAACCTGTGTGTATACTGTTAAAGCCACATCTGATGAAAATCAAAATGTTAAAAAAGCGGCGTATAATGTTTTGGAAGCCAGAACTATCATTCTCTAATATCTTTCAAGTTTTAGTTAAGTACTTAATTGACAAATATAAGTAGCGAAGAAAGTAACACATTTTTTACTTTAAGTTAAACTTTAAAGTTTACGAGTAAGCTTACCTATTTTAAGGTTACTCATCTAAGTATCTACCCGGTTAAAATGTTTGAACAAGCTTCCTGAATGTAAACACTCTGTAGACATTATTATGGATTACAGTTTAGGCTTAGAAATAAGTTATTTTTTTAATTTCAGTATTTAAGACATCAAATATACCCGAAGTTACAGACTTAAGACCCTACCAAACTAGACTATCTAAAATGATTGTAATGTTTTTACTAAGTTATTATCATTGCAGGGGTCTCACAAACGGGCGACTAGGGCGAAGAAGTCACATAGCACGTCCAAACTCTGCTATATTCTTGCATCAAAGCAAAAAAAAACTTCACCCTAATTTTTGACTGATAAAAAGGGTTTCCTATTCAATTTCAATTTCACAAGTGGCGAAAAATTAGTTTTTAAAAATAAGCATATTTTTCATTGTAGACAATAATAAAATACCCTAATTGGCCGCAAATTTTTAATGACTTGAAATTATATTATTGACTTAAAATATGTTATTTGTATTCATTTACAGTTAGAATCAAATCTACTGACCACACAGTCTAGTTGTGTATCAGTGACATCTGTAAGAAACAAAGTGTATATACCCTCAGATAAATTTGATAATCCATCTCCATTTAAACCACTGGGACCATCTAGACATGGATTTAATCCTGAATTGTTTGACGGAGGTAAGTCCCATAATGCCTATTTAATATCTTTTATACTGTCAGCAATTGTCTGGTTGCCTGGGACAACCACTTTTGAGTTCAGACAACCAAAAATATTACTTGGGCTACCAAATTCTACAAAGAAAATAGAGCTAAGGCAACCATCTGGATTTTTCAGACAACCACTTTTCATACCCTAAATTCATAGACTGTTTATAGATTTGAAAAACCACAATAAATGATCACAAAACATAATATCTTTCATTCATAACCACATGTTAATCATTTTGCATGGACTAGATTCACAAAACAACATTCTATTGCTAAGTTATGTATAAAAAAACTTACTATGAAAGTGAGTAATTATCTCCCTTTGATATGAAAATTGTGTCAATACCAAATAATTAATAAACATAATTTTAGATTCTGACATGGTGAAAACATTCCATAAATAACATCCAAATTTTCTGTTGTCATTAACATAGTTTTGTGTAATGGGAATTCTACCTTAAAACCAAAAATAAAACAAGAACAAAAGACTGGCAATGTACATATACTTAACGAAACTTCTAAGTTCCCCAATTTCCATTTTTATTTTATTTTTATAATTCAGGTCGATTACCTCGTGGGTTAGCTGAACCATTGAAGAATAAGAAACCATATAAACCTAAGAATCGTTGGAGTAGAAGAAAAGCTTTGTTTGGACAGAATGATTGTATAGGTATGACTGTATTACATCGTAAAACAATCAATTGATCATTTAAATCCTAGTTTTATTTTTACATCTGCTGCAGGCATTCCACAAACTAGTGTCACAGGGAAAGAAAAATATGCAGCCTGACCGGGACTCGAACCCAGGACCCCTCGCTACCAGGTCGAGTGCTCTCCCGACTGAGCTATCCGGCCGCTTACATATCATTCTTTCCATAATGTGAACAGGTAAGTGCCGTGACATACTCCCCCACAGACTGGAAATTCGTCTCGAATTTCAGAATTCCAAGCCGTTTAAGGAGCATTTTTTTTACAAGCGTTTCGCAACTGACCCAAGTTATTGTCATGGTCCCACGTTGGGCGCCAAATGTCACAGGGAAAGAAAAATATGCTGCCTGACCGGGACTCGAATCCAGGACCCCTCGCTTACAGGGCGAGTACTCTCCCGACTGAGCTTTCCGGCCGCTTACATATCCTTCTTTCCATAATGTGAACAGGTAAGTGCCGTGACATACTCCCCGACAAACTGGAAATTCGTCTCGAATTTCAGAATTCCAGGCCGTTTAAGGAGCATTTATTTTTACAAGCGTTTCTCAACTGATCAAGTAATTGTCACGGTCCCACGTTGGGCGCCAAATGTCACAGGGAAAGAAAAATATGCTGCCTGACCGGGACTCGAACCAGGACCCCTTGCTTACAGGGCGAGTGCTCTCCGGACTGAGCTTTCAGGCCGCTTACATATCCTTCTTTCCATAATGTGAACAGGTAAGTGCCGTGACACTAGGTTAGGCAGCAGGCAACTAAATAGCCTGGCCTTTGATCCCCATGAAACCCTGTTAAGAGGATCAATGCCCATGAAGGTGTATGCTTTTGGATTAGATTTTTCACACTCCAACTGTGTCTTTCTTGGACATCTACTTTTCCTAGGCATATATGATCCTCATGCTGGTAATTGTGTTGATGCAGGCTGAAAGCACTGGATTTCAAATCGTAGCCGTCAATACCTCACCAAGCAGATTTAGCACTTCCATATATTGACTCCCTCATTTAGCTAGTGGTTACAATGTTGGGACTGGTAATCATTGAATAACCAGCTCTGTATTGGTTTGAAAACATCAAAAACCTATCTCAATGTTTCCTCGAGCCAGAAACTTTATTATACCCCCGCTTCGAAGAAGAGGGGGGTATACTGTTTTACCCTTGTCCGTGCGTGCGTGCGTGCGTGTGTGCGTCCGTCCGTCCATCCGTCCGTTACAAAATTTCCGTCACAGTTTTCTCAGCAACTATACCATCCAGCAGCCTGAAACTTTGCATATTGGTTCATCCTATAGTCCCATGTGGTGTAAAGCGATTTCATGCTCCTTACTCATCTACTTCCTGTTTGTCGCATATTTTTAGATTTTGGCGGGGGTATCACTAGTGAGCATTAGCTCACAGATTTACTTGTTCTACATGCTTAGAACTTGGAAACCAATGAGTGGATATGAGTTATTAAAGAGTGTGAAATCTACATTGTAAGAACTTGTGTATCACTATTGAACTTTACAAAATAGTATAAACTTACTAACATTTTAATATTATTTTAGATATTCTTGGTGATCACAATATTCATCCATCAGAACTTTTGAAAGCACCATCATGGCTTAAAGGTAGGTACTATAAAAATGAATTTAGTAATTTGAAGTATTGATTACTTTCTCTTCGTTCACAGCTGTGATGGGTGGTGCAAGTTGAATGCAACATTTCATACTAAACCAATTGATGGGTTTGAGTTCATTTACCATTAGGACATAAAATGTTAAACTCAAGCTATTTTTCCTATTGCATAATGATAATTGAATAGGTTGAAAGTTCAAGAAAAGTTAATGATTGTTAATAAAAATGTTTATCAGAGTGCTTTAAATTTTTACATTTAATAATCAGTGTAATATGTTACTCTTATATGTATGTGTAGTCATGTTCATAGTGAAGCCATGTAAGTCAATTTTCTGAGCGTTTGTTGATATAAAAAATGTACTATCCATGTACAGTCTATTAATCTTCAACAGGTTTAGAATGGCTTATTTCTGTTTAAAAGGTAATTACATTTTATGGTCTAAAGTTTCATGCTAATGCATGTTCAAGGCCTTAACAGCTATTATCCCTGATCAATAGGCTACTGGTTTGCATCTATCAATCTCACTTGGGAGTATTTTTCCCACTTAAGGCAGCTGACACATTGGCGCAACGGAATCATACCACCCTTGTAGGTACCCATTTACTCCAGGGTGAAGTGAAGCAATTGTATGTAAATTTCATGGTCAAAGGAGTTAGCAGTGCTGCTAGTGGGGTTTGAACCGAGGACCTCTCAATCCCTCTCAGTCCTACTACCACTGGACTACTATTTCAATTATACATGTTAATTATATTTATATTTACAGGGTTTAATGGTAATGAAATGCAAAGATTAATAAGAAGGTTAAATTCAGAAGGTTATAAAATCAAACAGTTATATCCTACACAGTATCATGAAATGTGGAAGAGAGTTATGTATCTATATAAGAAATATAACAGAAAGCGTGGATTTAAACATAACTAGTTTTAGTTAACAAATTTAGAATCTTGATAGTGGATGTCAGAAACAGTCTAGATTGTGGCTCTCGGTATATTTTATTTGTTGCACAAAGATTGCATTCATAAATTTTAATATTGCTAGAATTCACAAGTGGTTGCCATTGACAACTGGACAGCATCTAAATTTGCTGACTGTTACTATTATGTTTAACTAGCAAAGATCATAGATACCATGGGTTTTGCGCAACGGTTGTAACTCACTGTTTTTTAAATTGAGTTACGATCGTATTGCACTAAGCTGCAATATGTAGATACATGTAGTATGTTCTTTGTTGTTAGTAAAATGACTTAAATTGGTCATCACAAAACTACTTACCACCATCCATCTTTATATACATGTACATGGAGATTAACTAATGTGTGCTGAATTATTGACTTACTTGCATCTAGAGATATCATGTCTGGATATCTTTGTATAAATAATATCCTAACGTGTTTAATGTTGAAAATTTTAGTAATCTTTTTCTAATTTATTTCATTTTTATGAACAAATTTCCGTCTACTGTAACATAAATAAATACAATGTATGTGAAGAACCTTTTTTGAGATTGATTCACAAACCAAGATAAACATTTAAAGTTATACACCTCTCAAAAATATTTAATATTTATGTGTCAGTGCAAAACTAGTCTAACTTCATTTTAATAATGAAGGGTATAGACTGATTTTGCTCTTACCCATCAGTGTTTATTTTCACTCTTAGGAGAAAGGTGGCGGGTAGTGCTGCAACGATTCACCGGAAAGTCGATTCGATGCGATTCAATACTTTTTTTTTCGATTCGATTTTTTTCGATTCGATTCTTTTATTAATACAATTTACTACAAATATGCATTTATACATATATTTGAGCTTAAAACTAAATAATATTAATTAAACGAAAGTGTAACTAAAATTGGATAACACGAAATTCGAAAATCTGATAGTTAATATTTGCTTTATTCAAGTACGAAATGGATTAGGTACGAATGTAAAGGTCGCGAAAATGTATTATTAATGTACGACTTAAAACGTAAAGACAGCATCGATTATAAATTGTAGAAAGATGCAGTTCTTGGTGTACTATTGTACGTATTTGTTAAACATTCACTGTGCATGCGAAACTCTTTAAATTTGAATAAACTAACATCAAAACTTGGCTTGCTCATGCGGAGTCTAAAATCTTCCAGTTTGTCAGAACAGGTAAAATTCAATCACACCGACCCAATTTGCGGAGGATCGGGGCATATACTTTAGAATGTATATTTGGAACAGAGTTTCCAATCATGCTACTTAAAATTGTAATGGAAATTTAACAGAAATGTAACAAAGTGAAACTCAGTTTCACTGTCAACGTATACTTTGACTTTTAGGCGCTCCTTTGCTTTTATCGTTATAACTAGTCTTATGTAGACACTTTTAACAGTCAGTATCGAATTGAAACTCGCGGGTCCGGAATCGAAATCGAATCGGCTACCTTGCAATCGAGTTTCAATGTATCGAATCTAATTGTTGCAGCCCTAGTGGCGGGGGCCTTTTTGAGGGAAAAATAGCCACAAAAACGAAAATAGAGGGGGAGCATTTTCCTTTACTTTCAATACTTGAGATAACATGGATCCTCTAACAGATTTCCGTTTATCTATATAAAATTTCAACTATTCAACCCATATACATGTAATTATTCATCGGCGATTTCTCTGTAATGCTTGAGTATAAGGAAAAAATGCTATAAAAAAGTACTAAAGTTAATTGACACTCGGATAGGGGAATTTATTACCTGGAAAGGGGAAAAATATATACTTTTTGGAGAGGAGAATGGGGCCCAATTTTGGCCCCAAAATGGCATGAAAAAAAAACACTGCCCATTGATATATTCTTGAAGCATGCAAAACAACATTATTATTTTTTAAAAACTATCTGATGTAATTTAACTAAAATAATTGCTTTGAAATTATTATATTTGCTGTGACTGAGTAGTAGGGTCCATGTTAGCCTTGCTTAGTTGATGTCCTGACCAATTTCATACCAATTATTGGTACATGTACTCTTCAGAGGAATTTGTCTAATGTTGACACATTTTATTGCTTTGAAATTGTTATTTGAAATTAAATGATACAAATGTAATTGCGTTCTTATACATTAACAATATTTGTAAATGTTGAACTTGATGATGAAATAAAAGATTTATGACTGCATTCTATTTATTTGTTGGTCTTTTTGTTGAAAAAAGTATTCTGGACTGTTATAGATCCACCCTTTATACAAAGTTTTGAGGTACATGTTTATAGCAGGGAGCTTGTCTGTCAGCTGGTTTAATGTATTCATATGCAGAAAAAGAAATAAAAACCAAAACAATCGAATAATTCCTTTGACCAGAAAGTTGTGCTTTAGAAAACAAAGAGTCTTGATTTGCTCTATTTATGCTTGTTACCCAAGACATGAACTCCGAAATATCAACATTAAAATATTTTGTTAAGATAACTGATGAAAGTTTTCAATCACATCAGAAGGAATACATGGAAATGTGAAACTTGCATTTGGTAAAATGTATGACTTGGCTTCTTGAAGGAATAAATTCCATGTCTCAGAGCCTTTCTTAGTCTTTAAGACTGTTAATGTCTTTTGTAGTATTGTTGTGTCATTTTGAGCAGTAAGGGACATAGATGGCAGTACCATCGGCTAACTAATGAGGGGAACAGAACCCTGAGGGTTCTAGTTAATACAGGTATTGCATCTGAATGTTTCTATTAAGAATGAGTCTGGTACTTGTTGGTTAAAAAGCATTCGATTCACTTAAGAGTCTGTCCCCAGACCCCATAGCCGTGTAATTTTATATAATATTGTGACTAACATATTGAGTGCCTTACCAAATTTCAAAATAATTAAATCCACTTGTCTCGATTTGTTTAGATTCGATTAGCTTGATAACGAGCATTAATATCTGGTAAGGCAATGCCTGTTTTCATGAAACATTTTTTGAAGATTCTATACAATTTCATAGTAGTGTTAAACAGTAAATGAAGAGAAAAGTTTTTTAACCTTGCAAAATACACAAGTCAGATAAATTGGCCGTCAGTTTGCAAAGTTTGACTGGTCAAGCTGTTTTGAAAATGGGGCTACAGTTCCATAATCGAATCAGATGGTAAGAAATTAAGAATCAAGCCTTCATTCAGATTATTTGAAGACTACAGAAAACGACTTCTTGTAGTGAGTAAATTTTGCCAAATTATTCATTATACTAACACTGCTATTTTGTCTGATCACATGAGGATAAGTCTCCTAAAAGTAATTCAAGACTTTCAGGAAATGTTGACAGTATTTACAGACGCCTTTCATAAGGATAGTGTGAAATAAACGTAACTATAGCTAATATCTAGATCATATAGACGACACATATAATAATTATATAAAAACTTATAGATATATTTATATTATAATATTTTACGATGATTCTCCTGTCAATTTTATCATAAACTCGCCATTTTGATCACTTACTAGCTTAGGCAATAAAAATAGGTTTGTTATATTGATGTAAGAAAGTTATATACATTGTATATGTCACAGTTCGAATGGTTGTTGGTCGCGACGTTGTTTCGTCTGCGGCGTAGCTAATTGTTGTAAGGTCTGGAGAATAGAGCAATAGTAACACGGTGGCAATACCACGTGACTATGACATCACAAATGCTACGTTTTCAAGAAGAAAACTGTAAAAATCGGCTAAAAAGTATAAAGCTGGGTTTGGTGATGTGATGTGCAGCTAACAGTTGAATGTGTACTATAAAAAATAATGTACCATGTGCACATGATATTGACTACCTCTTTGCAACCTAGGTACAAATAAGTAAAACTTACAAATGAGGAAATACAAAGCTTTGATCAAAGTTTGAAAACAAAGAACGTGACTACACATAAGTAACAAAAACAAATAATATAATTACAATTTATAATCTGAAATAGTTAAAGTGCAATGACACATCAGTACCTCGTATGATGTATCTATTTATTTATTGGAGTTTACGCCGTATCAACACAATTTAGGTCAATACATGGCGTCCAGCGCACCTAACCTAGCTTTCCTGGACCATTGTCTATAACCAGTACTCACCTACCCTTCCACAAGGCAGGAAACTTCTCCATATTATCTAATCAATGGAGGAAAATCGACATTATTGTCAAATTTTCATCGAAAGGTATAACCTCCTCGGGTGAGATTCGAACCCGTACCCCCTCGAGCACGAGATTCCAAATCCCGGCGCTCAACCAACTGCGCTATCGACCCGGGTTTCGTATGATGCGTTTTCTATCGTGACAATTTTTATCAGTACACAATATCCATATAACAAGGCTGGTCCATCGATCAATCACCACTGTCTACGCCCATGTAATAAGGTACAAGTATTAAGATATTTGTTACTGTAATAAAATGAAAAATATTCTAAGATATCATTATACATTGTATAGTATGTACAATGTGGTGAAAGGAAAATATGGTGGAATATAAAGTTACGGTGTACGGACATTACTTTATTGTTTTGATTGTAAGTACAACCCATGTGGTCTTTGAATGCAATTGGTTTGTTAAATTGCATTTGGAATTATATTTTTACAAACCTTTAAGATTAGCTTTGTCTGGTTTGAGTTTTACAACGCGTATTGTGCACTTTATTGGGTTACGGAGATTGCTCACCTAATCAGCATTCGATGTATAAACACCAAACAATTTGAACTTGGCTTGTATCATTTAATACGTAATTGGCTGAACAAACTACATGTATAGAACTAATTGTTCAACATAATACCATATCGACGCTTCATTCATCTGAAAGGTCTCAGGCTTTTAGATTTCATCCACGCGATGTATGAACATAAACAGAATAGCAATTCTTTGTCAAAAGAGACAACGGTAGAGTTTGTTCATACGTCGCATGACTTTAATTTATAGTTGAATTTTATAGTTTTCAATAATGTATTTAGATATTCTGGCAATTGGGATAAAAGCAATACATGCACGTGTTTTATTAAAAGCGATGTAAAATGGGTGTTCAATATTAAAAAAACAAAACTAGAAAATGTAACAGAGCTAATAAGCTATCGATACGCTTTTGAGTTGGACAAAAGGTATAGTACATGTACAGGGATTATAGTGAATTCCATGTAAATCATACATTCAATATTCAAATAATACATGGTGTTTTAATAAATAAAAGATCATAAGATAATTATTTTTCCGTGATGAAAATTTCTTGCTTAGATATCTGAGACATTTGGAATTCAGTTATATTCAAAACCCAACCTGGTGATTTGAAACCACTGTTAACCCGGGTCGATAGCGCAGTTGGTAGCGCGCCGGGATTTGGAATCTCGTGCCCGAGGGGGTGCGGGTTCGAATCCCACCCGGGGAGGTTATACCCTTCCATGAAAATTTGACAATAATGTATATTTTCCTCCATTGATTAGATAATATGGGGAAGTTTCCGGCCTTGTGGAAGGGTAGATGAGTACTGGTTATAGACAATGGTCCAGGAAAGCTAGGTTAGGTGCGCTGGACGCCGTAAAATGACCTGTGTTGACACGGCGTTAACTCCAATAAATAAATAAATAAAGAAGCCACTGTTCCGGTAATCCTTGTACTAGCAGACCAATTCAGCCAGCAATATAATTTCAAAATAAGTGGAACATACTACATTAACGGACATTTCACTAAAATCAAGAATAGGTCCAAGTCAAAGGCGGCAATAACGGTTCTGATTTAAAGACAATGTAGTTCCATTTTACTCAAATATGGAATGTATCATATTACATGGATTTTGCTATAAGTATTGTACATATTTTTGTTCAACATATAAATTATCGATAGTTCATTAATAACTTTTCTTATGCTAGATTTCAAATTGAACATCCATTTTATTATAGCATTGTACTTAATAACACAGGTATTGATTCGCACGTATCAAAGTATTATTTCCACAGGATTCAAAACTATGAAATTCGGTCTTTGATTTAGTTCATTCGGCGCATAAACAAATTAACTGTAGTCTTTATTTATACCTATTACCAATGTACGCATGAACTATGAATGTGGCCTTTGTTTATACGCCTTATTGACAAAATTGAAAAAAAGTTGAGACCTCTTAAATCTATGACCTTTCGATATGCTATTGTGTTGCGCAATTGACTATTCCGTGTGTGACCTTTTTATTTCAATAACAATGCATTTACCCACAAATATAACCATGTGCTTTTTGTTAATACCTTGTTTGTGGGACAAAATGTAACTGTGAACCTTTGTTAAATATGCTAATAGGTAAAGTCATGGAAAGGTCCATAGAGATGGTGAGAGAAATTATCGCAAGCCAAGTTACAAATGTTCGTATTTATTCATAGCTTATGGTCATAAGGCATAACCAAAACTGAAAACAGACGAAATACAGAGCATATTTTTACAGATTGACTAACATATCCTAGACTAATTGAAACATATACGACCTCGTGATGTATTGTTGTTGACAAAATAAAACCATTTTTGAAAAGTATCAATGATTTAAAAAACAATAGTAATGTATCATTCATTAAATAAATATGTATATCAATTAATGACATTTATGATGATCTACTTTCATCCATAATATTTTATACTTTTAAAACATATTTCTTAAAGTGTATAATTCTATATCTGTGTAAACATGCACTTTGAAAAATATATCTACAGTTATTCATATATTGATAAGTCCTTTTAAAAGTATAGATTGAGAGAAAAATAATTTTTACTTAAATACATTCAATAACTTTACCACGCATTCTTTTTAAAAGTGTTGCATATTTTATGTCATTCCATACAGCTAAATTTATATTGGCCAATGTTTTATCATTTTGCCATGATCATCTGTGTCTATTTAATTACAGTGACATAGGTTTACAAACATTCTTCGAGCTTTGATCTTTGGAATGAAAAAAAACAAGATTTATATATTTTAAAATTTATGAGACTTAGTTCATCAGGTTTAGATTTGTAGTACAGTTGTACATAGAATCAAAACCGATACTGACATTAAGGTATATTTGTATTTCAGACTGTGGTCATTTTTTGTCATGCGCAGAACCAAAATGAACTATGGCCTCGTTTTGGAATTTCCCAGAATGCGTTAAATACTATTTCCGGAATTCAAAGAAGATGGCCGATAGGTTCAGTACAGAATGTTGAGCGTTCACGATTACCGTCAAGTTACGGAAATGTTTACGGCAACCGAAACAAAAGATCTACTGCAGAGGTATTGTCTGAAAACATCATATCCGTTTCTGCAAAATTTCACGACAAATTACGCAAGAAAAGACAGATTAACAATAATCAGAACTGGGACTTTCATCCCGCGTCTTTGGTTCGTCGAAGAATGTCAACACAGCGGCCAGTTGGTACAGGTATCATACCTGGACCACAAATTACAGGAAGAAAAGATCGAATACCACAACCTAAGAATATAGTGCCAAATACACCTAATGTAGTAGACAGGAGACAGAGGACATCGACCAGAAATGCAGCCAGACCTCGTCCGCCTGTACCCGCACATCACAGGCAACAACAACCAAGACCAGCAACAGGGGCTGCTCACAAGACAGCGACACCAACCCGACAATCTTCATTGAACCAAAACACCAATGTCTTGCATTCGGATACTCTTCCTCAGTATAACGTAATGGCGTCTAAGGCTATGCAAAGAGATGTTCTCATCAATTCTATTAAACAAATGATTGGAAACTCCGATAGAAGCAAAGAAAACGTTCCAAGTGGATCAATGAAGAATACGCAAGTTCAGAACAATAGAACACCAAATAACACTCCGTCACCAAGAAACAATGCAATGGTTACCAATCCATCACAATCCCTTAGTCGTGTGATCAACGAGGCAACGAATCTAGTTCAGAAATTAGAATCAAGAATTGATCCTAGACCGAAACCTACAAATAAACCAACAGTGCAGAAGCCATTGCCATTATCACAGGTTAATTATAAGCCACCCGTAAAGACGCATGTAATACCTCAAAATACGCGTAGACTTAATCGTGGTCAACCACTATCGAGTCCGAGATTTCCACGTCCACAAGCAACGAAACAGCCCCAGCCTCCTAGTTCAGGTAGTGCTGTGACATCTCAAAGACTTGAAACAATAAAGAAACTTATTTTGCAGAGGCGAACTAAACAAAATACTCAAGGAAATGCATTACCACCGACAAGTCAGCCAATTCAAACAAATCCACACACAAAAACACTTACAGTACAATACATCGACAAAACTACGTTAGCAAACCATACACAAGTTAATCCTATGCAAGATGTTTTCATGGGACTTCCTCAGGGATCACAAAATAAACCATTGCACTCACAGCCAACTTTAAATAATCCTGCTCCGACTCAGTCAAACATGCAACGGAGCTTAAATGCAGTCTTATCTAGTCAATTACAACAACAAACCACCCAGGCTCCTATTCAACACATCCGCAACCCAATGCCATTTCAACGAACATCTGTAAATAAAGCCCAACAAACTAGAGCACAGCCGCGGCCAACAATACCAACTAAACAATTCTTAAATAAACTTCCTCAACGTAACAACCACAAAAACACTCCTGTTCAGGGACCGCCTCCGAAATCAAGAAACATGCCATTTTCACCACAGCAGACTCATGGAAGGGTATCAGCCAACTCCCAACAAAGGATGCAATCTTTAAACCAAAACATGAAGCCATTACTACCTCCATCGACCAAGGCACCGCCTGTTTCTTCGTTCGTTCAAAATACAAATGTCAACAGTATGTTCCCGGCTCCAACTCACGGAGCTAGAAATCAACAGGGATTTCAACCTTTGAAACAAAATATGCAGCCATTACTACCTCCATCGACCAAGGCATCGCCTGTTCCTTCATTCGTTCAAAATACAAATATTAACAGTATGTTGCAGGCCCCAACTCAAACGGTAAATAATGACCCTCTCGGAGCGCAACTTCCAGCATGGCAACCACCGACAGAGACTCAACAAAACATGTCACCCATCCTTCAAAACTTGAATCTAGTCCAATCAACACAGTCTCCATTACAAGCACCGCACAACCCATCTTACGTTCAAGGTTCAACTGTAAATGAAGTGTTACCACTAGTACCACAAGTATTGCAGCTTTATCCACCATCGCCAGAAGTCCTTTCGCCAACTGTACCTCCACAGTTTAACTCAAGAACAACTGTACCGCCACCTGTTATGGACTTTCTTGCCACACAAAACCCTCTATCGTTGAATACATTTGATCTTCAAAACACAGTTGCACCAAGTAGTCAGTTATGGTCACAAAACCCACAACAACCATTGCAGGGTGCAAACAAGCAAAGTATACGAAATGGAAATCAATTAGGCCGAGGATTAGCAACAAATCCAAACACAGCACTAACTCAACCAACTGGAACAATAGACTATTTGCCGCAGTTGATTGGAATCGATTATACTATGCAACTACAGAGCCAAGGTTCACCAGACATTATAGTGCAACAATTAAACTCGAATAAAATAGCATTAGGACCTGGAATGAAACCATCAGCCTCGCAACCAAACCAAGGTGTCCCAGAGTCTTGGTCTACAAGGCAAAAACATAAGCAGCAAAGAACACTCCAAGAACGATTAGGTATAACGGAGCCATGGCGTAAAGGACAAGCAGTAAAACAGCAAAATATACAACAACCACGCCAAGGTGTCACAGAGCCCTGGCCCCGGCCACAACCAACAAATCAGAGAAATATACAACAACCTCATCAAGGGGTCACAGAACCTTGGCCCCGGCCACAACCAACAAATCAGAGAAATATACAACAACCTCATCAAGGGGTCACAGAACCTTGGCCCCGGCCACAACCAACAAATCAGAGAAATATGCATCAACCTCATCAAGGGGTCACAGAGTCCTGGCCCCGGCCACAACCAACAAATCAGAGAAATATGCAACAACCTCATCAAGGGGTCACAGAACCTTGGCCCCGGCCACAACCAACAAATCAGAGAAATATACAACAACCTCCCCAAGGGGTCACAGAACCTTGGCCCCGGCCACAACCAACAAATCAGAGAAATATACAACAACCTCCCCAAGGGGTCACAGAACCTTGGCCCCGGCCACAACCAACAAATCAGAGAAATATGCAACAACCTCATCAAGGGGTCACAGAGTCCTGGCCCCGGCCACAACCAACAAATCAGAGAAATATGCATCAACCTCATCAAGGGGTCGCAGAACCCTGGCCCCGGCCACAACCAACAAATCAGAGAAATATGCATCAACCTCATCAAGGGGTCACAGAGTCCTGGCCCCGGCCACAACCAACAAATCAGCGAAATATACAACAACCTCATCAAGGGGTCACAGAACCTTGGCCCCGGCCACAACCAACAAATCAGAGAAATATACAACAACCTCATCAAGGGGTCACAGAGCCCTGGCCCCGGCCACAACCAACAAATCAGAGAAATATACAACAACCTCCCCAAGGGGTCACAGAACCTTGGCCCCGGCCACAACCAACAAATCAGCAAAATATGCAACAACCTCATCAAGGGGTCATAGAGCCCTGGCCCCGGCCACAACCAACAAATCAGAGAAATATGCAACAACCACGTCAAGGGACAAGCGGGCCTAGACCTCAACATAAGCAGACAAATAATCAAAATGTGTCACCGATGAGAGGATTTGCAGAGCCCTTACCTCGTAGGCAGCAAGCATCATTTCATGGTATCGGTGTGACTGAACCTTTGCATCGACAAAAACAAAATCGACAACGTGGAGTCACTGAGCCATGGCCACTTCCAACTTCAAATCAACAACAACAACAAACTGTTGCTCAACAAAGAAGACAAATTACTGAGCCTGTGCCACTTCCTCAACAAAGAAACAAACAACAACAGCTAAGTCCTGTAGTAACAGAACCTTTGCCTCAACAACCCAAGTTACTCTCTCAACAAACAATACAGAAACAAAATGGTGTAACGGAACCATTGCTAAGACAGCCACACACAATACAGCGAAATAGAGTTGTTACGGAACCTATACCAAAGACGCCGAATACACATTCTCCCTTTTTAGGAGTTACGCAATCATGGGCTCAACAACTAAATGTCGACGTTGGGTATGCAATATCTACGCCTCAAACTTTTAATGCGCAACCAGCATTTTCTTCATCAAGCGCCAAAAAGAGTAAAGTCAACGCCAGACCGAGACACCAAGGAGTTCCTTTACCAGTTTATACTGTGCAAACAACGACAGTGCTGCCACCTAGCGTACCAACTACGGTTACAACGAACAAAGCAGTCCGTCAATCGGTAAGAAACGGTGGGACACAAGTCAATCAACAAGCACAACCACAAATCAATCAACCGAAACTATTGCCAGCAACCTTATTTCCACTACAAAACCAACAAAATGAGGTAACCAATACAAAATCAATGGCACCAAATTTTGTGCAACAAAACATCGATGTAGCTGCAAACACTGCTGTTAAAACCCCACTTGAACCAATAAAATTATGGCGGCCAGCAACGTCTGTACCGATTGACCAAATAGTTAGAAAAGTGCCGGTGGAAAATGGTCAGTCTATTGGACATGGTCAGCACTCATCTCAAGTTAACCGATCAGTTAAGGATGGTCAATTTGTCAAAAATTGGTTCTCTCCTAGAGATTTTCCCAATATTCCAACACAAACTGGATCGAACACAAACCCTGCTGAAATGACTAATAACAACAACATAGCTGCTATAAGCAAAGCTAGACGACAATCAGTAGCCGGCCGGACAAACAACGGCAGGAAAAGTAGTAAGAGACATCGTGTTGCAGTCGCCGACAGAATCTCAGGCGTGGTGAAAAACAACATAAAGCGACCTTCTCAAAATATACACAACAATAGTCGCCCTGAAAAAAGTCGTCCAATTGTGAGTAATAGTGGTGTTGAAAATATTCATCCTGAACAAAGTAACACACTGAACCCAAATGTTCCTAATGTACAACAAGCTGGCAGTGGAAGGCGTATGGCTTCAAAACGGCGTAAAGGAGCACAAACCAATACAACACCATCGCCAGTTCAAGATAATAGTATAAATGGAAGCAACAACAATAGTTCAGAATTCGTTGATCGAATTAGAACTCTTCTTCATCAAATACAAGCAGAGCACGCGACAACACACGAGTTTACACATCCATCGCCTCAGAGTACCACAAGTGCAACAAACGTTGTAAGCCAAACACAAGCTCCAATGCACAACCAAGTCAACAGCTGGAATGCTTCAATAAAGAACAACACTAGTAATGTAAGCCAATCAAATACAGCAACTGCTAAAGAAAGAAAGCGAAATAAAACAATTACTGTTACCAAGACAGAAAAGATCACGCCCGTCCAATCAGGAAAGATCACACCCGTCCAATCGGCAGCTACTGCAGCTCATCATGATCATCACCATCCGCCAATCAACTTTAATGTCTTCCTAGAATGGACCATGCCAACTGTATCGCCTGCACACGCAAAGACAAACAGTCAGACAGACGCATTGAGACTTCTACAAGCTCTGAGAAGTATACACGACATTCCTCATGCTCATGTTCCTCAAACAGCTACAAAACCACCAGTTAACATCATACTTCATGTAGAATCAGAAAGACAAGCTGGTAAATGTAAGTGAACTTTATTGTTATCTGGTAGATGTAGACTTAGAAATTGAGGGCCAATTTAATGGAGCTTTTCACAAAAACATCTTGCGATAAAAATCATCGTAAGTCAAAACTAAGACCATATTGGTAAAAAAAAACAAGACACATTAATCACTGATTAGTAGTACTGTCATTGTTTTGGCCCGTCAATTCCAAAAATTATTAAATTACAATGTATGTAGAATATCATATACCTTTTGAATATCATATCATACTTGTTTATTATCCTTCTGACTTGGAACTGCAAAATTATACTGCAACAATTATTTAATTGACTTACGATAACTTTTTTCGTAAGAATTTTTGTGAAAAGGTCCCCAGTTTCCTAAGGACGTCACTGTCTCCATTTGCAAACGAAATTGATATGTTGCGTTAGGCAGCGATATTACCCAACGGGCTCTAAAATCAGTACGTTCTTTCTGGTGTTCATTTCACTGGGTTGCAAAGATTTTATTGGTTACACACATGAAGGACTGCACTTGTGGGATGCTTTATTGAATGAATCTAGTTATGGCTTCAAAAAATATGCAAACCGATTTTTTCAACACTTTGTTCTTTATCTGATTCGACACTCTTATAGACCCGGGTTCACTGAAGTCATTAAGCTAAAACGAAACCTACACATAAGTAAAAATAGAATTTATATTTATATCATTAAATAGCACTTTTTTCTCCTTGTTTAACATGTATATAGAAAATTAGAAATACAACGCTTTTATTCTGTGTATAAATTTATATTGTAACTTTTAAGTATTATACAATGCATTCCAAAAGTTCTTAGGCGAGTGAAATTTGATAAGAAAATGATCATGCCTAAAGCCAGAACTAATATATAATTAAAGCTTATTTATGTAACATTATTTTGAATCGTATGTCGGTGAACTAATCGATGTTGATTTTGGAATTTGCTCAGATAAGTGTGTGAAACTCTTTGTCCTGGGTGAATGAGAATTTATTTATCCTGAACAGGATTTGGTCTAAAAACATTTAAACGACACTGCTCCTAAATTTCATCCAGAGTCAATAGAATCATCTTTTAAATCCTTTCCGTTCTGTAAAGTTTACAGAAGTAGACATGTAGCAAAACTACTATAAAGCTTGGGGAAAATGTCTAACATGTACATGTACACTTTCATTTCAGTGACGTGTCGTTGTTTCTCAAAGTCAGATGGATGCCCTTATGAATTGAAAGAAGAACCATTAATGGACATGTGCGACATTAAAAATGAAGTACCATGCTGTGATGATCATTAGTATGAAAAATTACGCGTTCACTAGAGATGGGACTTAATTATAGTTAAAATGTGCTTAACCCGGACCGAAGGGAGAATTTTAACATTCTGTGTGCTGTTTTAGAAGTTGAAACATTTATTTTTTACGAAAACCTGCCATGAGGCATGTGTTCCAATTATACATGTACCATTTAAAACTTCTCATTCATTGATTTGGCTCAACATGTGATTTCATACCAATATCTGTCATTGTGTCAGGGAAATCAATTCTAAGGCAAACTAGCATTTAGTTTAATATAAAATATAAGTCACGTATAACTCACTAAAACCTTCTACACTGTTTCTAACAGTGAAGGGTTTTAAACATAATAAAAAAGCACAATCTTTTTAACTTGTACGTAAATTTGCGCAAAATTGTCATTTTCAGAACGCTTATTTACTGGTTCGAAATTGTTCCTTAACAATTTTTCCTAGATTTTTTAAAGAAAAGTACAAACAGTTCAAATCAGTGAAGGGGAGGTTTTAACATAAAAGTACGCTTGTACATATAATAAACGAATTTTTAAGTGGCGAAGTATTTGTGTGTTACATAATTATGTATACTATAAAATAAAGTTATTTATATGTATTTGAATGATTGACTATATCGACTTTCTAATAAATGTAATGTTATTCGCCGTCGTCTCAATTGATGATTTTATATACCTCCTATTTTTACGTGACAATTGAATAGTTACCAGGACATTTATATCTTATTATAGAAGGAAAAAATGTAGTGGATTTCTTTGTACAATTTTAGTGTCATCAACGTAATAAATGAGAAAAAACTAGTCATAAAATATATGACATGCATATTACGTCTATATCATGTGACATGATTTGTACAACATCCTTGTTTGTCAAACCAGTAGCCTGTTCAATTACCCTAAACGTTCCGTAACGATACATTCGGAACTCCTCGGTCATTTGCTGCGAATAATCTAATCTTATAAACAGGCTGTTTCTTGCCCACCAGATATGTTCTAAGTTATAACTTATGTATATATTTATTCATGTCTTTTGTTATGTTTATGGCATTTAAATAAATGCCCCTAATCAATCAATCAATAATGTGTTTGCGTTATAACTTATCCCATACTAGTTCATCTCAGTCAAGAGTTTTCTGTTTCAAATTTTGGACAATACATAAAAACAAATATACGATCGTTAAGGCAATGAGTGATGTTTCAAGTTTTATGAACTAACAACGAAACTTCAACACCGGTAGTTTCAAAATAGCGTCTAAATATGTCAGAGATTATTCGCAGCGAATGGCCAAGGAGTTCCGAATGTTTCGTTACGGAACGTTCTGAAACGTTTATGGTAATAGAACAGGCTACAGAGACATAGATACTGTTACCTACGTCTCTGGTCTAACTGGTTGTTTGCAGCATCTCTTAACGAGAACGTTCGGCGCGTAATATTATTGTTAGGCCAACTACGTGTACCTATGGAATGGTTTTACTTCAAAGTAGCAAATCCAAGATAGCGACTTCAGAACTTCCACAAACAAAACTAAAGTGCTGTGCACTTACGTGGCCACCATCATTGTTCATTTACCGAGTTGCTTTTTAATTGCGATCGCCTATGTTTGGAAGGTTCCCGTCGTTCAAACCGTTTCTTATCGCAAACGTTCACCCAATTAGCGAATGCTCTCGTTAAGAAAGGTAGTGCTGGTTGTATTCTGCTTTGTTCGGAAAATTCCGTCAATTTTCGTGATTTAAAAAAGGAGCATGTATACAGCTTTCATGCATAAAAGAAAACGACTTGGTAGAGTTTTAGATTTATCTTTCTAGTGCTAGTACCAGATGGCGTTTTCCATATTTTTATAGGTTAAATACTTGTGTGTAGTTGCCATTTTTTATGAGGTTCATCAAAAAGAGCAAAAAAATCCTGATCGGATAGGTTTCGACATTTGTTGCCTGATCAGGAAACAGTATGTGGGAATCATCCAACTTCTCGTACAGGAAGTATTTCTAACTTATAACCAAGAGGGAAAATGATAATGCTATTTTTTCTTCATAATGAGGGAAGTGTACGTATAAGAGTGACGTTTTTACGATGAAAACATCATGAAATGATGTAGGCGTACATAGTGTTAATTATGACATCATAATGACTATTTATTACACAAAAGGTAGCAAAACACTCGTAAATAATTAATATCAACATGTCAATAGATCATGTTATCCTTCAATGAAAGTACCTTACACCAAGAATGAAATATCAACAAGTTATATATCAATGTCTTTACATCAACTTAAGTCAGGAAACAAAATCAATTACTAAATATTTCAAGTACAATAATTGAGGGTTGCCAGCAAGACTGTAGTAACTCGCATTTTAATGCAATGCACTTACTACAGTTTTGTGGGCAGCCCTCAAAACTGTTGTATCCAGAGATCATTCATAACTATAAATCTCCTGCATTTGGAACAACTCAGACATTAAGCTGTTGATCGTAAGTTTACGGAATTGTCTGAGTGGTTTTCAGAATGGATACAACAAACCAACTGCAACATAACATTCTGAACTCTTCAGCAGTTTGCTACACAATCATTTTCATAGAAGATATCAATGGTGTACCAAATGCTATATACATGCTTCTACAAGTTCAAGGACACTGTAAAGTTCACGTGCATACTGTGTGCAAGACATATATAGAAATAGATGTAAATCAAATATCACCTATAGTCGTCTACATAAATCAAATACATCTATTCCTGGTTGATGATTTAAGGAATAACATACTAGTACAGTTGTCTATGTTTTATTGTATGATAAATACAGGCATGAGATTTGATATGGGTTGCAACTAAATCTTGAGTGCTAAAGCAAGAGTGATTGAATTAGCACATCAAACAAGGGTAAGGTCTCATTTGCAAGTCTAAAGCATCATTCATCTCTGCTGAATCACGCTCCACAACCTTATTGATCAAACAAGATATTATTCCCCAATACATAACAAGTCCATACATGACCATTTCATGGTTCTTTTGTGGGCCAAGGCAATTTGTGTCAATACAATTCTTGATTTACATAAATTTAGATAAATTTACAGGAAAAGTAGTGGTCCAGTGGTTGGACAGGTCCTTATGACTCGAGAAATCCTAGATTCAAACTTCAAAATGGGTACCATTTATTTCCTTGAGCAAGAAACAAGCAAATTCGTTGAATTAATATCCCCCGCCGAGTACTTGTTTTTACTAACACAACAACTGGAGACATAAGGCTTTATTAATAAATATAAAAATCCATAAATTCCCATAAAGTTTCGTTGAATTCCAGCCATTAGTTGCAGAGAAATAGCGCAGAATTTTTTTTCCTCTATTATGCATACTGCATAACTAATCAAGGGCCATAACTCTGAGTTAAAGAGTCTGACCTGAACAAGGCAACGAAATGCCTATCTGCTCTTGGTATTGAAGATTCCCATAAAGTTTCGTTGAATTCCAGCCAGTAGTTGCAGAGAAGTAGCGTGGAAACGATTTTTACTCTATATGCATACTGCATAACTAATCAAGGGCCATAACTCTGAGGTTAAAGTGTCTGACCGGAACAAGCTGACGATATGTGCATCTCCTTTTGGTTTTGAAGGTTCCCATAAAGTTTCGTTGAATTCCAGCCATTAGTTGCAGAGAAGTAGTGCGGAAACGACTTTTACTCTATATGCATACTACATAACTAATTAAGAGCCATAACTCTGAGTTAAAGGGTCTGACCCGAACAAGCTGACGATATGCGCATCTCCTCTTGGTATTGAAGGTTCCCATAAAGTTTCGTTGAATTCCAGCCAGTAGTTGCAGAGAAGTAGTGCGGAAACGACTTTTACTCCATATGCATACTGCATAACTTATCAAGGGCCATAACTCTGAGTTAAAGGGTCTGACCGGAACAAGCTGACAATATGCGCATCTCCTCTTGATATTGATGATTCCCATAAAGTTTCGTTGAATTCCAGCCAGTAGTTGCAGAGAAGTAGCGCGGAAACGACTTTTACTCTATATGCATACTACATAACTAATTAAGGGCCATAACTCTGAGTTAAAGGGTCTGACCCAAACAAGCTGACGATATGCGCATCTCCTCTTGGTATTGAAGGTTCCCATAAAGTTTCGTTGAATTCCAGCCAGTAGTTGCAGAGAAGTAGTGCGGAAACAACTTTTACTCTAAATGCATACTACATAACTAATTAAGGGCCATAACTCTGAGTTAAAGGGTCTGACCGGAACAAGCTGACGATATGCGCATCTCCTCTTGGTATTGAAAATTCCCATAAAGTTTCGTTGAATTCCAGCCATTATGTGCAGAGAAATAGAGCGGAAACGACTTTTACTCTATATGCATACTACATAACTAATCAAGGGCCATAACTTTGAGTTAAAAGGTCTGACTCGAAAAAAGCTGATGATATGCGCTACTCCTCTTGATATTGATGATTCCCATAAAGTTTCGTTGAATTCCAGCCAGTAGTTGCAGAGAAGTAGAGCGGAAACGACTTTTACTCTATATGCATTCTACATAACTAATCAAGGGCCATAACTCTGAGTTAAATGGTCTGATCTAAAAAAAGCTGACCACATGCGCATCTCCTCTTGATATTGATGATTCCCATAAAGTTTCGTTGAATTCCAGCCAATAGTTGCGGAGAACTACTCCGGAAACGACTTTTACTCTATATGCATACTACATAACTAATCAAGGGCCATAACTCTAAGTTAAAGGGTCTGATCCGAAAAAAGCTGACCACATGCGCATCTCCTCTTGATATTGATGATTCCCATAAAGTTTCGTTGAATTCCAGCCAGTAGTTGCAGAGAACTACTCCGGAAACGACTTTTACTCTATATGCATACTACATAACTAATCAAGGGCCATAACTCTGAGTTAAAGGGTCTGATCCAAAAAAAGCTGACCACATGCGCATCTCCTCTTGATATTGATGATTCCCATAGTTTCGTTGAATTCCAGCCAGTAGTTGCAGAGAACTACTCCGGAAACGACTTTTACTCTATATGCATACTACATAACTAATCAAGGGCCATAACTCCGAGTTAAAGGGTCTGATCCAAAAAAAGCTGACCACATGGGCATCTCCTCTTGATATTGATGATTCCCATAAAGTTTCGTTGAATTCCAGCCAGTAGTTGCAGAGAACTACTCCGGAAACGAAATTCAGACGGACGGACGGATGGACGGACGGACGGACGGACAACGCCAAAACTATATCCCCCTCCCGATTTCATCGGCGGGGGATAATTAGCCTAAAGTTGTTCCACTCCACCCAGATGTAAATGGATACTGTGAGGGTCACATGCTTAAAAGCGTTTTCACTGATCAGTATAATTTTACAATAAATGTAGTAGGCTGAACATTCGTATGGAAGCAGGCTTAACTTAAACTGCATATTAACTTTTTGTAACTTGTTTAACCAATTAATGTATCAAGTCTCGTTTTATTGTGATTGACATGTAAACATGTCTTATTTCTAAAGATTAAAAAGCAACCCATACAAAAATGGTTAGGAATATTATACTATGACAAACAAGATAAATTTTAATATTAAAACAATTTTATTACAGACTAAAATATTACATACAAATATCTACAACATGATATCATATAAAACATGGGAGTTTTTATTACAATATTTAAAGCATCAATATCTAACAACTCTTTTAACCTGGTTCCAGTCATAATACATATAACAAAGTTTTGATGGCCCCTTTGTAAATAGTAATAAACACACTTATACCATAACAACATTCAGACTGTTTTACTGACTTTACTGACAACAATGGCAGTGTTATAAAGATTGCATTTGACACATTGACATGGCAAGTTACATTGACTTCCCTTTGAACGAAACTAATATACCAAGTAAATTTACCTCCTTTTAAGAACCCTAATAAATAATTACCTCCCTTGGACAGTAAAATTACCACCCTTCAAGAAAACCAATTATATCAAGTAATAATTACCACCCTTTGACAGTATAAAATTACCTCCCTTGAGAAAATTAAGTATTAAGAATGAATTGCCTCTCTTTGACAAAACAAATATACCAAGTGATAATTACCTCCCTTTGAGGAAACTTAATACACCGACAACTTCCTGTGAAAGAACAAACATTGAAATTGAACCCGGGTCAATGGCGCAGTTGGTAGCGCGCCAGGATTTAGAATCTCTTGTCCCGAAGAGGGTACGGGTTTGAATCCCACCCAGGTAGGTTATACCCTTCCATGAAAACTTGACAAAAATGTCTATTTTCCTCCATTGATTAGATAATATGGAGAATTTTCCAGCCTTGTGGAAGGGTAGGTGAGTACTGGTTGTAGACAAGGGTCCAAGAAAGCTAGGTTAGGTGCGCTAGACGCCGTTAAATGACCTAAATTGTGTAGACACGGCATTAAACCTAATAAAAAAAATAAACATTCAATATGAAGGAACACATAATAGAAGATGAATAGAAATAGAGCTACGGTGTTTTTATACATTGGAGACTAAATCGGTCCTTTCTGTGTTGTTAACAACAAGCCATAAGTCCAGCATTAGTATTAATTGATAAGGGCTAGTATGATGATCACCATTTATCAGGCTTGTTAATAATTTGACAAATGGCTATTATAAATTGTGGCTTAACATGATGCAAATTTGGAGCAAATACTGTTTGTAGCATGGTGTATCAGTGAGATAATTGACACTAAACAGGTGAAACTTCATGTTCAAAACTGTCAACAAGCATACTAGTTCCTTGAATATATCATTTACAGAAAACAATGAACAGTGAATAAATATTCTGATGAAGTGAACTGAGTGCATGTAATGCTTGTAATGTAAAACAACACAAGTGATATACAACACTTTTTCTGACAACATTAAGCAACACTTGGATTCTTGATCAATAAAATCAAGTTTACAAGTTTATTCAAATCTTGTCTCTTTATTTAATCTTGTCTCTCATCTTAACCTAGAGGTAGCATAACACAAATTGAATAAACATCTTCATGGATAACAACACGCATTGTTAAGATTTGTTCATCTGACTGGGCAAACGTAAACCTCAGAGTTCAAGAGTACAGAAGAACTGTTGTGAGTAGTCAAATCAGTGGGGCTAATGTATGCACCACTGACAGTTAAATAAAAATTAACATTATGTACACAAAGGTTAGAAATGATCATATTTTCGACAAGGCCAATCCTTAAGTATCATGTTTAACTAACAAAATGAATCATTTTAGACTAATTGCCAAGCTAATTACATTGATTACACTTTGGCTCAAACAATTTTACATGTCACCAAATAATAAAGTTTGATCCTCAAACCAATGTGTACCAGTATATAATAATTCCCAAGAACATGTACCAGTAATGATTGCCAAGGTCACCATAATTTGTACACTCAAGGTCAAGATGTCCCCTGATATCAAGAGTGCAGTGCAAAAGGTGACCCCATTGAGCTTTCTCAAGGTCAACTCAAGGTCAACATGTTCTCTAACTGAAATGAGAATGGACGCAATCTATACCACTAGTAAACTGAGTCATTCCTTCAGACTATAGATTAAAACACATCCTGATATAAACTCTACTATTTACTTCCACACACAACTACAACCATTTTGATCAACCTCCATATTAAATGCTCATCATCAATTCTCAACCACAACAATTTTGATCTTAACTGTCTATAACTTTAAAATCTCTCTATATAAAAGTTCTATCATCAACTCTCAGTGGTAGATTTAGGTTTAGGTATAACCATGGAAGCCGCCTTAGGTGACAGATGATCCTCATATAATGAATGGTCATCTTGCCATAATACTTTCTTTTTATGTGCTATCATAGCATCTTTAATTCTCTCATCTATAATCTCCTCAGTTAATATACCTGATTCTGAGGCATAAGCTGAAGCCTGAAATAATACAAAACATTTGTGTGAAATACATGTATATTTGAAAATTATTTTGGCTAATGAAAATAAGCAGTAATTGCTGTTACCTACTAGCCAGAATTATTGGATTAGTAAACAAGAAATGTAATGGGGAAACCACATTAAAGCCGGATTTAAAAACTTTAACACAAAAATTACAAAGGGAAATAATCCATAAAAAGGCCAAGTAGAGTTGTGGTTACTTTCTAAGTCTGTTCATCACATAGTGTGTTATCATTGTATGAAGTTTCATAAAGATCTGACAATTAATGGCAGAAATATATAGTAAAGAAAAACTTAAACGCAATTGTTAACAACACCGGATGCCCAATGCCCGTCTGTGTTTTGCCAAAGTATTAGCCAAATTTTTTTGTTGAAAAATCCAGCTTAAAATAATTTGGGCTAGCAATCATTGCCTTAACTGACCAGCCCAAATGTTTTTTACTAGCTCAATAAATATGTTTGTACCAGATACATGCCTGCAGAACAAAGTCATTTTACATATCATTATTGTAAAGTATGCAGCACAGATTTAATCCTATTGTTCTGTATACACATTTTTATGTGGTTATTTTTACTGGTACATATGGTACAAAAATCAACATGAGTTCAGAATCCAATCTGTTGTCAAAAGATTCAGCATCAAATAGAGTTTTATTAACTTCTATACCAGTCAGATTGAGAGGTGGCCGATCAGTTACAACATTAGACTGCTTATTATTGAATAGTCAGCTCCGCGTTGATTTAAATCCTATCCAAAATCTACCCTGTTGTTTCGTTGAGAAAGAAAAATTTTCCTACTAACTCAGTACTGGGGGAACCAGGAAGCTGAATTGAAAGTGATAAATCTAAATTTTAACTTATTTCACAATCAAGCAAAAATGAGTATACCAGTCAGAGTTGATATAGAACATACATACCTGCCAAGCTACACCTAATTTAGATATTTCTCTACCAGATAAACCTTCTATTCTATTTGCTATCTCTGTACATTTTTTATCATAATCAAATTCGGCTACCTTTAACCTCCTGAAAATATACATTAATTATGATATACGTATAAAATGATTATATTCAACCACAATTTTGTAACATAAATATGACCAAACTCTTCCAAAAATAAACAACAACAACAAGTAAATCTGTGAGCTAATGCTCACTAGTGATACCCCCTCAAAAATCTGAAAATATGCGACAAACAGGAAGTAGATGAGCAAGGAGCATGAAATCACTTTACACCACATGGGACTATGGGATGAAGCAATATGCAAAGTATTAGGCTGCTGCATGTTATAGTTGCTGAGAAAACTGCCACGGAAATTTTGTAACGGACGCACGCACGCACAGACAAGGGTAAAACAATATACCCCCCTCTTCTTCGAAGCTGGGGTATAAAAACCACTTAGACATATTTCATGCATTAAAAGGTTAAATGTCTACATCATTTTACAGTTTGATCAGCAAAATTACTATCATATCTTAAGTGTATTCTGTTAAGAATCAATTATGCAGACCTAAATTGTTAAATTTCAAGAAAGGCCCAAAATTCTCTGATTTTGCAATGAAGACTATAACATTTGGGGAACTAATTTTGATTTTAAAAATATTTTTAAAATATTGTTTTATCCAATGGTTTGTGCATTAAGAGACTATGGTTATAGGCAAATGATTGCCTAAATAATTTACATAGTATTAACTAATAAACAAAGTACTACAATTTTGACTCTGTCATTTGTATGTATCTACCTTTGAATAAGACATAAAGAAACAGGGCGTTTTTTCTCAGTTTTTTGGGATGGAGCCTAGAGCATTTCTTTAAATAGAACACATGGGAAATTTTATCAACGGATACCAAATGAAAGTAAGCTCCAAAATTAGGGAAAACAGCCCCTTTTATATAAGAAAAAAGGCCCCAGAAAAGTATAAAATCTATGTTAACTTACCCTCTAGCTTCAAATGCAGGTTGTAGAACATATTTATCAAAGTATTGTCTTACTAATCTTTGTCTTTCACCTAAATCAGGTAATTCAAACTCTACCATTTCATCTAATCTATCATTGATAGCCCAATCAAACTGTTCTGGTGTATTACTGGCTAGTACAACCATAAATCTAAAATATACATACAAATATATAGCGCTGTCATAGATTAGGCTTGAAGCGTATCAACGATATCCATATATCGAGAAATAAATATGGACAATACATGGATATATTCACTGCAGTACTATACAGACCATTTATGTTCTCATGAACTCAAAATAGATATATATTTGTTATGAATGTTATACTTTGGTATCCTGCATTATATTGGTAAGTAGTTGGTAAAAAGGATTTGTATTGATTATAAATAAATAACAAGATATATCACAAATTAATTGTTTATTTCCTGGTCTTCTTCCCACAGTTTTATAGTACATATTTTGCAAATTTTGATACTTTATTTATTTACTTATATATGCTTTACTATCAATAAATTAAAATGCATATCAAATATTGATCAGGAAAAAATCTCGATGATACATTGATATTGTGGGAATCAATGACAGCTCTACAAAAATAAGAAATTAGCTTCTTCGCAATGATCTGTCCCAGGCAACAAAGTGGCAATGTATAACTTACTTGTTAGATTGTTCACCAGTTCTATATAAGAATGCATTCAATGTAGCTCTCATATCTTCACTGATCATTTCCTACAAATATATAAAATGTTAATATAAATACTGAAAATGTACTAAATAAAGAAAATGACCCAGACTACATCCTCAGTTAGAAGGTGGAACATTGACTTAAATCTGATATTTTATTCAATGGAAATATAAATGTAATAAATTGAGTATGGTAGAAATAGGGGCCATTGACAAAGACATTTTAACAGAACAGAACATTTTTTCTCAGTAACATATACAATAGTATCTAGTTACAAACAAGTGTATACAGAGTGAAGACAATGTGTCAGTCACCAACAAATATTTTAGTAGCCCAAATCAATTTTCACTAGGCTCAGAATTCCAGCTAGTTTGTAAATGCTAAGATTGAAATAACCCCAAGATGTTTACGACAAATTAAATCAAAACAGTATTACAACTTACTCTGTTTCTCTTCCGTAAAAATGCATCAGCTTCATCAACAAATAATAATACACTGAAAATATAAAATAAAGTTTCTGCTATATTCATAAATTAATAAATATATAGTGCTGCTGGTATAACTTGTGACTGGTCTACATGACTATTAAGGGTCATTACTCTGGATAAATTAGTTATAGGGTTATGTCCCTTAATATTTTATAATGGATGGTTAAATGTTGTTTAAACAGAATGTATTCAGTACTGATTAAAACATTCAATTGAAAGTTAGTATGCTTATAAATTAGTTCTTCATCTACACAGGGATGTAACTCCAGATGAATTATTCTTTGAATTATGCCCCTTTTAAACTTTAAGTATTTTTTAGATATGTTTTAAAAATAGATAGATGCTTAAAGGACATTACAGATGAAACGAAATTCATCATCAATATCATTACTATTACAAAAATTACATTAAATGTCTGTCACAAGGAATAATGTTATGTGCAGTGCAGGCTGTTTGAATCATTAAAGGATGGACAGACAACCGTGATCTACAAAAATAAACTCCGAGATCGTTTAATAAAATGTCAAGATAATTTTCGTACATGAGAAGTCTTTAAAAATGTTTACAGTAACTAAGAACTGAACTACAATTTAAATTGGTGACCCAATTAAAATAAATGTTAAATGAACTGATATCATTTTTGAGCATTACTTAGTCCAGTTTATTTATAATGACCATGAAATCAGAGTAAAAATATTCTTATTAATTAAATTTCCTTCATTTATCATAAAGCTTATTATTTTACCCTTTTCTGCTAGTTTGAGCCCAGTCAAATACTTTATGCATTGCACTGACCCCGTCTTTACCCATAGGGGCCACATCACCACCCGTCATGATAGCATAATCCATACCGGAATGTTTAGCTAAATTCTGAAAGAAAAATGAAATATATCATACAATGAAATATGACTACCTTTTAATAACCATAGACTAACTGAAAACAAGTAAATCTGTGAGCTAATGCTCACTAGTGATACCCCCGCAAAAATCTAAAAATATGCGACAAACAGGAAGTAGATGAGCAAGGAGCATGAAATCGCTTTACACCACATGGGACTATGGGATGAAGCAATATGCAAAGTATTAGGCTGCTGCATGATATAGTTGCTGAGAAAACTGCGACGGAAATTTTGTAACGGACGCACGGACAAGGGTAAAACAGTATACCCCCCTCTTCTTCGAAGTGGGGGTATAATAAATAGCTAGAACTGGTTACCTTAGATTCATTCGGAACAAACCTGGCAATCTTTAGATATCAGGAGTGGTAGGAATACAACCAGGTTATAAGTCCCCGTGACTAACTCTCTGGCAACAAGATCTATTATTGTTTATACAAGGATGTGTAGAATCAATACATGTATTATTTAAAAATTTGCCTGCTATTCTACTAATTAGCTACAAAACAACATTCAGAAGTCTTAATCATAGCAAATGGTCACAGGTTATCAACTCATACAATGGCACCCCTCTAAACGGAAAACCCTCTAATAATAACCCTGAAAAAAATTAACTAGCAACATGTGCAAGTCCAATTTTTGAGCCTACTCTCCAATGCAACGGTTCAAAAATTTCACTTGTTCACTTTCTACCTCTGCTTATATACTATGTGAAAACTGATATTTCTATTTTTAGAAAGAGACACATAAACGTTTAAAATTGCATGACTGTCACATGATTTTTAAAAATAGATGCAAAAATTCTCACACCTGTAATTTCAAAACGTCAAAATGCAAAGATGTTGGACAGTTTTTCAGCTAAATTGGAATTTGGTAAACTATCATTAATCGTTCAAAGGTTCATAGTAAAGGTCAATATCATATATCTACACACTTTAAGGCAGTGGGTGAATGTAATGTATTTACTGAGCTACAAGGAGAGCGTATTTCGAGCCCATCTATGAATACAAATTAAAGTAATCGTACCATAAAAGCAAGAAGCTACAGAGACATATAGACATACCTTGGCAAACATAGTTTTTCCTGTACCAGGTGGACCATACATTAATAAATTTCTATAATATCCATTATTTTTCTTTGTATGACTAGTTGCTATGGCAATATCTCGTAATCTTTCTTCTAAAACTGGCTGAAAAGTAATCAGATAAATAAACTATAAGTATAGGGCTGGGTATTATTTTTCTATGTAGGTAGCCCAAATAGGTAGTCTGCTAAATGTTTAACTTGCCCAAACCAAATGTTTAGTAGCAGTAACAAGTTTCCCAAACCTAAATTTATGTCATTAGTGTGGGCTGTTTAAACCATTAATTAGGGGCAAAAGGACAACCTTTAATGTCAAGTCCTGAAAATATCATGAAAATAAATCAGTGATTTTACAAAAATCACTAAATTATTGAAGCATATTTTTGTACTTTTGTTATTAAACAACCCGAACGACTGTAATAGCACATTACTTTCTAACAATAATAAGATTGTAATGACAAGAAACGTTCCGAAATATTCCGTAACGTTAGGGTCGGGACAACTCAAACCGAGAAAACTGTATACCTCACTAACAGTTTGAGTAGTCCCAACTTTGGGTCGAGTTGTCTACAAGTTGAGTTGTCCCGTACCTGTATCGTTCGCTAACAGTTGTTACTGAACACGCTGCTTGATTAGGATAACACATAGAATAGCGTTTAGATTTGTCCAAAGTTTTTCCTAAATACATATATGAAGCTACAGTCAATATAACAAACAGTATTTACAAACAAGACAAAATTAAATACCTTTAATATTATACCACTAAGTACTTCTTCTTTCTTTGTAAATAATTTTTTACCTATCTGAAATACAATACATGACATCCATCATTGACTTACATATTATATAAAATTCTAACTTTATACTGCCTTACATTTTTTATTTTCATTTACACCTTTAACGAATTCTTCAAAAGGTTACTACGGGTGGCAGATTTACCAAACTTGTTTTCATCGACTTTTTCTAGTACAAGTGCTTGCTAACTTTTTCACTAGGATCAGTTGATTTCCCCCAAAGAAAATCTACTAACAGTCATTTCACATTATCTTAATTATACTTACTATTTGTTAACTTGATCAAAAATCATAACTCCAGATTGTTTTTCTTAGTTATTTATGTTAAAAATTTTATGTAAAGCTTGATTGTTTCTCTCAACTTTTTTTATTATTTCTTGTTCATAAATTTTAGGCCAAAAAGATCTGATTTAAAGCACTAATTTTGAACTTCTCTACTTCTTTGAATAAGTAAATTGGGCTAAGGAAAACATCAGAATTATCTCCCTTAGTAAAGTTAAACTTGCTAAACATTCAATTGGTCAGTGCAAAAAAAGTCAAACTTCATATAAATAAAGAAGGATGTAAACAACTTTACGCTATCCCCATCAATATACTACATACCTTTACAGGATGTTTTAATACTTCTAATGCAGATATTCTAGAAGTTTCTCTAACTAATGATGGTTTTCCTAGTCTAGCTTCAGTATAACGTGCAGCCACACCTATACTATATTTAGCACCATATACTCCAACAGCTACTAGTGTAAGACCTGCAGCCTGAAATAAAGTAACATGAATATTACAAACTAATTTATATTTGTTTCAGTGCTTGTTATTATCCTATTATTAATATGTGATTTGGGAACAGTAAAACTGTTGGCCCCAGGTGGAGGGAATAGTGTTTTGAACTGTTTCCCCAGGCCGTAGGAAACAGTTTAAAACACTATTCCTGACACTAAGGGACAACAGTTTTACTGTTCCCAAATCACATATGAATAACTGTTTTATTACCTGATCAAATACTATTTTAACAGTACTTGACATGTTTATGTCTGCTAAATCAAAATCGATGGACGCTTGATGCATTTGTAAGTGTCTGGTAAATCCTTAAATCTTGTAGCAGTTACTTCCCCTAATATCAGTACAGTAACAGTTTGAATAACATTGCGCGGGGTCAGAGCACGCGCGGGAAACAGTCCAAACTATTGACCGATCAACAGTTCACTCAGAAAACAGTTAAAAATATCAATTACACTTATATAAGCAATCAGGTAATAAACTAATTTATTTTAGCTTGATTGTGAAACAAGTCCTTACAACTTATTTTAATCACTTTGAGTCCACTTCCTGGTCCCCCAGTACAACAGGGTAGGTTTTAGATTGGATTAGAACCAACGTAGAGCTTGCTAGCTATTGATTACCAGTCCAAAGTCGTAACCACTCAGCCACGCCCCCTTGTTTCAGTGTTGATCTTACATGATATAGACTTTAAAATAGACAAGAGATGCTCATATTTCCAATACATTGAGTCATATTATAAGTACCATTAAGAGTTAAACAACTCCCAAATTTAAACTTATCAACCTAAAACCTACATATTTGTACTTGTTTAAGTTTTGGCAAATTAGTTACTGTATGCTGTCCAAACTGAATTTAGTGTCCAGTTTAGAAATTTCTAGTTCCCTACCTTCGGCCCTTCTATAAATCAACTAAAAGGGAGATAACATGCCCTCATATTTTCTGATTATGTTTTTTTGCATATTCTGAATGCTTCTGGTTCCTACGCTAACTACTCACTGCATTGTGGGACGGTAATTCTAAAACACACAATTAAGAATTTTGGGCAAATGAAGCAGACATTGGCAAAATGAAGACTTAATTGTTTAAATATAGGCAGCTCTAAGATCAACTATTTAAATCACTAAGTTGCCTGTCTTTACCATCAATAGGTTGTGGCTATAACTATACTATATAACTTACTGTTGCTGTAACTTTATCCCAGTCTGCAATAAAAGCTTTAAAACCTTCACCTAACACAGCACCTGCTGTTCTGTAATATACAAAGTTAAGAGGAAAATATAACATAAGTTTAAACAATATTTATTATAGTTGGATAGTGAAATAGCTTTTTATAACAAATACAGACACTAGAGTGCTTAAGAACTAAGAAGAATATGTGGTGGGTAAAAAAAAACTTCTTACTCATATTAAAAATATTGTTAACTCCCTAAATAAAAATTAAATCCCTAAATAACAAAAATCACTGAATGGGATGAATACCCCCTAACATATCAAAGGGCAATAACTCTGCAAAACATCAATGCAACATAACCAATATCTATCCTCCATAGAGCCCCTAGTGGAATGGTAAACCAGTTTTGTTAAACAAGTGTTCAGGAAAAGCTGTATTTGAGAGAAGAAAAAAACAACAACTCTTTTAATGCATAGAAATGAGGGCCAAACTCTGCCTTAAAACAGACTTTAAATCTATGACCTTACTTGATAGATTCAAGTCTAGTTTTCCTATCTTCCTGAGCTCGTAGTCTAATCTGTTCTTTCATTATATCTTGATTTTCTCTGTCTATCTTAGCCTTCCCTCGTAATTCTGCTTCTATTCTTTTCATATCATTTTTATGATTCAAATCTGCCTGGTAATCCATTGTTCCTAGAATCAAGTAATACATTATTTCATTATGTAGGAAACATGAAGTTACCTTTCACCAGTAGCTCTCAAATGAATTGTTCACTAAGCTTCTGGTCTAAATTTTCACCAACTAGAATCAATTTTCACAACTCTAAGGCTTCATAATAATAGGTTAAGCCAATGACTGGGTTTAAATTACATTGGAGACATGATATTGATACTGTAGGAAAAAATTCTAGCAAGTAAACAAATAGCACCCAGTGTTCACTAAGATCTCTTCTTTCAGTTCTTTTTTGATTCTGGGTTATAAATTCTACTCTACCAATTTTAAAAGTTTACAAAAGTTTCTTACTGCCATTACACTAACAGCATCATAGAACTGCAACATCCAATTGTGTAGTCACATGAACCAGGCACAGTAGGTAAGGGATCAAAAACCTAACTTTGAATAATTGGTCACCATATACCTCTCCAACATTTAAATTGTGGAAGCCCATAAAAAATACAAGTGACCAAACACTTGTACTGAAACTAGAATAATGTATGACCCAACAAGGGAAGGTCATTACTGATATACATTACATATGAGGACTTTGAAGTGATCCAAGTCAAGAGGAGACTGATGTAGGAAGGTGACCTTGGCTGGATTTATACTGCATGTATTCTAGTTATACATGACCAATAAAATACAAAACTTACTTCTTTTCATATCTTCCTGTTTCTGTACAGATTCTTCTTGTTTCCTTAAATTTTCTTCATTCAACCTAGCCTGAAAAAAGTGGTATAAATATTAATGTTGTAAGGAATTAAAGATAAACTAAAAGTGAAAATAACATGTCACTAGAATAATCTGAATTGTATAGTGCACCAAAAGTAACTAATATGCAATCTGGTGACAGGTAAATATACCACTATTACATAACTGTATCTATAGACTAGTAATCCAAAAAGCATTTCCATGTATTCAACCATATAATTCATTAGGTATAAAAAGCTTGCATTCAAATTTCAATTTATCTTTATACATGACAGGCACGTAGGAAGCAATTTCAGATTGGGGGGGGGGGTTAAAGAAATGAACAGGGGCTTTATTTAAAAAATATGGAAGAAATGTATACTAAGTACATGGTTTAATTTTACACTGCATTTGAGCATCTTGCTCCATAAAAAGTGTGTGTATTTTTATTTTGCTGATAAAGCGCAAATGTATCAACCAATTGAGTGTGACCGGGGAATTAGATATCATATTTATCTATGTCTCTGGTGTGACAGGTTAAATTGACAACAGTTACTGCTGAAAATGTTGTTTCTATGTTTCTATGGGCCTGCATGAGTGTTTATGCTTATACAATATTTACTTTAACAGGCAGTGAAGTGGACCATACATTAAATATGACTCTCATAATTTTAACAGGGGCCACTGTTTTATATATATTTAGTGTCCACTGGACCACAGGAATTTAAGGGTTGCTTAAACCCAGCAGTGATGTATAATTGTGTAAAACTTAAACCCAGCAGTGATGTATAATTGTGTAAAACTTAACAGTAAATACAAGATAAGAACCTGTTGGGCCAGTTGATCATCATATCTTTTTCTAGCTAATTGATCCTGATACTGAGCTTTCTGTTGATTTAACTTGCTTTCTTCTCTTAATGTTTGTCTTCTCTCTTCTTCCAATACTCGAGCTTTTTCTAGCTTCATTTGTTCCAATTGTGCTTCCATTTCCTAGAAAATACAAATGTATAATAAACATTTCTTCTAATTATTCTATAGCCTATACTAGCACCATCTCTCAATGCCAATGTATGGAAAGTGAGTCACTTAAGATCCATAGTAGTTAGCAGTTTCATCTCAATTGAAGCAGTCTATGCCTTAACCCTCTATCCTGAGACAAGTGAAAACTGAATAGAGCTAGTAGAAATTATTTATATTACATAGTAGGGCTAGTTGATAAGTTTGCCCTTTACTATAAAACATGATAAATCAGGCTAGTGCTTGAGAAAATTTAAAGCAATCAATGTTGAAGATTTGAATGGATTTCAGTTTAACCTTAAGGCTTAATTAAACATTGTGTTACATAACCAAAAAAAATCCAAACAAGAAATTTCAAGTTGGCTTGCTACAGCTGCTAAACATACATATATTGATAAAGCTGGGACTGAACTTTGATAACATATCCAACATTTAATAAGTTACCTTCATATGTTTCTGGTGTTCCAATTGAATTGTTTGTTCTTGCATCTTTGATAGTTCCAATGCCTCTTTTGCATGGGCTAAAATATAAAATGTTCTATTCATAATAACCAAGTTTAAAATGAGAATGCTAATTGCATAACATATTTTCAACAAGAGATTTTAGTTGTTTGAACTGTTTGTATGTCTCATTAATTTTGGAAGACATTTGAATAAATAGGACTTTAAAACATACTTAAACCCCTTGTTAAAGTACACAATCCATATTAAGGATATTTCCTGAAATTGAACACAGAAAAAATATTGAAAGTAAACAGACTTTTAGCAAATTATTTCCCCGTTTCATTCTCGATTTTTTTTACTCAATAATTATATGTATCTTTTTTGAATAATAAAAGTTGGGGCCATAAAAACTTAATGGACTGTTGGACCATTCACATTCTAAAAGTCACTGGACCAAGTGCCATTTTTGTCTACAAGCCATCTTCTAAATTCAAAGATATTATCTCAGATAAGCCAATAAGCCTTGTATAAAGAACTAAGCCAAAAAACAATTAATATTATAAGTTATGTGTTGGATCCACTAAAGCAGAATGATAACTGTCATACAGTGAGAAATATATGCCTTCTGATCCGGACTAGAACCCAGGATGCCTGCTCATAGTTATAAGGCGAGTGCTCTTTATAATTGAGTCCACCCAGGAATTCTAAAATGCACATCACTCAAGGCAATGCATACCAGAAATACTATATTTAGACAGTCATCAACTGCAAAACACAAAATTTACCATCATTTTATATCATTTTGTAATGCATAACAAACATTAACCCACAAATGACCTTCAACTCTACACATTTCATCAGGTTTCATAACACAAATTTCAATCACAAGCAAAATGACAGTTAGAAAATCGCCTCATATAATCATTATGTGAGTATTTCAGATAAGAATGCATTCTATTTACCTGACTTTTCCAACGTTTTGGCTGCCTGAGCAGCTCGCTCAAGAGCAGCAGAGTCAAAGCTGTAGGCATCAGATCTCGATTTATCTGGAGGTTTGCTTCCATCACCGCCACCACCAGGACCCCCGGGGCCAGGCGGGGGAGGAAATCCCGGTGGTAACTGAGCGCCACCTTGTCCCTTGTTCATTCCAAATAACCACGACATCTTTCTTGCAGTGAATTAGATTTGACAGTTTCTCATGCAATCCAAAACGGAAGCCGGTTTCGCACGTGTGTGAAACAGTAAGAATAACTACGTTATAATTTCTACTCTTTCTACGAATACAAGGGAGGTAATTCGATTACAGTGCTAACTTATGCCCGGTGCAGTTACGCCCCTTTGTAGGATGAGAATTTTGAATGAATCTCATTTTGGACTGTGTTAAATATGAAAATATACAATAACACGGGTGCAAGATGAACATTTTGAAAAACATGAAAACTGTAATTTGAAACCATTTTTCTTCATAATTAAATAGCAAAACATTGTCTAATTTGTTGTGAAAAACCTGAACTTCAGGCATGTGCATGAAAACTTGCACCCATGCAATAAACACTATTCCAGAAATAACAAATCTGAAAATTGAATTTTAGCTATAAGTCCCAAAGTCTCATTGGGTTTAAAAATATTTATATAAATGTCACTTTCATAAGAGAGTCAAACAGAACAATTTATGAGAATTAGTAAAATAAAATAGATAACAAGACTTCAATAATCTCTGCTAGTATATTTATTTGATACTTATGTTTATAAATTTATTCAATGAAACATGTATGTCTATTTTGTTAACATTTTACAACTATTGTAAGTGAACTTACCTCAGTAATATGAACTTGGGTGCTACCTATGGCGTGGGAAACAGACTTATACTTAAAAATAAAAAAAATAAGATTGTTACTTTGGCAAAATAAAATAAAGGAAAGTAAGTAGTACTTATAAGAATAGGCCTACTGTTCATTGTTTTTTTTCAGTTTGAGTTAAATAAAAATTGAAAAAATAAAGGCAAAAAAGTAGAACTGTTATTGCTTTACAATAAAATTTGAAAAAAAAATATAAAGGCAGAAAGTAGAGCTCTTATTGATTTACAATAAAAAATATAAAATTATTATTCTTACTATGCCAAAATAAAATAAACAAAAATATGCAACTCTTATTGCTTTACAAGAAATAGATGTAACAAGATTCTTACTGCAGCGTAGACAACAACAACAAAATTTAACAGCAGACGATTTATTGAAAAGACTGGACAGTTTTTTTATTAATTGATCCGTATCGTCGAACGCTTGTAGAGCAATTTTCTATAAGGCGTCGCAATAGGTAAAACGTAAACCAGTCTTTAATCTTGATAAGCAGATGTTTGATTAAGAATATGATAAAATTGATGAAAATGGCGGCGCCCTTGTAACTGAAGATATTTTTCAAACTCATAGGTATATTAATTTTTTTATAATTTTTCATTGATTTTATCAGTTTTTTCAATTTTAAAGAATTAACATACGACATACACGTTATCTAAAGTTATTATAAAATAACATTATATATATATAGTACATTGTTTTTCTGCACTATCAGATAAATAAAGCCACGACTGCAGAGCATTGGTTAAGCGCAGGATTTCAAATCCTTCTAATAATAATCAGTGTTATAATAATCGTTCAGAAGAAAAATGTAGATAAGTCTCAAGTTATATTTTAGGGCTCTCTAGCTTCAACTTTCCAGAGAAATTTGATATCCATCACTTTTGTGGAAAGAGAAGTTGTCAGCTCCAAGTAGATGGGTAAGCAAGAATGTAGAAGTAAATAAAATGAAAGATTTTAAAACATATAGTTCCATATTTCATGTATATTCATGTATGTTCCACCAACCATTATTTTTATATACAATAATATACACATTCTGAACAAATTTAAGATGATACATATGTTTTAATAAATCAACCTTAATCAAGCAATTGATAATAACAATAATGATAATAATAATAACAATAATGATAATCATAATAATAATAACAACAAAATAACAACAACAAAAACAATAACAAAAATAACAACAATAGTAATTACTCAATTTCTGGAGGCAACACAGTAAGGCAGAGCCCAATCTGCCCTATGAGCCACATGAATTCAAATCAAATCAAATCAAATCCAGAATTTCAAGTTTGATTTCTGGTCCCCAAAGGTTAAACCTATCCAGAAAAATTTGATATCTAGATCCCTATGATTAAAATTTGTAATTAAAATAGTAAGCACACTTTCACATTATGTTTCATAGTCTATAGATTGTACAGCTTCGTATAAATCTTCTACAATTCTATCAATATCTTCAATTGTTGTAGATCTACCTACAGATATTCTTAAAGCATTTCTTGCAATACCTTCATCAATACCAGTAGCTAGTAGAATAGCAGAAGGTCTGTAATATATAAACATAAGAAAATAAATAGTTTTTTGAAACGCTCCCAAAAAATTGCAGACTCATAATTATGGAATATAACACAACAAAAAATAATATAATTTTAGTTTTTACATTGTCGACATTTTAACATAAAATAGGGTACACAAGTAGAATAGAAAAAAAACTCCTACCATGGTCATCAAACATATATCATTCCAATATACCCCAGTCTTCAGGCAAGCAGTATTGCTAATGCTTTTAATTTTCAAAGTATCATTTTATTAATAAATGAAACAGAAAATGTTTTTTTTTGGAAAATCATTGCAATCCCCTTCATGCAGACAATCCCTCACAGTTGCCATTTACACCTGGGTGGAGTGAATCAACGGTAGGTTAATTTCTTGCTTAAGGAAATTAGCAGTGCTCCAAGTGGGGATTCAACCAGGTACATTATACCTCTTGATCCCTTAGCATACATCCTTCCACTGGATCACAGTCCTACATTAACTAGCACATACCTTTGTCACTGACAACAATCCTACCTGATACTGAGGTAGGAGAGAGAATACTGCAAGCATGATCAAACATTGTGAATATGGCACATGAGAATCAAAACTCACGTCCCCTCAATTAGTAGTAAGATGCATAACTAACAATTTACTAATTTATATACATTTACTTATATAGATGAAAGCCATGTAGTTTACTTACTTGTTTTGGGAATGACAGGCAGCACCGACACTGGCTTGTAATATTTTACATTTTGATAGTACTTTATAACCTTTAACAGAAAACATAACATAATAGTAAAAGTAAAACAATTACTGGCATTTTGTAGTCTAAGTTACATGTTTGTGCACATTCATCAACTTTACAGCTATTACCCCTGGTCATCAGGCTACAGGTATCTATCTATCAATCTCCACGGGAAGTCTTTTACTCTGCTTAGGGCAGCTGACAAATTGGCGCCACCATCCCAGGTACTGATTTACACATTTAGGTAAATTTCTTGCTCAAGGAAATTAGCAATGTCACTAGTGGGGAATGAACCCAGGATTTTTCGAGTGCTAAGCATGTATCCTAACACTGGACTACTGCTCCTATATTACATTGTACATGTACCACAATTATATCAATTATTGCTAAGGTACAGTAAAATACAAACCTTGGGACTTTCAAAAGAGAGTCAAAATGAATAGCTTATTAAACCTTTTTAAGGGTGCTACATTTGCTTTTGAACATATTGATATCTTAATTTATATTTTGAGACCGAGGTTTGTGAGCAAATTTGATGGCTATGATATTCACAAGCTGTAATTGGACTCTTATAAGCCCGTGGCATAGACAATGTAAACTACATGTAGTTACATAAATTAATAATGATTGCATCATGAATATTGTAATAAACAAAGGTAATCTCAACATGACACTGGTAACAAAAATAGCTAGATCTTAAATTAGCAAGTAGGCGAGCGGAGAATTATAAATCAAGTTTTAATCAGATTGGTCTAGCCTTACCATGGTATCTCTCTCCTATAATTGATACATTACATGTATTAGGTAATCTCTCTGATCCTTTCAATTTACCATTAAAATGAACACGTCCAGAAAAACATTCCTGTAAATATAAGAGTAGTGTACATGTATAACATCAACAAAATAGATTACATTCTAAACTCAAGAGTGCCATATTAACAGAAGCAATCCATGGACAACCCAAAAATATCTTTGGAATATGTTAAAATATTCTGTCATTTTTAGTTTATTATAATAATATATCCTAAATTAAATATAAAAGCATTCAAATTAAAGCATTTAAAATCATTATGAAGATTCAACTATTTTTATTCTGTCCAGTATACTTTCTTTTTCTTCAGTAAAAAAAGTCCATTTTGCTGGACCGAATGTCCTGTTCTAATGAACGTTTTTCGTGTTAGTCTAAAAATCTGTTTGAACAAAATGGACAAGAACACAACAGACCATCAAAGCTAAGATAACTATTATACCAACCTCTAGTTTAGTTTCCAAGTAGTCCCTACATTCAAGCATGGATTTCTCATACATTTCTCTATTTAAACTAACTAGTTCACATGCCTGAAAAAAGCCAATGTTTTTTAATAAAACAATATTCATAAAACAAGAAGTTCTCATATTTATTATTACACAGTATCATTACTACTATTATTACTATTTCTATTATTATTACTCTTATTGTAATGACCAAAAATACTCTAAAATTATCAATGTACTACAGTCACTACCAAACGGACCGATGGACAAATCCTGTAAAAAATAGAAGATCTGTCTAGATCTGCAGGTTTACAGGACAGACAGTCCGACAAAGAATTTGATCTCATTCACTAAATTTTCAATTCATCAAAATATGTAAAATGTCTTTGGTCCTGTAAAAATTGGTTAGGTCCTGTACAATTTTGATCTGCACAGGACTTACTGTCCAGTAATAAACTGTTGAGTTTTGCAGTGACTGATGTACTAAATGTTACATTATACATACCGTAACTCACTCTTTTCTTGTATTGAGTTACAACCATATACTCAAAACATGTGATGCATGTTTCAAAAACCAACAAAACTTCATCTTGTCATTTTACATAGCTTCTTTAGTTTTTATGTTAAACTCAAGATCATTACATTAGATAAATGTCCTTTTCTTTGCAATCCATAGCTAATGCTGTGTTGAATTTTAATTTTATACTGTCTAATTGTATATATTTATGGTAGAGGGTTTTACTTATTTATTATTATAAATATTATCACTATCATTATTATTATCATTATCATTTTATTTAATCTTTTTGTACAACACCATAGAATATTTAATATAGAAATAGATGTTTAATCAAATGAAGAAGTTTAAAGTTTCAATGCTAGTCTAGGGGCATTCATAGTTAAAGCTACAGTTACATGATTTGCAATAGATTTCTGAGGTTTTAGTAGATAGAAGTACATACCTTACCTAATCCAGCAATCATACCAGTGTTCTCTGTACTGAAATAACAACCATTATAACAGAAATATTATATATCATCTATAGCTTCAAGATTAACATATGGCAAATGTATAGTGGATTGTCTTTACAGATTACAATAACCAAGTAGCCTAATGATTAATCTGATTAAAACTCAATCTAAAATTATCCGCTCACTTCTGGCTTATTTTATAGCTGGCTACTTCACATCCCGGGTCACATTGAGCTGTCCTTTGCTTTTAGAATATTCATGACAAAATCATATTGCTCAATAACTTGTTTACATTGTCTAGGTATGTCACATAATTTAAACAATGCCATTTAATCACAGCCTGTGAATAACACCACAGTCAAATTTGCATGCAAAACTCTGTCTAAAATATTTTAATTAGGTTTCTACACTGTTAATCAAAACATTTATTAAGTTATGTATTACTGCTGTGCACCTTACCAAAGGTTGTCAGCATAAAAGAGTCACCACCGCCCTCCATTTTTTTTTGGGGGGGGGGACCTTTTTCATGCCAGCAGCCTGTGCACCTAACTAGCTTACCAAGACAATTCTCTTATTAGTACAATGTACTATACATACAGTCTTAATGACAATTTTTCATCAGCATTGGACAATCAGTCAAGCAAAATGGACCAAATAATAGTTTACCAGGCAGACAAAAAATCTTAGCAATATGTTAAAATATGCGGTCCATTTTAACAATTCAGAGTAGTATATTCTAAATTAAATTAACAATAGATAATGATTTTTGATCAATTTATGATAATTGTGGTTGTAAAATGCTGGGGGACCATCTGCCACTCACTTTCTAAAAGTCAGTCAACCAACTGCAATTTTGGTGGACCTGGTTTACTGCCAGTGGCTAAATTTCGAAGATCATACATACCCTGATCTATAAGATCTTTCTTGTCCACCACCATATAATATAGGATATAATGGTACATCATTTGTAGTTAATCCTTTTACATACATAGCACCATTTCTAGGTCCATAAAACTATAAATATAACGTCATAGAGTCAGTGCAAAACTAGTTTACATCCTTCTTTATTTACAAGTAGTTAGACCATTTTATGCTGTTCCAACAAAGTATATACATATGACGTGGTAAAGAATAATGATAAAACATTGCTTATTGGTATAGATTGCTGATAACATATCACTCAAGGCTGGAAATTAATATCTTAAGTAGGTTGCCTGGTTGGATCACCAACTATATATTGCACTTGCCTGAACAAAATGTTTACGAGCAGTAACAAGTTGCCCAAACCATTTATAGGTTCTCAGAGGCAATTGGCCGACCTTGAACGTCAAGCCCTGTTTCTTATTTGTTATAAGCATTTTAAACTAATCAGAAAGTCTTATATCAACCATGTGACCACTGGCTGTAATACAAATGTTCATGATTTAACATCTTTATGCCAACAGATTAATGTTTTATAAAACAGTTGAAAACATGTATTTTTTAATGTCAGAATGGACTAATTTTAAACAGCTATACATGTATGATTATCCTAGGTATATAAAAATTATGGTAGATGATCGCTTAGAATCCCTGTGATCGAGGCATATAATATCAGACCTGGTTTAAGCTATCACCCGCTGTAAGTGCTAATTCAGCCACGTCCCTTCACTGGCTGCTTATCTGGTTATAATGTAGTGATTAAACACAATAATTAACTTCTTATTGTTAACTTATATTCAACTGTCATTGAAGCATACATTAACCCTGCTGATTTAAATACTCACAACAGTACTTCGACCAGAATATATATCCATATTTATGTACAGGGACTATCAAACATATATTTAAATAAGCAGGGTTAATGTAGTGATAAACACAGTAATCAATCACTTACCTTATGTCCAACTATAGTAAGATAATCAACATTAAGTTCATTTATATCAACAGATATTTTACCAATAGCCTGTGCAGCATCGGTATGTACAAATATATTCTTTGTTTCACCTTCGTGTCTTACCATTGTTTTAACACTAGTACATATCTCTTTTACAGGCTGTATAATAAAACAAATAATAAAAAATGATAAAAAATAAGTTAATAATATTGGATGAATTGCTCTTACAATGATGCCAGTATGAGCAGTAGTCAAGTGGTAGGACACACACTTAGGCATGGTGCATACAGACTTCTCATGTATATAAATTTGGGAACCTTTTCAGGGCCTTTTTTACTAAACTTAGTGCTTAATTTTTCTGACATAAACAAGCGTCTGATTTTTAGTTCTTTGCTAATCATTCAACAGTTAATACCTTCAACTAAATGTCTAGTGACTGCCAACAAGTTATTTTAAATTTAGTATTAAAATTACTTAACAATGTGCCGCATTAACTTTTGCCATGATGATGGGCTAAAATAGATGCTCAGTTGCCATGTAAATAATTTAGGTTTTGATTATTAAGCAGTCAAATAGTTTCCAAACTAAATTTTGGACATTCTAAATAGTAATTTAGGGCCAGACAGTGCAAATTTAGGGGCTTTTCAGGGCCATCCATGTAATTTAGGGCCTTTTCAAGACAACCACTAAAATTTAGGGCCTTTTCAAGACTGTACAAACCTTGGCAGGGATTGAGAGGCCCTGGGTTCCAACCTCAGCAGGGAAAATGGTAATTTCCTTGAGCAAGAAAATGAGCTCCCGTTGTTTCACACTACACAGGTGTTGAAGGGTACCTGGTAGGGTAATATAATTCTCTATCACCAATATGACATCTGCACTTAGTGGAAGTTTGATAGACAGATACCAGTAGCTTGATGATCAGGAGTAATAGCTGTAAAGTGCGTGAATGTGCAGAAGCATGAAACTTAGACTTTAAAATTATATCATCACTTCCAACACCCCTTTACTGGCATGGTTGAATGGCTTGCCTACCAAACAGGGTTCGTTTACAAGCTAGAGCATACAGTTTTCATTCTACTAACTTTCCTTAACCACATTTCTACAGTCAGTTGACCTACACACTGTCCACTGAGAGGCTAAGACCTCTATACCTTAGTTTAAACCAGTACTTAATATTACCAAGGACCCTACATATACAAAGGGTCCTTGATATTACTCAAAAGATGAGAAACATTTACCTGTATAATACCTGTCTCATTGTTAGCTAACATCACTGTAACCATGATAGTATTAGGTCTGATATATTTTATAACATCATTAGCCTCTATTCTACCAGTGATAGGAGATACTGGGACATAGCTTACCTCTGTAAATACATGTATAAATTTTGTATAGAATATAATTATAATACAAGTATTTAGGAGCAGACGTGGCCAAGTGGTAACGATGATGGACTGGTAATCCTTGGATCTCCAGCTACATGTTGGTTCAAATCCCATCCAAAACCTACCCCATTGTTTCCTTGAGCAAGAAACTATATCCTGCCAGCTCAGTACTGGGGGACAAGAAAGTGGTCTCAAAAGTGATAAATCTAAGTTGTAATAACTTGTTTCATGATCAAGCTAAAATAAATTAGTATTAATTTAATAACAAATGTAGCATATGCATGTTATGGCAATTGCACTTTCTTGCTCTTAAGCTAGCTTCTCCATTGACATGATAGTCACTGAATATATAACTTTTTTAACTACACAATGTATAGTAGAATGTCCACTTATGACTGGGAAGGCCATTGGTTCTATCTCAACTACAATCTCTGTAAACAGATATCCTACATAGCGCTTTCATATTATAGCATCTCTTATGGAAGCTCCAAGAGTCACATCGAGATGTCCTATGTGTTGACCAATCAATCCATTGCTTTCATCTAGACAAAACACTAATAATAGCCTCTTGATTTCATAAAATCAATTTTTAGACAGAGGTTTGCAAGCAAATTAAACAATGGCTATTCACAAGCTGTGATTGGACAGCTCTTTTCAAATTGTGTAGCAATGACATTGTAAAGAAGTTACCTAGCATAAATGATGCTGTCATAAACATTATAAAACCAAAGATCAGCTGCACGTGACCCATGATATGAAGTAGCCAGATCTAAAATAAGCTAGTACAGATTGGGTTTTAATCAGATTGTTTCACACTGTCCTATCTATACATACCTGCTTGTTTCGAATGTTGTAGATATTTCAGATATTCATTGATTGCAGGATGTTCTATATATGAAGATATGATATGAGGTAAACATTGTCTTGTATCATTGACATCTATACTACTGTCATTATAATGTTGTTTATAGTATTCTACAGCTGACCGTAGTATCATATTGTTAGCCTGAAAGTTAGCAAACTTTACATCACGCTATGTCACTTAACCACTGCCAACACATAAATAATGAGACACTAGTAATACCATGTGACACCAATGTGTTGCATGTGAAAAGTAATTTCCTTATTTTTACTCATCATTTTTTTATGTACTATGAACATCATTAAATACTACAAGTAGACTCAATTTGTAGAAAATATTGAAATGTAAAAGAAAAGATGAAAATAAATATTCAGCTCTCTGAGGGACGAATTTACTTGTGGTGGCTGTTGTTATTGATTTAATAAAGGGAAATAACAGCTGTGGGGAGTTTGGAAAGTCAGATATAAGTAAGACATGCGCTATAAAACCTGTTGATATGCAATGTTAAGCATCATACATTTCAATACATTGCATTAAGATGGAATGTTGGCTGTGATTGTGCATGCCATGGCAGCTACTTTATGCTTCAGTACAATCACTCTTGAGCATCACTCACTGGGAGCATCTTAAGTCTTATGCTGTTTAGAGGTTGTTGCTCAGCAGAGAGAAAAATTAAAATTACACCTAAGAGAAATATCAAAAGCTGTTATTGCACATAGGGTTTGCTCTGCAGAGGTTATACTGTATGTACAAGTAAAAAAATGCACAAAACCCCCAGTAAAATGCATAGCAAAGACCATAGATAGAAGATTATTTTATAGCCATCCTGCTAGCTCAGTTGATAGCACACAAGTGCTCTGATTGAGGGTTGTGGGTTTCATTCCAGACCAAGGCATACTTTCATAGAGTTTGGTCATTTCTACGACCACTTTCCCTCCTACCACTGATTCTAAATCAAGTAAAGGAGTTGTCAGTCACTGAGGGAAGTATGTGCCTAGCAAGAGTAAATGTTTAAAAACAAAATCAAGAGACTTAGCCTTTCTAGAAACAGTGAGTAGATTGACTGACCCCTGTGATATGACCTTATACAATGTATAGCTTGGAACCCAATAAAAACAGAAATTACCTCTGTTCCACCTGATGTGAAAACTATATCTGAAATAAAAGAGGACAGTAATAATTGTATAATAGTCCATACAAACTAACAGAAAAAAAAACTGAACGACTTTTCTAACTCCACAATTATTTTTCCAGTAATATTTCTTTGAAGCACTGATGTACCAAAAAACAATTTTTCATATTTACTGCCTGATTTATTTAATTAATTATTCAAGTTGACAACCATGGTAAACCTATTTGAATGTTCTTCATGCATTTTTAAAACAGATCACATGTCAAGGCATCAAGTCTGCAAATTTGAATTTTAAAAGCACTTGTGTCAAACTTTTGTCAACAGCAAGCTCTGCTTTCTATCTTCTACTGACATCCTCCCCATAACTATAGTGTTTTCGGAACGTCTCTATACTTAGGCCACAACAAGTTGATGATATGTTCTATGGATTTTTCTAGAAAAAAAAATGGGGCGAGTGAGCGAAGAAAAAAAATCTTAATTCAGTTGCTTTATATAGCAGTTTGACCAAATTTTTATGAGCAAGCAAGGAAATAAAAAATTTTTTTGTAAAAACCATCAAAATTAAGGTGCGAGCGAATCCATAGAACATATGATCAACTTGTTGTGGCCTTATAGACTAGATATGTGTAGTATTTTATGTATTCTACTCGTTAGTAGCAATTGCCAGGCACAAAACATAAAATGCAAGTGCTTCATTATTATTAAACCAAAGAATATTTCATTATAATAGTTATTGTTAGATTTTATTCAACTTTCTGTGACCCCACTGATTTAAATTTTCTCTACAGTACCAATAGCAATATGACAAGTCATTAAATGTAATGTTCACTGTTCTTACATTTGTTAAAAAGTCAAATCAATTATATAAACTTACTGGAATGAATGGTACCAATCATAGAAGCAACATTCTGTCTTGCAGTATCTATAACCTCCTTGGCTTTTATACCTACAATACATACATAATATTTACATAATAAGTAATGTCGAAATTGGAATGATAGACTGTTGTTTGTGTGTGGTCATTGACAATGACCATGGTTTCAAGTTGTTGAGTTGATTCTATGAGTCGGGAGATGACTGATGAGGCTGATCCAGGCATGAAAGTATCCTCCATAAGTTGGTCAATGGTTGTCAGTTGAGATTGATGAAGTGCTTGTGTTACTAGCCTAGGATGTTAGACTAGAGAAATGTCAGTAACTGTAATGTGTGACTGGAAAAATTCTTTAGAAGCCAAATAGTCCAAATAATAATGATATAAAAGTGTTACATGTGACAGAAAATTACACGTTGGGGACTTAGCACAAAACGGTTGTGACTCAATTCTGAAAAAGAGTCAGTTACGACTGTTTTGCACTAAGCCGTGATTTGTACATGTAGAATCATACTAACATCATTAAGACACAATCATTAATATCATAAGGAATCATTTAAATTTGTTTAGACAATTTATAAGCTAATGAAATCCTGAACTCTTTCCAAAATGAGCAGAAAAAAACTTTATTAAAAGCTCTGTATTCACTAAACAAATATGGCCATACAGGAACAAGCAGAGCCTGTAAAGGGGGTCCCTATCCATTTTCTTAATACTCACAAAACCATTTAAAATTTCATAAAAATGGTATAGCCAGTGTTCAGTCCCAGTAGAAAAAAAACGGTAAGTCCCCTGTAGTTATATTCTGGATCTGCCATAATGAGTTATCTAATGATAATCAGGAGCCAGGAATTAAATTTGCCAAATCCAATTGGTCCAAATATGTTCCAGGACAAAAAAAATTAAAAACTCAAACAATTAATATGATATAACAATAATTACCAGCTTCATGTGAACTACTAGGATTTCCCCAGGCATCTGTCAGAGCTGATACAATAGCTTGAGTTACTTCTGGTTCTAATGGAGTAGTAGCATTATAATCTAAATATATCATCTTTGTAATAACCTAACCTGTAATAACCTGTAATATATACCAAATTGGTAATAGCCTGTAATATATACCATATTGGTGATAGCCTGTAATATATACCATATTGGTAATAGCCTGTAATATATACCATATTGGTAATAGCCTGTAATATATACCATATTGGTAATAGCCTGTAATATATACCATATTGGTAATAACCTGTAATATATACCATATTGGTAATAGCCTGTAATATATACCATATTGGTAATAACCTGACCTGTAATAACCTTTAATATATATATCATCTTTGTAATAGCCTATAATATATATAATCTTTGTAATAGCCTGTAATATATAGAATAGAATAGAATAGAATAGAATATTTTTATTCAACTTATGTCATTTTGACATCTTGTCATGTACAATTACAGTGTCATGTTATGTATATACAAATGTAAATAAGTAATTACATAAAATGAGTTAGTTCACATGATGACAATCAAAATGTGTTAATACATGATCAAAATTACATACATAATATAGTAATGAGAAAGTTTGGATCAAATGTTTTGTAGGAAATGTTTTGGAGGAATGACATCATTCATAAAAACAAGTACTTCATTAAAAGAACAAAAAACACATACAAATGTAGATCTCATTATTATACAAACAACAACAATGGATTCATTAAGTAATAGTGCCTATTAAACTATTTCTTCTTAGAAGTGCAAATTTTAAAAAAATACAGAGATTTGAGAGTATAACTTTGTCATCCTGGTTCAATAAAGTGATGAGTTTAAACATGGTATATAATATTTGTAATAACCTGTCCTGTAATTACCTGTAATATACACCATATTGGTAATAGCCTTTAATATATACCATATTGGTAATAGCCTGTAATATATACCATATTGGTAATAGCCTTTAATATATACCATATTGGTAATAGCCAGTAATATATACCATGTTAGTAATAACCTGTAATATATACCATATTGGTAATAGCCTGTAATATATACCACATTGGTAATAACCTGACCTGTAATAACCTGTAATATATATATCATCTTTGTAATAGCCTGTAATATATAATCTTTGTAATAACCTGACCTGTAATTACCTGTAATATACACCATATTGGTAATAGCCTTTAATATATACCATATTGGTAATAGCCTTTAATATATACCATATTGGTAATAGCCTGTAATATACACCATATTGGTAATAGCCTGTAATATATACCATATTGGTAATATCCTGTAATATATACCATATTGGTAATAGCCTGTAATATATACAATATTGGTAATTGCCTGTAATATATACCATATTGGTAATAACCTGACCTGTAATATATATATATATATATATATATATATATATATATATATATATATATATATATATATATATATATATATATATATATATATATATATATATATATATATATATATATATATATATATATATATATATATATATATATATATATATATATATATATATATATATATATATATCATCTTTGTAATAACCTGTAATATATATCATCTTTGTAATAACCTGTAATATATACTAGTTATATACTAGTTATAACCAGTAATAAATATCATATTTGTAATAACCAGTAATAAATGTCATCTTTGTAATTATATCACGTTTGTTATATCTGCTATTTAAAAAAAATGAAATTTGACATTGCGCAAATGCCAAATATTGACAAAAATACTGACAGAGTACATTATGTCAATAAGCATTTATGTAATGGAAATGCATTGTAATTACATGTATATTGTATATTTGTGATTGAGCTGAAATCAGAGATGCTCTCTGGCTAAATGAAACTGAAAGTAGACATTATCTATTCAAGGCAACATATCCAATCAGAACTCATTCTTAAGTAAAATTGAAGGTATATATGCAGTTAACATTTTTCAAAACCTTTTTATTATTGATTGATTCTTTAAATCTTAGGTAAAAATCCTATGTAAGACAACTTTTTAACAGTCTGGGTACGAAAGGTATAGGGACGAAATAAAAAGTGTTTATTTGGTCGAATGAACGGGGGGCAGCATTTTTTTACATTCTGAAACATTGAAAACATACTCACTATACTACAAAAACAAACAAAATTAAATATTGATTTCCTGATTAGCCGTCTACAACATTTCAAACCAAAACGATTGACCCTCCAGTGATACGTGTTGTGAGACGACAACGACAAACGATTTTTATTCGTCAGAAGTTATTCGCATGGCGTCTAAAACATGGCAGCCGGTCCAATAGCAGAAAGAAACCAAGGTTTGTTGACATTATTTCGGTTATCATGAAATAATTATTCTTCTTATTTCGTGCAGTATTTATGTTTGCAATGATTGTTTTATTTTACAGACTCGTTTCTCCTCCAATATTTTACTTAGAGACATATTTCCTCTGTCCATCAAAGAAATTTTTGTGGGTGGGGTGTGTTTAAAACTTCGTAATACGTACGATTCCGTGTTTAGAGATCTTATTAACTGTTTCCAATCTATAATGACTTCTATTTTTTAATAAATTCATTGATAGATCTTTATTCATTTGGTCTCATGAATGTGTCGTGGTAGGGCTTTTTTCCTTACATAGCAGGGTCTGTTTACAGGCGCCTTCCCCTTCTGAAATTTCTTTGAAATAGGGGTGACTATTGCGGCCAAAAACACTATCGCGGTAGTATTGCGATAATGAAAGTACTATTGCAATAGTATTGCAATAGTCAAAAAACTATTGCGATACTATCACGATAGTTTTTTATTATAAAAACAACGGTAAACAGTCTCAAGTCTTTTACAATAAACAATGGGTTTGAATTTGAAATATCTCTCGCACTTTGAGAATGAGCTGGTTCTCTATTAGAGGGTATATCATTGGTTTAGTTTTTGGTCCAGACTTATTCACATTAGTGAAGATAGGGATTTTGAAAGGGAAACTGCATGGTGCTTCCTCGTCAAATAATCCTTTCAATTGGAGGTATCCACTGTACTGTAGTACTATTTGGTAGTATCTGAAAGCTATTTTAGATTTGAAAACTTCATCTATTACTAAACAAAGCCAAAATGCTGCGATACTGCCGATTTTGACTTTTTGTTTTCTTTAATTCAAGGGTGGCGAATAGCATCCATTAATGATTATCATTATCAATTAATCATCTATTCATATCATGACAATTTGTAATAAGTCAAGATAACTACTTGAAACAAATATGATATATACCGAAATACGCATGGCATATAGTAACTGAATTTCACTATCAACTTATCACAGAAAATGATGACAGTCGTAAATCAGTTAATGTTACTTTATCGACGAATATACGACAACTCTGCTCGGCGAATGCTACTATGCAAGTCTTATGTATAACTTCCATGGAGTAATGCAGAGGTAAAAACGTTTTTAACAAATTTAAATTGAATTTTTTACTAGTCCATAAAAATAACTTGTCCATACATTAAAATGTACGACTGGGACAGTTGATTTCGCCACCCCTGCAATTTCAAAATCGCCGCTCCATGCAGGCATGCTTTTACTTCCATTACGGCGAGTATTTTATCAAATAAGATGATTACTGGTATCCCTTTAACAGAGGAAAAGATAAGGTTTGGGGTGTATTGGGTATTTACACCCAGTTTTCCAGACAATTGAGTAATGCCATTTCCAATAGAGTGCGTAATTTTTTTTTACTCCAAGATATTTTACTGGATTGAGTATTTGCCAATTATATGACGATAAATTGAGTACTAATAAAAAACATGGAACTAGGCATGCACAAATATACTTATAAATATCTATTGAAGATATTGTAACTAGGACAGCAACCACCAGTGGTTTTTTTCACAATTTTGGGAATATGTCCCATACCCCTAGAATTGGGAATTTTATCGGCATTTTGGTTTAAATTGGTAAAATGTAATGTCAAGCCAATCGGTAACAATAGCATTCAAAACATTGACTTCAGTTTTTTATTCTCCATTTAATTTGATTGTCAGAACTTTACAAAGCAAGATCTTTCAGACTCTTACTATTAGATGCATGTTCTTTAAGCAATTAACAACAGCCTCAAGCTGGTTATAGTCTAATGACTTATAATGACAACATGTCCTCTCTAGAGGATCCAAAAGAGACTGTCGAATCCTATTGCATGAAACAGTTCACATGGAATTCATAATGCTGAAAACCCTTTCAACGGTGGCTGTTTTGTTTGGAAGAATTTTGCTTTGACCAATCAGACAGAACATTGCAGGAAAATGTTTCAAAGATTTCGCCAGAATTTAGTTCACAGGTGTGGAGAAATCTACAAAATACTGACTTAATTTGAAAATAACTTTTCTGTATCAAATAACAACTTGTCAGTTATTTGGTTATTTGAAATGCTGATTAATCAACAAACTGTTTTATTCAACTAACTTTTTGTTTTATTCTAACTCTTTGTCATCGATTACCATAATTACATAATGATAAACACAGTATAGTTATGAACTTATGATAGCATCTTCAGTATTCTAATTGAATTTAAAAAACATATTATTATGCTTCATTTTTAAAATTACACCGAAACAAATGTTGGCAAGTAAAAAAAATGTCTGGCATTTTGACATTTTTTTTATCAACGAACACCAGAAAACGGGACCGTAAGTTCGAATTTGTCGGTTCCTGGGGCACTGTTTGCTAAATTAAGAGAAACAAATGAAAAATAATAAGCTTATTACATTAATTATGAAGATTTAAGAATGTTTTACTTAATTTGCGATAGCGTGGGTTGCGAAAATATGTGACAATAAGTCATCATGATTAAAGGGATTTTATTTTTACGAAATACAATACTAAATTATATATTATAAAATATTTTTGTTGTAAAATAATACAAAACACTATTTATAAAATTTAATTGCACAAGACGGTGTTATTGACAATTATCGTCAGTAATTTTAACAAAGAAAAAATGACTTCCTGGGATCGCCGATATCGTTTTTATAAAGTTTTATATATAATAAAATTTAACAAATTAGGTCACGCTAGTTTAAGAATACATTTTTCATGACGATTAATATATATTAGACTCCATGATTACATAATAAGACATTGCAATTATGTCATTGTTATGCTATCAAACATCGACAAAGTAAGTGTGAAAAAATGCCGACACATATCTTAAATTGTTTACCTCAATTTCTGCTCAAACTGCAAACACATATTTGTCCTCAAACATAGGATTAATATTGATTTAATTGCTGCAAACAATTAAAATATATATATGCGCTATTTCCAATGTACTCTGACGTGTATAGGTATAGGTATATACAGATGTTATCGAGCGTGTAATCATAAGTCGGCGACTTTATTATCGATTTTGTGACATCCTTGTGCATTCATATGTCGGCGAGTTAAACTCCCAGCGTGTGAACGACAATTGGGTTTTAATGAGATGTAATTGGCATGTAATTGTCGCGTGAAGTTCATTTTTTGCATCTCTTATCTGACCAGTTTCGATTTTTTATTCACGTTCGATACGCGGCGATTTCGAGACTTTACAAGTAAAGGAACTTTTAATTGGGTTATGATACGCAAATTTTTTATTCTTATAGGGTTTTTGAGATTTTTAATTGCGTATTTACGCAGATACGCAGCTTATCTGTTCTTCTGGCGGCCTCTAAATAGATTTAATTTGATCCGTATCAATGTGGAGTTCTCTCATTAAAAAAAGATGAAAGTAAAGCGTTTATGGGGCTCAACTCTCGTTTTCAAGAAAACTATCGAAAAAGTCGATAGTCAGAAAAATTATCGCGATATTTATCGACTTGAAAAAGTTCTATCGACCTATTGCTATTGCAAGGTAAACTATCGCGATACAGCGATAAGTCGACCTATTGTTACACCCCTACTTTGAAATCATGCAGTTTTCCCCAAATTTGGAGTTTAACTTTGATTTTTCATTCCCCTATCAATAAAATTGCGTTAATACTCCCCCATTGTTCTATACAAAGTAAGGCTCCAAAGCCCTGCCTGCTTGTCTGTTCTTGAATGATCATGAAGATTTGTGTATGTTCAAGTTGAACTGAAAGTGACTTAGTGAGCTCTTCCTGAGCCTCTGAGTGCCAAATCTGTTTGCGTGACAGTCATATTACTAGATTGTTATAATCATGGCTGATACCTCTCTTCATTTTGTAGACACAGCCGTCATATGAATTGGTAACTTGTATTCTGACAATCTGATTAAAACCCGATTTAAAATTTTCCGCTCGCCTACTCGCTAATTTAGAACTGGCCTTTTCCAAACGAAGGTCACGTTCAGGTGACCTTTTCTCATCATAATATTCTTGACGAAATTGTTATGATACGTAACTTGTTAACATCGTCTACGTCATGCAATTTGAAATGAGCTGTCCAGTCGCAGACTGTGAATTATACCGCTGTTAAATAAGCTTACGAACCTTGGTCTAAAAATAGAAATTACGAAATCAAAATGTTATTAACAGTGTTTCGTCTAGATGAAAGCTATCAGGGTTCTGCCAAGGATGCGCCCTTGCGTCATTGCCGCATAAAAAAGATGAATGTTGCATAATGACTCACGCAGGTGCGCCATCAGCGCATCAAATTTCTGACAACCATGTTGCCGAAATTCGTATTCGTCAGCGTTTTACCTTTCAAAACAATCTAAAAAGGCCAAATCTGATTGGTTGTTAACAGCACAATTATCCAATCAATAAGAACAACTCAATTCAATGCTTGATGACGCGCAGAACTTACGGCGATTCTCGATAGTTTCATTACATATTTGCTGTAATTTTCGTAGGGTCGCGAAAATACGTTACATTTGCATTTTTGGCATGTAAATATATTTTTATGGTCTATTATGTACATTGTTGTATACATAAACATGTACACGAGTAAATCACACCAGAAATCCATGTTGAATGTGTGGTGTTTACACGATAAAGTCAGTTTATTTTTTCATGCCATTGACAGCTTTGTTCTATTTTTAGAACGTCATCAAAATCAAAGAGCTCAAAGCATGCTAAAAATTAGGATCAAAAGCGGCTGTATTTTGATTACTTTCTGATAATATACATGACATGGGTTTTTTTCACAGGCCTGTGAAAGAGGTTTAAATACCCATTATGCTATCAAATAGATTCTATCTATGAAAAATGTTTGTTTTAAATTAAGTTAGTATACATTATAATAATGAATAGATCTACTATTAGAAAGTAATGACATTCTTTTTGTGGTTCTTTATACTGGGCGCAAGAAAATTTACAATTGTCCCCACTTTTTTAGACTAATGGGGCCAATGTCCCCAGTCAGTCAAATCCTTGGCAGAACCCTGGCTATGTATTGATTGGTCGACACAAAGTTCATCTTGACATGACCTTCCACAGAGACAGTACAGGATATCTGTTTACAGAGATTGGTATTCTGAGATCTGTTCGGTATGCTGATCTATAATGGAAAGTTCTGTAAATCCTAGCCCCGTAGTCTAGAATTTTCAGAGTTCTGTATACCTAATCAACCCTTACTGGCTTGGTTGCAGTTGATGTAGGTATAACTGGAATGATTTTTGAAAAACTATTGTGGTTTGTAATATTATTAAAAAAAGTTAAAAATATCCATCTTATGAGACTTCTCTAACTACAAAATAACCAGGTAAGGATGACTAGGAATTTGAAAGTTCCTAGACTTGGAGGCTTGATTTACTGTCCCATAATCCTAGTTACTGCCTTTGCGTTATACTGCTATGCACAAAATTGTATTATTACTTATGAGCAATATTTGCTCACCTCGGCATAATTATACTCTAGAGGTCACATGTATGCTTTTATTTCAAGTAATGTGTTGAGGAGCTTCATACTGATGAAATCTTGGATTAGTAAGGTATGCATTGTGTGGAGTCAAATACTAGGTTACCTGGTCAAATCTATGAAAAAAATATGTAAAAGTTGTGAATAACATTGGACACTTTCTTATTTGGTAAATTTGTTTATTTTCAGATGCCACGGTCTATGTGGGAGGCCTGGATGAGAAGGTGTCAGAAGCAATATTATGGGAATTATTTTTACAGGCAGGACCTGTTGGTATGTATAACATCATTAAAATTTATCTTAAAAAAATTAAGCTATAATACAGTTAAATATTGTAATAAGGTCATTATCCTGAATTGTGTATCAAAATTGTCTTCTTTTCTGTACATTGTATACTGAAAAAACATATCTCCAATAGCATGCTGTTTACTTTCAGAAAACCTAGTTGAGTCACCTGTTTTTTAGTAATATTATTATCTATATATTTCAGTAAATGTACATATGCCAAAAGATCGTGTGACACAAGCACATCAAGGTTATGGTTTTGTAGAATTTATGGGTGAAGATGATGCAGATTATGCTATAAAAATAATGAATATGATCAAAATGTATGGTAAACCTATCAGGGTTAACAAGGTAACTGCTCTATTGTTGTCTTTCTTACACAAGTTTCTTATACAATATTTAATACTTTCAGTGTTTTTCATAGACTTTTGAAACTCTTAATAGTTAATTCTTGTATAATTTTACATTTTAGTGTCATATCGTGAAATAAACTGCTGATTTTTTTTATGACATGGCCTTTGAAATCTATTTTACCAGAAAATGGTTCTGTGCTTATTTGATGGTTCTTTGTTCGAATTGTTGTATTTAATAATAAATTCCAATCTGTTTTGCAATTAAGACTTTACTAGCCTTTTAAAGGTGATACTAACTGAACACAGAAAGTATTGACATTTAGGTGTTAATGTTCCACTTAAAGCATTCAGTAAGTATGTCTTATTATGATGGGGAAAGAGATGTTATTGAGTTGTTGATGTTTATACTAGGGCCTGTTATGTTAGATGTGTTTGACATGGTTCTGAGCCATATCCCAGGGCTCAACATGAATTTTAAAAGTAAGTTTCCCAGTTAGACAACTTGCTATATATTTTACTTGCTATAACAAGTTTCCCGTACCCAACTATAGGTTGTCAGGGGTGATAGAACAACCTTTAATGTCGAGTCCTGGTATTGTTTAGTGTTGATAGTGAAAAATATTACGTATTATAAATGTACTTGTTTTCTCTCTACAGGCATCAGCAAATCAAAGAAATTTAGATGTTGGTGCTAACATATTTATTGGAAATTTGGATCCAGAAGTGGACGAAAAACTGTTATATGATACATTTAGTGCTTTTGGTGTTATACTTCAAACACCTAAGGTAAACTTTTGTCTAGTATTTCTTGATAATGGAAATCTTGATAGTTGATTTTATGAACCTTGGTGCTGAAATATCATGAATATCTTCTATTGTTAAATTTTGTTCAACTGTTCATGACACACACATTAGCCCTGCTGATTTAAATTCTTTGTTTTATATTTCATGTACATTTATACTTGTAACTTTTTTGTCAACAGAAGTACTGTAGTGAGAATTTAAATAAGTGGAATTAAACACAAATTGAGTAAATAGCTTCTATTAATTTCGTTTTTTTACACAAAAAAACTGTCAGTAAAATGAAATTTTGTGCCATTCAGAATTCTATCCAAAAACTTTCATTGCTATAAAGACTGAATGGTATTCAATTTGAAACTATGGAATCCTTTATTTGTGTTAACTTCAGTAAAAGTTTACACTTAAGTCAAAGGTTTTTTGAAGAGTTATTTCCCTTTTTACAATGTTAGTTGTCTTGATCTGATTTGCTTGAACTTGTTTCACAATGAAGCTAAGAACACTTTGTGTACAATTAAAACTAATACATGTTTATTTGTTTTTTATCAGATTATGAGAGATCCAGACACTGGTAATTCTAAAGGTTATGCTTTTATCAACTTTGCCAGTTTTGAGGCAGCAGATTCAGCCATAGAAGCCATGAATGGACAATATTTGTGCAATAGAGCCATTAGTATATCATACGCATTTAGAAAAGATTCAAAGGGTGAAAGACATGGGTCAGCTGCTGGTAAGATACGTTATTTTTTGTTCTGTAAAAAATGGATGTTCTGTTAAGACGTTGGTATATTTTTTTGAAAATTATTAGAAATTATGATTGGAGCTATTGGAAGATTTTCATACAAGAATATTTAAGATTTATTAAAAAATTGGGCGAATACATTACAGGAAAGCATGTGTCTTTGTAAAATGGTATTCAATTATGTAAACATTTCAAGACTGTCAACTTAATGAGACCTAATTGTAAAATGGGGAATTAATTGGTACAAATTGATTTTTGAACTGAAGTCATTACAGTCTTCACCTTTGTCTAATAGTATGAAGCTTATGTCTTGTAAAAAATTGATTCAGGTCCATGAAACAAACTTTTTATGATATGGCTAGATGGTGATTTTGGCCCTACTAAGAACATTGTAAATCGAGCTATTGCTTGTCAAGTGTCCCATTTTTATTTTAAACTATTGCCATTTGTTTTTCAGAACGAATGATGGCAGCCAAGAATCCATTATCACTCACAGACAGACCTCATCAACTATTCGCAGATGCTCCGCCTCCACAACAGCCTCCTGCCCCTTCTGGTGGTGTAGTCCCTCCCCCACCACCACCTGTACAACAAATGGGTGGACCAGGACTTGGTAAGTTTACATAGCAAATTTACTTTTAATGGCTATTTGATTAAATGATAACTTTGTTGCTGTAGGCATTGCTATATAGTTTGAACTTGTATAATACTTTAAATAATGATGCAGTTTTTTGTAACCCACCCATTAACCTCAGTCGGTAAGAAATCCAAGTGTCATTCCCTAGGTTAGACATAACATGTACAGCTTAGTCATTAAATATTTCCTACAGCCATGTTTCTGCCTATCTCTGTATCATGTAGGGCAGTTATCTGCTATGGGATGTTTGATTCCTTGTTTCTTGTCAATAAACACTAGCTATGTATAGACAACATTCATACAAAATTTAATGAAATGTTCAAAAAATGTACTTTATATGTTAATTTTGACAATTTTCATTTGAGTAAAATTAGCTGTGCTAATGTCACAATTTTTGTGTAATCTACTTCTTTCTATTCATGTTTTCAGGAGGTCCACCAACAACTACTTCTACAGCATCACTCCCTCCACCAGTGCCTCCACCAATGGGTGCACCAGTCCCTCCCCCTTCATCTGGAGCTCCGCCCATGATGCCACCTCCAATACCTCCCTCTGGTATGCCTCCATTCAGTGGACCACCTCCAGTTTCAAGTAAGTAGACATTTTCATATTGCTCACTTACTGTGGTTGTGTCATAAATATTTTCTTGAATTTTTCTATCGATATCTATGCTTTTTCTTTTAGTGATGAATACATCCTTGTGAGTACATTAAAAATTGACCATTCATTAATTCAAATAGTCTATTTGTTTCTGATATACATAAGTAACATATGAGTTGGCATGACCAAGGGGTTGCAAATTGGGCTAGTAATAGTCAGATAGCCAGCTCCACTTCAATATCAATATTATATACATTGTACATTGTGACTTTCTCTATTTTGTTATCATAGGAAATAGTTTCTAAGTTTTGAAATGACAGATTCTATGAAATGCAGTGTAAACTGGGAATAGTTTTGACCACAGATTTAAAAAATAACCTCTATGATGATCAATACTTCCAAATTGGGGTATATATTTAGAGAAAAAAATATGATTTTTTTAGTACATATAGTTATTCTGTATAATCGTGTATTTTTCTTTTGTACTGCAATGTCAATGATATGCTTCACTTATGTACAAGTCTGATATAAAGTCTGTAATTTATTCTATAATATTATATTTATTTGTAGATGCAATGGGTGGACCACCATTTATGCCTCCTGGTGTAGGCAGACCTCCCCCACCTGGGCCTCCATCATCCATGCCAAATATGCCTCCACAGGGTATGCCTCCTAGACCAGGTTAGTACAATTATTGCATAAAATTATGGTTTTATTTTTTCTTTACATTAAATTTTTTAATAATGCTAATTAGATAATTAAAGTAAAAAAACAATATCTATTTCGAAAATTTAACAACTTATACCCCCCATCCTGTAAGCTCAGTCAGTTGTGCACAAGTCTACTGATCAAGGGGTTGAAGGTTCAATTCCCGAGCAAAGCATACTTTCATGGAGCTTTTTCATGAAATCATTTCTATGACGTTTCATACAAAAATATGATGCAAAAGTATGCATTACAGATTAAATCCTATTGTTCTGTGTACACACATTTTTATTTTAACTTTGTTTTGCACAAGCAAATACAGTACAGAGTTTTTTCTGCTTGAAAAATCCACCAACATGAGTTCTGAATCAGATTTATTGTAAATAAGGCCACAACAAATTGATCATATGTTCTATGGATTCGCTCGCACCTTAATTTTGATGGTTTTTACAAAAAAAAATTTTATTTCCTCGCTCGCTCATAAAAATTTGGTCAAACTGCTATATAAAGCAACTGAATTAAGATTTTTTTTTTCTTCACTCGCTCGCCCCATTTTTTTCTAGAAAAAATCCATAGAACATATCATCAACTTGTAGTGGCCTGATATATATATAATATTTCAGGTATGCCTCCTCCAGCTCCTCCAATGAATCCATCATCTACATCACAACAAGTAGGATATCCTCCACAACCCATGTCAAGTCAACCAGGATCTATGGGTGGTCCACCTCCCCCTGGTATGCCACCACCACCACCTCCTCATGGTATGAGACCACCACCCCCAGGATGGAGAGGTGGACCCCCTCCTAGAGGACCTATGCCTCCATTTGGTGAGTATAGAAATTATCATTATCTACATTGTCTTCACAAGGCTTGATAGTAACTTTTGAAACAGGTTGCCCAGTAGGACAACTGAACTAACTATAGATAGTACTTGCCAGAAACTGAGTGTTTACTTGGCCCAATGAATGGTTCTTTACATAAAATTCAAGAGTTGTTAATATGTTCTGGTTGCCTGATTGGACAACTTGTCACGAAAATATGTTGCTCTAACTCAAAGTTAGGTCTACTGAACCATTTGGATGAGAGATATATAGAGCTCTATCATTTTCTTAACCAACTGACCTGAAGCTTTGGACAAGTAAAAATAGATTTGGGCTAGTGAAAATTACTTATTATATGCTTTCCAGTGGAATACCGGGATTTATCGGTGAAATAAAAATCGATTCTACACCGAAAATAAACAAATATCCACTATTTATTTCATATGGTTGAGCTTGTTGATAATTTTGCCTTTTACTGTATAACACAATGAGTTGGGCTAATGCTCAAGAAAATTTAAGGTGATGACTGTTATACATTGTATTTACATTTATGAACTAGTCCTGAAGTTCAGGAAAAAATGCTGAATTTCTTCAATTGAAGAATTTTGTATTTTAAGATTATGAACTTACATGTCTTGCATCGTCCATGAGTGAAAAATTATAATGAGTAAAATTCAGAATTCAGAGAATTTTGAAAAGTTTGTGTTTTTCCCCATGTATTTTAATTGCATGAAAGACTTCATTCACAATGGCCAATTACTCTTTTATTATCACTTAGTATTGGCCAAGCATCGATTGGTTCATTTTAAGAAATTTCATTGACATATATTTATTTATTTACAGGTATGAGAGGACCTCCTATGGGTATGAGACCACCCCCTCCAGGTATGGGTCCACCTAGAGGCCCTGGTATGCGTGGTCCACCCCCTAGAGGTATGAGACCTCCACCCCCAGGTATGAGAGGTCCACCACCCCCTCCTCAAGGTTATGACAATTATGGTGATGGTGGATACTAAAAAAAATTGAGTTGGAACTGAAGTTGATGGTTTTTTCAGCTGAAAAGATTTTGTTAGTACTTGATGTACCTGTGCAAAAAAGGTTCGAACTATTAATGTGTGTCCACAAAACAATAGTATTTGATCTATGCTGCTTGCCATAAAGCAATATAAATAATATGTATAAAAAGTCATTCTGCAATGATGCATCAGGTACAAACAAAGCATTTTCAGCTAAAAATTTCTATAAATTTGAGTTCTGAATATGAACTACTGATGATAACTGATTGATTATTGGATTAGTATAAGTAAAAGTGTGATGGTGATACACTGAAAGTGGGACAGTTGAGCAAAGATTTTTCAAGCTTTGTCTGAGAACTTAAATTTAGTCTCAATATGAGCTTAGCCAGCGTTGCTACTCTAAAGATATGTTCATGGTTATTGCAGTGTTAAGGATGATGGTGATCTCATGAATAGTTTTTCTTATACAAGAAACACAGTTTGTTTGTTCTAAACTGCTTGAAAAGACGACAATTTTGATGACTCCTACGAACATTAAGCTTGCATTGTACTATGTATAACTTTAATTACTGGGGAATATCTTGTTTGTTTAATTTACCAATGGTGTGATTGGTAATAAAATGTACCATGACACATATTTTGGTACAGAGTAAAAGTAGTCTATATGCTTCTTTATTTACATTTAGGGGACATTGTTTTGTTCTGACCCATTTAATTAGATATAAGACTATGTATAAAAAGAAACAGGTTTTTAACTGTTTACTTACTAAAAATCATGAAAAATGATGTTCTTTGTTGAGATATGAATTGATTGCTCAAGAAATTGAGATAGTTTTACATTAGTTTTTGTTATGTTAAATCAATGTTAACAATATTTTGTTTATGAATATTTTTGTGTTCAGAATTTCTTCATACATTGTTTAGCACTGAATCACTGGTCAATATTTCTGCTTGAAATTGTATTCAATATTTTGACTGTTTAACAAGTCAAATATTTTTACAGTCATTAGTTCATTAAATGCGTAATCTTGTTAAATTTTATTCAACTGTCAGTGGTTAATACATATTTAAATATCCACTACTGTATTTCTGTACTCATAATCAATAAAAATTACATTTGAATCTGAGGATGTTATGTTTGTGTCACTGACAGTTGAATAGAATTTTACAATACAAGCACTCAAGTCTATGAGGCTTTCCATTGGGTGAAGATCAGTTTTCATGAACTTTTTTTAAAGTATGCCTTTTAAGGGGTGACCCTTTAGTTCTATGTATACATATTTTATTCTAAATGTAATACTTCATTTCGCGGGCTTAGCACAAATCAGTTGTAACTCAATTTAAAAAAAGGGAGTTACGATCGTTTTGCGCCAAGCCTGTGATTTGTATCTACATGTAAACATGTTCACTCAAGTTTTGTATACAGTATAATCTGCATTAAGTGACCAGTGAAGGGTAGTGGCTGTAATGGCTGTTCACCAGGTTCAGACAAAAATGCATCTACTAGTCCATTCTGACATTCAAATGTTGATGTTATTATAGGATATGTATTGTATTTATATTGGATATTTCTCTGTATTCATGGATACTATGTTTTGTAGATAATCTTTGAAATGTGTTTCTTCAATGACTTCCTAATTTTCTGAACTATTATTAATTTTTCAAATATCCACAGACACAGATGTTAAGTTTGTGTTAATGTTTTCAGTTGTAAAATGTTTTTATTACTTAATTTCATGTTTCGTATGCTTTATTTGTGTAAATTACTGGTACAGAATAAATAATGGTTAAAAGGACCCAAGTTTTATTTACATTTAAATGACTTAGATTTCACTATTGGGGTATGTTTGATTACTGGAAAGATGTTGTTATATACACATGTATTATCAGGTCATACCAAATTGATTCTTTGTTTGGCTCTCAGGAAACACAGGATTTTTAGGCCTAAGACTTGACACAGATGATCATTACCTCTAGTGGACATGTCATGTTATAGGTCTAAAGATTTTATAGTTTGGGTTATATGTCTCAGCCATAATTTCCTTAGTACTCAATGCATTTAATCAGACTTTACACTAAGGTTCATATTTACCAGGCAGTGTTTTGCTTGCAAGACCCAGACTCATAGATCAATTGTTAAGGTCACATTCAAGGTCACACAAATGTTTTGCTTGTAAGGTTTAAAACCTACCCGCCCCCAAATGCTAAACATAAAATCAATTTGAAATACATTGATATAATAAATCAGATACCCTTATGTGACTGTGTAACTTTGTAATACTGATTTCTGCAGAGATCAGTCAGATCTGTCTTACATTACATTATGTTATATTTTATGTTATTATACTTATATCATCAATGTTTTCATATTTGTACATACAAATCACATTGTCATGAATCATGTGAACATTAAAATGTTTTGATATTAAAATCTAATGTTGTTTGTTATGACTTTTAAAAGGTAATTTTCTATAAAACGGTGAAAGCTTGAAGCTGATCATTCTCGTTCCCAGAAGCTATCAAGATTCTATATCTAGAATTAGTTTGATTGAGAAATATTGATAACCACTGGGTACGAGAATGGAAGGTAATGTACAAGTTTATTAATCAAATAGGTAAATTTTATTCAATTGTCAGTGTTGCATACATTTACCCCACTGATATAAATACTTGATTATTGATAGTAAGTACAGAAATACTGTAGAAAGTATTTAATTGAGAGGAGTTTATTATTTATATATTCCATGCAATTTTTACTTAAATGTCTTATTTCATTACATATGGTGCCAGACAGTAGTCATGTTTGCTCATACTAAGTTTGTTTTACAAATCAAACATTGAAATTTTTCCACTTAGGGAAAATTAGCATGGGACTTTCTGTCAACCCTGATTTATGAAAGGGTTGACAAAACAAACTTTAAAGATACCAGACAACAAATTAAAAAGATGAAGGCAATTTATTTTCAAAGTTTTTTGAATAAAAATTAATTCATCTTAAAAGTCTTCCATTCACCCGACAACAGGATTTTGTCTGAAATATAAACTATGATGTTATTAAGATTGCCATAGATGGAACAGATTTATAATCAATGTGTTTGCATAGATATAAAGTTTAATATTTGCAATGTTCGTATCATATATGTTTATTGTCCGTTTTTTCCCAACTGTCAAAGTTTGAATAATTTCACAGTAAATGATTACACATAATCTCAATATCACGAGTGTTAGACATAGAGCACGAAGTCACCGTGAAATTATTCATGTTTTGACAGTTGAGAAAAAACGAACTATAGTGTTAGTGAGATACGAGGGGTGTCCCAGTAAATCGTGTACTTTGTTCATAACTTTTTTTCCTTACGTCTCATGATGATCATAATTTACAAGACTGTTTGTTAGCCTTATTTTTATACAAATTAAGCATTTGGTCTATAAGTATTTGTATTAAAGGCGTCATTTTAATGTTCAGCTAATACAAGGTATGTGCATGCGGCGCAACCATTTTCACACTTGTATATTCGTTCATACTGAGTTCAAGCGTGCAGCAAAATTTAAACTTAAACTTTTTAATTGCATTTTATTTTTACATAGACATTCGCAGAAAATATCTATATATTATCACACCAAATCTCAAATCATAAAATATGTATACAAGAGTGCCATACGCGTTTGCACCGAAACACAAAAATTGTGACATCAACGAGATAAGGTGACGTCAGGACAAGATTGAGTCTATGTAATTGCAACTCAGTTTCATAATCAGCCAGGCACAACATGGATGGGTATAAATTTGAATTTAAAAACATAGACAGACAAAATGAATCATTAAGTATACATTGTGCATACTACATATGGTAAAGTAGTTATTCATTGTGTAATATATCCACTGAATTTATCGTACCAAAACTTACTGAAAGTGTTATTCAAAATTAAGTTGGATACTTAACCCGTGGACCATTATATCATTGACCATACTTATATTTTGAGACTGATGTCACAAATTTGTAACAAAAGTAAGACAAAAACAAATTTGTTAAAGTAAATATGAAGTAAATACATTGCCAGTATTTGTCACTGTTCACAACAAGGCGAACTTGAAGAGTGAATAAAATGATTTCATAGACCTGACGTCTTTATATGACGTTGGCTTGCGCCGCGTTGTCATACCTAGTGTCTTATAAATTGAAGCAAAACTTTTAGTTTTTAATTAACTGTCTAAAAATTTAGCATACTTACTCACAACACATGCATTTAATGGCAGTTAAAAATTGGTGCTAAAGTTGCGCGTAATTTTTCCGCCTTAAACAGAGTCCACGATTTACTGGGACACCCCTCGTACATAGACATACAAAACGAGAAAGAAGTCAATGAGTTGGTACTAAGCTGGTCTAACAACAGAACAAACTTGTATTATCTCAAATCATGACACATGAGCAAATTAAATATACAATTTGTTTCAAATGAAAAATAGAATTGAAAAAACATGTTCATATAAAGGCATTTATCATTGAAGGGGGGAGAGAAAAGAGAGGAGAGTATATAAAGAAAGTTATAGAGGGTTTTTTGGGGCTGGCTCATTGATTTGTTTCCTGATTACACCAAAAATTTCTTTACACATGTTAAATTTTGATGTTTTAGAATATACTTAGATATACTTTAAATCTTGTTGTAAGTTTCATTAATAATATACATTTTAATATGAATCTTCAATTATGTTCATCCATATCTCCCTTTTGTAAAAATATAGTTTTTGTTGAAAAATGGCTTTTATTTTATGCTTATTGAACTCCACAAATATTCAAGTTTTTAGAAAAATATGTGAAAAATATATGTGTAAAGAAACTTGGACCCCAGTGTATATGTTGAAAAAATAACTAAAAGTTTTAGGACAGTATCAATATCCCCTAGAATGAGATTTGCAATCAGTATTAAATCAGATTCAATGTTTTTATAAGACCTACTAGCTGTATTTTGTTCTGATGCTGTGTAAGCAACTCATTGCTTATTATTTTCTTCATTTTTTTCAAATTTTATATAGAATATTGGCATCTAGCTGTGCAAATAACAAAATTATGAAATGGGCTATTTTTATAGATTTTTCATCATAGAATTTAAAAGAAGAGCAACAATGAGTGCTTGATTATAAGTATCAAAATCTCAAGTCTACTTACGAATTCTCTCTCTCACAAACAAATGGGAACTCTCTATTACAATGTTCATCATTCCAGTGAAAGTTATACATTCCAAAGAAAGTCATACAATCTTCATTACCACCATTTTGGTTGGGTTCATTTGGGCCCCAGTCAGCAACTTCTAAACTACAGTAAAACTAAATATATATTTTTCTTCAGAGCATATTTGGAGTGGTCTGGAACCCTTGTCATTGGGGCAGTTGGTAGCATGCCTGGATTTCGAATCTTGTGTCCCAAAAAAGGTGGGGATTTGAATCCCACCCGGGGAGGTTATACCCTTCCATGAAAATTTAACAGTGTCAATTTTCCTTAATTAATAAGGTATATTGAGAAGTTTCCGGCCTTGTGGAAGGGTAGGTGAGTATACTGGTTATAGACAAGGGCACAGGAAAGCTAGGTTAGGTGGGCTGGACGCTGTAAAATGACATAAAAAGTTGTGTTGACAATTTAAAATAAGGAGTGGTCTGATACACTTAATAAACATCAAATAAGCCACTGTTAATGTATGAACTGTCAGACGTTGTGTAACTACCAATTATTCTAGTATATAGGTAATTTGTATAAACAAAATGTAAATGAATTTGTATTTGTTTAATAGTTTTTTTTATTATTTATCGTATAGACATATGTTTTATTTACATAGTTAAACAAGTTGTTAGCTTACCCTTCACCAGTTGCTTCCCAGATAAAAGTACCCTCATTTGCTATATCATTAGCATCCATCCAAACTTGTTGATTAGTGTCGGCTGAAATAGTTCCAGTTTTAATATAGATTTTATAAGTGTTAAATATTCATAATATCCTAGTCACACATTCATGGTGAGGACACAGAGTTTACAAACAAAAACTGTACAGATGAACTTCTTCATATGACTCAGAGTGGAAAGTAACCATTATCACAATCTCCGTAAACAGATATCTTGTAGAGCAAGTAGGCGAGCGGACAATTTTAGGTCGGGTTTTAATCAGATTGCCATTATCACAGATGATTACAACATTTTACATGTATTCAATCACTTCTCCCACAAGATCAGGACTGTGCTGGTTGTTTCTGTTCGTAGTTTATTTAGTTAGCACCAGAATACATTTCAGTCTACACATGGACGCTTTATTTGGCAGCTGTCTGAGCCAACTTTTGATCTATGTTATAAACCAATGCAATTTTTTTTTACCATAGCTGTTTGTCCAATAAAACTCTCTTGCAGTGTAGAGAAATGAATAAAAGATATAGTACCATTGGTTATTTGTGATAAACATTTGCTTAGCAAGGACAGTATGTGCTGACTATTTTCTCTCCGTATTATGGGTGACTCACTATGCTAATTAATTATTATATGGAATGCGTTTTAAATATGTCTGTGCATGCGGAACTTTTCGGCTGTTACTGCCTGATTACTGTCCAACACACTTTTCTCATATAACCATGGGGGCCGCCATTGAACACTAACATCAAAACCTTGATTTTCATTGCAAACTAACGAAAGTCATTCATGACATTGTGAAAGACATGGTTTTAATCGAAAATCTATGTTATTATATTGATTACTGTTGTTTGTAACTTATACATTCGTTGTGGTACACTCCAGGCTGTATGACTGAACAGCGATTATGACTATTTATACTTCAAACAAAATGAATTCTGCATGTCCATGTATATCTTTTTAAACATATTTCTTGTATTTCTAGGTAAAGCATCCTTTATAAATAATCATACGTATTTACCAAATGTTGTTAGAGACTTGCAATTTTGTCACAATATAAAATCATATACTTACTGAATTTAACATTTCTTAACATGTTCAATAAGAAGTTATTCTCATCATAACTCATGACTATAACCAGATGTGCACCATTACCAAGATTTTTACAATGATCCTAGTAAAATATAATACAGTTAAAACAGTATTCTGATGATTCATTGTTTATCATTGTTTAACCCTTCACTGAATGTGACATGTGTGAAATGTAGCTATTTTTTCACCTTAACATGCTAGGACTATTTCAAGATGCTCTTATTTCATTACTAATGAACAGACAGATATGCAACTTGGCCAAGTAATTCTCTGGGTGACTGTCTTTCAGAGAAAGCAAGTTGAGCCCCAATTCCAGTCACCATGGCAATTGTGGGACGAAACAAAAAGGGGAAAAAGTTAATGAAATTCACTAATCTTATCAAAATACACAAATTTCAAGGCTGTGGCAGCCATTTTGAAGGGGAGTCCAGACACATAGAAATGCAAGATTGACCAGTTACGGGTAATTTTAGGTCGATTGTGAAACAAGTTCATACAACTTAGATAATTCACTTTGAGCCTGTTTTATTGTTCCCTAGTACTGAGATAGTAAGCTTATAAGTTTCTTGCTTAAGAAAACAATGGGTAAATTTTGAATGTGATTCAAACCAAGGTGGAGCTGGCTGTCCAATGAATACCAGTACCACCACTCTTCCATGCCCCCTCCAAATGTGAATAACTATATGTAAAAAAAGAAGGATGCTGGCTAGTTTTGCACTGACCCATCAAATTTAAAGACAGCACATTCCTAATTCATTATTTTGCTAAATACACTTGGGTTGTTGACACTTGCTGTTGTCTGGAAACTTTTTTCTTGTCAATTTTTTTATTTATTTATTGGAGTTAACGCCGTGTCAAAACAATTTAGGTCATTTTACGGTGTCCAGCGCATCTAACCTAGCTTTCCTGGACAATTGTCTATAACCAGTACTCACCTACCCTTCCACAAGGCCATAAACTTCTCCATGTACCTTAATAATGGAGGAAAATCGACATCATTGTCAAATTTCCATGGAAGGGTATAACCTCCCCGGGTGGGATTTGAACCTCGAGCAAGAGATTCCAAATCCCGGCGCGCTACCAACTGCGCTGTCGACCTGGGTTTTTTTTGTCAACAACAAGACATTCACTCTATGGAACAGTCACTTAATACTAAAATTGTCACTACATGTATTTAATGTACATGTATTTCATTAAGAAAATACCAAGTAATACTAAATCTGAACTGCCATTTTCTGGTAAATGAATCACTGTTTGGAATTTTTATCATAGATATTTAAAATGTATTTAAAAAAGACAGAAATGTTTATTATTACAAACCTATAAAAGTTTGATTTGATATAGAAAAAAGATTTGTGAAGTCATAAAATAAAGTCAATGAACTATATAGAAGGGGCAGGTGATCCAGGCTAGGTTATAAATACATATATAGTCTATAAGAGTTGTCTCCCTTTACAACATACATGTATTTACAAAGATTATCTAACAAATATCAAGTATTATCCATAGTCTATGTCCCCGTGAGGGGTTATGACAGTATTGGAAGTTAGATAGTATTTTAATCAGCGGGGTCAATGTATGCACCATTGACAGATGAATAAAATATTACAAAAGAAAGTTACATAAATAAATGTTAAACTAAAATAACTTGTACATACAGTGAAATACTAACCCTTGCATTTTGCCAAGTTAATGTTGGAGTTTTAAAAACTTTATAACAAGAATCCCGAAAACTAGTCCATCCTGCATCACAAGCATAGCTCACTAAAACAGAAGAACATAGATGGACTGGTTAGGTGATTGTAATACAAAAGAATGTTATGCACAAATCATATGTCGGGGTACTATTTACCTCAGTTCACATTCAGGGGGGATGATATTATATTCTAATGTAAGTAGGCCAGATAGCTTAGTCTGAAGAGCCTTGCATTGTAAGTGAGGGGTCCCGGATTCAAGTTCTGATCAGACTACATATTTTTCTAATCTTGTGACATATACAATCACTGTAGAATCACCTAATGGCTGCAGAATAGATCTAATCCTGAATTCAAATTTATGGGTTTCCGTCCGTGCACAGGCGGTACGAACAAAGTTTTCTACACATTATTGCTAAATAGCATGAACTATGGATTAAAACCTATTGTTCTTTGTACACATGTTTTCATTGTTACAGTGAAAGTTTGTTTGTACCGAAAGGGGAAACCCAAATATTTGAATTCTGGATAGAGTCTATTTTATGTATACTTTAATTTTACTCTTTACACTTTAGTGATTAAGTCTACGAAATTAGGATACGAAAGTGGTTGCCGAAACAGGCCATTTTAGAGGCTAGCACTACATTTTATTTGTAGAAATTTGGTTGCCAAAAACAAATGTTTGGTTGCCAACTATACACCCACTAATTTCGTAGACTGATGATTTCAACAAAAATGAATCTATAATAAAGATTGGCATTCTGAGATAATTAATTTCTGATCAGATTAATGATACGAGTAACCATTATTATTTGCAACTTAAATTACTATTATATGCTACAATACAGAAAAGAATGATTTGTTTGCTGGTTTTTGTTTTGTTTATTTTTAACGTCGTATTCAACACACATTTAGGTCATATATACGACGGCCAGCTCTTCCTACTATAGGTTTCCTGGACACTTTTCTATCACCAGTACTAACTTACCCTACCACGAGGCCGACAACTCATGTATAGGGTAACCTACCCCGACCGGGCTCAAACCCGCGATCTCCGGATTCGAAGTCAGACATGCTAACCACTACGCCACGGCCGCAGCTCAGAAAGGAATTAAATCAGCAACAAACTACAATAAACATACATTGTATACAAATTTATTTACAACAATGAACAAATACAAATTTATTTAACAGCAGAATTGTATAAAAAATTGCAAACAGAAGAACAAGAGCTGTCAGAGGAGACAGCATGCTCGACTTAGTTAGTGTTTGTTACAGGAGTAAAAAATATGTATAAGGAGTTATAAACCTAGTCACATGGGATGTGGTTGATAATAAGAAACATATATTTAAAGTTTGAAGTCAATACTTTAAGAAACAAAACAGTTGCAGTAAAAACAAACCTTTTTTAAAGAAAACTCTAAGTTCAAGGGGAGATAATTCTGAAAAAATATATTTGGAGTGATACACCTTGTCACATGAGATGTGGTTGATAATAAGGAATGCACATTTAAAGTTTGAAGTCAATACCTATAGAAATAAAACAGTTGCAGTAAAAACAAACACTTTTTAAAGAAAACTCTAAGTTCAAGGGGAGATAATTCTAAAAACATATTTTGGAGTTATACACCTTGTCACATGAGATGTGGTTGATAATAAGGAATGTACATTTAAAGTTTGAAGTCAATACCTAAAGGAATAAAACAGTTGCAGTAAAAACAAACATTTTTGAAAGAAAACTCTAAGTTCAAGGGAAGATAATTATTTAGAGTTATGAACCTTGTCACATGAGATGTGGTTGATAATAAGAAGCATATATTTAAAGTTTGAAGTTAATATCTTAAGAAATATCAAAGATGTAGGAGAAAGTATTTTACTGCACAAAAACTTTAATCTGTGCACAAAAACTTTAATCAGTTCAAGGGGAGATAATTCTGAAAGAAATGTGTTTGGAGTTATATACCTTGTCACATGAGATGTGGTTGATAGTAAGGAACATATATTTTAAGTTTGAAGTTAATATCTTAAGAAATAACAAAGATATAGAAGAAAGTATTTTACTGCACAAAAACTTTAATCAGAAAGGTGGACGCGGACGCCGACGCCGGGGCGAGTAGGAGAGCTCTACATGACTACGTAAAGTCGAGCTAAAAATGTAAAATATAAAATAAAACCTTAGTAGATGAATGTTCAATTCTTCACTGATTCTGGGTTTCTTTGTCAAAAATCCAATGATGTTTAATGTCCGAACGATTTACATTCCAACAATTGAAATCCAAATAAAGATGATAATTCTATTATTCCAACACTGTCTAATAATATTTATGAACACCCAAAATGACTGTAATGTAATAACTAAACTCGATGACTGAAGAGTTCACATGCATATTTTCCTGTGATATAATTTATTATTATTTATAACAATTTATTTAAAATCTATACTTCTTCCAATCACACTACACCACATCAAAAGAACACATTGGAAAGAAGAGAATTTATGAACTCTTTTTGTGTCATCCTTTCTATATAATGTTGGTTGATATGATTGTATTAATCCATGTATGTGTTTTTATATAATATTACCAGCATGCATGTTTTAATGTAATTGCCATGATTATCCTCACATTTTATAGCGAAATAAATTTGTCTAAATACAACTACCAAGTTTTAATCAGGAAAAATTAGCTATCGGCTTGTTTAGTTGATATATCATTATAAATTTATTATCATTTTTGTCCATGGATAGAATGTTGCCTGAATCAGTCCACTAAAATACATGCAAAAAATAACATACCTTCAAAATAACAAGCAACGATGGCTAACACACTTAAAGTAATGCCCTTCATTATTTTAGTTAATTTTGGTGTTTGAATGACTAAAGACAGGAATCTTTCTGTGTTGACCTTTTATCGATGTATTTGGTCATTGATAAGGGGCCTGGTATTATACAATAATATGATAGAACTTATATTGACCCCTTTTTAATGAATGACATTATTATTATAAGTTATATTTCTGTCAGCCATGAGTTTGACCTTTATCCCTCCAAGTGTTTAAGTACATGTAGTAGTAGATAATTCTTAAGATTATATAGGTTCTTTATTATGGAATTTTACACAAAATATTAGAGATATGAAGTCTCTAAGTAATTTCAAGGTCACAACTGAACAGTACAACCCAGGACCCTTTATTGTTAGTCTGTACTAATATATTTTAGCTCGATTGTGAATCAAGTTCCTACAACTTATATTAATCACTTTCGAGTCCACTTCCTGGTCCCCCAGTACTGAGCTAATAGCATAAAGTTTCTTGCTCAAGGAAAAACAGGGGTAGGTTTTGGATGGGATTCGAACCAATGTGGCTGGCTACCCTATAATTACCAGTTCAACATCGTAACCGCTCGGCCACGCCCCCTCCTTTATTGCTATATAGGGTCCTTGGTACAATGTACCTATTAAGCTTATTTTAAATTTAGTTTTGTTTTCAATTTCACAATAGCCTTTTATCCAGTACTATATATAACCAGCTTGTCTATGATTTAACGTTTTACTCTGTGTCAGAGGTACAGCTTGGTTTATGAGTTTTCTGGGTTACTGACTGAAAGAAATAGCCATTGGAGCCACGCTTTTCAATTTATGAATAGTTTGTTTTTCTCTCAACTGTCAAAACATGAATAATTTCACTGTGACTTCATATTCTTTGTCTACTACCTGTGATATTGTTATAGTGTAGTCAATCACCATGAAATTATTCAAACTTATACAGTTGAGAAAAAATGGACAATAAAATAAAACAAAACTATAATTATGTTTATAAATTGTTTACTATTCATATTCAGGTATCAGATATAATATAGAATACAAGATTTCATCTTACAATATTATACCTACATCACGCATTCACTGATGATGGTAAGTGTATGCGTAAATGTTATTTAATTGTCAGTCACACATACATTAACCCCACTGATTTAAATACTCAAAAGTTTTTGATAATCCCCACACATAATAAATACAAATATTTATTTTTATTGTAAGTGAGAACAGAAGTATTTATGTACATGGGTAATTGAACAAATACTGAGTTTTCAAATCAGTGGGGTTAATGTATGGGTCACTGACAGATGAATAAGAATTTTACCAATACCAGGTGGGTACTGACCAAAATGGTACAGATGGGGCTGCATATCAGCTACCTGTAGTGATTTTTGAGCTTATTAATAACCAAAACAAAGTGATACCACAATCAGGATAAACTGCAGCTTAATAATAATACTATGTTACACTGATAAGCAAAGCCCAATTTTATAGATCTGTGAGCCTCTATTGCAACAAACATTGCTTAATTTAATCTGTTGTAAATTGTAATAATAAAGACTATTTATAGTGGCAACACAGTTAAGCAAAGCTCAAACTTTCCTGTGAGTGGCATAGCTGCTAACACTGTCCCATTTAATCTATGTTGGTTAAGGATGATAATCCATGAATGTGTGACCCAGATATTATATATATAATGTAAGATAGATTAACATTAAACATTTTCTCAGGTTTAAATACATACATTATATAACTTAAAATCATGAAAAATACTACAAAATAAATCTACAATCATAACTGTGTAATCTTGAAGTCTTGTGTATTATGTCTATGTTAAATAAAGTAAAATGTATTAAATAAATATGTGTTCAACATTAATGGTGAGGTAAATTCTGACCACTATAGACAAGGTCATGCTACATAAAGGGTGGATTTAGAACATAAATGTTGGAATGAGGTCGGAGCTGACTGTTAAAGACAGAGCCATGTTATGGTAGGTGATAATCAATACAGCCTTCTCTGTAAGATAATACAATAATTATCTGTAATAGTTTTTTATTATCAAAGGCAAGATTTAAAAAAAGATTGCTCTTTTCTATTGTTTGTTAAAATTTGTTCTTACTTTGATTTTCGTCAAAATAATAATAAAATCAACAAATTAACCAGATAAGTTACAAAATGCAAATACATACAAAGACACATAATCTGCTAGATTTGTACATACAACCCATTTAATAGTTTGAACAAAACAGCCAGATTAAACTATGATCAAAATGCATCTTTTAAAAATAAACAAACAAAAATATATACAAATGTACAAATGCAAGTAAATAAAAAATTACATAATCTGAGTTATAAATTAAATTACTCTGTTTCCAAATATGTAAAAAAAAGATAAAAAGTCTTTTCCATATACCATAAAATCTTTTTCTTTTTCCGAACACTAAATTTACCGAATAGACATAGATATTACATTTATGTAACAAAACTAAGAAATATCATTATTTGCCCTTTTTTGGTCTGTCCCTGCATATTGGCATGGTAACAGAATTGGAATTTTCAAAATGAATCTCTGTCAGTCTGTTTGTAATAAGACAATAGCATCTTGAAGTAGCCATATCATGTTCAAGTTACAAAAAGTCACTTTTAATGATATCTCAAACACTTATACTATTACTTAATGTAGCATACTTAGCTGAAATAAGCTAAATTGTAAGTAATGGAAATGTTTCTTATTTGATCAAATGGTGCCATCATAATAGTGAAAACAACCTTGTGTAACATTAACAAAAAAGCTCTCAGTTATAAAGTTGAAAGAACAAACACAACATCTGACATTAAGTAGAATAAATAGACATAATCCGGAATTCAAATTTATGGGTTTTCCGTCCGTGCACAGGCGGTACGAACAAAGTTTTCTACACATTATTGCTAAACAGCACAAACTATGGATTAAATCCTATTGTTCTTTGTACACATGTTTTCATTGTAACAGTGAAAGTTTGTTTGTACCTCAGGGAAAAACCCAAATATTTGAATTCAGGATATAGTCTATTGATTGTATATCACCAGTGCTAGTAAGACTTGAATGTAACAAACAGCAAAGCAATGTCAATTTAATAAAACCTAAATATTAGGGGAAAATTCTAAATAGTCTCAATGTGTTCTGAGTGTGTGAGCGGGTGAGTTTACTTATTGGTAGATGAATGACTAACTAAAGCTCATTGAAAAAAATGTGATTGAATGAAAATTATAAATATTTGGTCCAGGGCCTGAAATCTAGGGCCATAGTCACACTTATATACATCATGTATTATATACAAAATAATTTGGAACAATCTTTGAACATACATTGTACAATATACAACATTTATTTTGATTTTGTAGAAAAAATGATAAAAAATTTTAACCGAAAAAGTGAAATAATTTTCTGAAAACTAAATGGAAAATGAACACAGCTAATCACAACCACCTTCGACATACGGAGCACTAATACAGATAGGTGAATGTATGGTGTCCCATTAAGATTGAGTTAGTCACAGTTGACAACTATTGTTACAATAAGAATAAGAGCAATCTCCATAAACAGATATCCTATAGTCTGATATAGGATCTCTCAACATTACACAGGAGGTCAAGTACAGATGACCTTTGTGTGTATCAATCAATGCATAGCTTTCATCTAGATAAAACACTAATAATAGCATGAATTTTTTCATAACTTATTTTTAGATCAAGTTGCCCAAGCAAATTTTATGGGGCATGTTATTCATGGGCCGAGTTTAGAATTTTATAATTCTTCGCCAATTGTGCTACTTAGATGCTGTAAACATGTAAACACAACAATTTCATTATGAATATTATTAAAGCAAAGGTCAGCTAAATCTGACCTGTATTGCGATTGCGTCAGATCTAAAATAAGCTAGTGTGCGAGCAAAAAACTTTAGATCCGGTTTTAATACAGATTGTAATAAAAGTTATGATTAACTGTAACAAAGTCAATCTAGAGTGGACACACACCCTAAAAAATAATGTACCAATCAAAAATAACAGATTGGAAAAATAATATAATCCATTACGTTAAAATACATGCAAAGAAAAAAGGCATATAAATAGTATATACATACATTAAACACAGTATGACCAAAAAATAATATAAATGTATAAAACTAATTATTGACATCATAATATATGCAAGAAATTACATCATGATACTGTATGATAAAAATTGTACACGTAAAATAAAATGAATAATTGTTCAACATAATACGATAATATAAAATGATATGTCTGAAAAATAATCAAAATAATTTATGAATTTGAAATAGAACTTAAATTGGTGTTGTTGTTTTTTCCAGAAGAAAAACTTAGTTTGTACCGGATGTAACTAAACAGTTGAAGTTGCAATAAAAGTGAGTGTATACAGAACAATAGGATTTAATCTGTGTTGCATACTTTTCAGCAATAACATAATATCATAAGATATAGATTTAAACAATTTAACTTGTACCAAGTTCATTCCTAACATTAGACAGTACCAATTTACAGTGCCAACTTAAATTCAAAATTAAATCAAGCACTAAGTCTAGGTTACTGCAATGTAAGGTTTTGTGTTAATACTTGAATACCAAGGGTACATACCACAATATTACATTTCTAAATAATTATGGTTAGTATTAAATGTAAACATGAGGAAAGATAAATGACTAAATTTACATCAAACAATAAATCAGATCTATGTTTATAATGAAGGTTCACCATGAATATTTGACATGTTTGGCTTAATATCATTAATTAAAGTCCATATGACATGGTCACTCAATGATTTGATGAAATATGAATTTTTACTAGATTTGAAATGTATATTATCCATATTGTCAGCTGCGGCCGTGGTATAGTGGTTAGCATGGCTTTGAATCTGGAGATCAAGGGTTCGAAACCTGGCCACGACAGGTCATACCCTATACATGAATTGTCGGCCTCGTGGTAGGGTAAGTTAGTACTGGTGATAGAAAAGTGTCCAGGAAACCTATAGTAGGAAGAGCTGGCCTTCGTATATATGACCTAAAATGTGTTGAATACGTCGTTAAAAAACCCCTAAAAAACAAAAATCTGTATTGTTAAATGTAATTCAACTTCCAGTAGCAAAAAGCCCCACTGATTTAAATACTCCATATTTGTCCCATAAACCCATACACTGATATGGATGATTATTGATCATAAGTACAGAAGTACTGTAGGAAGTATTTAAATCAGCAAGGTTAATGTATGGGTAACTGACAGTTTGAATAAAATTTAACAATAAGTCTGTAAACTAAAAGCTAACATTTAATACAATAAGCTTAACATATCATTTCAACATTTTAAGTCATATTGTTGCACCAAGTCATCCTATTATGGTCCATGAATAGGCCTAGATGTTTGGAATTAAGTGTTTCACCCAGTATTAAGCACATACCCACATCAGTGGTTTACAAATGCTTTATTATAAACTAAAACTCAGACAGTACAGAACTAAAAAGTTTACAAATAACTTTAAATTACAAAATCAAAACTAAACCAATATAACATTTTCTACCACAGGAAATATTTCGAAATAAAACTCATTTTTTCAATACAAAACATCACTAGTTTATATTAAATATCAATTAAGACAAGTCTCAAAATTATATAGGCACATAGTCACAGAGAATTGAAAGACTATAAATGCATTCATTTAACTGATTGAGCAATACTAAGGGACCCCAGTAAGGGTGGTTGTATTTTCAATGTTTGCTAACTCGAAGTACAAGAACAAATAATTGACCATAAACTTTAATTAACACAATATATTCTAACAGCATTTACAATGGACACAGGCTAAAGGGAGAAATTCACAGACACAAGAAGTGACTTTGAGACTTAAAATCTTTCCCTAAAAACCTTAGACAAAAGCTGTAATGCTTTCAAATTACAGTAAAGTTTCCCTATAAAGACCACCTTGGCTTTGGCAAAATCATGCGATTTTTGAAGAATTTTAATCCAAAATGCTTAAATTGAAAAGCAAAGGTCCAAAAGTTAAGACTATTCCGCTAATAAGACCATTGAATTTATTGGTCTTGAAGTCAAACTTTAGGGTATGTCAAATTGTGCAAAATATTTTGATAATATTTTTTTATAAAAAAGTAGAAAACAATATAGAAACAACAACATCAACAAAGTTTTAAGCTACAATATTGATAATACTTGACATTTAGTTTGGCTAATTAACACAAGAATGTAACAATAACATTTCACCAATAATATCACAGGTGATGAGGAACATGAGTCAGTTGTGTAAGGTTAACCCCTACATAGCACAACATAGCCGTTTCCTATGCAACAACGGTTTGCTACAATGTAAAGCTGGCAAACAGAACATTTTTTGTGGAAGGTGAATGCATTTGGAACAATCAGAACATTTCAGGACTAAACATTAATAGTTTAAGTAGATAGCACTGTTGGACAACCAGCTTACATTTTACTTGCCAAATGTTTACTAGCTGTTTAAAGTTGCCCGGCAATCAGATAATCTTTAATGTCAATGCATTTTTGGAGGCTGCAATCTTAGTTTTGGGACCATGAAGCAAAATAGTAGCATAGAAAATGTTAGCACAAATAAAAGAGCTATTTAAAAGCACTAGGTAGTCAGTTTCTTACACAACTGTCTCAAAAGCACTTTGATAACAGGAATGTGTAACAACTGAGTTATGTCCCTTTAAAAAAAGAGACAAAAAAGAAAGGTGGACAACTGTATTAACATTTACATGTACTGATCAGTCACTCATGTGTTGAGTAGTATAACCTGGTACAATATTCAGCTCAATACTATTATCCTGAGCTTGACCTCTGTGCATGAATAAATTAAACATTCTGAGCTTGACCTCTGTGCATGAATAAATTATACATTCTGAGCTTGACCTTTATGCACAAATATATTACACACTAAATCCACTCAATATAAATGGTTTTTAAGATAAATTGCAAATTGTAAGAGCTTAAGTTATCAAAATATACATTATGGATGACTTTTATTTCCATCATACTAAACAATTTAACACATAAATATACTTTTGAAAAATCCACTTAAATTTTACTATCGCTGAATATGTTTTCTCAGAAAAAAGGGAAATTATTCACAATTTGACCAATGAGAAAACTGAACAATACAAATACCATTTGATAATTTTTTAAAATGATTGTACATAATATCATTAAGAAGACCAGAATCATCATTGATAGTTATCAATTTACAAGTTTATATTGATGGATCAATGCAAAACTAGTCTAAAATCATTATTTGTTCACATGTAGTTAGACTAGTTTTTGTGCTGAACCATTGATGTATTACCTTGAAAAAATAACAATGTTTTCATGCATCAGATGCTCCCATATAAGGTGTATGTGAAAATATGGGCACTACAAATTTTAAAAATATATTTTGATAAATCAATTTCTTTTAAAGAGGGAGAGGGGAGCGCTTATTAGTGGAAGTGCATTTAATAAAGAATATGTCCTTCCTGGTATAAACAAACCTATTTCAAAACTAACATCTATTAGAAGAAATATTATTTTGATCAAGTAATTTTCACTAGCCTAAATGAATTTTTACTAGTCCTGAGCTAGTTGGAAAATGCTACAACTGTTATTTGTTTGTTTTGGCACACCAACACATAAAAGTTAAATCCTGCCAAAAACAATTAATTTGCAGGCTTGGTGCAAAAACTCACTCTTATTTTAATTGAGTTACAACCGTTTTGCGATAAGCCTGCAAATTGAAGAGGATCACTGATAAAACATAACTGTTAAAGAATGTATTATATGAAAACAATAATAGCACTAAAGCATGGTTTTATAAAGTATTGCGCAATAATCTAAACATGTGCTATGGTTTTATAATATTAATGATAAAACCATAACCTGCCAGTAAAATTGGTGGGAGAACTATTCATCATGGTGAGTCAACATTAAAAAAAATTTCAAGAGACAAACAATTAAAATCTTAGACCTATTTTAGAACAAATCCATTTTATCAAAATATATCACTGTTTATAAAGTAATACATATATCTATGAATTATTATTTCAACTATATAATGTATATTATAAAATTTCCAATCAATTTATGAACATATTGAATTAATTGACATTATGTGTGACTACTTCTCAAAAATTGTTAAATGTTAATAGAATTAAGAACTGAATAGAAAGGTTGTATAGTGTCATGTAGACATATACAATGTACAAATACATGTTTGTTATAATAAGTTATCAATAATTGCAGAAAATCAATGAGTAACATGCAAACTAACTGTCCTCAACAACAGTTAATATTATAACATTATGTCCACTGTCAACACATACATCATGTGACACACAAAATCATGTGACACATAATGTGACAAACATAAAGTGACACACATCAAAGGGCACAATATTTTTTAACAAAGATCATGTGACATAATTATATCACATGAAACACCATGTGCTGCCCTATCACATGACAAACAATATCACTCGACACACATCAAATGACATACATCACATGACATAAAAAGAATATGACATACATCATGTGACATACACTATCACATGACACATACATCATGTGACACACAAAAAATCATGTGGCAATCATTTCGCACTGTAGATATAATTACATAGTTACTATAGTTACAGTTTAAATCAAACACAATCTTCCATTGACATCAATAATGGATTAACATACTCAAATCCATCAAACTCTGATTGGTCAATTTTATCAATCACTTTCCTGTAATAGAGAAAAAAACCATATCATTTATAGATAAAACAATAAAATATATTGATATTTGAATAAAATTCAATACTATTCAAGAAATGACAATGGAAATGTACTTAGTGATCTAACAGCATTCATAAAGAACTGTTGATACATTCATTCTGTCTAAACAATTAGCTATCAACACATATTTTTTTCCAAATATTTGGTAGTTTAAACATTATACTTTCTTTCCAAAAATGTATACTTCTATAATATGCTTATTTTAATTAATTTTGATGGTATGACATGAAAAAGTAAATAAGTGTAAAAACGAAAAATGCTTATCAGTTACAGATAAACCTTCAGATATTGGGAGGACTTTATCTGATAAGGTCATAAAATGAAATAGTGGGTACAGCGCAAAAATGGACTAACTCTTTTCTAACTTGAGTTAGGACCGTTTTGCACTAAGCCCACAAAATGGGTAAACTACCATGTATATAGAATACTTACTGATCATCAGGTGTAAGCTGTACAGGTTCGTTAGTAAATGCTGGATCAAAATGTTCTAAATCTCTTTCACCTTTAAGTTGTGGTTTATACGGAGGTGGTATTTGTTTCTGTTGTAACTGATCCCAATCTATAGGTTTAAAGAATGTATGTTTCTGTATATCATCAAAACCTCCATCAGGATGACAACCTAAACGTTCATGTTGATTCTATAATATATAAAACATACAATGTCAGTATAATAATATGTCATATAGATGATATTTGTCAACTTTGGTGTAAAATGGTGTAAGATGTTTTTTTTTTCTTTCTGTGTAAGCTCAGAAAGCATTTTCAAGACGGGCATAGCCACAAATTAAAAAAAATGTTATTTTCTGGCTATGAAAAGATTTCACTTCAAAATACTAACTATACATAAGACCATTAGAATATGACCAGGCATGAGTCTGTGTATAGTTTGATGCAAGAACATTAATTAACAATGAAAAAGATGTACATTCCTTTACTTAAAGCACTAAATTTGCAAATAATTCACATAATGCTTATAAATTCTTATTCATTCTCCCCTACAACTATAACATATAATGCAGTTAAAAGATTCCATCTACAATATAAAGTGTTTTACCTTATTTAGAAATCCTTTCAATACAGAAGCAGCTTTGACAGATAGTGACCGAGGTATTCTGATTGTCTTCTCCAATATTACTGTAATAAATGAAAATATACATTATACAAAATGTAGTCATTTACCACTAATAATAACTTATATAACTTCTCATAAAAATCTTGTTGTAGCCTTTATTGTGCTTGAACCTTAGTCTGATTCTTTATGCTACTTAGTAAAGGGCGAAATACATTTAACTAGCTCAACTGTAACAGAATTTTTCAGAAAGAAAAAAAGGCTCACAGGAAAGATTAGGCTCTCCCTTAATATGCCGCCATGAGTGCTGAGAAAATGAGTGGACAAGATTTTTCATTATAGGGCCATAACTCTGAGAAAATCAATGGACCCTAACCAAGAAGGGGATATGCACATGTCTGCTTGATATGTGGTATATTTATAAAGTTTGAATCAAATCCATGCAATAAAAGCTGAGAAATTGAGCGGACAAGTAAAACCTACAGACCGACCAATCAACTGACTCCTATATCTCCCAAATTTTTTGGGGGGATGAGGGAGGGGTATAAAAATGAATTTTTATATATTATGATAAATAATGAAGCAGCAGATTAAAAGACTAAAATTAATGTAGATAAATAAAAGTACATACTTTGAAACAGATAATCTTCTGTATTTTGATCAGGATTTTCAGCTCCACCGACAACATCAAATGGTGATCTACCAGCCAACATCTCAAACATTAAAACACCAAGTGCCCACCAATCAACACTATAATCTACAATATTACATTATATATATAGTAAACTATCTCATATAGCATACTTAATTATACTTTAATATTACATAAGATCATCTATGGCACATGATCACCCATGATACTGGGAGAGGTAAACCTAAGTGAAATAACTTCAAAGTTAATTAGCCGACAAGACTTTGCTAATGCCTGACAGACAGACAGACAGACAGACAGACCAAGAATGTCATAACACAATACAACCAAAGGTCTGTTCAAGCATATAAAATTGCAACAGTGCCACTTTAAAAATTACCTCTTACACACTTAAGTAAAATAGAATTAGGCCACTTTAATATACTGAACTAATTAATTTTAATGAAATAGAGCCAATTAAGTTATTGAAAAATTCAACTTAATATTCTTGTATAAAATATAAATTATCTGTTTTGTAGTCTACAGTAATAAGAATCTTCATAGCAAATTTCATACATTTTGATAAATCCATGCTTATATCTTATACTTCTACAAACAAACTATATAAAACTATATAACAATATTAAAATATTTCCTTATTTATGCAATCAAATTGAGTATTGTAATAATAACATTATGACATTTCAACAATTATCATTACTTAAATATATATAAATACTCCATTCTGTTCATATATAGTAAATGTTCTAGAACTGAATACATGTAGAAGGGAACATCAATATCCACTGCCACACATCCCCCATCTTAGCTGAATAGTAAGGCACCCATACTTCCCTTTATCTCTCCCACCCCTCTCAAAAACAGCAATAACCCATCATGAGTGATGAAGTAATATACACTGTGTATTTGTTTTCTACCCTCCCCTCTCCCCTCGTCTACACTTAAGTCATAGAACAATTACTATAGTCACTATAATTCATACCTATAAACCACCATCATTCAAAATGATACATGCAATCAATGCTAATATCAACAACTAAAAACTGTATCAAGACTCTCATTATTTCTTATTTAGGGTTTGAGACTTCTAAAGAGGCAATCTGATTTAAATAGGTTTGTCAAGTTTGTCCTCTCGTCTACATACTAAGAAAGGTTAGAGTTGACTCCATGCTGGGTTCATAAAGAAGCTAGGGTCTCTGAATACAACACTTTAATTCCACCACAAACAAGTGAAACAATAGAGAAATTACATTGAAGTTAGAAAATAATAAATATAAATAAAATATCAGGAATCTTAAACAGTCAACATACAAAATAGTCAAACTATCATATGGTATAATTCATAACCTTAGATTCAGGTATATGTTATGTATGGCGCTCTACATAACATTTTAACATTCAGTCATACAGCCATGTTTAGTTATCCTACTCAAATAACTAGGACAGGCCTAGATTTTTTCACCTAGTACTAAGCACACACCCTCACCAGGGGCTGTAAACTGCCCTTCTTAGTACTGATGTAGGCGGAGGAAAATGTAAAACTACTTCTCAATCAATTTTACCAAAAGCTATGATGGTTCCTATCTAGGAATCAAAACATATTACCCGTGGATTTGCTGTCGGCATTGCCAGACTGAGCTTACTGGACAGGTTATCATTGCAGTTTCAGAGAAAAATGTATAATAAAAGTAAAACATTGTGTCATAAACTGATTGTTCACATCTATGAAAACTATCTGGCTCAAGGATTGCAAGCAAGCAAAATGAAGAACTTCTATCTTAGAAATATAAAGGTCTACAGTATAACAAAAGGTAAGTGGTAATTCCTAAATGATAGTTGTAGGGGACCTGATATAACTGAGAGGACCTCATATCATGGTGGGGATCTCAGATACTCAACATTAAGTGATCACATCTGTGTGATACTATATGTGATATATGAGTATAACTCAAAATGGTTAGGTAAGAAGTAATTTGTATAATCGGTATTTATATAAATGTATATACAATGTATATGAAAAAAAGGAATGCAGATTTTGTGTTGAAAATGAGCAATAATTGCATCTTCCTCTTTTGCTCTGCCCACTCATTGGCATGACAGTTGGGTTCAGAGTTCAAATGGCTTTTTCTGACTATCACCCAGGAAATAATTTGATCAGGTTGCATATCTGTCAGTCTATTAGTAATGAAATTGAAATAAGAGTATTATGAAATAGCTCTGTGGCTTTTAGGTGAAAAATGGCCAATTTTCGCAAATGTCTTGATCAGTTAAGGGTTAATCATGAAATAAAATATAATATTCTATTTTATTTATAAGGATAGTTGTCTTGTATGCTGTTATATGGTATTATAGAGAATGATGAGTGCTGAGTATATATAAATCTATACAATGTACAAATGTATATACAATGAATGCTCGGATAAATAATGTTTTTTTAATCATCTAGCAAAATAGAAATAAAAAACATCCAAGCAGGTGTACATATAACAACAAATGGTTACCATGGCAACTATACAAATAAAATAAAATTTTGTCAGGAAAAAAATCTAAAAAGTTTTTTCTATAGTACAAGCTCAGGGCTCAACATTGTTCTTTCAAACCAGGTTGCCCAGTTTGACAACCAGCTATGTTTTACTAGCTCGAACCAAATTCACTAGTGGTAACTGGTTGCCCAAACCAAAATATAGGTCATCAGACCAACTTGAATGTCGAGCCCTGCAAACTATTGAAATAAAGGAATTCATTCAACAAAATGCAGGAAAAGTAAAAAAAGACTAAGACATCAGATAGTTAAAAGTTCTAACTGGCAAAAGTAGTCCAAGAAACTAAATAAAAATAAAATCAGGGCTCATACAGGGATCAAACTTTCTATCCAAAAATTGAAATATAAACTTCACTACATGTACTTTGAACATCTATGAGACAGCAATCATAAAAAAAAAAATGTTCACAAAAAACCAATGAACTCAGTTGGCATGGCAACCAGACCTCATTGTAAACATTATAATACCATATTCCTCCCCACGGAGAACTTCTGGCGCTATGTAATTAGGTGTACCGCAGAAAGTATTTGTGAGGTCACCAGACCACAGATTTTCCTGTTATAAAAGTATAAAATAAACTAAAGATAAACAGAATGTATCGTAAGTGTTACAACATTTATATCAAAGGCAACCAGCATGGTCCCGATAAAACAAAGACACTGTATGTACATATTTACAGTACCATCCTAAGTTACATGTACCCATACACTTGTAAAAAAATGCTGTTTTTTTATTTCTAAGAAATATTTTTTTTTTGGATGTATTTATAAATTAAAACAATTAAAATAGCCCGTAACATTTGAAGGGCGAGCAGTAATTGCTCATACAACTTGTGTCTTATCACAAAACTGTCCTAACTCAAGTTAAAAGATAAGTGAGTTACGACCATTTTGTGCTAAGCCCATGGTCAATTATAATTGTCATACAAGTACATGTATATTTTTAATCTTCTTTAAGTATAGCTAAAATTTAAAAACAAGTCATACATTACAAAAAGGTAAAGGTTATTATGGATGGCACTGAATATACATAATCTTTAGTATATCCGGACCATGTCGGCCATCTTTGATCTACTCCATCAACTCATACACCCCTCTATATACAGTTACATTGGTAGCTGAGTTGTCACCCTCACAACAAAATACAAAAGATTCTAAATATGCAAATGAGGAAAAAGTGCCGCATAAATTAAAATGCAAGTGAAAAGAGTGCTTAAGCAATTCCAGCAACTAAGCATGATATACATGTACATCTTATTTTGCTCTCAAATTTCAATATTTGAGGTTTATGCATGCCATAAAATAATGACATTTCAATCAAATGGATTCATTACATCCAATAATTACAAATCAGTAATAAATAAATAGGCTTCAATGAAAATTCACAGTATGTACATAGCAAATAAGAAAAATATGTTTTCTTCTCATTTGCATATTTCATAATCTTCAAAAACTAGGCAAAGGTTACATTTATCTTAGTTCAAAGTATTTCTTGTTGCCTTAGTAAAAACAAATACATAAAAACTCATTTTACAAATTTTGTTTTTGTTGAAAAACCTTGAAACATATAACATTTCAATGAATGATTAATAGATAGACAAGGCAGCATATAATGTCAACAAGAGCTGTCAGAGGAGACAGCATGCTCGACTTTTCTCAGTTAATCAGTGAATGGGTTTTAATAGTAAGAAGGAAGCAGTAATGATGAATAAGTATTCCAAGTTTTAGTTGAAAATCTTTGATAGTATTGAAGTTTGTAAACACTTTAACCTTGATTTTGGATGTTTTCTAAGTAAAAAGGAGAATAACTCCTAAAACAGAGTGCCAGGGTTATGGGCCTTAAAAGTAAGGTGGAGGTAGTGATGATAAATAAGTATTCCAAGTTTGAGTTGAATATCTTTGACAGTATTGAAGTTATTAAAACTTTAACCTTGATTTTGGATGTTTTTTTAAGTAAAGAAGAAGAATAACTCCTAAAACAGTGGAGCCAGGGTTATGGGTCTTTATAGTAAGGTGGATGAAGTGATGATGAATAAGTATTCCAAGTTTGAGTAGAATATCTTTGACAGTATTGAAGTTATTAAAATTTGTAAAAACTTGAACCTTGATTTGCGACGCCAACACCAATGCCGACGCCCAGGTGACAGTATAAGCTCTCATTTTCTTCCAAAAGTCGAGCTAAAAGCCACCAGAAGTAAACAAGTTGATCACGTCAAGACTTCAAATATTTAAACATTCATAAAAACAGTCCAAACAAACATCATCCAGACAATAGTATTGATTCTCTCAGTACATTTATAAAATGCCAGGATGTAAGGTAAAAATTATGATAGATGACAAACATGATCTACTCTAAACACAGACAGAAATGTAACCTTGGATTATAATATATAAAATGTCCACTAAACAAGCAAATATGACATCACAACATAATAACTTTGTAGATAAAATCAGTCTACAAAATTGATAGGTGTCCGGTTGCCCAGGACAACCACTTTTTAGTTCTGGCAACAAAATTCTACAAACAAGAGATAGTACTTGCTGCTAAATTGACCACTTTCATATCCTAATTTCTTAGACTGCATAATTGATGTTTAACAACCAAACTAAGTCTAAACAACATGAAATATCTAAATAATGTCTTTGGTTACCATAGTTACAAGTTTAGTTAATGTTTTTTTCTGTCTGTGGTCAACAAGTTTTATACACAAATCCATCAGGTATGATGTATTGTCATGTTTGCTTAGAAACTAAATGAAAATAAAGGATTCTATAGTTTTACCAGTTTCTTATTGGATAATTGATTAAAAACATTAAAAAATAATGAACATTTACATCATTTATATATTTTTTTAATTCGATTATGCATAGCAGGAAAAAATCCCAATAATTTGCCAATAATTTGTGATAAACAAACACATGAAATAAAAGCATTTATAAAAAATATTTTCAAAAAAAAAATCCAAACTGAAACAAGTGAAAGTATAAAATCCTCCACTTTAGATATTAAATCACTATAATAAAACACACTGTAAGTAAAATGTTGACCTTTATGACCTAGTTATATAAAGGTCATGACCTTGATGACCTATAGTTATATAAAGGTCATGACCTTGACATTGTAAACCTACCATAATCCTCTCCACGTAGAATCTCTGGAGCTATGTAGTTTGGTGTACCACAAAATGTGCTGGTTGCATCACCTGGCCATAATCCTTCCTATAGATTTATTATAGCAGCAAAGTATGATGAGATCAAACAATGGTAACAATGATATATAATCTTAAAGGTCAGAGATCAAGGTCAAGGACTTCTTTTGAGGTGAAGGATTATTTGAATTTAATGTCATTTATCCATACTTCCATAGCTAGTGAAAATTGACCCAAGATGACAAATACAGTTAAATGTAATTTGCATGCATTATATTGGCTAAAAGTGGTGCAGTTACCAAATGGGTAATGTAATAATCTGTCCTGGGTCAATTTTTATTAGCCATATCAGACTACGTATGGCAGTTAACTCTCCCAACAAACTTTCATGGGCACTTTTCTTTTTTACCAGTACGAATTAACCCTCCACAGGAAGTAGACCATTTCTCCTCTGGAGAAAAATTGGTATCTAATTATCATATTTAAGGAAAAGTAAAACCTGCCACAGTGGTAAATCAAATCAGGGACCTCCAGGGATTCCAATGACCATGGCTGTGGGAAGAGTACTGATATGGCTACAAGTTCCTAGAGTTTTGATCACCTCCAGGAAATACCCTGGCCATGTGAACATAATTTGCTACAAGCACAAGTGACTTGGTCTATCTATGTTCATGCTGACAACATGACAGACTCATAATAAACACTGTCATATGTATACATTTGGTAGTGAAATATATATAACAACATCAGTTTACAATACAAATACATTTATATTATACAGGCCTTCTAGCAGACTTTCATGCAAATAAAGATTTTCATTTTTGTAAATACAGGCTCTTTAGTATCTTTAAAAAGGGGGCTTTAGTATGACTGAACCTCTATTCAAAAACAGTTTCACAAGGATAAAAGTCCATATATTCAGACTTTATGTTCTTTGATATGGTGAGAAGAGGAGCACTCTGAAATATTTCCAAAAGATTCACAGGCAGTTTTAAAACCATTTTACAAGAAACTTTAACAAAAAAATTGATAGCAATAAATTTTGATAGAAGAAATAGTTTCATGTAGAAAATGCATGTTCTTCTCAGTTTTAACATTGTTTTAGAAATAAAGTTTTTGAAGGATTTTTTGTAAAAAGATTTTGCTAGGAGGCCTGTACTATGATAAAAAAACATGATATAAGAGTTAAACAACATGTTTAAACAATTTGACATTACTGGTATAGTTTTTTTGTTTTTCTCAACTGTCAAGACATGAATAATTTCACGGTGACTTTGTATTCTTTGTCCAACATTCATGATATTGAGAGAGTGAGTATTCAATCACGGTGAAATTATTCAAACTTTGACAGTTGAGAAAACAAGTAAATCTGTGAGCTAATGCTCACTAGTGATACCCCCCGCAAAAATCTAAAAATATGCGACAAACAGGAAGTAGATGAGCAAGGAGCATGAAATCGCTTTACACCGCATGGGACTATGGGATGAAGCAATATGCAAAGTATTAGGCTGCTGCATGTTATAGTTGCTGAGAAAACTGCGACGGAAATTTTGAAACGGACGGACGGACAAGGGTAAAACAGTATACCCCCCTCTTCTTCATGTTATAGCAACATGTTATAAAGAGTCCTTGCTTAAAGAATCATTTGAAAGCATATTGGGTGTAATGAGCTTAGTGGGTGTAATAAGCTTTTACTAATTAGTCATTATCAAGAGAACAGTTTTCACATTGCATTAGATTTTCAAATTTTATTATGAATAATACTATTTATAAGAAATAATTGATTGTTATTATTCAACAGTATATAACGCGTGCATCGGCGATCACGTACGGGAACGGTCAAAATGAACTATATCGCCTACCGGACCGTATAACGGACTTTATTCGGTACTGACGCTCTCTAATCGTAATCACTCAGCTATTTCCGTAGACCGAAAAAAAACAATGGAATTTATATTAGACCAGCAACAAATATTTGATCTTTCCATCGAATTTACACTCATGAGCTTCCATTTCGGATTTGCTATTCTCAGAACACTAAAACTTGTACCACATTAACAATTTAACATTAAAAATGTATTTGTATCATGTGACGCGTCTACTTTCGTTTTCGAAAGATTTTGTTGTTTTATCAATTATTTTCAATACATTCAATTTAAATGGTCTGTATTGGATAGGAAAATGACCCCTAAATTATGCAAGTGTCACATTGTTAGTTAAACAGGCGTGTTTATACCCCTTAATTATTAGATATCTAACAGATTGACATCCTTTGTTTTCAAACAATGGGTGCAGCGTATTATCTACACAGGTGTGAAAAACATATACCATAGTCAGACTGTTGGTCGCTCGACGAACATTTCGCGAATTTTAAGTGGTCTTTTTAGCGGGGTCAAAATGCAGGCATTTAAAGAGTTTTGTCAGCAAGAAGTGGTCGTATTACGGAGTAGCGGGGTGGTCCTAATTTCGGGGTTAAAGACCATTAAATAAAGAGCAAAAAATTCCGTTCTTTTCAAAACTGGTCTTTTTAGCGGGGTGGTCCTAGAATCGGGGTGGTCTGTAAGCGAGGTTCCAGTGTATTAGATATATAGAGATTGACTGATTGAACCACCAGTATGATATATCACATGTGGTCATGTTCTAGTTAGTAACTCTATCATACAGAGTCTTACAGTCTTTATTCTGTGAATATAAGGACAAACCATAATAATTTTATAATATAATAAGTCTGGTGATGAAATTTTAGTAAATTAAATATATTGTTGATATTGTTTATATTTTCTAGTTGTTGATAACATTATGTTATACAACAAGTAGCCAGTAACACTAGTTCAATGAAGACATGAGTGCAGTTGAACAAGAAAATTTCAATATATTTGCTGGACAGAACATTTTCCCATCAGGGCAGTTAATGTATTTACCATTAACAGCCATATAAAATTTGACAATTAGAGTATACAGAATAACCTCTTCAGTGCAGCCCTCTACAATACAAATCATCTCCACAACAACAGCTTTGATATTTCCCCTAGGCTTAATTTTAATTGAATTTAACCTCTAAAGAGCAACAACCTTTAAAGAGCAACAACCTCTAAAGAGCAACACATTTCAGTCTCAACGAGTGGGTGTTGTTCAAGAGAGGTTGTACTAAATAAACACAATAAGATATAAAGTTCTATACCGTACCTTACACATTCCATAATCTGTAAGTTTTATATGACCATCTGAATCTAACAATACATTATCTAGTTTTAAATCTCTATACACTATACCTGTAATATACACATATATATATTTATAGGTTATTATTCATTTTACTGTACAATACGGAAATATATTTGGACGAGTATACAGCTTGAAAAGTCATATTGGACGAGCCAATAGGTGCGTCCAATATGACTTTTCAAGCTGTGTATGAGTCCAAATATATGCCGTATTGTACAGTAAAATGTATAATAACCTTTTTATTATATATCTTTTGTTTACTTGAAAAAATCACCATATCATCCCCAACAAAGCAATCACAGCCATTCTTATCACATCGTTTAGTGCACATGTACCCAACCGTCCAATACGAAAATAATATGTATTTTTTGGATCCAATATTATATGGGAATATACTGAAGGGTCACGTGGTACAAATGCAGTTTGTCGATTGGTTAGATTTATTAGATATATAATAAATACATTCATTGTACTCATAGTGATGGAGACTAGCAATGCTTGTATGTCGGATAGGAAATGACAAACTTAGGTATAGAATGAAAATATGGGCTTTTTTACAATAATGCTAAAACTTAAAAGGAAACTGCTCCTAAGAAAAACTATATAAAAATGTATACAACCAACATATCTGGGCAGAAAAAGCACCCGATTTTCACCTGAAAGTTCACATGACAACCCCCAAAATCTGTTGATACATATCGCGAGCTTAGCGCAGAACGGTCATATCTCACTCTTTTTTTTAAATTGAGTTACGACTGTTTTGCACTAAGCCTGCAATGTAGCATAAACAAAATCATGACATCATTTTTGCACACAGATTCAATCAGAAGTGCCATTGATAATAATTATCACATGTAGAGAAGCCAGGAGGGAAGTGACCACAATAACTAGCTAGAAAATGCTCAATTTTGTCATTATATAATATAATGAGTGTATTAAAAATATAATAAAATTACCTCTTTGATGTAAGAAATGTAAGGCAAGACATATTTCAGCAGAATAGAATCTAGCATGTTCCTCCGGGAGACGTCGTTGTCGTTGCATATGAAACATTAAATCACCACCATTTACAAACTCTATTACAAAGAATAATCTACAAATATAATATAGAAACAATATACATAATTATAATTATACTGTTGGTTGCCATTTTTGCATAATAAAAGAGCGGTTAAATGCCTGCTTCTGTATACATAATTATTCAGCTGACTTAACAATTCTGTATGATAACCCCTGATCATTGAAATCCCTCAAAGTACCCTGTACACCTGGGTAGAGAGGAACAATTGTAGGTAACATTTTTTGCTCAAGGAAATTAGCGCAGCCCCTGGTCGGGTTTGAGCCCAGGACCTATCTATCCCTAAGGGTGTGTCCTACCACTGGACTACTGCTCCTGAACTTTAACTTTATAAACAAATCAGATAATCACTAGAAATAAACCAGGATTTTCTTGTTAATAACATGTTTTCAGTTCATTCTTTGCATCTTTTTCACTTTGATACATGCATAAGGGTTGACCTAACTATACATTATTGATCTGAATCTGACAGCCCATAACCAAAATGTGATTGTTCATGAAATTTTTGAGATACGTTTCCAAAGTTGTGGCCTCTAAGACCTGGATTGATAACATGATCAATGTAAAGAATACTTATATGGAATTAAAATATTAATTCCACATTTCAACATTTATTCAGTCATATAACAGCAGTCAGTTGTCAGTCACTGACCTCATCAATTTGCTTCAACAGTTCTAATAGTAAAGAGCTCAGTGATCAGGCATTAATATAAGACTTTATTAATGTTTCGGGGGGGGGGGTTGAGTTTAAGGCTGTAGGCTAGCAATAAAGCTCCTTGAAAGTATGCCCTTGACGTGTGCGCTACCAACCAAGCTAGCCAGATGGCTCCAACTTGATTAAAATATCATAGCATACATACCTACTAGGTGTCTGGAAGCATGAATGTAAACCTACAAGGAATGGATAATTTGTGGCAGTTTCAAATACATGTTTCTCTGTTTGTACCCAATCTATATCCTGGAAATATATTTATACAATAGTGTTACATCTAACAATAGGATTAAGTATCATTTAGTACAGATTCAGTAGGTGCCTAGAACTGGGTCACTAAACCATTGATAATTCCAAAATTTGTTACGGCCCTGGCTGCTAAATACAGGTAAATTAACTTGTGGAAATGGGTGGATGCTGGCCATATTCACCATATATAAGCATATAAAAGCACTTTTTCCACTTTTAGAGGAAAGAATGCAGACAAAAAAAATTATAGGGAAAACATTTTTCTTCATTCTTCAACACTCTGTAATATCTCTTAAAAGGGTTAAGAATCAAGAATTTGCAGCAATATAAAGTCAGTACATCATTAAAAGGACAGGGGAAATTGTTACATAGAATGGGAAAATATGTCTTTTTCTGGAAGGAAAATGGGAAATGAGGAAAAGTGCAGCTCCAGATTGATTTGTGAAAAGAACTATACATATATATCATCAACAGAAATCCGAGAGAAAATCAGTCTTACCTCATCATCATTAACAAGTTCTTTTTTAATTACTTTCATTGCATAGAGACGTTTAGAACGTTTCTGTTCAACCAAGATTACTTTTGCGTAACTACCTCGACCAATGACACGTAAGATATTGAAATCGTCAAGGGTAACCATTTTACTTCCATCCCCAGCTGATGAGGCCTGTAATTAAATACAGAATGAAACTTAATGAAGAAATATTTTGTCCTCAAGTCAAAACTTGCTAAAAAAATGGGTGGAAGCAATAAATATGAACACAGTTCACAAATCCAGAAATCTTGCAAACTTACTTTTCATTCATTTTTTTATATTTTCTACAAATGTATATAGGCATAACACTAGCAAATTTTCATCAAATATCTATATTATTCTTAGCAAGCATTCTGTTGAACTTCAAAAGTCAAAAATCACATGGGAAATTGCATTCTCCTTAAAGAATATCCATAATGGTTAGTGCACTTACAAGGCTCTTTTCTCGAACTTTTTCATTACAGAAAGTCATTAGATTTATGAAAGCTTTATTCATTTGTTTCTAATTAGTAATAATTAATGTTTCAAATAACAAAGAGCCAATTAAAATAGGACACCAAGGGCTACCTAGCAATTTTCTAAGAACAGCTGGCTTCAAATATTTTTTTGCTAACTGAAAACATTTCCATTGCCCAACAGCTTGGTATTGCTAGCTAGAATCAATACTCTAGAAATATATTAACACAAACCAGCCCTTTCTTTATGTGACAGTTGGTGAAACCCTTATGCAACTAGCTCAAAAACCATTTGACAAAGCAATAAATAGAGGGCATTTGATTTAAAAATATTCTCAACCAAAAAAAGGGATACACTATTACAAAAATAAACTGCTTATAAAAGCAAAACAAAATAAAGCAAAAATATAAGCTAAATCCAACTTGTAACAAAAACCTACAAAGCACTCTGGATGTATATTGAAAGCTAGTGACGAGAGTTTATCTGTACTATAAGTCTAGCCACTGCCATAACGAAAGCAATGATATTAAATAACCATGAAGAGTCAATATTAAACTAGACTACATGGTTCTTTATTTTTAAAGATAAAAAAGTTAAAGTGTTGTTTAAAGTCTGCTTCCATATACATATACATGTTCAGCAAGCCTAACAATCTTGTACGATAACTCCTGATCATTGATATCACCTTCAGGCAGGCAAACCCTCACAGTACCCATTTACACCTGGGTGGAGTGAAACAATTGTAGGTAAATTTCTTGTTCAAGGAAATTAGCAGTGGCACTAGTGGAGATCGAACCTAAGACCTCTTCATCCCTAAGTGTGTGTCCTACCACTGAACCACTGCTCCTACAAGTTATTATGATAAGACTAGTTTTGTCCTGACCCAATAAGTTTTATCTACATATCTGAATATTTGTTTCTTAAATCATTTGTAATATAAAGTATAAAATAAGTGTACACTGATATAAAACAAACATATGTTATCCAATCCATATGGACACAAAGTAACAATGTAAAGAAAGTATTTTCTCCTCCAGGATGGTAACTGTTACAAAAGCCAAACAAAATGTGAGACATTTAACTGTAAGTGCACACATAAATCACTATCACAAAGAAAACAATCAACAATATTAACAGTGGAAAGAACATTATTGTGCAGTCACAGCGAAAAACGAACAGTTTTGTTATCAAACACAAAACGAAAAAATAGTGAAAGCATGGACTGCAGTGAATATCAAATCACTATAATGCATTTGAAAAACTAGGCCATCTTCTATGCAGATTTACCTTGGTAGTCAGAGATGGTAGCAAAAAAGTTATATGGCCTGGTAAAAACTCCCAGGCAAGTAACACCTATTTTGTACATAAGATATACATGTTTATCTAAAGTAGTTTATAAGAAGGACAATGTCCTGCATAGTTTCTTCCTGTGCAGTTAAGATTACATCTCCACACACACACGAACACACAGAAAAACCATTCAATGAAACTCATGTTAATACCATATTTTGTCCCTATTATTTCCAAGGCATATTTGCATAGAAAATTGCTGAGAAGTTCTAAAGGCACTGAGATGATAATTTAGAACAAAAACAGAAAGTATGTAATGCAACTACTGTTCAATCCACTCTGAGCATTAAATTTTTCGTTTTCAAAACTTATACTAAAATATGCAAAAATATAGACCAATGCAGGAACCTCAATAAATTTCAAAACAGAATAATCAAAATCTTGAAAAAAATCAAATAAAATAAATCTTATAACACCTTTATGACACATGCAGCAATAAAAAGACAATGAAAATAACCTCTTACAAAAAACAAGCAGTAAACTAAAATCTCAGAGTGGATGTATACACACATCAAACCAAACCAGTCATCACCTTAACTCTCTAGCCAAAAAGCCTGAGATGATTGAAAATCAATTCAGATACAAGAAATCGAAGGATATTCTGCAATTTTGTAGTATGGTCCATTTTTATCTCACCCAGTGAGCTCTGAAAACTTACTTTCAATAGTGAGGCCATATCAAGTAAAATGTCATTTTCTGAGCTCATAAGTTGACGTAAAAAAAAGATCTTTCTACAAACTAGACAAATATTCTGTTTCTTTCATGATTTTTCTGTGTTCTATTAAGAGATATTTTTACACAAACATAACACTCCTTTAATGGAACATCATTTATCTTTCAAAATGACGCCATTTTGACATCATATTTTCTTTAAAATGAAAATATAAGACTTTATATATTATTGTATACTTTCATCCAATAAAGCTAAATTTCACCTTAAGGCCTCAAAAAATTGATCATATGTTCTATGGATTCGCTCGCACCTTAATTTTGACGGTTTTTATTTCTCGCTCGCTCATAAAAATTTGGTCAAACTGCTATATAAAGCAACTGAATTAAGATTTTACATTTTTTTTCCTCACTCGCTCGCCCCATTTTTTCCCAGAAAAATCCGTAGAACACATGATCAACTTGTAGTGGCCTAAAGCATGAAAGAAAACTACCTATTACATACAGTCAGGGAATTTGATACAGGGTATTTGAATGTTTAACCTTTACTATGTAACATAACAAGCTAATGCCGGAGAACAGGTGATGACTACAAACAAACAAACAAAACAATGTATCATATAATAATACCTCATTTTTATCTAATGATGATTCTACAGCTTCTTCCTATAGTAATATAGGTTTGGTTTTATAACAATAAAACTATATAATCAAATAATTAAAGCCCCTATATCAAGACTAAGGGCAAGTTGCCTACATATCAGTCTATGCCCTGGTACCCTTAATTTGATATCCCACTAATTTCTTTTGTTGTAAGAAGGGTACCAGGACATAAAGCAATATGTAGTGACATGCTCAGGCAACTCACCCTATCACTGCCTAACTTTAAGCTCCTGCATCAACCCCAACATTGTCTGTGATCAATGACAATAGACATTAGTCTAATACAAATATCATTTCAAACACTAGGACTTCATAATTATAAACCGGCTAAGTAGTTATATTTCTTTAAGTAGAATTCCCATAATCCAACAGCCATTAAAATATATGACAATAAATGATAAAAAATAATACTTTCATAATTACAACATGTTAATCATATTGCCTGGATTTGATTGATAAAAAAAAACATTCTGTGGCATAATTATTAATGAAAACTTTTAATAAAATGGAGTTATTATCTCCCTTTGATATGAAAATAGACTAATTTTTAAAGTGGCTGTACAGCAAAAACAAGAGCTGTCAGAGGAGACAGCATGCTCAACTAAGTAATTATTTGTCACATGAGGTGTGGTTGATGATAAGGAACATACATATTTTAAAATTTGAAAATATAACCTTAACAAATTACAAGAATTCTTTTTTTTTTTAAAGAAAATTTTAAGTTCATGGGAGACAATTTTGAAATAAAAATGTATTTAGAGTTATGAACCTTGTCACATGAGATGTGGTTAATAATAAGGAACATATATTTAAAGTTTGAAGTAGTTATCTAAAGAAATAAAACAGTTGCAGTGAAAACAAATATTTTTTAAAAGAAAACTCAAAGTTGAAGGAAGGGAGATAATTCTGAAAAAAAAATGTATTTGAAGTTATGAACCTTGTCACATGAGATGTGGTTGATAATAAGGAACATATATTTAAAGTTTGAAGTTGATACCTTAAGAAATAAAAAAGTTATAGTATAAAATATTTTACTGCACAAAAACTTTAATCAGAAATATGGATGCTGACACTTGGGCGAGTAGTAGAGCTCTCCATTTACTTCGTAAAGTCGAGCTAATATCGTACAAGGTGAGAACATTAGGAATGCACTGTACAAATAAATATAAGTTTTCAGAGAAACTTACTAGGTTCATAAACTTTGTTTAGTAATAATTCTATTGTACTATATGAACTAATTACATGCAAACATCCAATACAAATACAAATCCCATGATATACTAATCATCATTATTATAAAGTTCAATTAAAACTAATCAGAAAGATGAAAGTCACTATAGACAATCAACATCTGAAAACTAGAAATTATAGAATACCATATATAATGTTGTAAGAAAAAACATGCTTTCATCGAAAGATATAAACACAAACAATGGTGTGCTGACATGCATCACAATGTTCCTTTGAAATGCTTTATTGTACATGTTATAGTTTAAGATAAACCCAACACTGTAATGCATGTAACCATACCTTTTGTTTTAACTTGTGACTTCAAAAATACTATACAGATTTATGGTTCAACCCTTTACTGGTTGTGTCTGGAAATGTCATTTAAACCCTAATCCTTGTTAGCATTGCAATGTTGGTAGGGAGCAATTTTGCCCTTTTTCGAATCTGAATTCGCATTTTTTTTAATTAAAATTTCCCAATATGAGGTCTAAAGCACCTGTACTTTCAGATGCTAAAAAATGCTATCCTATAATCATTTTGTGCCATATTTCTGGTACCATTTTTTCCATTGGAAGACACTTTAATGGTCTTAATGGTCAGCGCAAAACTAGTTTAAATCCCCTATCAAATTTTAAAAGAAATGGTTGTAAATAATAGGATTATCCAGTAAAGGGTTAATTATGATCCAGCCAATAAAAGTTCTTTGTAAATAAAAAATCTGACAGAAATCTAACAGAGTTCACTAAAATACATTTATACGAGGGATGATCCAAAATAACGTGGACTTTTAATAATGTTCTTACAATTTTAACAATATTTTTTAAAAACTTATATGGTTGTAAATCGGAACATTAAATGAATCAAACAAAGCAATAAAATTACAAATATTTATAATCATTAGACCGCACCATGCGTTTTCATAACCAAGGTAACGCCGATGCGGCGCGCGCCGTTATAATCACTATGTTTGAGAAACATATTGTATTGTTTCTCAGAAAATAACGAAACAAACAGCGTGAAACTTGTCCAACTGACGTGTGGGTGTATACATGACGTCATGTCCAAATTTAACTTCCTTTGATTAAGGTGTTATGGAGAAAACAATATTCATAACACGATCTCACCAACGCAACGAATGTTAAAATGTTGTCACCTGACCGGATGGAAGTATGTTGCATCATAAAATTTTGTCATAATCTCATAAAAAATGCCAACCAAGACGCTTAAGTTGATTGAAATCTCTAAACGAAAAAATCCAGTCAGTAGAAGTTAAGTTTTTAAGTGACACGAAAAGTTTGGGAACGGTACAGAAAGCTTTCAAGAAAGACAGGGTGGGTGAAATAACGGGAAAAACAAAGTGACGGCAGAGAAATCAATTTGGGAAGCACTGAATACGGACCGAGGTCTAACTATTCGCGATTTGGCAGATAAGCTTGAAATGGGCTACGGTACAATCAAGGGCATGTTTACCGGCAACCTGCAAATGTCAAATGTGAATCGATTTTCAAATCTATTTGCCGTTATTTGACATGGAGTACTGTGCTGTGTGAGTGACGACACCATTAATGTTACGAAGACGTCGTTGACGCGCGCCGGGTCACTGATAGTGATAGTTTTCTAATGATCATTACTTTTTACTGAGTTAGTATTTTGCTCTGATATTTTGTAATAATATGCAGGACATATTCCTATTTATGTTGATGTACTTCGTTTTCTGATTTGACCTAACAAACGTTAACTGTAGCAAAAGTCCACGTTATTTTGAATCATCCCTCGTATACAGGATATTTGTCAACTTTGGTGTTAGATCAATTTCACCGAGTAGCTACCAGTGAAACTGTCATTTTTTGAGTTCACAAATTGAAATAAAAAATATCTTACACCAAATTTGACACATATTCTGATTTTTTCATGCATAGTTTTGTATTTTGTTAGATGTATTTAACAAAAATATAACGTGCCCATCATTTCTTCTCCAAGATGAAGTCAATTATCTTCTAAGATGACATCATTTTACAATGAAGATAAAAGATTATATTTTCACTATAATGAAAATATCAAATTCATATTTTTTCATAAAAAACATGACTTTTCACCATAAAGCATGAAATAAAATAATACATATAACAACAAGTCTCACCTCTTTTCCAACATCAATTTGTGTAGTTGTGATAGATTCACCGTTAGCTTCTCCAGCCTGAGTTTGACCTTGTGACCTCTCAGGATATGGAGGAGGTGGTGAACCCTGGGGTTCTCTTTGTACCTGTAATACATATACAACAACAACTATCATAGAGAGCCAAACAAGCTATAACTATATTAATAGATATATGCTTTTGTATTCTGTGCAGTAAGGGCTCTAACCTATAAGCCAGTAGCTGGGGATCAGTGAAAACTGAATAGGACTAGTGAGAATAATTCATTAAATTATTATTAGGCTAGTTGATACTTTTGCGCTTTATTATACAATCATGTATCATCTTTAATTACACAAGAGGTAAATTTTTTTTTTTAAAAGCAAATATAGATTTTGTGGAATAGTTTCAAGTCAAATATGATGTTATATTCAATCAGACAGGTGCTAAAAAAATTCAAAGCAAATAAAGATTTTGTGAAATACAATGTAGTTTCAAGTCAAAAAGGATCGCAATAATTTCATCTAATCAGTTTTATTTCTCTTTATTTAACAATATTTGCATACCCTTCAACATGGAGCTTACAACCTCTCACTATATGAAAGAAAATTGTTTTATTTTCATTTATTTTATTTTGGAGAGAATGAGCTAATGTAACCAGAATTTTAACACTTTTCGCCATATTCAAAGTTCAGTGTACTAAACACTGGTTCACAGCTTTAATTAAGTCTTGATGTAATCTCCCTTATAATGCAACACTTAGTAGCAACAAAAGTCACAATAAAGTACCCCAAAAATAAATAAAATCATAGCAAAAACAGTAACAATAATGAAAGCAATAAGAAATGCAAATAAAACTTTTCAACAGTTTTAAGCACAATAGACATCAGCCAATACTTGTTAACATTAACAGTGCCAGCAGAAATAAGCTTGAAGTAGCAATCAATTCGTAAAATAAATATATGGAGGATATTTGTTTATTTCAGTGTAAAGTCAAATTTTAATTCACGAGCTAGCTTAGGATGTAATATTTTCACAAGTGGTAAATTTATTTAGTTAAATTTTAAAGGTAAGTTTAAGCCCGCACAAAATGCATCCTTAGGAGCAGATGGACCCCGGTAAAAACTTAACACCAAACAGAAGAAGTAAAGTAAAGTGACTTACTAAAGGAGGTCTAGCTGTACCACATTGTATATTGACACGTTTATGACATCTTTTATGTACCAATAACTTACATTGTATACATTTGAAACCTTGACGACCAAGACCCCAAATTCTATCTTGACAATACTCACATACAGCTTTCTGAAAGATAAAAACAATATATCATAAAAATCACCTCAAACTTGCAACCATTTCAATTATTGATAAATTTTATTCAACTGTCAGCGGCGCATACACTAACCCCACTGATTTAAATATTTACTACAGTATTTCTGTACTCACTATCGATAATCGAGAATTTAAAGATTAAATGAATGAACTACTGTACATTAGGAATAAATTATACTATGAAATAAATCAAACCCCCAAAAAATCGAATTGAAAAACAATAAATATTGAATTGCATCAAATCGACTTTCCAGTAGATTGTTGAAGCCTTACTTAGCAAACCAATACAATATTGTATGAGATGTATCAACAAGTTATTGACTCAGACATCAAATATCAATATAACATAGTACATTTACAGCTTTGACATAGAACAAATAATAATAGAAAAAATAAAACCAGAAAGTCACTCTGATTTGTATTGATTGTCTGTATATTCACAAAGTTTATGTTTAGTTTAATGTCTGGGTACATATAGTGGGCTAAGGGCAAAACAGTCAAAACTCAATTAAAGAAAATAGTGAGTTACAACCGTTTTGCGCTAAACTGGCAAAACTAGAACTGCCACCAGTGGCGAAAATACCCCCGCAACAGCAACATTTCAAGATAAAAGCAAGTCAACATTGTGGAAGTCCAAAAGGGTAAATGTTGTAAGAACCATAAAAACCATACAAAGAATAGGATGCAAATATCAAATTGGAAATAAACAGCAAATTACAGTGTAATTCACTATAGATTTATGAAAAAGCAAAATGAACAGAGTTGTCATATTTCAAATGATTTTTTACATGAAAATGAACACCATTTGGTCATTATGAATGTAAAGTGGAACAACAGACAAAGAGTGATCACATTTAAACTCATCATGAGTATGTTGTAACCAGATGAGCAAATGTAGAATGTGTTTGTAATTTTTTGATAAATAAGTAAAAAATAAGGCAATTGTAAAAATGGTAGTAAGCAATGTACACAATATAAATCAAACAATTAGTATTTACAATATCTTGTATTAAGAATTTCACAAATACCCCATAAGAAAGCTTAAATTACCGATCATTATTTTCACAGTAGTAAAGTTAAAATAATATCTAAAATTTCATGTAGCTATAACGAAATAAGATGTTTTCTTCTCAACATTACAGAAAAAATCAAGATGGCTATTAGTTGGTCCATTGAAATACATAAAAAAATAAATACATATAAAAATTTCATCAACAAGAATTTGTCAGCACAATTTTATCAAAATAAGGTGAGAAAAAAAAGATGTTTGCTGTACAAGATATTGGAAAATTCAACATGGCTGCCAGTCAGCCATTTTGAATTCCACTTAAGAAAATGCCAAGCACATCAACTTAAACAATTGCTTACTTTCTCAAAGTCTGTACAAAAATTATCAAATCATTTGCTTTTTAAAAAGAAAAACTCAGAATGGCTGCCAATCAGCCATTATGAATTTGATAAAATATCAATACATCAAAAAAAAAAGTTCAAAAATAAGAATTTGATAAAAATAGCAGTACATAATAGACTTCAGCAACTCAAAATGGCAAACAATGTGGAATAATGCTATATTTAATAAGTTACATGACATAAAGCCATAAACCCTTGATTCATCTTCGTCAATAATATTTGCTAATCAATGAGATAAATAGTTACTACGAGATGTAGAATTGGTCATACTATATTAACACATTCATACCTTCTCAAAAGAAAGAAAGCACCTAAATGTATACCATGTGAAGAGCATTTCAATGTCAAATACGTTCTCCTTGACTGCCAGGATCTTAAAGACATCCATGACAAACATTTTAAAGTTAACTCACTTAAAGAACTTATTGAGTCTTTACCATCATATTTTCTAATCGCCGAGATCAAATAGTGATTTCGCGATGTAGAATTGGTCATACCAATTTAACACATTCATACCTTCTCAAAAGAGAGGAAGCACCTAAATTTATACCCTGTGACGAGCATTTCTATGTCAAACACGTTCTCCTTGACTGTCAGGATCTTAAAGACATCCATGACAAACATTTTAAAGTTAACTCACTTAAAGAACTTTTTGAGTCTGTACCATCATATGCGATACTTAACTTTTTGAAGGAAATAAATGTATATAATAAGATATAGAGCTTTACATCATTAATATCGTTTTACTAAATAGTATCCTTGATTGCTTCCGGGCGATATGACCTTTTTGTGTTGGTGCGCCGTAAAACCAAAACAAAACCAAACCATACTTGAAGGAAATAAATGTTTATCATAAAATATAGGACGTAAAATCTTCATTATCTATTGAAGTAATAGTATCATCAATTGTTTTCAGTGTAATATGACCTTTTTGCATTAATAAGCCATAAATTCCAATCAATCAATCAATAAATCAATCAGACTTCAGCAAGAAGAAATTGGTAATGAAATAAGCTTACTATACAGTTATTTAAACAAAGTCAAAATGGCTGCCAGTCTGCCATAATGAATTTGTATCCAGAGTAAATCCATGTACGAGTCAACTACATCAATAAAGACTTTGGAGCGAAATTTGGCTAAAATTGAGTAAAAAAAAACACATACATGTACTATACAGTAATTTAAATAAAAATTCAAGATGGCTGCCAGTCAGCCATATTGAATATAAATTGATGAAGAATAGTCATACTGATCAACTGTATTAGTGAGACCTTGTATGCAATTTCTTTTCAAAATATGTATGGTAATAAGTCAATATAAGACTGTATTAATTTTGAAAAAAGGATGACAGCCAGTCCGCCATTTTGAATTGGAATTGAGTTAAAGTGTACGTACACATCAACTGTGAACGCCTGTGCAAAATTCTATCTAAATTAGTTAAGAAAAAATCTATTGAGAAATAAGCATACAGTAATTAAACTAAATTAAAAAGAATTCAAGATGGCCGCAAGTCGGCCATTTTGAATTGGAATTGATATAACATGCATATAAACATCAACTGTAAACGCCTGTGCAAATTCTATAAAATAAGATAAGAAAAAAATCTATTGAGAAAAAAAGCAAACTATACAGTTATCTAATTAGATTTAAAATATATAACACAATTAAATATTTTAAACAAGTGAGATATGTTTCCATAGTTACATGAGTTTTGTATACACCATTAAATCATGGTATATAACAGCTTCTATTCAAATACATTAAGAAATAAACATACTACAATTGTATTAAATTTTTGGGACAGACCACATATCCAACCAACCAACCAACCAACCAACCAACCAACCAACCAACCAACCAACCACCAGGGTGATTCAAGTATACCCCCGAAAAATTCGTTTGCGGGGGTATAAAAAATTATTATTACTGTTCAGAAAACTTTACAATCTTGTTCAATAACTCCTGACCCATGAAGTCAGCTTCAATCAGATGACTCACACGACCCATTTACATCTTGGCAGAGTAAAGCAATCATGAAATAAACCTTTCAAAGCTTACATTTTGGTAAAAAATTTATACATTCTTTCATTTCAACCCAACACCTATGAAGCAAAATCAGATCTAAATCTATAATCTAAATCAGAATCAAATCTCAATCTATTTTGATCGGGCAATCAAGTCAAGTGGCTAAAATGATTTTTTTTCTATTTCAAGTTTAGTTTAAATCAATATTAATATTAAAACTGTAACCCCCCCCCATCTCTGCTCCTACAGATCTGAACCTACAGTACCCACCAAAAGTTTGGAGACAAAAGAATTTACTACAATTCTTGAATTTTTATGATTATTTTTGCAGAATCATAATTTTAAAAAATTTAAGTATGTTAGTAATTGAATGAAAACATATTTCTTAAACGCATTACATTTATAAGATTCAGCATATGAAATCCTGAAGCCTCAAAAACCAAATAAAATGTATTTCTTTTCTATAACATAGCTTTTATGTGTTTTTTAGTCTCAGTTATGATTATAATAATAACCAAAAAAATAAAGCAAAACTAAAAGGTATTACAAAGTAAACAGTTATCAAATTTTAGATAAAAGCTATTCAAGTAGGCCTACGAAGTAAACATACATCAAAACTTTTGGTGGGTACAATATGTACTCAAAATATATCACCTAGCATGTGCATTGTCTTATTGATTCTGTCTTTTATAAAATGTTTCCATATACAGGTTCATGTGACTTAACTATAGGTTAAGACAATGAAAAGTTAGAAGGAAACAATGGTTCAGACAAATTATACATTGTATATACATAGAGTATAGAGTAACAAACATCTAAGACAATAATTATGTACAGTTAAGACAAAACATCAAAGATTTTCTCAGGATAAAAACGTTTTCTAGGAGAATAGTTTAAAGTCAATGTGTTTATACAATCAATCACATTGATCTTGATTTTCCGAGGTCTCAGACATTTGGGGCACTTGATTTGTTTATAAGGGCAGACTGAACACATAAAATTCTAATTTTAGCACATAAGTATTGGGTCACTTATATTTTCTCTGGGCATGAAATTTGAATAGAAAAAAAATAGAAATCCAGGTCAAGGCCATTCTAAAATAGATCACTGTACCCAAGATATCTTTCCAACAGAACTAACTGTACAGGTTTTTCTAAACATACTGCACTTAGTATTTTTAAACCCAACACTGATGGACTAGTTTACAATCTGTAATTTATGACTAGCTCAATAGTGAAGATAAAGAACATTAAAGGCTATTCAGCGATTATGACAATTTTAAAAAGTTCAAGCGCAGTCCAATGTCTGCTTCCATATACAGGTTCAGCTGACTTAACAATTTTTGTGTGATAAAATCCCTTATCATTGAATTTACTTTCAAGCAGGTGCCCCTCACAGCACCAGTAAACTAATTGGTGGGTGGAACAATTGATTAGTTAGTTATTGGAGTTAACGCCGTGTCAACACAATTTAGGTCATTTTACGGCGTCCAGGGCACCTAACCTAGCTTTCCTGGACCATTGTCTATAACCAGTACTCACCTACCTTCCACAAGGTCGGAAACTTCTCCACATTATCTAATCAATGGAAGAAAATCGACATTATTGTCAAATTTTCATGGAAGGGTATAACCTCCCTGGGTGGGATTCGAACCCGCACATCCTAGGGCATGAGATTCCAAATCCCGGCACACTACCAACTGCGCTATCGACCCCGGTTATTGAACAACTGTAATTAAATAATTATCTAGCTCAAGGAAATTAGCAGTGCCCCTAGTTGGGTTTAAAACTCTGAACCTCCCAACCCTAAGTGCATGTCCTACCACTGGACTACTCCTCCTTCTAACAATAATGTTACTCCAATAATCATGGCTGTACAGAAAAGCATTGTAAGAATACTGGTAACCTTTGCATAGATAAAGTAAAGAAGAACTTTTACCCTAGAGAAACGTTTCGGTTGGAATAAATGTCCATTTACACGATACAACTTTCTCCATCGTCTGGCACCCCGTCTATACATGTTACGATCTTCACCGACACACGGCAAGCCTGGTGCCGCAGGTATATTTGGAAAAACTGAAATATATAAATGACAACACATGATACATAAATGTATTATTTACCTCCATTAATCCATATCTTCACAATATATCACAAAACTTTATCACTTTATTTAAGCATACATCACTATATAATCCATAACAATCGAACCAAGAGCCAGCCATAATTGTACAAAAACAAATAATACATTCGTACAGACAGACAGATGGAACAGATGGAAATTTTGCCAATGTCCACAGAAAGTATGAATAGACTTAATAAAGACAATACAAAGACTTACAGCAATACATATTAAACATTAAGTCCAACTTGTCAAATATCGATCTCACTTAAAAAGACGTATTTTGTCCTCTAAGGTTCCTAGTATATCACATTATATAACGATACATTGGTTGCACAAACCGTTACAATATTCATCAACATTGTCCCAGACAACGTATAATTTGTGCATCATTTTTATGCTTCCTATCATACAATATCTAAGCTCTATTACTGTATTTATTCTAAAGAGAAAATATTCTATCATCAATCTCTCACACAAACCAGTACTCTCTCTCTCTCTCTCTACATCAGTTATGTAACCTATAATTCTGGTCATAGAATTCTATGGATTTGTTTCTACATTATCTATATCAAGTATTGAAAGTATATTGTATTTTCTATAACATTAAACCATTTTAGGAATGAGGGTTCATGTTAGCTTATTATCTTTCTAATAAATCCTGTTATTTCCATCAGCAGCATAGCTTGGTGTACTCCAGTACTCACAAGCTTTAACATACTCTCTCACTAGTCAGTGTTTGTAACTGTGTTAAGAAAATGAATTCTAAATATGTTAAGGCAAACTGACCAAATGATCAAAAGAAAATCCATAAAAAAACATATTTGTGATGTACAATTTTTGAGAACTCAATATCATGTAAGAACTGGGCAATTTGATTTTGTTTGTTTTTGTTGGGTTGAACGCCGTAGCAACACATTGTATAGGTCATACATCGTCGGTCAGTCAACCTACTCACTGCTCCTGGAAAGGCTAAATCTCTGGATTTAGCTGTTAACCAACCACTAAGCGCATACTTTCGTCAGTGACTGACAACTGCCCAACATAACTAAAGAATCATTGGTAGGAGGGAGAATGGCCGTAGAAACAATTTCATGACCAAGTTCCACAAAAGTACAACCCCCTGGGCAATTTGAAGGGATCCTGAAAAATCTCATGCCAAACATCACTAGGATTCCTCCCAACTTTTTGGGATCCTCGGCATCCCTGGCATCCCTGGACACTGTTAGTGTCAAACCCTTGCTACGCCAATGGACATACTACTATATTTGTTCAATGTATGCTTGATTTTGAAAGAAATGAATATTGTTTAAACCAATACCATATTAAGCCAACTGTCAGACTCATTTTGTATCATTAAAGAAGCATGAGTCAATCATTTTACCATACATATAACAAAGAATGAACCATCATTTTGTGTTCATCACATTTTCTGTTAAAATTCCAGTGAAAAAAAGAAAAAGCCCCCCCTCAGACAATATTGATGTCTTTTAGTTGCTAAGTCATTTAAATTTGAAAATTGAATTAAGTTTTTCTATGGAAAATTAATCATCAGACATTTTGAGACTGGTTTCCTGCCTCAATGCTTCATTAACGTCAGAAAACAAGGAACCAGTCTGGCATTCAATGAAAGCATGGATGAATCAGTATGACAGCTATGAAGTATGAGCAAGAAAATCATTACTTAATTACTTTACAATACATTCAACACACACACACAGAGTGCAGTGCAGGGTATTCTTTCTTGTAGCAGAAACAATATTAATAACAAAACATAACAGATGTTATATTCACTAGGAGTTAACAAAATTAAGATCATGTATTCTCAAAAGAATGCATCTGCTTTACACAAGTCATAAAACACACAAGCGATGAGTGTTTTGAGTCAATGATAAGATGAGAACTTAAATATATATTATGCCAGAGGTGACATAGAGGCAACCATATCATGTAAAACATACATAGAGATAGGTAAACAATGTAAAACATACATAGAGATAGGTAAACAATGTAAACAACATAGAGATAGGTAAACAATGTAAATCATATATAGAGATAGGTAAACAATGTAAACAACATAGAGATAGGTAAACAATGTAAAACATACGTAGAGATAGATAAGCAATGTAAAACATACATAGAGATAGGTAAACAATGTCAAACATACATAGAGATAGGTAACCAATGTCAAACATACATGGAGATAGGTAAACAATGTAAATCATACATAGAGATAGGTAAACAATGTAAACCATATGTAGAGATAGGTAAACAATGTAAAACATACATAGAGATAGGTAAACAATGTAAAACATACGTATAGATAGATAAGCAATGTAAAACATACATAGAGATAGGTAAACAATGTCAAACATACATAGAGATAGGTAAACAATGTAAAACATACATGGAGATAGATAAACAATGTAAAACATTCATAGAGACAGGTAAACAATGTCAAACATACATAGAGATAGGTAACAATGTAAAACATACATGGAGATAGGTAAACAATGTAAAACATATGTAGAGATAGATAAACAATGTATAACATACGTAGAGATAGGTAAACAATGTCAAACATATGTAGAAATAGATAAACAATGTCAAACAACATAGAGATAGGTAAACAATGTAAACCATATGTAGAGATAGATAAACAATGTAAACAACATAGAGATAGGTAAACAATGTAAATCATATGTGAAGATAGGTAAACAATGTTAATCATATAAAGATATGTAAACAATGTAAAACATATGTAGAGATAGATAAACAATGTAAAACATACATAGGAATTGGTAAACAATGTAAAACATACATAGAGATAGGTAAACAATGAAAATTGTAAAAAGTAATATATAAACAATAAACATTGTTAAGCAAACAAGGTGGTTGGTAATCAATTGTTAAAGTTAAACATAGATAAGTTTAGTAAATAATTGACAATTTAAAATCATAAAAACTATAATACATTAATACATACCATGTACATTAATCTCTGAATCTCTGTTTAATTCATATAATCTGATAGCCTCATCTAATTCTATTTGTGAAGATATAGTACATGGGTCACCTGAAAATATTATATAATCCATTTACACTAGTTTATACTGATTTATTTTACCTTGATAGTAAAACAAGTTCTTACAACTTAAGATTGATCACTTTTAGGTACGCTTCCAGTTCCCCCAGTACTGAATAGGTAGGATAAAGTTTTTTGTTCAAGAAGACAACAGGATAGGTTTTGGACGGGATACAAAAACACCTACATTATCATTTAAATTTTGATATTGGAAATTTTAAACACTGTAAACAACGCGGAGCTGGCTATTCAATTATTTCCAGTCCAACATTGTAACGGCTCGACCACGCCCACTCCATTTACACTAGTAATGTATATATATATCATCACATAACTTACAATAGTATCCAAGTCCAAGTCTGAACATAGCCAGGTCAGGTTAGGGTACGGTATAAAACAATAACTGTCCTATATGCCAGTATAATCTGACAACAAAAAAGAACCCATCAATATACTACAGTTGCTACTACTCAGTATACATGAACAAGTAATTCCAAGTCATTTATTCTCCATTCAATCTACATTGTTACCATCTTTAATGTTTATAGACTCTTGAACAACCGTTTTTAACAGACTGCATCATAATTATATTGAAGTAACAGATAAATTATCTCAATCAACACCAATAAAAATGGAGCAGACTTATCCAAACACACACCAATAACACACACATACATCATATAAACAACAGTCTTATACTGTATACCTGGCATCAAGGAATTTCTCATATGATAATATATACAAGACTAAATTATCTACACATTTGTTTTAGTGGTACTACAGCTGTGAATGTAGATATCTTTAAAATTGTGATAAACGTGTAAAGCTACAGTCCCATAAACATAAAAATAGTCATGAGGGCACCATACGGACGCCGTGTGATCAAACTCCGCAAGGACCCGTACGAACTCTTGCTTACCCTTACGGACTGTTACGTTTTTACCAGGGTCCGTGAGATGTGCCCAGGATACACGTACCAGTTTCTAGAGTCATATCGTGAACTAAAAAGGGGCTGAGTATGCATTAAACATGCATGTCTTCCAGCTACAGCTCTGTATGTGTGTGTTGTTTTGTGCCGTGTGCATACCGTAACCTTTAAACCAAGGCTTCCTACGGCCTACGACTGTCTGCACGTACGGGTCCGTAACAAGTAATGATTTTATGGGACAGAGGCATAAAGGAAATTTAGGACGATGTAAAAAATTGATGGTCTTAAGGTGGGTCGGTACCTTAATCGAAGGGAAAAACGAAAAAAATATTTTGTTCACTGATTGTGATAAAAGTTGGCAGGCAGATACCTTCATGCTTCTTGTTTGTTTTTCTGGTAACCTTAGCGACTTGTCGTTTTTTTCACGACGTCATGGACGTCACAATGGTTCGCACTAAAAACAGGCATGCAAGTACATTAAACCCACATATTTGGGATATTGAATGTCCGAGGTCAATGATTATTATACCGAAATGTTTCTGAAATGTTGTTGCATACCATCATTTTGTTCCGACCATCCAAATGTCACGTCAGTCGTAAAGATTGTACATTTCATCACTAAATTTAGGGTTTTCACGTCTAAAAGGTTTCACCATTTGCCGAGTTATAATGGTTATTTTCAAATTAAAGCAGAACGGTGGTCAAATTCTTATCGCGATTTTTGAAATCTAGGCACTTTTTGTGTCATTTTAATGAAATAAAAAAGGAAAGTGAACGTTCTCAGTTTTTCACAATATCGCGTTCAAAGTAAAATTACCTCCATTACAACGACGTTAATATAACGTTACGCTGACGTTTTGATTAAAGCATTTGTTGTCAAAATAAGTAGAAGCGGATTTTGATTGACTTATGTTAAATTAATTTTGAACTGATCAGATGCTGAGTGCCACAAGAAATTAATTAAGAACTGGAAAGAAACTACAATATTGAATTTACAAGAAAATTACATACATAACCCCAAATAACAACGTCAGCGCAACGTAATATTAACGTCGTTGTTTTGAAGGTAATTTTACTTTGAAAGCGATATTGTGAAAAACTGAAAACGTTCACTTTCCGTTTTTATTTCATTAAAATGACACAAAAAGTGAGTAGTTTTCAAAAATCGCGATAAGAAGTTGACCACCGTTCTGCTTTAATTTGAAAATAAGCGATAAGAAGTTGACCACCGTTCTGCTTTAATTTGAAAATAAGCGATAAGAAGTTGACCACCGTTCTGCTTTAATTTGAAAATAAACGTTATAACTCGGCAATCGGTGAAACCTTTTAGACGTGAAAAGCCTAAATTTAGTGATGAAATGTACAATCTTTACAACTGACGTGATATTTAGATAATCAAAACAAAATATTTGTGTGCAACAACATTTCAGAAACATTTTGGTATAATTATCTTTGTCCTTGGACATTCAATACTTTAAATATATGGGTTTAATGTACTTGCATGCCTGTTTTTAGCGCGAGCCATTGTGACGTCCGTGACGTAGTGAAAAACCGACAACGTCGCTAAGGTTACCAGAAAAACAAACAAGAAGCATGAAGGTATCTGCCTGCCAACTTTTATCATAATCGGTGAACAAAATATTTTTTCCGTTTTTCCCTCCGAGTAAGGTACCGACCCACCTTAATAGTGGAACTGTCTTAATATAGAGACATTATTTCTTCTCAAATTAAGCATTTGGTACATTAAAATCATCAAAAACTAATTTTGCAATAACCAAGATGGTCTTAATAGCAGAACTTAACTGTACTTCATCTTTACAGCTAAATTCTGACTCATATAAATTTATTGACACCACATGAAACCAAGTGATAGATTCAGTTTTAATCAAATATGGAAACTATAGACCAATAAAATTTAAAAAGCTTTAGTACTTCAGGTATGGACAATTTAGTACATTTTGTATTCAACCATCAATATTGCAAGATTCAACAAAACATTTCAACGAAAGTCTTAATAACAAAATCATCATTGCAGGGACAGTAAATGTAACATATGTGTCAAATACTATCATTAAAACAACATAAAAATATAAATATAGTATGCATGATACATTAATTATAAGAATAATATATGTCCCTAGTGGTATACTGTCCATTACAGACAGTTTGGTGCATAGAAATATTCTACGAATGTCGTAGATTTGACCCACAGTTTGTCACTGTCAAGTCAAATTCTCGTAACTTCACTATTTGGAATTGAAGTTACGAGGTTTAAACTCGACAATGACACACTGTTACACTTTGTGCCACAAAAATCCTAGCCAATTGTGATATTTTAATAATATTTTCTAAAGGAAGAATTTCAACCCTATTTTGGAGCAAAAAATCACCGAATCTCTACACAGTTATACTCTTTCTTTCTCTATTCTACTTCAAAACCAAGTAGTTGGAACCACCAAAGATCCTACTGGTGTTATATACACTGTAATTAGTTTCTATTGATTCAAATACAAGTCTAGTATGGTCTATAGAATGCATCATGCATCATGATATTACCAGACACTATAATCACTATGAGTAATAAACTCAGACCTCAGACAAACAAAAATGGTTTCACTAAACTTGGGCAACTAATATACAAGTAATTTACTACGAAGATGAAATACTCACACAAAAATACAAAAATTAGACTTGGTTCAAAATTTTTCACAAGCACTAGTTCAATGCACTTAAAAAGTTATTGACCAAATTATCAACTAGCCAGGTCAACTACCAGTATATGGAATATACCACCCATATCAATTTCAAAGTTCCAGGCTTTGAGCAAGTATGTTAAGGCCAAGACAGCTGACTTGGCAGGTCTAAACTGGACCAGACACATAGTATATCATACTGAATCCTAATTTATTTGTTCTAATCCCCCTGAGCAGTGTTTAGCAGAAGATGCAATTTTGCTTCATTTTGGGCATGCAAAAACGAAATGACACAGGTGAAATCATGTAAGTGCACTATCTCGCAAATCTGGGTCTAGTTACATTCCAAAGCGATATTGGAATAAGTCGAAGATTTAGTCATAACCCTATATTATTTAAAAGTGATTTTGACTGGTTCAAATGTACCTTGTAATTATTAGGCATACTTTTGCTACTGTTTGCCTCAGTAATAATGACATTTTGAAAACACAAAAATTGATAAATAAGAATATCAATATCACCAGAAGCAAAAGCATCTGTTTTCTCTAGGTCCCAATAAGATTTAAATGTCTCCAACAATTTTGACCTATGGGGGTCATTGGGCCCTTCACTTTTAAATCCTCTGCAAAATAACTGCCACCAAGTAAAACCTTAAACCAGCCAAACAGGAAAACTCCACTGAGTAAAACCTCAAGCTAGCTAAACAGGAAAACTCCACTGAGTAAAACCTTAAACCAGCCAAACAGGAAAACTCCACTGAGTAAAACCTTAAACCAGCCAAACAAGAAAACTCCACTGAGTAAAACCTTAAACCAGCCAAACAAGAAAATTCCACTGAGTAAAACCTTAAACCAGCCAAACAGGAAAACTCCACTGAGTAAAACCTTAAACCAGCCAAACAGGAAAACTGCACTGAGTAAAACCTTAAACCAGCCAAACAAGAAAACTGCACTGAGTAAAACCTTAAACCAGCCAAACAGGAAAACTGCACTGAGTAAAACCTTAAACCAGCCAAACAGGCAAACTCCACTGAGTAAAACCTTAAACCAGCCAAACAGGAAAACTCCACTGAGTAAAACCTTAAGCTAGCTAAACAGGAAAACTCCACTGAGTAAAACCTTAAACCAGCCAAACAAGAAAACTCCATTGAGTAAAACCTTAAGCTAGCTAAACAGGAAAACTCCACTGAGTAAAACCTTAAGCTAGCTAAACAGGAAAACTCCACTGAGTAAAACCTTAAGCTAGCTAAACAGGAAAACTCCACTGAGTAAAACCTTAAGCTAGCTAAACAGGAAATCTCCACTGAGTAAAACCTTAAGCTAGCTAAACAGGAAAACTCCACTGAGTAAAACCTCAAGCTAGCTAAACAGGAAAACTCCACTGAGTAAAACCTTAAGCTAGCTAAACAGGAAAACTCCACTGAGTAAAACCTTAAGCTAGCTAAACAGGAAAACTCCACTGAGTAAAACCTTAAGCTAGCTAAACAGGAAGATCTACCTCTCATTGTTTTATATACAACTTGATAGAATAATTTTATTATAAAACCCAGTTATCAATTTATTACATTATACAAAATGACAGTAGGGCCACACTGACCTAGATATATTTATATCTTATAACATAGGAAATTGTTACAATTTTTTGTCAATTAACATCAAACAAAGTTAATTGAAGAATCTAATTTTATTATTGTTTTATAAATTGACCTTTACCTGGCCTGGTTTATTAACATTAAATAAAACAATACTGTATTTATCATAGTAAGGAATACCTACATCATAAAAAAGGAAAAATTGTGAATCATGCTATGAATTAATTTACCAAAAATTTCTCTATCTTACTCAGGCCCAAAATTATGGAATGCTTTATCAAATGAGGTACTAGAACTTAAAATTCTTTGAAAAACAAATATAATGTGTGGTGGAATACAAAATCATTTTAAATAATATCATCTTTTATTGTATATAGAGATTGTATAAAAACGATATCTACATGGAGATACAAATGAAAATTGAAAGAAAAGTGACACAACACCAAAACTTTTCTCTAACTCTAAATATCTTGTTTTATAACCTGCACTGAACATGCTTTGAATGTATTATTTAACAAATTAGTAATGTATTCACAGGAGACGATAATAAATATGGACTGTCTAATGGAGACATTTATCTTATTATAAAAGTATCATCTAAATTTTACAAGAATCAGAGATACATTATACTGTATCGTGACCCGTATGGTATTGCATATGGACAGGAGATAAGCAGCCCTACTGACTCTCAATTTACTTGTATATTTAATTGAACTAGAGAACTAGATAATACAAATGTTTATAACATGATGTTATCATAAATAGAAACAAGACAATGTCTCACGTCTTGTAACAACACTTTGGACATCACAGTTTTATTACACAGCTAGGATGTTATTGCATGTCGACATTGCACTCATGCAAAAACATTAGTAGAAACTAGAAAGCAAATTTGTAAATAACATTATACCAATGTTTGCTGCAAATGAACAAATCATTAGGATCTATGTTCCTTACTGGCGTTCAGTAATGAAATATTTTCTATGGTCATTTTCCTTCTTATCATTAAATTTCATTTAACTGTCAGTGGTGCATACATTAACACCCCTGATATAAATACTCACTAGAGTATAGTGTATAATGAGTATTTAAATCAGTGGGTTAAATGAATGTGTTAGTGACAGAAGTCAGCCACTAGCTACAGCATGTGTATATCTAGAACCAAATGATCACAGCAATATGCCTGTAAAATCTTGATACACCACATAAAGCCACATTCAGTCAGATCTCGATACAACGACATCCGTTACAACGACATTTTCGTTATACTGACATATTTCATGGGAACTGATACCAACATGTACATTGTAGGAAGTATTCATTACACTGACATATGCATTATAATGACACTTTTCCTGAAAACTAACGATGTCGTTGTATCGAGATCTGACTGTACATCGATAATTTGATATCATAACTGAATATGACAGTTATTGTCAGGGAAATAAACATTAAGTGGGCTAATTTGAAAATGATTGTTTGAAAATCCTTATAAATAAATATGGTTATCTATTATTATCAATTGTGAGTACAACAGTACTGAAATGACTATTCAAATCAGCGGGGTTAATGTATGCGCTGCTGAGAGTTGATTAAAATTTAACTATACATGTGTTAAAGTTATTAATGTATTATAAGCTAATAAGCTAAATATACATTAATACTTGATTTTAACCTAATTGTTGAAAATATTGGTACATAAAATGAGCCGTAATTTAATAGCAAACATTCTAAGTAAAGTACCTACTTAACTTAATGTAAATCTCAACAGACAAATATCTGCCTGGAATATATCAATAATTTATCAATAGGTCAGTGCATAACTAGTCTACATCCTTCTTTATTTATAAGTAGTTAGACTAATTTTGGATGACCCAATTATATCATTAAAGGACAAAGATTCAAGGTTTAACAGGAATAAGAGCAGTCTACAGAAATGTAATATAATGTATGGTGCTTTATAGTAACATTATCTGTTTTTTATGTAATATAATGTATGGTGCTTTATAGTAACATTATCTGTTTTTTATGTAATATAATGTATGGTGCTTTATAAAACATTATCTGTTTTTTATGTAATATAATGTATGGTGCTTTATAGCAACATTATCTGTTTTTTATGTAATATAATGTATGGTGCTTTATAGTAACATTATCTGTTTTTTTATGTAGTGTAATATAATAAGTATAATCTCTATATCAACTTTCACTTATCCAAAACATTGGGCTAAGGCTATCCCCAGCTGTGGGCAATAAAGATAAGGCTATCCCATGCTTTGGGCTAGTGGATAAGGCTATCCCAGGCTTTGGGCTAGTGGTTTAGACAGTACCTGGCTTTGAGCTAGGGGGTTAAGACTGTACCTGGCTTCAGGCTAGGGGGTTAAGACTGTACCTGGCTTCAGGCTAGGGGGTTAAGACTGTACCTGGCTTCAGGCTAGTGGTTTAAGACTGTCCCTGGCTTCAGGCTAGGGGGTTAAGACTGTACCTGGCTTCAGGCTAGTGATTTAAGACTGTACCTGGCTTCAGGCTAGGGGGTTAAGGATGTCCTAGGATTCGGGCTAGTGGTTTAAGACTGTATCTGGCTTCAGACTAGGGGGTTAAGACTGTATCTGGCTTCAGGCTAGGGAGTAAAGACTGTACCTGGCTTCAGGCTAGGGGGTTAAGACTGTACCTGGCTTCAGGCTAGTGATTTGAGACTGTACCTGGCTTCAGGCTAGTGATTTAAGACTGTACCTGGCTTCAGGCTTGTGGTTTAAGACTGTACATGGCTTCAGGCTAGGGGGTTAAGACTGTACCTGGCTTCAGGCTAGTGATTTAAGACTGTACCTGGTTTCAGGCTAGTGATTTAAGACTGTACCTGGCTTCAGGCTAGGGGGTTAAGACTGTACCTGGTTTCAGGCTAGTGATTTAAGACTGTACCTGGCTTCAGGCTAGTGATTTAAGACTGTACCTGGCTTCAGGTTAGTGATTTAAGACGGTACCTGGCTTCAGGCTAGGGGGTTAAGACTGTACCTGGCTTTAGGCTAGTGGTTTAGGACTGTACCTGGCTTCAGGCTAGTGGTTTAGGACTGTACCTGGCTTCAGGCTAGTGGTTTAGGACTGTACCTGGCTTCAGGCTAGTGATTTAAGACTGTACCTGGCTTCAGGCTAGGGGGTTAAGACTGTACCTGGCTTCAGGCTAGTGGTTTAGGACTGTACCTGGCTTCAGGTTAGTGATTTAAGACGGTACCTGGCTTCAGGCTAGGGGGTTAAGACTGTACCTGGCTTTAGGCTAGTGGTTTAGTACTGTATCTGGCTTCAGGCTAGTGGTTTAGGACTGTACCTGGCTTCAGGCTAGTGATTTAAGACTGTACCTGGCTTCAGGCTAGTGATTTAAGACTGTACCTGGCTTCAGGCTAGTGGTTTAGGACTGTACCTGGCTTGAGGCTAGTGATTTAAGACTGTACCTGGCTTCAGGCTAGTGGGTTAAGACTGTACCTGGCTTCAGGCTAGGGGGTTAAGACTGTACCTGGCTTCAGGCTAGGGGGTTAAGACTGTACCTGGCTTCAGGCTAGTCAGGTTTAAGACTGTACCTGGCTTCAGGCTAGTGGTTTAGGACTGTACCTGGCTTCAGGCTAGTGGTTTAAGACTGTACCTGGCTTCAGGCTAGTGGGTTAAGGCTAAACTAAACAAGATAAGGTACTTACCATCTTCATCGACCCATTTTACAGTAAATGGCTGTTTATCATCAAATTTACATATATCTTTGATTTCTGCACAAAAATCTTCATAACTTATCTCTGGATTTACTGAGATTATTAATATATCACTGAAAATATAATTGATGATCATTAACATAAGGTAATAACTATTAAATTACCCCCAAAAAATCAATATATGGATGTTTTCTTTCATGCTTTACAGCAAAACATCGCGTTATTTGATGAAAATATAAATTTAACGTCAACTTATAATTTGGGTAAAACGTATAGATCTAATAAAACACAAAACTAAGCATGAAAGAAACAGAATATTTGTCAACTTTTGTGTAATGGCTATGCCACTCGTGAAAATACGATTTCTGAGTTACTCTGGTGAAATAAAAATCGACCTTACACCAGAGTTGACGAATATCCTCTATATCATTAATAAACTGTATAAAGGTATCATGATGATGATAATGATGACAACAACAGCCACAATAAAATAATGACAATCAATATAAGGTCATATCATTAATAATCTGTATATTGATATTACGATGATGACTATCTGTCCATACAACAAAAAATGTTTAATTTCATACTTTGCATATGAATGTTTGACTCGGCACATAACTAGAAACACTCTTCAATATCTAACCCAGGGTGATAGTGCAGTTGGTAGTGCCCAGGGATATGGAAACTCATGCGCCGAAGGGGGTACAGGTTCCAATCCCACCCGGGGAGGTTATACCCTTCCATGAAAATTTGACAATAATGTCAATTTTCCTCCATTGATTAGATAATATGGAGAAATTTCCGTCCTTATGGAAGGGTAGTACTGGTTATAGACAAGTGTCCAGGAAAGCTAGGTTAGGTGGGCTGGAAGCCTTAAAATGACCTAAATTGTGTGGACACGGTGTTAAACCCAGTAAAAAAAAACAAAAAAAAATTTAGTTAAACTAGTCTTGCACTGAATTATCTTTCTTGTCATTGTTCTTAATTTATCTCTTATAAATGCATGTAAGGAGATTTCTGTCAAAAGGAAGTTCACATTTACAAAATGCATTAAAACCAGACATAATTTTCTCCCCCTAGCCTAAATTATTAAAATAGAAACCTAGCTAGTCTAACAAGTTTGTAGAATAAAATTGGCAACAAGCCAAAACATGACACCATGAAATAATAAGTTTATCAGAAAATGACCAAATACATGCAATATATACCAAATGCTATACTACAATTCCTTTATAAATGTAGTACAGTGCTCATCTAAAGTTCGGAGACAATAGAAATTTACTAAAATGATTGATTTTTGTAGTTCAAGCTATTATTTTTATATACCAAGTATAGTTAGTGATAAAATGAAAACAAATTTCATGAATGCATCACATTTGCAAGATTCCAAGTTCAGCATAACCAATAAATGGTTATCAAATTTTTGATAAAAGCAGTTCAGTAGGCCTACAGTGAAAATGTCTCCATTTTTTAAATAAAAACCATTCAGTAGACTTACAAAGTGAAAATGCCTCCAATTTTTTTATAAAAACCATTCAGTAGACCTACCGTGAAAATGTCTCCCATTTTTTTATAAAAACCATTCAGTAGACTTACAAAGTGAAAATGTCTCCAAACTTTTGGTGGGTTCTATATATTGGTAATGTAGTATTATAATCACTATAGAAACATTCTATAAAATATTAATGCTGACATTATAAACACAAGATTTTCCTCTCATCTTATTTCCTCTACAAGGATAGTTTTACAATACAGGACAAAAATAATTATGATATCACAGATCCGAAGCTAGATCATTTAAGCTAAAAATATCTTATTCATGTATATCCTTGAAAAGTTTTTTGAACTGAATATTTTTTAGCCAAGTTCTGTCAACGAAATTAGAATATGAAAGTGATTGTCAGAACAGATCATTTTAAGAGCAAGCACTATACATCATTTGCAAAATTTTGGCTCCCCAAAAGAAATTTTTGGTTGCTCTAACTAAAAAGTGGTTGTCTGGGGCAACCGGACACTAACTAATTTTGTAGACAGCAAGTTTATCTTAGCTAAGTTTATTCAAGCTAAATATTTTAGCCATATTTATCCTATTTATGTTTATTTTAGCTAAATATTGTCTTAGCCATGTTTATTCCATTTATGTTTATTTAAGCTAAATATTGTCTTAGCCATATTTACCCTATTTAAGTTAATTTCAGCTAAATATTGTCTTAGCCATATTTATCCTAGCCAAGCTTATTTAGGCTAAATATTGTCTCAGCCATATTTATCCTAGCTAAGTTTATTTAAGCTAAATATTGTCTTAGCCATATTTATCCTAGCCAAGCTTATTTAGGCTAAATATTGTCTCAGCCATATTTATCCTAGCTAAGTTTATTTAAGCTAAATATTGTCTTAGCCATATTTATCCTAGCCAAGCTTATTTAGGCTAAATATTGTCTCAGCCATATTTATCCTAGCTAAGTTTATTTAAGCTAAATATTGTCTTAGCCATATTTATCCTAGCCAAGTTTATTTAAGCTAAGTATTGTCTTAGCCATATTTATCCTAGCCAAGTTTATTTAAGCTAGATATTGTCTTAGCCATATTTATCCTAGCCAAGTTTATTTAGGCTAAATATTGTATTAGCCATATTTAACCTAGCCAAGTTTATTTAGGCTAAATATTGTCTTAGCCATATTTATCCAAGCCAAGTTTTGTCCTAGCCAAGTTTATTTAGGCTAAATGTTGTTTTAGCCATATTTATCCTAGCCAAGTTTATTTAGGCTAAATGTTGTTTTAGCCATATTTATCCTAGCCAAGTTTATTTAGGCTAAATATTGTTTTAGCCATATTTGTCTTAGCCAAGTTTATTTAGGTTAAATATTGTCTTAGCCATATTTGTCCTAGCCAAGTTTATTTAGGCTAAATATTGTTTTAGCCATATTTATCCTAGCCAAGTTTATTTAGGCTAAATATTGTTTTAGCCATATTTATCCTAGCCAAGCTTATTTAAGCTAAATATTTTAGCCATATTTATCCTATTTATGTTTATTTTAGCTAAATATTGTCTTAGCCATATTTATCCTAGCCAAGCTTATTTAGGCTAAATATGGTCTCAGCCATATTTATCCTAGCTAAGTTTATTTAAGCTAAATATTGTCTTAGCCATATTTATCCTAGCCAAGTTTATTTAAGCTAAGTATTGTCTTAGCCATATTTATCCTAGCCAAGTTTATTTAAGCTAAATATTGTCTTAGCCATATTTATCCTAGCCAAGTTTATTTAGGCTAAATATTGTCTTAGCCATATTTAACCTAGCCAAGTTTATTTAGGCTAAATATTGTCTTAGCCATATTTATCCAAGCCAAGTTTTGTCCTAGCCAAGTTTATTTAGGCTAAATGTTGTTTTAGCCATATTTATCCTAGCCAAGTTTATTTAGGCTAAATGTTGTTTTAGCCATATTTATCCTAGCCAAGTTTATTTAGGCTAAATATTGTTTTAGCCATATTTGTCTTAGCCAAGTTTATTTAGGCTAAATATTGTCTTAGCCATATTTGTCCTAGCCAAGTTTATTAAGGCTAAATATTGTTTTAGCCATATTTGTCCTAGCCAAGCTTATTTAAGCTAAATATTGTTTTAGCCATATTTATCCTAGCCAAGTTTATTTAAGCTTAGTATTGTCTTAGCCATATTTATCCTAGCCAAGCTTATTTAGGCTAAATATTGTCTTAGCCATATTTATCCTAGCCAAGCTTATTTAAGCTAAATATTGTTTTAGCCATATTTATCCTAGCCAAGTTTATTTAAGCTAAATATTGTTTTAGTCATATTTATCCTAGCCAAGTTTATTTAAGCTAAATATTGTTTTAGCCATATTTATCCTAGCCAAGTTTATTTAAGCTGAATATTGTCTTAGCCATATTTATCCTAGCCAATTTAATTTAAGCTAAGTATTGTCTTAGCCATATTTATCCTAGCCAAGTTTATTTAAGTTAAATATTTTAGCCATGTTTATCCTATTTAAATTAATTAAGCTTAAAATTTTTCAGCAAGGTTTATCCTAGCTAAGTTTATTTCAGCTAAGTTTACCAAGTTGATCTAATTATGACATTAGTGGATAGTGTAAGATAATTAAATTGATGTTAAGCAGCCACAAGAAGAGTAGTTAATCTGATAGCAATTCTGTATTTATTACAGAGTTCATAATAAGTTCAAGATACTTTACTATTAACCCATATGCCTTGAAAAACAACCTCATAATGAAATATCTTAATAAATTACTATTCTGGGTATAGAGAGTTCACTCAGAGAACAGAAATACTTATTGTTTCTATCTTTTAGAGTGAAAGTTATAACACCTTGAAGCTTGATCATGTCAGAGCTCAATTAAATTAAACTCTTCTTGCTAAACAAAGCAATATTTTGTCCATAAAGTGCAGGACAATATGATTTTCACTCTGCCAGATGATGTCAACATTTGCAGGCAATCTTTCCCTTAAATTTTCACAAGCACTAGGCTAATACATTACATTTTGATGTAATATCCCTAATTGTAAAATAACCCAATTGGGTCAAATAAGGCTAGTGGTAAATGGTGAAGACTGACTGCAATGTGTACCGTTTTATCAAGAACAATGCTCAAAGTTCAAATAAAAGTTATAGATAGTTTTACAAACACAAAGAGGTATTTCTACAACACTAGCAATACAATGTATTTACATTAAATCTTCATCTATAACATGGGATCACTAGGCAGAATAAATAAATTCTAACAAAATTCAATACTAGATTAAACAACACAGAACATTGAATACAAATAGGACAATTCATCTCCACAGATCTCTAAATAACTATCATTAAGTTTAGAAATATGTTAATTTTACATCTGCTGTCAGTAACGTAGCTTGGCTAACTCCTGTACTCTAATGCACAAGTGGCTGGCACGGTCTGTAATCAAAAACACTATATATACATATAATGTATATTACTAAAAAGGGTAGTTTTTAACCAATTTTACTTAGAGGCCAGTTTCTCCATTATAAATATATTTATTTCTTTTATTCAATAACTCACGTGTAGCTAAGGCTTTGCTCTTTCAAATGACACTAACATCTTTTGTATACACCGAGTAATAAAGCCATGAGCCAATTTCAAAGATCACGCTCAAACAGATCTAGTTTAGTTGGTATAGAGTATAAACCTATCTATTTATTTATGCAATTGAGGTCAAACTAACAGCAAATATATAACAAACAAGTCAGTCATTATAATACCATAGGGAGAATACTGGTAGTAAAAAATCAACAGAGCACCAAGAGCAGTGATGATTGTAGACTGTATGTAATATTAATGTAAGTTGTTCTACGATTACTTGGCCAATCTCTAGTGATATATAAATGAGTATTAATCTAATTATTTGAACAAATACACACATCTTATTGCTAAGCTGACTTATGAATGACCTTTTATTGTTCTGAATAGAATTATAGTGTTAACTTGTTATGTTCAAAGAATTAGGAAGATTAGATCACCCAAAGTTAACATAGAAAGGGCTGTCAGAGAAATACTGCTATGAAAAGGAAGCTATCCGGAGTTGATCCTTAGGAAAATGTTAATAGGAGACCAAGTGTGAAATCAGTCTTCAACACTAACCATTTTTACACAAAGAAATCACTAGTCAGCTACTCAGGGATTCCTCCTTAACATTAGGGATATCTCTGAAGATCTCCGAAATCTTTGCAGACAAAAATTGTCATAAAAAAATCATGGGAACTCAAATTCTTATAAGAACACGACAACTTTCAGGGATCTAGATGGAAGCCTCAGCTGAGAATCCTCCCTCCAGTTGATTCCTCCCAACTTTTGGGATCCAGGGAGATCCAATGTTGCTGTTGATTACCCCAACCATGCATGATAACCAAAACACTAATGATAATGATGTGCAAAGGTAAAGGTTGGTTTCAATTCCTTGGTTAAGAACATGTTGCAGTTAGCAGGGTCTTTTCCCACTGCAGAAATTGTGCATACTTGCAATTTAGTACTGTACTTAATTCAAGATAGTCAGTATTTACAGAAGCATTTGATAGTTTACTTCTTTCTTCTTTAACCCTTTACTGGTCAATCCCGTATTTTTACGTGGACTGCCTCAACCGCTCAATCCCATATTTTTACGTGTACTGCCTGGACCGCTCAATCCCGCATTTTTACGTGTACTGCCTGGACCGCTCAATCCCGCATTTTTACGTGTCTGATATTCAATACGCTATAAAACTTATTATTTCCGATAAAACGTTTATTTTTTTTTTCATTTTGGTTGAATGAACCTTTTATAGATAATATCCTTCAAAAAAAATTATGTTTTAATTAATATTTATCGAGTTATTGCAGTTTAAAAACAACAAGTACAACTCGCGAGCGCGCCCGGTAATTATCGGCTTTTTTTAACTGTAATATATTTGTACGCGTCTCATTTTCAATGCGCTATAACGCTATTATTTCCGATAAAATGTTTATTTATTTTTTTAGTTTGGTTGAATTAATCTTTAAATGATAATATACTTAAAAAAATATGTTTTAATTGATATTTATCGAGTAATTACAGTTTAGAAACAACAAGTACAACTCGCGAGCGCGCCCGGTAATTATCGGCTTTTTTCAACTGTAATATATTTGTATGTGTCTCATTTTCAATGGGCTATAACGCTATTATTTCCGATAAAACGTTTATTTTTTCATTTTGGTTGAATTAATCTTTTATTGATAAAATACTTTTTAAAAAACTATGTTTAAATCAATATTTATCGAGTAATTACATTTTAAAAACAACAAGTACAACTTGCGAGCGCGTGCGGTAATTATCGGCTTTTTTCAACTGTAATATATGTGCAGAAAAGCCGAGAATTATTAGGCAAGTTTAGTATTTCTAGTTTCACTGTTTGTATTTTTTTATTTAATTGTATAAACTTTTTAAACATGTGATAAAAAATTATTTGGCCATGAATTATCTGAAAGGGACAAGATTATACACTCTGGGCGTATTTATAACAAAACATATGCTAATGATCAAGCTCGCGGGTGTTATCAACTTTTCACACTCAATTAGCGACAATTAAGAGATTAAATTTAAAAGACTTAATACTTGTTTCTAATAATCAAAGGCACAATCAGTCCCCTAAGTTTTATGATGTGCAATAAAATGTCAAACATACAGCACATGACTTGACCCCCAGACGATTTGTAATCAGCATCGGTATATTGCCGACAGGAAATGATCCTTTGATCAAGACGACAATACGCATTGTAAGCATTGCATTTCAATGACGGGATTAATATTTATAAATATCTGTAGACACGTGTTTAAAACAAGACAAAGAAGCTTGGATTAAACAAAGAAATTACCGAAACATCGGCGATGTTAGCTTAAAAAAAATTGTTGATTTTTTTGAAAATGTGACAAAAAATATTTTAATGCATTTTAAACATCTCATATTTTTAATAGTTTTTGTACTAAGTCTTAAATAGTTACATTGTTAAAAAGGAAATTTAAAGACCAACATTTTTTACTTATACACTATAATGATTAAATTAAAGATTAAACCAGTAATTGACTTTAAACTCACAGAGGTGTTAAATAACGAATGTGATGTTAAACCTTTATCTGCTGAGTGTACAAGTTTAACAATGTTAGTGTATGCACAGTGTTGTGTTTATCTCTATACACTATCTGTCCAGTATCAGATAAAGCGGATGGCTACAACCAGTAAAGGGTTAAAAGGTTTTTTTTTTACTTCTTTAGAAAGAAAAATTACAAACACACTGTTTGCTCCAATGACAATGCTTGGTGATATTAGTGATAAAACCTTTATAAATCTGGCACTTTAAAACATAAAAATTAATTAAAACATATGATTTTTTTTGTAGACATAAAGATTTTGAGCATAAAAGAAGGAAATAGTGTCAGTTTTTTAATTCTGAACGCAGTAGATTTATATTTTTGGCTAGAATGATCTGTTATGAATTGTAAAAATTGAGTTACATTTGATGCAAAAACTCATTTCCCAATAACTCCCCCCCCTATTGAAAGGTAATTTAAATATGTATCCAGTTTTATAAATGCTGAAAGAGCCTATTTTTTACTCTGTGAGCATGTTACGATGATGTATACATGGTAAACAACCTCAATATTATTGAGCATGCTTATTCAGCTGTACTTACAAATTAATTATAATCTTAATTACTTACCCATTATATCCAACTCTCATCCGGACATCATTATCAAAGTCTGTTATCATTGGCATTGTGCCAGTTTATCTTAAAATATAAAATAAGTAAAAAGGTTCACTTTTAGAAAATCAAATGAATTTATTAAAATATATTTACCTCCCCTTTATACCATGAATGTAACTTTCAAAAAAAGGGATAGACCTGAGTAGATGGGATCCAGCACTTCTACACTACAGCTTATAAACGATAAAAGATCATATACAAAAATATTACCTCAATCAAAAAAAAAAGTATGATAGGTATGAATAATTTCAAAACTTAGTAATAACTGCCCAACCCAAATCTCTAATAAAATCAACAGCAATAATTGAATTTAAGTAATGCAATAGGCGTTCAGACAAACTGTAAGAGACTTAAACCTAGACGATACAAAAAAATGTGTAAAATTGCTCACCTTGACTTAGACGATAAAAATACAATACTAAATCGTAAGACAATTAAATAAACTCAATGAAGTGAGCACTTCCTACATGTTTACAATTTAAAGGAAGTGACGTCATAAAAAATCGCCGGATAAAAATTTACAAGAAATATGTACAAAAACACTTTACATACCGTTATAGAGGGAAGAAAACAGTCGAACTTTATATTGCATTAGTTTGACCGAGTATAATCAGCTGACAGGCAATATATGTCATTGAATGATGATTAATTAAGAATAAGAGCGCACCTGTGTGGGATATGTGCTTGTTTCATTTAATTTGCAATTCAATATCTTAATCGAACACTTCATTTTAAAACGAAAATTCGCAAAACTCGTGCATAATTCTGGCGAATGGCTTGTACAGAAAAACGTGATGTATGTATCATTTTATCCAAATTGTATTTTTAGGCTGTGGAGAAGTCTTCAAAATGCAATATTAATTACTTTTGTATAATCCCTATTTTCTATTTGATATGTTAGTCATTTCTACAAGATCTATTAGAATGCATCCTTAATTCCAATCAGAAATATGGAATCTGGGAGGACTTTTAGGCACGAGAATGAGTAAAAGCCAATTAAAGTCTTCTCGGTGACACTCTATTGAGAACATCATTCTCATTGGTATTTTAACCGAGTACTCACCATTGGTTCCCCGGATGTAGACTCCATATTCTGATTTCGCCTACTTCCGACGGATGCTAGTTTGAGATATTGTTTAGATCAAAATAACGATACAAATATGGTAATTAAGTTTATGACAATTATTTTTTTGATTATCCTTAGTTTGGACAGTTCACCTATGGTATTTATTTACCTGAACAACGTGGAAGATCTGAAAAATCTTTCCATGCAATATGCGGAAGTAATTCATTTGTAAAGACTTGTAAATCTTCCCTGCACTCTCGACGGGTGTAAACCTTTGTTGTCATTATTCTAGTTGACTAAATTTTAAGAGTGAAAGAAGATAGCCTAGGAGCCATAACATCAATTATTTTACCCACACCTGCCCTCCCGAAACCAAACTTGGTCCAAAGATATGTGTCTTAAAACATTACACTTGGTTAAGAAAGTGTGACTATTTCTAGATTTTGGATGTGTCATCAGTCTGGGAACCTTGCCTCAGAGACACTTTAGGCAGCTTGTAATAGTCTAACGAAGATCTGTTTGGATATTTTCTTATTTAACAGAACAGATTAGGATAACAATATTTGAGTATCAAGTGTTTAAGTTTCAACATAAAATTAATATTCACACAGCATGTGGTGTTATAGTAAAGAACTAAATAAATCTAGATAACACTGTTGACTGACAGGCTCCAAAAAATAAAGTTGGAATCCATTGAATCACTTCTACAGAAATTTCATCTCATCATGTTCTTCAATCTCTACCTCTTACGGGAAGTTACAGGGCTCGTCATTAACATTTTAAGTAGGTTGCCAAGTAGGATGCAATTCTTCTTGACTTCAGCAAGGCATTTGATGTCGTGCCCCACCAAGGCACCAACGACTCCTCTCTAAGGTGGACCACTATGGCATCATAGGGACGGTTCAAAGCTTGATCAAGAGCTTTCTGTCTGACTGCAGCAAACAGGTCATGGTTGAAGGCCACTCCTCAGCATTCTCCCCTGTTGCATTGGGGTACCCCAAGGCACAGTACTAGGTCTATTGCTTTTCCTTCTTTACATCAACGACCTACCAAGGTCAAGCTGCCTCTTTGCTGATGACAGCCTGCTTTACAGAATAATCAAGTTAAAAGCTGATGCCATAGCTCTCCAAGAAGACTTTGATCGACTCCAGGAATGGGAATGCAAGTGGATGATGTCCAAATGTGAAATAATATGCATCACTAAGAAAAGAATACCAATTATTCATACCTACAAAAAAGTACAAGATCTATCAACCAACCCTTCAATCAGTCAAAAGTGGAAAGTACCTTGGTGTCAACATTGCCAACAATCTCTCATGGAATTTACACACAGAATCCACCATCAAGAAGGCTAACAACTCCCCATCTTTCCTTAGAAGAAACATCACAAGCTGTCCACAAGACATTAAGGCCCAATCCTACTAGACCCTTGTCAGACCCATCCTGGAGCATGCAAGCACAGTCTTGGACCCTCATACAGCCACAACCAGCTTGAAGCTGTGCAAAGGAGAGCTTCTCATTGTAAAAGGTGACTACACTTCTACTAGCAGCGCCACTGCAATGATGGCAGATTTAGGCTGGCCAACACTACAGCACCGCCGCTCCAATGCCAAGCTAGTGATGGTATACAGGATCATAAACAATCTCATAGCCATCCCAGTTGAACAGTTCTTCCACCCCCTGACATTTGGTGGTCATGGCTACGGACAGAGGGTTCACGTCCCATACTGCAGAAACAACACCGTGAAGTTCTCCTATGTACCCTGAGCCATTCCTCTGTGGAACCAGCTACCAGTGCACATAGTCTTAGCAGCCAGCCTTGAGAACTACAAGGGAGGACTTGTCATGGGGCCCTCATTTATCAGAGTTCATTGATTTTATTTTTATCCTGTTCTTTTAAAATTTGCTTTTATACGCTGCACAACAACACTTTGTACATACACCATATATGTTCAGGCCCCAGAAAGGGTTATGTACAGTATTGGAAGAAGAATAAAAAGAAGAGGACCACTAGTCAGTGGTATACAGTTTATAGTTTAAATTTTACTTGCCCGATCCAGATGTTTACTTGTCAAAAAAATGGTACAAAATTGGAATGTTCTGAATATACTCTGGTTATCGGATCGGACATCTTGGGCTGAAAACTTGTTGCCAAAAACCAAAAATCAGGTCATCACAGTCAATCATATGACCATTAATGTCGAGCCCTTATTCTCTTGTTTGACAGACTTGTATCAAAACAGCTTTTTTCCCTAGTTGTATACCAACTTGAAATAGCCTACTAACCACATTGACTGAGACCCACTCATGGCATCCTTCAAGAGTTGGCTCATAGACCTAGCCTTTAAGATGATTGAGATGTATATCAATAACCACCAATTGACCTGAGCTGTTCTAGGAAATATCCTACTCTGGTACCTCATTTTCAGCTGTACTGGTCAGTTCTGAATGGAGTGAAAATGACTGAAGAATCTTATTTTTTTTCTTTTTTATGCTACTTATATCTTGACCATTCACACAGTCGCACCGTCAAAGAATTGTCAATTTTCTGACTGTTCGACATCAAAATATAAATGTAAATTTAAACTCTAAGATGGTAAAGTTCTACTATTAAGACCTGTCACCACTTTTTTATTTCAAAATCATGCCATTTTTTACAATTATTAAGACAAAATTTGCTTAATTTGTGAACAAAAGATTCTCTATTGTAAGATTGTTTGCTATTAAGAATAAGACAATCAATTTTGCTGGTCTTAATAGTGGAATCTTACTGTACATATGTCCTCTATTTCATGTGTCCTACAAGCTTAGAAGACATAATTATTAAGTCTCTGTGTTTAATGTATAGAATAAAATTGCTCATTTTGATCGTTTCAGACTGATCAACAGTTAGATTGTGCTCTGGATTTAATGAGGAGATTGCCACCTCAACAAATAGAAAAAAATCTTAGTGATTTAATTGATTTGGTAAGTTTAAAGTAGTGTTGTAATAGTATTGAAACTGTAAGATAATGTCTTGTTGTAAACTTGGTCAAACCTAGGACGCGTTGCCTAAGCATTTCGCTAGGTGTCGCTTCGTAGCAAAATCATAGGAAACGACTTGCTACAAGATATCACTTCATTTTGCTATGTAGGGAAAGCTTTGCTACCTGAGAACGCTTTAACAAATCAAAATGGCTACCTCCGCAGTTCCTGTTTGCCGACAATTTGGTTTTTATTTTGACTGACTAAAGATGAATTGAAATGAATAAATACTTCTAATTGTTCATTTGAACATGTTTTTGCAATGATTTTATACTTTTTAAAGACTTAATTAGTTTGAAATCGCCCCGAAAACATGCAATTGCAATTAGCGCCAAAGTGTTTATCGGCACAGGTCGCCATCTTGGATTGTGACGTTAATAGCAAGCCATTTCCTAAGAAGATGGGCTACAAGAAAGCGCTTTTTCATAGCGATACATAGCGAAGTCGTTACGCAACGCGCCCCTAGTAGGCCAAGTGGTTTCTACCAGTATTGAATCGTAAATGATATCATGTTTTGACATATGAACAGCCTATATACAAATATAGATAATTTTGTATTCTTTTGGCTTTGTCATACTGTTTCCATAGGTATATCAATTAACACTGTTCAGTTCAACTGGATAAAGTTAATATTAACACCCAACTTTCAGTCTTGACAATCTATTGAAGAATGATAAAAAGTTACTATTGCCATGTATCGATAGTTAGAGGTACTATCGCAATACATGTACACTATAATTGTTCTGCTAATATCACGATGCAACGAGAATATCACCCAACACTATTAAATGACTTGTTTAATTGATTATTCTCAGGCTATTCTTTTTTTTATTTCCTTCCTTCCTTTGATAGTTGCTGATACTTGTACACTTTTTAAACCTATATTATTTAACTTCCTGTTCAGTATGTATTATATAGGCGTATCTCAATCAATTAGGGACTTTTGTCAGTTATCTTTCCCTGATAAAATCTGAAGCAATCCAATTGGTAAGTAGGTCCTTATACTTGGAATCCTCGGATTTTATCTTTGAATTTCTATGTAAGGATAACAAAATATTTTATCTAATATCTTTCTTGTTAATTAAGACATTAACAGAAGTGATGAAATTTAGATAGTTCTTTACCCTAAAAATACTTAGTTTGAATTTCAAACAAATTAAATGATTTACAAAGAAAGTTATTTAAGTTTAATTTTGGAAAATTGACATTAAAAAGTAAGGGTAAAATCCGAGTAATCCAACTAATTGGACCTACCTATTTGAAGAGTATACAAGGGGAAATAACTGACTAAAGTCCCTTATTGTGTAAATAATAAGCATGATCTAATGTCACAAAGTACATGATTAGTGGCTCTGTAATATAATGTTTTTGCCAGGGTAGATACATGCATGACTGTAATTATTCAATGTATTGCTCATAAAGGATGGTTTTTTTTTTGTTAAAATGTCCAGCCAGGCAGTTCTTAACCCTTTCAATGCAGGAGCTAAATATGAAAAGCCTTTGCCACCAGCTAAGAGCCAGGTCAGCTAACACATCAGTCAACATGTATCAGCTGACCAGGCTATTTGCTGTTGGCTGCTTATTGTCCAACTTTTATCCCGAAATGCCTAAAATGAAAATGGATAGGTCTAAAAATTAAAAACTGAATAGTCTATTGTGGAAATTCAGCATTGAAAGTGTTAAAAATAGTTTTAAGCCCTGGAATTTGGAATAAGATCTTCTTTATTTCAAATTGTGAGCTCAGAAAATGTTATTTATACTTTTGGCTGCACCACTCTTGAAAATATGTTTGAAGAATATCCTCTATATATTTATTACATAGTGTAATCATTGTAGGTACCAAATTTATGTGAAGATTTATTGTCATCTGTAGATCAACCATTAAAAATAGCTAGATGTAAAACTACTGGTAAAGATTATTTACTTTGTGATTATAATAGAGATGGTGATTCTTACAGGTTAGTTAGTGTTACAATATTTTATAGTAAATTTATAACCTTAAAAGTCATGGGTCTTATGTGTCCAAGTCTATGTGATAACAAGCAATTGAAAAGTGCTCAGAGCTCACCTCAATTTCACTTGTCCTGGGATTCAGGCTTGTGTGATTTGATGAAAACTGAATTGGTTTCACTCACCAATGAAAATATTTATTTTGCTTCTAGTTCAAAGAATTGTTATTGTAACATTATAGTTTTTATTTTAAGTTGAAATAATATTCAGTGAAGTTCTGCTGTAAAGACATTGGTTCTTTGAAAATAATGTGATTTTTTGATAAATTTTAGTCCCATTTTTTTTTATTGAGAAGAAAAAGGTGCCTAATTTAAGACCATTCAGTCTTGATGGTCTTGTAGGAACTCTGGTCAAGTGTTCAGATCGGCACAGAGGTATCAAAAAGTCCTAGGTTTGAACCCCACTAGAGACCGTGCTAGTTTCTTTAGCAAAAAATTTACCAATAGTTGTACCAGTACACCCAGGAGTAAATGTTTACAGTACAAAATTGTGAAGTAGGCTGAACATGTATATGGAAGCTGACTTAAACTGCACTTTAAATGGAGAAACTTTACTGTACTAACTGAGGTTACTTCTAAGGCCACCATTTATTATAATGTTTCTATAATCATATATTCAACAGATCCCCCTGGAGTAATAGCTATGATCCCCCATTGTCAGATGGTACAGTACCTTCAGAAAAACTACGTAAACTAGAATTAGATGCCAACTCTGCCTTCGACCAATACAGAGAAATGTAAGTTGTTTAGTAAGATTAAGTAGATGCATAAGAATGTCATTATATAGCACTTTCATATACTGCTTTTTGGTGTATACTGCATTATAGAATTCTGAAATATAAAACATTTCAGTTTTAATTTTAAACATATGTAACTCTCTATCCCAAATATTCAGTCTTTTCACCAGCATTGACAAGGTACTAATTTTCATACAAAATCAACTTTAAATTAATAAAAATCAATTTCACTTATGTATAGATCGGTGGCCATATTGGATGACATCTTGATTTATAGAGCAATGTAAAAGCAAAATTTTGAAACAATTGGACTTTCATACTCACCTCTATACTAGTTGAATATTCATCACCAGGTAGTTCTATCAAGAAAGCATCCAGTTTATCATGTACACAATAAACTGTAAACTTTAAAAACATTGGAATCAATCTGAAAACATTTGGACATGAATAAAAGAATATCAGTTTTTTACTATTGATGTTTTAATATAAATATATTACAGGTATTTTGAAGGCGGTGTATCCTCAGTATATCTATGGGATTTAGATCATGGTTTTGCTGGAGTTATATTGATTAAAAAAGCTGGTGATGGATCAAAGAAAATAAAAGGATGTTGGGACTCAATACATGTAATTGAAGTACAGGTAAAACATCATACATGTTTATAGGGTTACCATTAGAAATCAAATACCAAGTTGCATTGCTGTAGCATGAATCAAATTTGACCAAGTCATAGCCCTTTTATACTAGGAAATTTCTTGGTTAAGTTTTTTGGGGCTACATTTTATCTTTGATTTTGTTGAATGTATTTACTTGAAACTTAATACATGTCTGGGGGGTACCATTGGAGGTCAAATACAAAGTTGCATAACTCTTGCATAAATTTTGACTAAATTATGGCCCTTTTATTTGTAAGAGTTCTTATTTATAGGATTTGCAGACAAGTTTCTTAACTTAAATCATTAAAAGAACCCACAGTAAAGTACACTTATATCAGAAAGATATCATATGATTGATATTGTTTACACAAGCATCTCCAAATAGTCGAGTGTGCTGTCCGTGACTCTGTCAACTGTTTATAAAACAGTGTTACCATTGGAGGTTAAATAATAAGATGCATTACTCTAGCATGAATTTTGACTGAATTGTGGACTATTTGTATTTAAAAACTCTTAATGATAAGTTTTGCTTGCAAATATTGTAATATCAACCAATTAAAGTATCGACTTTAAATTTCACTCTTAATTTCACTCGTCTTAATTGAATTACCTAGCATATCAATGACTGTTTGTTTATGAGCACACCAAATGACAGTGAATGCCAGCTATACCATTGCAAATTTGACAGTTAATTCTTTACTATTGAAAATTGTACTGTCATGTTGCATTTATGTTTAATTATGTTGATAAATTTGTAAACTTTAATTTGTTCACATGTCTTTAACATGTAAACTGTGACAAATTAAAAGATATGTTCTGTTTGTACTATACTATATTATCTAGGATAAATCTAGTGGTAAGAGTGCCCATTATAAGTTAACATCTACAGTAATGCTATGGTTACAAACAACAAAAGAAGGATCAGGGACCATGAACCTTGGTGGTAGTTTAACAAGACAGACAGAACAAGATTCTACTGTCAGTGAAAGTACACCACATCTTGTAAATATTGGAAAACTTGTTGAAGTAAGCTGATTTCTTAGTTTCACCAAACTTTTCTTTTTACTCCTCAGGGGCACATATCAATGCACCTACCACCAGTTTTAGTTGTGAAACCTTCTATGTTGTATTATTGAATTATCATAAGATTTTTTTACAATATGCTGCCCGGGAGCACATATCAATGGTCTGACAGCCAATATTATTTGTAAATCCATTTTTATATTGGTTTTGTCATTTTAATTGAAAAATTTTACTTTTTTGCAAACACCAAGGAAAACCTGTCAACGTTTTTGCCTATTCAAAAAAGGTTGACGATTTGTCACTGGGGTCCAAAAGTTTCTTTGCACATGTAATTTTTTCAAATTTTTACAGAAAACTTGAACTTTGGTATGGAATTTAATAATTATGAATTAAAGTATTTTTTTTTCATAAAAACTACATTTTGACAAAAAGGGAGGATGAAAGAACATAATTGAGTGTTCATGTTGAAATGTACATTAGCTGTAAAACTAACAACATGTAAAGTATATATAAATATATTGCAAAATATCAAAAATGAACATGTGTAAAGAAACTTTTGGACCCCAGTGTAGAAAAAAGTAGTTTTTGAGGGTGTTAGCAAAAAGGATAAAACTATGGTGAAGATGTGATGCACTGCTGCTAATAGTAAACACTTTTATGCTTAGCCTTGCGTAGGTTTCATCAAAATCTGAAACAAGACTTACAGCTCTTTAAAACTTTTAAGTCAAGCTGAGTTTTCATTGTTTTCTTCTTTGTGATGTCATAGTCAAATGGTATTTTCACCTTGTGTCTGAATGGGCACTGTAAATGATTTTCTTAAATTTTTACTGTTTTCTTCTTCAAACTGTAGCATTTGTGATGTGATAGTCACATGGTTTTGCCACAGTGTCTAAATGAGCACTATATAATATTCTATTGTTTCTACCTTCAGGATATGGAGAACAAGATACGTAGTACATTGTATGAAATCTACTTCAGTAAGACAAGAGATATTGTTAACGGTGTTAGGTCTTCTGCTCCTTTACAAAATGAAAAACAAAAACAAAACTTGCAGAATGATTTAGCTGCTGCATTACAAAAACGTGCTATGAATTCATAATATATAGTCAGTTATTTAGTAGGGTAAGTAGAATTTGTTACTTGCTTGGTTGCCATGGTAACATAGTAAATTTGTGTGTGTTACAAAAACGTGCTATGAATTCATAATATATAGTCAGTTATTTAGTAGGGTAAGTAGAATTTGTTACTTGCTTGGTTGCCATGGTAACATAGTAAATTTGTGTGTGTTACAAAAACGTGCTATGAATTCATAATATATATAGTCAGTTATTTAGTAGGGTAAGTAGAATTTGTTACTTGCTTGGTTGCCATGGTAACATAGTAAATTTGTGTGTGTTACAAAAACGTGCTATGAATTCATAATATATATACAGTCCAACCCCTCTTAAGCAGCCAGCCAAGGGAAACAGCCAAATTGGCTGCTTAAGCGGGGTGACCACTTAAGAGGGGGTTTGGCATTGAGAGGGGGGGGGGATCTGGAGATAAAGTTTTAATGAAAAAGAGTTGTTTTAATTGGAGTTGTATGCTTGTTTTATGCTTTACAAGACAAGGTCACGCAATAGACAGTAAATTATTTTCATTCTGGGTAATATTCTTTATTTCTGTTGAATAGATAAAAACTTAATACTTGCTGATATATGTACGACCAAGTTGAGAAAAAAAATCGGTAATTTAGTGTTCAGACTAAATGCCGTAGTAGTTAAAAAATACGAAAATGAAACTGTGAAATTTACGCAATTTATATGTCTGAAATGTGATAAAAGTCTTATTAACCAACAAATGAATTAATAACTAGTGCTTTGAAAACTGTGTATCATTGTTGGCCTCGTTTAAATAATTCGAATGTAGAACGCAGCCTATTTTCGGAAAATGCATTTTAACGTCCTCAATTTTGACCTTTCTTTGTTTAAAAATATTAATTATGAAAATTATTTCCTTACGAACAAATAGTTTCGGATGATCGTACTTTTCCAAAAGTACATCTCCACATGCAATAAACATGTTCTATATCAGACTAATATTATTTTTCGTCACATAAAATGTTTTGGCAATAATTCATCCCTCTTACGAAGATTGTACGGTTAGTATTGGTTTTAAACAAGACCGGATATAGGTTAAATTGTTCATTGTTTATTACGTAAAACATAATGATCAGATTATAATACGTGTCACTCAGTTGATTATACACGCTAACAGCTATAAGATAGCTAATTATTGATTTTTAGAGCCTGTCACGACTAATTGATAAAATAATGCAGCGATTTCCTTTGTATTTATAAGACACGGGTCATTGCAATTACGTCAATATACCATGACCGCGGTGACCGCTTAGTAATAGGTAATATTCGTAGGTGCGAAATACACAAGATAAAATTATCGTTTAACTTTTATGTGCATTATCGATTAGCAAACCGCGAAAGGTGTGTCTAAATTAACTGCTATGATTGGCTCTCTCGATCATAAAGGGACTGCTTAGCAGGGATTATTCTGGGCCCAGATTTTGGTGAGAGAAAAAATCCCATTTGACCAAATTTGGTGAGAGATTTCAAATTTTGTTGAGATTTATTTACTTCAATTAAAACGGCAAGAATTTTGTTACATTAAGGTATTACATGTACACAAGATGTAAATGCTTATTTTTAATGATGGCCAATAAAACAGAAGTTTCAAAGAATGTTAGTTTTCTTGGCTTTTATTTCACAACCTGAAATGCCTTAACACTTTATTGCAAACAGAGTAGACCCAGATAATGCAGCTGAGTTAAAATATGTGTCAAATGTTTTACACAAAATTCACAGAATATAGTGATTTTGTATCAAATTGTATTATTGTAAACTGAAAATATATATTTTTCATTTCAATTGAACAGTTCTTCGAATTTAGCATGTTTGCTTACTGGTTTATGTTCATCAGAAATTAAAATGCATTAAGGGGTATCAATGTCCTGAATTTTGACCCTTCTTTGTTTTAATATTTCCTTAAAAATAAGTTCTGCAATAGATATCAAACCTTTTCGTAAGTAATACTATTCATTAGCAATTGGTGTATTTTATTGTTTTTTTAGAGTCTGATACACGATTTTAGCTGATAGATTACGTGACGAATATTTTATATTTTTCACAAATTCAACCGATGTTTATTCTTGAAATCGAAAAAAAAGGGAATTTTCCCCTTACTTATTGCTAAATTATGAAGATCTAACATTCGAAATGATAAAATTAATAATTAACTAACATAATTTTAACGATTTTCACTTTATTGGCGATAGCGTCGGTCGCGAAAATGTATGACAGTACGATATAAGAAACTTCATTCGTTGCAAAATGATGATAAAATAATTGTTTTACGATTATTTTGACGTGGATTTAATGCTTATTATTATCATTTGATCAGAGATTATTATTGTTGTCAACTTTAATTGTCTTAAAAAAACATTTGCAAACTGATTTTTACGTCTATTTAAACATGCTCATAATTAAATACAATTATCGATTTAACGGCAAGCATCCAAAAAACACTATCTACTTTAATCAATGCAATATCACAGTTTGTCACGTGTTTGTTTAATTGCCACCGTTTGATTACGTAAACAATCTTTTCGGGCCGACATGTAGCATTATTGATCTTTTGAGCAGACGTTGATTGGTCTTCATTGGCGACAATATATACAGGGGCCATCGACAAACGAAGGAGTTACTAATTATCAGCTTTTGAAGCGTGTATACTGACTGCAACTCCCGCATAGCGCGCATCGCTGATTGGTCGATTACATCACATAGGCGGACGTAACATACGCTCAACAATTCAACTATGACTCTTTAAGACAAAATATACGCGGGTCAAATTGACGCACGGGCGATTTGGAATGAGGGTCAAAAAGGGATATTTTGGAGTTTTTGTGTGTCAAAACCCGAGGTCTCGGGTCTAATTCAAGCCCTGTGCGGTGAACTCTTGCAAGCTATTGGAAAAACGAATGCGTTTTATTGGCAAGCGTTTCAGTGAGAGCGTTGACGAGCAGGACGGTATAAAAGCTGTTTCACCGACTCTGGTTACGTCCCCTCCTCGCGGGTTACGTCCCCTACACGATGGTCATCGGAAAAGACCGGCAGTTCAAGTTGTGCGATTTTTTTGTCCCATTTAGCGAATTTTCATGCGATTTCTGCTGGGGAAATGCGCAAATATCGCGAAATCGCGCCCCAAAATGATCCCTGGCTTAGTTATGTTGCCATCGGCAACGTGATAAAGTTTATTCGATAACGTTGACATGTGTATTAATGTATAACGACAAAAGATGACACGCTCTGACAAATTTTGTCAATATACATAACGTTCATACTCTCATGCACGTGGCCGCTTACGCGGGGGAAAAATTTGGTTTGGGATGCAAAATGGCTGGCCGTTGGCTGGAGAACGGGGGTGACCGCTTAATAGGGGTGCATTATAGAGCGTTTTCCGACGGTAGCGGCATGAGCTGGCCGCTTACAGGGGGTGACCGCTTAAGAGGGGTGGCCGTTAGGAGGGGGTGGACTGTAGTCAGTTATTTAGTAGGGTAAGTAGAATTTGCTACTTGCTTGGTTGCTATGGTAACATAGTAAATTTGTGTGTGTTACAAAAACGTGCTATGAATTCATAATATATATAGTCAGTTATTTAGTAGGGTAAGTAGAATTTGTTGCATGCTTGGTCACCATAGTTACCAAGTAAAATTTTGGTTTTCTCTACTCTAAAGGGGTTGTCCTGGAGGCTGGTCAACTGCTAAATTTACTGACTGTTTCTAGATGACCTCCTGTGTTTTTGTTGGACAAAAGCTTAGACTTAATCTTAATACTTATTAATGATTGATAATAAAATAGTTCACTGTTGAATATGATTAAAACATTGAGACATCTACATTATAAAATATTGCTATGTTAATAGATTTTACCGCTGATAAAACTTGTCCCTGGTCGAGTGTGCGGAACATATTTACTTGTCCATAGATGTAAATGTATGACTCGGCCAAGTTGTGCATAGGAATTCTACATTTCTGTTTGTTTTGGGACAAGATGACTGACTGCCTCAATTTTGTTAAAAAATTGTTGAAATGTGGCCTAAAGCACCATTGCATTATATTACTAAGATCTGATAATGGTATGAATAATGTCAATGTTGATAAACAGATATCTTTTAGATCACTGTTGGATCTCCTGACATAGTACAGGGGGTCTGGAGATGACACTATTTATAGCATCATGATTTCGTAATATCTGTCTTTAAACCAAGTTTTACGTGCTAATTTAGTGGTTATGTTATTCACAGACTGTTATTGGACAGAATTTGTAAAATATGTCTCATAGACAATGTAAACAAGTTACTTAGCACCATGATTTTGTCATCAAAGGTTAGCTAAAATGTACCCATTGCAAAAAGTATCCCGAGTCAAAATAAGCCAGTGTGCAAGCCGATTATTTAGATCAAGTTTTGATCAGATTGGAATATTGTTTGAAGACTGTGTATTGCAATATAATAACTTATAAATTATTGTTTTGTTTCAGGATAGAGACTTATTTTAATCGCAATATAACAATGTTTCCTTGGAGATTGGAATGATTCTATATATAACAGTGTTAGGTAACCACAGATTGTCTAGAGAGAGTACTGTCTGATATTACATTATAAACTCTACATAGACAACTTGTAATCTACTCAAACACTCGGCTCCGAAACTCTGATTCATACTTCAATCATGTCAACTGAGATTCATAGAGAATTATGCTGCAAGAAGATTGAAATGTTCTAGGTTTCCATAGTGATTTTGTAACTGTTGAATGTTACCATAGCGATTTTGTATTTAATTGAAATTTACTCTTATATTGAAGTGACTGACAACTGTGTATTTTGTGGTCATTGTTCATTAGTTTGAGCTTAAAGTTTTTTTGGAACAACGTTTTATACATTTCTTAGGCTTCCAACTTCTGATATATTATATAACCCCTAGCAACCAGTTTTGTTTCCCTTAGCAACACAATATCATTGTCTAAGATAAAGTAAATTATTTTAATGGGCCTTGATGAGTGTACTTCCTTGAACATTTTTACTGATCCATTATACTAAATAGTTCATGAACTGCCTTTCACTTGAAATAAAGTATAAAGTTGAGAGCTGTATTTTATACTATTACAATGTGCTTGACTTATTGTAGTCCCTATAACCCCTCATTCCTTGTCTATGGTCCTTAATGGGGCTAGAAATCCATTTTTTATTATTGTAAAGGATAGAATCAATTTGGATGGACTAAACATGTATAATGCATAGACTGTTGGTCAAAGTGGAAAAGCTTGTTAATTTTATTACACTAATTACTTGTGTAGTAGTATATTCATGAGTTAATTAAATCAGATTATGACTGAAGTGTTTTGTCAATATCACTAATTATGGACCAAGGTTATCACTTCTGTGTCTGTTTATTTTTTGTTTGAACATAAGACATTGTTTTGATGGGTCACTGCAAAACTAGCCTACGTCTTTCTTAATTTTCATGTAATTTAACTAGTTTTGTGCTGACCCTCATGTGGCATGCTGAGATTTAAGTATTAAAACAGGAAATATTTGCGATATATAAAAATTATAATTGTACATACGCATTTTCTGTTCTGTTTTTGTCCTACATACTTTCTTATAGAGGAAATGTTTTATTTAATGTCTCACTAGAATACTTGTGTAAAAATAAACATAGATATTGGTATATTTTATTTAACTGTCATGGGCATATACACTTAACCTTTTGATTAATCGATTGTGAGTACAGAAGAACTATTGTGAATATTTAAATCAGTGGGGTTAATATATGGTGTCAACAGTGCATACATTAATCCTGCTGTTTAAATATGTTGTGTGTACAGCTGTACTGTCGTGAATAAATCAGTGGGGTTTATGTATGTGTCACTGACAGTGGAATAAGATTTAACAATAAATATTGTCAAGTTGATAAATCAACTCTGTTCTACATGTAGCTTTGCATTGATGAATGTCTCCAGTACTGGCCTTTGAGTTTTGTGACATAAAGTAAGGCTTCCGATTTACAACTGACATTGTCACTTGTGCCCTTTTTGAAGATCGTTTAATAAGAAACTGCATAAATAATGAACTATTCAGATAGGACAAATCAAAGCATTTTTCTTAACCTGTTTAAAGTGGTCACCTGCTGTAAGCAACCAATTGAGTCACTTCCCTTCACTGGCTGCTTAATGCAGGTTCTACTGCATATTTATTTGTACTGATAATTAATTGCTTTGCATGGATGAATGTCTCTAGTACTGGCTTTGGAGTTTTGTGACTATATTTCTTTGTAAATATTCAGATATTTCTGGATTTTAAACTCATGGATGTATGCTTTTGATCATGATCTATAGCCTATAAAGCATTTATATGAAGTTATTTGGTGGTATTACCTTTGTGAGTTATGTTAAGTCATATTTTCTACATCAGTTGATCTGCCGACCTCTGTATGGAGTAAAGCAAGAGAATGTATGTGTGTTGAGTACTATGTTAAAAGTTCAGATTTAGATCTAGACCTGTCCTAGGAACTTAGCTAGGGAGACTTATCATTGCATTATGACTGTAAAATATTGACTTTGTGTGAAGCACAGTAACATACACACCCTTATGTATACATATGTGCGAGAATTGTTATATGTTTTAATGATGAATGATTTTAAATTTATTGGTAAAAATATCTTATTAAAAACTGGGCTTCATTCAACAATGATTAGCTGTATGGTTTGATAGTGCAGCATAAAACTAGTTTAATTAGATTTAAATTAAATAGGATGTAGACTAGTTCATCATTATTATGTATCAATGCTGAAATTCATGATAGATTTATTTTAGTCAACTAACAGATGTTGCCAGTACTTTTTTCATATAAATAACTCTTAATTCTGAATACAACGTTTCAAATTTCTGTATAAAATACATGTGCTTTTTAGAAATGAAGTAGTTAAAAAAGATAAATAATGTGAAAGCGGATAGAGCGGATTTCTATTGGAATTAAGATTTTGATTTGCTGTGTTAAGTTTCTATTCAGCTTTGAAAATGTCAGTCTCTGCTTTAATCAACTAGCCCTTAGCCCAGAACTAGTGAAAATGTTTAATTTTATATTCTTAAACTATTTGACTTTGTTGGCCCCTTTTTATGGAACAAATGCAAACCTGGGCTAGTGCTAGTTAAACTGTTAGGCAAAGTCTGAAAATAAATGTATTTAATATTATATTATATATTTTTCTTAAGAAGATATTTGTGTAATCTATTATAAGGTATACGTCATGTATATATAAATAAATAGATGATTTCAAGATGGAAAACAATATCACTGTATTTAATTAAAAACATAATTTTTTGAGTGATTTCATGACTATGAATAAAATGTATTGTAAAAAGGTATATATAATTTGTTTTTATTTCTTTTACATGCCATTCTTTATACTGTTAGATTACCATTCAGAAAGAACTCATCTTCTATGCAGATAAACCTCAGATATTGTTCATTTTTTCTCAACTGTCAAAACATGAATAATTTCACGGTGAATGCGTTCGTTAAAAAATATGTCTTAATACATCCACAAGTTTCCGAAAGTGTGTATTATGATTGAGTAAAGTTGTTTATACCGTATTATATGTTTTATTCAAGATATTTTTAATAACAATTAGGCTGCCAGTACAAAAACAATGCATTCAGTCACCGTGAAACTATTCAAGCTTTGACAGTTGAGAAAAAAACGGAACAATATCATAAGGTGAGAAAGTAGTTCTAACATAAATACTAGAGAAAACATGAATTTATTTGAATTTGGTTTCTTTGGTAATATAGTCTGATTAACCCAGAAATATGTGTGAGACATTGTATTGATGAAATCTTTTAAGAAAGCATGTACAATGTATATCATTTACTGTCGTACATGAAAATGACAGGTGGTCGTATTTTAATGAATATCTTTATAATCTATGTCCATTTGCTATGATTACGACTTCTGATCGTTGTTTTGTAGCTTATTAGCAGAGTAGCAGGCTAATTATTAGATTTTTTTGTTGGGTTTAACACCGTAGATAGTATTGTATTTACACGTCCATGTATATACAATGATAGAACATGCCAACAAGTTATTCCCCGGGACATACGAGTATGTCCTGGTTGTATTTCTACTACCTCTGATATCAAAGGTATATCTTTGTAGAAGATCAGCGAGGTTGTCCCTAATGTAAGGTTAGGGGCCATGGGTTCTGATTCCTGTTTCTACAATGCCAGGATAATCACATCTACGACACAGCTATGGTGCAATGGTAGTGTATGCATTTTGAACAAAAAAAATTCCTGAGAGGGACTAGTGACCATCTCCTTGTGAAAGGGAAAGTGTAGGTAAAAGCATGAGTCCAGAAAGCTGGTTAGGTCAATTGGCCATCTTACATAACCTAGTAAAGTGCTGTCTGCAGGGTTTGACACTTGCTGTATTTACCAGGGATCAAGAGGGAACTCTAGTCAGTTTTTTAGAGATTCTTCCTAAGCATTAGGGATTTCTACAATAGTAGACAAACATTTTAGATACAGATCTGCAATTGAAAATTGTGATAAACAATTTATGGGATCTCAAATTCGTGTAAGAACAGGGCAATTTATAGGGTCCAGACGGAATCCCTAGCTAAGCATCACTGAGATTCCTCATCAGTTTTTGGAATCTGGGGACAATGTTAGTGTTGAACTCTGATTGTCTGTTGATAAACAGTATAAAACCTTAATAAAAGAAAGAGCATCACATCTTGACTTTTAAGACAATGAAATTTTTCAACAGCCTTAAACTGGTCACACTAAATTGATAGAATTGAGGCAGTGGTACATTGATGGGACGCACATAAAGTGATCAAGAGCTGCTAGAACCCACCTAGCAAGTCTAGTGATTGGTAAACTAATTTATTTTAGCTCGATTTTGAAACAAGTTCTTACAACTTAACTTATCACTTCAGAGTCTGCTTCCTGGTCCCCCAGTACAGAGGTAGTAATATTGTTTCTTGCTCAAGGAAACAACGGGGTAGTTTTGTATGGGATTCAAACCAATGCAGAGCTGGCTATCCAATAATTACCTGTCCAACATCATAAAGACCTGGCCACGCCCGCCCCTTAGTCTAGTGGTTCTTACCCATACATAGTGAAATCCTATGAAATCATCTGCTACAAAGTTGCAAATTAAATCCATAAGTAGCAATACATAGCAAGTTTTTTCTTGCTTGCAGAAAACATTCTGAACACCTCTGCTTTTTAAAAATTCTGCCTCCATATTGAATGGGTTCTTTTTCAAGAATACTTATTTCTTTATTTAATGCACAAATTTTGTCGGATGTAATAAGAAGGGAGATGATAGATCAGTATACATGTATTTTATTTTTTACTTATTCTGAACTTTTGTTCGTGAGTCACCATTTTGGATTGGATGGCTTGGGGCAAAACCATTCCTAAATACTTGTTTTCTACAAAAAGCTCTTCAAATAAGTTTCAAATCTCAGCAGGGCTAATTTCCTTGAGCTTGAAATTTACCTGCAATTGCATCCCTCTACCCAGTGATCATAAAATATTGTTAAGTTAGCTGAAAAATACTTCAAAACTACAACTTTTAAACATCAGAAATTCCATCACAACATTGTTTATTTATAAAACATTACCAACTCATGAATGTTTTTTTTTTCAATTTTATTACAAAATATTTGAATTATAAAAAAATACAAAACACTTAATAAATATATATTTTATTCATTGAGACAACACTCGTGAATTTTAGATTAAAGAATATCCGATAGAAAGGTTACTCATACATGTTTAAAGTACAGTTCCTTTTTGTCTTGACTTAGTTAGGGACCATTTAATGGTTTAGATAACTAAGTCTATGTACTGAACTGAACTGATTTACAAAATTTTTTTGAACTAGTAATACAATATAGCTTTTTTAAAATGCTATCAATGCACACTTAATATAATTATTTTGATGTCCAAATGAGATTTTTTTCTATTTCATTTATACTAAGCCCCTGAAGTGACATTTTGAAACACTTTTATTTTCATAATTATTGTGTTTAAAACAAAATATTATTTTGTTTTCATGAAAAATTATTTCGTTACAGGGAAATAATATATTTTTTAAACCAAATACATGTAATTATGAAAATAAAAAAAGTGTTCCAAAATGTCACTGTAGGAGCTCCATACTTTCACACAAAACGCTCATCTTTTTCTTGATAATTAATCGGCAGGGTTAATGTATGTACCACTGCTTTTTGAATACAATTAACATGAAATAATGGTTACTAAAGAATATTTTAAGTAAAAACAATGTACACAATATAAACATGATTTAATATCATCCAAAAATTATTTTCAAAATGAGAAAAAAAACAAATGCACACAACACTTAAATATAAATAAATATATAAGACAAGAGGGTCCCTAGACCTCTGGACCTCTCACCTGAAAACTAGATTCTGAGGGCACCTGACACAAAACCTTTTACACTCGCTTTTTTAGCTTTATGATAACTGTGACCTAGAGGTTACACCCCAAAAACTGAAAACTGTAGGCCTTTATGTGTTTGAGAAAAAGATTTTCCTTACATAACTCTATGTAAAATTTGTGACCCCTGGGGTGCAGCCAATTTTCACCTCAGGGGCTTAATTTGAACAATCAGTGCCGAGGACCTTCAGGTGGTACCACATGCCAAATTTAGTAACTGTAGACTTAATGGTTTTGACAAGAAGATTTTTTAAGAAATTGATGATAACCAATGCACACACACATGCACACTCGCATGAATGCAAATCTGGCTAGACCCCCACAAGAGCTCACCTTCAGCACTTTGTGCTCAGGTGGGCTAAAAACCACTGAACAGAGCTAATTCTAAAAATAAACTAGACATCTTTAACTGATAGATTGTGTCATAATCATCCCAAAATGTATAAAACATTTTTATTAATGATCAGAGTATTATGTTTGGGAAACCAATCATCTACTAGTTTATTTGTTGACAAGTGGTTTAACAATATACCTATATAAATACAATGTACATGTACTAGGTTTTGTAGGTGGTTTACAGATAGCATTTCTCATTAATATGATAATTGCATAGAATTTGATTTTTTCTTCCCATATTTTCATTATTTAACCTTGGTATAGGTACTAAAATTTGGTGTCTTTAATTAAACCAAGACCTCCAAGGCACATAATACATGTACATGTACATCAAATACTAAACTCAGTAAACACAATTTTGTCTGCTGTCAGCATAAAACAAAATAATATTGCTTCCCTGTAATTGCACTGTCTTTCTGATAATTATATTGTCTTTCTGTTAATTACAAATCTTTCTGTGAATTACAAATCTTCCTGTAAATAACTGATCTTTCTGTAAATTACTAACCTCTCCATGAATTTCTTATCTTTTGGATTAATGATTAATATTAAGGTGAATTATATTCAAATAAACAAGAACATTCATTCAAATCAACAGTCAAAATTATATCAATAGATATTGTAGTTACAATATAATCTTTGGGTTCATTTAAAATCTTGATGATAAATGATATATCTTTGGGTTAATTACTCTGATCCAGGTAAAACTTCCTGGAAATCTGCAGTCTGGTTCCGCCTGACATCTAAAGAAGTCAATATACTATCTGTGACTTCTTGGCCATGTTTCAATATCTTCTTTGGTAACATTGACATGAACTGTTTTACCTGGAAAAAAATTACCAAACATTGGAATCCTGCAACCATTGTTTTGTTTTTCAAGCAAGGCCATTGGCCAAAAATTTTGAAAAATAAAAAGGAGTGGAAAAACAACGGTTGATCGATCATTTATCTCTACATTCATAGGATAGAATCAACAGTTATACTTGGAATAATGGTCATTATTAAATAAAGGCATTGTGGTGTAGAGAAAGAGCAGCAAAGAATACTGAATCTAGAGCTTTAAGGTACAATCCTGGTAATACCTTCCATGAATTTTTAATTAAATACAAGTACTGACTTTCTACATTCCAAGGAGTTTTTGTCAGCTCCTAGTGGAAGAATCAGCTAGTAGAAAATAGCGTCCAAGAAAGTTGCTGCCCATATCTTAATGAAGAAAGTAAATTAACAGTATCAAATCCAATAATAAAAATAGCAACCCAAGGGGCTTTTTAGTTTAGATGAAGATTTTTGATATTTTCTATTATGACTACATGTATTAGTACATTGTTAAACTTGTAACCTCAAGAAGCATACATTAACCAGAATGACAACCCAGGGTTTGCCACAATAGTTCATATTCGGAACTTGAATTTATGAGTTTTTCCAGCTGAATAAGGATAGTTTGTACCGGAGGCATCTATACAGGATAAGATTATTTTACATATCATTGCTGAAAAGTATGTAACACAGACTAAATCCTATTGTTCTGTGAACACAAATTTTTAATTCATCCTTGTCCCTCGCTGGTACATTCATTCAGCTAGAAAATCCATCATTTTAAGTTCCGAATCAAATCTGTTGATCATCATGAGCACTTATTACTCAGGGGCCCATATTATCATTCTTAATTGTAAGATTTTTGATAACATGCTACTCAGATGAGGTAAATAAAGAAGTAAACATATAGCTACCTGGTCAGGAGGAAGTAGAGTATTGAAATAAGCAGGTAATCTTTTCCTATTAAGATTTTTTCCTTTAATGATTTCTTCCAGTACCACAAGATAATTATTTCTGTTCATTAATTGCATTGATATAGACAATGTCTCTTCATCATTAAATGCCTACAAATATATAAGTTTACATGTCTTGAGTGAAGCATTGTATTATAATACAGATAAATCTCAATTATCCGAAGTCAGACCTCCTAAATAATTGTTTAATCTCACAATACACAAAAAAAATGTTGCATCAAGTTTTTAACGCATCATTTTTATTGGCATCTATTCTTACTATTTAGTTCAAATTTGGAGCTCAAATTTTTAGTTTTTTCCAGTAAAATATTAAATAAGGTTTTTATGTACCAGATGCATTTATACAGAACAAAGCTATTTTACATATTATTGCTAAAAAGCATACCGCATAGATTAAATACTGCTGTTCTGGGTACACACTTCATACTTGTTTGGCATGGGTACATCTAGTACTAACAAACTTTTCTGCTGGGAAAACCATCAACTTACGTTCTGAAGCAAAATTATTATACAAGATGTCCACTCTGGACTTTTGAATGGTGTATTCACTAACCTGATGAAACCAACCAGATGGTATAATCAACAATTCACCACTATTCTGTTCTACTTCTATATATTCAGCTTTCCTAAACTTTGGATATTTCCAATAATCTATCTCAAATGCATCAACTTCACTAAAATAGAAAAAAAACATAATCTCTAAAATACATTCTCTGACACAGTCTTTACAAAAAACTTCCATCAGCACTGGACATAAGGTCCAACAAAGTTGAAGTTTTTACTGGACCGTATGAAAGTTTAATGGACCAAAAGTTCTTAGTTATATGTAAAAATATCCATTCAAGGGGCTGTAAAAAGTTAGTAGACCGTTGGACCACTCACGTTCTAACAGTTAGTCCACTGGATAAATATGAAGAGTGCTTTCATATCGATCTACATGTATAAAATAACACATTGATTGGTCGGTACAAAAAAGTCAACATCCTTCTTTTACATATAGTTAGACTAGTTTTGCTTTGAGCCATCAACATGAGCAAGCATTTCAATTTTTATTCCTACATTCAAATAAAACTCATTTTAAATGCCCATGGCATCATACTAACAAAAATCTTACCATAATATTTCCATATGACATAAAACAACTTATGACTAAAATTAATCATATGACCGATGATAAATGCTGCCCAGGTCACAATTATGCATATGATGATACTGTATAAATTGTACAGATAGTGCCAGATGTGTGACTACCTGTGGTTATATTTTAAGCATGTTAAAAAAGCAGATGGAGATGAAACGACAATCCCATTTGATCACAGATTTATGCAAATTGCTAGTGAAAATTAATTAAGGCTTGTTAAAATTACTTATTTTATAAAGTTGGGCTAGTTGATAAGTTTACCATTCACTATATTACAAAATAAATCGGGCTAGTGGCTAAGTGATCAAGAGAGAGAAGTCCAAGAGATAACTGACAATTGCTGCCAGGTTGAATCCATGGTAGTCTAAAATGATTACCTATAATATGTGTGACCTAGGCATAAATATAACCAGTCTGGCTTCATTTATACAGGTAAGAAGTCTAAAATTATATGATAAATTTCGAATAAAATACTTTCCAAAAGCCAAAATCCTTTGCTATATAATAATAAATGATAATGTTACAATGTTACCATTATTATAAAGATACAGTTAATAATGTGAACAAATCACAGGTGACCTGAATGGTCCTGAGTTACTGAAACATTAAACATGCATAAAAGTATAATGTATAAATGTACAAATGTACATAATAAGACAATTGTCTTTGGTAGAATGGGACCATGCCAGCTGCCTATGATACAAATCCTAAATGTTATCAATCATATTTATATATGACAAATATATATCTACAAATTAGTTAATACTCAAAAATATAAAACAACTATAGTGATTTAACAATAATTCAAACAGACTGATGTGCTTATTATCTAAAGCAGTTACATGAATTTGTTAATGTACATTAATAAAATAATTTCCAAAAGAAGTAAAAAATGAATGTTCAAAGGACAAAATAAAAAATGTATAAACTTCTAAATATATATATATAAGTACAAGACACAAATTACTTTAGTTGTTTACAAAAGCAAAATATGTATAAACTGCACAAAAATAAATCCAAGACCATAAATTTTATAAACTCAGGTTAAAACAACTTCACAAAAGTCAATAAAAATAAAATTATACAATGTAGTAACAAACTAACAATGATACATTGTAGTTCAATTTAGAAAAAAGGAAAAAATAAACAAATAATAGCTATTAAATCAATGACTGCTATACCTGGAAATAACGTCTAAATCTATAAACAAAAGAAAAAATAATGTACTGACAACGGATAAAGCAACATAACTACTAACCATTGCTGGTTTGAACTTGAATCAAAATGTAACCTTAAACCAGTTTAATGAGGTATGGGAACTTGCAATGCTCATATTTCATCACTAAGTGTGAGCCAGAAATGAATCTTGGCAACATCTTTAAGAAATAGTTATTTGAACCTTATATTCATAACATTTCTTTTGTTTAGCCATGTATTAAGTAGGCCAACTGATAACTTTATATATTTTTAAGAATTTTGTCGTCATGGTAACATCAAAACCCATCATTACAAAACAATATTGGCTATATACATACAATGACAGGCTATAATATAGTCTATAGAACAAACATACAATGTCAAGTTTCACTCAAATAAAGATAAAATAATCGATACATAGAAGATGAAGATTTGATGCAAAAAATATCAGAACATAAATTAATTTTCTAATTAATAAAGTTTTGCTAGGTTAAATATGTAAATGACACTAAACAACCTGATCAAGAATCACTGCACTGTTATTCTTAGCAAATATTTATAGGAGTAAGATTGAATTTTATTCCCTGAGTGTGCTTAGAAAACATATCTCCAAGAGTGACTTAGTCAGGAAATATCAATTCAAAAGTCAATAAGTCAAAATCAATGAAGATTAGGCTTCGTCCACAAGAAAGCCTGATCTGGTGGTTAGAATGTGTGTTCACATATAGTTCAGTAATATCTTTCTAAAAACATATATTGATAACCATTTAAAATTAATATGGTGGGGATGACATATTCAGGTTAATGTCAAGTATAAAGCCTGTACTACATGACTCTTTTCTAAACAGTTACAAGATCAATCTCAACATAATACATGAAATTTATGATGGGAACTCAATTTTATGGGAGTTTCCATCCCAAACAGGTTTGTTTGAGCCAGATGCAACCCTGCAGAACGAAGTTATTTAACATATTTATTGCTGAAAAGTATGCAACATAGATTATTCCCTATTGGTTTTTGTACACACATTTTTATTTTGACTTAGTTCCTCACAGGTACATCCAATACAAAAAAGTTTATCAGCTGAAAAATCCCATCAAACCAAGTACCAAATTAAATCTATTTCAATGGTTGCCCGCAAGACTGTAGTACAGACGTAATAGACTATATCCGGAATTCACAAACAAACTTTCACCATAACAATGAAAACACGTGTACAAAGAACAATAGGATTTAATCCATAGTTCCTGCTATTTAGCAAAAATGTGTAGAAAACTTTCTTTGTACCGGCCGTGCATGGACAGAAAAACCCATAAATTTGAATTCCAGATTAGATCTATTGCAATGAGTAAAAAAGCAAGTTACTTGTCTTGCAGGAAACCCCCGATTTGTTGACTACAACCACAGAAGAAAGCTACAGCTAATACAAGTAACAAGTACAAGAAAAACTCTGAAAGCTAGAAAACATTAAAATATAGAAGCAATATATCATGGGCTTAGTGCAAAACGGTCATAACTCACTCTTTTTTTTAGCCGAGATACAACGGTTTTGCGCTAAGCTCGAGAGACATTCTATAGATATAGTACTACACATCTACAATGCTGTACAATAATACACTGTGTCTTAGTATACCCCACCTGTCATATTTTTTACATTCTAACGGAAAGCCACACTTATTACCATGCTGGGTATATAAATACTGATCTTGTCCAGGAGGGAATAGCTTGTATTAAATATATAAATACAACAATACAATACAAGTTGTAACATGAATAATACTGGTATCAGCTATCTTAATGATTAGTGAAATAAGTGATTTCTTTTTGTTAAATAGTATTCAGTGGTCAGTGGCACATACAATAACCCCACTGATTTAAAAACTCAATACATGTACTTGTTTGATAATCTTCGTACATACCATTCCGGTACAGTAGTATTTCAATCAGCAGGGTAAATGTATGTACCACTTTCATTTATACCTACCAGCCCCTAAAACTAGGTCACTGCATACCGACTATTGACAAGTGTAAAATGACTTTTTCTGTGATACATTTTCATTATTTATACATTTTAATTTTAGATTTTTACATATTTTTAATATACATGTAGTTTTAATAAATTTTTGTAATCTATTAATAAAATGTTTTAAATTTTTGTTTAGTAAAATAAAAAAGGCTCTTCTAGATAGTTATAAATTTTTGAAAAGGGTCGAAAATAGTCAGTCGAAGCCAATAGGCATATGACTGACTTTAAAAAATCACACTTGACTTGACTTGTATGCACCACTGACAATTGAATAAAATTTAACAATAGATCTTATATAAAAGATGATATTTGTGTTTTTTCAACCTGCACTGATGTTTTTACACATTAAATTTTACGTATGTATGAAAATCACAAAAATACAAAATTAATAAGATTGTTTTCAGTACAAACCTTTTCATTGTAATAGTACATAATTATATGTTATAAATCGGGCTAGTGCTCAAGAAAATTCAAGATGATGAATGTCAAGGTAACAAAACAACAAAGTGAGTGTTGTCTTCAATAGTAAATTTAAATCAAATATGCAGTAAGTGCAAGGTTTATAATTCCTGCCTTTAACATTTAAGTTGAACAAAACAAACAAATGTATGATCATAACAGTTGGTAAAAATATCACATAAACAATTAAGTGAGACAATCATGCAGAGTTAGTATTATAAGCCATGTTAGAATGTTACTGATTTTATTATTTAACGAATCCAGAACGTGAAGAAATTACTAAATGATAAAATACCTTCCATTTTTTACGTCCCCATATGACAGCACTTACAGCCGTCCAGTTATAGGGATCCATATGTAATGTAGATCTAGAATATTTAGTTCCCCATAAAAACATACTATCCCATGGTCTTATCTCTGATGGAAATAAGTTGAAAAAATTCTCTTCTGTCAGATACTGAAGATAAAATATAGAAACACATTACATACCAGGAAATGTATCAAAAATAAAAAACTCAACTACTGAAGACTTCATCAGAGTATTTTATATAATCAATTCAACTGACTTGTTCACTCAGTTGGTAGGGCCTCTGACTATGAATAAAAGGGTTGAGGGTTAGATTTCAAGGGAGGACCTACATTCTTTGTGGTGTCAGGTCATAAAATACTTCTAGGATCTCTTGATCCCCAAGTTTGTGTCCAACCACTTGACTATAGCTCCGGCTGATATTTGGTGCAAAGTATCACACAATAAATCACTTTTTGTATATCATTTAAAAATAACATTTAAATATAAATTCAATTCACAATGGCATACACTGTCCATTTACATTTGTCCAATTTTATTCAACTGTCAGTAGAACATACATAAAACCCTGCTTATTTAAATACTCACAACAATACAATGTATTCTAAACTCACAATTTGATAAAATTAGATATCCATGTCTGAGTACAGTATTGAACTATTATGAGTATTTAAATCAGCAGGGTAAATGTTTGTGCCACTACCAGTTGAATTAAGAACAAAAATAAACTTAATCTGATACACTTACATTATTGCCAATAAAATCTTTTAATTCTGGACGTAACATGAGAAATAGTTCATCTTCCATATATGTCCATGAATTCCATGATACTTGTTGTTCTAAATAACTAATAAAAGTTCTCATATCTCTGATATGTGCCACGCCATCTTGTAACATACCCTACAATACATATATATCATTAACAATACCTTCCTTCCATTTAACCTACTGACCTAGTTTTTTAATCTCATCTGCGCCATAGACAAATTTGCTTAAATTTTCATTGATTAAAAGCTTCAAACCAGTTTTAATTATAATCTGAGCATAAAAGTAGCATGACAAATGTTAAGGCTTTCATTTGAATTTGATCTAATGACCTAACTTATCCTATTATTGAACTTGTAGGGGATATCTATGATATAAAGCTTCTGACAAGGTTTGATGAAAATTGGAGCACAAATGTGGCCACTTGAGATTTTCCAAAACTTTGACCTAGTAACAGTTTTTAACCAACAGAGAATAATTTATACAAATTTTAACCTGCACCGCTTTTAATATAACCCTGTCAGCTCCATACTTCTGTTGAAAGAAATCTTTACTCCATTCTTTATATGCAGTCCAATTTGGTACAATATCTGTAACAATAACAGGCCTGAAATATAAGTAAAAAAATACAAGTGTGGTTTTAAGTCTGCTTCCATATACATGTTCAGTCAACTTTACAATTTTGTATGATAACCCCTGTCCAGACAGGTGATCCCTAACAGTACTTATTTACAATAGGGTGTGCAAAGCTTTTCCTGTAGGAATTCAGCAGTGCCCTAGTGGGGTAACGTATGAACTTTGAACCTCTTGATTTCTTAAGCATGCATCCAACCACAGAACCACTGCTCCTAGTAAGACTTAAAGAAGTCGGCTTGAAGAACTGTCTCAGTCTTAATCTGTTACCATGAAGAATTCCATCAATTTAATAATAATAACTTTCATATAATAGATATAATAGTTTTGATTTCTGACTATTGATTTCATTCAACTTTGCTTCAATGTGATATTTTTTTCGAAAAAAAAATTAAGATAGGAGCCAGGAATGCAAATTATTGTGGACAAAAGTTTTACAAATCCATTGAAATTTATTATACTAACCATTTTCCATCATACAAATCCCAGAATTCTTGTACAGATAATTTTGATCTTTTCTCTACTTTATCAGTCGGAGCACTATAACCATATAACATTAACATATCATCCCTTAATTGTTGTACATATTCATAGTTTAGATGGTAAGGACCTTGTGTAAGGTTCACAGGTACGTCTGTATAGTATGTCTGATATATTATATCTTCTTCATTGGCGCTGAATGCAATCAGTAATACCATTAATATAGAACCTGTAACCATAGTAACAAAAATAATGGCATTTTATAGTCTTAATTCATGCCAATGCATGTTCACAGGTTTTACAGCTATTACCCCATGCCATTGGGCTACTGGTATCTATCAATCTCCATGGGGAGTCTTTTACTCTACTGCTTAGTGCAGCTGACAAATTGGTGCATCAGAATTATACCACTGGCAGGTACCTATTTACACCTGGATGGAGTGAAGCAAGCGCAGGTAAATTCTTTGCTCAAATGGAAAATATCAGTGAGTGCCCCATTGTGGGGTTCAAACCCAAGACCTCTGGATCCTTAAGTGTAGGTCCTACCACTGGACTACTGCTCCTACTTACATGTAACAGTTATAAATAAAAAAACATTCAGTAAAAGTGGTCATTGAAATATACCAATTTACATATAAAACATTTCTTAAATTTTTGTGTGCTTTGTCAATGAATAAAATCCAAGCAAATTTGACAATGCATATATCACTAGAGTATAGTCTATGAAATTTGAAAAACGCTTTCAAGTGAATGCCAATATTATGAAAACCTGATCTTAAATTCTCCACTCACGAACTTCCTTATTTTACATTAATTTTGACAAGCTAGAGTACAGGTCAGCTGTCCTTAGCTATTATAATACCCATGGTTAAAATCATCATGCTCAATGATTTGCTTACATTATCTATATAAAAGAATGTGAAGCAAGGCACTGCCTGCGAATAACACAGGCACTATCAAATTAGTTGCCATAAGTTCATCTAAGAAATAGTAATTACAAAATTCTTAAGCTATTAATTGTTCCATCTACATGAAACTTAGGCATTGACTGGTTGATACAAAGGTCAATTACATGTGACCTCATTAATAAAGTCAAGAGATCATATGATAGGATATCTGTTTACAGAGATTTAGCAAATTCTTACAGTATATAGTCCAGAAGGGGGAGATTACGTTTTCCATAATGAAGGATGGCGCTAATAAGAATACCAAAACATAAGTGACAAATATTTTTAAGTACAGCTGAGTAATCTTACTAGCTAGTACAGGAAAAGTGTAATGGGATCTAGTTATATGAGCAGGCCCCATACAAAACCGGCCCATACAAAACCTAATAATAAAAAAGTTTTGATAAACCATGTAAATTCAACAAAAAGAAAGAACTTACATATAAGAACAATGAGTAATCTAAAAGGAGTAACAAGTTCTACAGATTGTAGATAATGTAAATCACGTATATGTTCTCTAAGTCTTGATGGATGTATCATCTTTGTTTTCATTGGTTGATGGGATGTCACATGATTATAATGATGTGGTCTCCTCATCTTGCATCAGATCTAAAAATAGAACATACAACAAATGATAGAGTGCAAAAGTATGAAAACCCATGCAGCTCATGGTCAATTATCCCATGAAAAATTACTCCGCTCTGCTGCATTATGTACCATGGACCATTTGGTTAGAAAACTCCGATCTCATAATCATCAATAATTAATGAGGCAGTTTTATTGGTTCCACAAGGAAACTACTGCGGAAAACTAGCCAATGAAATTACGTTTTATATCTAAGGTTTTGTTTACCATTCAAAATGGTGGCTTCCATGAGTGATTTTTCTAAAACGGGCAAACGAAATCCCAATATGACATCATTGTTATTGAAAAGTATTTAATTATAATATGCAATTTCATTTGAAGAAGATTGGTCTTCCAAGCCTCGTGCATATTCATGAAAACTAGATTTTGCAAGTCAAATTGCCCATGGTATGTATGTAGTGTAATGGAAGAAAGTACTGTGGTTGCCATCGATGATACAGGTGAGCTCAGCCTGTAACATATCTGACAACAAATCCATGGGTTGAGTGTTTGATTTCAGGGAGGGGTCAAATATATCTTTGTCGAGTTTGGAAATGAAATATTTTCAGCAGTCATTCTTCTACCAGGGCAGACAGGATACATAAATAAAGTCACTAGCAGGGTATGTGCTGAGTACTGGTCCAGAGGACTCGACCTACCCAGCGAACATAAAAAATGATGACAGACATCACAGAATATGACTCAAAAATTGTTGAAATACATCGTAAAGCACCAAACTTTAAATTACCGTACAATACATTACACATGCAACTTAAATTCTGATAAAAATCAGTAAAACTTTGATTGGCTCATAACTAAGTAAGGCCACAACAAATTGATCATATGTTCTATGGATTCGCTCGCACCTTAATTTTGACAGTTTTTACAAAAAATATATTTTTATTTCCTCGCTCACTCATAAAATTTGGTCAAACTGCTATATAAAGCAACTGAATTACGATTATTTTTTTCTTCGCCTGCTCGCCCCATTTTTTTCTGGAAAAATCCGTAGAACATATCATCAACTTGTTGTGGCCTAAAGGTCAATTAAAACTGCTAAAAATTACCAAAGCATTCTTTCTTAATCAAAAACATTAATAGCAAAACATAATTTGAACATTTCTGCTGAAAGTTTCAACCCATAGTCTTCAATGAAAGCCTTAAGATATAATTGCCAAGAGTTTTGACCTTTTAGAAAAAAAATATAAGTCCAGTCTTATACAGTATTCTCCCCTTAAGTAGGGTTTCATGCTGTGTTTAGCATACAGTAAACAATCTGACTTATGAGAAATGTCCTCTACATAACCTTTCTATTCTACAGTACAGGATATATTACTATCTTTTTTTTTCTATATGAACACTTTTAAAAAATAATAGTTCAAAATGTATTACAACAAAAAATACTACGATGATATTCAAAAAAAGTTCGTAGGGAGAGTGTGCTTAACTATTCAGGAGGAGCTAGTGTAAATAAAATATACCTATTATTTGAAGTGCCAGAATTTGTGCACAAAATTCTAACTTAAAATATTTTTGCATGCAAAATTAACTTTTTTAAAATCAATGTATGCATCTAAAACATCAATTAGTCAAAGTATTGTACGGATGATTATCATCATAAAAGTTCATGTAAATTACACAAATTGAAGGTTAAAACCAACGACAAAAGTAGAAGTGAAATGATTAATCATTCAGAAGTTAAACATATAAACTTGCAACATACTTTAAACAGTTTATGAATATTTCATACTAACAAAGAGAATAATAATCAAATATCCTCCATGGTATTACTTTCACTCTTATTGTACCACAGGAGCTTCACTTAAAAATTATATTGTACATGATTTTCACTCTTCAGTGATTATTCTAGAACCCAGAAAAGGGCAGGGAAGCAGAAAAAAGAGCAGAATACATCAGAAGGTTGACATTACAAAGTAAGTATTTCTGCCTAGGGAGAAGCAAAAAAAGGGCAGGGAGGAGAGAAAAAGGTCATGGTGCAGCGCCCTGCTAGTTAACTTTAGAAAAATCACTCATATTTTATTTATATTTAGACTTAAACTAATACATGATTGTGCAAGGATATCGCTGACTAGCGCAACAAAGCACTTTCCTATGCAATGGTTTGGTATAACGTTGTGTCATTGAAGAGTTCATTACTTTACAACGCTTTTTTACAGCTGACACATTGTTGCAATGGAATTACAATGTATAACACTCTTTAAAGGTATGCAATTGGTACCTGAAGCAATCACAGGTGAAATTTCTCGCTCAAGAAAATAGCAGCCCCCCCCCCCCTCACCAAGTGAGCTTGTACCTCTTGATCACATGTCCTGCCACTGGACTACTGCTTCTATTACTAATAAGCATCGACAGTTATCCCATGATACATTACTCCGCTATGCTGCATTTCCTATTCCAGGAGTGTAATGGAAGAAAGTACTGTGGATGCCAACAATGCTAAAAAGTAACAAGTTACATACCAATGAGCACTGAATAATTATGTATATCCCATGTAGCTTTGCACACCATGCTTAACAAACATTAGGTAAACTATTTTAAAGTACTATAAAACTGTAACCAAAGTTCAATAATCATGACTTCCACAGGAAGAGAGAAACATCAATATCAATCCTTTGTAAATTGAAATTATTCAAATATTAAACATCTATCTCAATCAAACAATTTTAACCTGCAGTGTACACTTTTATGCGTTTACTGTAACAATACATAAAATATGTTAAAACAATCATCTAACATATAAATACTTTAAAGGTAACAGTACAGTAGGGCTGTCACAATTTGCCAGAAGCGTATCACAATATATTGCAATATGCTAGCACTGTTTATTAATGATATATTGCAATACACTAGCACTGAATCGCGTATTGTGGGCTTTTAGATTTGTTATGCCTCTGCTGTATTTAACAGAAACATTGCAAATCTTACAGATAGATATCTAGCTTCCCCATATCTATACTGTCATTTAGGACTGTGATATATGTTGTACAACCAATCGAACGAGTCCCACTCAGTTAAAATTCTTGTAACTTATGCTTAGATTGAATGAGCGATGGAAAACTGGTGCTTCGCTACTTTCATTATGCGAAGGGACACATTTTCCAATGAAATTTAAAAAAACGCCAAATACCAGTATGTTAAATTCGTACCGGGGTATTTATTGCCACAGCTGCGTATTGCAATATACTGGTATTCTGGTATATCGTGACAGCCCTACAGTACAGTGTCTTGACAGCCGATGTAATGTCATGAAATGGAACAAGTGTGGCCAAGTGGTTACAACCTTGGACTGGTAATCATTGGTGTAATGGTCAGTAATGCCATGCCCCATGCTATCTAGCTAACCAATAGGATAGGTTGGTGCATCCATGTTGTTGTATAGTATAAAAGTTCTGAGTATTATAAAAATTGTTAGAGTTCTAGAATAAAGGTTAAACTATTAATATCCCTTTTTGACCTGTTATTATATACAATCCCTATTTAGGGTTGGATAAGTTTTAAGAATATTACAATTGGATAGCCTGGCACCACGATGGTTCAAATCCCATCCAAAACCTATCCTGTTGTTTCCTTAAGCAAGACTTTTTATCCTTCTAGTTTAGTACAGGGGAACTTTACAAAATGTGGAAATTCAGCTAAAACACCATATATGTGATTTTTTCATATTGAATAAGGCAGACCATTGTCTTTAACTTGAAATAACTAATCAATGCTACACTGAAGTCTGGTATTATGCAAACATATAAAAGTGGTTTTAGAATTGATTAAAAGGCATACAAAGAACTAACAGAGTATAAATAGAAATTGTCAATTGAGAAAACTGAGTGTAACATTATTGTGAGGTACAAAGTAAATATTAGAAACAATGACAAAATGACACTAAACAAATAGTGTAAAAGTCAAAACTGAAAATCTTCAATGAATATTTATCATAAAAAGTTAAAACATTTTATCAGGAATATGTCAAGTTGTAAACAATTCTACATATAGAATATATAGAATGAATCAATGCCAAAGAAGACATATCAAGGGTGGCAGGAGTCAAAATGTGTGAAAGGGGTTCCAAGGGACAGTTGCCCCTGGAAGGAGGGCTAGAGGGCAAAGCCACCCCCAAAGCCAACATTGTATTCTCATTGATTTTTAGAATCATTGAATAGCATCAAGAGCATTTTTATGGTACATCAAATTGTCCTAAGAAACATTCAAAGTGATGCTGGTAATCAATTACAGTGAAAACATTTAACAAATGATGTACACATTTTTGCAAAACTAATTCTGCAAACAATATGAAAATACCAAGAGATATTAATCCTATTTTTACAACAGTCATTTTGTTACCCTTCGCTTATATATGTTACAGGCAATCTGTAAATTTAGGCAATTTGTTAAATGCCTGAAATTTTTAGGCATTTTGTAAATTGCCTGGCCATTTTAGGCATTTTGTAAATTGACTAAAATTCCTAGGCATTTTACAAAATGCCTGAAAAATAAGCTCAATGTTTTACAAATTGCCTAAATATAGTCTGTGATCATGATAATAGAGGATTGCATTCACATAGTGTTTGAATAACGTTATTCCATTGATTACAACAAAATGATTGTCTATTGTACTCTGGATCACTTTCAGCAGGCAATGAAATAGGCATCAAAATCATCAAAAATAAGTATGTTGACATGCAAAATGATGTATTTTTACATTATCAGTACATTTTGGCTGCATCTGCTTCCAATTACCCTTGAGAAAACATATGACCATTTTGTGGCAATCTGACTGTGTGCTGTATCTTCTGTAATTCCCAGAAATAATTATATAAAACATAAGGTCTCAGGTCCTGATAGCTATGCTGTACCAATATTAGACATGGAGCTTATGTCTGGATAAATGTTTTGTCTCAAATACACTCACTTTAAAGTGATAATATTTCATGAGATAGTATTGTTTACAAAATAAATCATTCCTGGCATCAACAGAGAATTATACATTATAATATTGACTGCTTGAAATGATGGAAAGGTAGTTGTTTGTGGCAAGTTGTACAAATTGTAAGTAAGTGTCTTTTGATTGATACTATGCCCACTTTCTACAGAATAATTTTGAAACAGTTTGACATAACCACTTATCAGACCATCAACATGAAGATCTGTTTTATTTTCAGTTTTAGACAGCAATATGTGAGATTCTCTCCAATTAACATTTCTGACATGACTTCCCAAGTTTTCCATACTAAGTATTATCGTTCAGATTAAAATAATGTCATTCAATACATCATTATTTATAAAAAATTAACATTTGTTAGTGTAATTATTTTACTTGACATTTTCAGGCTATCTGTAAAATAAATCTCCCGAAATTTCAGACAAATTATAAAATGCCTAGATATTTTTAGGCATTTTACAAAATGCCTGACACATGTAGGCAATTTATAAAATGCTTGAATTTTTAGGCATTTTACAAATTGCCTAAATTTACAAAATGCTTGTAACATATATAAAAAATAATCAAAATATAAATTTAAACAATTACACAATGTACAAAGTGAGCAATGTTTTAGGTTCTGAAAATCATAGGTAAAAAGCTACTCACATAATTGTACCATCAATTAGAATCAAATTCAAAACTGCTATGAACAAAGTAAACAATCTAAGAGCCTCGTATTTATTAAACAATCCTAGCAGTACAAAAAAGCCATGAGCTTATACCGGTAATGTCGGAATAATCTAAGCGGCTTTCAAAAATATAGGAAAACTCTACGTGGCTTTTAAAGACTAATATCATGGTTGATTGAATTTCACTATAAATAAATGAGTTAAACCAAGCACTGTAACATCTATATTAATTTTAAAACCATAGGAAGTCAGCCTGTATTGAAATTTATGAACATTACCATGTAACACAATAGAATTTAGAAACTCAACATACATGTACACTAAAGTAGAAAAAGTGGTTTATCTATTATGCATGAACAATTTATGATTTGAAATGCAGGTTGCTGATAAGCAGGCAAGATTGTAGCCTTGGAAACTATGGAAATTTATAATATCAATACATAGTTCACTAGTATAAATAAGCATTAAGTCTTAAGATTTTGTATAGTCACTACATCATGTAGAGACTTTTCCAAAGCAGAATAGCAGAGCACTGAACCCTGCCCTTTTTCTCTCCTCCCTGCCCTTTTTAGCCTCTTTCTATGCAGTAATAGTACATTTAAGAAATTTACCCTCAGATATACCCTGCCCCTTTCTTCTGCCTCCCTGTCCCTTTCTGAGTTCTGGAATAATCACTACTACATGGGACTGCAATAGTCAAGTTTTGGTCATCCTGAGAAAAAAATAAAGACCCGAGAGAGAGATAGAGAGATTGGGTTCTATCTACAATTAGCATTGTGCTGCTCTTCCATTACATTATGTCATATTGCAACATCAGTCAACCTCACCATTTACCTAGGAGAAGCCTGTACCTACTGGTCTAAGAAATAATCACACATGTTCACCAACAGGCAACAACTGTCTCTACTGACCATACTCTACAAAGGATATGTAATTCCCTCCCCTTGAATCAAACCTACATCACCTAAGTTGACTGTCAGAGATTTATTAACTGAGCTAATCTAATAAAACCTGATCTAAAATTATCTGTTCATACACCCCCTTTTTGGATCTGGCTGCTTCACTATATGGGTCACATTCTTATGACCTTTACTTTTACAATATTCATGACTCAATCATTGTTCTCAGTGACTTTACATCATCATTGTGACATAATTTGCAAAGAACTGTCCAATCACAGACTATGCGTAGGCGGATCTAGCAGGGGGGGGGTTTAGAGGGGTCCGGAACCCCCTGGAATTTCCAAAATGTACCTGTCTATTAGTGTATTTCTTGACTGTAAGTCATTTTTAAGTAGCATGAAGCGTTTTGTCTCGGTGCGTAACATAGATTTAATGGTTATGTAGTTGTTATTATTGTGTGTTGCATTATTCTGCAAAATGCGTATAATGTGTTTGCTGTTTGAAAGTTTGGAGCCCCCTAAAAAAAGTTTGGACCCCCCCCCCTTAGAAAAAATCCTAGATCTTCCTCTGCTATGAGTAACACTATCGGTGCTAATGTTTTTTATTCATGTTTATTACAATGAGAAATTCTAGTTTTAATTAATTAATACATGTATAGCTAAAGAAAAAGCATTTCATGGGAATAAAACTCTTCTGAATTAAAACATGATGGGTGCATTTTTACTACTACTTTGTTATTGTAAATCCTTGAGATTAGTGTTGATATTTTTATTCGGCATGGAATTCACCATTATTGAACAATATATAGCCCTTTTTCTATACTGTATGGGTACTGAAAATGGTCAAAAATTGATATTTTCGGAAATCCCGAATGAAAACCCTGAGTAAATGTATCGATTATATAATCGATGATTGATCAAAAAGGGTTGTCCGATTATTTCCGATGAAAAGTTAGGATTTTTTTCTGATTTTGAAACCCTACAGCAAGTTGTTTAATTAAAACATGAATCTAACTTTGTGTACATGTTTTCAACCAATTGGTATTTGAATAGCGTGCTCACTGTTTCTAGTATAAGAGAACAACATAAACAGTCCATATAAATAGAGAATATCAATGGTATTGTTACTTGTAACAAATGAATTGCATGTTAATCATATTCCCATCACATGGTTTGAATTATTAATATCTATATTTGTGTTTACATAAATAGAAAACAAATATTATCAACAGACAAATGTAAATAGATTTAAACAGAAAATCCAATCAATAATTTGTTATCAAACACAAATTCTGTTTAGCCAATGAAAGTAACATGGCCTTTATCTTCACTCACAAACCAACATGACAATATGGCTCTACACCAGTATATGATACATATTGAATTTTTGTACTGTAGGTTTGAATCCTATGTATCTATATAAAAAATGTCAGTTAATGATGATCCTATAAATATAAATTCATTTTCTGCAAATCAATTGATTTTATACAGTCAAATTGATATTGTACAGCCTTTGGGATGGCATATGGACAAAACTGTGGACAAATAATCTCATAATATGACATTCCTGTACGCAAATTTTTTCATTCATAACAGCATGCTTTGTTCTTTACAATAAAGGGAAGTTACTGCTGCAGGGAAGATTCCGAATTTAATTCGGAAACCATTAATCAGTTAAGAATATAGAACAATTCTGTGAACCAAATGTCACTCAAATTTGCAAATTCACCCTGTCAAGAGTGCTTGACTGCATGAACATTTTGAAAGTCAGAAATAGTATAATTTTCATTTTTTCTGATCTTAGTATCTAGTAGGGCTCTACACCGGTATACGATATATATCGAATACTGGTATAGTAGGTTCGATAGATATATAGGATCGAACGTTTCTGTATCGAACAAAATATCGATCAATGACGGTCATACAAATAAAAGCCATGGTCTGCAAATCATTTGATATTTTGTATCGTCAAATCAACATTCTACTGCTTCTAATTCGGTAAGTAATAATATGTGGACGAACAAAATCATAATTTGACATTCCTTATAGCAAATGTCTTACACTGGATACGTCATGTTATGTCGTATTTCAATCAAAGGGAAGTAACTGTTGTGGTTAGAATATTCATTATAATGTACTTCCGTATTAAATTAGTCCGGGAACCATTATCATCTATTAGTATTTTAAATACAGATCAATTTTGGAAGCCAGAAGTTTCTTGAATTTGTTCGGGTAGATCCGCAATGTAAAGAGAACTTGATTGACCATAAGCGATATTCTTGTAAATAGCTGTTTGTTTAGTGTCATGTTAATATAAATTACTGTAGATAAATCTAACTAAAACATCAACAAAATGATTTCATTGTATGTGAATCTTGCATACAAGTACATAAACGATCGATTATCGAACGCACTCAGTCAATGTTGTTGTTAATACACAGACTTTTCGTGTCACAAAAACTCGTCTACAACATAACATTTGTCCAAGAATATGCCGCCTCAAAAATAAAGTTGGGATTATTTATATTGTACAAAGAATGGACGAACCAGAGTGTACAATATGCTGCAAAAATGTTGTAAGCAAAGGAGGCAATATAACAAACTTGGCGGTGCATGTCACCCTGTCAGCAGACACATCATGTCTAGACACAGACTCACTCATTCTCATACCCAGAGGCTATCAAGATTCTCGAATAAGATCTAGAAGATAACCTCTGGGTACATGTAAGAAAATGAGACTCAATAGATGCAATGATTTTTCTTAAAAAATGCAAGCGTCAAAGACTTTATCATTTAAAAGATAAATAAGACAGTGCATTCAGTAGTATGGTGTTACAACAATTAAAATTAATCAATAAAATATCACTGTTGTGCAGTTTTATAAGAAATCTATTTATTATTGAAATATCATATGATATATCGAATATCGATCATTTTGTATTGATAGGAATATCGTATCGATCATTCTGACCGATATAGAGCCCTAGTATCTAGCAAATATAAATTACTGAAAATCAGGCGCGTATCTAGGCCATTTTTGAGGTTACGCACAGTGTTAAGGTTCCGGGGCATGCCCCCCCCCCATGGAAATATTTTTTGGCTAAGATGCATTTTGGTGATACTTATGCGACCGCTTGTAAGCTAGTTGGACAACAGAAATTATCTTTTTTTCCATCCTATTTTTAAGAAATCTGCAATTTTCAAGCGGGCAAATAAAAAGTGAACATTTTGAATTTAATATAACAATACGTTAACACGATCCCATTTACAAACAATAGAAACTGTATCAAACAGAATAACCTCAGAGAAAGTGTATGCAGATGAATGACATTGTAATCATGGATTTAATCAACACGTTGAAATCAGTCAAATGCTTCTCAACATTCATTCATTATAAATTCGCTCACTGTTTTTGCCTTTAGATAAAAAAGTATGATGTGTAGTAAAAATAAGACATATGTTCACACGACATAATCTTACTTATGTTGTTTTGATGTCAATAGAACATAAATATCCAATATAATATATTTATGAGAAACAGAGGCTGATGCGGCCACAGTTCTGTGTTATCCACTTTCGGTATTGAAATGTAAACAAATTTTTGAAACAAAATATTTTCGCATTGAAACATTAATTCTATAAATTGATTTAAGACAGCATTTATAACTAATATATTACTTTTCAGATCGTAAAAACTTGTGGTGAGTGTGATTCAAGGGCTACGAATGCCCACTATTCGTGGTTTTTTTTAAATGCATGTTTAACTTTTGGTAAATATCGAGGATTTGTATGCCAAAATAATCATTTGTATGGATTATAAGTATGATTCCTAACCATATAATAATGTAAATGTTCATTTAATTGGTTCTAGTCATGAGTCGTGTTTTTCAGTATATGTACATACTTTAATATTCATTATGTCAGCGATCCTTTTAGAAGGTGAACATTAAGTTTTAGATTTTAATGGAAATCTTATAGAATGTGCATTGAGTTTGATTAAAAAAACCCTTAAAACCCGATGAGTAAATAAATCCAATATAGAATAATTGCATACTGTTAAAAACATTAAAGTCCATTATATAGTCTAGTTCTTTAAAAATAGATGTAACTGCATTCAAATAATATGCAGGCTTTCATGTTAGTGACTTATTAAACAAGTTTGTTGTTTCTCAACTGTCAACATGAATAGTTTCACCGTGACGTCGTGTTGTTGATCTTATTATTGTGATAGTTTGCATTCAATCCCCGTGAAATTGTTCAACTTTGACAGTTGAGAACAAATGGACTATACTGCAATACAGTGTACTTATTATTTAGGGTACATAACCATCAAGTTTTCCCGAGATACCCCCCCCTTTATTAAAAAATTGGACAGCGTTTCCCCTTACTTTATTCATTGTTATATCAATTTAAAATGCGATATATTAAAGCGTAAATTTTAATAAATGTTAACACCAGATGCTATGTCTCTGCCACTACTGAGTTATAAGTCAATAATAACAAATTGCCCTTGCTTATACCAATACAGTTGCTTTCCGTTTTCAATCAATCGTTGTTGAAAGAAGTTTTGGTGTGCATAAAAAGACATAGTGATTAATTAGTGTATTACTCAATATAACCTATTTTATATGACATTTTTATGAAGTAAAATTATCACATTCTAGTCAAATAATGCCTAAAGCGGGTTAGACATCCAATTTCTCAGTGTTTTTGGCACTTTTAGATTTTCGATTTCTGGAAATGAGGTTACGCACGTGCGTAAAGTGCGTAATGGTAGATACGCGCCTGCTGAAAATAAGTTTAACTACAGTCAAACTTGAAACATTAACAAAATGGTTACATTCTTTGTATACCTCTTACAAAAATGATCTGTTAGTAATTGTACTCAAGCTATGTAGATGTTAATCGAACATAGACTTATTAGGGACTTTAGTCAGTTATCTTTCCCTGATAAAATCTGAAGCAATCCAATTGGTAAGTAGGTCCTTACGGTTGGAATCCTCGGATTTTATCATTGAAGTCCTCAAACTCCCCGCAGCGGTTATCTCCCTTGATCAAATCAATAACCACTGCCACCACAAGTAAAATTCGTCCCTCAGAGAGCCGAAAAACTTTTTTCATCGTTTCTTTTACAATTCAATATTTTCAATAAATTTAGTCTTCTCTTAGTAAAATATGATGTTCAAAGTACATAAAGGGAAAAAATAAATAGTATAAATAAATAACTTGTAAAAAAAACAAGATTAATTTTACCCTGACACCGGTTACCTAAAGTGCGTAAAATTGCATGAATAACAAAATGTTAAGCAAAGTAAATATTAAATGGATTATTGTACTTGTAATTTATTCATGAACTAAACAATTTTGGTACATAATGATATATTTCTATTTAATTTATCTTATTTCTTTCGCAGTACTTGTAAATCAACCACAATTTTTATCATTCAATGTTATTTTTCGCTACATTATGCCTAACACATTTAAGGCTGACCGTTATTGCTCGTTAAAATTTAAACATAAGTCACATGGTACTACTTGCGTCACGTGATTCATGTGAAGGCAGTGGTTAAAGTAGCAACGCGTGACGTAACCACTGTGAGAAGTTTGTGAAGTCCTATGTAAAGATAACAAAATATTTCATCTAATATCTTTCTTGTTAATTAAGATATTAAAAGAAGTGATTAAATTTAGATAGTTCTTTACCATTAAAATACTTGGGTTGAATTTCAAACAAATTAAATGAACTACAAAAAATTATTTAAGATTAATTTTGGCAAATTTACATTAAAAAGTAAGGGTAAAATCCGAGTAATCCAACTAATAGGACCTACCTATTTGAAGTGTATACAAGGGGAAATAACTAACTAAAGTCCCTTATTGTGTAATGAAAACTTGTCTGAAACATTGAACAAAATGCAAACATCAGACTTCTACATTCAAAAAATTACAAAGGAGATTGCACTGCAGGAACTGGTCCTTCATTGAATGTCAGGTAAAAAAAATACTATTTTTGGAGTATTATTATTATACTTTATAAATGTAACCAGCCAATCTATTTACCGTACTAGCGTGTGCACATGTTTTTCTCATCAGTGTTCTAACTTAGCAGGAGGAAGTTTGTGGATCATGAAAGTTTTCTAAGTACATGCTCGTCAATGGCTAGGCATTAGAAAATCTTTGAAAATTTGCTACAGGATGTTTATAATCTAAAGTCAAAGCTTCTAGTAAAGTCAGTCAAAAAACTTAAGATTTTATATATTCTTAAACAAACAATGAACTGAGAAAGCTTACAATTTACAGGATTATTTTGCTAAAGAGTCATGGGATCAACAGTTACAGTCTTTTATCAATCTGTCTCCATTTAGTTTTGGTACGAAATTTGATGTATTTAAGTACAGGTCAGTGTCTGTTAACCCTTCTTCTTCCATTACTGTACATAACCCTCTCTGGGGCATTAACGTACAGGGTGTATGTACAAAAGTGTTGTGCGGCGTAAAAAAGCTAATTTTAAAAGGACACGATAAAAATAAAATCAATGAACTCTGGTAAATTAGGGCCCCATGACAACACCTCCCTTGAAGTTCTCAAGGCTGGCTGCTGTGGCTATATACCGGTATATTGCAATACGCAGCTGCGGCGATACGTATCGCGGTACGAATTTAGCGTACCGGTATTTGGCAATATTTTTTCCCAAGTCTGCTACATGCACTTTCCTTACAAAATCCATACTAACAAACTGAGCAGTTTAATTGGTTGTTTAAGACAGACTCACAGAGGCATTATGCCAACACCTCTTTGGTTTGCAAAGCAATATATCGTGGTATGTATCGCGATACGGAGTAAGCGTATTGCAATATATCGCGGTACGCTTCTTGCGTATCGTGACAGCCCTAAAAATTAGGAACTGCAGAGGTAGATAAATAGAAGAGAGAATCATTCTCTTCTGATTATTATAAGTGCAGGATCCACTTTGGGGTATCTATGTCGTAAAAAGTATTAAAAACAATCTACTTCCATTAAGTAATAAAGAATGAACATATGTACTTCCCGGATAAGTAGATTGGTCAAAATTAAAAACACTGAATGCTTGACATGGTACAACGATGATTTTATTTACATTAGCCGAAATTTAACAACATCCGAATATTATTACAATTTATACTTAAAAGTCAACACTGAGGACACTATAACGTGATTTTATCTAAAATAACGGTATTTAATATTTTTAGCGAAATTCTTATCATATTCAATCGAAATTACTCACAGCAATGGTGTATGAAACGCCCTCAAAATAAATTTCAACGTTTGTTATGCCCGGAGTCGACTTGACCTATTTCTGGCCTGTCAAAACATTGAATTACTTCCGGTTCATACCAAGGTCCCCGATGTTGATCACGTGACACACACAAAATTACGGCCATATTGGTTTTCAGCTTCGTGTTCAAGAAGTTGTTTATTATTTTAGCGAAATATTCAGATTGACGAAAAAGGTAATCTTAAGATTTCTCAATATTAATAAATATGCTTCAGACTATATATCTAGCGTGGTATGATGGTTGCTACTGAGCGTTAATGTCTTTTTAAGGCCATTGTTGTATGCAAAACATGCTGGCTGAGCTCGTTAGTTCACGACTTTCAAGTTCGTACAACGGGTTACAATGTGTTGGATGTACAAGGGTCAATTACTCTTTGTATTGCTATAGTAAATGTTTCAGATGATTATTCCTAATGAAAATAATCATTGTTTTTCTCTTCATGTTTCCTTTATCATCAGAAAATGATTAATCACTAATTGTGAAATAATCATAGACTAAAGTGCAGTTTGACTAGTCCTATATATAAGACCCTCCGTAACTCATTTCACATTAGGACATTATTCTGTTACGGCAGGGTCTTATTGGCTTCCGTATATATTGATGTAGCAAAACGTGCACAGATTTAAGTGTGCGTTTTAAACGAGTGTAATTCGTTATTATTAAGCAATTTCCTAAACAAACCTAGTAAGACCGCTAGTACATACAATAATTAATCACATTATAATATGAGAATTACAATAGGCCACCTCAGCGAGTAGAAATATTCCATTGTTTCCGTTAAGTCAAAAAAACCTGTCTTCCATTTTTAAAACAACGCTAAATTCCAGTCATCAGGTACCATTTCCCGAATCGTTACTGATAAACGCCATTTTGTCGTACCAATCCGGATTACAGATTTGATTATTTTTAATTTTCGGGAGACAAAAAATATAGCTAAATGCAAGTATTATTGTGTTAATTGAATTGTTAGAAAGTAATTTTGTTTCAACGACGACGGAAAAAATGTTTAGTACAAATGTTTTGAATTTGTAATCCGGATTACAAACGGATTGTGTGGCGTTTATCATAACCAGTCCGGTATCGGTTACGGCCTAATCGAACTTTAGTGTTAGAAGTATTCAAAACGAAAGTCTGGAGTTTTGAGTTACGGAAACAATGGATTAATTCTACAAAATAAGGTTGGTTATTTTATATCTTATGTTGTAATATGCTAGATAAATGTGTATATTAGTGTTAGGAATGGGTAAAACAAAATTATTTTTGAAAAATATTGAATAATGCTCGCTTTTTGTCGCGCGAGGGAATCCCTGCGCATTTTGCTACATCAACCTGTATGGAAGTCGATAAGACCCTACGTTACAGAAGCAATGTCCAAATGAAAAATAAGTTACGGAGGGTTTTATATATAGGACTACAGTTTGACTTGACTATGTTGATATTATGACTAAGAAATTGTTTAGAAATTTGTGTTTGGCAGTTGTAATATGGCCCCTATAACTACATTTCACACTTGACTCTTGAACCTTGTGAATGACAGTCTTATAGTTTATGTATATTGATGTGTAGTTGGTTGTTAGGGTCATAATGACTTGTTTGTGGCAGTGGTTTTAGCCTGGCCCTTTGGCTGTTTTAGCCTGTTACATCTAGAACGTAGAGGTGCAGGGTTTAACGATTAAATTTGATCATTATTAGACGGTACAATCTATCAAACATTTAACTTATCCACAAAGATTAAAGAGATTGGGTCTACCAACATTAGAATATAGAAGAAAAAGAGCCGACATGATACAAACGTTTAAAATTCTAAAGGGTTATGACAAGATTGATAAAGACAAACTTTTCCCATCTCCACCTACTAGATCTCGAAATTTAAGAGGGAATACAGAAAAAAATCTTTAAAAAAAGATCTAAATATTAATTAAGGCAGTCTTTCTTTAGTCAGAGGGTGGTCGACACCTGGAACCTACTTCCTAACTAAGTGACTGAAGCGACATCACTTAATGCTTTTAAAAAAAGGCTAAACAAAAATTGGATAGGAAATGATAAATTTGAAGCAAAATGTTTAAGAACAATATTAACATGACAATGCAAATTAAATTTAGTGACATTAAAATTGACATTATTATGCAAATAGTGTATATAGTTTTAATTGCGCACTAACCATGTTGTAATAATATAGTGTTCTGACAACCTGTTCTGACATCTAGGATGGACAACCTGTTCTGACATCTAGGATGGACAACCTGTTCTGACATCTAGGATGGACAACCTGTTCTGACATCTAGGATGGACAACCTGTTCTGACATCAAGGATGGACAACCTGTTCTGACATCTAGGATGGACAACCTGTTCTGACATCTAGGATGGACAAGATGTTCTGACATCTAGGATGGACAACCTGTTCTGACATCTAGGATGGACAACCTGTTCTGACATCTAGGTCTGGCATTATGTTCTGTTCTGACCTCTAGGTGTGGCATTATGTTCTGTTCTGACATCTAGGTCTGGCATTATGTTCTGTTCTGACATCTAGGTCTGGCATTATGTTCTGTTCTGACATCTAGGTCTGGCAGTATGTTCTGTTCTGACCTCTAGGTGTGGCATTATGTTCTGTTCTGACATCTAGGTCTGGCATTATGTTCTGTTCTGACCTCTAGGTGTGGCATTATGTTCTGTTCTGACATCTAGGTCTGGCATTATGTTCTGTTCTGACCTCGAGGTCTGGCATTATGTTCTGTTCTGACATCTAGGTCTGGCATTATGTTCTGTTCTGACATCTAGGTCTGGCATTATGTTCTGTTCTGACCTCGAGGTCTGGCATTATGTTCTGTTCTGACATCTAGGTTTGGCATTATGTTCTGTTCTGACATCTAGGATGGACAACCTGTTCTGACATCTAGGTCTGGCATTATGTTCTGTTCTGACCTCTAGGTCTGGCATTATGTTCTGTTCTGACATCTAGGTCTGGCATTATGTTCTGTTCTGACCTCTAGGTCTGGCATTATGTTCTGTTCTGACATCTAGGTCTGGCATTATGTTCTGTTCTGACCTCTAGGTGTGGCATTATGTTCTGTTCTGACATCTAGGTCTGGCATTATGTTCTGTTCTGACATCTAGGTCTGGCATTATGTTCTGTTCTGACATATAGGTCTGGCACTGTTATGTTCTGACATCTAGGATTGAAAATATGTTCTGTTCTGACATCTAGGTCTGGCATTGTTGGGTAAAGATAATTGTCTGATGTTGTAAAAGATTCTAATTCATTTAATTAACCATGGCCTTTAAAGCAGTCATCTCTAACAGAAATGAAGAAAATATTCTTATTAATGAATTCAACTTTTATTATACTCATAGAATAGGTTCATTACTTAAACATACTTTAATCACATACATTCTCTTTGTGATAGGTTTAATTTAAAATTGAAAACATGAGGGATGTTAAATAAGCATTATGCATTTCTCAATATGCTTTTCTCAACATAGGTGGCCCAAATTAAGGGCTCTACTAAGCTAAAACTTGCAGACTATATTACAGTATATCTAATAATGACAACAGTGTATTTTCTGTGATGATAATTGTATTTCACTCCAGACAGATTAGTTGTATTACTTGAAATTGCTTCTGATAGTTTGGTTAAATTTGTCTTGTTGGTCTCTAATTGTATATAAATTAAGATTTTTCACAGTCTAGACCTTAAATTTACACAGGCACTAGCCTCACTTATAAGTGAGCTCGAAGAGCGGGCCCAAAGGGTTTGCTTAAAAAGCGAGCTTTACAGTAACACGAATATATTTCTGTACAGAATGGTATTTTGACAATTCAGCAGAAATTGATTTTTGAACTGTTCTGCTCATCCGAAAGATTCAGGAAGTGATAAAATGGGCTGAAACTATTGGTGTCTTTTCACTGGCTAAAAATATTTACAGCTTCCTCGTTGCCTTTTCCACTTACAAAATAATTTCAAAATTGCTATTTTTACTATGCTTATTCCATGATAACAATTCAAAATGTATTACCAATGCATCATTAGTTCTGATGACGTTGCTTAGAGAGGTACATGATAAAACGGGTATGTTTCCGTCCCTTAATGTTACAGGGCATTGTTCAAAGAAAGAAACATCTCTATCTTAAAATAAATATTTTTTATCGAGAATTTTTCATCTTCATCTCAATTCGTGAGATGAAGAAAAATGTACCATACATTATTTTTTAAAAATTAAAGGATGATTCTGTCATGAAAGAATGAGACGTTTTTTTCCATCTTATTTATAATATGGTGTCAGTATTATATAAATTATCCAATTTTTTCTCCCTCGTGAATCTCGTACACACAAAGAGTGTATATAACGACCGAAATGTCTTTAAAGTGTTAGTTAGGTCATCATGTCTGAAACGTGTAAGCACGCGAAAAATTGTCAAAAATGTAAAGAAATTATTTATAATGTTGCTAAATTCTTTGAAATCGGGTGTAACAACCTCTTTTATAATGGTTTAGCCCAAATTTACAAAGGTAAGCGCCGTGACCTTCGTAAGTTGAAAGAAATCTTACTATAACAAATAGAATGTTATGAATTAGTGTTTTGAAAATTGACCTTGAAAATAGATTTCCATTGGAAGGTTCATTTTGCTCCTTTTAATCTCCATTTGTTTCTGACTTTCCGCTTTCATGGATCAAAAGTTGAAAAAAGCTGGCTATGCCCCTGTACATTAGTTGAGATTAGTCGAGCTCGCGTTTAGGCTTTGCCTAAGTCATATTATGTTATATAATGATTGGCCAAATCATTAACTAGCCTAATCATATGAGTTACAATATCTTTACTAGTCCAAAGTCAATAGTCAATTACCTGGGTCCCCTTGCTTTGGTGTAGTGGGTTAAGGCTGCTTTCATTGATTTATAGATAAAAGATTTTACCATGCATGTGGTTCTAATTTCTATGGTAAGCATGTTTGACTTTGACTGGAATCCATAAGTCCTGGTTTGATTTATGGCGGAGGCCAGTTGTTAGGGTGTAATTGAATTTGAATATTCTATTATCTAAAGTTACATGTTTATACAGTGTTTTTAGGCCCATTTTCCTGCAGAATTTGGATCTCATTTCCCTCTGCAATTGCCCCATGCTTTCAGTTTTAGGTATTTTTTGTGCTTTCTGGCAATTTTTTGAGAAATCTCAGTGGAATTTATGATAAGACATAGAGGATATTCGTCAACTTTGGTGTAAGATCGATTTTTATTTCACCGAGTGAGCTCAGAAACATATTTTCACGAGTGGCATAGCCACGAGTGAAAATGTCACTTTCTGAGTTCACGAGTTGAAATAAAAATCATCTTACACCAAAGTTGACGAATATTCTGTTTCTTTCATGCTTAGTTTTGCGTTTTATTTGATGTATTTTACACAAATTATAACGTGACGTCATTTCTACTCCAAGATGACGTCATTTATCATCTAATATGACGTCATGAACGATGAAAATATAAGCTTATATTTTCACTGCGATGAAAATATAAAATTTATATTTTCATCGTTTATTTTCATCGAATAACGTGACGTTTCACCGTAAAGCATGAAAGAAAATTGTTTCTTTGAAAATGTTACTCTCTTAGTGAATGTCACCTAAAGTATTGCAAATGAAGGAAAAAGTTGTTTCCCCAACTCCATTATTTGTTGCTATTTCCCCTAGAAAAAGGGCCTTGCCACCTTTCCTCCAAAGTGAAAATGAAAGCTGTTTTATTTTTCCAATTATTGTATTGTTCGGAGTTCAAGCCCTGATGTTGGTGCCATGGTGATAATTAATTCTAGCACTCCTAGTCCTACATTCTACCTGTAACAAGTGATGTTGTGATAATTATATTATCTTTCAGTCTTACCCTGTCATTATAATATTCTGTTACAAATGTAAAATATGCTTATATTGATTTGTATAGGAAACCCTGTCTGAAATCTTACAATATTACATGATAATATATGATTAATTTAGACACAAAATCTGTAATATAAGGGATGGTTCAAACCTTGATTATATACAAATCTAAACATTATGAACCTACATTATATTACTGTATTTGTTATTGGAAATAGAGATTTTGAATTTTTAGCTCACCTGAATACCATGTGCTAAAATATATAAGCCATTATGAGCCAAAGGTTTTAGATTTTTCACTACAACCTCTGTTTTCAAATTGTAAATTTTAGCTTGGTAGCAGCCATGTATCTAGGCTGTTTTGGAGATTAAGCACAAATGCTCGGGGGTCCGGGGCATGCCTCTTCCGGTCTTCCCTGGTCAATAACGACAATTACTGTTCGTTTCAGAAGTTTCAATGTGCACAAAGAGCCATAGTGATTATTTGTGTATTGCTTTTTATGACTCCTTTAATATGACATTTTCATGGAGTAAAGTTATCACAGTCGAGTCAAATGCTTTAACCGGGTTGGGCATGCAATTTCTCATGGGTTTTGGCACTTAGATTTTCGATTTCTGGAACCTATGTTACGCACATGCATAAAATGCGTAATGGCAGATACGCACCTGCTTGGTAGTCTTCAAAAATTATGGAAAAAGATTTTTGGGTCCATCATCCAAAATTTTCCAAATCGCCATAAGACTTTTGGGTCAAAATTGACTGCCAACAGCTAATTAGGGATATAGATCAAAATTAACCCATTCTCATGATTCATAAGTTTTACAAAAGGAAATCTTATAAGTAAAGTCTTGTTACAAGCCTTATTTACTATAATGTATCCACTGAAGATCCCAGCTGTTAGAACTTAAATGTTTTATAAAGCATTGTTAAAATTGTGAGGAAATTGTTTCAATAAATTTTGTTTGAAACCCTTCAACCTAGAGCTTTTATACTATGCTTGTAGTATCACCATGTTGAGTCAGAATAAACACTACCCCAGTCATTGCCTTAACCCACTAGTTTGAAGACCCAGACTAGTAGAAATATATTAGGGCTGGTGAAATTACTTAGTATGCCCATTAAATAAAAAACATACTGCATCAGACTAGTGCTTGAAAAAACTTAAGGCAAGACTGCTTCTCCCAAGGGTTTCTGTATTACATTGATTTATATGATTATGTTGACATCTTTATAAATCTGTTAGTCTGGCATCGTAAGGCCTAGGTTTAGGTTAGCAACCCAGGGCCTCATGACATTGTTGTTAATTTTGATGTGGAATAATAATTTGATGTCTTAAATTCTCATGGAAAATAATTTCATTTGTTTTTGCTTGAGATGTGTACATTTTATCATTGTGAGCTTCTATTTATTTATCATTGGTTGCTATGGAAACAAATATTACAAATATAAACAATACATTATATATTTTTATGTCAGCTTAGTAAATTTTTGTGATTTCTCGTTCATGTTTTCCATGATATCTGCTTAGGTAAATGTATCAAACATTCATAAGAAAGTTTACTTTTAACTTTTACAACATTACTATTAAATAGTACAAAGATATTTTAGGCTGTTTGAAGCTGAAATTGGGTGCCATTCCCCTCCCCCAAAGTATGTATTCTCCCCTTCCCTGATGTAAAAATTCCCAGTCATTAAAGTTTTATATTATTTGCATATGTTCCACAATCATTGGCAAATAGACTAAGAGGTTGTTTTTATTTGTTTGGGACTTCGGTCCTGAACAAATATAATATACCGTATTTCAGACCCTTTCCCACTTTGAAAGTTTACCGAATCCAAAAGTAGTTCCTCAGTATATATGTATAGAGCAATTTGAAAAGATCGTCTGCTATGACAGGCGCATTAATATATCAAGCGTAAGAATATTTGCTGCTATGTTATGCGTCTCAGTAGGGATGATTACGTCATCTTATGTAATAGAGTGGTATCAACGATTCAGTCACAACCCGTCTTTTGTGCCAGTATTCAGTAGAGATGTTACATCATCTTATGCAATAGAATGGTAGTATAGGAGAAGTTAAAAGATCATAATAAATGACTTTGAATGATGTCTGAATAGTGGACATTATTATACCCCCGCTTCGAAGAAGAGGGGGGTATACTGTTTTACCCTTGTCCGTGTGTCCGTCCGTCCGTCCGTTACAAAATTTCCGTCACAGTTTTCTCAGCAACTATACCATGCAGCAGCCTGAAACTTTGCATATTGCTTCATCCTATAGTCCCATGTGTTGTAAAGCGATTTCATGCTCCTTGCATATCTACTTCCTGTTTGTTGCATATTTTTAGATTTTGGCGGGGGTATCACTAGTGAGCATTAGCTCACAGATTTACTTGTTTATTTTACATACATGTGCAGTAGAATAAATGTGCATGAATGATAACGTTTAAGCGGCAGTTATTGAATTGTTTTAAGTATGACCACTTTGACTTGTGGTGATTATGTGAAAAAAAGTCAGAAGTGTGTGCGCCTGTCCTGTTTTCCTGTTGTATTTATAGGTCGATTGTATAAAGTGTTTTGAACCAGAACAGTGCTGGTCTACATATCAAACAAATATCACTGATCTGTTCTTTGTGAATGAATGTTATGTTGGAGCCAGAAATCTAATTCCACTTTTCAAACCCGAACAAATTCAGCGCAAAAAGTTAGAAGTGTGTGCGCCTGTCCTGTTTTCCTGTTGTATTTATAGGTCGATTGTATAAAGTGTTTTGAACCAGAACAGTGCTGGTCTACATATCAAACAAATATCACTGATCTGTTCTTTGTGAATGAATGTTATGTTGGAGCCGGAAATCTAATTCCACTTTTCAAACCCGAACAAATTCAGCGCTTTGATTTCTTTTCTAAAGTAGTATTGTTTAATTAGACTGAATCAGGGAAACATCATTCTTATATTGTATATATGTGTCAATAGCTAGCATACTTTCATTTAGATACAGTTACCTGTGGTTATCTGAATTCATTCAACAAGCTCATACCAGTGTTGTTAATTTCAATTTAATTATTAAGTGTCTTAAAACGTGCTTGTATATCAAGTTTATGCACATTTTATGGATTATAAGGTTGCAGTTAAGTGTATATAAAAGCAATTAACCACATTTTGAACTGTATATTATAATTTGTATATATAAGGAGGTTTATTTCTGTACATTACTATGTTTACACTCTGTGCTAATATAGCTTGATTCAATAATAAAAGTTTCCTCACCAGTTTAATTAGGTGATGACAAAATCTTGTAATAGAAGTTAGATTGATTCAATTCAGCCACTGTGCATAACTCAACAGTTTATTACCGGTCAGTGAAGACAGTGTGAAGATAAAAAATTTACAGTAACAAACCTAGTCTTACAAGACTGGAAAATTTAACATATTTTGACGAATTGAAAACAATGTAATTGAGATGAATTTTTTTGCAAGATGAACCTTTTAATATTTTACAGGATTTGTCTGTTGGTCGGCCATTTTTCGCATTGTTTGATCCAATTAAAAGTTAGAGAGTTCATGAACTGGACCAGTATTATTTTAATTATTGGATTTGAACCTCAAAAACCTGTGTCTAAGTTAAGATTTGAGAAATTTGGCTGTTGACACTGTTAATAAACCTCAAAGTTTAGAATGAGACTTATGGCTGGGGTACAGTTGAGCTATGTGGTTTACTCAAGGGTAGTTCAAGGGTAGTTCAAGAGCAATCTGATTAAAACCCGATCTTAAATTTTCCACTCGCCTTCTCGCTAATTTAGATCTGGCCTTTTTCAAACGAGGGTCACGTTCAAGTGACCTTCTCTCATCATAATATTCATGACAAAATTGTTATGATACGTAACTTGTTTACATCGTCTACGTCACGCAATTTGAAATGAGCCATCCAATGGCAGACTGTGAATAATACCACTGTTAAATTAGCTTGCAAACATTGGTCTAAAAATAGAAATTACGAAATCAAAATGTTATTAATAGTGTTTCGTCTAGGTGAAAGCTTCGCATTGATTAGTCTACATAAAGTTCATCTCGACGTGACCTTGCATTGAGAAAGTAGAGATCCTGTACGACAATACTCAACAGGATATCTGTTTACGGAGATTGGTTCAAGAGGTGCATATTGGAAATGAAAATGAATACACCAATTCTATGGTATCTATTTCTCTATCTATGACGGCTTACAGTTAATATAGGACATTAAATTGACTATTTTATCTCTAATCAAACTAAGATATGACCATAAACATTCATGTATATTGTTTATTTGTCTTTCAGTGTTAAAAGATGGCAGATACTCTCAAGTTTGGTCCAGAGTGGTAAGTTGATATTTTTCTGACTTTCTTCTTTTTCAACACTTCTTACTGATTGTAAGTTTTATTGGTATTTAGGTCTACCACTTATCTATTATTTTATGCTATAACAAAGAATTGTTATTTATATAGTGTTTTTTGGGGGGGTCATTATGGGGCCAAAATTAGGCCCAATTCCTCTCCTCAAAAAGTGTGTATTCTATTTCCCCATCCCTGAAGTAGATTTCACTGTTCTTAAAGTTGTGTACTATTCAATTTCTTAAGTGTTATTAAGAAATACCAGTGGAATATATTGCCCATAGTTGAAACTTTAATTAAAAGACAGAAATATTTTTTTAAAGGTGTTACTGATGTTTCTCTGTAAGTGAATATAATTAGTCATTTTTCTAAACCAGAATAGCAGGGCACTGCATCCTGCCCTTTTTAGCTCGACTTTTCCAAGAAATGGAGAGTTCTCCTACTCGCCCTAGCATCAGAGTCCACGTCCATTTTTCTGATTAAAGTTTTTGTGCAGTAAAATATATTTTACTATAACTTTTTTTATTTCTTTAGGTATCAACTTCAAACTTTTAATATATGTTCCTTATTATCAACTACATCTCATGTGACAAGGTTCATAACTCCAAATTATTTTTTTTCAAAATTGTCTCCTGTGAACTTAAAATTTTCTTATAAAAAACAAACATTTTTCTTCATTTAACTTCTTTATTTCTTAAGGTATCATTTTCAAATATATAATTTTTATGTTCCTTATTATCAACCACATCTCTGACATGTGACAAATACTTACTTAGTTGAGCATGCTGTCTCTACTGACAGCACTTTTTCACCTCCCTGCCCTTTCTTGCTTCTCCCTATGAAGAAATAGTTACTTTGATACATTAACCCTATGATGCACCCTGTACATTTTATCTGCATCCCTGCCCTATTCTGATCTCTAGAAAAATCACTAAAAATGGAGGAATTCCCCCCCCCCCCCCAATTTCATATTTGTTGATATTTTCTCCTCAAAAAGGGTCTTGCCACATTTCCCCTAAAAGTGAAAGTAAACACTGTTATATATCTGGAATGTGATATGAACAGTCTATGAATGGTCACCACCTGGGTCTCTTATGTTCTTAAATTGGTTGCTTAGTGAAAATACTAGAGACTTGTTCACGCAACTAGAAATAGAAACTGGATCGCTTAAAAATAATCTAGTACCTTGATATTCAAATGCTTAAATTGATTTATGGACATTTTATTCAGGGAGTCAATACATCTTGTTTGCTTATTCCATAAATGTTAAGAATCTGAACCTCAAACCAACTTACAATTTTGATATTTTTAATCATTTACCAAGAAAGCAGGCTGTTATTTTTCAAGGAGTATTTTTGTTTGGCTCTTCTTATTAGCAAGTTTTTTTCTCTGATGTTTAAATGGTAATAATGTGTACAGCCTCAAAAAACAATATCTTAATTGTATTAATATATTTATGCCTCTATTTTATGTATTTTGTGCAGAGTGAAAAAAGATTTTTAAAACTTGAAACTTGTAAAAAAAAACTTAGTTTTAGTTTTAGTCATTGTAGTTATCCATGCGTTACTTTCTATTTTTAGGCTACGTCAGTTGTCTGGGGGAAACAGTGTAAGTACCCCGCCCCCTTCACCTGCTCCAGGGTTTGGTAAATACAAGCTAGCAGATTACAGGTAAGTGTTGTTGAATTTGCCGGCCATATTTGAATGTAATTACTGATTGCTGTCTTCTAATTTTCGGAAAAACACACTTGTGAAAATGAACGATGTATGTTTAGCTTTACAAAGAGACAAGAAATGTGAAACTTTTATCAATTTTACATAGATTCTACAAAAATCATTGTAAGTCAATTAAATAAATTTGCTGTTCATAGTCTGACAGATAATGAAAATTATAATATGTTGTTCGAAAGATTTCTACATAATTCAAGAACATTTGGACTTGAAATTCTAGAGAAATGACCATAATTATTATAAATGTTTCCTGCTTTCAACTTACTATGATTTTTATCTTAAGATATTTTGTGTAAATGGTCAGTGATGTTGATAAGATACTTGATTAATTACATACAAATACTGTAAATCAGGCTTCGACACTAACAGTGTCCTGGGATTCTGAGGATATCCCAAATATTTAGGAGGAATCCGAGTGATTCTCAGCTAGGATCCCTAAAAATTGCCATAAATAGTTTACTACAATTTGTCAATTAGTGATTGTATCCAATGTATCCAAAATTTTTGTCTATAATTGGAGGAATCCTTAGCATTGAGGAGGAATCCCTGGAGTAACTGACTAGAGGGCAATTCCATGTAAGGAGGGACAAAATAAAAAAATAAAATATTGAAATTTTTTGTTGCATTAAATTTATTTTCATTGAATATGATGTACAGTTTGAAGATATTAAGTTTTCTTAAACTTATCGCGATAATAATGTAAAAAAATAATTATAAAAGAAACTGGTGTAATTTTGAGAGAAAAATGGTCATTCAGAACACCACTTTTACCCTGGCCATACTGTCTTGGTTAGAAAGATCACTTGAAATATACTGTTGATAATGTATCAGTACAAGTGGTATTTTTGAAGTATAGATGCCAGAATACCTGTTTTTAAATGGTGATCTTTTGAAAAGCACATTATTGGTATAGATGAAGTCATTGTAACGTAGGTCTCGTTTCAATGTATTTTTCTCTGTAAAATCCCAAGAACACTATGTAGAGAAATAGAATCTCTGGAGATTTCTTTGGGATCCCTGATTATATGTTTACTTTTATGTATGTCTATATAGATATGGAAGAGAAGAAATGTTAGCATTGTATACACGTATAGAAGAAGTACCAGAAGAGTTACAACAATATACAGCTATAGTAGCAGATAAAGCACAAGATCCTTTAGCATTTCAACCATTAACAGAAGAAGAACAGGTAATATAGCAATTATAAACTTAGGCCTCTTAGCAAAAAGGTGTGACCTTCCTGGCAGGGGGCATCTGGTGTTGCTAACAATTGCATTAAAGTTGTCTTTACCATATATTTCTGTCGTTTATTGTCAGATCTATATGAAACTTCATACAATGATAACATACCTTGTGATGAACAGAATTAGAAAGTAAACGCAACTCTTCCTGGCATTATTATGGATTATTTTCCTCTGTAATTTTTGTGTTAAAATTTTTAATATGTTGGAGATATCTGTCATTTATGGTCAGATCTTGATGAAAATCCAGCTTGAATGTGGTTTCCACATTACATTTCTTGTTAATAATTTTGTTTTAAAAGGGATGCCACAAACAAATAAAGAAAACAAGATCCGAAGAGGTTCCACCTTGGAATGGATAGTGTCATAACATTTATATTCACAAAAAACCTTTGAAATCTATTAGGTTAAGATCAAATAAAATTGGAAAAAAATGTATTTTCATCATTAGTCTACTCTACTTGATACAGATAATAGACAGGAGTAGGAGCTCAGAAAATACTTATTTTTGTTTTATTTATACTTGGTTTAACACCGTGTCAACACAATTTTTGTTTATTTTATGGCGTCCAGCCCGCCTAACGTAAGTTTCATGGACCCTTGTCTATAACCAGTACTTGCCTACCGAGCCACAAGGCTGGAAACTTCCCTATATACCTTATTAATGGAGGAAAATTATCATTATTGTCAAATTTGCATGGAAGGATATAACCTCCACAGGTGGGATTCAAGCCTGTATTCCCTTCGGGACACTAGAATCACAGTCAATTAGCTCAATTTATTAAGTTATATTGTAAAGTGCAAAAGTCTTAGACTAAAGTCTTGTGATAAAAGCAATGTTTATTTGATCATTACTATCTTGTTTTCTTTCAGCGTATAATGTCTCAATCAGTGAATAGTCAAGCTGTATTACGTATGATGGGTAGAGGAGCACCGGCAATGAGAGGTCGTGGCGGAGGAGTTGAACGTGGCAGGGGCAGAGGTATGAATGCTAATTTTATATTAATTAGATGTGTGAAAGTAATCACTACTTTCATTCTGTAATACCCAGCATACAAGGATGCCAGTTTTTAGTAAATTTGTGATTATTATTGAACTCTGAATAGGGCAATGAGGGGAGGCAGACAAAGAGGACGAGAGCTTCAGAGGGTTATTGTTTGCAAATAACTATTTCTGTATTGGGAGGAGCAAAAAAGGGGCAGGGTGCTGATTTAAGCATGCAATGTTTTGTAGCTGAATAATTTTATCTTAAATACAAATAATCAGATGAATCAAAATTGATTGAAGAGTGAATTTAAACAAGGAAATATGTATGGCCTCTTGATGGATTTTTTTTCAAATTCCTTTAAGAATGGTAAGCATATTAGGGGCTTAGCGCAAAATGGTCTTTACTCAAGTTAAAAAAGGGTAAGTTACGACCGTTTTGCACTAAGCCCATGATACATATCCATATGTGTCATTTTATCAATTGTGGTATTTACTTATATTTATAGGAAGGGGGCGGGGTGAAGGTTTTATGCAAAGAGGTATGTCATATGATGAAGTAGAGGGTGGTGGAGGGTTTGGACGTCCACGTCAAAGACCAGATGGTTCATGGGATGAAGCGTAAGTGATAAGTATACTTTCTTTCATGCTTAATGTTATGTGATAAAAATTTACAATCGATCTACGAAATTAGGATATGAAAGTTGTTGCCCAAACTGGTCATTTTTGCAGCTAGCACTATATCTTATTTGCAGAAATTTGGTTGCCCAAAAGATATTTTTCGTTGCCTGAACTGGAAATCCCACTTGTTTCAAGTTATCAGCACTAGGAAGATATGTGCTTTGTTCATGTTAAAACTTTGAAATAGAGATTTAAACCTTTCTGATATGAAGAGGGGATAGTTTGAGTGACTCCCTTGATATGACTGGACATTTGTTAAAAAAAGCATAAAGCATCATAAATTTTGTGCTCCTTTCAGGGATCCAAAAGGGTTTCAGCGTCCATATACAAATAGGTTTACTGATCCGTCACAACCAAACAAAGTATATCAACGTTCATTGAGTAGTGAAAACTGGCGTGATCGTGAAGAAGATGATGATGATGGTGATTGGAGAAGGGCGGGGTCTAAATGGAGTAACGCTAGAGGAAGTTGGCGAGATGGAGGGAGGGACAGAGCTTTTGAATATGACCGGTAATATATAGAATTATTATTTACTACTAAATGTGAGACCAAACAATATTTAAACAATTTGAAGGATGTGTATAATCTAATCTTCAGAAAGAAAACAAACTCTTGTTTAACAGTCAAGCAAAGTAGGAAAGTTTTAAATAGTACATGAAATAACTAGAACTTATCGTCATCTAAAAATTCTCACATTAAATAATCTATGAGTTTTAATTGTTTGTTATAAGTCCTCTGCAAAAATTGTTTTGTGCATGACTCTGGAAAATAATCACGCTTCAATTTTAATGCTTAAATCGGATAGAATCTAGTTTAGCGGACCCCGCTATTGCGCATGCTCGGACGTTGCGTTGTTTACAAATTTTGGACGCCATTTTGTTTTTACCGATGCAGTTTTTTATTCATTATTTAAATGAATTATATTTAATAACTTTTTAAAAATGCTTTTTTGTTATCCATTTTAAAATATCGGCGGGGGTGTGGGGGCAGCAGCCCCCATAATAACAGAAAATTAGCCGCATTTATCTTCGCGCGTCTGCTCATAGAAAACTAAACTAGAAGTGTCCCGCTTAAATCACACAGTACATGTATTCATTTGCATTTTTTGGAAAGAAAGATATTAGATGTAAGTAGTTATTTTATGCCTTATTTGATGTTTTTCAAGTATTTTTCTAGAAAAAGAATTCTGTGGGGAAAAAATAATTTTATTAGCTGTTGTTTGAGATGACATAACTTTAGACCCTGTGTACCTTATAACAATGACTGTTTGGTCTCTTTGTGGACAAAAAAGACGGGCATTAAATCTTGTAGTCATTGCTTAACCCACTTTTAACCCACTAGCCTGAAGTTGGGAATAGTAAAAATATATAATATGTAATTTGGTTGATCAGGTCTTATCAAGAAAGAGGAGCGAAAGGATTTAATCGTCAGTACAATAGAAGTCGTAGTGGTGAGAACTGGGACGAGGAAGATTTACCTGAATGGAGTATGGATGGTGATACTGATGAACTGGGTACATTTGATTCTAGTGGTGCTTTTGTTTCACAGAAAAAGGTATGTCAAGTCATATGGCCAATTCATAAGGATATTGCTAACAGGGGCTCTATCCTGTGGTACTTTCTTACACCAAAGCATTGAGTTTTTTTATATGAAATAATCAAGGATACCAGGAGGCAGAGTACAAGCTAGCGATACTCATAGGAAACTGGCCAATGTTGTCCAGTTGTTTGTACACTTGATTTGTGGCCTAGGTATTATTAATACATAATATGTAATGCCATATACAACATTTATGTTAGCAAGTGTTATTCTGGACACTATTAACTAAGTGTTGTTGTTTCTTGAAAATTAGAAAAATAAAAACACCCTGAATATTAAGAATAACTTGTTAGTAAATTGACCGCAGGTGGCCAGCACGGTTCTAAGACAATAACTTTTTAGGTGGCATTTATGCAATTTTATAGGGGGCCGGCACTACTTTTTGTAAAAAAACACCATGTATACATACATATCCTCAGTAGCCATGACAATGTTAGTTATAAACTCTGCCTGGTATCAAGCTGTATTAGAAGTCTATCACATTATTGTTATGTTTGTTTCAGGGACGTAGAAGAGAAGAGGATTGGGAGGCGGATGAAGAATATGAAAAATCTCCTAGAAATGAAAGTCCACCTAATGATAATAAAATGGAAAAGGTACTGTCTGAACACTTTGTTGACAGTCAGGATATTTGTTCTCTCAAGTTTCTGTTCGAATACTTTGTTGTGGTTACATGAATGTTTGAGAATTGCTAAGTTTCATTCATTGTAATATTATATACATGTTGCCTAGCCCCAGTTCAGATTAAAACTATTAACTTCTGAGTCATGAAGGGTTCTTTATCATGTTGTCATAAAGCTATCATGTTGGTAAAGGAGAACAAGTGCCATATTATATTTCTGATACAGAAGATATACCAAGATAACCAGATTGTTGACATTCAAGGCTGGTTATACTTTTCCATGAAAATCTAATATTTGGTATTGAGTATCTTCCATATAGGGAGGCTGTGTTCTCTTTTTGTTGAAGGATAAGCTAGTGTTGGTTAAGAAACTTTTCAAGGGAAGTTGATTTGTTGAGGTACCACCATACATGCTTTAAAAAGTATTTAAAAATGTGTGAAATCCAATGAAAAAAACTTATATTTTCAATTGGATTTTCAATATGTTCCATACAGTTGAAGCAAACACTATTGTACTAATGCATGAAAGGACGTTCTAGTCCTAATGTTCAGGATTTATTGGATCTGATATAGTGTTCTATTCATATATATGTAAAAAAAATATGAAAATCAAGAATTTCAGTATTTAGAAAATTTTTAACTTTTCCACATGCAAACTTCTTATGAGGCATGTTTTTTCTATATTTACTATGTTTGCTGAAATGGTCCATTTATTAAGACAATATTGTTTTTTATTTACAGATAAAAGAAGAAGTTCAATCAGAGATTCCCAACACAAAAGATATAAATGATAACAGTACAAAGACAAATAAGAAATCTGATACAAGTAAAAGTGATAAAACTGGTGATAATAAAGATAATAGTGCTCAAAATAACACATCAGTGACTTCTAATAGTAAGACTCAGAAGCCTGATAAAGTCAAAGGTTCCGAACCTCCAGAATCAAAGCAGACAAATACTAAAACAGCTCAGAATGTTGATAAAAATACCAAAAAATCGTCCCCACCGCAAGAGTCAATCGCTAGTAACAAAGACGCTAAGAAAAAATCTGATGGAGCTAAATCTAGTGCTAATAATAATAACAAGGCTGGAAAACAAGAGGAGAAATCTAAAACAAGTTCTAACATATCAGCTTCATCCAAAAACACTGACACAAAAGTGCCTAAAGACAGAAATGTAAAGGAAAGTGGCGGAAGTAATGGGACTAGTAATGCTAAATCTAATGTTGGTACTAAACAAAAAGAAAAACTAAAATCAGAAGCGGAAGCTTTGGATCAGTTACAAGAAACCGCTGAAAATATGGTGGCTGGAATAGCAGTGATAGAAGTATGTATTTATATATTGTTTTGTTGCCATGGTGATTGAGGCCAGAGATTTGTTGGGACTTTTATGCTGATGTTCAGTATGTTTTGTATGCTTAATCCAAGCAGTGTTTTTTAAGGCCACTTAGGCCTAAATTTGACCCCCTCCTAAAAAAAAGTTGGTATTTTTCCCTCTCCTGAAGTTAAATTCCCCTGTTCTTAAAGTTTTGTACTATTTATTTCCTTTTTGCCTAATTGTGAAGTATCATTAAAACATCTCGGTGGAATTAATTGCTTCAATGGTTGAATTGTCAGGTTATTTTAAGATTTAAGACCATAGCAACCAACCTAAGTGATATTGTTACCATAGCAACCAATGTAAGTTATATTGTGACCATAGCAACCAACTTCAGTGAAATTATTACCATAGTAACTAAAGTGAAATTGTTACCCATAGCAACCAACCTAGATGAAATTGTTACTACTGCAGCGTTAAGGAAATTGTTTCCATAATAAAAGACCTAGGTGAAATAGTTACCATAGTTACTTAATTGAGATCATTACCATAGCAACCTCAGTGACATAGTTACTGTAGCAACAAACCTAAGTAAGATTGTTACCATAGCAACAAACCTAAGTGAAATTGTTGTCTATTTCTAGGATGAAGATGATTCTGAAGTATCAACCACCAATAAACAACAACAACAAGTAGGAACATCAGTGGTTGCCACGACAACAGCAACAACAACAAAGATGTCAGCAGCATTACCTCCAGAACATGAACATTATAATGAATGGTTTTATAGAGATCCACAGGGAGACTTACAAGGTAAATTTTCTTGAGCACTAGCCATATTTTCTTATGTTATATGGTAAAGGGTAAAATTATCAACTAGCCTATCTTAATGAAAATCACGATTTTCTCTAGTCTAAATCAATTTACACCGGGTGTGGGGGTTGGGATATTGCAGGGCTTTTTCAGCCTATCTCACGGGGCCGATATTCGGCCCCGTTCCCAATGCAAAATAACGACCATTTTTCCCAATTTCAAGAAAAAAATTCCAAATCTCGGTGAATAATTCCCCTTTGAATAAGATGCCTTTGGACTTAACAAAAGAAATCACGAGATTTCAACTTTCGCGGATCGTTTGTTTACTTTTGATCGGTGACCCGTGAAATCCGCTGTCCGTGAAAATCATAAGTGAAATTTCCCCGCAGCAGTTATCTCCCTTTATCAAATCAATAACAAGTAGCAAAGCGTGACGTAAGCACTGTGAGGAGTTTGGAAATTTATTCGCTGCACTGCGGGTTATTCAACGTAAAATAAGTTAAAACTAACAATTTTGTCATCAATTTACCTTTTAATAGCCTCTATTAAGTTTATAACGCACAAACTTATGTTCTATTGTTTGAAACGAAATCACACGAACCATTACCATGTATTGTCATATATTTTCGCGACCACCGCAAGATCGCAAATTCGTTTGAAACATTTTTGATCCGCGTTTGTTATAAAATAAATATTTGTTTATATTTTTCATCTTGATTAAACGATAGTTGCCTCAGGGAGCGACACAAACAAAAATTTGATTCTGTTTTCGTGCGTGTGCTCTCAAAATAAACCCTAAATAACAGTGATTTTCTTCTTTGTCAACAACATCTTAACTGGTTTAGTTTTAAGAATTTTCGTCTGACATATCTGCTTGTGTTTTAAAACAAACAGTTACAAAATTTTTTGATTTAACACCAATACACCTTGGCAGAACCCATTGTGAAGTGTAGTTCAATACTGTAACTTTCATTGGTTACCAACTTACAAGGGATGCACAAAAATGTTTTTGATAATTCAAGGTCTCAGACATATTTCATTATGTTTGAAAATAAAAATAACTTATCATTTTTTCCATATTATTTTACTTGTAAAGAGAGCATGGAATTTAAGTAATAAGGAAGTAATAAAGTACAATCAAAATAAGAATCATAAAAATATTGGATACATGAGAATTTGCAATGAATACTTTACTGAATTGTCAGAACAAACTCTTGAATGGCACTGCAACATCTTCAGAGACACCAAAGCAATTTTTTATACATACTGTATAAAGATTTATTGCAGAAAAATTAAATTATGAAATTTCCAAATTGGTTTGATTTGTCGATATTTTTTCCCAAAACTGACTATTTACCGCGTTAAAAATTCCCAATTTGGGCAGGGGCCTTTTTCCCAAAACCCCCTGAAAAAGCCCTGTATTGGGTTAAGACGATTACTGTATAGCTATATCTTATATTATTGTTATAATCACTTAGGCAATGCCACATGACAATGACTTTACAAATGCTATGGTTTCAAGGAGACAAAAGTAAACAATCTTCCTCGACTTAGAGATTTAAAGTTGTAAATATTTTAATTGTAGTCAGATTTCCATGATACCTATGCTAGTTTTCCTATTTCTAATGCCAGTTTTATGCTTTTTGTAAACACCCTGAAAAACCCACTAACATCTTTGTTTTTAATGCTCTACAGTAACTGTTGCGAGTTGGCACTGTTCTATTAAAATAGTTGGGATTTGAAAAATGTTTGATTAGTAAAATGTTCGACTAATTAGCTTGATTACTGTGTTTCAGGTCCATTTAGGTCTGTAGAGATGGCTGAATGGTTTAGTGCTGGTTATTTTACAATGAATCTTATGATCCGAAGAGGCTGTGATGAAAAATTTGCCCCACTTGGTAATTGAAATAATTTCTTATATGGCTTCTGACTTGAGAAATCTTAGATAGATATCTGTTAAAATAATATATATGTAGTACATTTAGTTCATAAATGAACTCAGTTTGGCAAGCTCTGTCTTTCCTAAGATATTGCTTTAATAGTTGTAATTTTCAAGCTAGTCAAGAGAAATGTTCCTTCAAAATTATAACTGTATTAGTGGATGCTACTAAAATTTTGAAAATTGGAAATCAAAGCTATTTCTTCTAATTTTCCACTTTTGTCACTATTTTCCCTTTAAAAAAACAGAAAAGAGATTATAAGTCACATGGTTGTGATTAGAGCCTTGAATATACTCGATATACTGTCTTTACTCTACACCATTACACATCATGACAAATCATACTTTATCAAGTGATCAAGTGATAAGATAACTATTAACCAATAAGGGTCCTTAGTCATTTATTTCCCCTTGTGTACTCTTAAATTAGGTAGGTCCAATTACTTGGATAACTTGGATTTTACCCTTACTTTCCAATGTCGATTTGCCACAATTAATCCTAAATAATATTTTTGTAAATCATTTTAATTTGTTTGAAAATCAAGCTAAGTATTGTTAGGGTAAAGAATTATCTAAATTTCATCAATCCAGTTAATATCTTAACTAACAAGAAAGATATTAGATGAAATATTTTATTATTCTTACATGGGACTTCAATGGTAAAATCTGAGGATTCCAACTGATACGACCTTCTTACCAATTGGATTGCTTTAGATTTTATCAAGGAAAGATAACTTAGAAAAGTCCCTCATTCTAGGCATTGAAATTAATTCATTGTTGATTTAGAATGGGAGTCAAGGTAACCGCACCAGTTCTAATTTATCGTACGAGGTTAATAAATGATGTATTAATTAATTAATGTTACTATATTTTCTAGGTGAATTAATCAAGAGATGGGGACGTATTCCATTTTTACCTGGACCATCCCCTCCCCCTTTTATGGTGAGTAAAATATTTTTTATTTACATTAAAAGTTCATTCTCTCGAACACCACCAGCTCGAATTAATTGACTGAGTCGAACACATTGTCTGGCACCGATCAATTTCCCTTCTATATCTATATAAAACAACCTCTTCTGAGTCGAACAGGACAGGGTCGAACTCTCGAACCAATATCACGGTCCCGTGGTTTACAAATACGCTATAATACTATTGTCTCTCTCGAACAATAGATTTTCACACATCAGCGACAAAGGTCTGATCGTAGGTATTGTTTGTGACATGTGATAATAACACAGCGTGAAAATCGCTCAACATTAAATTTGTTAATTAATTTTATTTTTCAAAACATTTTGTTGTGTGATCACATTGTCGTACAAAAATGCTTAACAATAGAATTGTTTGTAGATTGTGCATTGTTGATGGACACAAGTTATAAAGCGTCATTGTATGATTAAACATCAAGAATAAAACGAGTAACTAAGGCCTCGCTAAAACAAATGAATTAGCGCGTATACAGCTAGTATGTTTGTTTTAATTGATAAAAATTGCAAACAAAATGTTAATGCAATTTCAGTATAAAATCAGTCCAAATTTACGATCGGTCTCAATTACTCACATAAATCATAATAATGTTCATAAATGTATAACTAACAAACAACAAATAAGTTATAAGCAAATTAATTTGCAGTTTGTACAGACTACGTTCACAAGACACTTGAACGAACCGTGTGTTCGGGTTTTATATTAAACTAAGGGAGATAACGAATAAAAACAATTTAAAAAACAAAGGGAAGTAATAACGTCAAACTCGGATGAATGTCGGCCAGGTCGAGCACCTGCCTGTCTCGAATTTTTTTCCACATCCCTTCGAGTTCGAGCCAGCGAACTTTTACTGTATATCTAAAGTATGTGACTCTTATTTCTATATTTTTGCCAAATCCTTAAACAAGATTTTTTTGTCAACTTATTCACATTTTACATGGTGACTCTATTTTGTTTTTACCAAATGCATCCATACATATCATTGCTAAAAATATGCTTCACAGATTAAATCTTATTGTTCTGTGTTTGCACATTTATATTTTAATTTTGTTCTGCAGTGGTGCACTCAATATATAAACTAAGTTTTTTCTGCTGGAAAAAGCCTATCAACTTGAGTTTTGAATCAAATCTATTAATTGAGACATTTTGCTTTGACTAGCAGTACTTATATTATTATGAGTCCTTTTTTTCAATGAAAAAATTTGGCTTATGGTTTAGCGAAACCTGGGTATGTGGGCTGGCAGGTGGGCCCGCCTCATATGTCATTGATAAAAAGTGAAAAGGGTTTTTTTTACCATATATTTCTGCCAATTATGGTCTGATCTTGATGAAACTTCATACAATGATTACATACCATGTGATGAAGAATTAGAAAGTAATCGCAACTCTACCTGGCTTAATGATGGATTATTTCCATTTTGTACTTCTAAATGGTGTATATTTTTGCTATTATAGAATAGTGCTAGTCCTGACATACAACAACAACAACAGCAGCAACAACAAGAACAGTTACAAGCAATGCAACAACAAATGTTATTACAACAACAAATGGTACAACAACAAGTTTTAATGAGGTAAGCTGAGTCTTTATAATGTATCTTGTAGACCAAGTACTGGCCATTGATATGATGTATGAATTGAAGTCTTTATAAAAATGGCTAGAAAGGGAAGTAGCCGTCATCATTGATAAAGTATGATAAATTATTATGTACTTCTCAGTCATTTTTTCTTTGTGTTTTATGATGTGTTTTTTCTGCCCCCAAAATCTATTTTTGACATAAGGAGTTTGACATTTATAAGAAACGAGTTCGACATGAAAATCCATACCTGATCTAGGATGAACAAATAACCTTTCAAGCTTTAAGCATATTCTGCTAGGTTACTATGCCAGTGAAGCTGAAGGCAAGGGAATACATTTGCCTTATTATTCTACGATTACACTTGTGTCAGTGTCAGTCAGTTAGTGCTTTGACTGCCAGATGGTTCCTTCTATTGGCAAATGTCAGTTGTTTGGGAAGGAATGTGCTCTAACCTACCTCTGTATCAAGTTGTCAGCCTCTGTAGAGGTATGTGCTTTAAACTTGATTTATGGCATTGATCCAGAGATGATGGCCACTTTATGGACATTGAGTGTGGACTGACTTTATGGACATTTAGAACTGACTTCACGGACATTTAGAATTGACTTCATGGACATGGGGACTGAAAAATTTCTTCATGCTACTTGTACTTAAAATGACTTACTGTTAGAAAATACTCTTACGGTCTGGTACATTTTTGGAAATTTCGGGGAGGGGGGTGGTCCGGACCCCCGTCTGACCTACCCGCTAGATCTGCCTATGTTCTTGGACATTGAGCACTGATTTCATGGACTTTGAGAACTGACTGCTGTGATAAAAACTTATTGAAAATGCAGGGTTAAGCACCATACATTGAATACATTGAATAACATTTCCATATTTTTGATGAAAACTGTGTGGCATATCTTGCAGACATTTACAGTTACAACAAATGCAGCAAATAATAAGCCAGTTACAAGAGAATGAACAATTTAAATCATTACCACCATTACAACAACAACAGCTAGCAATGCAAATGATGTTAAAACAAGGTAGTCCTACATTATCACCTCAACAATCACAGAAATTATCACCCAGGTATGTATACTGGTTACATTATATTGTTTTTTCTGGGTTAGACTATAAGGGTGGGTATGTAAGGTCATGAGTCTGTAGATCAACCTCAAAACATACACTTAACAAAAGTTCTTACCGATCACTTTTCAAATTTTGATTATTTTATAACGGGCCAATGGATCCTTATTAAATTTTGCTGAGGTGATTTTTGTGTCATTTTCTACCGATTTGTGGGAAGAAAATTAATTTGATACGGTCCAATGCACTCAAGCGAGCAGGGTGTGATTTACATATTTTGGCACAAAATGTTCAAGCAAAGCGTGGTGAGTATTAAATGTTACTTTGCATCAATCTTGATGTTCATGTTGAACTGTATATTAGTTGTGAAACTAATAAATACCTGCAATAATTATCGAAGTATTCTTCAAAGCATTAAAATTAAAAATGTGTAAAGAAATCTTTGGACCCCAGTGTACTTCTTGGAAAATTCTTGGTTAAGTTTTCTGGTGTAACATCTTATATATTGAACATTTGAAGGGATTTACTTGAAACTTCATACCATGCTATAATGTATATTATTATACCTCTCTGGAATTTCCCTATGCTAAAGCCCTCTACCGGAGCAGGTGTTATTTTGTTTGATCACATTGTTATATTACCCGCTATCTAAGGGAGACCACTTATAAATAATTAGTAGCCATGATTTACAAGTTACTTCCCTTAATTTATAAGTGGTTCTTGGCTTATGCCTGTGTTCTGATAGTGAAACTGGGAACAATTTTGTTTCCGGTGTTGTCAAAATAAAGTCAATCGTAAGACAAAAATGACATCAAGATTTGCTACCATTTCGACGGAGGATTTAAACTTGCTGGACTCAGAGAAAGACTCTAAATCGACCAAGCGAACGGTCAGTTTTTTATTGTACTGATAGTTGTCTTTACCGTGTTGTTGTTTGTTGTTCAATAAATATTTACATGTTACAGTTTTGTTCGGTATAATAAAACAAATAACACATGACAGTGAGGGTGACGGTACAGATTATCAACCCTTGGAAAATAATATCAACCTCGGCTAGCGCCTCAGTTGATATTATTTTCCTCGGGTTGATAATCTGTACCGTCGCCCTCACTGCCATGTGTTATTTATATATTGTTTATTTAACTATATAATATGTGTTATGTTACAGAGCTTCAGAAGCAATCATTAATACATCCACACCATCCAACCATCCATCTTATAATAGATCATATTCATCACCTAATACATCTCAGGGACAAAATCTACCAGCTAGTATATGGGACATTGATCCAGGTACTACTAGTATGCCTACTGGAGGTATAACTGCTGCTGAATTAGAGAGTCAGCTTAAGGTATGTCTGTATTCTTGCTTGGATGAAAGTTTTCAGTGTTTCTACTGATTTCAGTATTCTGAGAAAGAATTATGCTATGTAAGTCAAATGAAATCTGTCTCTATCAGTATTTAAAAGTAGCTTTTCAGTATTAATACTGATTCCAGTATTTTGAGAAAGAATTATGCAATGTAATTCATATGAAGTTTGTCTATTTTAGTATTTAAAAGGAGCTTTTCAGTAATTATACTGATTTCAGTATTTTGAGAAAGAACCATGCTATGTAAGTCAAATGAAATCTATTTCAGTATTTCAAAAGTAAATTTTTCAGTATTTACAAAACTTAACTTTTGTGTGGATATAAAAAAGTTCCGCGTAATGGCCCAATAGGCCAAGCATTTTGGGGAATTTCTTAAATAAACTTATTGGGGCCCGAAACGTCTGACTTTTCCAATATCATTGAAGGATGAAACTAGAAGCTGTTACATCCCTTGGCACATTGACATGATTTTGCTGATGCCATTTTGATTTTCCATACCCTGATGGTGCAAATGTGCATCCTTGGCAAAACATTGTTGAATATTTGTATTTAATCTTAAATATTATTGGTTTTATCATTTGGGACTCCATGGTGATATTTTGCATAAATATACCTCAGACATCATTAGGCAAGAAATTAGTTCTAACATGGATTCTGTTGTAAATTTATATTTTATTCAGTGTGAATTATGTGGAAAAAAGTAAGCACTATATTGAAACATGATATATGAGACACTATACGTCAAATGAAATATTTTTATACCCCCGCTTCCCCCGCTTCGAAGAAGAGGGGGGTATACTGTTTTACCCTTGTCCGTGCGTCCGTCCATCCGTCCGTCCGTTACGAAATTTCCGTCGCAGTTTTCTCAGCAACTATAACATGCAGCAGCCTAATACTTTGCATATTGCTTCATCCCATAGTCCCATGTGGTGTAAAGCGATTTCATGCTCCTTGCTCATCTACTTCCTGTTTATCGCATATTTTTAGATTTTGGCGGGGGTATCTTTAGTGAGCATTAGCTCACAGATTTACTTGTTGATAAAGCAAACAGCCATCTTAATTTATGTTTTAAGCATATGTAAAAAATGAGAGCTGGTCGAGTTATATTGTATATTTAGATAATCCTTAGCCATTTCCTGTGGGATAGACTTCTTAAAGTTGTATTGTAGCTAATAAGCAGACTACTTGTTTACAAATAATTGCATGTCTGTGTATAATCAATAGCAGCATTTCTATCCAGGGTAATTCACCATATATAACTTGTTGTATTACAACCACTTCTAATTTCGGAGTCTAATTTTCATGTCACTAACCCGGGTCGATAGCGCAGTTAGTAGCGCGCCGGGATTTGGATACTCGTGCCCGAGGGGGTGCAGGTTCGAATCCCACCTGGGGAGGTTATACCCTTCCATGAAAATTTGACAATAATGTCGATTTTCCTCCATTGATTAGATAATATGAAGAAGTTTCTGACCTTGTGGAAGGATTGGTGAGTACTGGTTATTGACAATGGTCCAGGAAAGCTAGGTTAGGTGCACTGGACAGCGTAAAATGACCTAAATTGTATTGACATGGCGTTAACTCCAATAAATAAATAAATTTCATGTCACTAGGTTTCTGTTATAAGATAAAACTAATATAATGGTTGATATTTTCAGGAGAAAGAAGCAATGGAGGAAAGAAAATATCAAGAGCAATTAGAACGAGAAAAAGAAGCTCTAAGAAAACAACAAGAAGAATTGAGAAGACAGAAAGAAGAGATAGAGAGAGAAAGATTAGAAGTTGAAAGAATTAAAAAGAATGAAGAATTAAAGGTATTCATAATAATGCAATTTGACTGGTAAAAATTCATTTTTTTATGAAAATGCCTGAGGCAGGGGAGACCAATCTTCTTCTAATGAAGTCTTATGTTACAATTAAATATTCTCTTGGATAACAATGATGTCATACTGGGATTTTGTTACTTAAAATAGAAACCAACGCACATGTTCATTAGCCGGATTTTTCAACCACAAAATTTGGCAGGCGGCCATCCTGTGTCATTTAAAATTGTGTTAAAGTGTTTTCTTACCATATATATTTCTGCCATTTATTGTCAGATCTTTATGAAACTTTGTACAATTATCACATACCTTGTGATGAACAGAATAGAAAGTAACCACAACTCTACCTGGCTTTATTATGGATTATTTTCCTTTGTAATTTTTGCATTAAAGTTTTTAATATGTTGGATTACATTTCTTGTTGTCTCATTTTGAATGATAATCCAAACCTTAGATATCAAAAATGTAATTTCATTGGCTAGTTTTCCGCAGTGGTTTCCTTGTGGAACAAATGAAACTGCCTTATTATTTATTCATGATAACGAGATTTTCCTAACCAAAGGCCCACAGTACATAAAACAGCATAGCTGAGTAATATGGGAAAACTGACAATGGTCAACTATTGTATTCTATGTTTACTATTTTAATGGGTATACTATTGATGAAATTTCGTTCTATTATATTTCTGTGATTTTTTATCTACTTGTTATAGAGACAAGAGGAAGAAAGATTGAAGGCTGAGGAGGAAAAGAGAAGGATGGAAGAAAAGAGGAGAATGGAAGAAGAACAGAAGAAACGAGAAGAAGAACGAATAAGATTGATGGAAGAAGAAATGAGAAGACAAGAGTTAGAGAGACAGAAAGAATTAGAAAGACAACAAGAAATACAGGTACAATACGTTTTACTGAGTTGACCCCTGGGAACTTTCATCTTTTGATCACAGAGGTCAACAGTAATCTTTTGTCTGGTTGGAAACAAGCTATTTGTTTAACGTGCCCTAACCAAATGTTCACTTGCAGTAACAAGTCACTCCAATCCAAATATAGGTTTGGCTGAGCTGACTAAATATTTGTCTTGCAATGCTTCTCAACATCATTGGTTTTGATTATTGTTGGTTGCTGGCATTGCAGAATTACAAATTAAACAATATAAAGCCTGCATAATTGATGATTGTCAAATGCATACTAGGGTCCATTTTCATCAAATATTTTAGATATGAATTGATGACTTTCTCAAGTTTTTATTTGTTTAGTTTAGATGAATCCATTTGAGTTCCAAGAATGTGCTATATACAGATCTTGCTAGTCTATAATTATATATTAATAATTATATAACTGTCAAGCCTTGCCTTGTCATGTTTTATAACAGACTGGCACATGTTTTCAATCACATTCATCTCGTATGAAATAGAAATGTATTTTTTTTACACAAGGGCGCTAACTCAAGATGCAGATTAAATATTCAGATTTATTCCAAGTTATCTCCCTTTGTTTTGATTTAATTTTATTCATATTTATTTAGTATTACTTGTATATTTGTACTTGTAGAAGGAACAAGAGGCACAAAGACTTAAAGAAATAGAAGAAAGAGAGAAACAGAAACAAATAGAATTACAAAGACGTCAACAGGAAGATGCTTTAAGAAAGCAACAACAGGAAGCTTTACGGAAATTACAACAAGAACAACTGGCTAATATGCAGGTAGAACATTTTATACAATATAAATTTTATTTATCTTTGAAAAAAATTTTGTGCAATAGCCATATTCCTTGTGTCATATTGTTAAAGGCAAAATTATCATCTTGCCAGATTATATGAAATAAGTAATTTTCACCAACCCGAATCTGTTTTCACATGTCCTAGGGTTTGTGCTAGAAGGCTATTCACCACATTATACAGTCAGATCTCGATACAACGACATCGTTCGTTTCCAAGAAATGTGTCGTTATAACGCATATGTCAGTGTAATGAATTCTTCCGACCATGTACATGTTGGTATTGGTTCCCATAAAATATGTCAGTATAACGAGAATGTCGTTGTAACGGATGTCGTTGTATCGAGATCTGACTGTATACTACATTAGTATAGAGCTCTTTTCATATTGAAAGTATGTTTGAAAGGTTTAGGCGATGACTGAATTTCATGCCAACTGGCAAAGAATACATGAATATTTTTCAATGAAGTGAAAAAGTCATGTTTTTAGCAAGTATGCTATTTTCATTTAAATGAAACAGCTAAGTAACGTGACACCATTTTTACCTTTCAAAGATGTAAGTTCAATTTTGGATGATGTTTTTTTTATTTCAATGTTGATATTTCAGCTACCATCTCATGCACAGTGGGCTAATTCACAGAGTCCAGTGTCTAACAATTCAGGAAAATCATTATTAGAAATACAAGAACAGGAGAAAGAAAGACAAGATGCTATAGCTGTAAGTTTATTTATCTTTATGTACACATTTTCTGATTGATGAGTTGTGGGTTTGATTCCTGATTTCATAAGGTTTGGTCTTAAAATAATTTCTAGAGCCATTCTCCTTCTACTACTATTCTAAATTATGTAGGGCAGTATGTGCCAACTTGGTGCTTAAAAACCATAACTTAAGCTTCCTAATTTTTTAGTTACTGCCCTAAGTCGCATTAATTTGTCGGAAGCATAAGTCCAATTCTATTCAAGCTACTGGCTTGAAACTAAACAGGCGGATAAATCTCATAGAAAAGAAGCACATTCCATGAGAAACAATAACTATAATCAGGCAATCCATTCTATGCATGGAGTTCTACTTATTTCTATGATGTTTATATTTATTAAGCTGGGTTGGTAGGGCAGTTAGTAGCACGCCTGGATTTAGAATCTTGTGTCCCAAAGGAGGAACGGGTTTTAATCCCTACCGGGCAGGTTATACCCTTCCATGAATAATTGGCAATAATGACAATTTTCCTCCATTAATAAGGTATATTGATAAGTTTCCAGTCTTGTGGAAAAGTATGTGAATACTGGTTTATAGACAAAGGGTCCAGGAGAGCTAGATTAGGTGCACTGGTTTCAGTAAAATGACCTAAAAGTTGTGTTGACACAGCGATAAACCCAGTATAAGTAAATAAATTATATCTATTATTTTAGATGCAAGTTAAACAGAAGTTACAAAGACAACAGATGATGGCTTTACAACAGCAACAACAACAACAGAAATCTTGGACAAGTACGGTCACACAACCATCATCAACTAAATCTTTATTAGAAATACAACAAGAGCAAGCTAGACAATTAGAGAGAGAACGTCAGAAAAGAGAAGAAAATCAACAGATTGCTGCTAAGGTAGGTACTTTATTTTTGTGGCACCATCAGTGCAGGGCTCATCATAAATTTTTTACTAGGTTGGACAACCAGCTATACATCTTACTTGCCCTAAGCAAAGTTTTACTTGCAGTAACAGGCTGTCCAAGCCCAATTATAGGTACTCAGGGGCTATTCAGACTACCTTTAATGGCAAGCCCTATGGTGTCACTCTACTGTCCATTGGCTGGGTGCATAGAGACTATCCTATTGGTTTAGATAATCTAATTATTATTAAAGGTATTTAACTTAGTCATATTTCAGGTAACATATCTCTTATCTCTGTGAATGCTAGAATACACTGTATGAATTCTTTTTCATGCAGTTGGCCTACAATATGAATTTGTCTCCAAAATTTTGGTAGGTACTGTATGTACTGAATTATAATGCAAATACAGGCCAGTTATTGAACTTATGTAAAAAACTATTTTCATAGTAAGCTTCTTTCTTCAAATTTATAGTATCTTTGATGGATTGGGACCATGCTGGCTGCCTGTGCCTGTGTGTTTTTTTATAAACTGTTTTGTGATTGTACTACTTTATTTTGTGTTGTAGAATATGTCATTGGGATCAGCTAGTGTATGGGGTTCTTCACCACCTATGTCTAATTGGGCTAATGAAGGTGCCTGGGGAGCTATGAAAGGTGCCCAATTAAATACCAATAATAACAGTAATAATAGTGCATTAGGATTCTGGGATGATGCTATCATATCATCTGGACCTGTGAAGAAACAATCTTCAAAACCGAGGTAAGATTACTATATTATTATATGAACCATTTAGTAAGGCCATATCAAATTGATATTTTGTTTAAAGTCTGGTCAAAATTTCCAAACCTTACAAGGCAGGAAAAACAACTACTAGTAATTAAACAAACAAGTTTTTGTGAGATTGAATCTACACCCTTTCATGATTCTGTTTTCCTTCTTTTGTTTTTCGCACAAACAAGCACCGAAGGTTGCCTGAAAAGTCATATCTTTGTCCCGCGGGGTGCGAGATGAAAACACAAATATGCAACGAAATCAAGACAAAAATATGGTATAAAAATGTGTCGTACTTGTGTAAAAGTTTTGTCAAATATATATTTTTCTCATTTTGGACTTCCTTTGGCATAAGCACAACTAATCATGATGAAATGATCAGAATATTCTCCAAGGACAAGGATACGACAAAAAAAACATTTTGTCCTATTTTGTTGTTTTTGACTACACCTCACATGACAATAATGCAACACAGGGTAAAAGTCAACCACCATAGGTTTGAGATCTTGGATCATTATTACTGGCTAGTTATTGGTTTATAATATATGTTTTTCAGTAAGCAGCAGACAGCAGAGTTCCCAGCTTTAACTGGTTCTAACAATACCAAGACTAAACAAACAACACAAACAAAGACAAAACAATCTAAGTCAAGAAAGGAAGAGGTAATACTCGAGACAGTGTTGTATTTTTAGCTCACCTGCTCATGATCTTTTGGGGTCTGTTCACATACTATTATGAACTTTCTGAAAATCACATTGCTGCTTTATTTTTGTCCAACATGTTTAGTAGCTTTATTTCATTGATTTCTCAAACAAGTTTGATAATGTGCCATTTAGTGTCAATAAGGTCAATGGGTTATAGCATACTAATGCATGGTTAGAGGCTTTGTCCTACAAACATCTTTTACTTGGTATTATCTGGTTGGGGATTAAACCTATCCATGAGGCTCTATAGCTAGGCAATCAACGTGATAATCTGTCAATGTAAAAGTAAATCAAATTAATTTTGTTGTGATATCATGTCTAAGTAACTATTTACATGTGTAGATGATATTGTTATATATTTATATAGGAAGCTGTACAGAGATTATTTCAAACAGCTCCTGAAGAAGATGAGTTTACTTTATGGTGTAAGAAACAATTGAAAAATATGGCTACAAATGTTGATAGTAAGTACTATGTTACCTTGTTCGAACAAACTCTGTTCTGTTCTTTATTTTATGTTGTCATTAAAACAGTATCCAGGTATTATACTGTATAATGATGATTTTATTTTTTTTATTTTTTTTTAACGTCCCATTCAACACATATTTAGGTCATATATACAACAACCAGCTTTTCCTACTATAGGTTTCATGGACACTTTTTCTATCAATCATGTATAGGGTATGACCTGCCGTGACTGGGTTTCGAACCCGCGATCTCAGGATTCAAAGTCAGACATGCTAACCACTACGCTACGACCGCAGCTATGTATAATGATGATGATGATAATAATAATAATAATAATGATAACAAAAAAAAAAAATGTAACGAAGCTACACTTTTGGATAAATCCTATTTTCTATGATAACCTCTGGTAAAACATGTACAAGTTATTTACAATATTTACATAGTGAAATACATATAATGAATTAACAAATTACAAAATGATAATATATCATAATAAGTTTTTAAATGAAACAATTGATATTAATTTATTGTTTGTTACTGTGTTAAAACCAAATAGACATGAAAATGCACTAAAAATGTGTTAGTCAATAAACAGTGTTTTTTTTTAAAGGCCATTTTGGGACCAAAATTGGGCCCCATTCCCCTCACCAAATAGTATTTATTTTTCCCCTTCCCAGGTAAAAAAATTCCCCTGTCAGAGTGTCCTAAAACTGTTGTACTTTTTTATAGCATGTTTGCCCATTCCTCAAGCATTACAGAGAAATCACAGATGAATATATAGGTTCAATAGTTGAAATTTCACAGAGGTAGACAGAAGTTACTCTGTAAGAAGATCCATGTTATCTCAAGTATTGAAAAAAAATCCCCTAATTTTGTTTTTGTCGCTATTTTCCCCTCAAAAAAGGGCCCTGCCACCTTTCCTCTATGAGTGAAAATAAACACTGATAAACATTTCCAATTTGTTTATACTAGTCAAGTGATGTGGATACTTTGTTCCAGCTTTTTAGGGAGTTGTAAAGTACTGGGCATTATATTATCAACAATCTTACAATTTAACAATGCAACATAGAAGAATTGACAATAAAAAATGTTCTTAAGACATTTGATAATACGGGTCCCATGATGCATTATTAGTCAGATTTTTCAGCGACAAAATTTGCTAATAGTTTAGCGAAACCAGGTGGGTGAATGGGCAGGTGCTCGGATGTTCTTTAAACTTAAACCTGTTTACCTGGTATACAGCATGTGATTGTGAGAAAAATTGCTGACTGAAAGAAATTACAGTATTTTTAAATGTAGTATAGTAAAGTTTTATAATAGTAAAGTATTTAATATTTTGCAATGTATGTTTCAGTTCCTACATTTATTGCATTCCTACAAGAAGTGGATTCACCATATGAGGTAGGTCACTACTTTAGTCATCTGTTATTTATATATCAATTGATAAATCAAGTCTGTTGCACTGTTGGTAGTGCACCGGGCTTTCAAATTTAAATCCCTGAATGAATTTGGGTTTCAAACCCACCAGGGGCGGTTACACCTTTCTGTGAATAAGTGTCATTAATAAGATATATAGAGAAGCTGTAAGCCTTGTGGAATGGTATGTTATAGACAAGGGTCTAGGCTAGGTTATGTGCACTGGCCTCCGTAAAACGATCTAAATTATGTTGACACAGCCTTAAATCCAGTTTATATAAGGAAAATATAATGAACTCAAAATACATACTACTTTTTTCTGATGTTTTATAAATTATAGTTAATTAGTAAAATTGTGTTGGTACTGCAGGGAAAAACCTATAATTTTGAGTTTATTATTATACATTAGATTTAAATCTTGTATTTATTATACTTCTTCAGGTCCATGACTATGTAAGATCATATCTTGGTGAAAATAGAGCATCAGATGAATTTGCTAAGGCTTTCTTAGAGAAAAGAAGTCAGTTTAGAAATAAATCTAAACCAGTACAAGAGGTAATACAACTATTGATGTTATTTATTACATAGATAATCTATCCATTACAGTTTTCGTCCATTCAATGATTCTAGACTTTGGTAAATTAGCCACTTGGCTGTCTTAGTTGGTAGCATGCAAGTCTACTGATTTAGGGTTTGTGGGTTCAAACCTGGGCAGGGCATACATTCTACATACATACATTAGGTCATAAAATTATTGTTAAGGCCATTCTCCCTCTTACCACTTATTCTTAATAATGTAGGGTAGTTTTCAGTCATGGGCAGAAGTATGTGTCTAGTAACTTGTTATCAGCTAAAACTAGAGATAAAGCATTTCCAGGAATTGTGAGTAGGTTGACTGACGCTATGATATGATATATACAATGTGTTGCTATGGCGTTAGACCCTCAAAAAACAAAACTTAGGTTGTTTTAGTCTATGAACAAATATGGTCTGATCAGGATGTTGCATGTAAACTATACTTGTTTTGATATGCTTATTAAACTAATTTGCTCTAAAGCACTTGTTTAATTTTGGCACATCAGAGCTTGTGCTTATGTTTAATTGTACAACTAAATGGGAAAGGCTCTATGTCATTAATTTAATACTGTAGGAATTGGTTTAAGATATGAAGAAAAAATACCAATTACTCTCAAAATATTAAGAATTTTAAAATAAAAATATTAAAACATCCAGATTCATAGGTAAATAAGAAATTTTGTTGATAGTTGTTGTTAACAATTGAATGTTAGCAGTTGTATTTGGAAAAAGTTAATTTTCTAACTAGTGAAAATCTGCAACATTTCAGGATAGCATTTGGGGACCAGCCCCTGCTATAACCCCTAGGGAGTTACGTCACCAACCAGTCGCCGGTGAGGAGAGTCAGAAGAGCAAAGCAAGTAAGAAAAAGAAGAATAAGATGTTAAAAGTTGATGCAAGCATCCTTGGTTTCACAGTACATGCTGCACCTGATCGTATTGTTGGAGAGATTGAAACCTTGGAGACGACCCAGAGATGAAGAGGGAAATGTTTGATTTCATCCGGATTAGTTTATTTGTTTTAAAATATAAGACCATCTATTTTTACTTGCTCTTGCATTGTTGTATGTGATTGGGTTGAGTGTTTATAATATCAATGATGTTTTTTGATGACATTGCTATCAATGTTTCACCCAAATATTTGGAATGCTGGGACTGGGTTGAGTTCAGGTTTACTGCATTGCCATGGCAACTGTTTTGGCAAAGATATTGCTTGTTCAGTTGGTTGCCATGGATTCCTGCGTAAAGACAAATGTGTGTAACCCCCAACAAATGCTTGCGCTCCTTGCGACATAAGTGTGAGGCTGGCAGTGCTTTAAAACAAAGAGACGATTTACAGCTGAAGTGTTTTATATAGCAACAAAAGTGGAGGAAATGTTATACAAAATCAAACTGTGCTAGATAATAGATTAAAACAGTTTATATGAAATCATGAAGTATTATACCATGACTCTAAACATTGTTTTCTTATACTGTTTGCTGCAATTTATTTGCATTATTAATAAGTCGCATGATGGCTATAGAAAACCTGGGCTTGTTAATTCATGAACATTGTTTTAGTTCGATTTTACATCTTATTCAATAGATACAGTGACTGGCTTTAAAACTAGATCAAAATCTTTAAAGGTGATGCTGCAAGTTATTGTTATCCAAAATCATGACCACAAAGATAAATTTAACGAGAAAATACAAGCAGGTGATATATGAGAATCTTATTTGATAGATTCTCTTAACATTTCCATGTCTTTTAGAAATAAGAATGCAATTTGATTATCATTATACTGTAGCCTTTCATAGTCTGGGAAAGTGTGTTCAGCTTAACCTTTGCTTTAACCTGTATGATATCAGCTTAGGTTTTGACACATCAAAATAACTTATAATTTAGGCATTAATACATTCATACATCTTTATTTGGCAAATTAATTCTGTGAATATCAAATATTGAGTTGAAATGGTATTCAAAAAAGCTGTTTATGATAAAATGCAGGGCTCCACATAGAATGTCATCCAATAAGTAGGTCTTACTAGTTGGATTGCTCGGATTTTAATGTCAATTTGCCAAATTTTTGTTAATCATTTAATTTGTTTGAAATTCAAGCTAAGTATTTTAAGGGTAAAGAACTATCTAAATTTCATCACTTCTGTTAATATCTTAATTAACAAGAAAGATATTAGATGAAATATTTTGTTATCCTTACATAGGAATTCAATGATAAAATCCAAGGATTCCAACTGTAAGGACCTACTTACCAATTGGATTGCTGCAGATTTTAACAGGGAAAGATAACTGACTAAAGTCCCTAATTCAATTTTAAAAAATAGAGTGGGGTGGGTAATGGTTAGATTGCCCTTAACTCAAATTTGTTTAGGCCTTATGCTTGAGCTGTTGACAATTTTGTTTTGTTTGGTAGAAGTTAATTAAGTCACTCATTGAACTAAACTTTGATATATTGTTAGGTCAGTATAGAAAAGTATTATGGTACAGACTATCAAATGTTTTGATTTAAAATTATATCTGTTTTAAACATGCTGCCTATTGTTGTCTCATTTATAGTATATATTTTGTTATAACAAAAATATGTTACAAATGTATTTCATAACTAGCGTTTTGATTGGTCAAAATATTCAAAATATTAATTTCATAACTAATATTTGAATTGGTTGAAATATTCAACTTTGTAACAAATGTTTCGATTGGTCAAAAAAATCAATTTTATTACACGTTTTTATTGGTAAAAATTTTCATTTTTTTTTACAATTCTTCTGATTGTTTCAAACAAGTTACCTATGTGATAGGTTAAATTTATTATGTTTTATATGACAGGGTTTAATTTGAAGTTATTTTATTTACATTCTTCTTAGATACTGATCATGTGTCAAATTAAACTATGATTTAAAGTTAATTTAGTCAAATTGATCATAGAAATTTATAATTTGAGAAGTTTTTCTTAAAAAATTGAACAGTTACTTTGTGTCTTTAATTAAAAAATTGATAGAAATTTCTGTTTTAGTTATCTTGACAATTTTGTCATGATTAACTTATGTAAACGTAACAGCCCCAATATAGGAAAATCACAGTTTTAACTTTATATGGAATGTGATGATCTAGAACTGGCTCAAGAACTGGTTCTAGAACCAGGTATTGAACAAGTTGTAAAACCAGTTCTTGAACATGTTCTAGTACCAGTTCTTGAATCAGTTCTAGAACTTGTTTGACCTAGTAAAATGATGGTCACAACATTCTGATTGTATTGATTGGTATATCATTCTATACCACTGGTCCACATCGATTTTATTGTGTTAGGAACATACAAAAGGTCATTAGATATAGTGCGGACATATTGCCCCGACCTGACCTTTATGCAAGAATATTCATTACATTGAATACGAAGGTAGTATTAATGCTCGAAAACAATCGGATTATACCGTCAAGGCTCGAATGTAATTATAACACAGGGATTAATTTCAAAGTACATTCAAAGTGTACAATAAGTGCCGATTACACATAGGCCGGACCAGAATATTATACGATGAGGCTAGCTACCAATTCAAAGGTTGTAGGTTTTAGCCCCACAACCGCCATCCCCCGCCCATTTTATTATTATCTGCATTTAAAAAGGTAAGAACACGAGTTTCACGTTTGAATGCACATATATACTCTATACATGTCTTGTTAAACTTATAATGTAAGCCATAGCCGACATTACACACTCAAAACCTTTGAATTCCAAGGATCCTATATAACATATTAATAAATATAGAGCCCTTGGCTTGACTGACAGGACCATTGGGACGATGTTTTTATTGATTGCAATACTGTGTTGTATTATTATTGATATAATTTCCTAAAGTGAATTTCACTAAATCCAGTTAGAAATACCAATTTCAAAGCCCATGGCAGCCAAAATGCACCAGAATGCACGATTTTAGACCTTCTTTTTTAGATTTCCGGGGAAGGCCCCCGAACCCCCCTAAGGGAGGGTACACCCCTCCCATACCCACCGAAATTGGTTCTACCAGCCCAATGCAACCCTACTCTGTACCCGCCGATGCTATTAACAATCGATGTAAATCGACTGCTTATTTTTAATACGTAACGAGCCGAAGTGTAGATTAGGCGTGGTATTGATTTTCGCCGGGATATGTGTAGCTGATAATAAGATGCAAATGTGAAAGGTAAGGTCGGGGTCAATATGTCCGCACTATACATGAGTCACACATACATAGACAAACTTGTTCAAAACTGTTTCAAGAACTTGTTCAAGAACTGATTCAAGAACTGGTTCAAGCACTGATTCAAGAACAGGTTTTAGAACTTGTTCAAGAACGGATTCATAAACTGGTTTTAGAACTTGTTCAAGAACGGATTCATAAACTGGTTTTAGAACGGATTCAAGAATGGATTCAAGAACGGATTCAAGAACTGGTTTTAGAACTTGTTCAAGAACGGATTCAAGAACTTGTTCAAGAACGGATTCAAGAACTGGTTTTAGAACTTGTTCAAGAACGGATTCAAGAACTGGTTTTAGAACTTGTTCAAGAACGGATTCAAGTACTGGTTCAAAAACTTGTGCAAGAACTTCAGTGGTGGTTTAGAACTTTTTAGTTGTGTATACAGGTATCTAATTCTTGCAGCAAGCTCTTATGGTTTAAGTTATGTTTTTGTGTTTTTTAGTTCAAAAGATGAAAAATATACTTGCCCACAAATGCTAAACATAAAATAGATAATGTATGCCTTGACTGAGGAAAATATCATAGTCTTTTATTGATAGATTCAGGTTACAGTTATAATTGATTCTCAGTCATGATTAACATAAATCTATTGTTAAGTTTTATAATTTTGTTGAAATATAAGATTTTCCTCTTACTTTAATTAAGATATAAATTGTTTTTATTATTTAGCTTTTATACCATGGCAATCATTGCTTTCATTTGTTGTCCATTCACCATGTTTCCTGTTATATACCGGTTAAATGATTTTGCCCACCAGATTTTGAACGTAGACAATCAAATTTTTGTATCAGTTTGTATTGGCACTTCTTGTAGTCTTGTAATGGTCAAAATCCCGTTGTTTATTGTAAGTACAATGTATATTTGTATTCTAGCAATTTGACCTTGTGATATATTTTGTTGTTAATGCTTAGATTTACTTATTCTAACACAGGCAGGTGCCTTTTAACTCTAAGTTTAACCTATATTTTAATATTGAACACATACACGGCTGTTATAATTTATGCGCTTGTTTAAAGAACTTCAGGGGAAACATATTCAGTTTTCAATGTTAGAATCAAAATAACATACAGTTTTTTTAAAGTTTTTCATATAAGAAAACATAGACACTTATTTTGATGTGCTTAATAAATAACTTGTGCTAAAGCACTCAATATTTAATATGGCACTTCAAAACTCATGCCTATGTTTGATTCAACAACAAAATATAGACGACTGTGTAACATGTATTTCTTAATTCATGGATAGTGGTTCCAAACAGTTATGGTTGAGAGAAGTATGACTTTCTATGGTGATCTTTTCAGTATGTTCAAATATTACTACTGAGTGGTACAACAATCATGGGTTTAAGTTAATGTGGGCTGCTATAAAGTTATAAACCTTGCCAGATTGAACACACAAACACACACTGGTCAAGAATAGTCATCTTTTAAATGTGTCACTTAAGCATTAAGACATATTTGCTGCAATGTTTGCATTTCTAACAAGTCACAAGATCACTGTATATAAACTTGTCAATTCACTAACGTGTTAAGGGTTTTTATGTCGATTTTACTTTTGAACTGTAACTGCATTATTTTATTTTAATAAAAATTACAGAGGAATTAAATGATTACTTGACAAAGCAACTTGATTTATCCTAATAACGTCAAGATAGATATCAAGCCTATGTTTTATGTTTTTATTTACCACTAATTAAATTTGATAAATTGATTTTTAATTGATTAAAATTTGATTGTCTACATTTAAACTTGTTTATTTCATGACCAGGTTTTTTATTTGCTGATATTAATGTGTGAGAGAAGAAAAAATTGAGCCATGCTTATTGTTTACTGTGTATAGTTCTTATAGTTTGTTTTTATTTATTTTAGTTTTTGATTCTTATATTGACAAACTGGCAATCATTTGACATTGTATGTCTGTTGAATTTATACAGGCATTCTTTTTTGTTTCAATGTACTATCTTTTGGTAGATTGACTTACTTTTTGTTCCAATTTCTATCTTTTTGGTAGATAAACTTACTTTTTGTTCCATTCTTTTTATCTTTTTGGTAGATTAAATGCCATTTTGCTGAATGTGTTAATTTTCTGTGTTCCATAGATCTACATTTTAGATAAATTGCTGACCAATGATTTCTCGCTCAGAAGTTTTATTTTCCTCATTTGTTGACAGATTTCTTTTATTAACCTAATGTTTTAAAAAGATCAAAATCTTTCATATTTGAAGTATCTCTAAGCCATGATCTCAGAAGGTAATATTATATCTTACTATTGTAGGATTTCAGTCTTTGCCTTAAATTGTTATGAGAGCACTAGAGTTATTTGTTTTATGGTGATGTGCAAAATTACCATCTAGCCCAACTATATGAAATCTGTAGTTATTGTTATCCTGAATCAATTTTCACTTGTTAGTCACCTTCTATTGTTATGAGCACTAGTTTGATGTATTATGATTTATAATAATGGGCAAACAAAATTAACAACTGGTCTGACTATATGAAGTCAGTAATTTACATAAGCCTGAATTAATTTTCACTAGTCCTGGTCTTTGGACTAATAGGTTTAGGCGATGCCTTGAAATTGATAATAAAATAAGGTTGTAGCGATATACAACTGTCAAACTCCTCACAGTGCTTACATCACGCTTTGTTATTTTTACAAATAAATGATTAAAACTATTTTTTTATCTTTATGTACTTTAAACATCATAATTTACTACAAGAAGACTCAATTTGTAGGAAATATTGAATTGTAACAGAAAAGAGGAAAAAAAATATTCGGCTCTCTGAGGGACGAATTTACTTGTGGTGGCAGTGATTATTGATTTAATAAAGGGAAATAACCCCTGCGGGGAGTTTGTACAACTGTATGGGTTAAGTTTAGGATGATTAGGCAAGTACTTCATGACTTTTTGGGACTTTAAAAAGGAATTTTTACTGTAAATGCTACTAATGTCTTGAAATGCTTCAATTCAATTAAAGGATTAAGAAACCTTTGAACTTGCACTCATGCCCTTGAAATAAAACAAAATATTTCACTTCTGTCATATTTTTCGTGTCATAGCATCTCGTGTCACAGTATTAGGACGTTTAATTGATAATTCTGGTTAGAGACTAAATGTTGTGGCAAAATATAAATATTCCATATTTCCTCTAGAAGGCATAAGGTTATAACTTGTGAATTATGCTACATAAATTTGAAAATGTATTAACATTTATTGGTCTCATAATCTTACGTCTGCAGTGTAAAGAAACTTTGTAAGAATATGTGTTTAAAGTGGATCCTGGGTTAATAAATAAAACATTGCTCAATAGGAAATTGGTTATATATTTAATTACATTAAAAATTCTTCCCTGTGTACTTTTACCCCACCTTGTTTGTTATCGGTCGCATTATAGTCAGTGTTATTAGGCCACACCAAGTTGATGATATGTTCTACAGATTTTTCTAGAAAAAAAAATGGGGCGAGCGAGCGAAGAAATTTTTTTTTTAAAAATCTTAATTCAGTTGCTTTATATAGCGTTTTGACCAAATTTTTATGAGCAAGAGAGGAAATAAAAATATATTTTTTGTAAAAACCGTCAAAATTAAGGTGCGAGCGAATCCATAGAACATATGATCAACTTGTTGTGGCCTTAAGAAAAAATAAATGAAACTTTTACATTGAAGCTTCAGATTACCAGCAACCAATATTAATATAAGGTAGACTGATTTATGTGTTGGCATGGTGACGTATTTAATTTAATAATTAATATTAAGATAGGGAAACTTTAAGTACTGCATTGCCCATGGTTGAATGATTTTATGGCTTATTATTCTCAGATTAGAAGAGATCTGGTTATTGAAGTCTCAATAATTACATGTACATGAGAAATTATATCATGTAAAAACTTGGCAAGGTAGCACAGTTGGTATCGCACCTGGATTTCAAATCTAGTGTCCGAAAGTTTGACAATAATGTCAATTTTCCTCTATTTATAAGGTATATGGAGAAAGTTTCTGGCCTTGCTTAAGAGTAGGCAAGAACTGGTTATAGACGAGGGTCCAGGAAAGATAGGTTAGGTGCGCTGAATGCCATAAAACCCAGTATAAAAAAATATCATGTAAAAAGGTGTTCATAATGCTATACTATAAATGGAGAATTATTAATGCTTGAATTGAATTGAGTATAGAATAACTTGGTTACTTAGTTACCAGTAAGAAAAGAAAAATAAGATTAAAACTTCAGTTTTCTATTGCTAGATCTTTTTAGATAAACTTTAGACTTTGTAGAATAGTTATGTTATTAAGTTATTTTTTTTGTTTTGCAAACAAATGCAATAAGTTTGGCTCATAGGAAATTGAAGAAAAATAATAAAATGAATTGAAATTGTTTATAATATTGTTGTTTTGTTTTTATCTGTCTAATACTGGTTGAAGGAGCTGTGGTCCAGTGGTACTTAGGTATTTAGATTTTCAGGTTAAAGGCTTGTGTCAAGAGATCTAAGCTGATTCACAGACTTAGAGTGTAAGTAATATGTCTGTTGCAATATCACTGAACAGGATTTGTTGAAATGAAGGGAAAACATCAAGACATTTGACATATTCCCCATTTATAGACCAGTAGTCCAGTGGTAGGATATGCTTCAGGACCCTGTTCGATAGACCATTCCGAGCGCAACCTTTTTATTTGAATAACATTTACCCACAAATATAAGCATGTGCTCTTTTGTTAACACCTTATTTGTGGGACAAAAAGCAACTGTAAACACTTGTTGAATATGCTAATAAGTAAGGTCATGGAAAGGTCCATTCCCACTAGGGGCACTGTTTATGTCTTTGTGCAAAAAAATTAACCTACAGTTGTTTCACTTTACCAAGGTGCAAATGGGTACTGTGAAGGATCACTTGCCAGAAGGTGACTTCAATGATCTAGGGATATCGTACTAGATTGTTAAGTCAGCTGAACATGTATATGGTGGCAGACTTAAGGGCACTTTAACTTTTTAAATTTAAGTTACAGAGGACTATGTTTATTAATAATGAGTTCAGAAGTACCGTAGTGCGTATTGAAATCAGCAGAATTAGTGTATGCACTACAGTCAATTGAATCAACGTTAAGAAAAACATTCAATTAAATATCCCCCCTTCCCCTCCCTATAAAAATACTACTACTCCTTTTTATTCTTAAGACTTTAAGGAGTTGTATTTACTTAGTGTAGAAGCCATATTTCATATTAAACACCACCAAGGACCAATCAATAATATCTTTGAGAAGTATGTACATAAAGAACAGTATCTTATTGCACAGAATAGAGTTACTTCCCTTGGATCACTAACGACAGATATTTTTATTAGAATCTTGACTGAGCTTTAGAAATGACAAGACATACATGTCGTCGAAAAAAACAGGACCACATTTGTTTATAGTATTGAGATGCAGCGGACAGCATCACATGATATTAGTTCACATATTGGCGACGTTATAACTATTTTTAGTCAGAGTTACTTCCCTTGATAGAGCGTGGGTTCTAATCCACTCCTACGGGTCTCCCTCCTAGATGTGGTATGTAGTAAATATACAATAACTAAAGATCAGGAAGACTTCTTTCTTGAAACAATTCATAGAATATTCTTATATGAACAGTTTTGTTACACTTGTCTAAGCAGTGACATAGATTAATATAAATTTTACGTGGGTATTATTTAAATTACAAATGTAGTTGGAGGGTAAGTTAAAAACCCAATGCGAGTTTCGTGTTACTAATGTTCAACGGCTTAAGATAGAATGCATGCATTTGAACCTTACCCAGAAACATACAATGTAAAATCCAAGTCGTAAAAGCAGACGACCTCGTCGTCAGAAAGGTTAGCTTGAAGGTAAGGGGACTGCAAGTGTCGTATAAATATAACGCTGTTAAACAAATTCGATTGTTGTCATTTTGAATATACAGTAAAGTTCCGCTATTAAGACCATTATTGTTATTTCAAAATCATGCGATTTTTTACCATTATTATGACCCAAATGCTTAATTTGTCAACAAAAGGGTCTCTATGATATGACCGTTTCGCTATTAAGACCAACGATTTTGTTGGTCTTAATAGCGGAACTTCACTGTATATTCTAAAAACACTGTCGTCATTTTAAATATTAGATTCTAGATTTATATATGGCGATATTTAATGTTTTGGGTCAGCCCATACAGGGATGTTATATAAAATCCATGGCCCATATGAATTAAGTGTCCAAATGGAATCACAGAATTACTATACGAGCATGGTAGGTCTACGTAAGTCTAGAAAATGATTGAATACCAGGGAATAAATTGTTGTTAGTTTAATTATGCCTTTATCCTGCATGATTGAATTATTATTATTTTTAGATGGTACTTAATTGTGGATTCTCTTGGTACCAGCACCAAAGTGTATTAAAGAAAACCCACAATCCCTCTCTCTACACATGTATATTTCACAACGCCTCTGGTAGGCCTATATGATATACATGTACGTCTATATAAGGTGATTCTAATTGATACATGTATGTACATGTATTACAACAGGATAAATAAATTTAACAAAGGGAAATAAAAAATAAAATTCACGTATCACCATTTTTCAAAATTTCGTAAAATTGCATACCTTTTTTATGAGGAAACTTTTTCAAATTTGTATGAAGATCGAACATCATTCTAGTATCCAGAGGGTATATTGAAGATCGAGAATCTTGATACAATGTAACCTCTGGGTAAGAGAATGAAACACATTGGAGTAGGCCTACAAAAGACAATACAAATTTTATTTACTTTAAGTTTGTATAATTATAATGTGATGATAAAATAAAATTATATATAACATAGTTTTAGATGAAGGAATTTTCATTTTTTACATTTCATTCTTCCATTAGATCGATCTTAATTGTTAAATTCATATAATCAGGCCTATTTTATTGCATGTCAGGTATTTATGAAAAATACTGGCGTTCATATTAGTTAATCGTACACGTATGTCTCAGTAGCTGACATACAGACTTTAATTCACCTTTGAATAATTATTATAACTGCGATATTTTTTGCCACAACAAGATTCTCGATTTACTAGACTCTGGGTACGAGAATGTGCCACAACACATCTCTACAGTTTATTGAAAAGTCATGATTGTCCTGTTTACAATCTAGTTATGTCATACAATTCAATTAAACAAGGAGTTTGCATTTGGATGTAATTTTATAGACTGTGTCAACTCATGATTGAAAGTCTGTTAACCTAACAAGAATCATCGTCCTGTGAGTTAATTATAATTGAGTCATTCTCGCCCGGGATAAGTCTAGCTCTAACTCATTTATGTACAAAATGAGCTTAAGACACATTTTGTTTTAAGTTAAAAATGATATTGCCAGTTAATATAATCACAATAAATTAAATGAATTAATTACAACTCTAACTAGGCCAACGTAGCCAATGCTTGTTTCTAGAGATTGAAAGCCAATTAACTCGTGCCATATATAGAACGCAACTTTTTCGTTATTTAAAAACAACTCAAATATTGCTTTATAATTTCTTGAAATATATACTTTCGATTGCAATTACTTATTAAATAGTATTGACAGTCAAAATAAGAACGTTTCTCTGTTACAATGACTAATTTAATATCCGCGAAATTCACTCTCGGCTGATCAGTTATAAATGCCCGTTAATGTTTTATAAAAATATTAATTATCGCACGGCTTGAACGGGAAATAGCCATGTACACTCGATACAAACACCTTTAAATCTATCATATTCATCTTATTAAATACAACGAATTTTAATGCATTTGTTTTCCTAATTATCTTGTTTCAATAAGAGCACGAAACATGCAGGAAAAGTCATGCATACATTATTTACAAAGATATGCTAATGAGCTGTGACGTCATACTCCAGTGTGAGTCTGCGCAGTTCGCGATAAATTCTAGTCTGCGGGTTTGATTATTGCATATCAGAGCAACCGCACCCTTTGTGCATAGAAAATTACGATATTGATGCCGGGTGATTAAACATTTGCCGTCTATATGAATTTGTGAAAAGAATTGTGATAATTTGGTGCACATATAGGGTAAGTTAAGAACATGATGTAGTGAAACACACAGTTACTGTGTCTGTTATTTTGTTAAAATTGCAAAAATTTAGCGTTTACTTCTCGATAGTGAAACTGGACAGCCATCTTGTTTTGTTTACTGACTTCCCCACCCACTTATTTATCGGCTAGATTTCTTCAGTATGATCAACTGTAGTGTCGAATTCCAACTTTTCACATGATCGAAGTGATTATAATTGTATTTCATGAATGTATACAGCAAGTATTTTGTTCATTTATGACCTAGTTGCTTGCTCCAGAAAATTTTCATACAGCTCCAGTGAGGCGATTCCTGTCAGCTTCAGTAACCACTGTCTATGTTTGGTAATTTCATTTATGATAGTGATAAGACAATTAAAGAAACTGTTTGAACTAAAGTATTGTTTCTTAGATATCTCCATGGTTATTGCATGCCTTCATACCGTAAGATTAGATTGATATTTAATCATCCTCACAGGTCTGGTGATGATGATTTTGTTTGCTAGATAGATGTCATGTCATTCATCATCCAAAATGGTCTTTGACTGTTTTAGTCCACTTCTTTCACTACAAATTCAGCTTCTGCATATGTAATTTGATATTACTTCATGCATGTTAGTTCATGAGATGGTGTGCATCATTGTTGCAATGTCAATTCCTCGCATCAAAATTTATGCAGAAGGTTGTACATCAAATGAAACGAACTACTTTGTGGCTGTACATGTAAAAATTGACAATGACCGGATTGTGTGATCATTAATTCACCTCTATTTGTACTTTTTGATGCTCGCTTAGTCTGGTTTGTGTGTATAGAAGATATGTTGATAGTAACATAAATTTGAAGTGCTACATATGGACAATGTTGATTGTAATAGTTTTCACATGATAGATTCCATAAGGGAAAAGAACTAAAACTATCATGTCCAAAATGAAAATGAAGTGGGCCAAGTCATCAAGTTATGGTAGCAGAGATTTAATTTGGCAAGTGAATTCCCTTGCCTTCCAGGTAGCTTTTATGGCAACATGGTAGTGTCTGCTTCAGTCTTGAAAGGTTGTAGTTCAAATCTCGGACCATGGATTTTTATCAGGTTACATTATAATAACCCAATGGGAATTGTGTGATGCACCCTTGAATAGTCCCTCAGACAGTCAAGCTCCAAGAATTTGTGGACAAATTCTGTTAAGGAAGGGATGTGTGTTGCAGAGGTATAATATGGCTCTTAAAGTCCTAGCAAGTTTTTATGACGACATGATAGCGTCGGCTTAAGACTTGATAGGTGGTGAGTTGTTACTGTATCTTACAGATTTTTATCAGGATACATAACCTTGGGAAAACTCATTCGACGTATTTTTTTCAAGTCTTTAAAACCAGATAAATTTCGTTGAATCATTTATTGGAAGCCACAGGTCACACAAACCTGGAAAGAAGAAAGTCTGGAATTTTACTACTTGTTAAAAACTGGAACAAGCTTTACAGATAAGTAGGAAAGTGCAAACAGGTTTGAATAGAAAGTAACACTCAAATGATGTTCATAAAACAAAACCGCTGCTGCATGAAAAAAGTCAGGAATTTTCTTAAAGAAAATTTAAAGTACACTTGATGTCTTTGTATTCATCTCCCATTGGCAGTACTTCCATAATATGTCTACAGTTAAGAATAGGCTTACAGAGAAAACTTTTGTATGTAAAACACCATGGTTAAGGTCTATTGAGGAGCAGGGAAAAGGAAAATTGATATCTGCTCTTAGACTTATAAATTGCTTTAAACTGGTAGAAAGCACCATACTTATTTTTTTTCTTAAATATGCGACACAGTGACAACAACAACATATTATGTATGATGTTTATTTAAACAAGTGTGATGTCATGCGTGTACATTGTTGATCATGTGACTACTATTTTTGACGGGAGTGTAGGGGGATGGAGTGATGTCTTCATCTGCAAAAGCAGCCCCTTATATCAAACATACATGTGACTGAAATCATTGAAATGCCAAACAACTCAAGCTTCTTAAACCTCTATGTGTTCGTTCTGTTGCTAAAAATTTAAAATCTTTTATGTTTATAAGTGTGAATAACATGTTCAATTGACAAAATATCTGTTGGCTGCTACTTCAAATGGTTATTGTGATTTGTTACTACTTCAAATGGTTATTGTGATTGACACATGACTCGTATTATAGTTCATATTGATGCCAGGTTATACTACATTTCTTGGGTAAAATGTTTTTGATATGAAAATAAGTTGAAGAATTTGCAGACAATTCGGCTTGAAGAAGCTATACAGCATATGTTGTGCATTGTAGTTTGTACATTTGTATGTTGTAAATAAGATTTTGTAAATGTATTGGCAGAAACTTTGAATAGAAAGTAACACTCAAATGATGTTCATAAATGTATTGGCAGAAACTTTGAATAAAATTATATTATAAAAGCGTGATTTATTAGAATTTCTTGACATTAGTGTTAAAATTCCTGAAACGAACCTTAACTCTGTTTTTACAGTATTGAACTGATCATTTAATGCATGATTTTCTTATATGCGATGAATATCCCCGAGCCTGAATTTAACTTTTGATCAGTAAATAGGTGGTTGTTGACAACTCTGACCTAATAATTTTACTTCGTAGCCGGTTACAATAAGGGTGTACAGTGTTGAAATGATGCTACATGTATCGATAAATCATGGTTTCAATTGTTTTGTAGGTTTGTGCTAGTTTTCTCATCAGGTCATATTTATTGTCTTCAGCTGTCTTGGAATATTGTGGTCAGTTAATCTCTTGATGTTTGAAACAATTCCAAAGATTGGTTTGTCTGTCTGCTGGTACATTTGACTTTTCATAAGATATTGCCTTTGAAAGTCAAAGCTTTGTTAGAATCTTGTGAGGGAGGTTTTAGGAAATCCCACCAATGCCATTACTTGATTGGAGATAGTGTGGTTTAAGTATTAAAGTTGTCTTTAAAACTCTACCATGTGACAAAATCTCAAATATAATTTTAATGTTTAAGTTTTGAGCTAAATTAAACTTGAAGTTGACATGCCTCACATTGTGATTTTTTTTTTTTGAAAATGATTCTTGTTATTCAAATTTACTGTACAATTTTGTTAGAAGTTTTGGGGTCTTGGGTTTGATTTCTGAGCAGGACCCACTTAATTTTGTGGAGTTTTGTCTTGTAATATTTTTTGTATAGCCATTCTCCCTCCTACTATTGTATCAAGTAGGACAGTTTGAATCCATAAGTGAGAGTTCTACACTGGTTTGGTTCTGTGGTAGGTCCTTCGGCGAAACTGAGATTAAATATAATTACAACTGTAGTGACAACCAATGAACTGAACTCAGTGACGCAGCTAATAGCTTAAAACTATTGTTTTACTATTAAAGATTGGACAAGACATTTTATGAAGGAACTGACTATTAAAACTTGCAATTTACCATAGTATACACAGTGAACAGCAATATCTATTGATGACAGAAATCAACTAAGTGTACTAAGAGTTATGTAACAACAATTGCTGGAAATTACCTTTCTGAGGGTAGATTGATAGGTTTTAGGCCTGCTAATCCATCTAAAGCAGCTCTGCTATGTAGGCAGAACTATATGTGTGTGAAAGCAATTTTGTTTGACAAATCATGGGGTTCTACCATTTTTAATCACCTGTGATGTATTGGCACCAGACCTAAAAGCCTGAATAAGACATTATTTATGTTATGTGTTTGTTATCAACTGGGTCAGTTTGCCTTCTATCAGGTTTAAAAGATCAGTTGGATTGTTGTTATATTCTTGTTATCACAATCAGGAAACCTTGTTTTTGGACAATTTTGCCAAGCGATGAAAACTCTACAGTATCAAGTTGGCATCATTATCCACTATGTCCAGATGTCCACATGTCAGTGTCAGACAAATATTTGTTCATTTATTATTGAAAAAGACCGTATAGATCTAGATTTTATTTTCTTATATACATGTTTAAACTCCACTGATTTGCAATATTTATTTCCTTATTGTTGTTTATTTTCTTGCTTTCTACAGCTTGTATCCTGTGATGGAATATCATTAATGGTCAGCTGCTATATTATAAGAGGTCACCTGTAAGCGGCCAGTTTGACTTCCTCTTTAAGAAAATCATTCTATTTTGCACCTGTAACATGTAGCCACCTGCCATTTGTTTTCATTTGAGTTCAGTGCAGCATTAAAGGCCTTGCCTTCTTCGCTACAACCAGCTTACGACAGAATACTGCTTCTGCCAAGAATCCCAGCCCTTCTCCCTATTTCAAGTGCAGGGAGAAGTCACTTTTCCCTAAAATTTGGTTCTAGCTTGACCCCTGTATCAGAATGGACTAAGCCGCGGCCGTGGCGTATTGGTTAGCATGTCTGACCTTCAAATCCTGAAATTGCGGGTTCGAAAACCAGTTGCGGCAGGTCATACCCTATACATAAGTTGTCGGCCTCGTGGTAGGGTAAGTTAGTACTGGTGATAGAAAAGTGTCCAGGAAACCTATTGTAAGAAGAGCTGGCCGTCGTATATATGACCTATATATACTAGGACGAAAAAGAAACGCCGGGTAACCTATAATGATTGTTTTAAGGGATAAATTGTATTATTGGATTATTATATTTATTTTTGTATGAAATGTCATCTGTATGGAACCAGCTGTTGAAGTTTCAATCGATTTCCGATGCTGATTATGTGAAAAAATACCCCCTTTTAACGATGACCCTTCTTGTTTTGCGAAACACGGCCGGACATATTTTATGTACCCGGCGTTTCTTTTTCGTCCTAGTATATGTGTTGAATATGATGTTAAAAAAAGAAACAAAGAAACAAACAAACAGAATGGAGTAATCAGAGCATTTTATTTGATCTTGGTTGAAGTGGTCACCTGGTTTAGGCAGCAAATCCAGTCAAGTCCTGTCACTGGCTGCTTAATGCAGGTATACTGTATTTTGTATTGGTTAGGCCACAACAACTAGATGATATTTCTATATATTCACTAGCACCTTAACTTTGACAGTTTTTACTAAAAATATTTTTTATTTCCTTGCTCGCTCATAAAAACTTGTTCAAACCACTATATAAAGCAACTGAATTAAGATTTTTTTTCAAATTCCAGAAAAGTCGGTAGAACACATGATCAATTTGTTGTGGCCTTAGTCATTTAAAAATTAGGCAGCAACTACCATAAAAAAGATTATTCATCTAAGGGGTAGTTAGAATACAAAAATTAAATCATTTGTTTATATTTTGTGGGAAAAAAAGAGAGTAAGTTCACTGACATTGCTGTCCAGTTGGTGATTTATAGTTTAAAATGTAAGAATAAAGTTCTAACACTCTGGTTACACCTACGTCGGACTTAAATTGTTCCTCAATCGGTAAATTATTTCTCTCTTCTGATCAGTTATTATCGTTCACTGCATTTCAGACTTTATGAATAACCTGATATCGGTGATGGGGATCGCCATCATCGGTGATAGATTGTTTGTTAATTTTTTCCAGTTAAAAAAAGAACCGATTCAGCATGGACATCTCCATAATAATTTTAGTCGTCGATGTATCACTTATCACAAGCTATTGGGACAAGATGAGTTTCATGGGTGAAAACTAACCGTCTTTTTCCATCAGTGATACATATTTGTATATCGATGGCTTATCAGAGTGATATCAGTCATAGACAGCTTGTCAATGGGTAATTTTTGTGAATTACTTGTGATCGAGAATTTCAAATGTTTTAAAAATCCCGATCAGTTAGTTTTTCACTGATGAAACTCATCTTTCTCTAATAGCTTGTGATAAACTTGATAAATCGGTGCTTAATCTGAGCCTTCAGTGCTAGATCAGTGTTTGTCGGTTCCGTTCTTTCCTGGAAAAAACGAACAACTGATCTATCACCGATCCCTATGTGTAACTGGGCCCTAAGATAATGAAGAAAAACTTGGTAGTTAGAAATGTTAGGATTTAGATGCACCCCTGTGCCGTCTTGTGAAAGTATTTCACAAAAAACAGAAATAATACACACATAAAAAGCAACAGGAAATAAAGATTAAAATGTCATATGATACACAATGTCGGATTCTTCTGAACTAAAATTAAAGCTTATTAGGAATAGGATAATTTTACCGTCTATGATAAAAATTTATTATGTTAAATATCAAAACCAGTCCTTGTCTGAAATTTTCTCAAGCACTAGCCTGATTTATTATGTGTTATAGTAAAGGACAAACTTATCAACTAGCCCAGCTGTGTAAAATTAGAAATTTTCACTGGCCTGAATCAGTTTTCACTCCTCCTGGGCGTTGGGCTATTAGATTAAGGTGAAGATTGATCATAACATAAAATATGACTTAGTTGTTTGGAATATCATATTTGGTATGAAGTTAACAAACTTAATTGATAAGTATTGAAATCTTTGACCTGTTCTTGTTTAAAAAATATATATAAATTCAAGAAAATCATGTTAGTAGCTTATTCTATACTGCTTTAAACCACAGGAATGATTGAACCATTTTTCAACATTTAGTTATGCATTTTGAGGTTTGTCAGTCTCAATAAGTGCATAGATTTTTATACTCAAGCTTCTTCCTGAATTGTTAATTGTTCCTTAGAGCACTTGTTGTATACTACTTAAATATATAATCTTAAAGTTCTATTAGTAAAATGTTCAAAAATAATTTTACCAAGTTCAAAATTATCCATAACTAACCATTTATATTGAGAAAACAGTCTCTCTCTTTCCAGTTGTAACATGTGAAAAATCTATCAAGTGAGGCTGATGTGTCCTAAAAATAGCTCGTATGTTAATCATAACACATGCAGAGTTAGAATCAATATCGGCAGACATTTTCTGTTTCGTTACATTTCTCGGTTTTTCTCCGCATGGAATAGCTTGTTAATAACTTAAATTCTTGCTGTTTTGTGATTTATTTTGGTGCATTTGTTGGATCTCTTCTTAGTAACAGTTTTTGGATTAATTTTTGTATTTTATCGGATTTTATAAAAAAATGTATGCTACTTTCTAGCTGAACATAGTGGCGGCCATATTTGTTCAGTGTCTGTCCAGGGTTAGTTGGTATAGTGTTCGAAAAGTGGGTGTGATTGCTCATTAAAATTTGCAGTTTTACTGCAGATGTTTTACTGTATTTTGTTGAAATAAACTAAAATCTTGGATTATAAAGTATAAAGGATTTGATACATAGTGATGATAGTGTGATTATTGAATAAATAACCATGCCCTATGATTAAAAGTGTGGTACTGGCGTAGAGCCAAGTGTTGAATTACTTGGATGGTGTATGGTGTATTAATTAAAACTGAGGAAGAAAATTCATATTTTCTTTGATATTTCTTCGGAAGTATTTTGTTTAAAGAAGTCTATTAGTTTTAAGTTGGTGAGTAAATTTTAGTCCAAATTTTGTGTAACTTTGTAGGCGGGGTTATGTGCTTTATAAAAATGGTTGCTAAGATCTGTAAGAGAGTTGATGGTTGTACACTGGTTTACATTAAATCTGGGTAATGTACCTAGACTTATGATTTTTGATGAATCATGGGGTTGTACGCTTAGTAAATTATGTCAAGGTTTAATCTAAAATACACCACTTATAATTTATTATAGTTGTGTGAAAATATCTTCTGAATGGGGGTTTTCGGTAGGGTATTTAAATCTGTCTTTAGCTATTTACCTAAGCTTTAAGTGTATACATTCATGTCAATTTAAGTGTCTATATAAAACCCTCTGTTACTACATATAGAAAACTTCTACCATTTGTGTTAGGAATATACAAAGCTGCATATTTTAACGATCGACTATGAATAAGAGGAATCAATATTTGTACAATGCAATATTCGGCCTCTGGTGTGATCAATATCGATTGTACTTCACTAGTGTTAGTGCCATGTGGTTTTCTGTTTCATAGACATAAAACATCTTTTCATGCAATTACTCCATCCACAAAATAGTGTATTTCCATTTTTGAAGATTTACCTGCATAATCTTCACTTCTCATTGACCACACCCCTCAGTTAATTCAATCTCTCACTTCATTCAATCTCTCGGCTTATCCAATAAAATTGTCTGACTTTATTCTAGCCTTAGTGATGTTGTTTAAAATAAACTGTAATTATGTTGGTTCTGGTATCATGTTGGCACATCTTTATTGATCGTTTATCATATTTTGGTTTTTATACCGGAGAAGTAACGTTTGTTTTAGAAACAAGTATTATATTGTCAGATACTAGGCATGTTTTATTCATCAACAAAAACCTCTGTATTTATAACTATAACTATTTATAACTTCACAGACAAAACTTGGTTTTGTTTCTGGTTGGCAAACATTCAGACTTTATTCGCTAATTAATAGTGCAACAGAATAATAAATGTCCCTCAGAATTAGTTATTGTATTTTTATGAGCAGAGGTTTTTATTTTGTTTTCTAGATTTACTTAGAATTTATAATAATTGTATTCACAAGGACTGGGTATATTACTGAAGTATTAAAATTTTCTCATCCTTTATAATTTCTCATTCTTTATAATGTGTTCTGCTTGTTATCAATGAAATTCACATTTATTTACCTTCTGTAATTTTATGATCTCACAAGATAGATAAGCTGTTCTGGCAGTGAGATGATCTTGATTTGAACTGGGGGGGGGAGTACTACATAACTTAAGTCTTGGCCTTAGATTTATACAAACACTAGCCCAATTTATTCATTTTATAGCAGTAGGCCTGCAAAATAATGAATTAGCACAATTTATTAATGAAATAAGTTATTTTCACTACCCCAAATCAGTTTTCACTAGTGTCAGGCTTTGGGCTAGTTGATTAGAGCAAAGACTTAACAACACATCACCTTAGTTTTGGTTGTTTACATATAATTCTTTTGAGTATATTTCAAATTTACAAAATTTCAAAGTTCATACATGGACTGGTTTTATCTTCCTGTTTATTTATCTGTAACATCATTGTTTGTGAAGGAAGATCAATCTGTACCAATCTGTGTTAAATGATTTTGATGGTAGTTTTCCATGATTAAATAAGATAATATTGGTATTTAGGTTACTTTATGAAGTGTGTACTTCCTGTTTGTCCAGTACATTTACTTGATAATATGGCTACTTATCAGATGATGATATGTATTGTATACATGTTTGATAACAGTACATGTAGAATTTAATGTTTATGCTTCAGTATATCATAGTAAATTGTTAAGTCAAGTCTTATATGTTGATTATATTAAATCACTTGGCAGGAAGTTATACTTTATACACTCGGTGTTTATTTTCACTGGTAGGGGAAAGGTGGTGGGGTCCTTTTTGGGGGGAGAATAGCGACAAATAGGAAATTAGGGAGGGAATTTCCTTTATTTTCAATACTTGAGATAACATGGATCCTTAAACAGCCTATATAAAATTTCAACTATTGAACCCATTTGTTCATCTGTGATTTCTCTGTAATGTTTGAGGAATGGGCAAAAATGCTATAAAAAATTACATAAGTTTTGGGCCACTCCGACAGGGGCATTTTTTACCTGGGAAGGGGAAAAATATACTTTTTGGAGAGGGGAATGGGGCCCAATTTGGCTCCAAAATGGTCTGAAAAAAAACCCGCTGACACTGGTTCAGAATACTGGTCGAGACATTTCCTGTGTGTATATTGATCATGGTTGTAACTTGTACTAGAATATTCTACTCCTCAATATTGTGTAGCATTTTTATATGTTTACAATAATACTGTCTATATTACTTTATCTGGAATGCTAAGGATAGTCAGTCCAATGTCTGTGTTCATTGTTATGTTAAGTTGTTGTTGGCCACTTCAAGTTAATTAATTTCATTTGTTAATTGATTTTATTTACATTGACTGTCATTATACATTTCCAGTACAGAATCTACTGTATGAAATCTTTCATCAGTCTGGTACAGTATACTATTTGAATAGCAGTCACTTCCTACAATGAATTTAAGGCTTGTTGTCTGTGTATAACTTTGATAAAGATTGTCAAAGTTGAAATTATACTTTCACTCTTAGAATGTAGGACGTTGTTTTTTATAGGACCTGAACTGGCCTTGAAGGTGATAATGTCATGTCACATGTTTTAAGCTTTGCACTGGCTTGTGTTATTCAAGATATGTTATCTGTCTTGAATGCCTTTCCTCCATTGTTTTAACCGGTTTAAACTTGGGGTGGTTGGTTCCAAGTTTTTGTTGAATGTGTGCTTTATTATGAAGATATTTTTAGTTTACTTTGCTTCTAGAAATGGAGTTTTATCTGTACCCATTAGTCATCATGGTTTTTGCTATCTCTCATTATATGCATATTTTGTTTAGTCTGTATTTCAATAGGATAAAAAGTGGATATTTTCTTAGAATACATTGTCTGACTTCAGAATATTTGTAACAAAACATTCAGTAAATATTTTGGCATTCTAGGTATTAACTACATAATCTTGGTATTTTGATTGGCAGGTATAAGTTGCTTTATCAATTCAAAGATTTTGAGATTTGAACATTTCTTCTCATTATGATGATGCCAATTATTATTGACCTAGTTTAATTCATTGGTTGACTGAAAGTTATTTTGCTTGTTGATATTTTTTATGTTTACTTGGTTGAATATTGGCGTGGTTGAATATACTGAATTTAGTCCTCATGTTAAATGTTAAAAGGATTGTTTATTTACATGATATCAGCACTTTGATACTATGCAATGAGAAAGTGTGTGACTTTCTCAGTCATTACATCAGGTGAAATAGTTGTTGTAATCAGGGCTCAACCCTATAGGTCGTCCAATTGCCCTTGGCTACTTACATTTGGGTATGGGCAAGTAAAACGGTTGTCCAACTGGAAAACCTAGTTTAAATTCAATGTTTAGCTCTGGTTATAATGGCTTTCAGTAACACGGTTACTCAGTTGGATAAATTCGGTCACCCATGTGAGCATCAAGAAAAAACAAAGTCAAATCACATGAGAAATCAAATGTGTTTTTTGTGTGTGAAAACAATCTAAGATCTTCATAGCAGTTTATTTGAATGTACATGTAGTTTAACATGGTTTAATTCTAGTTTCCTTAGTTCTACATCTCCCAGGAATAATTTCAGGTTAATATATGGCTGTGTTTGTAATTACGTTATAGGATGTACATTGATTCAATCAGAGTATTGTTTTTAACAATCTTCCGAATGCTTGATTAAAATACTGGTAGAAAAAAAGCAGAAGAAATCTTCTTTTAATATCCTTGGAGAGAACTAGTGTTGTCCCTGATTTAATTAGTTGGATGCTTCTGTGACAAGCAGTTATTGAAAATACTGAAGTTTTTTTTTTCCATTTACACTAGCTTCTCTATCATACTTCAATTGGTTCCAGACTAGATTTAAACTTTGGTGATATTATATATTGATCCTGGCATTGGAACTTAGTTATGACTGCATCATTCAATTATGACATTAGTTCTGATTACATTGCTAAAATTGTATTGTATATATTTTCTCTTCAAACATGAATCTGCATGTCTAAGCAGTCTGCCAAATTAGTGGTGTCCAGTTGCTGGGGAGAACCAATTTCAAGTTTGGGCAACCAAATTTTCTTTTGAGCAACCAAATTTCTACAAAGAAGATATAGTGCTAGCTGCTAAAATGACTGGTTTGGGCAACCACTTTCATATCCTAATTTCATAGACTGTCTTAGAATAGTGAATCAACAGTCTGATGATTCAGTTTACCAATCAGTTGTAAAGCTTATGATTTGTCTGTATTGAATTGCCATGAGTAGTACCAGTAGAAATTACTTATTTCATATACTGATATAGTCTTGCTAGCTGATCTTATTTCAACATAATACAACTTAATAATGCAGGCTAGTGCTTGAGAAATTTTGAAGGCGATAACTAGCCAAGAGATGCTTACAGTGTTTAGCTCATTATTGTATGGTCTAATGTTTCTCTAAGTTGCTGTATTTGGTCAGGTAGCATGTTTTAGTGTTATAATTTATGCTATATTGGAAGCCATAATGTTATCTTTGACCCAATCAAGGAAGACATCACCCTTAAATGCCTAAATTTTGTCATCTAACCAAGTCAAAACCCACATTTATTATCTGAATATGTTGACATTAAAAATTCATGAATACAATATCCGTTAGAGAAAATTGATACTTTGTCAATATGATATTCAGAGTTTATTCATGCCATGTTAGTAGAATTCAATATAATTAGAGAAGTCCAAACAGTATTGATATTTTACAAGAACATCAATACCAGCTTTGATTCAATTCTAGCTGATAACATATATTGATCTATTTCTTTCTAATGTTGATTAATAGGATGAATTGCTTTGACTTCACCCATTGATTCCATTGTCAAAGACATAAATGAATACTACTCAGTGTCTATTATATAGACTTTCAGGAATTTGTTCTAATTATCCTGGATTTGAAGTTTCTCTTTTAAAAATGATTGAAAATAGATTTCAATTAATTAAATCAAGATCTTTGATCTTTTGTCTGAATGACAAATTGCTTTTTTGTTCCTTTGAACATACTGACATTTTATTTTCAAACTGATTTTTCTGCACACAATAGGTTTTGTAGATTGTTTGTGAGGAGGAAGAAAATATGAGTCCTTGTTGATTTCTACTATCTTGCTCTAAAACAATACTTTTAGCTTTAAACATTAACTAACACTAGCCCATTTCATTACCTTCTGAAGAAATGGATTAAATGATAGACAAGTTATGACCTTATCTCAATAGTCAAAAGCCTAAAACTAGTGAAAATATATTGGGACTACTAGTGAATTTTTTTATTTCATGTACTTAAGCCAGTTGATAATTTTTTACTTTTACTGAATAACATTATAGAGAAAATTTAGGTCGATTACATGTGGAATAAGTTATCAATAACATAAGTAATTTAATCACCAAGAATCAATTTATACTAGTCCCTACCTTCAGACTTGTGGGTTAAAGCTTTAAACTGAACTCTTTCTAGTTTGAACAATCCATGATTATATGACTGTTACCTAATAGGATATCATCATTAAAAATGTGTAGGACAGCAGCTGCATATCAATTGTTCTCTCAAGTATTTAAGCATGTCACATACATATGTTTAAGTGTTTATGTCCTAGTTTAGGCTTAATGTGGTATATTACTATATATACTATATATGTTTTTTATGTTGTATATATGTAATGAATCACCAGATGTCACCAGTTTATACTATACTACAAATGTAAGGTAAAAATTGGTCCGTTGGTTTGAGTTTATAGTGGGAAAATTAATATATGATTTTTACCTGATCTTAATACTCTGGTTGACAAGGTGTCCCTGCTCTCACCTGTTTTGTTACTGTTTATAAATACTTAACTTGGACTAAAAGGTTACATGACCTTGGTTCTGATGAACAAACTTACTGTGAGACACAACAGACAGTGGCCATACATATATATCAATGCTCAGGTCATTGTCTCCTATTTCAATAAGATACATATATTTTATTTTACGTGCTACTACTATGTTGTTGTTTTTTCCTCTATGACCTATGAAATAACTGCCATACCTACTGCTTGACTTCAGTGGTAGGAGGAAACAGTTTGGTATTGGTAACTTAATCATGTTTTTTCACCGTGATAGTGTAAATATACACCATTGTAGACTATGTAACCTTCAATACAAGTTGAAAGAATTTGTTTGGTGAGTTATTGTTAGTTATGTTACATCCATGTTGCATTGATGTCAAATAATACAGGACTCAGGGCTCGACATTAACCATTGTCCGACTGTCCGGGACAAGTGAAACCAAGGTCCGGACAAGTACTTTATAAAGCCAGTTGTCCGACGGGACAAGTAGTTTGGGATATTGAAAAGCATGTCTTAACCCATTCTGTACGAATGTCTTATATAAGCGTAACTATTTTGCTGCTCTCTATTACGAGTGCCGCTAATATGCGTCCCCTAAACTTCAATCGATACGCCGACAGACTTGTATTAAACCTCTGATCGCCGCGTGACGCGTATATCCGTCATGTGTATGCAAACAATCTTTACATCGATAAGCGTAACGATAAGCACAGCGGGTGAAGATGACTTGGTGTTAGATTGAGCAAGTTATTAAATCAAGGTCACTGCCTGGAAATTAATTCGCGCTATTTTAAAAGTTAATTTATTCTGCCGAATATTATTTTAATTTCAAAATGTTTTTATTTTCATTTTAATTTGTAACACTTTTCCATTCAAGTGCAATTGTTGGTAAATCAAAAATGACAAATTGTAGCATTTCTTTTATTGAATGTTTCGTTGATAATTGTTGTCATTATTATTTGTATTATTAATGTTTGTAACACCTTTTATCTGTTACAAAACGACCTTTTCGTGAAAATAACTTAGTGCTGCAAAGTTTATAAATCTGGTTAAACTTCACAACACTTTTAAATAAACTGTTACAAACAATAGTTTATTATGATAAGTCATTGATGCGACAATTACATGTGAAGAATGCATATAAATCGCGACTTGAAAAAACACCGTTAAATTTTATTTAAAAAAATGACTAATTAATAATAGGGACAAACATGTTCTAATGAAACTTATGATTAAGAACAATTACGGTATGATAAACTTTATGTCCGAAGATTATTTATTGTATATTTATTTATTTATGTATGCTGTTATAATATCAATGCAAGGAGAGATTAATGGGACATGTCTACACGGAAAGTTGTTGATATGTACCCTTCTTTAAATTAATTGCGTCGACGAATAAATGTTCTATCATACTTGTGGTCCCAAAGTTTATCTTGTATTGCTGTGCGTTTTTAAATTATTCAATATGGCACATGGCAAATACGTCATATGGAGCGGTGCTTTTCTGATCAAAAGAAAATCGTCGCCGCTTATCTTTGTTAATACGTGTAGTTAGACAGAAAATCAATTGTAGAGGGTGTAATTATTATCATGTTAGGAAGTAATAAGTTGAAATTTAATTAAAATTAGTTAAGTTTGTCATGGGAAATGACGTCCGTGTTAAAAGTGTGGATAAACTTAAAAAGCATTAGGTAAAATCGGATTTTTTACCTCGCATTACAAATACACATGTAACTTTTTTTCTGATGCAAATATTTTAATTCCGTTTTCAACATAAGAAAATCAACTATTGCAAGCGCATTATGTCCGTTTCCGATTTTGGTGGTGTCGTTGATTTTTTTCAGAAAAAAAATCGCCAAAAAACGTCGGATTCTTTTTTTGCAATAATCTAATTTCTAATTTGCAATGACCTTGCTAGCTATTCTATTGTAAAGGAAGATACAAAACTAAAAGTAATATCTTTGGATGCATAATTAAATTTTCTTTCCATAAACGATTAAATGAACCAAAAGTTATGACTTAACACCGTCAAAACAATGTATATCTTAATTGTTAGTTGTTTATTCACAGTTAAATAAATAGTTCTGTTCTGAGTAAATCTTTCGTTATTTTAAATAAAACATACATATGCAATATGACTGAAGGTCAGGACAAGTTGGATTTTGGTCAGGACAAGTGTTTTTTAAAAGTACTTGTACGACAGGACAAGTTAAAAAAAAAGTTAATGTCAAGCCCTGAGGACTCTCTATGTATAATTCATGATTTAATCGAGAGTGTCAATGGCATGATGCAGAAATAATATAGCTAAATGTAAATAAAGAAAGATGTAGACTAGTTCTACACTTGCACATCACAAGTTTAGCGTAAAACAGTCGTAACTCAATTTAAGAAAATAGTGAGTTATGACCGTTTTTGTGCAACATGGATGCGCCTGTACTACTATTAATTACATATAATTTGTGTGGTTGTTTCGCTGGTAGTCATCACATTGTAGACCTAATTATCATAATTGTTTTTTTGTATATTTTCAGAGTTTTTTCCTCTGGAATAGCCTGTCAAGATGAGTTCTGAATTAGAAGCTCTAAGACAGGAGACTGAACAACTCAAGAACCAAATTAGAGTAAGTATAAATTATTGTGTAATTTTATGAGTGATTTCATTCCTGGATATGGTTTGAAAGTATTACACCTTAACAGACCGTCTCTGATAGACTTGGTGAACTAAGAAGTTCTGAATTCTGCAGTATTATACTGGTCTAAAAGATTAGAGAAAATATTTATTTTTGTGTTATATTTGATACAAGTCTAGCATCAAGCCACATATTGCAGTACATGAAAATATAGCATTTTGTTGGATTGTCTAGATGGACAGCCCACAAATCTTATTGGCTACCTTAGCGTTGCTATGAATATATTGTGCTGCGCAGACTACTTACCTGACAAGTTTAACTTTAAGACAACTCCTTTCATATCCTAATTTTGTTGACTACTCAGAATCGAGGCTATTATTCTAGGTTTCTTATAGATTTAAGTATTTACTTCATAGGAACATTTACTTGACCTTTACTCCTATGTTCAATTATTTTGTAATGTTGGCTTATCTACCACAGAATTGAGGTTGAATTAACCTGACTTCCATTATCATGATAGCTTGATTATATCTGTGTGAAACCAGTGATAGGATTTAATGAAATACTTGAAAGTTGGTGATAAAAAATGTTATTTTCATTAGTTGAAATATTTGGTTTAAATAGTCAGTTCATGTCTGTACTTGTATTGGTAAATTACCTTTGAATCCATCAATAAACAAAGTTATAACTCTCTCATGAACTAAATCTAAACTTAATTGAAATGATTATTAACAATCAATAATTTTGTAGAGGTTTCCGTGTACAAAATGATTGAGTAGCTAGCTGGGAAATCAATGCTCCTTACCAATGTTCTAGTATTGATCTTATTGAAGCCAGAAAATTGATGAAATTAAATATTTATGCCATTCTGTCCCTGTCCATTTTAACTATCTGTTTAATAGCTCAAACTTTCTTTCACTGGGTTCTAAATTAGATGTTATTAGGAAAAAATTAAATAATATTGACTGCCCTGAGTCAGTTGTTCATCAAATACGTGTTTTCTAGCGGAGAATTGCTGAGACTAAATCAATATTGCCATAGCAACTTACTGACTGACTGTCTCTCGTTCTCTCGCTCTCCCCCCCCCCTTGTTCTTGGTTTTCCAATAGCAGTATGGAAATTTTACTTAGCATAATGTTAGAATAATGTAGGGTGGAAAATAGATCTGGTAAAATTGTATTAAGATTTTTCATAAGATAAGAGCATCATGAAAATTGTTCAACATGTAGCTTCCCCTCATTTGGCATTTAGAAGTTTTAATCTCTGTGAAGCCAGAGTGCATTTTGTCTGTGATTGATGCAAAAACATAGCATGTCTGCATTTTTGTCTGATTTTTTGTGGCTGTTGAAATAAACTAGATACATTTCAGAAGATAGGGTATATTAATAGGTCAATGTTGTGGAAAAGACATAAGCTTTCATGATAGCAATGGCACCAGGGATTTCATTTCAACATTTATAATAAAAATGGCAATTTGTTTTGCTTCATTGAATATGATTATGAAATATGTCTAGAACAATGGTATGATGCTTGAAGTTATGTTATCTTAATTTCCAAGAACTTTTTGCTAGCTTGGTTTAATAAGTAAAAAATTAAGTATGATAAACCAGTGAAAGCTAAACTAGAGTCTTAGCACAGCCTATGTTGCCATTATTTAGGTGGTTCCTGTTCGCCATAGTCTGCCTGTTCGGTTATTTAGGTAAATATTGTTAGCAGCAATTATGTAAAGTGGTTTGTAGTTACATTAACAATTATTTTCTTATATAAACTGTACATAATGTGCATTAATGAGGAAATTATTTGCTGCATCTACCATTATGAAATTTTTGTCTAGTGACTTGTATTGTACAGTAGTTAGGTAAGTTCCCAATAGCTAGGGTTGAAAACGCATAATATTATGTTCATGTTTTCTTTTATAAATTAATTACTTTCAGTCTTTGATATAGATTTGAAATTTTTATGCTTGACTTGTATTTGGTAACTAACTTGGTATTTGTTGCTAGTGAAAAGTTTTGATTTCCTTGTCAGCAGTTCCATGATGTCTGGAGATGAAAACCCGGGGGGATAGCGCAGATGGTAGTGCACCGGGATTTGGATACTTGTGCCCGAGGGGGTGCGGGTTCGAATCCCATCTGGGGAGGTTATACCCTTTCATGAAAATTTGACAATAATGTCGATTTTCCTCCATTGATTAGATAATATGGAGAAGTTTCCGGCCTTGTGGAAGGGTAGGTGAGTACTGGTTATAGACAATGGTCCAGGAAAGCTAGGTTAGGTGCGCTGGACCCGTAAAATGACCTAAATTGTGTTGACACGGCATTAACTCAAAAAAAAAAAAAAAAAAATGGAGATGAAATTATGATTAAAAATGTTTTCAATCCTTTAATGATCAGGAAGTGTTAATTCTCTATAAGCCAAGCTAGACATTGAGGCTACTGCATGCATTGTAACAACATTGTGGAAAAAAAAACTGTTAACAGTTGTTCTTGTTACAAACTGAGACAATTTCTTCCTGGGTTGAAGAAACTTTGCTAACTATTTCTACTGAACAGATAAGGTTAACTTCTAGATCATTGTAATAGTTATATGAATGACAATAAAGTCTTATATAAATACACAGTTTATGATATTTTATAAGTATTCTGAGTGAAATAAGATAATGTGGCAATAGTAAGTCTGTTATATAGTTCAGTAGGATTGGTTGTAGTATTAATAATTGTAGGTTTTTATGTAATATCTTTGAGTCTTGTTTTTCTAGAACAGTACAAAAACTGCTGGTTTTATGTCCCTCTATATCTTATGGCTGCAAAGGTTAACTGACAGTTAGAGGTGTTATGTTATTTAATTATAGGTTTTCTTTTGCTCGATACTGTTATTTACACCAAAATAATTGGTACCTTGTACCCAATATGTTGTATCTTTGAAACAAATTTTATTGTCTTTTTTGAAACTCTCTTATTTAGGTCTGCAGTAATATGTTGGGTAGTAAAGTATAGAATTACAATAATATTAGGAAATGTGAAAGTATTCCTAGAGTAAACAATGGTTGCTGTTATTGATCTTGTACTTTTGGCTTGATACTATCATTTTCAGTGGGTGCTGGGAACTTATACACTGTGAAATAGTCAGGTTCCCATATACCCAATCTCTCCCATAATGTTTTTCAAGCACTAGCCTGTTATATTACATTTTATAGCATTGAACAAAGTAACTAACTAGCCTGATTATTTGATGTCAGTAGCCTTAATTAACTGGCAAGTCACAAGGTTTTGGCTGGTGGTTTTCATGAGGTTTTGTCTGGTGATTTTGGCAAAGTTTGACTATACCTTTAAAGCCATGAACGTTTATGAAAAACATATTTTATGATTGGCAAATTACTGTACAGTTGCATTGTGCCTTGACATACTTGTGAAGTTTCATAAGTCACCAGTAAATTGAACTTACTTCACTTGCTGGTCTTTTGTTTAGTGAGATATTTATAATTAATGTTATTTATTATTATGTATTTTCAGGAAGCTAGAAAAGCAGCAGCTGACACAAGTTTATTACAAGCCACAGCAAATGTTGATCCACTTAGTAGAATACAGATGCGCACCCGGCGCACACTCCGGGGCCATCTTGCAAAAATATATGCCATGCATTGGGCATCAGATTCTAGGTATGTTGATCATTCCTTAGTTGAGTGAATAACTATTGCTGACAATTATTTTTTTAACTGATCTAAAGAGTAAAAACTTACTGTATGACAGTCACAGCGAAACTCAACAGTTTATTACTGGACAGAAGGTCCTGTCAAGTTCAAAATTTTACAGAACCTAACCAAGTCTTGACTGGAGACATTTTACATATTTTGATGAATTGAAAACTGTGTAAATAAGATCAAATTCTTTGTTAGACAGTCAATCCTGTAAACCTGTAAAATGAATTCTCTAATTTTTTTGTTCGTCAGCCAGCCATGTTTTGCTGTGACTGGTATGATGTTATGAGAGCTTATTGTAAAGGTGATTTGTAGGTCTGTGTTTTTTTTACTGTTTCCTAGAGTAAGTTAAGTTTAAATGGGGCTTTGTCTTATGGTAAAAAAATATTTTTCTCACATTAAGTACAGCAGATGTCTTATAAAATCAGTTTCTTTTGTTTTGATGAAAATTAACTTTAACATGTGTATACTGACTTTAAGCTGTTAAAAAATAGTTCAGGTTTTGTGATAATGAAATAAAACCATTTGGTTTCTCTCTTGGAAATAATATGAACATTCATGTGTTATGATTATGAAGTTTCTCATCAGAATATGTTTTATCTGTCTAGGCTCAGTCCCTTGTGTGCGATGTCTGTTTTACTTCATACTGTTAGATTATGCCTTAGTTTTTATCTTCAGCGTTTTATCAACACATCTTGTATCATTTTAGTATTATTATAAACTTATTTTTTTGTTATTGAATTAAATTCTGTTCTGCTCTGTATTAAATAGGGTGCCTTTGGGAGATACTTAGGTTAATCATCTCTATATATTTAGCTTGTTATCCTACAGTCCCCCAGTCTGTTGTGGGTCTCTGTAATATTTTAGAGTTAGGGTCATCGACTGCTCTCCCTGATAAGAACACTATATAAAATGTATATGGATAGAACTCAACAATTTGTTGTCTGACTTTACTTTTATTGGGTTTAATGCCATGTCAACACAATTGTAGTCATTGTATGGTTGTCAGATCACCTAACCTAGCTTGTCTGGACCCTTGTCTTCAATCCTAACTTGCCTACCCTTCCACTAGGCAACATTTCCTTATTGTCCATTTTTTCATTGTTGTCAAATTTTCATGAAATGGTATAAACCGTCCATATGAGATTCAAACTTGTACCCCTTCTGGAAACTATATTGAAAATTTCAATGTGCTACCAACTGTTCTACCTGACCTTAGTTTGTTCAGGCTTTGAATGGTCTTTTTTTTAATGTTGGTAAGTGACATCGTTACCTCATTGAATATTATTATGTTTATATTTCTGTTACAGAAATTTAGTATCCGCATCACAAGATGGTAAACTTATTGTATGGGATGGATACACAACAAATAAGGTAAACTATTACTGTTCTCTGATATTCCTTACTCGTGCTTATATAATGATGGAAGACTTTTGAGTTGGACATAGAGGTTATTTTTTTACTGTAGTATATTCACAAGTTGTCTAATGCAATATTGAAGGTTGTTGGCTCTTCTTTCAACCTAAACTAAATTTCAATGTACATTTTAAGGAGAAACATATTATTAATTTTTATGTATGAAAACTTTAGTTGTATGATTATGATCACACTGTTAAAGAGATGTTTTTTTCCGGCTAAATAATGGTTTCCAGATACAAAACTGTTACCTAAACAAGTGTTCATTTTTTGTATTTCAGGTTCATGCAATTCCACTGCGTTCGAGTTGGGTGATGACTTGTGCCTACGCGCCATCAGGAGCATATGTGGCCTGTGGCGGTCTAGATAATATCTGTTCAATATATAGTCTGAAAACACGCGAGGGCAATGTGCGTGTAAGTCGAGAATTACCCGGACATACGGGTTACTTGTCATGTTGTCGATTCCTAGATGATAACCAGATTGTAACTAGCTCTGGTGATATGACTTGGTAAGTAATATATTTCCTGTGTTTTCACTGTGGGGGCAGTTGTTGTATGATCTAGGCCATGGACATGTGATCAGAAGGTCTGGAGTTTGAATCCCGGTATCACTGGAATTTTTCTGAGCAGAAAACTTACCTCAAATTGCTCCACTCCACCCAGGTGTAAATAGGTACCTGTTAGGGTCATGCACTGTATGCTGTGGCTGCAAACTGCCTGGTATGTTAACAGTTGGAGTGTGACTCGATGATCGGGGAAGTTAATGTCAAGAGTTGACTGAATAGTCGGGGAAGTTAATGTCAAGAAGTAGACTTCAAAAACCTTGCCTAAACTTTCTCTTGTAGATAGTTTTTATTCATACTACAAGAGTTATATTATTTGTTATCATGTTTCTATGTTATAAAGGTTTCATTGAACTGATAGTGTATTTAATGAAAGTTTGTTGTAAAACTATTGAAGGAAGTACATACAGTGTCCTGTGTCTTACATCTTCAGAAGATTTGAAGATGTTTTCTTGCCACAATTTAGCTAATAGATTTACCTATTATGAGATTTCATCTGTAGTACAATGATAGTGCTAGATTAGAAAAAACATAATGTTTTATGTATGGCTTACTGGCAAAATATTTTGTAACTTAATTCTCCGAAGAGCAAATATGTTCCCAAGTTGTCAGTTTTAAGTGTCTTTTATATGGTACCATACAGGTGGCCTATGGTCTAGTATACATGTTGTTAATCATTTAATGTTCATGTCGTAATTGTTAATCGGTATTCATGTAATCAGTTAATCATGTAATATGTTGAAAGAGGTTGTTTTCTAGGATAGTAGGTATATAGGTCATTATAAGCTCATGGATTATTTAGTTTCTTGTTGTAGATCAATACTAAGGTTAATATATATTGATGTAGTTGTCTTCCTGTTACTTCATCACCCTATATTTGGAGTTCACCGTATTATCACTATGTCCAATATTTGCTGTGATTATTGATGGTTATACAAAATGCATGGAAACAGATCCGCATGGAAAAGAAATAGATTTGGAATGGTGTGTTGTTCATTTATTAGGTGTTGGTACATTGCATGAATAATGATAAAAAGCTCATTGATTTTCAATGTTGAGAGTTTCACCACTGCTGGGATTATCTTTCTTCTTAACAATAATCCAACTTACTTGTTATGTTGATGATAGATAGTGTCATGGATGGGTCAAGGCAAATTTTTAATTTAGTTGTACTAGTTTTTCACTGACCAATCAAGACACTTATAGATATTTTTCTAGATGTATAAGTATAATAATGTCAGTTGTTTTGTTATGGAAACATGTCACAGATCTTTAGTGATGGTGTATAAAACATTTTTACTATTCTGTTAATTGCATCAATTTTTAGCTCGACTTTACGAAGTAATGTAGAGCTCTCCTACTCGCCCCGGCGTCCGCGTCCGCGTCCACACTTCTGATTAAAGTTTTTGTGCAGTAAAATACTTTCTTCTATATCTTTGTTATTTCTTAAGATATTAACTTCAAACTTTAAATATATGTTCCTTACTATCAACCACATCTCATGTGACAAGGTCCATAACTCCAAACACATTTTTTCAAGAATTATCTCCCCTTGAACTGATTGAAGTTTTTGTGCACAGATTAAAGTTTTTGTGCAGTAAAATACTTTCTTCTGTATCTTTGTTATTTCTTAAGATATTAACTTCAAACTTTAAATATATGTTCCTTTCTATCAACCACATCTCATGTGACATGGTCCATAACTCCGAATGCATTTTTTTCAGAATTATCTCCCCTTGAACTTAGAGTTTTCTAAAAAAATGTTTGTTTTTACTGCAACTGTTTTATTTCTTTAGGTATTGATTTCAAACTTTAAATATATGTTCCTTATTATCAACCACATCTCATGTGACAAGGTTCATAACTCCGTATACATTATTTTCAAAGTTATCCCCCTTGAACTTATAGTTTTCTTTAATAAATATTTGTTTTTACTGCAACTGTTTTATTTCTTTAGGTATTGACTTTAAATATATGTTCCTTATTATCAACCACATCTCATGTGACAAGGTTCATAACTCCAAATATATTTTTTTCAGAATTATCTCCCCTTGAAATTAGAGTTTTCTTTAAAAAATGTTTGTTTTTACTGCAATTGTTTTATTTCTTCAGGTATTGACTTCAAACTTTAGATATATGTTCCTTATTATCAACCACATCTCATGTGACAAGATTCATAACTCCTAATACATTTTTTCAGAGTTATCCCCCTTGAACTTATAGTTTTCTATTTATTTCTTATTTTTTCTTTGAATTTGTTAAGGTTATATGTTCAAATTTTAAAATATGTATGTTCCTTATCATCAACCACATCTCCTGTGACAAACACTTACTAAGTCGAGCATGCTGTCTCCTCTGACAGCTCTTGTATTGTTTCCAGTCCCTTTTCATTGTTAGGAATCTAATTGATTCAAGTGGTTTATTTGTTCTTGATTGTCATTCTTAAAGTTTTGTACATGCATGTTTAATATTGTTAATAGAAAATGTGTCTGATGTGTGCTCTTAATTGAAAGTTCAAGTACTTTTATTGTATTGAAGAAAAAATACTTAAAACAAAATGTTGCTGTATATTATCTACTCAAAGTAGCATTAACCAGACAGACTGTAATCTAGACTTGGTGGAATAAGTGTTGTTATACCCCTCCCCCCCCAAAAAAAAAATATCCCATTTTGGTTACAGTTCAATGATTTTTTGCCTAGTTTATAATATGGCCCTTCAATGAATCTTGTCCACTCATTTTCAGCACCTAATTTTTTGACAGACACCTGTTATAGTGATTTTTCTAAAGCAGAATAGCAGGGCGCCGCGCCCTGCCCTTTTTTAGCCCCGCCCTGCTGCCCTAAAAGTCCCGCCCTGCGAGTGTCAAAGCGCCCTGTTGCCCTTTAATTTCCTTCAAAAATATTTTCATAATTGTCAATCGTCGGTAAATTCACACGTCAATTGTATAATCTTTATCAATCAGTAATTAAATGACACGCCTACTGTGAAAAGGGCAGTGTCAAAAATTAATAAGGTGGTTGTTAGGGTATGCCTGTTACACGCTTGACAACGTCAATATACATATATGCAATCAGGTACCAATACACGTCAATGATTAAATTGACGCTGATAACCAAACCATGCTGTGCAATTAGCAGGGTTTTTTGTTATTTTTAGTGGACGAATGTGATGTAAATTGCAATTTACTTGGGCATATTATGATATACAAAACAATTGTCCCCCGCAGGATTTGTAAAAAATACAGAAATGAGAATTTGCTATCCGTTACATTTTTGGGGGTGCAGAACGATTTGATACTGACAATGTTTTGTATTGATCGTTTTTCACTTGCCAAACAAGACATATTAGTTTTTTCTGGTACAAAGTAGCTCAAGAAAAGTTTTCACTATAATTATTTACATAAATATTTACATTTGATGCTTTCTTAAGCTGAATAAACAATTTTATAGAAAATCGTATATGAGCAAATCGTTTTGCACCCCAATATTTTGCAGAAAAACAAAAAGGTAAAGTGCAAATTGAATGATTTAAGCAATGGCTTCCTCTATTTCTTAGAGAATAATGCACTCCCTAATTTATTAGAGGATTATGTGCAGGTGCTGACAAATTTAAAGTTTAATTACATTTGATGCTTTCTTTATCTGATTGAACGATTTTGTAGAAAAATCGTATATTAGCAAATCGTTTTGCACCCCAATATTTTGCAGAAAAAAACGAACACAAAATAAAAAGCAAATTTATTGATTGCAGCAATACCTTCTTCTTCCTCTAAGAGAATACTGCACTCCCTCATTACTTTGAGGATTATGTGCTGGTGCTTGCAATTAAAATTTGGGTAAAAACAAAAAACCCAATAGATTCAGTAATCACTTATTAAAAGTGCTAAACTAGATATATATACACGAGTCAACTGTCGCTTGGTGTACAGCAGCTGACAACTTGTTCCACTGAATTATTGTGCTTGGAAAGGAAGAATATTTGGACATGCTTATATGTTCAAATGAATGGAGATGGCTGCTGAACATTGTCTTGTCTTGTTTTTTATGTGTTGGGTATGAATAAGGCAGGGCCAGGGTGTATACCAATAAGATTATAGACAATTTTATAGAATATTATAAGTCTGGTTCTTGTTCTTCTACAGTAGTTTCTAGAGATGGCCACTTAAAGTTAGAGATCATGGTAGAGACGGAGCTTGTATAGTGAAAACGATTTGTTTCAAATCTTGCCACCCTTTTTGGACTTTTAAATAGCTAAAGATTTGACACAAAAGTATGTTTTACAACTATGCTAAGTAAATTTGTACACGAGTACATGATTATAGAAAAGCATGTAAGAACTTGTTGAGCATGCAGCTACAATGAATATATAAATAATATACTAAAAACATCAGTTCACTAAATGTTATTGACTACAGATATACTTCAGAATTTTAATTCGCGCTGCGCCCTGCCCTTTTTTTGTCCCACCCTGCCCTTTTTGGAGTTCTAGAATAATCACTATGTTAGGGGGTATTTATCTAATTCAGTGATAGGACTAGTTTTATCTGGATAGAAAGTTTAGTCAGCTTTCATGTTCCCTTTTAATCTAATTTAGATGGGAAAAAAAAGTGACTAAATGAATTTCGTTTACTTTCTCTTTTTCAATGCTTCGGTTAATTTCCCTTAACAGCTTTTTTTTCAAAGACATTTCTGTTCTTGTCTGAAAATTTCAACTTTAGAAAAGTAGTGTTCACCTGTGAGATTTCCAATGATAGGTCAGCAATTGAAAAAATCCAGATAAGGGGAAGTATTTGTGTATTGGGTGTTATGGGGCCAAGTTTTGGTCCCGTAAAGGGCTTGAAAACCCACAATGTTAACAGACATGGAATGATCAATATTGGGTTTCTGTGTGACTGAAATATTGTATCAATATTACTGTTTGTATTTCTATCCTATCTGTTAATCTAGCCATTGTTTGATTATATTGGGTTTGAATAATACAGATCTCTCATTTTATGGTAAAACTATGTATTATTCTACAGAGCTTGCCTTCCTCTTTATACGCATACAATGGTATTGATTTATATTTTATTATAGGTTTTTACGTCAGGCTTGCTGTACAGAGACACTAGTAATCAATAAGTTTTGTTCATTTACTTCAAATATTGCGATATTTTCATGTAGTTCCTCGCAGAGTTGATCGAAAGAGTCTCTGAAAAAAACCTGTTCCTATCTTTTTTAGTCGGATGTTGTGAACTGTAGCAACTGCCTGGGGTCACAAGGGGGTCAGAATTATCAGCTCAGAAAATTTATGACATTTAGAATCGTAGTTCCAAGTTTAAAATAAAATAATAAACTCAAGATTTTCATAATGCCTAATTTGTTATTCAGTCAGCCGAATAAGTGATTGTTGGGTTGCGTCAGACTCTGCACTATTCAGTTACGAGTAACAGGTTTGTATTGCAGTTTCAGGCAACCTCTCTACAATCTTAAATTCCTTGGCTTGAAATCTATGCACATGTTTCCTTTGTGATGACAGATGACTAGCTTTTATTGTGAAAGATAAAGATCAATCTAATTTGTATGTATTGTCCTTAAATGTCACATATTTTGTCTATTATTGTTATCTCTATGGTCAGTTTACACTTTCTATTGTTATTACTTAGTTACTATGCCTACCCACTAGTTCATTTTGCTGTTCTAATACTATTTGACCAATAGTTTTTGTTCTGATATGACACTTGACAAGTTGATAAAAACTTGATATAAGTAATCCTTAAACAGACTTCAGTAACTTATGAATGAATATGTTAGTTTCTCCAATCTTCTCTGTCCAACCAGGTGTTGTTTCCTTCTATGACCCAACCTACCATACCTGTAGAAATATGTTATTCCAAAAATAGCCTTCATTTAGCTACTAGTGACTTGTAATGGAAAGAAAACCATTACCAAGTTACTGTTATTTATAACCATTTTAAAACTTTTTTTACAGTTATTTATATATTGAAATATCTACATGTCTAGCTATGTTGACATTTATTATTTATCAAGGCCAAACCTTAACTATTTTGGTGTTCAAGTGCTTATTCTCACTGTTCTAAATGAGTCTTAAATTTTTGGACATCGTAAGTTAATTTTTTCTTATTTTATTAACTTTGCCCGATAAATTTTGTTTACCATCACTAGTGTTTATTTGATTTTGCAACTTCAGTGTGGACATATAAAAATCTGCGATTTGGTGTTTTAAATTTACAAATTTATTTTTTGGGGTGTGCATTCAATGATGGTATTCATTTGAAAGAGAAAAGCCTTAGCTTTCTGTGCATATATAAATCTGTGAAATGTAGTAATTATACCCCCGCTTCGAAGAAGAGGGGGGTATACTGTTTAACTGTTTTACCCTTGTGCGTGCGTGCGTCCGTTACAAAATTTCCGTTGCAGTTTTCTCAGCAACTATAACATGCAGCAGCCTAATACTTAGCATATTGCTTCATCCCATAGTCCCTTGTGGTGTAAAGCGATTTCATGCTCCTTGCTCATCTACTTCCTGTTTGTCGCATATTTTTAGATTTTGTTAAATGAAAGTTACATTATGATAGTCATATTTCTCACAGCGGGGGTATCACTAGTGAGCATTAGCTCACAGATTTACTTGTTCTCACTGTTCTAAATAAGTCTTAAATTTTTAGACATCGTAAGTTAATTTTTTAGCTCGACTTTACGTAGTAATGTAGAGCTCTCCTACTCGCCCCAGCGTCGGCGTCGGCGTCCGCGTCCACCTTTCTGATTAAAGTTTTTGTGCAGTAAAATACTTTCTTCTATATCTTTGTTATTTCTTAAGATATTAACTTCAAACTTTAAATATATGTTCCTTACTATCAACCACATCTCATGTGACAAGGTATATAACTCCAAACACATTTCTTTCAGAATTATCTCCCCTTGAACTGATTAAAGTTTTTGTGCACAGATTAAAGTTTTTGTGCAGTAAAATACTTTCTCCTATATCTTTGTTATTTCTTAAGATATTAACTTCAAACTTTAAATATATGCTTCTTATTATCAACCACATCTCATGTGACAAGGTTCATAACTCTAAATACATTTTTTTCAGAATTATCTCCCCTTGAACTTAGAGTTTTCTTTCAAAAATGTTTGTTTTTACTGCAACTGTTTTATTCCTTTAGGTATTGACTTCAAACTTTAAATGTACATTCCTTATTATCAACCACATCTCATGTGACAAGGTGTATTACTCCAAATATATTTTTTCAGAATTATCTCCCCTTGAACTTAGAGTTTTCTTTAAAAAGTGTTTGTTTTTACTGCAACTGTTTTATTTCTATAGGTATTGACTTTAAACTTTAAATGTACATTCCTTATTATCAACCACATCTCATGTGACAAGGTGTATAACTCCAAATATATTTTTTCAGAATTATCTCCCCTTGAAATTTAAAAAATGTTTGTTTTTACTGCAACTGTTTTATTTCTTAAGGTATTGACTTCAAACTTTAAATATATGTTTCTTATTATCAACCACATCCCATGTGACTAGGTTTATAACTCCTTATACATATTTTTTACTCCTGTGACAAACACTAACTAAGTCGAGCATGCTGTCTCCTCTGACAGCTCTTGTTCTTATTTTATTAACTTTGCCCGATAAATTTTGTTTACCATCATTAGTGTTTATTTGATTTTGCAACTTCAGTGTGGACATATAAAAATCTGCGATTTGGTGTTTTAAATTTACAAATTTATTTTTTGGTGTGTGCATTCAATGATGGTATTCATTTGAAAGAGAAAAGCCTTAGCTTTCTGTGCATATATAAATCTGTGAAATGTAGTAATTTATTATGTAGAGCTAGCCACTTATTGAACTTGGGTAAACAAACTACCTTTTTCAAACTAATATAACTTATATGTATATTATGGTGTTTTTGTCTTGGAAACTGTACTGGCGGCATATGCACTACCTCTGAAATCTGTTAGTAAATGGAAGTGTAGAGTAGAGGCTAACATGTCTTTCAATAAACTTAAAACTGTTAAATTGGTATTTCTCAAATGTATAGTATCGTATAGTTGGTAGAACAGAACTGAACAGATACTTAATTGCTTTAGCATCATTCATCTTCCAGTTAGCAATTGATGAACAAACCCCTACGTCAAACTTACAATATTTTAGAGCCGCCTGGCTAGCTCAGTTGGTAGCACGCAAGTCTACTGATCGAGGGGTCGTGGATTGGATTCCCTGGCGGGGCATACTTTCGGGAAGCTTGGTCATGAAATTATTTCTACGGCCATTCTCCCTCCTACCAATGATTCTTAATTATGTAGGGCAGTTGTCAGTCACTGACGAAAGTATGTGCTTAGTACTCGGTTAACAGCTAAATCCAGAGATTAAGCCTTTCCGGGAGGAGTGAGTAGGTTGACTGACTGCCGTTAAATGACCTTATGTGTGTTGCTACGGCATTAAACCCAACAAAAAAACAACAACAATATTTTAGTGTTAGCCTTGTTATAAAAGTCAGTGACTACAGTCTAGGTATGTGTAATGTGTGTATATACACACACTATGTCAAGTCTATTAATTATATCATTACTTTGACTTCCTTATTTGTTCTCTCTCTCCCTCTTGTTTTGTCCAATAAATTGTCTTGTTGAATATTTTAGACTGAGTGATATATAATCTGGTTTACTTGTTAACTGGTCATATCTCTGCATGTATTATCTCATTATTTTAGTGTATATAGTGATATAATCATGTTTGAATGCAGTTACATTTTAATGTGTTTGATCTATGCTTCGTATAAGATTGTATAATTTATGTTAGAATAATTAAATTTTATTCAACTGTCAGTGGCGCATACATTAACCCCTTTGAGTTAAATACTCATTACTGTTCTTCTGTACTCCTGATTGGTTAAAACAGAATTATGTGAGTGGATTATTGAACAAATAGTATTTAAATCAGCAAGGTTAATGTATGGGTCTCTGACTCTGAATGATGGGTGAAATTAGCTTAACATATTACATTTGTCTTTTTCCTATATAATAGTTCCACTCAAGAGAGCAAGATGACTTATTTTCATTTTAGAAATGTTCAATTCTCCTGTGTTACTAAGCTTGTCTTAACTACATTAGTTACCATGCATTCAGTGTTTTTTCCTTGACATGTATTGTGACTGTTTTAATCTGGTTTTAGATTTTGATCTATGGGGATTGGAATCATGAGAATTTGTCTTCTTATTGTGAATATGTAAACACACTTGAGACCAGTTTTGTAATAACTAGGATTGTGAATTCTAAAAGATTTCCACTTTTTTTTGTTAACAAATCTGTTTAAAAAATCTTGACTTATTCTTTAAATGTGTTTCGAGATAGAATTTTGCATGACTTAATCTCTATATTTAAAAAAAATATATTCTATTTGTGTTTGTCTCTATTCTGATATTCTAATACTAGTGCCAGATCAGGCTTAGTGCAAAAACAATTTCAACTCAATTTAAAAAGAGTGAGTTACGACTGCTTTGCGCTCAGAAATGAGATTCTATTTTTGTCCAGTGTTTCAGTAATGTTATAATGTTAATGCTTTACCGTGTTTAAGGCAAAAACTGAAGAAACCTTTGCTGCTAAATAAGAATCAGGCCAGCTTGCACTATGTATAAGGGTTGCTGCTGACATTTTGGCATTTTGAGTTAGATCTCCCTTTGCTTTGACAATGAACTGCTCCAAATTAAAATCAGGACCAGTCCACTTTTAAAATTCAGGAGGTTAAGGGTGAAGTATTCTGCATCTTGGTCTGTGTCAATACATCTCAGTGTGTTTAATGTATAAGTTTCTACTTGTAAGGTTATGATACAAGTCTTATGTAATGTAGTGTAGCTAGTTATATATAAATTATACATAAATTATTTGTGTATGTTTTTTATAGCAAGTAAGTTATTATGTTTTTACCTAGATGAACTAGTGTATGTATGTATGGTTTAAATGTGTACCTACTGTAAGTTAATAAACATATCAAGCAGTATTATACTCTATATATTGTGTTAAGTATATATGACTTTTCTTGTTGATGTATGAAATAAGACTTGTAGTAAGTGGTGTATGAGCACTGTATTTGCTTTTTATGGTACTTTCATCATAATTGTGAGTCTGCATACCTTTAAGTGCTCCTGGATTTCAAGTCTAGTGTCCCAAGGGGGGGGGGTTCAAATTCCCCCCAAGGAGGTTATAATCTTCCATCTAAATTTGACAATAATGTCAATTTTTCTCCATTAATAAGGTACATGGAGAAGTTTCTGGCCTTGTGAAAGGGTAGGTGAGTACTGGTTATAGTCAAGGGTACAGGAAAGCTAGGTTAGTTGTGCTTGATGCTGTAAAATAACCTAAAAATATGTTAAGATTGCACTAAACCCAGTATGAATAAATTAAAACAATGATATTTACAAATCATTGATATTTAAAGTAGTGATTGGTTATCTATTCATTGTTTTGGTAAATGAAAACACGTCAAAAATTAGTTTACTAAGGTTAGCTGTGCCATTGAACTGTTGACCGGAATTTGCTATCTTGGTTTCTGTTTGGTTCTTTAATGATTCCCATGGTACCCTGTAAATCTGTTTCTAGTCTCCTAAAATGCTTTATGTTGCTTTAATTTCCCATAAAACATAGCATGGATCAATATGTTGATTGTCTCTCTCTCTCACCATGAAATGTCTGTTAGAAAATACAAGGGGTCACTGCCAAACTAGTTTAACTACATGTAAATAAAGAATGAGGTGGTCTATTTTAATGCTGACCCTTTGTATTATAATCATCAACATGGAATCTATTCTGCCATGTCTACCAGTATCTAAAATAACCATAATTATGGGTGAATAATTACTTTGTAGTAATAAATTTACAACATTAGGTTTTCATGGATGTTAATTTTCCGGACTAGTTCTAAAGTTTATGAATATTGGAACTTTTGGAAATGGTTATTTTCATCTCTAAATTATGAAATTCTGGAATTTGAAAACTTTGAACTCATAGGTTTTGAAGAAGATTTGTAAAATCTTAATGTTTTGTTAATGGGTGGATTTTAAGTTGGCTTATCAAGATGAAATACTTTGTTTATTTTGTTGCTAACTTCCTGCTTGTAATCTCGAATATGTAACCTTAGGTAATTTGTAGGGTATACAAGTCTAATCTTATTTCGTGCTGTAGTTTGTTGTAGTTCATTACAATTTCTAAGATTTATATAGTAATAATAATAGAACTTAGAAATGAACAGGGTTAATCAGTTGTTGGTAGGTTTCAAAGATTATTTCTGCCCAGGGACAAGCAAAATGGCTGGGTGGGGCAGAAAATGGCAGAGTGTGGCACACTGCTATATTGCTTCAGAATAATCACTAGGTTGTATCTTATATAAGATGATTTCTTCATGTTGTATAATAACTCTATGTACATGTGAGTTTCAAATGTCAACATACTCAGTGAGCAGATCTAAAGGCTTAGTATTGACAAGTCAGTAGATTTCTATGATTTGTATTGTAAATTTTGCTAGTAGAAAAGTCTCCACATAGTTATATTACTAGTAGTAATGTGTCGGTATATTATGTGATACATTGATTTTATGATGTGAGATATGTCATGTAGACAGGTTATATTTGATTTATTTGTTCTTGTTGTGTTCAGTGTAATATTAGGGTCAAGTACTCTGAAATGGTGTAAATAATTGATCAACTATCATCTGTTATTGTTGTCCATAGATCACTGTATGTATGTAATGACTTACATTGATGAACATTTTCAGAATTGATCCAGAAAGTCCGGAATATTGGTATTGAGAAAAGGCTCTTTACTGTAAAGGTAGATGAAATCATGAAAATTAGGAATATGGTGATTTTGAACTTGGACCCATGAAAGAAAGTGGAGTCCATAGCTGTTATATGTTGTAAATATTGACTTAGCCCTAAAAGTTACTGGGCTATGTCATAATTTGAGAGGGAGGGGCAAGAAAAGAAGTTAGTCTTAAACCACTGCGCTTATGGACCTTCTTATGTTCTTGCAAGTCATTTAACAACACAAGAAGATTTGATGTTGTTTATATATTTCTGTTATTTCTATTTACAGTGCACTATGGGACATAGAGACTGGCCAGCAGACAACATCATATCAAGGTCATACTGGTGATGTAATGAGTCTGTCTTTGGCCCCAGACATGAGAACCTTTGTATCAGGGGCTTGTGATGCTTCAGCTAAGGTAATAATAGATAGTGATTTGTTTAACACATACATAACAATGTATAATATTACTGATGGTAAAGTTAGAATTTCTGCTATAATTGAAGTATAACGTTGTGATAGGCATGTTCTGAGTGAATGCTGTGTGATCATTTATTTCTCTCTTATTGGAGTTTTTGCCTTGACCCACTGCCCGATGTTTGTGTCTAGGGAAAATTATTATGGGCTACTTAAAAACAAGATATATATTTTGTATAATCTGCTAATACATGAATTGCCGAATTACTGAAAAATACAATGAATCAGGCTGTTGCTTGGGAAAATTTAAGTAAAAGACGTCCTATGTCTACACTGCACAGTGATTTTAGTACATGGGATGAATCAGTTGTGTTCTTTATTGATACACAGAAGTTTTCCTATCACTATCTTGCAAATAGGAATTTTCCATTTTAAAGAAGATTATCTTTTAGGAAAGCATATTTTTACATTTATATGGAGATGTTAGACACTTTTATATCCTAAAAAAACACATCTGTCATATGAAATACAATGTGTCTAAGTATTTTTGTTTTTTAGTTATTAGTTGTCTGACTTATAAATATATTACTTTTATTTTCAGTTATGGGATATCAGAGATGGGATGTGCAAACAAACATTCTCTGGACATGAATCTGATATTAATGCTATAACTGTAAGTATATATTTTTATACAGCTCCATGTGTTTAGGTAGTATTTGATGCATTGAGAGCTTAGCTGATCTGTTATCAAATATTTGGGTTTTCTGCTGGGGTACAAACAAACTTATATCATTACAATGAAAGCATGTGTACAAAGAATTACATAATTTAATCCATATTTTCTGCAATAATGTGTATAAAATTTTTGTTTGTACCGCCTGTGCATGGACAGAAAAACCCTTGAATTGGAGGTCTGTATTAGGTATATTGTCACCTCTGTCTTTATTGTTGGTTAGGTATCTGATCAGGCTCTACTTTTTGTATATATTTGGAGCGCTATCCTCATATTTTTTTGGAAATTTTTAATCTAGGAGCTGTCGTATATATGACCTAAATATGTGCTGAATATACAACGTTAAAAATAAACAAAAACAAACAAAAAATAATCAAGGAGAAATATAGACACAAATTTTCTTACATTCTCTTTTATTATGATGAAATAATAATGACTGGGGGGGGGAACAATGAAGCAGAAAAAGTACAAAAATAATGCATTGTTTACGTGATCTAGTTTATTTTTAGCTGCTCACGCCATTTCACCATGTTTGATTGGTCAAGTATTAGTGTACTCTCCTTTAAAACTGTTTACTTGACAATGTTTACTTGTTCTTTTATCTAAAGTATGAATACAATAGGGAATTAATTGATCGTTTCTGGTTTTGTTAAACTTCTTTCTGACATTGTCATTGTTTTTACCATTAGATTTTCTACTAAAATTCTATTGATTTTACTGTTAGAAGTTCTGGTTCTCAGGTCAACGACTGTTTGCCAAATTACTTAAGCCTTTTTGTTTTATACTGATTGATTAATTTCTTTTGTTAGATGATATCGTATTGGGTTTGTTTTTAAAACATAGATAATTTAGTTCTCTTTGTGCAGATCATAGCTATGTCAACTGACTCTCTGATTTTCTGCATAGTTTAAAGTAATAGTAGTCCTAAGTACTAGGTTTTTGTCCAAAATAATGTTTTTTTAACAAACTTATATCAGTCTGGCTTCACATGTCAACATTAAGATTATTTCTGAATAAGAAAAGATGTATTAACCCTTTCTGAATTGGACACAGCATTAGACATGCTAGGTTTATGTGTAATTGAGAAGAATGATCGAGTGTTGTGGCTACTTTATCTTAGCTCCTGGAAGGATTCTCTAGGAACATGCATAACTAACATATGTTGATTAGTAAGACTCATACCCTATTTTGATTGGTTGTTGCTAAACTAGTCTACATCCTTCTTCATTTACATATAGTTAGACTAGTTTTTGTGCTGACCCATTGAATTTTGTGTTGACTGAGATTAAGTTCACATTGTTAGCCATATATTTGATCAAGCATCTATGTTGTCTAACATATTGATGAGTCAAAGTCTCAAACTAGTGTTGACTAAATGTTAATGAAGTAGGTTATTGACTAGTGTTGCTCTGACCCATCATTTTATTCTAACCATGATACTCCTGTCTGCTAAATTATTGGTTGTCTGGGACAATCACTTACTAGATCAGAGTTCAGACAACCAAAGAGTGAGTTAGGGCAGCAAGAATGAAAGAAAAAATACAACAAAAATCAGCTGTATGTTTCTATACAGTCACTTTTCTGACCCTAAATTTACTGACTTTACTCTAAGATTTGTGACTATGTTGAAAGTTAGATCATACATCAAAGTGATGTATATGTATACATTGTTAATGTAGAGTTCAATATCAAGAATGGAGGTAGAGAATATTCTACTTGCTTCTATACAATACATGATGATCACATCAGTCTTGTTTTGTATTGATCCATTCCTGCAATATTCCCATCTCTCTCTTATATATCTGATTAAAATGTCTGTTATTCAGTTGAATGTAGAGATCTTGATTTTCTTTTTTTATAAGTCTAGTTTGCCAATCTTTCTGTGCCATTGTTGTCCATTCTTTAACACTTGCAACCTAAATGATGTACTTTTTGGTGATGTAGTATTTAAGGCAGACTAAAATCTTATCTTAATAATATACAATACCAATCAAAAGTTTGGAGACATTGTAATTAAGAAAGCCTATTGCATAGGTTTTATCAAAATTTGATTACCATTTATTTTGGAATGAGTTTTAGTTAAGCTAATTGTTTTCTTTGTTAAGGTACTATTTGAAGTTGAGACTACCAAATTAGCATAAAATGTATGTATTAGAAATGAAATACACTGAACATGGTTTTTTGAAGCATTTAAGATATCAAATGCTGAATCTTATTAATGTGATGCATTCTCAAAATTTGTTTTTATTTTATCATTAACCATATTAGATATATTAAAAAATAATAATTCTACCAAAATCTTTCATTGGAATTTAAGTATTTTATTTAATTTCCTTTGTCTCCAAACTTTTGGTGGGTACTGTATTATATGCCTGTAGGTATTGATGTGATGATAGTTTTAACCACCTCACCCTGTTATTTATTGAGTGGTTAGTCTTACTTATCTGTCTAAGCTACTTCAAAATACTGAATTTTAATATTCAGTTCATATTTACTTCCTTCAGTGAACGAAACTTTTCTAGAAATTTATTCGTTTTTCTCTATATGATTTCTCTGGTCTCTGGAAATACAAGTGTATTGATCAATAGAGGCACTCACATTTCTTGCCAGTTATATTGAAGGAAATCAATATTAAAACAAGAGTCTCTCATTTCTACTGTATGCTGGGAGATTTTCTTGGGTTGAACGTTTTTATTGCTACATGTCCTTAGATACGCTGTATAAGGTGCTTTGCTTTTCATAATTATTCCACTGTCTAAAATAAGCATTATATTATTGCTTTATATTGTTTCATATGTTGGGTTTCTTGCTGAATTATTTATTTGGGCTTGTCACATGTGTAGGCATGGATGACTATATAAAGATCATTCTAGTTTAGTGGGTTAAAAGTTTTCTGTTAGTATTCCAAGCATCTTTATAACATTGATCTAAATCTGTATCTCGGTATATGCTCTTAAATAATGAGCATGTACTGTTAAGGAAAAAAAATCTGAAGCTTTAATTCTTGTTTACATGGATTTAAGTTTTTTTATTAGGGCCGGTCCTTTGGGATCTAAGAAAGCACTTTTTTCTTTTGTAAACAATGATAAATTTCAAGATTAAAAAAAAACCTCACAGTCATAGGGTTAACATTGATTTACAAGGGTTTGGTTTTCCTGACTGTACGATTGTTGGTTATAGTTAAATAGATAGACTTTATTTAGGCAACGTTGTCTATGTCCACCAAATGACTTTAGTCATTACCTACCACAGTTTTTATTTTCAAATTGAGGGGAAATGTGACAGGCTTAATTTAAGGGGGGAAATAGCAATTCAAACTTCTTCATTATGCTATAAAATGCCATATATGCATTCAACAGCACAAATATTTAACAACAGGGGAAGGATAATATCTACTTTTTGGGAGGGGAATGGGGCCAAAATCTGGCCACAAAATGGCTTAAAAAACACTGTATAAGCATGTTTAACAAATGTTCACTTTTACATTTTATATGTTAGGTTAAAGATGTGACTTACAGATTTCCATTACTTCATGTTTAAATATTTTATGAATGTGTTTAGTTATTTATACTTGATTGAACAAAATATTTGTTTGTGATTTCAGTATTTTCCTAATGGTTTTGCATTTGCAACTGGGTCTGATGATGCTACATGCAGATTGTTTGATATTCGTGCGGACCAGGAAATTGGAATGTATTCGCATGATAATATAATCTGTGGCATCACGTCAGTGGCCTTTTCCAAGTCGGGAAGACTTCTGCTTGGTGGATATGATGATTTTAATTGTAATGTATGGGACGTCTTGAAACAAGAACGTGCTGGTAAGCCTAACAATATGTTGTTTTTTTGTTTTATTATGAATGTATGGTTTGGAGAATGTTTTAGTTTACTCAGTGGTGGGCTGAGTTTTAAGCTTGGAACAAGGTTTTTACCAACACTGGTTAAATGTAAAAAAAATTATATGTGGCTGAGGCCACAACAAATTGATCATATGTTCTATGGATTCGCTGGCACCTTAATTTTGATGGTTTACAAAAAATTGCTCTTAAAAATTTGGTCAAACTGCTATATAAAGCAACTGAATTAAGATTTTTTTTTTTCTTCGCTCACTCGCCCCATTTTTTTTCTAGAAAAATCCATAGAACATATCATCAACTTGTTGTGGCCTGAAGTGATCATTTTTACATGAAAGCTGTTATGATGTTTCTAAGTAGGTTGCAGCCAACTCCAGTTATAAGATTTATATTGCAACTTAAATTACACTAACATTCAATTGTTGGTGTTTTTGGCTACTATCTGTATAACCTTTCGTTGTATGACTATCATTTGTCCAGAATTGACTGTCAGATCCCATTAGAAATAGTCTTATCAAATGTAATGTTCTCATCTAAGTTAGCGTTTATATCTCTTCAAACTTTCTATTTAAATTAGTCTACACCACTTAGTGTTTGTATAGAATAAAATTATAACATGCTTACTGTTAAAGTGTGATTCTTAGAATGGCTGCAATACTTGTTTCATTATCAGAATCTAGTCTTGTATATTTAAAACTTTTTTTGCTTGCTGGAAAGTAAATACTTTGTTATCTTCTACCACAAGCCTTGAGATAGAATTCAATAAAATAAAAAAAACCCAGCCAGCCTATAAATTGCATTGATTTTTTAAGGTTTCTGTGGCTATGACATTTTAAAATTATGATGTCACATAGTTGGGCTTGTCCATCAAAACACTGTTAGCTGATAACTTGAATGATAGATAACAATGGATTTAAAATAAGACATGAATTATTATATGATCGTTGTTATTGAATATTGTACAAACACATTATTTTTTCTATTCACAGGAGTTCTAGCTGGACATGATAATAGAGTAAGCTGTCTTGGAGTTACTGAAGATGGTATGGCTGTCGCTACAGGATCGTGGGATAGTTTCCTTAAAATCTGGAATTGAGGCTAAAATATGTGACTAAATATAGACTACATTTTTATAAAAAAAAACTTGAAGCCTCAATCATATGTTTGTAAAGTTTGACGTTCGTAAAAAAACTACACCATAGTCATAATCATTGGTGTTAAACTAGTGCTGAAGAAGGCACTGTATTAAAATACTTCATACATGCTATGAGAGATGTACCGGAAAAATAGACCCTCTCTCTCTCTCGCTATTATTTATATATCAACATTGGTATTTTTTTCACTTTTTTTCTCCCATGTATAAACAATATCTGGATGTTATATGATTCGTAGCTGCTGCTATAGTTACCTGTTAGGAAATTTTGAAAAAGAATCAATTATGAAAAAATGTATGATAAAACCTTAGACGTTATATGTTATAGTAAAACCTCCAGATATTGGATTCAATCTTGGAAGTTCTGATATATAAACACAATCTCATAGCGGTATGTGTGTGTGTGTGCAATGTTTAACTTAGTAATTGATAGCGTACAAGTTTTGTCAATTTGATATATACATATATTATTATATATCAACATCTTTTATAAAAATGTAATATGCTTTTTAATATATATATGAATATTTGTATTGAACATTTACTTTATTGTGTACAAACTCTTAATTTTAGATAGAGTTTGGTAATGTTTAATTGTTGATACAAAACACCTCTTAATGGTAAATTATTTCATTCATGTGTATGTTGATAAAATTTTCTCATAGAAATACCGTATTCATATGAAAAATTTTCACACTTTTGTAACCTAGTGTTTATTGTGTTACAAAGGGCCTACTGATTATTTTATACGTACTGCATTCGATATAGTGTATTTTCAAAGTTGTGAAGCGTATTATGTCAAAGAGTTGATTTTTCGTAGCTTTTCTCCCGAGAGGCTCGTCATACCAACTGATGTAAGAGTCTCATAATTCCCTTTGGCCTCCAAAATTTTTTACAAATTTATGATCATGATTAAAAATGCTATTTTAGTGCATGAAGTGTGATACAGTACCATATGTTTTAACTATCTCGGCATTACTTACACATGTATGCTTTCAGGCAGTTTTATTTTCAATCATTGGTAGACAATATCATTGTTAAGTTCATCCGACATAAGTGTGACTGATGTATCTATTGTCATGAAAAAGAGACCAAAATCACTTTGATAGTAGAAACTCAAATATTTTGAGTTTTTTTCTATAGGAAGATAAAAAGAATCAGAAACATTGAGAAGTGCTCTTGCATTTTTTGCTTCATGTTTACATTTTTGTACCTTTCAGTCGTTGAATCATGTTTCTGCCCTTTGCTGGACAAAAAATACAAATTTCTCCTGCCATAATGTTTTCTATTATCAGTGTATTTATAACAAATGTGTATGCCGTTTTTTTCTTACTTATGTTGCCTGTACAAAATGAAATATTAGACGTCACATAAACCATGTGTATAATTAGTTCATTTTTGAACTTTACCTACAATTTGGTTGTACTTAGATCTAACTGATTTTGTCTAATAAAAAACCATGATGATTAGACTAAAAGAACAGAATAGAACCAATTATGTTAAAACATTCGGGTAACGATTTTATGAAAAACATTTTTTCTAACTACAAACGTACATTGAGTGTCGTTGATGACCATGCTTTAGAAATTTCTCTTTTTTGCTAATCAAGACTATTTTGTGTATGAATTTTTGTACTTTAAATGATTGAATGTGTGTTAATATATGATTTTTGACGGCCTTTTGTGGACTAGTAATGTATATTGTGATCATAGGACTAACTATACTCGCCACCACTTCTCATAACCCTCATTTTCTTAGGATTGATTTAATCCATAGCACTTTAAATTAAAAACAAATGTGAGAATGACATATGACAAAGAAAATTTTTATTCTTTGCTGTCCCTTGCATTTATATGCATGTTTCATTTTATATAACAAAATGGTTTTTTTATGCTTACTAGTAAAGTATTGTTTGTTACAACCTTATATTCTGTTTGAGTCAGTAGCCTTATGTTTCTAAAGTGTTATTTTGTCACCAGTATATAAATTTTGTTTTTTCGGTAACAGTGGACGAAATGTATGAGACGAAATGAATTAATTTCGGGCTCACTTAAATTTCACACACTCAGTGGCTTGCATGTTTTTATTTTGTATCAAATCATTGATTCTCTCTTGTTTCTTGAGGCATCATTTTTTGTCTTGTGTGTTCAACATTTAATGTATCATTATTTGTATTTTTTTAAATATAGTCCTTTTGTTTGGTACTTCGTTGGAAAAAAAATTTATCATTGAATTATGCTCTAGTGGGATTCTTTTTTCTTGAAAACCGTGTATTTAACATCGTGTCTTGCGACTGTGATCGACAAAATACAATTTATTGTTGTTTTTGAAACTGAATATTGTGTGTCAATGTGTTATCTATATAAAATTATCTTTTTATTTTTCAAAAGTGACTTAGAATTTTTATCTCTGCATCCAAAAAATCAACCTGTCTTATCAGATACTTTCATTGTATTTGGGAGATAGGACAAAATTCTTTTTTATAGGATAAGGAAGAAAAGATCTACTCATGTTGAATTGGCAAATGTTAGGTGCATGGGTGAAAACACTGTACTTTTTATTACAAAACTAGTATTTTTCTTTTCGTATAGTAACTATTCTGTTTTTTTTTTGCCTATTTATTTTCTAACGGATGGATGAAAGGTAACAGATAATGTATGTATAGGAGTGTAAATGATTTGTGTACCGATGCCATGTATGTACCTTTTTTATATTATTTTCTATATGAATGTAGTTACATGGGAACTATATTATATATGACTTGATAGTTTTGAACCATTCGTCTGAAATACACCACCACTATGAGTATACTACCATCACTGTAAGGTTTTATACACACTTCTTAATGAGGTTAGAGATCATAATGCTATAATACTGGTTGATATTTTCTGGTTTTAGATCATAAAATAATCTATATGTCAGATTATATTTAGATCAATTGATGCAGTCTTTCGATGAGAAAGGTAGTCTTGTTGATTACACAAATGTTTCTATGTTCATTTGATTTCATGTGTTAAATTGTAAGTAGATTTTATAAGCCAGTATTGATGTTCTTCCTAAAAAAAATCATATATATCCAAATCTTTATTTTTTTGAAAATTATAAAATTGACCGGGTGTGGTGATCATTGAATTGAATAGAACAGTTTATTTTTATCATGGAATCAAATTATGAATCAAGGAATTGAGAAAATCTGTCAGTCATGTCGTAATCTACCTGTGGAAATTATGTATACATTATAATATTATATTAATTGATGATTTTATAAGTGCAATCTTAATTTGTATGATTTTTAAACTTGTTGTATTTCTTGGAAAGAAACTGTAAAGTGATCTGGGAAAACTGTCAACATTTTTATTATTATATACTATGTATTTACATACTATACATTATTTTCCCATTTGTTTTTCCTTCCTATCAAATAGATTTTTTACTTAGATTTGTGTTTGGAATGAAATCTTGCAGCAAGATATAAATAGATTGAGATAATTACATACTAGAATAGATAATCAGACCAGATTTCTTTTCCTTTGTACAGTATTTAATATCAAAAGTTAGGTGAAATTGTGACTTCAAAATTTCATTTCAAAGTGATAATGAAATATATGAACTGCCTGGTGTATTGTAAAATGTGCACCAAATCATGTATATTGAAATGGTTTAGATAATATGTTTTGCTTCCTTTTTTAGTTAGATTAATGTTTTCAATTCACTGTTACTAAGTGACAAGATTTCTTCTTAACATATGTATATGACATCTTATATAATGGTCTAAATAGTTTATCTCATCTTTTTTGAGCCTTTAGATGTGTAACAGTGGTTGTGTATGTTTGATTTAAGAAACCTCTTAGTTTATAAATATGAAACCCTGATTAGTTAGAGGTAGAAATAACATTTGAATATAAAACTTGTTATTTTGTATGATGGTTTGATGGTTTTATATGGAGGAATTGAATCATGAACACTATTTCATAGCTCAGTGTGCTTATTTTTCATAAGAGACTCCATTTGCTTGAATTGATAGTTTGTCTTGTAGTAAAAGATGGTAGTGTTAAAATCTGTTTAAATGCATGGGTGAAAGTTTTCAGGACTTGTCCTGTTAGGGATTTTTTTGAGCCCTTAGAGTGTTTCATGCCTGTAAAAGGTGCCGAAATCATGAAAACTTAGGAAATTCAAGATATTAAAATATGAAACTTTCACTCATGTTAATGTTTCGTGGTAGAAATTCCCTTCTCTTTTACCACATGTTTTGAATAAATTATGAGTTTTCTCTACAGTGTTATATGAGTAAATATTGATCCATCATGTCAAGTATTGGAAAAAACAGATCAAGGGAGATAAGCATGCTAAGTATTGAAGAAACTATTAAAGGGAAGTTATTTGACTGAGTATTGGAAAACAATTTTCAAGGTTAAGCAGGGTTAACAAATGTTTATATAGTACAATACATGCTAAATATTTCTGTGTTAATATTTGAGTGAACGCTTATATACGTGTATGTGTATCTGTTACTTTCATTTGTCAATAAAGCTACATGTCTACTATAAGTCGTGTTGTGTTTTTATTTTACCTTTGAAAACAATGACGGATAGGTTTGATTCGAAATTCAGGTTTTTCTGCAAAAAAAATTTTGTTTGTACTGGATCAAAGTTGAAATGAAGATCTGTGTTCACAAAACGATAGGATTTTTATGTGTTACATGCCTTTCAGCGATAATTTGTCAAATAACTTAGTTCTTCACAGTACAAACAAACATTTTTTGGCTGGAACAACCCATTAATTTGAATTATGAACTTGTAAACATTTTTATAAACGCCAGACTGTCGAAGAAGACATCATTTTACTGTCTTTGTACTGACTGTATTGAGATCACTTGTTTAAAAGGGTGCTAGAATAGACAGTCTAGATACCTATTTCAAACCTTCGTATCTGGGAAACCCTCGACAGAAAATCTTAAATCTGGATCTGGATCCAGTAGAGTATCACTCTACTAACAGAATGGCATGGAGAGCAGAAGTAAGGCACTCCAGCTGTATTCTTCTTACTCCGGCATCTGGGAAACCCACAGCAACATTTGAATATCTGGATGAAGTTGAGGATTGTCATGCCTCAGTCTCATAAAATAGTGGCGTGTTATGGACCATTACCTCCAGACAGCCATATGTCCTTGGAAGTCTTACTTATGTTGGATGTGTCTATGTGTATATGGTCACATGAATTTATCCAGCCATTAGGTCAGTTGTAAGAGAGACAGTAATGGCCTACAGGCTGTTAATAGATGTGGAAGGCTCCCGTACTGCTGCCTCTAGGAATATCTGCATAAAAAATTATACTTTAACATTATTTGAACATAAGATGATTACTTTTCACCTGTATACATGAATCTTGGTCTGTCCAGAGACAGAAAAAATGTTAAGATGCATTGTAAACTAAAAGAATGTGCATAAAGATAAAAAAGTGCAAGTGTGGTTTAATGTCTGCCTCCATAATTATATATGTTCAGCCGACCTTACTATTTTGTACAATAACCTTTAATCATCAATATCACATTCAAGCAGGTATCTGACTAATGCTATCTTTTTACATCAGTGCTGAATGTAACTACTGCAGGTAAATGTTTTGCTTAAGGAAATTAGCAGTGCCCCTTGTGGGTTTGAACCTAAGCATGCATAATGGTGGAGTGCTGTTCAATTCACTGACATTGTTGTTGTCAACATAATCCTACTTCTCTTTATACACCCACATTTAAACGGAATCATTTTTTATGACCATGTTCGTCGAGGATTACTTATTTCTATATATAACTGAATAACCTGTGAAGCAAGTCATTACATTTTATGTTTGGATATCACATTGATTTGCAATGATTTTTATTTACTTAAGGTCGAAGTGTCAGACAGGAAAGTCATTTTAGTTTCAAATAGAAAACATTGTCCAGTTGAAGGTTTGGGCACCACATGGTCATCCCAATTACCTCTATAGTTATTCTCAACCTATGAGGAACGAACCAAGGATGACGAGCACATTGAATACATGTCGTATTCTTTCAATTCTATCGTAACAAATGAAGCAGGAGTCCAGTGATAGGACGGGCGCTTAGGAATCTAGATATTCAAGGTTCGAATCCCACTAGGGGCACTAACAATTCCATTAAACCAGAAAATTGCTCACAGTTGTTCCACTTCACCGAGGTGTAAATGGATACTATGAGAGATCGCATGTTTGAAGGAGATTTCAATGACCAGATGTTATCATACAAAATTGTAAAGTCTGTTGAACATGTATATGGAAGCATACTTTAAATCGTACTTCGACTTAAAAAAACACGATGTGATATAATGATTACAGGTCTGTTTGTATAATTTATGACTTCCGATAAAACGTGACAACTTTCATAAAATTTCTGTCTTCAGTTTTATAAGGTTGAATGAATGTTGGGACAGAAATCGATAAAAGCTGTCTTACTTGTCTTATCGCCATGGTAACCGATTTAGACTATATATTGGTAACGTTATGTTTCTTTTCTTTAATAATACTCAGGCGACTCACACCATGTGCTGTGAACGCTATTGTCATCAAAGCTAATATAGCTTCTCACTATCTTTGACTGGGTTTTACTAATACTCTTGTAATTTCAAGCACGTGTCCGGTGTGCACGTGAGGCTATTATCTGACCGTCAGCTGGATTATTATACGTGTTATTCTGTTAAGTTTTAATTATGTTCATAAAATAAGTTAATTACATTCTCGACTTTGAGAAAAAGTTCAATCATTCCTTTTGTCAATTTATAACTAATTATCATAGAGCCCCACCTGCAAGTGTTTGAAAAAATATAGATCAATGACATATTTGAGCTCTTGAAAAAGGTACTGACCAGTAAATGATTGAAGACAATAAATATTGACCATTTATGAGCATGTGAGATCCGGAAGTAAGAACTGATCATTTCATTATCCTAATTCACTAGCTTAATTTTTAATAGATTGTTTTCCACGATTTTGTTGGATTCTAATATAAGGCCACAACAAATTGATCATATGTTCTATGGATTTTGTCTGAAAAAAATTGGAGCGAGCGAGCGAAAAAAAAAAAAAAAATATTTTTTTCCCACATTTTGCATTTTGAGGAGCGAGCGAAAAGCGAAAAATAAAAAAAAGTTCTATTTTTATGAATATTCATTTACTTAAAGTCAAAATGCACTTAAAATATGGACTTTTTGCAGAAAAAAACTAATAAATAGCATTCTGTATTATTTCAAAGTGCATATAAGTCACAATAATCTCTTAAATTATAGTTGTGGATATAGACATGCTTATTTAAATATAAAACATGGATTGATGCTGTACTACTATGAATTTATTCTATTTTTCTTACATGATACAATTTTAATTGCATGTATTTAATATTTTTCGCTTAATTATAGTTTCATATGTCTTTTTTCCTTGGGTTTTATTAACTTGACCTTGAATTACAAAGAAATGTCAGTTTAGCTCTGATTATCTTGTAGTTGTAGTTATCTTGTAGTTGGTTGTAAAATAAATCCCTATATTAACCAAATAAATAAGAGATGGAATCAACAACAAACAGCAACTCAGCAAATTTATATCCTCCTGAATGAAAATTTTAGGCTCTGCACCCCTATATAATGATGGACCAAACCTGTTGACTTTTGGTGTATAAATAAAGTCTTAATATTATTCCAGTAAATAAAGGATGGGCTCAAAAACATAAAAATTATATATAATTATATTCATATACTCAGTATACTTAAGTTCCTGAATGAGAATTTTAGAATCAGCACCCCTATAAAATGATAATGAACAAAACCTGTTAACTTTTAAGTGCATAAATACAGTCTTATTAATTAGGAAGAATAAGAAGATTATTAATTAACCAAATTATGCTACAGACTAAACAACATACAACTGCTAAGTATACCTAAGTTATCCTGAAGGAAAAAGAGAATCAGCACCCCTATAAAATTAAATGGACTATACGTTTTGGTGTCGAAAGTATAGCCTTTTGGTAAATAATACAAAATACAACTTCATTTTAAATCAGTCTGTTCGAATATCTCCCTAGCATGAACATAATTAGAAAAGGAAATCTTCTATCCTGTCCTACCTCAATTCATAAGACATGAGTCGACCTCAATTGTAAATTATTTTTACACAGAAGGTGAACATATGACGTCACACATCCAGATCATATTTGTAGGGTTGATGGAGCCGCTCTGTCTACGTCACTGTTCAACTTCTGTGTGTATCAAGAGTTAAAGTTTATGGAAGTTAAGCATTGCATTTATTACGTATCAATTTAGTATACATGTGTTAAAACGTGTATTAAATATAATTTAGGATTTAGGAAAACAAAGAATCGACACGATCATCATAGTGACGTATGTAAACGTGAATACTTTACTGTTTTGTTACAAATATAGCAATGTCATGGTGATAAGCTTTGATATTTAGACCAAAAATTATTGATTTTCTCCGTAAAACTTCTTGGTTGAGTGCCAAAAAAATTGACTTCAAAAAAATCTTGATGCGGTAAAAATTTTGAAGTGCGGGAGCAAAAAAAAAATAAAAATATTTTTTTTCCATTTTCGGATTTTTAGGTGCGGGAAATCCGACGAACAAAAGATCAATTTGTTGTGGCCTAAATGACCAAAACACAGTTGAAGGACAATCTCGTACCCAGGAACTATCACAGATCAACCCCTGGGTACGAGTATAGTTGAAGGACGGCTAAGGAACAAACAAGAGGCATAGGCCATCAGATGAGTTAAATAGCTAAACGGTATGACTCGTCATCAAATTTGCAAAGCAATAATCAAAATTACATGTACTTACGTTAGTTATGTTATCAAAAGCTACGCACTATTACTTGTAATATACGCACTCAGACATTAACATATAGAAACATTGATTAAATGATCATATTGGAAATCGATAGTTTAAGCCAATGAAAGTTGTTGTTTCCATGAAAGATTTTACTGTAAGGGTTACTAAGTTTAATTGTTTTGCTCGACTAAGCATTTTTTAACAATGAAAACAAACAAAATTGTTTTTATGTAGCATTGAGCTACAAAATATACCAAGTAACACAAGAAATCAAATTAATTTAACACATTGAACGCAATGTCGCAACATCATGCTGTAGATTACATTTCATTTTGAACAAGTGAAACAAGCCTGGCTAGACAAGTAGATTTCCTAGAATAGACAAAATGATCACGTGATTTGATTCTGTCGACTTGAGTGTTGATGTTAGATAGCACGTTGCTATTAAGACAGAAAAATATTTCTATAAAAGTTCAATGTACGTCATATTGTTACTTAGTAACCGAAATAAATATCAAGATTCCTAAAAAACTAATTGGACTAATGAAAATTTCTGCGAAAAAAATGATCTTGCTTACCGTTATGAATTTTACTATGATTAAAGGTTTTTTCATGCAACACAGCTGGAATCATGGGTTGCTAAATTATATTCCTGTGGTGCTTTTTACAAAAACTCTTACGATAAAAATCATCTTAAGTCAAAAGCAAAAGACATTTGTATAGTTATTTTTTGGCCAATTTATTTCAAATATTATTGAATTATGTTACATGTTCCAATAATTTTGAATATCATATCATATTTATGTCTATTACCCTTCTGACTTTGAATTTCAAAATTTATGAAATTGACTTACGATAACTTTTTTCGTGAGAACTTTTGTGAGAAGGTGCACTGACTGATAATTTGCTCTGCCTCTCTTTTCTCATGGGTAAATGGGGATCGGTTTGTCCTAAAAGCAGGATGTTGTCTAAGAACTTTTGGAGGGAACTTATTGTAATATTGAATTTTTATTGTTCGTTTATGAATAAATCAAAAGAATCAGTTGGTGCATGTACTTTTCAACCTCCCCCCCCACAGTTGTTATTTTCCTTGGAATGAAAGGATACGTACAGTACCTATAGCAGCGTGAGGAGTAGCCTGAGTGAGGAGTGGGGTATGTTTTGATAAACTAGATTTTAGCACAGAGGCGACTCATGGCGTAAATACTCTGTAGCATACCTTAAATGTGCATAGGACACAGAGGTTTGAAGAACGAGAGCAGACCCATATTTTCATCCATGATGTCATTCCAAACACATCAACCATACATTGAATTTCCGGAAGTTCCGAATGCCATGGTGTGACTAGCTTAGATTCAGACGAAGAATACTCAATACCATGGTTTACAATAGCAAGCACTTAATTAAGTCAAAATAAAACAATCTAAGCTTTTGATGCATAGCATAACTGGCACATGTAATTTACTTTAAACCTGGACCCCCCATATCATAAAATACATCAATACAGTGAACTCGACAGTTCCGGGTCAGTAACGAAACAAACGATGCGTGTCTCTTCAAAACGAAAGTTGTGGGAATCAAACCTGCATAAATTGATAAACAAATACTTCCACCTCACCATGTTATAATAAATTAATTGTGTTTATTTGCTTGTAATTTCCTACAATTTTCGAACTTGCACGTTGCAAACTCGATAGTTACGGGTCGCACTTGCCAATTCCGGGTCACGTGACAGATGCTTGTCTCTTTAATCCGGAGTGGTCTCAACAGGGTTAAAATCAATAAAACAGCCAACCTTTTGCCAATAAAGACTTTATCTCATATTTTCTTCCAAGTTAAACAAAAGTAAAGCTCGTAAATTAAAGATCTAATCATGTCACTTGCAATTACCTATTGCATATAAAAACAAGTACCATGAATAAAATTAGTTGCGTATAAAAAGTAAAACTCAAAATATCAAACAATAATTGTATTTAATTGACAAATATCTTACATATGGGATAAAATTATGTATAAAATCAATTTTAAATGTTAAAAAAATACTTTTAATTAAAATAAATGATTGTATATAATACGGGTTAAGTTTTGACCCGAAATTGTCACGTGCTTACCAGGTCAAATTGTCTGCATTATTGTCAAACAGTAATTAGATTTAAGAAATCTATGAATTAAATCGTGTTCACCAATAAATTTCCAGCAAAATGATGTGCAATAAGGACTTATTTTATCTAAATAAAGGGTATAAATCGCTGTTTTTTCGAACGCATGGACGAAACGTTCACGTACTTTCGCATTGGTTGGAAAAGACGCTGTTTAGTGTTTCATGACTATGACTTCCGGTAGAGAAATGTTAACATGGAAAGTTTGTGTAACGGTAGCTAAGTGGTTAGTGTACATGACTTAACTATCATATAATCAAAATATTAAATTATTTAGGAATCATTTGTACTATTTCAAAAAAGTGACCCGGAATTGTCGATGACCCGGAACTGTCGTGTTCACTGTAACTCAGTATTTAATGGACTGAATTCACTAAAAAATGCATGTAACCTAACAATAACTTGCACTTTCCTCCTCAAATAAAAAAACTTATTTTTTTCTATTATAGCACATACTTTCAATAAAGTAGAATTGCAATTTTGAAGCCAAAATGCAGATTTTTAGTAAGACATATTTACGGGTTAGTGTGGTCAGTGTCAATGCAAATTGCCTAAAACTATCACATCAGAAAATAGTTCATTCGCGTTCCTACTTGAGTACAATACTAGTGTGCTCAGAACGTTATAGCGATGCATTTGGTTTCAGCACACGTTTTATTTTGAAATTTATCTCATGACAACTCTAATGAGACGCCTCTGTTGCTCGTATCGTAAATAACATCTTCATCATGGCACGAGTTACGACAGAGAGCACAGCGAATGAAGAAACGTGTTTTGATTGGTTGGCAGCCAATTTTATGACGTACTTCCTGTCTTCTGAATGCTGGGAAACGATTTTCTAATAGTTGTGACTCAGTAAGAGAACACAGCATGCACAGTAGAACTTTATACTTTTGAATAAAACAGATCGATCCATACAGAAGTCAATATTACAAATCGTAGTCTCAAGTCTTGCCTATTATTCATTATTTTCTGATTGTACCGTACTGTGTGATGTACATTCATTGACAGAGTGGTACCGTCTGGCCAATGTTATCTCTTGTATACTCTTATTGGCATTTTATGCTTCGGGGGTTTCCGTTAGTTCTCGGAAACAAACGCTGATTCATATTCCTGTCGATCTTTTTCTCAATTTCTCTCTGTATGAGTGATTCGTCCAATAGTGTTATTATAAGAAACTCCTCGGCTATTTTCCCGCAATTATAATCAATTTCGTAGATGAACTCCGTGACGTTCCGAATGTAGTTTTATGACCCATCTTCTATGCACCTAGTGACCAGCTTACATCTATAATTTTATATTGGATCAATGATCGTCAAGATAAGGTTGGTTGTGTCACAAAGTCCTTGGAATATCTATTTGACGATGTGATACAGTCTTGACACCATGTGATTTGTAATGCTGTTTTACACTATCAACATAACCATGGGCGGATCTAGCGGGGGGGGGGGTTTCAGGACCCCCCTGTAATTTCCAAAATGTACCTGTCCTTAAGTGTATTCTTGACTGCAAGTCATTTTAAGTAGCTTGAAGCACATTTTCTAGGTGCACAACGTAGATTTAATGGTTATTTAGTCTGTATTATTAATAAGTTTCCTTATTCTGAAAACAGTGTATAATGTGGTTGTGGTTCGAAAGTTCGGACCCCCCCTCCTAATCCTGGATCCGCCCCTGCTAACTTTACATACTGTCTCATACCCAGAATTACAGGCAATATAGCTACTATTCTCGTACTCAGAGGCTATCAAATCTCTCGACACTAGCCTCTGGCGACATACGTCCAATTTTACGAATGAAACGTCATACTTTTGGCCGATATTGACCAATCAAGTCTTTCGCGAATTTTACTTTAAAAATGCTCATTTACACACCAACTTTTCTAAAACTTGCCAAAATTGAATAAAAGCATTTTAGTAGCAGTCAAACACTGTTTAGTTTATGACGATTTATGTGAAAATTGACAAACAACTGTAAAAGATGACGATTATATCAACATATGTAAAAACATAACCCGTTAGTTACGGAATTTAATCATTGATTAATTATACATGTTATTTTACTTTGATGCCATTCTTTTTTCTATTGTATGTTTTCCCTTCATTTTTGTTTTTGCGATGTTTTATTTTTTTTTGGGGGGGGGGGGGGGGGGTACTTATTTGTGTATTTCATTTTATTGTCAAGTTCTCTTCTCTGATCCCGATGTTCATGTTCTCCTAGTTTGAGGCAACAATATGTGTATAGATTATGCTAAATAAAGAAATATTGTATTGCATGGGTATAATTGATTTTTGTGTGTTTTTGTGACTTCTATTTTATATTTCTCACAATCAACAGACCTGTTAGGCTTTAGGTATCAAGAATACATTTTCCAAACAAAATTTCAGACACCGACGGGTAAATTTCAAAATATCGAAATATATGTAAACTAACAGCTTTTACGTTTAAATAAGAAGTGTGGTTCTTCTTAAATTTGATTGGCTGATTAACATCAAGTATGCATGTAACATTGCAAAGCTTAAATTTTGATATTAGATTTTATAAATGGTAGATTTCAAAACAGAATTTACATCAGAATTACGATTGATTAACTTGTTATACAAGATCATTTTAATTGTTGGAGAAATGTCACATGGTTATACATATATGTGTACGTAACGTTAAGAGGCATTAGGCAGACACGCCCTTACTTCGAGTCAACACTGAATAAATTATATCTTTTCTAGGGAGGCAATCAGTACACACAAAATTCGAACCAATAACAAGAGTGTTCTCCCTTGCCATATTAAATTCTTGTGAATGGCGTTCACAAATTATTTTGTTCTTTGCTTGATACGACCGTTTCCAAAACAATTTATATTTCTTTATATGTAAATAGTATTTTAAGCCATCTCCTATTAAGATAATTACCATTTATTCCTTTGTTTCCAAGCATTATGGAAGAATTAAGCTGCCTGGCTATCTCAGATGGTAGCCCACAAGTCTACTGATCGAGGGATTGTAGACTCCATTCCCAGGCAGAACATATTTCTGTGATTTTCATCATGAAATATTTTCAACTATCATTCTACCTCCTTCCACTGTCTCTTAATCATGTAAGGTAGTTGTAAGTCCTAGTAACTAGTTAACACTAACAGCTACATCCAGAGATTTAGCCTTTTCAGGAACATGGAGTAGGTTGACTGACTTCCATAATTATATGACTAAGAACTCACACATGAGTATATTTCAAGGTTTTGGCATATTGATACACCACAGTCATAAGGCAATCACAGTGAGCTCAACATACAGTTGGGCAGGAAAAAGAGCAACAAGTTTACATAAAAATTTTAATATCTTTTAATCATATTTATGTGAAGTCACCTAATATCAACAAGCATCTAACACTCTAATACAAAATAAAACTCAGTCATTCTTATACTTCAAGTTTTTGTCAGTAGTGAAACAGTCATTCCTTTTTGTTTTTATACACTTTTCAAATACATTTCTTTCTTATATAGATAATCATTGATGTAACTGATGATAACAAACACAGCATAAAACAATTCTTTAACTTCAAGCTGGGCAGTAAGCATATTCAAATTTCAGCCAAATATTTTATGGAAATAAGTTAGTATTACTACAAGTTTATATAACATTGGTTGGAGCGTCTGCACCATAATATTTAGCTCTATCTTCCACAGAGCCATTATGTGGAACAAAATACCAACCTGAAATAAAATAAAAATACGTAAATTTTAATATTTTCAATATACATAACAAATTAGTACCTTATAACAAATTTATATCACATTATCTCATTATTTTAGTGTATATAGTGATATAATCATGTCTTGAATACAGTTACATTTTAATGTATTTGATCAATGCTTAGGATAAGATTGTAAAACTTATGTTAGTACATGTATTGTCAATCTGATTAAAACCCGATCTAAAATTTTACACTTGCATACTCGCTAATTCAGATCTGGCCTTTTCCAAACGAAGGTCACCTTCAGGCGACCTTTTCTCATCATAATATTCATGACGAAATTGTTATGATACGTTACTTGTTTACATCGTTTACGTCACGCAATTTGAAATGAGCCGCCAGACTGTGAATAATACTGCTGTTAAATAAGCATGCAAACCTTGGTCTAAAAATAGAAATTACGATATCAAAATGTGTTTAATAGTGTTTTCGTCTAGATGAAAGCTACGCATTGATTGGTCGACACAAAGTTCATCTCGACATGACCTTCAACGGAGAAAGTAGAGAGCCTGTATGACAACGCTCTACAGGATATCTGTTTACGGAGAGTGATGTATTGTTAGATTTCATTACATTATTACATTGACCCCACTGTTTTAAATACTCACTTCAGAAATTCTGAACTCAGTATCGACATTATAGCATTTAAATCAGCAGGATTAATGTTAGTGTTACAGACAATTGAATAAAATAAACCAATACAAGTACTTGCATCACATATATAAGTACATAAAAACAGAGATAGAATCTGGTAGAATGTACATAGTGTACTGTCTATGTGTGACCACCTCCAGTAAACAGCTTGTTTAAAGCGACCACTTTAAAACCCTCCAAAGCATACTAACACTATATTTTCATTCCCATAAAGTGACTCTCTAATGCAAATTGCTTTTTAAGCGACCAAAATCTGGAATACATTGGTCATCATATTTATCAAATTTGTTCACTTTTCTTAGCTGTAAGCAGGTTTCGTGACAATATCAACACAATTAAGACAGAGTTCACAACCTAAAATTTTGAATTTGTACAGATGAGATGAAGTGATCACCACATTTTTACTTGTAAATTAAATAGAGGTATAAAAACTCTTGTCAAATTTATAATTTAAGTTCACAATGTTTTCCCATCACTAAGCGATTGGCGGTTGGCTATTCCTGCATAACTAGTACAGTACACTGTGTATTACTCCCAGCAAATGAACAAATAATTTACCTTTCTCGTCTTTTCTTTGTTTAGAAAGTTCTTTATATTTTTTGTATAATAATCTGAAAAAGCAGTTGAATTTACAGTTAATTTTGTAGCTAGTTAAAAGCTAAAAATAATAAATACAAAAATCACTATTAAAATTAACACATAAACAGTTAAGTCATGAAATATTTTATACAGTCATTCATCTAGTCTGGATTACCTGCCCCTTACCACTATCGTTATCAGGTCAGGCAAGCCGTGATCATGGCGGCCTCCTCAGTTATTATTCAGGTATTACGTTTCTTGATCTAGCATGATCATTTGCTGACAATAGTTACTTTGGTATGAGTTCGATACAATATAGATCATTCGCTTTCGATTTTCTGATTACCCATAAATTTAGCGAACGATTTACACAAACATGTCTCACTTGAACACAATTCGGACGTGGACTAGTCTCGTTAGAATTTCGGACACTTTATTTAGCATTAATGTAACCGAACAACAAAAAAAAGTATCCACTGTACTTCTTGTACAATGATCCTTTGATTTAAGCCTGTGTAATGAGAAATGTTCATTTGAGAACATAATTATCCAATACCTAATTCATTACATAGGGTGCAGCCATGATCATGCTTTGCCTGATGTACTTTTATCTGTCAAAGTACGCCTGGGGACCAGACAATCATTCATCCACCTATAACTGTATCAAGTCAGGCAGTAGTAAGCTAGGTATAGCGCAGGTATGTGCTACAAATACTATGACATGCCAATTTGATTTAGCTCATAGAAAAAGTTCCTTCAACTTAAGATTTAACACTTTCGAGTCCGCTTCCTGGTCCCCCAATACAAACTAATAGCTTCTTGCTTATGCAAACTATGGGGTAGGTTTAGGATGGGATTCGTACCAACATGGAGCTGGCTTTCCAATGATTACCAGTCCAACGTCGTAACTGCTTGGCCATGCCCTCTCCGCTACAAATACTAAATTAAAAGCTACAGTGTCAGAGATCAAAGCATCTTCAGAGACCATGAGTAAGACAACTGACAGCCAAGATATGACGGAAAATAGTTTAAAGACAGGCTTAATCAATGGCTGTCGGCACTGTCCCAAATCAAATACACTACATATATAGAACTGTGTCTGTGAGCTAAATGCTTAGAATTGAACACAATATCTCCTGATTGGCTGTCAGACATGCTACAAAGTCTTGTATGTGTGTACCATTCCAGGATGGAACTTGAAATTCATAAAATAATGAAAAAAAATCATAATGTTAATACTAACTTATTTTGTCTCATTTTTTCAGCTTTTTCAACATAGTATAAAGATCTTTCGTGTACTTTTTCAGGTGATTCAACAAATCTAGCAAAAAATCTCTGAACAGGAAGCTGTAATTGTAAACAATTAAATAGTTTAATGTCAAATGATTAAGAACTTATAAATTAGATACCACAAATAGACTTGTACACAACTTAATACTACATAAACAAGAACAGCCCAAGGACAGCATGCTCAATTTTTCAAGGCCTTTCTTTGTAACTAGTCTAATCTGAAAACAAAAGCCTTTTGGAGACAGACTTAGATTTTTAGAGGAAATGACTCAGTTAAGGAACAACAATAATAACATTTGCCATATCTTTAAAGAATGAAAGGAGAATAACTCCAAAAATAATACATCCAGGGTTTTATCCCTTTCTTGATGTGTCAATTTAGTCCATATGACTTAAAGCATACTATTAAAATATCTTGATTAGTATTCTCATGATATTTCAATACTAAAAAACTCAGGTGTCCATTACAGAAAATAAAAAAGGGGCATAACTCCAAATTATGAATCCAGAGTTTTTGCCCCTTCATAGTAATGTTGATGTAGTACTAATGAATTATCATGTTAAAATTTCGATGCAAGAGAGAAATAAGCAGAGGTGGAAGGGGGAGACGTCTTCATTTCAGGTAACATAAAAATTAATTATCGCTGGTCCTAGGACCTGCGATATAAACAATTATCAAGATTTGAGCATTTTTGTGTCGATACCAGTTGCCTTAAGCCAATCAGAACGATGCATTTGAGGTCATGTGATGAAAAAAATTACTTCGAGTAGTCAAAATAGGGGTGCATGTATGGACTTGTCGACTCCGTGTTTTGTCGGGTTACCTGTTTGTATTACCAGAAAATACCATTATCAATATATGAACAAGTATAAGTTTCAAGAAAGTTGCAATATAAGACCAAAAACATGCATTACTTATTGTAACATGTTCATTTCTTAAAAAAACTCGCATTTGTTGGAAAAAGCAAACCTATCTTCCCAACTTTGGAGCAAGCAGCTGGAATGTGGGCAGAACATGTTCTTAAAACGAATATTCCGGTTTGCTAATCAATAAAATATAGTTTCTAAATGCCAAATGGAAAGGTGAATTGTAAAGTCTACCATAATAATCCATTTGTACGTGCGTGGTCCAAACATGTCTGGTCAGCACATGTTTATTCGATGGTTTTAAACTGGCCTTACAGAGTGTAGAATTAATCAAACGCGCTCAATGTTTTACATGTCTTGACCAGGGCACTCCAATAGTTCATTTAGTTTAAATTCTACCATAATAATGTTGTTTTACATTCACAATTATAACATGTCCCGTATTGTGTCTTTTCAAACGATAGAATTCTTTTCTGGCCTGAAAGTTTAGCAAAACTAATCAAACGGGTCCATATGTTTCGCATACCCTTGCGAGGACACGCTAATAGCTGATTAATTATGCGTAGACAGGTTTATTGGAAAGTAATGGTTTAAAACACTGATGCATAATGCTTGAAGCTTTTTACTCCAAGGAGAATACACGGCTAAACGACAATTTCAAGCATTTTTGGGAATGCTAATACTTGTTAGTATTCATAATATCATAAATTACCTTGTAATATTCATGAGGTTCTGGTACATAACCTTCAGGTATTTCACGTAATTCAGCTGGACCTTAAATAATAAAAAAACAACACACTGTAGTCTATATTTATATCAATTAATCAACAACAATTATTAAAAATAGAGGTCTCATCCATGTACATAGTTAAATTATCATAATTTTACAAGGTTGTGAGTTAAAAATGTTAAAAATCCTGAATTCCATCATTTCAGCAGCTTTCGTATAATTATGAAAAAATAACTTTTCATGAACTCAAAATTTCTATACTTCAGGATCAGTACTAAATATTTTAACCCATGATATTATCATAGTTAAAACCAAATATCTTTATAACTGCTAGAAAATCAATATGACTGGATATTAACTCTGTAAAAGGGGTTGGGCTATTACAGGACAATTACAAACTAACTCAAAATAGCCAATAAACCACCAAATGCTACTCCCTGGCATTATTATTTAAAAGTATGTTACACATCTGTAATATTGAGGCTGTGTATGTATATAAAATATCTACACGCTTTTGTTCTTGTAACATTGATTTAAACACTACATTTTGTACTACAGGGACACAATATGCATAAAATTTGATTGTATAATATAAAATTGAAGTCCTACCAATAAATGTGTTAGCATATGCTGTGATTAAAGCTAATGGTACAGCTCCTAAGGCAGTAAAGTATATCTGAAAATAAACAATTAAGATAACGAAGTCAATATTGAAAGAATAAAATTAGCTATACGTATGACATAACATTAATGTAAGAAGACAGAACCTGCTAAACCTTCAAAGCTAGACAGCCCTTCAACCCTGAACGGGTCTATCACATATTGTACTCCATCCCCCTTCAAAGTGTTCTTCCCTAGTCTAGCCATAAGCATTTTAAACTGGATTCGATGATTTTTGCATAAGAAAAGCTGCTTTGAATAACTTTTGTCAAATGCAACTCTCATCAAAATATACCCAAGACTATTCATTCATAAATGAAAGCATTTGTGTGCCGATTTTCAACCCAGCAGTTTTAAAGCGGTTGGATAGCTTGTTTTTTAGTCATAAGTTAAATCTGACACCAAAGTTGTAACACATTTTAGCACAGAGCACTAAATGAACAATGCTTCTTGGCAAGAGGGATTTTACTGTGAATTGAATTATAACATATTTATGGTATTGCCAATAAGAAATATGAGTCACTCACAGAAAAGCAGTGAGTCAGTCAGTAAACTCGAAACAAGCACTTTTTTGTAGATGAACTCAGGTTGGTACCAGGGCAAGAATATGCCCATCATGTGGATCCACCACTAAGACTAACAAAATCAGATGGAACTATTATTAAATTCCAATGTACTTACAAAGTTATCCTTGACTCTCTGTCCTTGATAGGTTCCAGGTCTTACAATCATTTTATCTCCCGCCATATTTCTGACTGAATAAAATGCAAATAAACAATTTTTATACATCAATTTGAATCAAGCAACTGCTAATATCAGATCACCATGTTATAACAAGATATTATTACAGTGTTACGAACCTGACTAGGGGACATAACATTGTGATTAAGCGTCGTTTAGTTGGGCTAATGTTCAAGATAGGCATTTACTACTTGTTCACATAGTAATTGAGCCAGATGCGTAATACATATTGACACAACACTCATATATACTCCTGATGATTCTTCGTTGAGGTATAGACTCATTGATATGAGTTAACTTCTTCACTTTAAATGTTCAACTTCAAAATTCAGGTTTGATCTTAATACTTTGATCAACTTCATTGCAAAAGGATTATCTTACATGTTGCATTCCTGTGGTGCTTTTCACAATAATTCTTAAGAAAAGATCTTCGTAAGCCAGTTTCATATAAATAGCACTTCAAAGTCAGCCGGATAATAAGCATAACTATGAAATGATATTAAAAGGGTATATACAATTCTACACAATTTGTATATTTAAAATCGATAAGCCAAAAAATGAGTGTATTACAGAGAACTCGACAGTTCCTGGTCATCAGCAATTCCAGGTCACTTTTTTAAAATAGTACAGATGATTCCTGAATCCATAATAAGTCAATATTTTGATTAAATGATAGTTAAGTCATGTACACTAATCACTTAGCTACCGTTACACAAACTTTCCATGTAAACATTTCTCTACCGGAAGTCATAGTCACGAAACACTTAACAGCGTCTTTTCCAACCAATGCGAAAGTATGTGAACGTTTCGTCCATGCATTCGAAAAAACAGCGATTTATTTCTACAATTTAGATAAAATAAGTCCTTATTGCACGTCACACGATTTAACTCATAGATTTGTTTCATCTAATTACTGTTTGACAATAATGCAGACAATTTGACCTGGTAAGCACGTGACAATTTCAGGTCAAAACTTAACCCGTATTATATACAATCATTTATTTTAATTAAAAAGTATTTTTTTAACATTTAAAATTCATTTTATACATAATTTTATCCCATTTGTAAGATATTTGTCAATCAAATACAATTATTGTTTGATATTTTGAGTTTTACTTTTTACACGCAACTAATTGTATTTATGGAACTTGTTTTTATATGCAATAAGTTATTGCAAGTGACATGATTAGATCTTTCATTTACGAGCTTTATTTTTGTTTAACTTGGAAGAAAATATGAGATAAAGTCTTTATTGACAAAAAGTCGGCTGTTTAATTGATTTTAGCCCTGTTGAAAACACTCCGGATTAAAGAGACAAGCATCTGTCATGTGACCCAGAATTGGAAAGTGCGACCCGTAACTATCGAGTTAGCAACATGCAATTTCGAAAATTACAAGCAAATAAACACGATTTATAATAGCATGGTAAGGTGGAAGTATTTGCTTATCAATTTGTGCAGGTTTGATTCCCACAACTTTTGTTTTGAAGAGACATGCATCGTTTGTTTGATTACTGACCTGGAACTGTCAAGTTCACTGTATTAATAATTCTTGCTTTTGACTTGCGAAGATTTATTTTGTAAGAATTTTTGTGAAAAGCACCACTGGTGTTTTCATAAGAAAAAGAGATGGTTTTCATAGTATGATAACTAATTTTAAGTTCCTGTAGTCTTAAGTAAACCATTAATTGGCAGAAACAGAGACATAGATAACATATCTAATTCATATCTAATACCCTGGCAGTAATGATACTATCATTGATAGACAAGTGAAGAAAGTTCAGTACTTTAATTTTAAACTTTCTTTCACTCCTAAGTCTAAATTCTAATAAAACTTACAACTTACAAGACTAGATATAATTATAAGAATTAGGGACAAAACGGACCATGAGACGAAACGGACCATGCCAAAACGGACCAAAGTAGGGACGAAACGGACCATATTTGTGGGACAAAACGGACCATAGTCGGGACAAAACGGACCATTGTCGGGACAAAACGGACCATAAGAAAAAATAGATTATATTACTAGACAATAAATATATTGATTTAATGAAATAAAAGTTGAAGTAGTAAAGAGTAAAAATATTGATATTTTTTCATTACAAAACACAACATATCTTTATTTCACCCTTGCAAACAATTACAATAATAGCTATTGAGTAATTGTGTTATTTTTTTCATTTTTTTTTCATGGAAAACTTCTTATCTTAAATAACACCAAACTGATGACAATTGTTGACTAGATCTAATATAAAAATATGTTTTGTTAGTTTATTTCATTGTTTTTTTTTCAATAACATCAAACTTATGACAATTATTGACTTCAAAGTGATATCCTTACATTTGATAATTAATGATATTATTATAAGTATGTTTTGTTATATTATTGATGATGAATTTATAATAAAGTATATAATTGTAACAGTTTTTCTCCTTTTTTTATTCTTATCACGAGTCATTATCGTTCCCAGCTGCTATAAGAATTTTAAAAACTATCTATAATCATGACAACCTCTGGGTACGAGAATGATCTGTGTAACTGTGCGTATAAGTAATTATAATTTATCTGGAACAAGTTTGTCATCATATAATCATTTTCCATAGTTATAAGTGGCGTGCAGTACATAGGAAAGAACCTGTGCTGGACAATATAAAAGCAACTTCAAATTAAATCACTCTGATGTATTAGCTAATTAGCTCAAGGAAACGGCTTAAAATAGCTTAAGAATAGCTTAAAAACAACGCACAAACAACACGCAAACTGTTAATCACAATTGCGGCTATTTTAATTACTATTTACACACAATTAAATTACACTAAGACATAAACTATATATATGATGTTATTAATCACACACATAATAATTTATAATAATAATGGTTATATTTTTTCTTATGGTCCGTTTTGTCCCGACAATGGTCCGTTTTGTCCCGAGGAGGACACAGTATAGCTTAAAAACAACGCACAAACAACACGAAAACTGTTACTCACTATTGAGGCTATTTTAATTACTATTTACACACAATTTAATTATACTAAGACATAAAAGATATGTATAATGTTATTAATCACACAATTAATAATTTATAATAATAATGATTACATTTCTTCTTATGGTCCGTTTTGTCCCGACAATGGTCCGTTTTGTCCCGACTATGGTCCGTTTTGTCCCACAAATATGGTCCGTTTCGTCCCTACTTTGGTCCGTTTTGGCATGGTCCGTTTCGTCTCATGGTCCGTTTTGTCCCGGTACCAATTATAAAAATAAATAAATGAAATATACAGATAGAACAATTAATTAACACCATGCCATGACATGGACAAAAAAATGACATGATAAATGTTACGATAATTTTTAAGCCATGGTCCATTGGTCGTAGCATGGAATCTATCATAGTCTATCAAAATTATTTACAAAATACATTACCCCACCCACTGTCACGCGATGTAAACATTGTTATTGACAACTTAGAGGTAAACTTTAGACAATATTATTTGTACCTTGGGTTCCTTGCTTAAACACATTTTTGGTCGGTGCAAGGGTTGCTCGAACCCCAGCAGCAGCGCGGGTTCGTAAGCAACTGAAGACCGGCATTTCTCAGTTCACCTTGCCCTAATAATATTATTCGGTATGCTTCGGTTTTCATCCATTGATAAATTCGTCCCACAGCATTTCGTAACCAGCTTAAGAGCGCTCTCGCGGGACCACGCGTACCAGTAAATTTACTCTTCCTATTCATTATTGATATAAGAGTATGGTTTTAATAACTATTAATTAATTCATTGTTATGTCATTTGTTAATTTGTTAATTGTCATGTAATTCATTTAGTGTCATTTAAGTGTCATTTTATTTGTCACCAAGGCTAAAAAAGGACAAAAGAGAAATCGAGCAAGTGCAAAGAAGAGCAACCAGATTAATTAAAGGTTTAGAAGGTCTTAATTACAGTGAAAGGTTAAAAAAATTAGGATTACCTAGTTTGGAGTACAGACGCTCTAGGGCAGACCTTATCCAAGTTTACCGTATTAAAAATGGTCATGATAAACTAAATCACAACTTCTTCTTTCCTGAACAAGAAAATGATCCCATGCATAACATAAGAGGAAATTCACATAAAATATTTAAGAATAGATCCAAAACTGATTTTAGATCCAATGTATTCAGCCAGAGGGTAGTTAATAACTGGAACTCACTATCTAATGAGATCGTTACAGCCCCCTCAATTAATGCATTCAAAAATAGACTGAACAAGAAATGGACTGGAGGCATAGAAAAATTTCACCCCACCTGTCTTAGTTAATACAATAAAAAGTTTATTGTATCTTGTTTGTACTTAACTTCAAAATAATTTTTTTTTTTAACAAATATCTTCTAACTAGTATAGTAAATTGTTTTGTTCATCAAATAACTTGGCGCAGTGTGTTTTACACATCCGGCTCGGAACTTTTGTGAACTTTGTGAACTTAATCTGTTCATTTTTCATATAATTCATTTAAGTGTCATGTAATTCATTCTTTGTCATATAATTCATTTTGTGTCATGTAATTTAGTTACTAAGTGTCATGTAATTCATTTATTATCATGTAATTTATTTAGTGTCATGTAATTTATTCATTGTCATGAAATTCATTTTTTGCCATGTAATTCATTCATTGTCATGTAATTTGTTCACTGTCGTGTAATTCACCAGTGTCATTCATTCATTTATTTTAAAGCATGTTATTCATTAATTGTCGTGTAATTTATTTAGTGTCACGGAATTCATTCATTGTCATGAAATTCATTTGGTGTCATGTAATTTATTTATAGTCATGTAATTAATCGTTGTCATGTAATTTATTTCGTGTCATGTGATATATTTAGTGTCATGTAATTCATTTGTTGTCATGTTATTCATTTAGTGTCATGTATACATGTAATTCATTCACTGTTATGTAATTCATTTATTGTCATGTAATTTATTATGTGTCATGTAATTCATTTAGTGTCATGCAATTGCATGATTTAGTGTCATGCAATTCATTACTTGTCATGTATAATTTGTTTATTGTCATGTAATTCATTTAGTGTCATGCAATTCAATTTGGATCATGTAATTCATTCTTTGTAATGTTATTCATTCATTGTCGTGTAATTGATTTAGTGTCATATAATTTATTTATTGTCGTGTAATTAATTAAGTGGTGTGTAATTTATTAATTGTTGTGTAATTGATTAAGTGTCATATAATTTATTCATTGTCGTGTTATTTATTTAGTGTCGTGTAATTGATTAAGTGTCATGCAATTCATCAATTGTAATGTAATTTGATCATTGTCATGTAATTCATTTAGTGTCGTGTAATTCATTTAGAGTCATGTGATTCATTTGGTGTCATGTAATTGATTCAGTGTCATGAAATTCATTTATTGACATGTAATTTATTTAGAGTAATGTATTTGTAAGTGTCATATAATACATTCATTTTTATGTTATTCACTTAGTGTCATGTAATTTTTTTATAGTCATGTAATTTATTTAGTTTCATGTAATTTATTTAGTGTTATATAATATTTATTGTCATGCAATTCATTAAGTGTCATATACTTTATTTAAAGTCATGTAATTGATTTAGTGTCATGTAATTGATTTAGTGCCATGTAATTTATTTAGTTTCACGTAATTCATTTTGTGTCGTGTAATTGATTAAGTGTCATGTTATTTATTTTATGTAATGTAATTCATTCATGTCATGGCATTCTTTAAGTGTCATGTTATTCATTCATTGTCATGTAATTGATTAAGTGTCGTGTTATGGATTTAGTGTCTTATTATTTATTCATTTTCATGTAGATCTAATTCATTCACTGTTTTGTAATTTATTTAGTGTCATATAATTCATTTTGTGTTATGCAAATCATTTATTGTCGTGTAATTCATTTATTGTCATGTAATTCATTTAGTGGTATGCAATTCATTTATTGTCGTGTAATTTATTTATTGCCATGTAATTCATTTGGTGTCATGTAATGCCTTAAGTGTTATGTTATTTATTCGTTGTTATGTAATTTATTTATTGTCACGATATTTTTCATCACTAATCTACTTGTAGATGTTTGTTAAAATATTTTTATTTACAAACTAATTGACCAATGAAATAACATACATGTACTATAATATCTGGAAATTCGACCTAATTGAATTAAAGTAACAGCAGGCGAAATTAAATGTCTAGTGGGCAATTAGGATGGGTAAACGCCACTCAATTTACGCTTCTCTATCGGCACTTGATCTGAAAGTCTTTTTGTGCTTCGGGTGCTTTGATATTTATATAGTGAAAATGAATGTCTGTCGTTACTTTATTAATGCTTGTGCATGTTATTTTAATTATTAAGCAGTACATGTACACGTTTTAATACTTAACGGAGTATAAACCATTTGCGACAGGTCACCACTCGAGCATTTTTAATTGCTATGCATAAATTAATGTAAATATGTACGTACAACTAAATTTCTTACGAATAAGCAGTGTTATATTGACTATGTCAAGAATAGATCGAGTGCATTGTAAATTGCCTATTTAGATAGGTCAACTAAAGTACAGCGCGTCTATGGGCGTGTTTGATTCGCGAGGTCTGAGTACTCGGAGTACTCCGATCACTAAAAAAATTGAATCAAACGGTTAGGATCACTTAGGAGTACTCTGAATACACCTGCCTTTTAGGAGGAGTAAGCGGATGTTGTTTAAAAGAGATCAATGTTTTAATGCAAGGATTGCAAATGTTAACTCGCCCATGATTTCAGAATAAGAACTTAGGGCTGATTTTGGCAATTGAGTGAATACAAATTCACTTGCTGGACCCTCGATCTTAGGAAGCAGTTGATCAAGTTTTTCACTATCTGACCAACCATAGCGAAGGGCAATTGCTTCAAATTTTTTCAAAATTTTGCGGACCAAACGGACCAATTCTCAATTCCTGTAAAGGGGGGAATCTTGGGATTTCTGTGACTGTAGGAACTTCCATTTGAAGATGATTGGGGCACAAACTGGACACCATAGTCAGGTTCTCTGCTCTGTACCACAGGGTTCTGATCAAATTCTGGATTTCCACGGTAAGGACCCCATGCATTCCTCAAGGCTACATTATTGGACTCAGGGTACCTGTCATATTTCAGGTGTGGATCTTGATCTACATGGTTTTGCCTTTTACTTGCTGAGTATTGTGTCCCTGTGGATGCTGACATTTGTGCATGTAAACAATGACTGTCATGTTGATTAGTGTTAGTGTTGACTTGTTGCACACCTGTACCCCTTATAATACGACCTCGGGGAGACCCAGGGAGTGAACTGTGTAAGTTGGGATGCTGACTGTATTGATCTGTACTTTGTGAGTGTCTATTTTGGCCCATACTTTGAGGACGATAATTACTGCTATTATTCAGTCCTGCGAGGTTTTCTTGAAGTGAGAATATCACGGACGTAAGACTATTCAAAGATCCGGCAATTTCGTCAATCCTTTTGTTAATTTTGCATTCTGCCAATCTCCGTAAACAGAGATCCTGTTCTACTCGCGTTGTCGTACTGTATCTCTACTTATAGTCAATGCAAGGTCACGTCGAGATGAACTTTGTGTAGACCAATCAATGCGTAGCTTTCATTTAGACGAAAATACTATTAATCACATTTTGATTTCGTAATTTCTATTTTTAGACCAAGGTTTGAATGCAAATTTAACAGCGGTATTATTCACAGTCTGCGATTGGGTAGCTCATTTCAAATTGCGTGACGTAGACGATGTAAACAAGTTACGTTTCATAACAATTTCGTCATGAATATTATGATGAGAAAAGGTCACCTGAACGTGACCTTCGTTTGGAAAAGGCCAGATCTAAATTAGCGAGTATGCAAGCGGTAAAATTTTAGATCGGGTTTTAATCAGATTGGCATTCTGCACTCGTGAAACTTTGTATACTGCATTCGGACATATTATCGGGACTGTCAGCGCTTTGATTAAGTGACGTCGTAGCGCGTGCGTCAGCGTTGCTATGTGTCGTAAAGGTTATAACCCCTTCACTGTCTACAGCATGTGGCTCGGCCATGTTGTGTTGAACTTTAAGTTGTGCTGGATTAACGGAGATGTGTATTCGATCGCTGAATCTGTGTTTAAAACGACAGATCCCACCGCTGCCACCAAGAAAATGTTACGGATCAGTCACGAACTTGACAAAGGAATTAAATCGTGTCGCCAACTGGATATATTCAAAACGAAACTGGATTTCTGTTTAACGAGTTTAGTTTATTTTTAGTTGTTTTCAAGTTTTCAACAGAACTAGCAATATAGCCAAAATATACAGGTATAATTTCTTCAAAAAGGATTTCTTAATCATGACATAGACTGGTAATAACGTTGATAAATAGCTAACCATTTGATCTAAAATAGATAAATCTATATATAATATAAAATGCAGTTCTGAAGAAGATTAACGTGGATGTTTACTCAATGCTTGTTGGCGGAGACTGATCCCTGGACGATGGACGCCAGGGTTTTTATACCCCAGGGTGGCCGATGGCCGATAAAGTGGACGATTTGGACAATCGTCCTGTGGCCGGGACGATCGTCCAATGGACGGTGGCCGATGGACGATTCTGTGACGTCAGAATCGTCCAAAAAACGGGACGATATGACGTCATCACTAAAAACTATTGAAATTAAATATGGCGGCCTCAAAACTGAACTAAAATGGAATTATAGACGATAAGATGGAATGAATAACATGGAATCTTACAGTTTTGGTGAACTTTAGCATGATTCAGCGGCTAGAATGCACTGTACCGGTACGTGCCTACTGCGCATGCGTCATTTTGCAATATTCATTGGGTCGGTACTGACGGTGACCGTTAAAAGCGGGGGTTCGGGGGCGGCAGCCCCTGATAAAAGACAGAAAATATCACGAAATTAAAAAAAGATCACTTACCTTTCTATTTAAACAGGGTTAGGGTTAGGGTTATATTTCTACTTCCGGTGAATTACTACGTACCGGTAAAGTGCAGTAGCCCCGATTCAGCCTACAGACGAATTATTTTACTAGACAAAGACTGGTTTTAAGAAACTAATGAACCCAAAGCTAAATAAGTATGGCACTCAAATGCACCATAGGCCTGTTCAACAAGGTAAAAATCAATATTTAGGCCCAAACTAATAATTTAGGTTTTAGTGAGATGACTGGTCATATCATTATTGAGTGCTTTCTTCATTATACTCGGTGGTTTGATCATTATATAAAGTGCATTCTTCATTATACTCGGTGGTTTGATCATTATATAAAGTGCATTCTTCATTATACTCGGTGGTTTGATCATTATATAAAGTGCATTCTTCATTATACTCGGTGGTTTGATCATTATATAAAGTGCATTTTTCATTAAACTCGGTGGTTTCATCATTATATAAGGTGGATTTTTCATTATACTCGATGGTTTCATCATTATACTGAGTGCTTTCTTCATTATACTCGGTGGTTTGATCTATATATAAAGTGCATTTTTCATTATACTCGGTTGTTTCGTCATTATATTGAGTTTTTTCTTCATTATACTCAGTGGTTTGGTCATTACTATACTATACTAGTCAAGAGAACTAGTTAATTGAACATTTATTTTTAGAGATATTTTTTATTATTTCGGCCTAATGGTCAAACAAAAAATGGTTTGGAGAAAATCCTCCTTCTATTGGTTGAAAAAAGGCTACATGTTCTTAAATCAGGGTTTCTCTGTGTTTGTCAATTTGGGAAAATCAGAAAAATTGAGTGCTTTCTTCATTATACTCGGTGGTTTGATCATTATATAAAGTGCATTCTTCATTATACTTGGTGGTTTGATCATTATATATGGTGCATTCTTTATTATACTCGGTGGTTAGATCATTATATTGAGTGCTTTCTTCATTATACTCGGTGGTTTCATCATTATATAAAATGCATTTTTCATTATACTCGGTGGTTTCGTCATTATTCTGAGTGCATTCTTCATTGTACTCAGTGGTTTGAACATTATATTGAGTGCATTCTTAATTATACTCGGTGGTTTGAACATTATACTGAATGCATTGTTCATTATACTGGGTGGTTTGGTCATTATATTGAGTACTTTCTACATTATACTCGGTGGTTTGACCATTATATTGAGTGTTTTCTTCATTATACTCGGTGGTTTGAGCATTATATAAGGTGCATTCTTCATTATATTCTGTTGTTTGGTCATTATATTGTGTCGATGGTACCCTATGCTAAGTCAAGATGTCTTTATATGATGTGAATTGAGGATTATATTATGTAAAACTGTCCTTATATATCACCAAAAGTGCGATTTAATTGCTTTTGTGTATGCTAATGTTCTCAAGAAAGTGGCGACTTTCACATTTAAAAAACCAACAAAATGCAAAAAATCTTAGAAAAATGTGGTTTCATTATAGATAAAATAACGTTGTTTGAAGAACAAAAAATTACTACTGGTGCGCTTGCGAGGCATGACGGTGCACAATAAAAATAACCCCGTTAATTTAGTCCTGTCAATATATTTAAGAAAGCACTTCATATAATGATCAAATCACCGAATATAATATAGAATGTACTTTATATTATGATCATACCACCGAGTATAATGAAGAATGTACTCAGTATAATAAACAAACCCCCGAGTATAATGAAGAATACACTTTATATAATGATCAAACCACGGAATATAATAAAGACAGCACCCAATATAATGATCAAACCACGGAGTATAATGAAGAATGAACTTTATATAATGATCAAACCACCGAATATAATGAAAAATGCACTTTATATAATTATCAAACCACCGAATATAATAAACATGCACTTTATATAATGATCAAACCACCGAGTATAATGAAGAATGCACTCAGTATAATGACGAAACCACCGAGTATAATGAAGAATGCACTCAGTATAATGACAAAACCACCGAGTATAATGAAGAAAGAACTCAATATAATGACGAAACAACCGAGTATAATGAAAAATGCACTTTATATAATGATCAAACCACCGAGTATAATGAAGAAAGCACTCAGTATAATGATGAAACCACCGAGTATAATGAAGAATTCACTTCATATCATGATCAAACCGCCGAATATAATGACGAATGTACTCAGTATAATGACGAAACCACCCAGTATAATGAAGAAAGCACCCAATATAATGATCAAACCACCGAGTATAATGAAGAATTCACTTTATATAATGATCAAACCACCGAGTATAATGAAGAATGTACTCAGTATAATGATCAAACCACCGTGTATAATGAAGAAAGCACCCAATATAATGATCAAACCACCGAGTATAATGAAGAATGCACTTTATATAATGATTAAACCACCGAGTATAATGAAGAATGTACTCAGTATAATGATCAAACCACCGAGTATAATGAAGAATGCACTTTATATAATGATCAAACCACCCAGTATAACGAAGAATGTACTTTATATAATGATCAAACAACCCAGTATAATGAAAACACTCAATTTGATAATTTAACCACCGAGTGTAATGAAGAATGCACCTTGTATAATGATCAAACCACTTTATATATTGAAGAATGCACTCAATATAATGATCAAACCACCGGGTATAATGATCAAACCACTTTATATATTGAAAGAAGCACTTCATATAATGAACAAACCACCGAGTATAATGAAGTGAGCACTCAATATAATGAACAAACTACTTAATATAATGTAATTTCAACATAACAACGTTTGTGAATGTGCGTATAAGACAGTCAAGGCTTTCCATAGCTAAGGCTAGGTTTACATGCAGACGATATATTGAAATTGTGTTGATATGCATACATTCCTGTGAATGAGTCTTTATTAATACAGTGCTGTTTACATTGTATATCTATCTACACTGTCTAGATCGTGAAACGGTGGCGATTTTCCGTGTCACGGTGTAGCCACATCAAGATGGCGGAAAAACAAACATAAAAAAGGTACGTGTCGTTTTTTGCATGGTATTTTGAGGAATATTCGGACCCAAACGCGTTAGATAGTTTTATTTGATCCGTAAATGAATAAACTAAAGGGCGGGTATACTCACCTGACATGTCAAAAAGGATTTATGTGAATTAAAGCCACCAAAGTTGACGAATGACCGTCTGTCAAATTTGAACCGAGAGATTTGTATGACTAATGATAAAATCGCCGTTAGTACGGCACTTACCTGTTATAAATACGATCGTGGGATAATGTATATGCATGCAATTATACCTTAAAATTGTACAATTTCTAATTTATTTTGTTTTTTCAAAACATGCATACTTTCGGTTTTGTCTAAGCAACGGTTGAGATATTAGCTCCGGTGAAAATTTTCCGTAAGAAATGACTCGGTGTTGCCATAAAAAGTGGACACGGTGTATACATTTGCGTGAAAGTTAACACGGTTCGGACACCCATTCAAACGCTTAACGCAACTATATCATTTGAAGTAAATTTCATTGGCATTATCCTTCGTATTTTGCTATACAGAAAAGCCCAATGTGTTTAATACGTAAATCTTAGCAGAAGGAACGCCTAATTATGAATCAGTTAGTATTATTTTATTCCCTCTATTTCAGATCGTCACCTTTCGTATTGATACGTAAAAGAATAGTGTAGTATAGAAATTCGAAACTGATACTTATAAAGGCCCTTTTGTGATAAGACTAAACTTATATTTTTCATTATTTTGTTTTTCCCAGTGTCAAAATGAAAAAGGCTATTAATGCTACTACTGTAAGTTATAAAATCTGATCTCCTAGCATGCATTAATCATTCATTAGAAAAGCATACCAAATTGCAGCTAAAATGACGGATGAGATTGTTTAAAAAGTATCAACCGGCCGATATGGCCTTCTGACGAAATACTACAGACTAATACCAAATTTAGAACTGCAAACTAGGAAGTATTTCAAAGTGAATCAACATATATGTACATCCTTTTATAGAAATTAAGAAGTGTCCTGATGTTAAAGACCTAGAAAGTATACAAGAATCTAAACAAGATATTTCTGTTGATATTGATTCAATCACTTCCCAGTCCAATTGTGAAAAACGTACAAAGCGTCAGAACCAATAAAAGCACTCGGCAGTGTAACTTTAGTAGGTCCCTCTCAGCAAACGTTACTTCCATGTACGTGGAACATGATGAACAGTTAGAAGATTTAAATTTGTCTACGATTTGACCAAACCCGTATCTGTTTTTTAACAAATACTGCTACGTTTTGCCTTGCCTACATTTTGACTGTATTCCATATAGTCTGGTCGCATTTCAAGCGTTTGAATGGGTGTCCGAACCGTGTTCTCTCTGACGCAAATGTATACACCGTGTCCACTATTAATGGCAACACCGAGTCATTTCTTACGGAAAATCTTCACCGGGGCTTATATCTCAACCGTTGCTTAGACAAAACCGAAAGTAGGCATGTTTTGACATAACAAAATAAATTAGAACTTGTACACTTTTAAGATATAATTGCATGCATGTACACTATCTCACAATCGTATTTATAACACGGTAAGTGCCGTACTAACGGCGATTTTATCAAAAGTAATACACTCTCTCGGTTCAAATTTGACAGATGGTCATTCGTCATCTTTGGTGGCTTTAATTCACATAAATCCTTTGTGACATTTTAGATGAGTACACCCGCCCTTTTGTATATATATTTACGGATCAAATGAAACTATATAACGCGTTTGGGGCCGAATATTTCTCAAAATATCATGCAAAAAACGACACGTACCTTTTTGATGGTTGTTTTTCCGACATCTTGATGTGGCTACACCATGACACGGAAAATCGCCACCGTTTCACGATCTAGACAGTGATCTAGAACAGCGAGTTTTATATATAGAACGTCTATTTCAACATATAACAAGTATTAAGATTGAAGTACGTTGATGACCTAAAGAGATAGATAGATAGAGTCTTTATTTACCTCCATTTAGGAGAGCTATCATACATACAAACATTATATACAACATACAAACATAATTATATACATTTACAAAAAATAACATGAAAAATAATGTACATACAAGTTACATCAAACAAGATTTGTATACAAAATTACAAATCATAAACAAACTGTCTGTTAATCATATACATATATAGATGTAATCAATGATACCTGATACTTGAGTATTGACACTGTAATATTTTATACATAAAACAAACACTAAGACTCTTAATGTCTTCTTGTATGTATACATATAATGAGTCATTACCTAATAATAGGTCACTGATCTGCTGCCTTGGGTCATTCTTAATAAGTGTGAGATAATCACTAATCCCTATCCTTGATACTACTTTAGACCAAAAAGATTGTCTTTCATGTTCATACGTTGTGCAGTAGAATAATAGATGTAAAGTAACGTCACTAGTTAATTTATTACAGGCAACACAACGTTCACATATTTCAGATGAAACAAGGCGAGCTAGTGCACCTAAGGCGAAATAGCATTTGTCTTTTAGTCGTGGATCATGTCTTATAAACATCCAGATTGAGCAGGGTTTATTACCTATGAAAAGATTACTACAGCGCAACCAGGAATTTAGGCTCGATACTCTTGACACCTGCGCCATGAATTCACGATCAAATATACTTGATCTTAAAATCCCCTTCCACTGCCTTTTCGATGGAAATAAAGCTCTGTCTAGAAAATTAAGCAAATAATGTCTCAAATTATATTTAGTTAGAATTCTATTGATATCTGGCACAAAACCTAACAGCTGTTTATCACCTTCATAATAATGTACAAGTCGTTTGATGAACACTTGTTTAGACAGATAAATGTTAGGTAAGCGACATAACTGCCCAAGAAATTGAAGTTTTCTATAGTCAATTTCAGATTCAATTGAAGTTAAACCAAAACAGCTTAATGCAAAATCCGTATTGGTTCTGTGAGGAAAGTTTTGAATAAGTTTTATACAAAAACGATGGCTCCTCTCTAGTTGTAGCTTGCTAGCAGGTGCTGAATTACTCCATAACTCACACCCAAATAGACCTTTAGGTAACACTATTGATTTATATATTGTTGTCCAGGATATTGTTGAAATACTTAATTTATTAAATGTGTTGTTCATGATACTGAGGAGAGTTCCGCGTAGTCTATTTGAGGCCTCACGAATGTTCGTTTGTTGATCCATATATTTGTCACATGTAACACCCAAATGTACATACTGGTCTGTCTCAGAAATAATGTCATTACCAATCATCCACTGTCTTTGCTGACGCTTGTATTCAGATTTATTTTCATTGAAAACAATGATGGAACATTTACTTGAATTGTATAGAAATCTCCATTGTTTGGCATATTTATTACATATGTTTAGCACTTTATCAAGTCCTGCTTTAGTGTAGGATATTAGTAACATATCGTCAGCTACAGTTGGAGAAGAAATGTTTATGTCATACACACATATACCATGAATACAATTTTCAAGTTCATGTATTAGACCAATAATATATAGAAGATATAGTAAGGGAGAACTCCGACCACCTTGACGAGTTCCTAGTCTCACACTAATCCACTCGGACAAAAATTCTATTCCGTACGCGGCTTTCCATAGTTTCATACATCGCTTTGAATGCTTTATAGGAATACATATCAATGTCTATTTGTAACAATTTAAAGAGTAAGCCGTCGTGCCATACCATGTCAAAGGCTTTACTAGCATCGAGAGAACAGGCATATACTTTGCTGTTATTCTCCTTACCATAGAGTATGCACTCACGTAGCAAGAATGGTGACATTAAGGTACCTAGTTGTTTTTGAAAGCCACCTTGCTGAGAACTTATCACTGATAGTATATTAGACCCACATCTATCTAGAAGTATACATTCAAACAGCTTTAGAATACAAGATGATAGAGAAATGGCTCTAAAATTGTTGGGGTCATCTTTGTTAAAACAGAGGGAGAATAAGTAAAAATGTGGTGGAGTTATCTAACTGAGTTATGTGATGTTACTGTTGTGTTAGTATTCTTGTCAACATTTTTACTGGTATATTTTGTTTGCAGACGACAAGCTGGCGTTCCTCCAGGTCCGCCATTGTTTCCTATAATCGGAAATATCCATGTGTTAGCTACTAAGGATATATTAGGCAAGTTAGAAGAACTGAGAGACGAATATGGTAATATATTTGAACTTAATATAGGTGGGAAGCTGACGATATTTTTAAATGGATTTGATGCCATCCATGAAGCATTCTTAAAAAAAGAATCCAAGTTTAAACAAAGATCAGTGTCTAAATTATGCATGAATAAAGGAATTATATTTACTAATGATTCATTATGGAAAGAACAAAGAAGCTTCTCCCAGAAAACCTTCAATACAATATGCTTTAGCGATAAAAGTAGACAGATAACAGAAATAATTGATGGAGAGATGAAAGACATTGTTAATAGAATAGGTTCGTACGACGATTGTTTTGATATTGAAGATAATATAAACTTGAGTGTTTCTAATGTTGTTATGCGTGTTGTATTCAACCATAGATGTGATTTGGATGATCCTGGGCTTAAACAATTTCTGGATTGTAATCGAGGTACAGCTAATGATTTCTTAATACGTGATGCAGTTTATAAATGTCTTCCATTTCTATCATTACTGCCTGGACACTTACTGAAGGACAGAAGAAGTGTTTTATTGTAGAACTGCACCAGAGATTATATAATGAAAGGGTTGGCACATGACAAGGACATGGGTGAAGTTGGACTAAGCTTTGTGTCACTTTATTCAAAGCAAATAGAAATGAATAGAATCTATAATATAGAAAGTACACTAAATGAAGAGAATATGGTTATGGCAGCTTATGAAATGTTGTCAGCCTGAAGTGACACGACTTCCGGTTCAATACGATGGATTATTTTACATCTGATCAGGAACCCAGGTATACAAGAAAGAATTTACGAAGAAATAAAGAGAGTAGTTGGTGATGGCGATGTGTGTATTGATCACAGAGCAAAGCTACCTTATGTACAAGCCGTGGTATTAGAAGGTCTCAGAATTGCTAGTGTGGCACCGTTTGGTATCCCCCATTCTGTCTCGGAGGACGTTATGTTTCGTGGTTATCTTTTTCCAAAGCATTGCAGTGTAATTTCAGTTATTCATACTGCACTAACTGACCCCATAGTCTGGTCAGAACCAACAAAATGTATACCAAGTAGGTTTCTGAACAATGACGCTACTCAGCTTATTGTGCCTAAGGAATTAATACCATTTTCATTAGGTCCTCGATCATGTGTCGGAGAGACATTGGCTCGCATGGAAGTGTTCTTGTATGTAGCTAATCTTGTAAATAAATTTCTTCTCCTACCGGAAGTTGATGGTAAACTTCCGCCAACGACTGGCATTCTGGGACTTACTTATCACCCTGAAATTTTTAAAATGAGAGTGAAAAGACGATAGACTGTATATATACATGTTGTGCATGTTTTTAACTTGAAAGAAGTCTGCTTTTGTGGTAGCAGTAGTCCAGTGGAAGGACGCAATTATAAGAATCGAGGTTCGAACCCCACAGGGACACTGTTAATTTTCCCGAACAAGAAATTAATCTGCAATTGCTACACTTCACATTGGGTAAATGGGCACCCGCATGTGAGGGTGGTATAATTCCGTTGTGCCAATGTGTCGGCTGCACTAAATGGAATGAACGAGATTGCTCTACATATAACTGTAGCCCGATGGCTAGGAATAGTAGCTATAAAGTCGGTGAACGTGTATTACAGCCGTTTCGCGTTAAGTTAAGCAATTATTGAGAAAATATGTCACATGAAATTTATGTTGCAGCACTCGAAAAGTTTGTTTAAAAATATAAACTTCAACCTTTCACGGACTTAAAATCAGAAGTTTTTTTAATAACAAGTTCGTTAATAAGTAAATATTTGTGATGAGTTTTACCTGGTAATTCTTATCCGTGAATTACGTTACTGTAGTGAATCAATTATTAACAATGTCTAAAATTAAAATACAAACCATGTGTGACACCGATGATGAGTTTTTTTCAATTCATTGATCATTTCTACCTATCAAACAACCAACACATAACAAGAACAAATATGTATATCAAACATAATAAGGACGAAACAAATAGATTATAGACTATTTTATTGGCTTTTTTCTTTTAGAAAAAGTCCTTTCCCTGTCAAAAAGTATAGATAATGATAAGCATGACATACTTTAACATTGAAATATCGATACAAAATGTCATACCCTTTCCTAAAAGAATTCAAACTACGGTGTCAAAATATTGAAAGGATAGTGTAGTACAATAGTGTGTATTTATATGTACTAATGGTAACGTAATTCACATAAATTTTATTTTATATGGCGTGAATCTATAAAAGTAAATACTGTTAACTAGAGATATAAAATGGAAAACTCTCTTTAGTGTATAGTTCATTTGTGCTAATTTTTAGATTTTAAGCAGTAGATTGGATGACTTCGGACTTTTATATAATTGAAACCTTTGTACGACATACGCAGTTTTATAAAAGTTCAGAATGCCTTTTAAAATACATTGCAAAATGATTAATACGCAAGCTGTGATAACAAATAAATGTCTACAACACTGAATACGTAGTAAATACTTGATAAAGCTGTAAAAGGACATATCATGGAGAACCATAATGTCGCTAATTTAAGAAAAGAACGGTAACGTAATTCACAATATATTTGTACAAAACTTCTTTCATGTTTGAAAATGTTCTATATTGCTGACACTCTAACTTAATTTAACAATAGAGAAATCCTTGTTCTGCCAATAATGAAAACTAACTTATTGGTCATTATGTATAATTTATTATTAGTTAACGAGTTTGCAAACACAATTTTCAAAACTGTTAACAATGATTTAAATGGAGGGGCATATTTTCTGTTATATGAAATATTTTCATATTTTACATACGAGGCATAATTGGAAGCCTGCAGTTTATACATGATTTATTTCTGTTTCATGGGACTAAACGTAAAAGAACATCACTCAATAATCCTTGTCAAGATTGATTTGAAGCTTTAAAAATATATTTGATGCATGAAAAATAAGTTTACATGTAACATGTTTCAACACTTCTAGTATATTGAACTTGAAGCATTCCGACGTCAGCGTTGAGTAACGATGATGTAACATCTTATTGTAAAGACAAGTGCATGGTTTTCTCACTCCACATAATCACCGATTTAGATATAACATATTTTATTGCCTACATGTAATTATTATTGTAATTATTACCAACGTTCTTATACATAGAATATACATAACAGTATTTTAGCCCACAGTATGTCTGCCCACAAGTTTGCACCGCTGGTTGTCTCTTGCGTCAAGTGTTGATAAATTTGAACTGTAGCACGGACAATTTTACATCTAGATTCTCTATCTTCTTGTCTGCCTTCTTCACAGAACATGTAGTTTTCCAGCTACCCGTTCTCTCTGTGAACTTCATGTTTACTACCATGTCAGAATATCTCATTCTCTACATAAAAGGAAATGGGCACTGCTACCATTTTAATTAAATCGCATAATCCATCTGCCTTATAATCAATTATCGCTACATTTAGATTAGTGTTACAACGATCTGCAACTTTGCCTTTTATCGTCATGCGCCTCCTTTGGTTTTTGCTTTTATATATTGTATGGGTCCATAATCGTATACATTTTTGTCTCATTCTAAATATATTTGGACCTATATTGGTTGTTAGTTTTTAAAATGTTTTAAAGTTTTAATTCAATTAATTTTCTCTTTTCAAGTAGCTTTAGCCATATTTTGGCTTTCTTCAATCTCTCTATGCCCTTTGCATCTAAACATTGCTTTTACCCACTGGCCAAACAAAATTAGAGGGATTGTGAATTACGTTACCGCTCTGTGAATTACGTTACCATTTAAAATGTGTGTCTAGCATGGACATATGAACAATACAAAATAATTGTTACTGTGTAACTAAAATAATGCCCCAGAAAAAATAACTGATACAAAACTGATTTATCTATTATGCACTTGTATGATGAAACTATTTGAGAAACATACGCGACTCACATTCATCATAAAATATTCGTAAAAGTCTCTTACTTATGCAATTTCCTTCTTCAAAAATTTTCAAAATATTGACACCTCAACGTTCTTAGGTGTTGCTGTAAATTTAACCTGTTATAATTGACCCTGGGTCCTAATTTCGGCGACTAACTGATATTTGCGGTAACGTAATTCACAATAACGTAATTCACGAATCGATTGTTTATTGGGCTGTTTATTTAATTACATCAAGGCAATGTTAATTCATTTGGTTATTACTTAAGTTTATAAGAGGGTAGTTTAGATGGAATTTAGTAAGTGGATATAGGTAATGTTAGTGTGTATGAAAACAGCTAGTAACGTAATTCACTAAACCTAGGTTTTATTGAGTGAATACTGTTCTGAGGAGATGTGTGGATTATACAATTAATTAACAACCAATCTCATTTGTCAATTATGTGCTACATACATTGAGTAGTTCCCAGAAGATAAATACATATATATAATGCAATGAACATCATGCCAGCAAGCCTGTGAAAAATGGTAACGTAATTCACGTGAATTTGTGGGACAGCAAAGTCAATGCGTAAATATTTTTATGATGTAAGTTGTGGAAGTTCAAACTATTGCAGTTGTTTGGCCTATGTGTATGCTTTATGATGAAAGTCAGAATTCTCATTCCTTGAGCAGAATAGGGCGACAATAAATCTGAATATCAATTGACCCAAACAGTGGGACAAGGTATTTTGATGAATATGCAACATTCCCGCTGAGTAAAATTATCATCTAGTAATGGTTATGTTAATAAATGTATATGTTTTCGGTAAAGACATATGTCTCCTAGGTAAAGGACAAATTTGGTAATAAACCATGCTATATTCTTAGTAAAAATACTATGTGACATGATATTTTTGCAATTGCTTAACTTAACGCGAAACGGCTGATTAGCATGAAACTTTGTCTTTAAAATTGCAATTTACTCTTACTTTATGGCATTTTTAATTTACTAAAGACAAAATGTTTAAAGACATAATTAGGGATCTCTTTTCACGTGATCCACATTAACGTACGAATTTTATAAGGTAAACAAAGAATAGTTTTCTTCGCCGAGTTTTTTGTAGGCAAATTATAGAATATGTCATAATATAATGCATGAGATATCATTACTACTTTACTGATTACTCGAAAATCCCTCAACAGTCTTGTGAACACGCAAACAATGATAGAACGAACCACTAGGTTATTTTTTTGCGAATTCAGAGTGAGTTACTACAATCACAGACTAATGTGGACAGTATTTGAATAAAAACTGTATAGTATATCAGCTATCTATGAGATATTATATTTTTTTCTTTGAGTGATGCAAGAAAATACAAGTTTGTTTACCTTTTCAAGGTCACGTGACTGTATTTCATGATTATGTGAATGAAATATTTCTCTATTTGACTACATTATATTTACTTCTTCCATCATTTAAAAATTATGTCGTAGTTGTGTTTTGTATAGTGCATAATTCTCAACATAAAATATTTATCATATTTCGTATCAAACAAGTATTACATATTCTTTTTTTTCATTTATTCCACTGTATAGCCTGTACTAGACCTGTTAGCATTGATTATATAAAGATGCCATGTACGGAGTTAGATTCCGTCTCTGGATGATTCATTTAGGGGGAATCGCAAATTGCTGGGTCTGCATAAAAGTAGTCTAACTACATGCATGTATATGTAAATAAAGGAAGTTGTCATGGAGGCTAGTCAGTATTCATGACAAACTTTTGTCAGCACTGGACATACGGGCCAGAAAAATGGATTTTTTTCTGGACCGAATTAAAGTTTACAGGACCATAAAATAATCAAAACAAATGGCGATATATGTTAAAATATGCAGTCCATATTAACGATTTAGCGTAGTATGTCATAAAATTATATGAACATTATAACATTTTAACGATTTTTCATTGAAAATGGAAATTTTAAGCTGTAAAAAAGTCGGTGGACCGCCGGGCCACTAACATTCTAAAATTTTAAGTCACTGGATCGATGATTGGATTCGGTCGACGGCCCACCAGGTAAATTCGAAGACTGAGGCCAGTTGTGCTGACACATCAACAAGTCTAAAGATATTTTGACCGGCACATATCCAACTATTTGTCCTTTAACGATAAGCATAATAGACTTGTGCGCGCTATATAGAAATAAGAAGGACATTGGTACTTAATCTAATATAACTCGGATTTTAAAGTATTTATCATCCCATTCCATTCAGTTTCATATAATTCATTGCATCCTCTTTCTTATGGTATAAATCTTATAAAAATCGAAAAATTAATAGTTGGGGGAATTGAAAATGTTAACCCTATTTCCTATGCATTTCAATACAAAAATGAATTTTTTACCTCAACATTGGCAACGTTTTGTCCAATTTCTGTTTCATTGTTAAAAATATTTTCTATCCCAATAGGATTCAATTACAATGATCCGTTCTGTAATAAATGGTATAGGTTTTATAATTGGTTCAAACTCTTGGTTGTATTGGTTGAGTGGTTACGACGTTGGCACGGTAATCATAGAGTTACCAAATCAGATCAACAATCGACATCGTTGCTGTTTTATTAAGCAAGAATATTGAGGTACCAGGAAGCAGAGTCTATGGTGATTAATCTAAATTGTAAGACCTTAATTTCACAGTTGTAAAATATCATAATCAGATGATACGTGTAAATACAAAACATTTTATATGGTCCTTTAAAGTAAGACCATGCCATACCGGAATTTTGTTAAGCGTGCGCCTAGGTTTAAGAGTCCTCTATAAAAAAATGCTGGTGAAAGACCGCTTAACACAATCACTGCGCTTCAATTCGGTCATCTGAATTTAAAGCATGTTAAACGCAGAATTTCGAATTTTAAATTAGTCAATCAAGCGAGTAGGATAAATAGAATATTAGGTTAGTGTCAATCTGTACTTAGTTTATCCGGCTCGTCTCCAAAAGGATTATTCGACTCGGCAAGCCTCGCCGAATAAACCTTTCTCCAACTTGCCGGATTTATTTACTAGATACAGATTGACACTAACCTAATATTCTCTATATATTTACACTATATTTTGATCATTGTTCATATATTCCTGTCATTACATTATATTCGTCCGTCATCCATATATTCCCTTTTTATGCTATATTTTTCCATTATACCCGTATTAATATATTTACACAATATTTTAATCATTATTCATATATTCCTATATTTACTTTATATTCGTCCATCATCCCTATATTCCCATATTTAAACTACTTTTGTCCGTTATTCATATATTCCTACATTTACAGTATATTTTGTCAATCATTCATGTATTCATATATTTACACTATATTTTGATCAAATTAATACATTAATGCATTTACATTATATTTTGATCATTATTCATATAATTATATATTTACACTATATTTTGATCATTTTCATACATTCATATATTTACACAATAGTTTGATAATCATTCATATATTTATATGTTTACACTATATTCCAATCATTATTCATATATTCCTAAATTAACACTATATTTTGATCATTATTCAAATATTACTATATTCACAGTATATTTTGATCATTTTTTATGCATTCATATATTTACACAATAGTTTGATAATCATTCATATATTTATATGTTTACACTATATTCCAATCATTATTGATATTCCTAAATTAACACTATATTTTGATCATTATTCAAATATTACTATATTCACAGTATATTTTGATCATTTTTTATGCATTCATATATTTACACAATAGTTTGATAATCATTCATATATTTATATGTTTACACTATATTCCAATCATTATTGATATTCCTAAATTAACACTATATTTTGATCATTATTCAAATATTACTATATCCACAGTATATTTTGATCATTTTCATACATTCATATATTTACACAATAGTTTGATAATCATTCATATATTTATATGTTTACACTATATTCCAATCATTATTCATATATTCCTAAATTAACACTATATTTTGATCATTATTCAAATATTACTATATTCACAGTATATTTTGATCATTTTTTATGCATTCATATATTTTCACTATATTCTGTCAATCATTCATATTTTCATATCTTTACACTGTTTCTTTATCATTTTTCATACATTCAAATATTTACACTATATTTTGATCATTATTAATATTTTCTATATTAACACTATATTTACTCATTAATACATGTATATTCATATATTTACACTAAATTTGTCCATTAATTCTATTTTCCTTTATTTACACAATGTTTTGATCATTATTCCTTTATTCCTATATTTTCACTAAATTATGTTCACCATTCCTTTTTTCTACTGTATATTCAAACTATTTTTGTACATCATTCATTTATCGTCCATTGATAGCCAAAAGGGCTTATCAGCATATATAATTATAGTGCTGATAAGCCCTTTTGGCTATCAATGGACATTATGCTTACTGTATTTTATTCATCATTCCTATATTTCTATATTCTTGCTCTATTTTGTTAATCATTCCTATATTTCTATATCCATGCTATATTTTGTTCATCATTTCATATTTTTCAATATTCATGCTATATTTTGTTCATCATTCGTATATTTCTATATTCATGCTCTATTTTGTTCATCATTCCTATATTCATGCCATATTTTGTTTATCGTTCCTATATTTCTATATTCATACTGTATTTTGCTCATCATTCATATATTCGTACTGAATTTTGTGCATCATACCTATATTTCTATATTTATACTATATTATGTACATCATTCCTATATTCATACTATTTTTGCCCTTCAATCCTTTATTCATACTTCATTTCGCTGTCATTCCTATATTTCTAGTTCTTGCTATATTGTGTTCATCATTCCTTTATTTCCATTTTCATACAACATTTTGTCAAGCGTTTCTATATTTCTATATTCATACTATATTTTGCAAACCATTCCTATATTTTTATATTCATACTGTATTTTGTTCATTATTCCTATACGCTATATTCATGCTATGTTTTGTTCATTATTTCTGTATTTCATTATTCATACTTAATTTTGCTCATCATATATTTTTACTATATTTTGTCCATCAGTTCTATGTTTTTACTATGTATGTTCATTATTCCTATTTTTCTATATTGATTCAATATTTTGTTCATCATTTCTATTTTCAGGCTAAATTTTGTTCATCGTTTCTATATTTCTATATTCATGCTATATTTTGTTCATTATTCCTATATTGCTATATATATATATATATACTTTATTTTGTTTATGATTCCTATATTTCTCTATATTTCTATATTCATGCTGTATTTTGTTCAATGTCCTATGTTTCTATATTCATACAATATTTTGTACACATTTCTATTTTCATGCTTTATTTTGTTCATCATTTCTATATTTCTATATTTTTACAATATTTTGTTCATCATTTCCTTTTTTCATGCTATATTTTTTCATCATTTCTATATTTCTTAATATTTCTATATTCATGCCATATTTTGTTCATAATTCCTTTATGTCTATTAGTCTACCTACGATTTCAAAAAAAACCCTCTAGAAAACGAAAGCGTAGGACATTTTTGTTAATGCAAATCTAATGCTTGATTCATGTAGCTGGATGCCTTCCTGATATCGTACGGGGGGATGTATAAAATCTAAGTCGCGTTTAAGTCCGTAATCTAGGTCAAAGGTCAACTAGGTGCATTTATTTTTTATTAGAACCTATGCTCTTTATACTAAAATTTCAAGAAATTTAATCGGTAAAATGGAGATTTTCTTTGTTGATAACTAATGTATTATGATTAAACTTTATTTTTATGAAAAAATTTGAGTGTTTGATTACATGATTACTTCTTTTTTAAGCCTTTTGTCGCGAAAATAGGTGACAATAAAAAAATCGTCTACAATAGTTCAATTAGTAGAACTACAGTTAGTGTTTATGGTTTAAATCTACTTGAATTGTGTTTATTGATGTTTCATGACCTTTTTAGTAGATATTTAATACTCGAGAAGGTTAAAATAATGTCACAGTGGTGTAAAATTAAGGGCGAGTGAAAAAACTGTTTTTAGAGATTTTTTTACAAATGTGGAAAACTTTTGAAAAGGCAGTTCATTATTTAATTCACGTTGCTAGATGACTTACTGAGCCACATAGAGAATGTTTAAAAACCTATTTTATGATAAAAATGTGTTATTTAGGTCAAAGGTCACCACAGTGCATTTTCTTATTATTAAAGCTATGCTATCATTGTACAGTATATTTCTTGCAAAAAGTCATGTAAATGTATAATAGAAAACTTTTAAAATACTTTCAAATTGTTCAAAAGATTTTTAAATGTGTCTGGTTACATGATTACTTCCCTTTATTTAATGTTTGTCGCGTAAATAGGTAAAATACAGCTCCCATTTAGCTCAGTAGGTAGCACGCCAGTCTGCTGATCGCGAGTTTTTTTTTTTATTTCTATTCCCGGGGAAAGCATATTTTTATGGAGTTTGTTCATGAAATGATTTCTATAGAAATTCTCCCTCCTACCACTTATTCTTAATTATGTCAGTAACTGACGAAAGTTCATGCTTAGTAACTGGTAGAGAGCCTTATCCAGATATTTAGCTTTTCTAGGACGGCCGTGATATGACCTTTACGATGTGCTGCTACGGCGTTGGACCCAACTTAACGGGAAAATACACAATAACTCAACGCTAACAAACCAAACATTGAGTTAAGAACATATTTCGATTTCTATGAAATGTTTGTAAAATGTATCATAATCTAAATGGTACAAATCCTAAACATATAGTTTCTCAAAAGACGAAACAGGATTAGCACAATGTTGTACTTTAAAATCATACCCAAATATGCATACTTGGTCAGCTTTATAACATTTGCATGTAGCATAATTGCTTTTGTGTCTAACACCACAGGTCACTAGTTGCAAGCATGCCGAAGGAATCGGCGGCTTTCGAATCCAAACAGGAGATAAAGTATCATTTTCATGTGACCAAAATCCCGTATTGACTCTACGTGATCTTTAGGTTCAAAGTGAATATTTGCATCCAGTATCAAGATCTCTGTTAGATAACTGGCGCTTAAAATATGAAGCTGTGAAGCGTCCTTGGTAGAGGGAAGCAAATCAAAGGACTGTTTGTTTTCATAAAAAGTCCGTTATAACATAAATCTACGTCTGGACTAAATAGGTTTTCAGAATTGAAATCAAAGAGTGCACACAAGAATCTTTCAATATTCTTAGTCTCCTTATTGTGACTAATTGATGAAAACAAGCCAGGATTTTCAACAAATTTTTTCCAACTTGTCTTCTTGCTGAATCCATGAAATGAAGACGTGGTATCGCACCCAGTCAATTGTGACTTTTCTGATATCACCCCCTAACTTTTCAGTGATAGAATGTACATGATAACAACGCCACGAAAGCAGAAGTAATTCATCAGTATCTGTACTACTGACAAGTAATCGTATATATTCGTTTTCCATCGCATCCTTTATGTGAATAATAATGTGAGTGTCAGCTTCGTGCTTTGTGGACAAACTTTCTGCATTGAAGTTATCTGCTAGAGCAATGATAACACCAGAAAATCCACCACCTGTAACAATTATATAATAAAATGGTTAAGAATTTCCTCGCCTAATGAGATTAGAAGAAAGGCATTCTGCAAGGTCTGCTTTGTTGTCAGCTTATGTTATAATATTGATCCCATACTTGAGGTAGTGGCACATGTCGACAAGTAATTTGTTTTCCAACAGGTCGTCGTTTGCCAATTTGCATTGTTCTTGTAAAGACTTTACTGGAATTGCAACCAAGATATTTATCAAAAGTGACACCAATTTTCAAGCGTAGTTTGTTCATTAAATTAAGAAAAAAGTCTTGACAAATATAACAGCATGGCCACCAAATGTCTGACAATGTTCAGGCTTGCGAAGAGATTAAATCAACTAGCATAACCATCTAAAATAACCGATGTAGGTTTGCCTGAATTAGATACCTTGGAACGATTATACCTTATTCAGTGGTAAGTACATTCAAAATTTGACACCCGTGGCATCACAGAGACGTACATGCGTTTCTACATGCAAGGTCCAATCTCCCGAATTTGTGCTTTTATAAAACAGAAGAAAATTTCAAAGATTTCTGTTTATATCAATGCTAGAGCAAAACACTTTGACACTCGCATTATAATTCACGTCACGGATGCTGTAGATAATGGACATAAACGACTACTAGTAAGTAGTACAAATACTGATGTATTACTTATAAATAAATTACAATCTTTAGATTGAAATATGAATGGTATCTGGTACATCAAAGTATCTGTGTTGTTATCAATTGGTCACAATGAGGAGACTGAAATATTGAAAGATTCTTGTGTGCACTTTATAATTGCAATTCTAAAAACCTACATAGATTAATGTCGTGAAATACTTTTTTATAATGCAAAGAAGTCCATTGATTTGCTTTCGCCTACCAAGGACGCTTAACAGTCTCATGTTTTAAGCGTCAGTTATCTAACAGAGATCTTGATACAGGCTGCAAATATTCACGTTGAACTTAAGATCAAGTCACTATGGGATATAGGTCACATGAAAATGATACTATATCTCCTCTTTGGATTCGAAAGTCGCCGAATACTTCGACATGCTTGCAAATAGTAACCTGTGGTGTTAGATCCAAATGCATTTCTGCTAGATGCAAATGTTATAAGGCTGGCCAAGTCTGCATATTTGGGTGTGATTGTGAAGTACAACATTGTGCCAATCCTGTTTCGTCTTTTAAGAAATTATATGTTTAGGATTTGTACCATTTAGATTATGATACATTTTACAATCATTTCATAGAAATCGAAATATGTTCTTAACTCAATGTTTGGTTTGTTAGCGTTGAGTTATTGTGTAATTCTCCGTTTAGTTGGGTCCAACGCCGTAGCAGCACATCGTAAAGGTCATATCACGGCCGTCCTAGAAAAGCTAAATATCTGGATTAAGCTCTCTACCAGTTACTAAGCATGAACTTTCGTCAGTGACTGACATAATTAAGAATTAGTGGTAGGAGGGAGAATTTCTATAGAAATCATTTCATGAACAAACTCCATGAAAATATGCTTTTACCGGGAATAGAAATAAATAAAACTCGCGATCAGCAGACAAGCGTGCTACCTACTGAGCTAAATGGGAGCTGTATTTTTACCTATTTACGCGACAAACATTAAATAAAGGGAAGTAATCATGTAACCAAACGCATTTAAAAATCTTTTGAACAATTTGAAAGTATTTTAAAAGTTTTCTATTATACATTTACATGACTTTTTGCAAGAAATATACTGTACAATGATAGCATAGCTTTAATAATAAGAAAATGCACTGTGGTGACCTTTGACCTAAATAACACATTTTTATCATAAAATAGGTTTTTAAACATTCTCTATGTGGCTCAGTAAGTCATCTAGCAACGTGAATTAAATAATGAACTGCCTTTTCAAAAGTTTTCCACATTTGTAAAAAAATCTCTAAAAACAGTTTTTTCACTCGCCCTTAATTTTACACCACTGTGACATTATTTTAACCTTATCGAGTATTAAATATCTACTAAAAAGGTCATGCAACATCAATAAACACAATTCAAGTAGATTTAAACCATAAAAACTAACTGTAGTTCTACTAATTGAACTATTGTAGACGATTTTTTTATTGTCACCTATTTTCGCGACAAAAGGCTTAAAAGGGAAGTAATCATGTAATCAAACACTCAAATTTTTTCATAAAAATAAAGTTTAATCATAATACATTAGTTTTCAACAAAGAAAATCTCCACTTTACCGATTAAATTTCTTGAAATTTCAGTATAAAGAGCATAGGGTCTAATAAAAAATAAATGCACCTAGTTGACCTTTGACCTAGATTACGGACTTATACGCGACTTAGATTTTATACATCCCCCTGTACGATATCAGGGAGGCATCCAGCTACATGAATCAACCATTAGATTTGCATTAACAAAAATGTCCTACGGTGGTCAAAATTTCACTATAAGATAGGTAGACTATATATATTTATACTATATTTTGTTCATGATTCCTATATTTTATTGATATTTCTATATTCATGCCATATTTTGTTCATAATTCCTATATGTCTTCCTATATTTTGTTCATGATTCCTATATTTCTATATATTTCAATATTATGCCATCTTTGTTCATCATTTCTGTATATATCTGTATATTTCTATATTCCTACAATATTTTGTTCATCATTTATATTTTCATCCTTTATTGTGTTCATCATTTCTAAATTTCTGTATATTTCTATATTCATGCAATATTTTGTTCATCATTCCTACATTTCTATATTCATGCTATATTTTGTTCATCATTTCTATATTTCTTTATATTTCTATTTTCATGCTATATTTCGTTCATCATTCCTATATTTCCATATTCGTACAATATTTTGTTCATCTTTTTTTCATGCTATATATTGTTCATCATTCCTATACATTGTATTTCTATATTCATACAATATTTTGTTCATCATTTCTATTTTCATGCTATATTTTGTTCATCATTTCTTTATTTCTGTATATTTCTATATTCATGCTTTATTTTGTTTATCATTCCTACATTTCTGTATATTTCTATGTTCATACTATATTTTGTTAATCATTTCTATACTTCTTTATATTTCTATATTCATACTATATTTTGCTCAACATTCCTATATTTCTATAAATTTCTATATTCATGCTATATTTTATCATCGTTCTTATATTTCTATATATTTCTATATTCATACTATATTTTGTTCATAATTCCTATACTTCTGTATATTTCTTTATTCATGATATTTCTTTATGTTTCTTTATTCAGCTATATTTAGTTCATCATTCCTATATTTCTATATTCATACAATATTTTGTTCATCATTCCTATTTTTCTATATTCATACAATATTTTGTTCATCATTTCTATTTTCGTGCTATATTGTGTTCATAATTCCTATATTCCTATATTCTTGCTATATTTTGTTCATCATTCCTATATTTCTTTATTTATGCTTTTTTCCTCATTCCTATATTCATGCTATATTTTGTTCATCATTCTTATATTTCTATATCCATACAATATTTTGTTCATCATTTCTATTTTCATTCTATATTTTTTCACTATTCCTATATTTCTATATTAATACATTTTAGTTCATCATTTCTTTTTTCATGCTTTATTTTGTTTATCATTTCTATATATCTGTATCTTTCTATGGATTATTTCATCTGGGTTGGATATTTATGGATTATCTTATCTGGGTTTGATGCACATGGATCAGCTAGTCTGGTATATATGGATAAATTCATGTGTTGTTGGTATTTAATGATAAATTCATGGGCATTTGGAATTTTTTGATAAGTTCATGTGTGTTTGGTATTAATGGATATTTTCATAGGCATTAAGTATTTATGGATAATTCATGTGCCTTTAGTATTTATCAATAATTTCACGTGGGTTTGGTATTCATGTATAATTTCATATGAGTTTGGCATTTATGATTAATGACATAAGCCTATCGTACTTATGGATAATTTCATGTGTGTTAGGTATTCATGTATAATTTCATATGGGTTTGGCATTTATGATTAATGTCATGAGGGTATGACACTTATGAATAATTTCATAAGGGTTTTGTATTTTTGTATAATTTCATGTGAATTTTGTATTTATTGATAATTGCATGTGCCTATTGAATTGATTGGTAATTACATGTGTATTTGGTATTCATGGATAATACTGTAAGCATTAAGTATTAAAGATAAGTTCATGTTATATTTTGTGCATCATTTCTATATTCATGCTATATTTTGCCCATCATTTCTATAGTCATGCTGTATTTCGTTCATCATTTCTATATTCATGTTATATTTTGTTCATCATTTCTATATTCATGTTATATTTTGTTCATTGTTCCTATATTTTTATATTCATGTTATATTTTGTTCATCATTTATATATTCATGTTATATTTTGTTCATCGTTCCTATATTTTTATATTCATGTTATATTTTGTTCATCATTTCTATATTCATGTTATATTTTGTTCATCGTTCCTATATTTCTATATTCATGTTATATTTTGTTCATCATTTCTATATTCATGTTATATTTTGTTCATCATTTCTATATTCATGTTATATTTTGTTCATCGTTCCTATATTTTTATATTCATGCAATATTTTTTTCATCACTACTATATTCATGTTATATTTTGTTCATCATTTCTATATTCATGCTATATTTTGTTCATCGTTCCTATATTTCTATATTCATGTTATATTTTGTTCATTATTTCATATTCATGCTTTATTTTGTTCATCATTCCTATATTTTTATATTCATATTATATTTGTTCATCATTTCTATATCTATACTAAATTTAGTTCATCATTTCAATATTCATGCAATATCTTGTTCATCATTTCTATATTCATGTTATATTTTGTTCATCATTTCTATATTCATGCAAAATCTTGTTCATCGTTTCTATATTCATGTTATATTTTGTTCATCATCTATATTTATGTTATATTTTGTTCATCATTTCTACATTCATGTTATATTTTGTTCATCATTTCTATATTCATGTTATATTTTGTTCATCATTTCTATATTCATGTTATATTTTGTTCATCGTTCCTATATTTTTATATTCATGCAATATTTTTTTCATCACTACTATATTCATGTTATATTTTGTTCATCATTTCTATATTCATGCTATATTTTGTTCATCGTTCCTATATTTCTATATTCATGTTATATTTTGTTCATTATTTCATATTCATGCTTTATTTTGTTCATCATTCCTATATTTTTATATTCATATTATATTTGTTCATCATTTCTATATCTATACTAAATTTAGTTCATCATTTCAATATTCATGCAATATCTTGTTCATCATTTCTACATTCATGTTATATTTTGTTCATCATTTCTATATTCATGTTATATTTTGTTCATCGTTCCTATATTTTTATATTCATGCAATATTTTTTTCATCACTACTATATTCATGTTATATTTTGTTCATCATTTCTATATTCATGCTATATTTTGTTCATCGTTCCTATATTTCTATATTCATGTTATATTTTGTTCATTATTTCATATTCATGCTTTATTTTGTTCATCATTCCTATATTTTTATATTCATATTATATTTGTTCATCATTTCTATATCTATACTAAATTTAGTTCATCATTTCAATATTCATGCAATATCTTGTTCATCATTTCTATATTCATGTTATATTTTGTTCATCATCTCTATATTCATGCAATATCTTGTTCATCGTTTCTATATTCATGTTATATTTTGTTCATCATTTCTATATTTATGTTATATTTTGTTCATCATTTCTACATTCATGTTATACTTTGTTCATCATTTCTATATTCATGTTATATTTTGTTCATCATCTATATTTATGTTATATTTTGTTTATCATTTCTACATTCATGTTATATTTTGTTCATCATTTCTATATTCATGTTATATTTTGTTCATCATTTCTACATTCATGTTATATTTTGTTCATCGTTCCTATATTTTTATATTCATGCAATATTTTTTTCATCACTACTATATTCATGTTATATTTTGTTCATCATTTCTATATTCATGCTATATTTCTATATATTTCTTTATTTATACTTTATTTCGCCATCATTCCTATATTTCTATATTCATTCTTTTTATGTTCATCATTCTTATATTTCGATATTCATTCAGATTTTTGTTAATCATTCATATGTTTCCATATTTATACTTTATTTTGTCCATCATCCCTATATTTCTAAACTCATACTTAATTTTGTCCATCATCTTTATATTCATACTTTATTATGTCTGTCACTCACATATTTCTGTATTCATACAATAATATACAGCAACATAGGTCTCATATGTTCAATGTTTATAAAAACGATAAAAATAAGAATGCTCTGAAACAATGCCATGTTTACACACTATATGTCATACAGAACACATCAAAGCAAAAATTATATGTCATAAGTGTGACGTCATAAGTGTGACGTCATACATGTAGTTGCCGATCATGCATCATGCTAAGTCATGATTTGAAGTATAACAGTTCTATTATGATGAGAAAGTATGGGCGTGTAATTTTGTGCAAATAAGTGAGAATTGAACAGTTAACAAGTACAAGCTTGGTATCCATCGGTAATTATTTGCTTACACAGAATTTACCAAAGACAGGTTGAATTCTGTAATATCCATTTGGAACACTTTAACCTTTTAATTCATGAATTAATAGCACATAGCCAAGGAGTTCCAAATGTTGTAATCTCCAGTAATAAAGATGGGAAGGTAATACAAAATTAGGAGCTTATTATCTTTAAACATCAACAACTTGGAATTTAATAATACATTTGTATGGAAATTCTAGATTGGATTATCTCCTTTCGATATACTGTAAGAAGCATTTTATCGAGTTATTGACTTAACATTTGGATGGTACTGTATTGACATATGTTTTTGACTTTCCTAGCATGAAGAGCATACATGTTCTTGATTTATACTGACTTATATGCTTAAACTTTCTTCGCTACACAATTTTTAAAACATAAATTAAACACAACTTCAACAAATCACCTGAGACCCAGCCAATTAACTCCCACTGAGACTTGAACTCAGAACTCCTTATGACCTAGAGAACGATCACTAGCACAAGGTATTTTGCATTAAACTAAAAGAGTGTCATGTCGCTGGTCCCAAGTAATATGCAGCAGCATGCCACACATTAATAAACTTTTACTTTGAAATAGTAATTGGTTGAAAAGTGAATTTTGATCATAAACTCTATCTAACAGAGCTTGACTGATACTTTTTATGTATTTTGATGAGTGGTGAGTTTGATTTGTTCAATCATTATCCATGAATTGTTATGTTATGCTTGATTACTATCGTGGTCACTCCTTGTTTATCCAGACTTGTGACTGGCTTACATGATACAGTTAGATCATTTAAGAACTAACGCATCAATATAAGGTCAAGTTACCCACATAAAGCAATAGTCAGTGCAACTCTGGGTGGGTGAGTAGAGGTGGGGCTTGTCTTAACTCTAACTCTTAAGTCGCACCGTTTTGACATACGACATATACACGAAACATAGTGACGAAACACTATGGATAATGTATATGTGTGCATACATATCCTTTGCAACCAAGGCAAATCACAACTGACCCCGACGGATGCATTGGGTACGGACTCCGTTAGGAGTAGGACCTCAATCAAGAGCGCTGCGACCATTGCCGTAACCTGTGGTCTTATCTCAAGACGGAGTGTATGCATTTTTCATATGCAAACTAAAACTAAGAGACATGGAATATTATGGATCATCTCATCTCATCTCATCTCATCTGGTTTTGGTATGTATGGATCGTCTCATCTTGGTTGGGTATATATGGATCATCTAATCTGAGTGGGATGTATCAGGGTAATCTCATCTGGGTTGTATGTATATGAATAATCTCATCTGGGATGGATGTATATGGATAATCTTATCTGGGATGATTGTATATGGATAACTTCATCTGTGTTGGGTGTATATGGATCATCTTAACTGGTTTGGATGTATATGGATGATCTTATCTGGTTTGGATGTATATGGACGATCATATCCGGTTTGGATGTATATGGATGATCTTATCTGGTTTTGATGTATATGGATGTTCTCATCAGTGCTGGATGGATATGGATGATCTCATCTGTGTTTGATGTATATGGATGATCTTATCTGGTTTTGATGTATATGGATGTTCTCATCTGTGCTGGATGTATATGGATGATCTCATCTGTATTGGTTGTATATGGATGATTTTATCTGGTTTGGATGTATATGGATGATCGTATCTGGTTTGGACGTATATGGATGATCTTATTTGGTTTGGATGTATATGGATGATCTCATCTGTGTTGAATGTATATTGATGATCTTATCGAGGTTTGGATGTACATGGATGGTCTTATCTGGTTTGGATGTATATGGATGATCTTATCTGGTTTGGATGTATATTGATGATTTCATCTGTGTTGGATGTATATGGATGATCTTATCTGGTTTGGATGTAAATGGATGATCTTATCTGTGTTGGATGTATATAGATGATCTTAACTGGTTTGGATGTATATGGATGGTCTTATCTGGTTTGGATGTATATGGATGATCTCATCTGGTTTGGATGTATGTGGATAATCTCATCTGGGTTGAATGTATATGGATAATCTCATCTGTGTTGGATGTGTATGGATGATCTTATCTGGTTTTGATGTATCTGGATGATCTCATCTGTGTTGGATGTATATGGATGATCTCATCTGTGTTGGATGTATATGGATGATTTTATCTGGTTTGGATGTATAGGGATGATCTTATCTGGTTTGGATGCCTATGGATGATCTCATCTGTGTTGGATGTATATGGATGATCTCATCTGTGTTGAATGTATATGGATGACCTCATCTGTGTTGGGTGTGTATTGATGATCTTATCTGGTTTTGATGTATTGGGATGATCTCATCTGTGTTGGATGTATATGGATGATCTCATCTGTGTTGGATGTATATGGATGATTTTATCTGGTTTGGATGTATAGGGATGATCTTATCTGGTTTGGATGCGTATGGATGATCTCATCTGTGTTGGATGTATATGGATGATCTGATATGGTTTTGATGTGTATGGATGATCTCATCTGTGTTTGATGTATATGGATGATCTTATCTGGTTTGGATGTAAATGGATGATTTCATTTGGGTTGGTATTTATGGATATTTTCATGTGTGCCTGGTATTTATGGATAATTATATATATATATATTCCCATCTGGGATGGATGTATATGGATAATCTAATCTGGGTTGGATGTATATGGATCAGATAGTCTGGGTTGGTACTTATGGATATGCATTCATGTATGTTTGGTATTTGTGGATAATTTTATGCAGGAGTAGTATTCATGGGCATTTGGTATTTTTGGATAATTGCATGTGCTTTTTTGAATTTATTGATAATTTCATATGCGTTTGGTATTTATGGGTTATTTTATATGGATCATCTCATCTGGGTTGGGTATATATGGACAATCTAATCTGGATTGGATGTATATGGATCATTTTATATGGGTTGGATGTATATGGATCAGATAGTCTGGGTTGGTATTTATGGATATACGTTCAAGTGTGTTTGGTATTCATGGATAATTTCATGTTTGATAGGTATTTATTGTTATTTTCAAGTTGGTTTATTATTTATTGATAATTTCATTGGCATTTTGTATTTTTGAATAATTGCATGAGCTTTTTGAATTTATTGATAATTTCAAATGCGTTTGGTATTTACGGGTAATTATATATGGATCATCTCATCTGGGTTGGATGAATATGGATAATATCATCTGGGTTGGATGTTTATGGATTATCTTATCTGGGTTTGATGCACATGGATCAGCTAGTCTGGTATATATGGATAAATTCATGTGTTGTTGGTATTTAATGATAAATTCATGGGCATTTGGAATTTTTTGATAAGTTCATGTGTGTTTGGTATTAATGGATATTTTCATAGGCATAGGTATTGATGGATAATTTCATGTGCCTTTAGAATTTATCAATAATTTCATGTGGGTTTGGTATTCATGTATAATTTCATATGAGTTTGGCATTTATGATTAATGACATAAGCCTATGGTACTTATGGATAATTTCATGTGGGTTAGGTATTCATGTATAATTTCATATGGGTTTGGCGTTTATGATTAATGACATAAGCCTATGGTACTTATGGATAATTTCATGTGGGTTAGGTATTCATGTATAATTTCATATGGGTTTGGCATTTATGATTAATGTCATGAGGGTATGACACTTATGAATAATTTCATAAGGGTTTTGTATTTTTGTATAATTTCATGTGAATTTTGTATTTATGGATAATTGCATGTGCCTATTGATATGATTGGTAATTACATGTGTATTTGGTATTCATGGCCGTAAGCATTAAGTATTGAAAGATAAGTTCATGTACCTTTAATATTTTTACATAATTTTATGTGGGTTTTGTATTTATGAATAAAATTCATGGGCATTTGATATTTTTTAATGATTTAATGAGCAACTTTATTTTTTACTTAATTCATATTCATACAAACAGATTTTCATTACATACATTTGGGGCACCAACAAAATGATTCACTAATGTAAATATTAGTAGAACAGAACAGAACACTTCTGACTTCATGTATAAACAATAATTGGGTTTCTCATATTAACATGTACTTGAATTTTTTACTTAATTGACCATAAAATATAACACACAATATTGACCAAACAAATGATACATTAAATCTAATATTAGTATAACAGAACAGAACAGAACAATTATAGCTACATGTGTAAAAAAATGGGTTTCTTATGTTAACAATGAGTACTTTATTTTTTACTTAATTAACCTTAACACATAACCGACAAAATTATACATAAATGTTAATGTGAGTATATTAGTTACTTATATTAGCAACATGTACTTTTTTGAATATAAAGATCTTCATAACATATATTTGGGACACCGACAAAATGATACATTAATGTTAATGTTAGTAGAACAGAACAGAGCAGAACAGAACAGAACAATCATAGCTACATGTATAAAAAAATTAGGGTCTCTTATATTAGCAACATGTACTTTTTTGAATATAAAGATCTTCATAACATATATTTGGGACACCGACAAAATGATACATTTACGTTAATGTTAGTAGAACAGAACAGAGCAGAACAGAGCAGAACAATTATAGCTACATGTATAAAAAATAATTAGGTCTCTTATATTAGCAACATATACTTTTTTGAATATAAAGATCTTCATAACATATATTTGAGACACCAACAAAATGATACATTAATGTTCATGTTAATAGAACAGAACAGAGCAGAACAGAACAGAACAGAACAATTATAGCTACATGTATAAAAAATAATTAGGTCACTTATATTAGCAACATGTACTTTTTTGAATATAAAGATCTTCATAACACATATTTGGGACACCGACAAAAAGATACATTAATGTTAATGTTAGTAGAACAGAACAGAGCAGAACAGAACAGAACAACTATAGCTACATGTATAAAAAATAATTAAATCTCTAATATTAGCAAAATGTACTTTATTTTTTACTTAATTTACCTTAAAATATAACAAACAATATTGACCAACAAAATAATACATAAATATTAATGTTAGAAGAGCAGAACAGAACAATTATAGCTACATGCATGATAAAAAAATGTTTTATATTAGCAGCATTGTACTTCATTTTTACTTAATTGACATAAAATATAAAGATTTCAATAACATATATTTGGGGCAACATCAAAATAATACATAAATGTAAATGTTAGTAGAACAGAACAGAACAATTAAGCTACATGTAAAAGATAATTGACTTTCTTATGATAGCAACATGTACTTTATTTTTTGCTTAATTAATAAAATTTATAAATGTAAGTGAATGATGAAAAAATACAAAAAACTTTAAAATAAGTAAATTAATATTAGTGTTGTTAGTAAGTATGGCCTCCAAAACCTCCCCTTACAGCCATACCCTTACCACCTTAACACTAAGAACTATAAATTATGGTTCCTTAAGATATAGTAACAAAACAAACTAAAGAATTGTTAATAAAACAAAACTCAAAAGTCAAGAAACTAATGTTAATGTTATTAGTAAGTATGGCCTCCAAAACCTCCCCTTACAGCCATACCCTTACCACCTTAACACTAAGAACATAATTATGCTTCCTTAAGATATAGTAAAAAAACAAACTAAAGAATTGTTAATACAACAAAACTCAAAAATCAAGAAACTAATGTATATATTATTAGTAAATATGGCCTCAACCCCCCCTTACAGCCATATCCTTACCGCCTTAACACTAAGAACTATAAATTATGCTTACTTTAGATATAGTAAAATATCTAATTAAAGAGTTGTTAGTAAGTATGGCCTCCAAAACTTCAAAACAGCTATACCCGAAACCACCTAATATTGAACACTGAGCACTATAAATTTACAGCTTGAAGATAAGTTTGATATAAGAGACACTTAAATCTTTACAAAAAATGATGTTGAAATAAGAAACAGACAGATAAAAAAATAACTACTTGTAAAAGTAATGTTCATAACTTCAAGTATTCATCTGTTTACTCAGTTTAATGTGCTTAACAGGAAGAAATGGAAGTACATTAACTATCTATTTACTAAGGAAAATATTTTTAAATCTACGGCTGAGTTCATTATTCCAAAACAATTATTAAGAAAAGTTAAACCTGAATTTCCTAGTTCTGAACAATGACAGATTGATGATATAATTTTAACAACCACTATGTTTACAAACTCCACACACTGTACTATGAGTCATAGAGCTCACAATCTGAGTTTAGTTGACATGCTATTGAACCCATTTTCGTAAGACCAGGCAACTCTTACAACCCCCTCAGCTCGGCGTTCATCCAGCTCTGAGGCCCGCGGACTCTTCCACTTAGAAGGAGAGGTCATTTGTAGCTATCTTCCAAACTATGTTCAATGTATACAATCTGTTAATCAAAATGATGTTTTTCAATTATTTCTTCTATCTATAGTAAAGTGGAAATAAAGAAATTACATTTTAGCGAATACTGGTATCTTTTCCTTCTTAATTTGTAAAATTTTATGTAATATTATACAGCCCAAATAGATCTACTTACTTAAATTCATTCTACCTATAAAATTTTACTAATATTAATCAAAGTCCTGAAAGTCCATCTTAATGAAATTGATTAAATGCAACTATTCATTATAGTACACTTGAATTCATAGACAAATGCTCAAGCTGTATATATTTAGTACCCTAACATTATAATTACATATCAATGTTGATTATAAATAAATGCTCAAATCCTTAATAATATGAAACCCTAATCATATAAATAAATAATTTTCAAGTTGTTAAAATTTAAACCTTAAATCATTAATTGATATCAAAGATCTTACATACAAGGTCTCACCACATAAAAAATGTTAAAATTTGAATTTAGTTTCAAAAAATGAAGTACAAATATGTAGTTCAACAATGTAGTTCAAAAATATTCTGTCAAGTATTTATCTCTTTATAGTTTAATCATAAGATTTCAATTAGTTTTTGTATTATTTCTTCTATCTTTAGTAAAGTCAAAATAAAGAAATTACATTTTAGCGAATACTGGTATCTTTTTCTTCCTAATTTGTAAAATTTAATGTAATATTGTACAGCCCAAATAGTTCTACTTGCTTCAATTAATTCTACCTATAAAATTTTACTAATATTAATCAAAGTCCTGAAAGTCCATCTTAATGAATTTTCATAAAACCCAAATTATTATTATAGTACACTTAAATTCATAGACAAATGCTCAAGCTGTAGATATTTAGTACCCTAACATTATAATTACAAGTCATATTTATGTTGATTATCAATAAATGCTCAAATCCTTAATAATATGAAACCCCAATAACATAAATAAATGATATTCAAGTAGTTAAAATTAAAACATTTTATCATCAATATACATGTAGTTTCAAAAATGAAGTACAAAAATGTAGTTCAGCAATGTAGTTCAACAATGTAGTTTAAAAATGTAATTTAATAACGTAGTTTAATAATGTAGTTTAATAATGTAGTTTAATAATGTAGTTCAAAAATATTCTGTCAAGTATTTAACTTCTGATAGTTTTTATGGTAAGAATTCAAAATATTTATCATTCACCAAAGGAGGAAAGTATTTCTAAATCTCTCTTACTTTTTTATTAACCTATATAGCAAGAAGAAAGGTTAAACATTGTTCAGTTACAGTAAAACTAGGTTTTTCCTAAATGCGATTAACAAAAAAATGATGACATAATTTTAACAACCACTATGTTCACAAACCCCACACATTGTACTGTGAGTCATAGAGCTCACAGTTTAGTTGACATGCTATTGAACCCATTTTTGTAAGACCAGGCAACTCTTACAACCCCCTCAGCTCGGCGTTCATCCAGCTCTGAGGCCCGCGGACTCTTCCACTTAGAAGGAGAGGTCATTTGTAGCTATCTTCCAAACTATGTTCAATGTATAAAGTCTGTTAATCAAAATGGTAGTTTTCAATTATTTTCTTCCTTCTGATGTCACGTCGAAAAAGAGAAATTACATTTTACCATATATCTGTTTCCTGTTTAACCTGCTTAATGTCTAGTATAAATATATTACCCAAATATTCATTAATTTCATCAATTAAGTTAAACTAATTAATCAAAGTCCTAACAAGCCATCTCTATAAACCTTATTCAATGCAACTATAAGTCTCTAAAAACTATGTTCAGGATTTAATTATAATGTACCATAGGCCTACATTCATTATCTTAGATCAAATTATGCAATGCAAGACTAAAAATTTTAAATACCGTAAATATCGTAAAACTATTCCTGACAGCTGTAAGTGAACTATTACGGTTAAAGTCAAAGACAAGAAATACATTTAGAAACTACATTAAAGTCACATTTTTCACTATGAGGGTGTAAAGTGAGAAAATATTATATTCCTTAAAAAAATCAAATTTTGATTTTTATTAAATTTAAGCATGTACTCTATTGGTTTCATTTTCATAATGATTCACTGATTGGTAAATACAAGACAGTAATTCAACATTTAGCAAATAAAAGTTATTTATTTATATTATTATCCTCTAAAACTATAGTATCATATCATAGAAGGTTTTAATAAAAAAGATAACCAATTCGATAATAAGGCATAAGACATGAAAAACCTAAACCTCAGTTATAAAGGTCAGTAACTTAAAATTACGCAAGAATAAAATTCAGTAGCTACATAAACTTCTGATACATTATATAATACATAAATAAAACGTTAAAAAAAACTATCAGAATTCAGACATTATTTATAACATGCATTCTATTCCTGACTTAAAGCTGGTTAAAGTAGCTTTTTCATAAATAAGCAACATGCACCTAGAGGCAACTGTGGTAAAGGGCAGCCTCACATTCCCACATCCATTTATGGGATGCCACAGCTGGAAGCAGTTTTCTGTCATACCCTGGACCCAAAGATTTTCATAATCTATTCACTGAATCTTTTATCTTCTCACTTCTTTCAACTAGGTATTTTCCGGGTATTTGAAATCTCCTCCGATGTAGTAAGTTCATAAATAACCGATAAAGAACAGGTGGGTCAGTGGGTCCAAAGAAGTGAAAAAATAAAGCATTCAGTGACCATGGGATTATTAAAAATTGTAATAAAAGAAAGTACATGTTGCTATTATAAGAAATACCCTAACACCTTTAACAGAAGTACCGGTACATGTTGCTTAAATAAGAAAATACCCTAAAACCTTAAGTAGAAGTACATGTTGCTAATATAAGAAAATATACTAAAACCTTAAGTGGAAGTACATGTTGCTAATAAAAGAAAATACACTTAAAGCTTATATAAATGTACATGTTGCTAATATAAGAAAAAAACCTAAAACCTTAAGTAGAAGAACATGTTGGATATATAAGAAAATACCTTAAATGAAGTACATGTTGCTAATATAAGAAAATACCTCAAAACCTCAAGTAGAAGTACATGTTGCTATTATAAGAAAATACCTTAAAACCTTAAATGAAGTACATGTTGCTAATATAAGAAAATACCTCAAAACCTCAAGTAGAAGTACATGTTGCTATTATAAGAAAATACCTTAAAACCTTAAATGAAGTACATGTTGCTAATATAAGAAAATACCTTAAAACCTCAAGTAGAAGTACATGTTGCTAATATAAGAAAATACCCTAAAACCTTAAATGAAGTACATGTTGCTAATAAGAAAATACCTTAAAACCTTAAGTAGAAGTACATGTTGCTAATATAAGAAAATACCTTAAAACCTCAAGTAGAAGTACATGTTGCTAATATAAGAAAATACCCTAAAACCTTAAATGAAGTACATGTTGCTAATATAAGAAAATACCTTAAAACCTTAAATGAAGTACATGTTGCTAATAAGAAAATACCTTAAAACCTTAAGTAGAAGTACATGTTGCTAATATAAGAAAATACCCTAAAACCTTAAATGAAGTACATGTTGCTAATATAAGAAAATACCTTAAAACCTTAAGTAGAAGTACATGTTGCTAATATAAGAAAATACCTTAAAACCTCAAGTAGAAGTACATGTTGCTAATATAAGAAAATACCTTAAAACCTTAAATGAAGTACATGTTGCTAATATAAGAAAATACCCTAAAACCTTAAGTAGAAGTACATGTTGCTAATAGAAGAAAATACCCTAAAACCTTAAGTAGAAGTACATGTTGCTAATATAAGAAAATACCCTAAAACCTTAAGTAGAAGTACATGTTGCTAATATAAGAAAATACCTTAAAACCTTAAATGAAGTACATGTTGCTAATATAAGAAAATACCTTAAAACCTTAAATGAAGTACATGTTGCTAATATAAGAAAATACCTTAAAACCTCAAGTAGAAGTACATGTTGCTAATATAAGAAAATACCTTAAAACCTCAAGTAGAAGTACATGTTGCTAATATAAGAAAATACCTTAAAACCTTAAGTAGAAGAACATGTTGCTAATATAAGAAAATACCTTAAAACCTCAAGTAGAAGTACATGTTGCTAATATAAGAAAATATCTTAAAACCTTAAGTAGAAGTACATGTTGCTAATATAAGAAAATACCTTAAAACCTTAAGTAGAAGAACATGTTGCTAATATAAGAAAATACCTTAAAACCTCAAGTAGAAGTACATGTTGCTAATATAAGAAAATACCTTAAAACCTCAAGTAGAAGTACATGTTGCTAATATAAGAAAATACCTTAAAACCTCAAGTAGAAGTACATGTTGCTAATATAAGAAAATACCTTAAAACCTCAAGTAGAAGTACATGTTGCTAATATAAGAAAATACCTTAAAACCTCAAGTAGAAGTACATGTTGCTAATATAAGAAAATACCTTAAAACCTTAAATGAAGTACATGTTGCTAATATAAGAAAATACCTTAAAACCTTAAATAGAAGTACATGTTGCTAATATAAGAAAATATACTAAAACCTTAAATAGAAGTACATGTTGCTAATAAGAAAATACCTTAAAACCTTAAGTAGAAGTACATGTTGCTAATATAAGAAAATACCCTAAAACCTTAAATGAAGTACATGTTGCTAATATAAGAAAATACCCTAAAACCTTAAGTAGAAGTACATGTTGCTAATATAAGAAAATACCTTAAAACCTGGAATGAAGTACATGTTGCTAATAAGAAAATACCTTAAAACCTCAAGTAGAAGTACATGTTGCTAATATAAGAAAATACCTTAAAACCTTAAGTAGAAGAACATGTTGCTAATATAAGAAAATACCTTAAAACCTTAAATGAAGTACATGTTGCTAATATAAGAAAATACCTTAAAACCTTAAATGAAGTACATGTTGCTAATAAGAAAATACCTTAAAACCTCAAGTAGAAGTACATGTTGCAAATATAAGAAAATACCTTAAAACCTTAAATGAAGTACATGTTGCTAATATAAGAAAATACCTTAAAACCTCAAGTAGAAGTACATGTTGCTTATATAAGAAAATACCCTAAAACCTTAAATGAAGTACATGTTGCTAATAAGAAAATACCTTAAAACCTCAAGTAGAAGTACATGTTGCTAATATAAGAAAATACCTTAAAACCTCAAGTAGAAGTACATGTTGCAAATATAAGAAAATACCCTTAAACCTTAAGTAGAAGTACATGTTGCTAATATAAGAAAATACCTTAAAACCTCAAGTAGAAGTACATGTTGCTAATATAAGAAAAAACCCTTAAACCTTAAGTAGAAGTACATGTTGCTAATATAAGAAAATACCTTAAAACCTCAAGTAGAAGTACATGTTGCTAATATAAGAAAATACCCTAAAACCTGGAATAGAAGTACATGTTGCTAATATAAGAAAATACCTTAAAACCTTAAATGAAGAACATGTTGCTAATAAGAAAATACTCTAAAACCTTAAGTAAAAGTACATGTTGCTTATATAAGAAAATACCCTAAAACCTTAAATGAAGTACATGTTGCTAATATAAGAAAATACCTTAAAACCTTAAGTAGAAGTACATGTTGCTATAAGAAAATACCCAAAAACCTTAAGTAGAATTACAAGTTGCTAATATAAGAAAGTACCTTTAAACTTAAATAAAAAAAACCTCATTGTATATGTAAGAAAACACAAAACTCATTACAAAGGTATTAGTTGTTAATATAAAATAGAGCTGGAAATCATAACAAAAGTGCATGTTGTTAATAACTGATATAAAATATGAAGAGAAGTTTATTTTGTTTACATTACAATTAAAATACATAAGAATAAATAAATTGAAGTAGAAAATAGAAAAAAGAACACCAAACGCTAAAATAACAAATAAAAAGACATTATTTACACACAAAAAAAACATAAAATAAAAGAAATGAACAACAAAATGAAACAAATAAGAGTAATAAATAAATCTGAGTAATAAAAATAAGAAACATAAGAAGCATACTATAAAACAAGATATGAAAATATATTTAAAAGATAAATAAACCACATAAATATAAAAACTTACTTCATTCTAAACTCTACCATTAATACACATGTTGTTTAAATGAAAATCATAAAAATATCAAAGTTATTAATACAAGAAGCATAATATATAACACAATATGAAAATATAATTAAAAAATAAAAAAAAAACTCACATCAATATACAGTCCACGTCTTCTTTCTTCATACCATACTCTGCCATCAATCCATGTGTTGTTCTTGTGTTGATACCAAATGATGCTTTTCTGTAAAAAGAAAATACAACAAAATTTTTTTGAAACATTTTGAGTTCCTAACAACAGTTCTTGGTAATGATTACATGTAAAATAAGTAAAAAACATTCAAATACAACATATCTTACAATACATTAAAATAATGAAAAATAATAAAAGAAAACCCTTAACCCCTTAGCCATGTACCCCAAGAGAAAACCCTTAACTCCTTAGCCATGGACCCCAAGAGAGACCATGATACTAACAAAGTTTGCTTCCCCCTTCAATACCTTAGGTTGAGATACATGAACCCGCGTGCAAGGCCCTTCCAGTGGTGCTGATATCACATGGGCTGAGAACGTGCCAAAGCCTGACTGGAAAAATCCTGGAGGGTTTTTGGCATACATAATGTTCAAGTACCTTGCAGACTGGGTGACCCAAACAGCGCCAGCGAAGTTCATAGGGGGTTGATAAGGAGTGGGTGGTCCGAGAGGCGAAAGGGAGCATGCATGAGAGGTGGGTGTTCATGAGGGGGAAGGGTTCAAAATGATGCTTCTCTGAGTTCTCTGAGAAAGGTGGTGGCATTTCCATGATTTTATAATACCAGAAGTTTGTAATGTTGTACAGTGTGTTGTAATAAAGAGTTAAATCCAAACCAACCATAAATAGACGGGGGGGGGGGGGGGGGGGGGGTTCAATGGTTTCAGTCCTTGAATCTCAGTACATTAAAGAACAGAATTTGTTGTTTAATGTACTAGGCCCATGAACTGAGACCATTGTCTAGATACAACATACCTACTCAGTGTTGAAATACAGAGTTAAATCAGAATGTAATGATGTGAAATGTAGATTATACACTAAAATCATGCTCAATAAGAGCATTCCTCAAACCAAGCACTTTTGAGACCTAATTCAAAGTGTCCCAAAATGAGACCAACAACATTAGTCAAATCCTGAAAAAATCTACCTAGTCAAAAATGACATCATCAATTTTGATTCCATCCCATTGTGTCTAAAACACACAGAGAAAAGTTAGATTTGAAAGTAAAATGGGAGTAAATATATTATATATCTAAATTTATTAAATTTAGTTAATTTTCCTTCAAATGATAAGTTAAGATCATGTCTATTTGTTTACTATAATGAAGATTTCAACATCACATTTCACCATTTTATTGTACTAAATTATATCTGCCTAAAGTTTCATAGAAATCAGATTATACTTATTATCAATAAACTTGTATGTTACAGTCGTCTAAACCTCTTTCATGTAATTTTATCAACACCCAAAGTTTGAAGTTTATTATAAGCAGAGAATTATGAAATATTAACATATTAAATAATATCATGCAAACATACATTTTGTTCTCTGCGTTACATAGTATAGCCGAGAACCGTTGTCTCAACATGCACGTGACCAAAACGGTTGGTCAGTTTTTGTCCAGGTATATATAAAGGGGAGGTTGCCAAAGCGAATCATTCTACGAAGCGAACGCACTTGTATGGAAATTCAATTTTTGACTAATAGTTGTACATTTATCGTACGCTTGTTAATGATGTTTTGTTTTTTTCTACTTTTTCGATTTACCATATTTCATAGAAGACATTATCGTTCTTAGATTATGAATGTTTTGTCTTAATAATGCTTTAATACATTACAAATGTATCAGTAATATTTTGTTTCCAATATAGTGCATTTCCTAAAAATCTTTACTAGATTAGTAAATGTCAGGCAGTGGTAAGAAACACTGTACTGTTTGCAAGCCCTCGGTTAAGGCTATATACAGAAATTCAAATGTTTGGGTACAACAATACAGACAGATCTTATGCCGTAACAATGAAAAAACATACATGTAAGAAGAAAGATATATTTGGTCTATAGTGCGTGCTATTCAGTAATAATGCAACTAACTTTCCAGTCTGTGCACGCGTACGGGAAGGTCTATATATTTGGATTCCGGATAAGGTCTTTTTACAGGAAACTTTACAAGGAATATTGTGAATGAAATTATTCTTGAGTTAACCCTGACTGAGTTTTGGTTATCTTCTACCTCCACTTCCTTTTAAAAAGGTTTGTGTTGGCACATCCGGCTCGCAGTCTTTTCTGACATTTACCTTATATATGTACATCATTCAAGGTTATGGTTATTTGTATATTTTGAAATGAATTATAATTAAATCATTATGTAATACTTTTCTTATTGACTTACATAGGTGTTTATGTATATATATTTATTAATATTAATTGTCAATGAAATAAGCAGGTAAGTATTGTGAATAGATGTATATTTCTGTACAATAAAAGCGTCTCGCTCACGCCCACACAGTAGTGTTTGTGGTAAGGATAGGTGTTGAGACATTTACTAACTTAGCCAAAGTCACCCTTATTATCAATTAATTGCTATGTTAGATAGAAAGCAATTTTAAGTCTCAATTATTTCAATGCTTAATAAACGTACAAGCTAATGAGCCCTATTGCTCATGAAGCAATCATGGAAGATCAGTTGCACTGGTACAAAAACTAATGAAAGACATTTCAACTATAGGCAGTCAGACTTTTGTTTGAAACCCTTCTCAAATCCATAATTTAATAAAATAAGTTGCTACCTAAGTTACATAGTAATGTATAAATCTATTGATCATATTCTTACACTGAAGTCTCAAGCAATGATCCTGACACTAATTCCAAATATAAGTATATAACTGAAGAATACTGAGCAATGTTTGAATATAATTTCTAGCTGTAAAATTATGACATCTAAACTTAATGAATTCTATAAGTTCAGCAAAATAATGAGGCCAAAAATTACATAACCGTATTATTTCAACTTTAATTTATTGATCAATAATGATCAGCTAAGAGATGGAAATAAATTAAATATATTAATTAATTAATTTATAGCAGTGTTCGAGTAGCTGGCAATAAAATTAATCACTATCATGAACTTGAAAGCCCTTATTTCAATAGTTTTCAGCCAAAAACAATATGGTCAAATCTCATAAAGTTAAATTTTAATTAATAGAATCAGTTCAGAGATGGAAACAACGCAATCTAGCATTAAGTCTATATTAAAATTTTCAGTTAGGTCTATGAAGCTCTCATAATTCACAGTTGTTCTAGCTTGTAACAGACATGGTTGATGTAGACAAATAAAGTAAAGTAACTAGGTTCAGATAGTTAAGTTCTTCTGGATAGCTGGATAGTAGCTGTTCAAATTTTCTTGATGTCAAAAAGTTTATTGAGACATTAAAGGTATTGCCTCATATAAGAATGATAATCATGAAAATAGTGTAACCATGTCACAAGAACTAAGCTAGTTGCTACAAACTTGTATCAACCAATATGATAAACATAAAACCTCAGTTTATGTTACTGTTGATCATTTCTAAACCAGTGCAATCAGGAAAAATACAATATAATTTTCTTAAATTTATTAAATGTTCAAAATACCAAAGATATGATGAGGTATACTCACATATATGTCACAACTATAATGCAACCATTAAAGATTTAAATTACTAGAGTCACTCACAGATGGTAAAAAAAAATGTAACTCAGTATATAGAATAAACTCACATTTCTACGAGATGAAAAATACTCTGACTTAACAATGAAGAAATGAGAGATTCTATACACAGCTGACCAAACTGTATGGAAAACATTGAATATATTTAAGTTTGTCTATCGCACAACTTGCAATATTTAATATGTCTTCATAAAATGCACAAAAACAGTGAAAACTCCTAATCGAAATCCAACTTCTTAATACTTTATTACAGCATAATTGAAAATAAAGGAAGGTGGAAGTCACCATTATTTAACCCATGATAAAATGTACAAAAAATAAGAAAACAAAAATCCTAATTGAAATCATTTCGCACAACTAATGTCTGAAGTATAGTTTCATCATTTAATGAAAACAATAAACCGAGGAAACAAGTCACCATTATCAAAGCCATACACATGTCTGTTTTTATATAAACCTATATCTACAATACAAAACTTAGTAAACATTGTGCTTATGGTTAAGTTTAGCCACATGGGAATGCTTGTTGTCATATACTGAACTGTGGCGTGTGGTTCACCTAACCAGCTCTCTAAGAATAACCCTTCAAACCAAATCAAACATGTGACTATGGTTAAGTTGAGTTACATGGGAATGCTTGTTATCATATACTGGACCCTGTGGATGTGGTTCACCTAACCTTGTTCTCATATACTGGGCCATGGAGGGTGGGTCACCTAACCTTGTTCTCATATACTGGGCCATGGAGGGTGGGTCACCTATGATGACTATGGTAAAGAGTAGTTTCACTGGAATATTTGTTATCATATACAGGACCATGGAGTGTGGTTTACCAAACCAACTCACAGAGATTAACCTTCAACAAAAGACAATACATACGCTTTAATGAATAAAACAACATAATTAAGTATTTGTTACAATGATAATACATTGTTAACATTTCAGTCAACTCTAATATACGAATACAATGTACATTAAGTACATATTTATAGCAAGTATACTTCAATAATAATTTAATAAGATTTCATTTAAATTTGTGAATGAACATTTTAAATGTAACTAACATCTAAACAATACTCAATATAATGACATCTTCCGATCTAGCTATCCCCCCAGAATTTACTGGGTCCTTCACTAGATTGCTCGGATTGTAGATCTTTTACGATCTTCTTCCGATCTAGCTATCCCCCCAGAATTATCTGGGTCCTTCACTAGATTGCTCGGATTTTAGATCTTTTACATGTACCAGTTTATCTAGTATATTATGACATATTCCGATCTAGCTATCCCCCCAGAAATAACTGGGTCCTTCACTAGATTGCTCAGATTGTAGATCTTTTACCAGGTTATCTGGTATATTATATTGTAGTTTCAATTGTATATCATCAATGATTCATCTTTTTTTTTCTTTTTATACTTGCTTGGATCATTTGTATTTTTTTCTATGTATTAGATCCATCTTTTTTTTCTTTTTATACTTGCTTGGATCATTTGTATATTTTTTTCTATATATTATTTTGATTTATCTATACATTTTTTTCTATTTCATATGATCTATTTTGGAGCACAGTTATCAAGCATGATTAGCGCTATTCACATTTATAATGTATAAATATATTTTAAAAACCATTTATTTTCTAATTACCCAAATATCATAAACCAAAGATGGAAAAACTAAGCTGACAATAATACAAAATTATATTGTTTTTTTTACATTCAAATGTATGTATATGACCATCATTTACTTGTTTCTGTAACTTCTATCACTTGGTATATAAAGTATAAATCTTCAATCAGACAAAGAAGGCATAATCATCTGATAGCCAATAAAACTTCAAGGGCCATCAAAGTATTGAGGGGGAAGTGCACATTTAGAGCACTCAGGGTAAAGAATATGACAAATTTGGTACACTGGGGAGATGCACATTTAGTGCACTCAGAGTAAAGAATATAACAAATTTGGTACACGGGGGAAGTGCACATTTAGTGCACTCAGAGTAAAGAATATGACAAATTTGGTACACTGGGGGGATTCACATTTAGTGCACTCAGAGTAAAGAATATGACAAGTTTGTAACACAGGGGGGATTCACATTTAGTGCACTCAGAGTAAAGAATATGACAAGTTTGTAACACTGGGGGGATGCACATTTAGTGCTCTCAGAGTAAAGAATATGACAAGTTTGTAACACTGGGGGGATGCACATTTAGTGCACTCAGAGTAAAGAATATGACAAGTGTGTAACACTGGGGGGATGCACATTTAGTGCACTCAGAGTAAAGAATATGACAAATTTGGTACACTGGGGGATGCACATTTAGTGCACTCAGAGTAAAGAATATGACAAATTTGGTACACTGGGGGATGCACATTTAGTGCTCTCAGAGTAAAGAATATGACAAATTTGGTACACTGGGGGATGCACATTTAGTGCACTCAGAGTAAAGAATATGACAAATTTGGTACACTGGGGGATGCACATTTAGTGCACTCAGAGTAGAGAATATGACAAGTTTGGTACACTGGGGGATGCACATTTAGTGCACTCAGAGTAAAGAATATGACAAATTTGGTACACTGTACAACTTACAAGTGTACTCAGTGAAGTGACCAAAAGAAATTATAGAAACCTACGCCATTTATTCACACACAGCCTACTTTTTTGTATTATAAATACAGGTTAAACAATATTGAAACTCAAAAGATGGCATTGATTGCATGTTAATTGGTGAATTAATTACAAAAATTACAACAAAGGTATGAGTCATACTATAGAGTGTTTACTGTATTTAAAGAATATCACTATACTCTTTTATATAAACATTGAATCAGTAGTAATTTATTAATCTGTTTTTAATGTAAATCATGATTTTCATGGGTTTAAAGTAAAAAAAGCACACTTTGTTTTTACTAACAAGTTATTCAATGTTTTCTTTACAAGATTGGTCAGTCAGTACATAAATCTGTTCTCTTTTTCTTCATGTGATACAGAGTATTTAATTTATTAAAAATCAATTAAATTGTAAAGACAAAAAGAAAAATAAGTTAAAAGTTTGATACAAAAACTTCTTCTTTAACAGTTTTAATAATGATTTAGCCAATGCTTTGATTTTCAAAATTTACAAAAAAGGAACACATTTAAGATCAAATGTAAGCATAAAAACAGTGGTCGTTGCATTTCCAACAACAATGCTCTCCTAAACCAAATACATTTTGACAAAAGGGGCACTATTGCCATTAAGTCAATTTTGGTAAAAATGAGTATTATCAAACAATATTCTGCTAAAATGTATCAGGTTGATATATAACTAGAGTTAATACAGTATCATACCATGACTTTGTAAGTAAACGACAAAACAGAGTCCCGCTCTTACATACAACAATATGTTGCGCCGTAATTTGTGAACTCCAAGCCATTGCTGACCAGAAATATACTTCCTTAGGAAGCATAAGACCTGCTGTACACTATTTGAAATCCATGAGGTGCTCTCGTAAGTTATATAAGTTGCACCCTATACCAGTGCTTGAACCTACACGGACAGGTCGCTAGCTAGATGATACTATAATTCATACATTATATATGAATTAGTGTTTCATGGAGCTAGAGACCTGGGCCGACATATTGCACCAACATCTACAATTTCCAAGTGTACAGAACAATGGAAGAAGTCAATTACAAACATTATCACAGTAATCACCATAGTAAATGAACTTCAATTATTACAGAAGAGTTCAGAATATACTCACATTCATAACGAGTACAACTTAACCTGCATGTTTTGTACATATCAAAGTTGATATAGTACTTTCAAATAATTTTTGACCAAGGTTTAATTGTTTCCACATAACAAAACTGTAGTTTCTAACTGGGAGTATTATCAACAGTAAATAAAATATTCTTTTTACCTGATACAAGGGAGATAACCTGAATTCAATTAACCATGCATACTATGGATATTGTTAATGATAATTTAAACCAAACAGTATATCAAGACTATAGAATGGCTATGAATACTATATATAATGGGTCAAAATTGTAGAATAGGGCATTATACATGTTCCTTGTAAATGTTATAAAAAATACCCATAAAATAAGCTACATTTATCTTTCAAAACACTGGACCTCATATTTTAGTTTATGAATAGTCTATTTTGAAAATAATTATAAAGACAGGAGTAAATATATAAATCTAATGCAATATTTCACTAAAATGAACATTAAATCCTGATGCCTAATTTCAACAATCAACAATACAAACTGCAAGGTATTAAATAATTGAAACAAAGTCTTACTAAATTTTATCAATATTTAACAAGTGGTTGGATTTTGAATTCTAACAGAGGAAACACAAAGAACTTTAAAAGTCTGCATAAAATTGTGGAGATTTCAGTTCCTGCTCTATATTTTCCTGGACCTCTTACTATAGAAAGAGTATAAAAGGATATATATTTGACCTAAGATACAGTAATTTACTTAGTAAGCTACATCAACCTATTCCAATACAAGCTAGAACTTTCCAGCACAATGCTTCCCAACATGTGGAAGAATGATTGTCTCTTTGAGACTGTTTATAGATTCCATATAAATTTAGTTAAGTATGGTATTGTTTAGATCAAATTTTAGAAATTCAATGTGCAATATGAACTCTTACAAATATGAAATCTGACCAAGTTTTCACCAGCATAAAATGTCAACTATTAACTATCACATGAACTCTTGACTAGGTCTCAAACTCTGTGCCAAGTTCGAGTATTTTTAATACACTTGATAACTAACAAGATTTCATTGATCAAGTGGTATAAGATGCTGGATAATGATCTTTTGGTCCTTCTCTGCTGTGAGTTTGATGCTTCTAACATACCAGCCATGAAACTTAAAACTAAATGATATCAAGAAAAAAAATATTTAAGGAAAAATAGGTGGAATCTTAAAGTTTGACTTCTACTTAAAAACCAAATGAAATATCCTAACTAAATGCAGCTTCCTGGCGAAAAAAAACTTTGAACTTCCCAAAAGATATACAAGTAGCTATCAGAAAGTAAGAGGCAAAACCATAAACAATCCAATGTCTATGGACAATCAATACCCACGTTACCACTCCAATATATCCAATGGGGTATTTTGACCTTAAATTTGATTCCACATAATACGAAAAAAATACAATGCAAAAAACCTAAAGAAAATGCTATTTATTTAACATAACACACCAAAAAAAACTGTGCATCCCTCAAAAGATATATAGGTAGCTATCAGAAAGTAAGAGGCAAAACCATAGACAATCCAATGTCTATGTGCAATCAATGCCCACGTTACCACTCCAACATATCAAATGAGGTAAAATGACCTTGTTTAGTATGCAAAAAAAGGAGGCTGATAAAATATATTTTGGTAAGAAATTAAACTGAAACCTAAGCAAACAATCCTATCATATAACAACTTATTGAATCGGTCTATATCAAACACCCAGCAGAGAAGGATCAAAAGATCATGATCCAGCATCTTAGACCACTTGACCAATGAAATCTCAAAAGTAACTGAGTGTATTGAAAATACTCAAACTCTGCACAGAGTATGAGACCTGGTCAAGTCAGTCCATTAAACCAACAACAAGCATTCAGGGAACACATTTAGTTTCGCGCATCCGGAAGTAAATGTATTTTCTGCCCTGATATGTTGGTTTTAAACATTTATTTTATTATGTTCAGTTTTTATTTTCACTTTGTTATATGTTATGGCTTTTGTAAATAAAAGCCCCTATTTCAATTCTATAACTGTGTCTGTTTTTTCTGATCCAACATACTAGCTTTGCCAGTCTCCCTCACCATGAGTACAATAAATATATATAAATATACGTGCTCAGCTTTCTGTTTCTATAGCAGACGCGCTAAATTAAATGCCGCTAATTTTCTGTTAATATGGGGGCTGCCCATTCGCTGATATTAAAAGTGGATAACAAAAAAGCATACTAAAATAGTTATAGAAAATAATAAAAAATTTAAGAAATGGATAATGTTTTTACGGATGGAAAATGGCATCCAAAATTTGTAAACAACGCAACGTCTGAGCATGCGCAATAGTGGGGGTCTGCTAAACTAGATTCTATGCAGCATTCAGTACCACACAAGTAAACTGAAGATTAAGTTCATTATTTTGAGAATTTTAAAGCACTCCAATGAAATTTGCCATACCATTTGACAACAGTAACTATGCGTTTAAAATGTTTACAGCTAGTTGTATAAGTTGTTAATTGATTTTGATAAATTTAAATAAATCAGTTAATTTAATTCTGTAAATTTTGTCAAGATCATTGATTGAGACTTCAACATACATGTATAATATGAGATAAAGATAAATTTATACACACAAGCAAAATAGACAGTTGTGTAAAGATGCAGTTTTGAACAGTTTTGTAGATATCAAAACACCTCATCCATCTTTCCTTCTCCAAACCTAATTGAAGAGATTCTAAGATACCTAACATGCCACACATCTCCCCTCGTCTAAGCCCAATTGAAATGCTTCTTAGATACCCAGCACCAAACCCATCGCTATTTGTTCTAACACGTTCAAGCACAATTGAAGTGTTTCTTAGATACACAGTGCCCAACCAATCATTCCTAGTCCAGGCCCAACTGAAGTGTTTCTTAGATACCCGGCACCTAACCCATCGCTATTCATTCCAACCCAATTGAAGTGTTTCTTAGATACCCGGCACCTAACCCAACACTCATCGTTCCAACCCAATTGAAGTGTTTCTTAGATACCAAGCGCCCTGCCCATCACTCCTCGTTCCAACCAAATTGAAGTGTTTCTTAGATACCAAGCGCCCTGCCCATCACTTCTCGTTCCAACCCAGTTGAAGAATTTCTAAGATATCAAGCACCCCACCCATTTATTGGCTTCCCAACCCAATTGAAGAGTTTCTTAGATACCTAGCACCCAATCCAACTTTCTTTTCATCACATGTAATGAAATGAACTCAAAGTGTTGCAATATAGACAGACTTCCTTGTACATTGAAACCTAACGGATCCATTCTTATGATTATTCCTTACACATTAGATTCAAGTAAAAACTGAGCAGGGCAAAAACTTCCAGCGAAATGTTTATTCTATCCTGTATAACTGGCAAATACTACTGCTCGGGGTATTAACGAGCTTTGACTCCGCCCATTCATATGCTTATACTTGTTACTAAAACTGAAACAAACATGTGTCAGTTGATTGACAGAACTACATATAAACTGCATAGTAAATCATAGACACATGTATCACTCCTCAGGTTAAACTGGTCAGGCATTTGAATTGTTGATAGTTTTTGACTGGTTGTAGAAACTTAAGCAAAATCACTGAAAGTCTAAAAACTGTCAACAATAAATTATAGCATGTCCTATACTAACAGCATAGGCTGGTTCCTTTAGTTTTTATAACATTTTATGAATATGAAAATGCCGTAAGTCATGAAAAATTTATAATGCTTAATCAATTATCTTATATCATTATATTATGATTGCTTTTTTTGAAATTCCTACAGAACATGAACATCTTATGATATCATATTATTTATTAATTTTATTAATACACTCAATGACTAACAAGATTTTATTGATGAAGTGGTTGAAACTGCTGAATCATGCTCTTTTGGTTCTTTTCTGCAGTGAGTTTGATGCATCCAACATACCAGCCATGAAACTTAGAACTAAATGTTATCAAGAAAAAAATATAAAGGAAAATTATGTGGAATCTAAAAAAATTCTACCTAATAATACAAAATGAAATATCCTAACTAAATGCTGCTGCTTGGCAAAAAAAACTTTGAACTTCCCAAAAGATATGCAGGTAGCTATCAGAAAGTAAGAGGCAATACCATAGACAATCCAATGTCTATGGGCAATCAATGCCCACGTTACCACTCCAACATATCAAATGAGGTAAACTGACCCTGTTTAGTATGCAAAAAAGGAGGCTGATACAATATATTTTGGAAAATCAAGCATTTTTAAATGGAAACCTAAAGGAAAACTATATCTAATCTATATTAAAAAAATCTATATCTAAGCTATATCAAACTCACAGCAGAGAAGGATCAAAAGATCATGATCCAGCATCTTAGACCACTTGACCAATGAAACCTTAAAAGTATCTGAGTGTATTGAAAATACTCAAAATCAAACTTAAACGAAAAGAAAATTTGAATTCAATTCAAATCATTTTGATTCGATTCAATTTTAATAAATTAATTTTTGTTTTATTCTATCTAATTAAATTTACATTGAAACGCAATTCAAATTCAATTCAATGCTTTCAAATTCATACTTCCTATATTTTCAATTTTCAATAAATAATGAAATTTTACCCTATATCTGTAATTTGAAATTCTAATTACAGTTTACCTTAAAATTCTGAAATAAACTAGTTAAATTAACCTTTGAAAAAGGAACACAGTCACTTATTCAGACATAATAAGCAAAGCCCCACATGTATTAAACTTTCTCAGGTAAATATGCACCAGCATCACATCAATACCCACATAGTACCATCAGTATCATAATCTCTTAATACATTCAGTACCGAACAGTCTATGAAATAAGAAGGTGTCCAGTTGCCCAGAACAAGGGTCCTTGCCCAGAACCACACCTTTTTAATTCCGACAACCAAAATTTCTTTTAGGTAACAAAAATTTTACAAACAAGAGATAGTGCTTGATGCTAAATCAACCTGTTTGGACAACCACTTTCATATACTAATTTCTAAGACTGACCTAAGATGTCATATATCTAGATGAGACATATAATAATCTACATTTCACATCAATACAAAAGTCTGATTCTTCATTCCAAAGCAATCTTTAGAATGACAAAAAATCATTCACAGGTGCCCGGTATAATGTTTACCTAACTTATTCATTACATTCTATATAATGCGTGAATATGGTAAAAATTTTGTTCCTGGTACCTATGGTTGAGACTTGATAGGTGCAGACAAGCATTGCTATCTATGGTTCTAACTACCTCACAACAAGGCTAATTGCTGTACAATGTTCTAACATTCAAGTCAAATTACTTTTAAAAGCAAGACTACGGTTTTCATGCATAGAAATTAACAATGAAGTTCATTACTCTTTAATTAACAAATAAAAGTTCATGTTTAATCCATGAATCAAATTCAAACCAAAATTAATCAAACGTGATTTATATACTTTGAAAATGAATTGCAAAGTGCTTCCCCCCCATAAACGGGAGGGTTCAAACATCAAAAGGACCAAACATATATATGTATATATAGAGTATTATCTTAATATACTATAATAAGGAATATTTGGGTCTGTCACCTGTGCAGTATACAGTGACTACAGAAACTGACCAAGAGATCAGAACAAATTGTCAATAAATGACAAAAAACACTTGTCATGAAACTATAACACTCCTCATAGATAATACTGTACAAGGGATGATCCAAAATTATCAGAACTATGTGACACTAAGAAGAGAATGCATTAAAGATAATACATGAGTATGATCTTATCACAAAGTGGTGATCACATGTACACCAATATCATACAAGTATAGCATAAACACAGTCATACTGTCGTTGTTGAGTCAAAACCTCCTAACTTCAATTCCAAATGGTAAGGTTAAGAGCATTTGACTCAACAGTGACAATACGAGAATAGGAAGTCACATTAGACAGAAACGATTTGGTAAGGGGTGTTCAACGAGTTTTCTCTTCAAATATTCAAAGCAACAGACTTGACACAAACTGTATGGCTCATCCTTAATGAATCCAACAGTGAGGCTAGTCAACCAAAGAAACAATTATGCATTTTCTTCATAGAGATGTTCAATTACTAAGCTTTAAGAGCATTAAGTCGAGTAAAGGCCAATTCAATTGTGAGCCAGTTATTCAAGTAATTGTAGCATGCTGCATGCTTACAAATATTCATACCAATATCTATAATAAAGCAAAAACACTAAAATGCTCCAATTATGCTGACAGACCGAAGGTAACGTCTCAAGAAAAACATTATATATAAACAATATTACAAGTTAATCAAACTCACAAATTGAATTCAAGTACAAATAAATAGTACGCCATAAAATTTTATACAAGGACTGCATTATCAAACTGATGTATTGCCAAACCGTATAACCGTACAAAAGGATAAGTAAATCGCAATATAAATGACCAAATAGTGAAATGAAATAAAACTTTCTGTTTGGAAACAATAATAATTTGTAGAATTTCAATAACACACCAAAATAACTCAATGAAAAGATAAACAATATGACTAAATACATAGGCCATTAGCTTGATGATACTCTAATTCATATATAATAATATATATATTACAAATGAATTAGAGTATTGTTGAGCTAATGGTCTGTGACTGAATATTTGATATTTTTAAAGTTATTCTTACTGTATGGGTAATAATTACATAGGAGCAGATTAATGAATACAGACTGTCTCATGAACATCTAAATTATGAACTCAGATAAATACCCTATCACTACTCTAATCATATAATTTCCATTTGAATTTAACATGTATATAAACAAGGTTGAAATTGCCCTTGATGCATATTTGTTAACTACTGGATGCTACGCTCGGCCAACTTTGTGAACCAAGTATTGAGTTTACTCTTTAAACCTAAAAGGTTTATTCTAAGATTCACTGGTTTGGCAAATTTATCCCATAACCAATACAAAAGTCTATTGAGGGCAAGTTTAATATTATATCATGAAACATATTGTATCACAACTACCGTATCATGATCTGAATGGCATCACATCTTGACTGGAGATACACAGTCCTGGAAGATATGAAAGTCCATTCATCCCAGAACTATGTCCAACAGATGAAGTAAATGAATTTATTTAAAATAAACAAGTCTTGTTTATTTTAAATAAACTCATTAACTTCATCTGTTGGACATAGTTCTGTGTTTGTTTCTGTACAAACTAAGTACTGTACTGAGTTGTACATTCAAATAAACACACTGACTATGAGCCTTCTAACAAATTTTGGATCATCCCTTGTACAGTCACTCTTTGTATTCAACTCACTGTCCAACATTACAAACTTCTGATAGCACAAAATCATGGAATACCCACCAGCCTCTCTCAGATACTTTCAGATAACACCATTTATCACCCCGCCCACAACATGAATCAGCCCAACCATCCCATACACACCTACCCTTCCATCCCCCCATACACACAACTCCCTACCATCCCTACAAACCCCACCAACACTGTCCAGATCGAAGGTTCTAAAATTTACCAGCCAATACAAGATATCAGGAACATTAAGTATGACCCCTCTAATCAGACGACACTCCACCCAACCTTGCTTAGTGACATCAACGGTACGTCCGGGGCTTGGGCTCACAACCAACTTCCAGTATATCCAGGTTCCACAAACCTTGCAGTCTCATAATCTATCCCAAAACCCAAGACTTAGGATTGATGCTTGTACAACTCAACAAGAACATTATTCTAGAACAAATTTTCAATAGACCATATATATCCAGAACTCGAATGTCAGCTTTCCCATGTACTTATTATTATAAAAGACCATTCACAGTTTTTTGCCAAAAGTACCAAAAAAAGTTTTCATTTTACAAAATTCCATTGAAAAATGTGTAACAAAAAAATGTGTTTTTTTTTAAATAACATGGAAAAACGCAGCACCTGAGACCTGGGACGTATTCAGTTACCAGGAACGTTACAGACCATTACATAACGATACATTTGAAACTCTTAGTCCATATATTTGTTTACTTTGATCAACACCCGTAGTTTCAAAATAGTGTCTAAATATGTCCGAGATTATTTGCAGCAAATGGCCGTGGAGTTCCAAATGTATTGTTACGGAACGTTCTGTAACATTCGCGGTAACTGAATTCCCAGCTGGAGTAAGTCTATAATGAATAGTAAATGATAACAGCATAAAATTCAAGAAATATTGATGGATCAGTACAAAACAACTCTACATTTTTGTTTATTTACATGAAGTTAGACTAGTTTTGCACTGACACGTAAATATTTCATTAGGTAAGGCCACAACAAATTGATCATAAGTTCTATGGATTCCCTCGCACCTTAATTTTGACGGTTTTTACAAAAAAATATTTTTATTTCCTCGCTCGCTCATAAAAATTTGGTCAAACCACTATAAAAAGCAAGTGAATAAAGACTTTTTAAAAAAAATTTTCTTCCCTCACTTTCCCCATTTTTTTTCCAGAAAAATCCATAGAACATATGATCAATTTGTTGTGGCCTAAATTTAGATATCCTAGTCACACTATTAGAGTAGTAAAAAATATTGCACTTCTTAAAAATAAAATGAACAATTTCTTGAATTCAAAAAAGGAAAACAAATTTACTTACTTATATGAAGGTATGTAAGAAAGTATTAAATGTTGAAAATAACAATTTAAAAGACAAAAATATGTACAATTGTAAATTACTTTTTGTAAGATTGTGTTAAATGCTTCAAGAAACAACAAAAATGAATTCACACGACAAAAATGAAAGTGATGATTCATTATCAAACAGTATAGAAAAACTGTATAAAAGAAAACTAACAACACAAATATTGACCATAATCTGAATAAAAGTTTAAAAAATTAAATAAAGTTAAGTTGCTAATTGTTGAAATTGTTAAATAGGCTGCATAAGATGAAAACAAACGAAAATAAGATGATCAGGTCAATTAAAATTCAATAAAATTCAAAACTCTACAAAAAAGAAAATCCAAATAGAAATTGAATTAGATAATCATTAATATTGCAGCTTGAGAAAATAATAATCTTTAATATATTAACCTGCATATGTAATTCAAATCTGGCCTTTATTAACTTGCATCTTTCAAATAAACATTACTTACTTAGTTTATTAATATAGATCAAAGGGAAGTAATACAGTATGTATCTTTTCTATACAGAAAAAAATCAATACTGAATTATCTCCCTTTCATTAACATCAATAAACATGGATAACGATAATATCAGATAACACAGACGGTCTGCATGGTCCCGAATCAAAAAATCTATATATACAAAGTGTTTTTGATTTGGGACGGTGCCGACAGCCTGTGTTTCAGTATATTCTAGAATAATGTACCTGTTGTGATGCAACAAACATACAAAACCCACTAAGTAATGAATGTAGCCACAAATGAATGATGAAAATTACATTTCCAAAAATAATACCAGTGGAAACTTACATGTACGTATATAGTTGTTTTTCTAAACTGCAAAATTTGAATAATTTCACAATGACTGAATAGGTTCTCTATGAAGGCAAACATTGGCACAGCAAGCAGGCATTAAAACATAAAAACTTTAAGTATATTTTACCCCATCTGAAAACACCAAGTATGAATCCCACAATTCAAGACATCAAACATTTAACGCAAGAAGTCACGGTGAAATTATTCATATTTTGACAGTTGAGAAAAAACAAACAAACAAAGTCAATGATATCCTTACATCATAAGAAAGTGTACCATTTGAATAAAAGTTTACCCTGACAGATGTAGAACAAAAGCAGACAGGCTTTTTATGCTAAATTCCAAGAAAAAAAAGATCGATTTTTACACCTAACCTTCCATGTATAAAAATATTACAAATAAATTGAAATCCCCAAAGATGAATTTGAGTAAATACACTGTATTATCATGTAAGGTATCATTGACACATCAATAAGACAGAATCAAAGGTGACCAGCATGGTCCAAAACCATACAAATCAATACAAGACACTATGTATATATAATAGAATCTTTGATGGTTCCGAACTGTAAAGATCATCTTTGTATTTAACAATGATAATTAACAAAACATAAAGACTTCCTGGCCGAGATCATTACAAAAACAGGAATATGGAACCATCAGATTAGGAAAATGGACAATACCATTGGACACATAATGATATAAAATACATAATATAAAAAAAACTTAGCTTTTGTTGTCTCTTCATTTTTTCAACTTTCCCATAAACTTTGTGTAGAGTGTTTCACCATGTCTTGTTATTCAATATGTTGAGCTCATACATATGGATATATAACAGCACAGTAAACAACATACTACTTCCGTCCACATCTTATGGTAAACATCCTGCAAACATAAAATATTAAATTTTAAATAATATAATAACAATGTATTATCCGCGCTGTTGAAACTAGTTGGATAGCTGTCTGGCTAGCTAAATTGGTAGCACACTAGTCTACTTATCAAAGAGTCATAGGTTCAATTACCAGGGGCATTCTTTGTCAGAGCTTGATCATGAAATAATTTCTATCGACAATCTCCCTCCTACTACTTATTCTATATCATGTAGAGCAGTTGTCAGTCACTGATGGAAGTATGTAACTAGTATCTTGTTCCATAGCTAAATTTATTTACAAGTAGGCCTATAGTCTGACTGTATATACTTGATCAGAACTTCCTTATAAGAATAATTACACACTTCATTTACATTATATCATAAATTTTCCAAATGCGTGTATACAAATAATACAATTATAAATCAATTTTTTAAACATGGCATGTTTTTGTACTTTTAATTTTGGACTTATTCGTTTATGGGAAATGTGTAAGTCCACAATATTGTGGCACAGTTTTATAGTATCTACTCTTATCAAAACAAAAGTCATTTTTCAGTCAATCTCCGTAAACAGAGATCCTGTAGAGCGTTGTCGTACTGGATCTCTACTTAGTCAATGCAAGGTCACGTGGAGATGAACTTTGTGTTGACCAATCAATGCGTAGCTTTCATCTAGACGAAAACACTATAAATCACATTTTGATTTTCGTAATTTCTATTTTTACACTTATGTTTGCATGCTAATTTAACAGTGGTATTATTCAGTCTGCGATTGGGCGGCTTATTTCAAATTTCGTGACGTAGACGATGAAAACAAGTTACGTATCATAACAATTTGGTCATGAATATTACGATGAGAAAAGGTCACCTGAACGTGAACTTTGTTTGGAAAAGGCCAGATCTACATTAGCTAGTATGCATGCGGTAAAATTGTAGATCGGGTTTTAATCAGATTGTTTTTCAGTATAAGTTATTTTGTTTAACATGGTGCATTGGTTAACCAAAAGAATAGTCTACCAGTGGAAAAAGGGATGGATGAATACATTCAAAAATATTCTTTTATTATCTTTATAAAAACAAGTGAGTAATATTTAAACTCTTATTCAATGAGCCACACAAACTGAATAAATAAAAAAAAATCATTGAAAATTTTACATTTTGAAACTACTCAAAGTAGGGTGGACCCATGTGTTTCCCCTATTAATGGATGAATCCAAAATTTTAAGTACAAGAACATGCAATGTTTTGAAAATTGATTATACATGTATTTTCCCTGAAAGCTTCCTATAAAGTGTGATCCATAAAAGAAGACAAAATTATAGACAGTAAATACTGAGTTAAATAAATTCTTTCAAAAAGGTCAAGCTCTGGTTAATTTTGTCCAGCTTTATCAGCATATAATTTATTATGCAGCCATCCAGCTAGCTCAGTTGGTAGCACCCAAGTTGAAGGGTTGTGAGTTCAATTCCTCGCAAGGCATACTTTCCTGGTGCTTGGTCATGAAATTATTTCTATGGTCATTTTCCCTCCTAACAATGATTCTTAATCGTGTAAGGCTATTGTCAGTAACTGACAATAGTATGTGTCTAGTAGTTGGTTAACTGTGAGCTTAATTCAGCAATTTAGCCTATCCAGAAACAGTGAGTAGGTTGACTAGCCACCATTATATAACCTATACAAGGTGTTGCTACAGTGTTAAACTCAATGAAAACAAAATTTCAAAGAATAAAAACTGAAAAACAGTTCTACTTACCAAAGAATGCAGGATAGAAAGAGTGTCACAGTGTTCAGTTCTATGTTTGATAAGACCATGTTCATGTATACATGAACATGTATCAATAACAAAGCCATCAGATTTGTGTTGTTTGGTAAGACATCAGATGATATGGTGATGAACAGTGAAGTCTGTGATATATGAAATAAACAAAACATTGAGTTAGAATATATGAACTTACATTAAAGACACATGTGGGAACAATAACAATCATACAATATAACATATTTTGAATTTATTAAACTTTCAGTTTTCTCTGCATTATGGGAACGAACCACAATGTTTCTTAACAAGGTCTACTATTAACCCGTGTGAATCTAAATCTAAAAACGTGAAGATGATCACTAGAAAACAATATCTTATGCCGACCAACTCAGAGAAACTTTTCTGTACAAATGCATCATCCTCATCATGATGAAATACATTAATGTCAGTATTATATCTCAAGTTCTTAACAACATGTTATGCTAATTGGCAGGCTCATTAATGGATACAAGGTTCTTAATTGCAGCAAGTTGATCAACATTGATCAGTTGACTTTCAAAACGTTTTGAAAAAATTCCATTCATTCAGTTGAACTTTAAAACCACAATTCAAGATTCATGTCATAAATAAATGAAAATTTGGTATCAAAGACACACGTAATATGTATATTATATCATACCGACACAGATTTTATAAACAATCATTTTAAACAAAATAAATTCCAAATAAATCTTTAAAAAATCAAATGTCTTACCTGTACAAAATTATCCAAACAACTGATTTGACAGGTGCGAGCTTTTAAATTTCAACAAAAACATTTCACACATTTTACCTATTGTCTACACCATTGTATTAGGTATCAATAGAGCGCACGTGAATTAAGTTTCGCTCAAGGCTCCCATCCAATCAGATCGCTTACCGCTAGTGATCTTGTGGTTTCATAAACTTGACTGAGGGGCAAAACGCATTGACTTACAAGATTAGAAAATCATTCGTGGCTATCTCTCGGATGATTCCGTAAAATGACGATCACTATTAGCACGGGAATAGCCGAAGTGTACCGAATATTTTGCCAGTCTAAGGTATAAGAAACGTGCACCGAGCCAACGACAATCCCTGTGGTCACCCATCCAACAGTTAACCTCGCAGCCCGTTTCTCAATTTTTAGCAGCGTATTTCCAAAACTGACTCAAACATTCAGACGAAAAATTTGTACCTGCAAAATGTGAAATGCATAATGTACCGTACGTTAACATTCCCTCCATTGATCAAATGCAAAATTAATGTAAACTGAAAAAACAAAGGTTTCACCAACATCCTAAACTCAATATATTCTTGCACCCAGAGTAGGATTCTCGATACAAGCTTCGAGAATCTTGATAATCTTGGGGTACGAGAATGACGATAAAGTAATGATGTTTTTACAATTTTTCCTTGTTCAGAAAACCAAGCATCCTTTTCACGCGATTTGCGAAGAATTCTGACGATTTACGGATGGAGACTGTCTTTTTATCAGATGGGAAGCATTTATAAGTGATATCCCAGTTTGTTACGTCACGATCGACATTATGGGGTGGCTAAGTCTACCACCCCCCCTGGTCTGACGGACCTGTTATTTTCTCGAATTGAACAGATGAGCGATTATTATAGCGACCGTATTTTAATGTTCAATTTTGTTATGGTCACTTAGAGCAGGCATTTATGTAACGTGTTCTATAAAATCACTGCTTAGAGAGAAAACCTAGTTAGTTACTAAAATGATCTGACGGTTGCAATGTCGGAGAGGGGCGCCTATGAGATTATATACACCAATATACATGTATCAAATATAAATATATTTGCGTCAAATCTCTCCTAGGCTTTCCGAGTGGGAGATGGGTTAGAGTATCGAATGAACCACCCTTTAAAAATGATTCGCGATATTTGCAATCCACAATGTCAATAATACCAGAAAATCGCCAACAAAAAAACAAGATTTTGTATGGTCTTCGATCATTTGCGATTGCAAACAACAAGTCACCACCATAAATAAATATTGTAATGTATTTGACAAGTTGACATCCATACAACATGGCAACATAGAATAGTTTCAAGAATAATAATTTTATAACATGTCTATATAAAGTCTACGAAATTTGGATACTGTTGGTTGCCAAACTAAAAAGTTGTTGTCCCGGACATCCGCTAAATTCGTAGACTATATATAATATTTATGATGTAATTAGTTTATATATATAAAGTTAAACAATACAGACAGACAAATTATGTATATGTAACTGGATCTAGGCAGAAATACGAGGTATCAAAAGACTAATTCTTATATTCGTAAGATTTACTTAGGACACAAAATAGATAGACAGCTTAAATATTTGCTAGAACTTAGAAAGGACATTCATGCTAAGTAGTAGTTGTTTATTGTCGGTCGTATGAGTACTATTTTATGGCTTTGTCCAACTAAATTCATGCTTATAAACTGTATGACTCTATATAAAATCATCTCTCATATCAGAAGATCGACTAACACGGTCTCTTATAGGACCTTATAAAAAATAAAAATATCACATCATGCAACACTGTCCTAAACTTTATCTGGCGTCATCATGTTTCAAAATAAAATTCCTGAAGTGGAACGGTATTGTACGTGCTGACAATCTTAGGATAGAGCGATTTTGACAAGACAAATGTTACAGAGACATAAAAAAAGAAATTAAAAAAAGGCCATACATGCACTGTTTGTTCATCCACATAGTCTTACTATAATTCTACACTTGCCTTTGAATGTATCTCGTGCTCATTGATACAATCAGGGATTTTCCCTGATACAATTTATGCGTGTTTTTATGCATCTGTTCAGTACCAATTTTTATAATACAGATCTAACATAATATTTAATTTCTTGTATTGTTTAACACTGTATATTATGTAAAACGCATCACAAATAAATAAATCTACATAAAAAGTTTTAAGATTACTGGCAAGGACCATGTATACATAGGGTCATTAGCCGGCACGGATACCGTGTTTACGAGTTTTTAAACAAATGTCTGCACCGAAGTAGACCGATTGCTGGAATGGCGTCCATTGTTACCAAGTTGTAAACAAAATTCAGAATAAATAAAATGATTGTTTACGTGGAAAGCAAGGATTTCCCGGTATTTATCTCTTTTTAAAAAATAATTTCAATGTCTTAAAATGTAAAATGATGTCTTACTTTTGTTTTATCTTCAATATCGGCCTTCGTAAATGTTTTCCATTTTTTAATTGAAAAATATTTGGCCCAGTGCCATTTTATAAGACTACACTATTTTTATATTTTTTGATGTTGTTTTACTAATTCGATTCACTAAAGTAATGCCTGATTGGCCAAGATAAAAACCTTGTTTATCATTGGAATGTCAGACGATCCGTCCCCAGTCACATCCGTCCTCGGACGATCCGTCCTCAAATTAGGGACGAATCGTCTAAAGAATGTTAGGTAGGATGATTCATCCCATTATGTGTACAGCACAATGAATATTATTAATACGACCTGACATAATATATGCATATTCTGTGTTTATTCTTTTATTTTTACATTATTATACAATTTTTTTTTAAATTTCAGACATTGTTTCAAATTAAAAATAAAAATGTAAAAATTGACTATTGATTTATACCAACAAATAATGTTTGTTTTTACTCATCACATTCCTATTTACGGACATTTTTTGGACATTTTCAGTGAAAACTTTTTTGTTTTAACGTGAATTGAATTGAAAATTTGACATAATTTATTTCGGTCCCCACTCAGTACATGTATATATCAAGATAGGGTAATACACACGTTTTTTTGCTTCAAAATCAGGTCTTAATCTCCAGAGGAAATCGTCATTAAAATACGGACAAGCGACATATAAACCGCGGAAATTGGAATCAAATTCCTTCTTAAATAAACACAATACACTAAAATATATTTAGCAAATCGATAAACTAACATTATTACGTCTGACGTTTTTTTTAGCAACTTAATTATAGCAATTAAAATAAGTTAAAATAAGTTGTCTAAACCCGACAATAATTAACAGAGACCTTTAATATAGTAATACCAAACTTCACCAATCATTTTTATTTATAATGATAACTAATATAAGAATTGAAGATGTCTGTAAAGTGTATAACATCAGGGATTCTATATAACAGGGGTTTGTAACGATAAGTAAATGTAATAGATTTTCATCAAATTTCACTGTCGTTGCTATTATTTCTGCCAATATGGAAAACAAGTATAACAAATTTTGTACCAGTACCATTCAAATTGACATAAATGTTAGGAAAAATGTGTTTTTAGATGATTTTGAGGTGAATTAAGCTCACAGACTGTTTCACAAAATAATGCATTTTCCCGCCAATCTGCCATTTATAGTCTCATTTTACATCACCTAAAGTCATATTTTCGGTCATAATTGCACCAATGTTTTGTCAAAAACTTCAGAAACATTCACAAGTTACATGGAAGACATGTACAAAAACATAAATCAAGTTTTTAAACTCTAGAATAGTTTGTACAGCGTGCTTCAGCCAGTTATAGACAGTGATGACCGTGAAAATTAAAAAAAGCACCTGGTTACAAATCCCTGTTATATAGAATCCCTGATAACATTTAAAATGCTAAACGTTAAATACTTAACATTTGACCATTTATGAATAAAAATATTTTAGGGGAAAGTAAAGATGAATATCTGTACACAAATCTTTGTATTAACGATTCCCATTTACACTTTTATAGAATGGGGACGAATCGTCTAAACTCTGATATTTTGGGGACAGATCATCCAAGGACAAATGTGACTGGGGACGGATAGTCTAGAGGGTGAATAGTCTTGGGGATGGATTGTCTGTATACCTATCATTCCCGGAGGACATTTCAATCAGCTTGATGGTCCATGTGAATGTTGTACAATGTTTACAGGATTGCAAAGATATTGATTTATAAATGACCCTGTCAGTAGTACTCCGGTATATATCGAATTCTGGTATTGTAGGTTTGATAGATATATCGGATCGAACGTTTCCGTATCAAACAAATATCAATCAATGGCAGTCATACAAATAAAATTCATGGCCTGCAAATCAAAGATGCACGTCGCATCAAAAAGCCAAAACTTTGTTTAATATTAAATTTAAGGTATCCAAATTTTCCTATTTCCAAATTTTCATACAAGGGTACCTCCTTGGTTGGGATTCAAACCTGTACCCCCTTTGAGACGCTAGATTTGAAGTGCTTGTTCATTACCAACTGTGCTACCCACCAGGGTTTAGGATATTTATAAACTGTTAAATTACATACATTGTATACTGAGGCCTTAAATTATTTCAGACAGAACTGTGTTTGAATTTTATGTATGCTAATTGAACATATCTCTAATGGATAATTGATTGTTATTATTAAATTTTCTATTTCAGTATAAATCCTTCATCACTGTAGTGAATCCTGGTGACAGAGTGGCTAGGATAAGAGCTCAGATGCTTCATGTTCTTTATGAAATTGGTCGTGAACAATTTCAATTTCGACTGAGGTAAATTTTTTAATATTTTCTTTTTTTGAGTTAATGGAATACATGGAATACAAATTTTGATGTAGCCTAATGCATGGATGACAGTTTTCAGAATTGATCTGTAAGTTCAAGACTTGAGACAGAGTTCTTTTCATGAGTAGCATCCCAAAATTCAGGAATTCTTTGATAGATATATAGATTTAGATAGATTTATTTTCAAAATTTTATTAATATTGAACTTTCACCGATGATAATGTCAAATTTATTTCCTGCTATAAATAAATATATATTCTGATATAGAGGTTTTAGCTATTACTTACTTACTTACTAACTTTTTCATCTTCGTGCACTACTGGGCACAGGGCCTTAGTTACTAGCTTCCACTCTATCTTGTGTTCTGTGTTTTGTCTCTTCTCAAGATAGATGAATATGTTATAACTAAGTCTTTAAGGATCTTTGCCAGGTTGTAGTGGGTCTACATTTTCTCTGGACTTGTGGATTTGAATTCAGGACTTGTCAATTTTGACAAGTGATGTTGTCCCTATATATGGATCAAATGCCCAAAATCTCTATTTTCATTTTTTGACAGTTTCTGAGATTGGTTGTTGTTATGTCCACCTTTTCTTTTTAGAAATAACTAAGTCTTCTATACTATATTTCAGATATAATGGACAATACCTTAGAGATGCATTCTATCTAGAAGATTATGGTATAGAGGCCAATGCTGTAGTGAAGATGGTCACATTCTCAGATCACAGAGATGTATGTTACTTGATTTATGTCTATTTATAAAATTAGGGACTTTTGTCAGTTATCTTTCCCTGATAAAATCTGAAGCAATCCAATTGGTAAGTAGGCCCTTGCAGTTGGAATCCTCAGATTTTATCATTGAATTCATATGTAAGGATAACAAAATATTACATCTAATATCTTTCTTTTTAATAAAGATATTAACAGGAGTGATGAAATTTAGATAATTCTTTACCCTAAAAATACTTAGCTTGAATTTCAAACAAATTAAATGATTTACAAAAAAGATTTTAAGGATTAATTTTGGCAAATTAATATTGAAAAGTAAGGGTAAAATCTGAGTAATTTAACTAATAGGACCTACCCCTTTGAAGAGTATACAAAGGGGAAATAACTGACTAAAGTCCCTTATACAAACAAGTCCACTCTTTACAACAAACTTTCACCAGTACAGGACATTTGGTCCAAGGATCTAAATGGAATTTTTTTTTACTGGATTGAATGAAAGTTTATTGGACCAAAACATTCTAAGCTTTATGTTTAAATAAACAATAGAACAACAATTAATGATTTTTATTGAATATGAAAAATGGTGGCTATAAAAGGTTGATGGACCGGTGGGCCACTCACATTCTTAAAGTTACTGGACATTTTTGGTAGACTTGGCCCACGTTCACTGGCTAAATTTGAAAACTGCAAGTCCTTATATTCTACTTGAATTTCTTCCATTATTTTGTTTGCTTAAATATTTGTTAATTGGTTATTTGAAAGATATACTTTTATACACCTGTTGTAGATGGAACATATTATTAAATCATTATTGGTATGCAAGGGTCTTGGCAGGTGGGCAAGTGGCTCCTTTGTGTAAAACATTATTTTGTCATTGATTGGCAGATTTGGATTCTCCTAGCGGTGCCCTTGTTGTTGATTTAATGCTAATGTTTATAAAATTATTTTATCTCCTAGCAGTCTTCTTATTTGTTGTTTTAATTGGTAGACATTTTCATTGCTAACGTTAGATATGTTTTATTTTATAGGATATTTCAGATATTAAATCAGTAACTAGTAGTTTAACTATGAACTTTGACCCCGTCACTGAGAAGATACCATCAGTTAAATCAGCTCTCTACTTTGAAGTTAAACATTTAAATAGAAGAGAAAGAATTGTACAAGATATGCATGTATGTATTGTTTAGTTTATCTTACATACTTTAAAAGTGATTCTAGATTTTACTGTAATTATAGCAAAATCATGGGATTTTTGAAGATTTGAAAACCCGGGTCGGTATCGCAGGTTGTTGCGCACCGGGATTTTCAAATCTAGTGTCAAATGGGGGTACGAGTTCGAATCCCACTTGGGGAGGTTATACCCTTCCGAAACAATAATTTGACGGTTATGACATTATACCCCTGCTTCGAAGAAGAGGGGGGTATACTGTTTTACCCTTGTCTGTGCATGTGTCCGTGCGTGCGTCCGTTACAAAATTTCCGTCGCAGTTTTCTCAGCAACTATAACATGCAGCAGCCTAATACTTTGCATATTGCTTCATCCCATAGTCCCATGTGGTGTAAAGCGATTTCATGCTCCTTGCTCATCTACTTACTGTTTGTCGCATATTTTTAGATTTTTGCGGGGGTATCACTAGTGAGCATTAGCTCACAGATTTACTTGTTTTTCCTCCGCAAATAAGGTATATGGAGAAGTTTCCGGCCTTGTGGAAGGGTAGGTGAGTACTGGTTATAGACAAGGGTCCAGGAAAGCTAGGTTTTGTGCGCTGGATGCTGTTATATGACCTATACAGTGTGTTGCTAACCCTACAAAAATAAATAAAAAATAGAAGATATTATTTAAAGTCCAAATGTTTAGTTTGAGAATAACGTCACTATACAAAGACTGTTATGTGTTTTGGTATTTATCTGATTAATCTTGATGGTCCTGTGTGGATTTTTAGTGTACATGTTTTATACTTATACAACATTTTATGTTTTTCAGTTATACACTTAACAAATCTTCTATTAAAGTACCCTGATTTCCATATTGTAGGACATTTTTATTTTTTCAACATTTATGTCCAATCGATAATAAAAATGTGTATAGGACCATACTGTCATCTGCTTGCATGGTTTTATGCTTATTTATTGATGCAAACAGGTTCATTGGGTGTAGAAGTTTCATTAAGTATAATTTTATTTTGCTAACATCTTGCTTTATAAATCATACTCACTTGCAAGTTTTTCAAGCGCAAAAAAGTTGAGATATATGTATAGATGCAGGATTCTGTGTCAACTGTATTCTTAGTCCTATATATAAAACCCTCCATAACTTATTTTTCATTTGGACATTGCTTCTGTTACGTAACAGAATAATGTCCAAATGAGAAATAAGTTACGGAGGGTCTTATATATAGGACTACTGTATTCTTGGCCTATAATTATCGTGACCCTATTTTATTTCAGACTCTGATGTATATACACAGTTTAACATTGATCCTCTATATTCTAACTAATCATTGGTACTCAATATTCTGGCTCCTGGCTTATCTTATACCAATGTGGTATATGATTCCTGGATTTACAAGGATTGGAGGTTATATCGGTAATACATTTCATAGGTAAGTTAGTATTTTAACCTGTGTTCAAAATTAACAATCATCCAATTAGCTATAGCAACCTAATTACAAAATTCCAAAATCAAAGATTTTAAAATGATGGATGGCCAAGGTGGTTATTTAAAATAAGACTACATGCCATTATAAGATATATATACAAACTTTAAAAATGTCAGCTACTGATTTTACATTCAAACTGACTGAAAATTTACTTTCCTGAAAACTTGTACATACACACGTACATACATATAATGTTAATACTCAAACATCAAAACAATGCTTAGGACTATATTGCTTATCAATGTGTATTGTATTGTATTGTATTGTATTGTATTGTATTGTATTGTATTGTATTGTATTGTATTGTATTGTATTGTATTGTATTGTATTGTATTGTATTGTATTGTATTGTATTGTATTGTATTGTATTGTATTGTATCGTATCGTATCGTATCGTATCGTATCGTATCGTATCGTATCGTATCGTATCGTATCGTATCATATTGTATCGCATCGCATCGCATCGTATCGTATCACAACGCATTGTATTGTATTATGTTGCATTGTAGGCCTATTGATTGTATTGTATCATATCGTATCATAAAGTACTGTACCTTACCGTACTGTTTTGTATTGTATGGTATTGTATCATATTGTATGGTATTGTATAATATTGTATTAAATTGTATTGTATCATATCGTATCATATAGTACTGTACCTTACCGTACCATATTGTATTGTATCATATTGTATCATATTGTATGGTATTGTATAATATTGTATTAAATTGTATTGTATCATATCGTATCATATAGTACTGTACCTTACCGTACCATATTGTATTGTATCATATTGTATCATATTGTATGGTATTGTATAATATTGTATTAAATTGTATTGGATCATATCGTTTCATATGTGTCATATAATATCATATTGTATTGTATCATGTTGTATCAGATTATATAGTATCGTATTGTAATGTATAGTGTCATATCATATTGTATCACATTGTATTGACTGAGGTATTGTTTGGCATATTTCCAGGAGATATTGGTACTGTGGTATAAATGGTATTATAGGTCTGGCTATAATGGGTGTGGCCATCTTTCTAACTGTTGATATCATACAAGATATTGTGGTAAGATACTTTTTTTAATATATACATGTATATATATATATTCATACATGCCCAAGTTAACCTAATACAAAAATTTAGCAGAATATTTCTGTTATTGGGACCTTTTTTTCAAATTAAGTTTCTGTACTTAGAAATTGTAAAAAATCACATGATTTTGTAATAACCAGGGTGTTTTTTCCTTGGAACTCAACTTTATCATTTTTGTTGTAAGACAAATATGAAATGAAAGAATTTATTGAGTAATGATGTGAATCAATTATTCTAAATCTCACCAGACGTAACAGTATGTCAAAAACATGTCTGTAGATTAATAAGCTAATGTCCTTAAATCTGAAAATAAACTTTGTATTACAGTCTGATGGTTGTACTAACTGGGAATTTGAAAATGGGTGTTCTAGAAGGAATGTATATTCAGCTTTTATATTTGGTTTCCATGCCATTGTTCTATTGGCATCAAATATTGTCTGTGCTTTATTACTGTACAGCTTTAGAACTGAGGTAAGTTTATTTTATTGACTACTAGAACCATAATGTTTAGTATAATATAGATTTCAAAGCCAAAGGTCCTGGGTTTGATTCATGGCTGTGCCAGCTTATTCCCCTATAAAACAAGTTCCTACAACTTATACTAATTTCCCTTGAGTCCACTTTCTACTCCTCCAGTACTGAACTAGTGGGATAATATCTTTTTGCTCAAGGAAACAACAAGGTAGGTTTTGGAGTCGATTTAAACCAACACAGAACTGGCTACCTTTTAATTGCCAATCCAAACCCCCATCCTATTGTATCTATAGATTTGCTTTTAGGTAAAAAAAATCAATGATCTTAATAGCTGTGTGGCCTTAATACAGAAACCATTTTCTTCTCAAATGAAGCATTTGGGACTTTGAAATAGTAAAAATATTGTATAGGTACTACAATGTACTTTGCATTGACCAAGGTGAATTTTACAGCCGGTGATAGTTCTAGAACTCAGTAAAGAGCAGGAGGCAGATAGAATGTGCAGGGTGCATCAAATGGTTTATCTTTAAGTTACTATTTCTGCACAGAAGGGATCATGAATTGCCGGCGAGGACAGAAAATGGTCAGGGTGCAGTGTCTAGCTATTATGATTTAGAATAATCCCTTTTATAGCAGAAATTCATTGTAATAAAATGTGAGATTGTTGTTTTTGACTTGTGTTTATTATTGTTTAAAGATAGGTGATGTGATAGAGACCCCTTAAGCATTTGGGGCTTGACATCGTCAAAAAGACACTATTTTGCATAGACCATGATGGTCTTTATAACAAAACTTAATTGTTTGTAGTGTCACAGTGAGGTTTTGATTTGTGTTTACTGTTGTATATAGATAGGTGATGTGATAGAGAAATATCTGGTACAAGAACGTGACATTGAGGATGTGATGAAACTAGCACGTAGTTCAAAGACTAAAGATAAACGTACTGCAGCCTATGAGATGGCTACCATGGCTGCATCCAGTGATGATAACAAATTTAGAATTGTAGCTGAGGGAGGGTAAGTTGTTCACTATCATATCTGTCTTGGCTTTAACCCACTAGCCCCAAGCTTAGAGAATGTTGATTTAGGCTTGTTAACTATCATATCAGTCATTTACATTAACCCACTAGCCCCAATCTGAGACAAAGGAATAATGGATAAGGATTGTTAAGTATCATATCAGTGGTCACCTTAACCCACTAGCCCAAACCTGAGACTAGAGATTATTGATTTAGGCTTGTTAAGTATCATATCAGTGGTCACCTTAACCCACTAGCCCAAACCTGAGACTAGAGATTATTGATTTAGGCTTGTTAAGTATCATATCAGTGGTCACCTTAACCCACTAGCCCAAACCTGAGACTAGAGATTATTGATTTAGGCTTGTTAAGTATCATATCAGTGGTCACCTTAACCCACTAGCCCAAACCTGAGACTAGAGATTATTGATTTAGGCTTGTTAAGTATCATATCAGTGGTCACCTTAACCCACTAGCCCAAACCTGAGACTAGAGATTATTGATTTAGGCTTGTTAAGTATCATGTCCGTCAACGTCTTAATTTACTAGCCCCAAAACTAAAGAAAATTGAGTTAGGCTTGTGAACTAATATTTCAGTCATCACCTTAATTCACTAGTCCCTTACCTGAGACTACAGAAAATCAATTTAGGCTTGTGAAATTTCTTATTTTATGTAGTCTGGCTAGTTGATAGTTTTGACCAGTACTATATAACATAATAAATCTGGCTTGTGCTTGAAAATTAAGGTGATGACTCTCATATTGAAAATGGTTTTATATCAAATGATACCACTTACAACAAGGTGAAAGCACCTGAGAAACCATCAGTAGTAGTTTCTTGTTCAAGTAAAGTATCTCTCTATAAACAGAACATAATGGAGAACAGAAGTAAGGCACCCTCTGCTTCTTACTCCAGCATGTTGGAAATCCTTAGCAATATAATCTTAAAACTTGAATCTAGTTAAGCAAAGAATAAATGAGCAGTAGACCAATGGTAAGATGTGTCCTATGGGATCAAGAGGTCTGGGATTTAAACCCCACCAGGGAATGCAAGGATTTCTGCAATTGAAATCGCTTCTTTCCATCCAGATGTAAATGCTTACCTGCAGTGGTGGTATAATTCCATTGCTATAGTATGCTGGTTGCACATAGTTGAGTAAAATATTCTACAGGGAGATTGATAGAATGATACCAGTAGCCTCATAGCCAGTAGTAAAAGCTGAAATGTAGGTGAATGTCCAGTAGCATGAAACTTAGACTTTATAATGTGTTTACTTTAATTACTTTGTTTAATGTTACATTACAGGTTAGATGTACTGATATCTATGACATTATGTAATGATGAATCAACACAAGAATATTCACTGGAAGCTTTATCGGAACTTATAACAATACAATCTATACAGGTATGGTTTATACAAATGTACGTAAAAATGCCAGAGGTAAAAATCCCATTTTAACATCTGGCATTATTACCACTTAGGGTATGCCATTTTTACCTCTGGCTTTTTACCACTTAGGGTATGCCATTTTTACCTCTGGCTTTTTTACCACTTAGGGTGTGCCTATTTTACCTCTGGCTTTTTTACCACTTAGGGTGTGCCTATTTTACCTCTGGCTTTTTTACCACTTAGGGTGTGCCATTTTTACCTCTGGCTTTTTACCACTTAGGATATGGCATTTTCACACATTAGAGTTTTACCACTTAGGGTATGGCATTTTTACCACTTGGGGTATGGCATTTTTACCTCTGACACTTTCGTATGTGGCATTTTTTACCTCTGACATTTTTGTATATGACATTTTTACCTAAGGCATTTTTACCACATACAGGTTATATTTATGTAGATTCAGTGGGGACTTGCTTTTTTCTTGATTCACTTAATCTTTTCATTTGGCTTCAGTACAGAAAAACACAACAACTAAAAATTTTTGGTGCAAGGTTTAGATCTCATTTTTACTCTGTTACTAGTATGTACATATGTATATGAACCACAAGTTATTGATGTTATCATATTTTTTCAGGACAACTATGTTGAGATGGGTGGGGTAAGAAATCTTACCGCCTTATTACATTCCTCTAATTCTCGTGTAATGCAAGAAGCAGCTCGTGCATTGTATGCTATATGTCAGAGTGATGAGAACAGACATGCTATGGCTGAAGATCATGGGTAATATATAGTATTATACAGGGCTTTTTCCCCTTATATAACAGGGACAGTTTACTGGTGCCTCCCTTTCTAAAATTTCCTTGAAATTATGCACTTTTCCTTCAATTTGGAGGTTATCTTTGATTCCCCTATCAATGAAATTGCTACAAAATTTTCCCTATCATTCTATATCAAATAAGGCCCCTTCCCCATTTACTGAAAAACATGCCCTATTATATATATTGTTTTGTATATATAAGAGATAAGCTTTGTGTCCTTTCATTGACTTAGCAGTAGAAGCAGCAGCTGCAGAATAGGGTAACACCTGCTAGTAATGATATATTCAAATGTCAGATTAATTTGCATAGGCATTTGCTGGCTGACTATGGTCTCAAGTTTTATTCCGGCATTGGTTCAGACCACTCACCTTTCAGCTCAGTGAATAAAGCTCAAACTTCATAGATGTCTGCTTTATACTCAGATTTATTTGACAGAAATTTTAATGTCTGAACCAAAGGGGTCTGACACATAAAGCCTTCTTAGCCAAAAAAATGGACGTAGACTATATATATATCGCCTATGTCCATTTTGTTTGGCTCAGAAAGCTTTATGTTTCAGACCCCTTTGGTCTAAAACTGTATCTGATGATATTTTGTAACAGAATGATTCTTGCTAAATTTTATTGTGCTGTCAGTAGTGCATACAACAAAACTGCTGATTTTAATATTGGCTTATATATAGTGAGAACAGAAATACTGTACTGATCATTTAAATCAGTAGGGTTAATGTATGCAAATCTGACAGTTAAATAAAATGTATCAAATTTCATTTTATGGTAAAAATCATTTTAAAGGACTATATCAAGGCCAACTCCAAGTTGTTCGACATTACCACCAGGGCTGTCAAAAGGTATCCGGAATGGTTTCATAACTTTTTTATTTGTGTACTTATTATGATGAAATTTCCAGCAATGATACTTAACTTGTAATTTAGTCTCTAGTGGGAGTTTATCAAGAGGGGTGGTACTGTATAAATATTTTCAGTAGTATTATTATTGTGTTTTATCACTATGTTAGCAACAGGGATTCTATATAACAGGGATTTGTAACGAAGTGCTTTTTTGAATTTTCTTGGTCGTCACTGTATATAACTGGCTGAAGCAGGCTGTACGAACTATTCCAGAGTTTAAAAACTTGATTTATGTTTTGTACATGTCTTCAATGCAACTTGTGAATGTTTCTGAAGTTTTTGACAAAAAATTGTTGCAATTATGACCGAAAATATGACTTTAGGTGATGTAAAATAGAGCAAAAAATGGCAGATTGGCGGGAAAATGCATTAATTTGTAAAACAGTCTGTGAGCGTAATTTACCTCAAAATTATCTAGAAACACATTTTTCCTTACATTTATGTCCATATGAATGGTACTGGTACAAAATGTCATGTGAATATCTTTATTTAAACTTGTGATACTTGTTTTCCATATGGGTCTAAATAATAGTGACTGTAGTGAAATTTGATGAAACTCTTGAAATAAATTCCTGTTATATAAAATCCCTGGTTAGCAGTTACAAGTATTTGGTTTCTTTGTATGATACAATGAGTACATTTATTCTACAGATTGACAGATCTTGCTTATGCTGCTAGAAATGGTTCTATGGAAACACAAAGATTGATTGCTAGTATCTTCTTAGAACTTGTCTTTAACAGTGAGATACGCGCACACCTTACAACTAGGAATATACCTGGTGAGATATTGATAATAGTAATTTATTTGATAACAATGACATGACACATGGTATACAATTGGTGAATATCACAGTATGTAAAGTGCCTAATGGCATTCACATCCATACCGAGGATGACACAAAACAGATATAAATCTTTTATTTCCATTGAGTTCTCAGACATTATGATAACTTATTGACTTTAATCTCTAGTCCAATCTGATTAAAACCCGATCTAAAATTTTACCGCTCGCATACTCGCTAATTTAGAACTGGCCTTTTCCAAATGAAGGTCACGTTCAGTTGACCTTTTCTCATCATAATATTCATGACGAAATTGTTATGATACGTAACTTGTTTACATTGTCTACGTCATGCAATTTGAAATGAGCCACCAAATCGCAGACTGTGAATAATACCGCTGTTAAATTAGCATGCAAACATAGGTCTAAAAATAGAAATTACGAAATCAAAATGTGATTAATAGTGTTTTCGTCTAGATGAAAGCTACGCATTGATTGGTCGACACAAAGTTCATCTCGACGTGACCTTGCATTGACTAAGTAGAGATCCTGTACGACAATGCGAGTAGAACAGGATCTCTGTTTACGGAGATTGTCTCTAGTCTTTATAAGTTTTCAAAAAGGGAATATAAAAACATATCAGGAACAACCACATTAAGAAAACCCAGACCTTCCACACTGGCAAAAAGCATGAAGGGTGTATTTTAGTTCTTTTTATATTTTTTTTGTTTTAAAAAGGTTGCCACAAACAATTAATGAAAACAAGAAACAAAGAGGTTTGCACTTTGGAACGAACAGTGGAAAAATAATTGCCATTAGGGTTTAAACTAGGTACTAGGGTGCACCAACCTCATACTTGTGCCAACAGGTTCATGTAAAAACAAACAATGACAAATAGAAGCAGAACTTGAAAATATTTTGTGCATACTGAAGTGAATACTTGTAATCAACTTATTCTCTCAATCTCCCTGATAATTTAACAGAATCTGTTTACTTGTATAGTTTTCAGCGTTACTTACAAATACAATGATATGATTCAAATTTTTTTTCATTTCAAAATCAGATAACTTAGGGTATTTTTAATCTTTTTTGTTATGATTTAGGTCTGCATGATTGATTCCTAAAAATGATTCATGTTATCCATGATAGTAGTTACTACATTTATCAAACAATGAAAATATTTAGATGTAAACTTTCTATTTATATACATGTATATGTATAATTACAGCTCAAGCCTTGGTACATCTATGTAAAAGTAATGACCCAGAGACATTAAGATACGCTTTGTTAACTTTAGAACTGTTGGCTATTGAAAGCTCAGATGTTGTCTGTGCACAGGTAGGTTTGATATTATGTATTATTTTATTACTGTGAACATTATGTTAAGCTACCACTCAAGACTCATACAAAAAGTGGTCAGTTAATACAAAATATTGACTCAAATAAACCATGTTCATGCTCTTCAGTGAAATGCGATGTTATTCAATGAAAATATAATGCCATATATCTTAAACTTCACAGAAATACTGCATGTGAGACATGATATTTCTAATGAAAACTTTTTGATTAAGTGTTTAACTATGCTAATTGGAGTAATTAAGTCGAGGGTTGCCAGCAAGACTGTAGTAAGTGCATTGCTTTAAAGAGCGAGTTACTACAGTCTTGTGGGTAACCCTCAAAGTGTATAAACAAATAGACAGCTTGCGTGTGATCCATTGTATATGTTGATAATCCCTGACCATCGGTAGTTTTCTTAAAGTTGTATTATAGCTACCAGTAATAGACTAAATCTGGAACTCAAATTTATGCTTTTTTCCATCCCTGCACAGGCAATACAAAGACAGTACTTTACACATGATAGCTGAAAACGTTCTTTGTAAAGATGTTTTCATTGCAACTTTGAAATTTTGTTTGTACTGCTTGGAAAAACCCCAATACAGTCAAACTTGCCTTTGCGACCCTCTGTAAAATGCGACTATCTGTCAATTCAGACCTAATTTGGTGTCTCCCGTGACATTTTCCTATATATTAAACCTGTATATTACAATTCTCTGTCTAATGTGACAAGAGACCTATGAAATCGAGGCTGTAAACGCATCCGACTCTGTGTATTACGACCGTGTCAAGGGAGAGTAGTATGAGTTTCAAATTAGTAGAACTGTCGTTAGTGAAACGCAAACAGACAAAAATTGGTGACTTTTTTCAAAGCAGGACCTCCTGAGTGCCACAAAAACATTTGTCTTCTTAGGGCAACATGTATTTTATAGATTTTATAGGTTTTTAGATTTTATACATTAACCTTTGTGTTGGATACATTGTACTTCTGAATAGCTTGTTAAATAAATAGTGTACACAAAACTTGAGTTGTATTTGTACCCTGGGTATTGTGACCCTCTGTCTAATGTGACTTTTTTGGCTAACTCCGAGTGAAGGTCACAATACACAGGTGTGACTGTATTTGAATTCTGGCTATAGTCCGGAACGGCAGGCAACATTGAGTTATTCCACATTCATAGGTAAATAATAATAACATTTCTTGCCAGCAAGTTACAATGTATTTACTGGGACTTATAATTTGTTGTACATCTACCACTTCTGATGTCAGTGGTGTTCCGAACATGATGATGCATGTCTTAGTATTATAAAAGAATACGTTAGTGTGCAGGAAAGTTTGTTAGGTGGGTAGTTGCTGTACATAACATAATAAAAGTGTTGGTAAATGGCTGTGTAAAATCCAATTAAAGAAAAGAAAACAAACATTATCTATTGTATGCTTGCAGGAGGATTTGTTACATATATTACTGGAACTACCAATTAGAATGATGGACAAGAAACTAAGTGTACTTGCTGGAAAAATTCTACTTTATTTTGCTGAACATGATCAAGTAAGTAATTTATTCTTTCATGCTTTATGGTGAAACGTCACATTATTTGATGAAAATATATGATGAAAATATAAATTTTTAGCCGGAATTTTCAACGAAAAAATTCGGCTAAAAGTTTGTTGAAATAGGGAGGGCGAGTGGGTGGTAGGGCTGGCGTCTGGTGTTGTTAACAATTGCGTTGAAGTTTTCAATTTAGCATATATTTCTGCCATTTATTGTCAGATCTTTACAAAACTTTATACAATGATAACATGTGATGAACAGAATTAGAAAGTAACCGCAACTCTATCTGGCTTTATTATGAATTATTTCCCTGTGAAAATTTTGCAATAAAGTTTTTAAATCTGACATTTCTTGTCAGATCTTTGCAAAACTTCATACAATGAAAACATGTGATGAACAGAATTAGAAAGTAACCGCAACTCTATCTGGCTTTATTATGGATTGTTTCCCTGTGAAATTTTAAATTTGACATTTCTTGTTTATTTTATAAGATCTTGCTATACATTATTTCATGATAAAATATAATGTATTATAATTTTCCACCTCGTTTATTGAACTATGCCTAAAGTAGTGCAAACAGTTTATACAAAACTATGTAAAATTTATGAATCAATATTTTTACAGACCTTTGCATGAAAAGGGATAAGTCCAATGCCATTATATTCCATTAGTGCGTAAATCTGTTAAAAAATAGTTCTTCAGAATTTATCTTACCAGTTATATATTTTGCTATGTGATTTAATTCATACACATATTGAAGCTTGTGCCTATATTTTATTATATGAATAAACCATGACACCCGTAAGTTATTTCTTGTTAATTTATTTAATGATATATTTCAGTCTCGGGATACAATGTTATCTATGAATGATTTGAAGGAATCATTGTTGACATTTGCACGTTCAAAAGATTCTGTTCTACAGAAAGTTGTTGTGAAGATTATATTCTGTATGATGGATAATAAAGAATTGAAGTAAGTCTGCTATTGTGTATATTGACTATACAAAGATAAGTGGGGCTAACCTACTCACTTGTGTGTCTGCGTTGATGATGGGTGGAGGCTTCTGTGTGGCGTAACAATTCTTGGTTAAGTTTATTGGTGCAACATTTTATATCTTTGAAACCGCTTAAAAGATTTGCTTGAAACTTCTCACATGTCTACAGGGATACCTGCATAACTAAGCATGACTTTTGACTAGATAATGACCCTCTTATACTTTAAAATTTCATAGTTAAGTTTTTTGGTGCATTTATCTTCGAAACTACTGAAGAGTATCAATCAAAACTTCACACATGAATTTTGACTGGTTGTTGCTGTTGTTTACACTGATACCCAAAGTAGTCGAGCATGCTGTCCTAGGACTGCTTTTATTTTCTTACATGTAATCAAGACTAGTCTTGGGCTGACCCATCAAAATATATTCAGTGTTTATTACCTTGACAAGTAGAATTAAAAGAGAGCTTGTATTTAATTTGTACACAAAACTTCATGTCAGTTTCACAGAACATGTTTTTTTTATTATGTTAAGGCATGTAAAGCTATATCTAATGCTATATATTTTTGACAAAATGATCATTTGTTTTGCAATATGCATTGTTTTGCCAGGAGGTGCATTTGTAGCATTTGTGCATGCAAATTTGAAAGAAAATGTGAATTCTTTAAAATATGCAAATGAGAACAAGCCAGAGGTGAAGACGTAATCTAAGACTATGAAAAAGTCATATATACTGACGTTTTAAACCCCTTATATACATATAATATTCCAGAGGTCCACATGAAAGATTGGATTTATTCAAATGTGTAGCCTCATTAAATAAAGTCTTTATTATTATTATTATTATTATTATTATTATTATATAGTTGTTGGGGGCTTAGCGAAAAAAAGGTCATAAATCAATTTAAAAAATGTGATTTATGACCGTTTCATGCTAAGTCCACAATTTATATTTCCTTTAAACTCACTGTGAGAGATCCCCTGCCTAAAGGTGATTTCAATGATCAGGGGTCAGAATACAAGTTTGTAATGTCTGCTGAACATGTTTATGGACGCAGACTTTAAACCATACTTAAACTTTTGTTAAAACTTTATTTTTAGAGAGAGAGCTAGAAGACAACGTTTACAACAAGTATTGTCATATTGTTTAGATAATGCTGCTGATCGTTCTGTATGGGATATGGCTGATCAAGGTTTGTACAGTGTTTTATTACATCCTGTCTTACTTCTTTGGGAGCTTTACTTACTGAGAACCAGTGCCACCCAGCTAGTTCAGTTGGTAGCACGCAAATCTACTAGTCATGGGGTTGTGGGTTTGATTCAAAGGCAGGTCATACTTTTGTGGAGCTTGGTCATGAAATTTGTTCTAAGGGCATTCTCCCTCCTAACAATGATTAATCATGTAGGGCAGTTGTCAGTCACTGACAAAAGTATGTGCCTAGTAGTTGGTTAACAGCTAAATCCAATGATTTAGCTTTTCCAGGAACAGTGAGTAGGTTGACTGACTGCCGTTATAGGACCTATACAATGTGTTGCTACTGAGTCAAACCCAAAACAAACAAACAAACAAAACTTAGAACCCAGATCAGTAGGGCAGTTGATAGCGCACCTGGATTTTGAATCTAGTGTCCCGAAGAGGGTATGGGTTGGAATTCCACCCGGGAAGGTTATACCCTGCCTTGAAAATTTAACAATAATGTAAATTTTTCTCCATTAATGAGGTATATCGAGAGGTTTTATGGTCTTGTATAAGGGTAGGCGAGTACTGGTTATAGACAAGGGTTCATGAAAACTAGGCTTGTGATTTTTCACAAAGACAACTTGTTATCGCTTGTTCCTACATAAACCTGTTGGGACGGCGTGACGTTGGTGCACCCTAGAGCCTGGTTTAAGTCTCCAGCAGCAATAACTTTTCCTCTGTCTGTTCCAAGGCAAAAACCCCTTCGGGTCTTGTTTTTGTTATTTCTTTGTGGTGTCCTTTTAAAACATAAGGTTAAAAAACTACAACATTGCCTCTTTGCTTATAGGCAGTTTGAAAGGTCTGTTTTTTGACTGTTGCTGTCAGTGTTGCCTATATTAACCCCTTGATTTAGATATTCACTACAGCACTTCTGTACTCACAATTGATAAAAATAGATATCTGTATTTATGTATGAGATTTTTTTATTGAGTATATAAATCAGTGGAGTGCATGTATGTGCCACTGTCAGTTGAATCTTTTTTAACAATACGTGTTTATTATATGCTTTTAAGTGTTCCACTGTTTTGAAACAATGAAAATAAATTTGTTATTATACCCCCGCTTTGAAGAAGAGGGGGGTATACTGTTTTACCCTTGTCCGTGCGTCCGTCCGTTACAAAATTTCCATCGCAGTTTTCTCAGCAACTATAACATGCAGCTGCCTAATACTTTGCATATTGCTTCATCCCATAGTCTCATGTGGTGTAAAGCAATTTCATGCTCCTTGCTCATCTACTTCCTGTTTGTCGCATATTTTTAGATTTTTTTAAATGAGTTACATTATGATAGTCATATTTCTCACAGCGGAGGTATCACTAGTTTTCACTGTTTTGATGTGCCATTCCAAAGGCATATCAGACTCAAACAATAAATAACGACAGTTTAAAGCTTATAATATACATTATAAATTTGTTCATTTCAGGGTAAGATCTATTTGTTTCACTTGGTTAAGCCACTCATGAAATTATTACATTCTTAGCTCACTTGTGAAATAAAAATCCATCTTACACAGAAACAAGCAAATATCCTCTACAAATTACTTAATATAATTATACTTATTATATTTTTACAGGGATACAAGTAATAAACTCAGATGAAGATACATTCCCTGCTCTACCTGTACTCAGTACATTCGAGAAACTTAGTATGGGACAAAACAGTAACTTTGGTTCCCGTATTTCACTAAGATCCCATACCAGTGAATCTGGTTCCCAGCGTTCATAAGAAAATACAGTTATAATAGAGGCATTAATGAACATTTGGAACACATTGACCATTCATTAGATGAATAATCTCGGAAGGATTGCGGGGGGGGGGGGAGGTCCACCAATACTACAGGGTTTTACTAACTATGCAAGGTGAACCAGATAACCATTATGTAAAATAGTCCTTGTTGTAAACACATTAGGCTATACAGTCAGATCTCGATACAACGACATCGTTCGTTTCCAAGAAATGTGTCATTATAACGCATATGTCAGTGTAATGAATTCTTCCAACCATGTACATGTTGGTATTGGTTCCCATAAAATATGTCAGTATAACGAGAATGTCGTTGTAACGAATGTCGTTGTATCGAGATCTGACTGTATTTCTTTTACTATATATGTGACTATATATTGTTTAACAGATATCAATATATTGTGCATTTCAAATTATGGACTAAAAACAAGACATTTATCGCTGCCTAAACGATCATAGATTTGTTTACACTGGTTGAAGTATTTTGTTTGGGCATGTGACGAAAAGGTAGTCCCAAAAATGGTATCTAAATATGTTCGAGGTTATTCCTAGTGAATGGCCAAGGAGTTCAGAATGATTAATGAAGTGAAATATTCAATATTTAATTTTGACCATCTCATCAAAGTTAGTTTATAGTTTTTATTGTACCTGTCAAATAGAACTGTCAAAGTAAAATATCTAATATCTGAGTTTTAGCATAAAATGAAATAAAAAAATGTAAGATGAATTAATAAAAACATTAAATATTACAACAGTTTTTAAGATAACATTTTGATCTTTCGACACTTATTTTTTACGCAACATTTTTTTTAACCTGTGATATTTGTAGTTAAGTTTATTGTTGATCAATATTATCATGTTTTTGTTTACTAACATTTATGTTTATTTTTATGACAAATATTCACTGGTTGGATATATATACTGTAGATTTATTGATGATAACATTTTATTTTTTATATTTTATGTTTTCTATCGCTATGTAGTATAGCTACTCACACTTAATTACTTTTCTGTCAATATATTATTATGTATATTATTAACCCTTACTGGCTAGAACATGGGTGAAAATTGGTCACTATTTTAACCGAACATGATAGGGCTATTTCAGATTGCCCTTATTTCATTACCAATTGACTGACATGTATGCAACTTGGCAAAATTATTCTTTTTTTGATTGTCTTCCATAAAAAGCCATTTTAGCACTTATACAAGTTACCATAGCAATGGTAGGGTGCAGCAAAAGGAGTAAAATGCAATTATTCAATCCTAATTTTGCATTTTGTTAAGTTATACAAAATACATTATAAATTATTATCCTGAAATGAGGTCTTAAGTGCTAGTACTTTACATGGACTTACCACATTGTTATCTTGTAACCATTTTAGGCCATTTGTCTGCACTCAATGACCCCAATGTTTTGGGACAATAAAAGGCAACGGGTCCCTTCAAACCCCAGTCATGGAAGGGGGTACATACTTTCTACAGGAACCTCCTGAGACTTCCTTGGAGGCATGGGAAAAAGGTAATTTTGAGTTACTTGAACTATCGAGTATCGAAGTGTCTTAAGTTAATACAATATCATGTCCGCATCCAGTCTATGATGTTTATTGGTTGAAAAATATTTGGTTGATCAGAATTTTTTTATTTTCTGAATGTAAATACTTGCCATCATTAATGTTTGAGCTCAACTGTCTGAGTATAGTTGGTTATCATACTCAGTTGTGCATCAGTGTTGGAGTAACACCTCTTGCTGGAGGTTCTAGGTGAATCATTTTGTCGTTGAAGCTATGGCGGAGATTAACTCGAAACAAACGTTTACTGGGTGACCATTTAAGGTTTCTAGCTTAAATTTGACTAAATATTGACAAGTCAACAAATTAGTGGGTGTCTGGTTGCCGAGGACAATCAATTTCTAGTTCGGGCAACCAAAGATTTCTTTGGGCAACCAAATATCTACAAACAAGATATAGTGCTAGCTGCTGTAACGACTTGTTCAGGCAACCACTTTCCTATCCTAATTATGTAGACTGTTTACGCTTAACGTTAACTTAAAGTTTTAGATGCAAATTCTAGCACTACACACAAAGAAAGTATCCACTTGAAATTTTACTCATCTTGATGGTCATGCATGTCCACAGTGATCATTTAAAAAATAGGCACAGATAGTAGAGAGCGCTCTCATTGGTTTGTTCTTGTGTAATGCAAATTTTCCAGGTTTTATTGCATTTATTTGTTATTGTATTTACATTGTTGTTTTATTTGTAACAGTCCTATAATTAAATGGCTGGTCCATCTATGTTAATGATAGCCGCTTCTATTACTTATTATTGTTAATATTTGTTAAAATATTTTATGTCTATACAAGTATATCTATGTATAATTAGATTTTAAAGTCTATAAAGCTATATAAAAATTGTCTGATGAGTCATGGCACATAAATTATCAATCTTTAATGGTCACACATTTTAATTAACATTGCATTTAATTATACCCCCAAAAACTATGTTTTGAGGTATATAGGAGTATGCATGTCGTTGGGTTGGTAGGTTGGTTGGCTGGCTGGTCCGTCTGTAGGTTTGACTTGTTTGCACAATTTCATAGCACCTATTGTAAGATGTTGATTCAAACTACATACATAGACTGGTAGTCAAGCAGACATGTGCATATCTCACTTTGGTTATGGTCCATTGATTTGACTTTTTTTGCAGTCTACACTGTGATATATGTCTAAGTTTTTTGTTGTTGTAGGAATATGACTTTTAATTGTGTGATTTAATGGACACTGTTGATCATGTCATAAAACTTGAACACTTCTTCACAAAAAAATTTGTCCAAGTGAGAGATGCATGAAATATGCTTTATGTTTAAAATGTTTGTGACTGGAGTTGGCAATCAATCAATCGGTATTATATTGTCTTTTCTGTGATTTAGATCTTATTTTTTATTGATTGTTTTCCTTATACATGAGTGATTTTTTTCGTCAAATAATCTATTAACAAAAAATTGGATTTGCAGATTTTTGCAGATGAGCTTATTATTGTGTTGAAAAAAAAAACATGAAAAAAATAATGTGTTTCCGATTGTCAAAGGAAATTATCAAAGTATCAGTTTAAGAAATCTAGTGTGAGCAAAAAAAAACATTTACAAAAATCAACAACAAAACATGCTGCGGTGTCATTGGTGAGGCTATTTCAACTTGCAATAAATTGCAAGATTAAATAAGAGTCACTTGCAATTTTTCAAAATTCACTTGTATTTGGGAGAATGCGAGCTTAAATTTGAGCCCTAATTTAATACTAAATCCTAATTCACTATCACAATTATTTACTCTAATATTTCTTTTAGCAGTTTTGTGTACATTTATACTTTACTGCTCGTAATTCTGGAAAATATTCATTAAAAACAACTTAGAGCACAACATGGCATATTTTACTGGCAAAGCACTCTCAAATATGTAAATCCAATAAATTAAAATAAAATCTTAAAACATGAAAGTTTGTAAAGCCATTTAGATTTTATCTTTATTGAACAAAAATGAAGAGTTATAATTATGAAAATACAGCGCCCACCAAAAGTTTGGAGACAAATGAAATGTAATAAGATTCTTAAGCTTTCAATGATTGTTTTTGATAGAACCATTATTTCTAAATATATTCAATATGGTTGGTGATAAGATAAAAACTTCTGTGAATGCATCACATTTATAAGATTCAGCATCTGATATCTCAAAGCTTCCAAAACTATGTACTACAAATAGTACCATAACAAAAAGAAGCAAAACTCAGAAATATTTCAAAATAATTGAAAATAAAACTTGTGTTAAAGCTATGTAGTAGGCTTACAAATAAACATGTCTCCAAACTTTTGGTGGGTACTGTATATATACGATTTTATGTATAGCAATCTTTATATTATAGAAATAAATGTTTACTTTCTTACATACTTGTTGTTTATTCTATTTTGATGGCTCACTTCAAAACTAGCCTAGTTGCATGCTATTTATTTATTTATACTGACTGTGTCAACACAATTTTTTATGTTATTCTATGGCGTCCAGCGCACCTAACCTAGCTTTTCTGGACCCTTGTACATAACCAGTTTTCACCTACCCTTGCGCAAGGGTGGAAAACTTCTCCATAAACCTTTTAAATGGAGGAAATTGACATTATTGTATATTTTTTTAGAAGGGTATAACCTCCCCAGGTGGGATTCAAACCTGTTCCCAATTCAAGGCACTAAATTAGAAATCCAGACACCCTACCAACTATGCAACTGACCAAGGTTAGTTGTGTGTTAAAAATGTTGACCAGTTTTGCACGGACCCAATGATATGTATTCTATATCCTGGTGTTTCACATGAAGGCTTACAGTACATTTGCCAGCCTTTAAATCTTGCATGGTATTGCCAAGATTACAATGACACAATGTTCAAGTGCATGATTTCAAATTGTATGACTCCAGGTTCAATGCCCAGTTGCAGCAGGTTAATAAATCCCTTCCATGAAATTTCGCTATTTGAATTTCTTTCATACAGGAGAAGTATAACGGCCCAGCTAGTTTTTGTGGTAGCACACAAATCTACTGATAGAAGATTTGTGGATTTGATTCCCAGATGGTGGTATACTTTTGTTGAACTTTGACATGCAATATTAAATCATGTAGGGCAGTTGTCAGGCATTGATAAAAGTATGTGCCTGGTAACTGGTTAACTGCTAATTCAGTGACAGAGATACATTTCCTGGTTTGTCTGGACCATAGGAAGGGACTAAGGCTCAAATAAGACCAGTTCAAGAGACAAAACTTTTCATGCAGAAAATGAAATGATGTATACACCAGGAAAAATGTTAATTTCAGGCCAGTAATTGTTTCCCCTGTTCTTGACCTCAATCCGCCCCAGGGTATCTGCATCGACATATTTGGGCGCATTTCGATAAATAGGCAGTCATGGCAAAAAAACGGCAATTTAAGCATAACTGTGTCTACCCCAAGGAAGACTATATACGAGTCTGGAAACACCCCCCTGGCCCCAGGAAGGGCTTTAGGTACCAATTGTGGCATATTTCCTGGTTCGTCTGGACCATAGGGACTGAGAGCCAAAATGAAACTGGTTCCAGAGAAAGTTTTTCACACAAAAAACATGATGTATCCTAATAGTAACTTATAACAGCAGTTCACACATATAATGTATCCCAATATTAATCCATGGTAGCAGTTCACAAATATAAATAATGTATTCCAATCGTAACTTATAATAGCAGTTCACAAGTACAAATGTATTATGTATCCCAATAGTAAGTCTTTTACTATTCAAAAATCAATACCTCAAAAGGAAATTTCAATAAATGTAAATTGGTCTTTGTCCACGGGAAATATTCACTCTTTCATTTCAGGCTTGTGTGACTCAGTATCATTTTACTTATCTTTCTCTTTCTATTAGATGATAGCAGTTCACAAATATATCCCAATAGTTACCTACGGTAGCAGTTCACAAATATATCAAAATAGTTACCTATGGTAGCAGTTCACTATTATAATGTATCCCAATAGTAACAGATGCAACATTGTACATTGTATCACAAGCCATTGTTTATGAACACCTGTATTGGAAACAGTATCTGTGTCTCTTTATCAGCAGGTACAATATTGGCATTTTAAGATATTTCTACAATGACAGATTCTGTATTTGGTGGTGTCAGTGTCAACTGCCAATATGAACACATGTTCTCCATAAAAAACCCCCAAAATTATAACATTGAATGTTGCAAGTTGATATCTTGAGAACAGTATTTGGTGTTTTTTTTACATTGGCAGCATTCAATATTGGTGATTCAGATGCCGAGTGCCAAAATAACAGGCACTCATAATAAGATTTATACAGTATAAAAGCGAGTCATTTTTAGCAAGAGTAATCGATACACAAACATGTCACAGTTCTATAGCCACATGCCCAGCACGATACTGGTTAATTCAAATCGAGTTTCCCAATTAAAAGGAGGTCAAAGCTTTCAAAATCCTGAAATGCCTAGATTTCTTGATTTCTTTTTTTGTTGGGTTAAATGCCATAGTAACACATTGTATAGGTCATATCATGGCAGTCAGTAAACCAACCCACCATTCTTGGAAAAGCTAAATCTCTAGATTTAGCTGTTAACCAGTTACTAGGCACAAATTCTTCTGGCAGACTCCTGACTGACAACTGTCCTATATGATATAAAATCAGTGGTAGGAGGGAGAATGGGTGTTGAATTCATTTCATGACCTAGGAAGGAGAATGCGCGTATCAATCATTTCATGACCAAACTCCACAAATATATTTCAAAACAACAAACAACATCAGTTAATTTATTTATTACATTTTATTATGTATAGACAAAAAGATATATATGAGTACATAAACATACAAATAAAATATAACAAAATAAACAAACCTAGTTTAATATAGTAAGCTAACAAGCATTTAGGCCACAACAAATTGATCATATGTTCTATGGATTCACTCGCACCATACTTTTGACGGTTTTTTACAAAAAAAATATTTCTATTTCCTCACTCGCTCAAAAAAATTTGGTCAAACTGCTATAAAAGGCAACTGAATTAAGATTTTTTTTTCTTCGCTCGCTCGCCCCATTTTTTTCTAGAAAAATCCATAGAACATATCATCAACTTGTTGTGGCCTTAATGTATCAAAACAATAAGCTGTACAGTGCTCTTCAAAAATCCTTAGGCAAAAATCTTGTTATAAGGATAAATTGATTTTACATTTGCCAATAAAAAACAAAGTTTTATCAGTATATTTCAAAATGAATATTAATTAGTTGATAAATATTTGATTCAAATTATGTTACACAAGTAAGTTTTCAGATCAAAGGCGGATCTAGTGGGGGGGGGGGGAGGAGGTCCAGACCCCTAGAATTTCCAAAATGTACCAGTTCATTAGTGTATTTTTTGACTGTAAGTCATTTTTAAGAAGCATGAAGCAATTTTTCCCGGTGCTTAACATAGATTTAATGATTATGTAGTGTTTATAATTAATATGTTGCATTATTCTGAAAATGTGTATAATGTGGTTCGAAAGTTTTGACCCCCCCTAGAATAAGTTTGGACTCCCCTACAAAAAATCCTGGATCCGCCCCTGCAGATAATTGTTATTTTTATCCAAGAACTTTTGGAGGGAACTAAAGAAGATATATTTACACAATCAAACTGCGGGTAAGTAGCCTAAGCATATCAATATAAAATATTAAATATAAATATTAAATCCACATATTTACATAATCAAATTGGGCAAGTTGCCTAAGTATATCTCTATGTACCACTTTGTGCTCTGGTATCCTAAATTTGATATCACACACTTATTCCTATTGTTGTAAGAAGGGTACCAGGGCAAAAATGTGATCTGAGAGGATCTGAGAGATTTGCTTTGATAACACACCTTGTATATTTGATTAAGATCCAATAAAAAATCCTGTTCAACAAAGAGACATTGCTGTGAAAGTTACAGCATTCAGATTCAAACTGGCAACATTTATATATTTCATGTCCAATTCATCTACATGTACTTAATTTTATACATAGATTTATTTCTCAGTTTTATAAATTGAGATATAAAAAATATTTTACAATAAAATATTTCTCTAAAAAAGAAAATCACATTTAATATATCTATCAATCCACAGAATCATAATTGCACTACCATAAAGTTTCCCTTTCATTGAACAGGACCTAGGGGCCAGCCCTTCAAAGCTTGCTGTAATGTAATACTGTTATATATATAAATGAATCAAAGGTATTAATGGAATGCACTCTCCGTAAACAGATATCCTGTAGAGCGTTGTCATACAGGCTCTCTACTTTCTCCGTGGAAGGTCACATCGAGATGAACTTTGTGTCGACCAATCAATGCGTAGCTTTCATCTAGACAAAAACACTATTAAACACATTTTGATTTCGTAATTTCTATTTTTACACCAAGGTTTGCATGGATATTTAACAGTAATATTATTCACAGTCTGGGATTGGGCGGCTCATTTCAAATTGCGTGACGTGGACGATGTAAACAAGTTACGTACCATAACAATTTCGTCATGAATATTATGATGAGACAAGGTCACCTGAACGTGACCTTCCTTTGGAAAAGGCCAGATCTAAATTAGCGAGTATGCGAGTGTAAATTTTAGATCGGGTTTTAATCAGATTGTAATGGAATGCTGCTGTAATTCACTTTATTTTCAATCAAAAGAAATTGATACGCAAAAATTGTTAAAGAAATCAATCGTTCAGAAATTAATATAGTGCGACAACATTAACCTGAGCTTGAACTACCTAATTATAATAATATCACACTTCACATACATTAAATTTTAAAATTCCATGTGTACTGTTATACACATATTTAAAACACTATGTGACTATATATCAATTTTGTAAAAGTGGCATGTTATTGTACTTGTAATTTTGGACACTATAGTTTTGAGGGAAACACATAAGTCCGCAATATTTGGGCACTGTTTCAAAGTAATTATTCTTATGAAAACAAAATTAATTGCCCAGTCTGTGTATTTTGCCGAAAGCATCCAATTAAGGCATGATTTACAAATGAAGAAAATAATAGACAGTAAAAACTGAGTTGAATATATTCTTGCATAAAGGTCAAGCTCAGCTTAATATTTTTGAACTATAATGACATTTAAAACAAGACACAGTTAACTATGAATGAAAAAAAGAAAATGACCAAACATGTTTAACTGAAATTATGGATAAAGAACAGAGCAAAGGACAAACAAGTGTAGAAATATGATTAGGAGAGAATTTTCCAAATAATAACACTGATTTCAATCGTTAAAATAAACTATAACTTTTTATCATTAATAATTAACTATCATTTTTAATTGTTGCTCTCTGTAGTAAGCTACCTTAAGTGAGCAATCAATATGGAATATCACCACCCTCAGACTTTAGAAAAGAGAGAGAATGGAATGGTTTATATGGGATATAAGACAAACACTTAACAGAGTAATACAGTTAGATTAGACTTAAACTTATCACCTTAATAGACCACTTCATGGATGACGTCACAAGCACCTGCTACCTATATTTTGGCTGATTGACTGGTTGGCAGAAAGAAACCAATGTTTACATACATTTGATAGCAGCAGAATTTTTAAATCATGATAACTTTTTTATTTATCGGCCGATTTTTATGATATTTATATTGATATAAGAATATAGAAAATTACCAAAATTTTGATTTAAAAAAAATATATGAGGTGATTTTAACCTGTCTTTTGAACTATCTTCTGGCCGGTTTGAAGCACTAGGTATAAACACTCGCCAATAAAAACAATTCTTTTTTGACAAAATTTTTTTTAAATATTCAAAAAATGAATTTCAAGACCTTTCTAGTGATAAAATACTAAATTGTTGGATGAAAAATGCCTTAGTAATTGCAATTTTAAAATTACTGTGTTTTCATTGTATTTACTCGCTATCATTTCTTGCCAACCAGCAAATGGTTACCTGTAGTCTTTATCAGCTCCTTGATACTATTTATAGACATCATAACAATAACAATCAACTGGTCTATACAATAAAAACAATGTAAATATATCACAGTGTTAAAAAATAGAACAGATAAAATCATCATAAAATCTAAATATAGTACATTATTTAATATATACATATGTATACTGAACGAAACAATGAACACACAACTTGACTTGTGCTTCTGTTATTGCCAACAAGGATAGACACACACTGATACAGAGATCTTAATTTTGCACCCATGTGTTAGTTAACAATCATTTAAAGAAACAATAGGTTAAATGAATGTGAGACAATTTTGTGAAATTATTGAACAATAATTCCAATTATTTTGATCTTCTAAATAATTTTATTTATTTATTCACAAAACGTAGGTTTAAAAGCTTAGTACACTTCATCTCGATAAGGTTTCGGGTGAATGATTTTGCCTTCAGCAATTTTCATTGGTTAACGCATTCTCCTGGCCATATTTAAACACTTCTTCGTGCGTCGTCTCCACACGTTATTTCTAAAATCCCATTGCTATCATGGGACTGCTGTCAAAGCAATGGTGTATAGTTTAATTTGTATTATAACATTTATTTTGTATATACGTGTATGTCTTTTTGAACTTAAGTTAGCATCAACATAACATTTGTATGACGTTTCTATGCACATAGTTTCTGCCGTGTTTTTATGTCATTTCAGAATAAACATGGTGATGAGAGAACAAATTAACTGTTGAATACACTGACATCTATGACGATTTCATGAGAACACAGTAATACATGTTTCACAGAGATTGTTGACCAAGTGTAGCTGATGAAGTAACAACATAACCATATTCCGCTGTGCATGGAATTTTATGGAAATGAGAATTGTGATTAACTCTTGGTAAAACAAACGCAAAGTAATTCATCTTGTATAATAAGTGTCAGTGTCAGTATTCTCTCATCTAGTACTTGTGACGTTCACGTCTAAATCATGATAGCATGTTTTTACCTTATCAAATAACAGAAGTTATATCCGTTACATACGGTGCCCTTCAGAATTATCCTTACAGTCGTAAAAGAGCAATTAGCAACAATTGGTTTTACATTTGTACAATTTATTTTTATACTAACTTACGCATTGAGATTTGTGTAATAAACTTAACACGTGAAAGCGAAATAATGTTTCTTTGGACAACGGTAGTTTTTATACGTTTAATATTCTATGTCTTGATGAACACCCATTTACAAGAGTAAGCGATAATTATGGAAGGCACTGTTATAGGAATCATGCAAAAGACAATTTTAATTTTCAATTCTTACATGCTGAAAATTTCAATTTAACTTTATTCTCATTTAGATTTTCTTCTCTGTCACTCATGGAGGAAATCCTGCCAATTAAAGGTGGACTAGTGAGGCTTAAAGAAAGTACCTTTGGAAATATATAGATAGTTATTTAAAACTTAAGGAACGTGAAACAATGCCCTCACACTATCCAACTACTGTCAGCCTGAGAGAGGTTATACAGTCTAACTTGAGTGTTTCGCAAGATGAATTATCGCTGCAAGTTAAGACATGATATAGCTACCGGGTTGATAGTAGAGCGTTCAATAAATATAAAAATAATTTGCATGGCTTTAGTTCTTTCCAGTTTGTGTGCCTGTCAACACTAAGTTCGATGCTCCGGTGACTTAACCAAGCTATGACTTCAGTTGGCTGTGTAGTATGTCACAAATGGTATCCAGATCGTACTCAGCTAGCGTGTCTTTCAGATCTCGGGTACCCGAGGATGAAGACCGTTGGTTTGAGATTCGATGCTCCGGTGACAGTGACCTTATAACGATTTCATATCATTGATCTTAAATGTTTAAATGCTGCCGGTCTTTCATCAATCCTATTTGCACTTTAGTGTTACATGTATGTCCACCTTCGGTCGACGGGATTTCCTTAAAACTAAACACGGATACCCTGTTTAGTATTACATGCAGTGGCCTTGAAAACCCAACTTTAACATTCAACTATAATGCTATATTACAATGATTTAGTAAAGGTAATAAGAAATCATTTATTTGTTGTTATTATTTTTGGGTAATGAAATAATTGAAAATACAGTCATGTTATACTTAAATATTGTCCTTAAGACCTGACATGTTTGAAAAATAATAGAATCAAAGTGGTGTGTTTATTGTTTGGTTCAGTATGTGTACACATCACATTCACTAAGGTGTCATTACCTTCATTTCTATAAAGACATAAGACATTTTGTTTTCAATTTGCAATGTATCAAAATATTACCTTCATATAAAAAAATTAATGCTTTAAATTACATATAAAAAATCAGTAATTCTAGTTGAATAATAGAATTCTGCAGGTTATATAAAAGTATATGCAGTAGGTATTTGAAAATTGGAGCCAGCAATAGCCAATGCCTAATAATATGGCCAGCAAATAACATTTCAACTAAACTCCTAATGACAACAGGTTGGAGTTTAAATATACATATACTAAGTGAAAAAAACAATTACAAAAATATTATGAAGAAGCAAATGAAACCTTCTAAATTCAACATTCAATGTTAATTATTTTATCAACGTATTATTCAAACTACAGTACCCACCAAAAGTTTCAAGACAATGAAAATTCAAATAAAAAAAATAAATTTCACTGGTTGTATACTGTAGAATCATTTTTTCATTACATTTAATAGGGTTGATTATTAAATGAAAACAAATTTCTGTAATGCACCACATTTATAAAATTTAGCATCTGATATCCCAAAGCCTCAAAAACCAAATTCAATGTAATTCTTTTCTATTACACAGATTTTAAGCCAATTTGGTAGTCTCAACTACAAATAGTACCAAAACACACAAAAATAAGAAAAACTAAGCACTTCAAAATAAACGGTAATCAAATTTTTGATAAAACCTATGTAGTAGGCTTACACTGTGAAAATGTCTCCTACTTTTGGTGGGTACTGTATGTTACATAAATAAACTTTAACTATAGTAAAATGCTGAGCTACATACATGTATAATACACATATTGTGGGTTTAGCGAAAAATGGTCGTAACTCGAAAAATGGTCGTAACTCAATATAAAAAATAAGTGAGTTAAGACCATTTCACTTATAACCTGTGTGTAGTAATACTATCCCCAATATTGAAAAAATCTGACACCTCTGTTATAATACTTATAAAATATATTGTATACAAAAAATAATTACATAAAAATCTGTACATGAACTTATCAATTTTGTAAACTTGTTAAGAAAAAAGGTGTCATGTTAAAATATAATAACAATGATTTAAAATAAGTAACAATATCCTTAATACATGTATATACAATGTAATATATACATCTTTATTGCCTCCAAGATAGTTGAAGATTTACAGTTTATAGTATAATAGAACATAGAACATTCAAATAATAATGATAATAATAATAAATATGTACAAACATTGACTTACATGAGTAGATTATTACAATAAGTGAAAATGAACATTATATGTACATGTACAACAGTATAAAGAATATAAATGATCTTGAAACAATTACCTAATAAAATATGTATTAGACATCTTGTCAGTTTCAAGTGCACAAGATAAATGGATTTGAATGATGGATCTAAGAACAGAACTCCTACTAAAGTGACCATCATCATGCAAAATAAAGAGAAACTGAATTTTTTTTTGTAATCTAAAGATGCCCTGATGGGCGCCCTAATTATTGTGCTTTGCCTGACCCATTATCAATAGTGGTAAAGGGCGGGTAATCCAGACTACCTTTATCATAGTTGAAGTTAAACTTTAGCTATGACAAATTGATAATATGTTTGTAGGATTTCTGGCACCTAAAAAGGGAAAAACTATATAGCTCCCACAAATTGAAACTTGTACCCCATACAAATTTATAGAAATACTGAAATTTTGGGGAACCAAATCACAGGGCACTAGAAAACTTTTGGGGATAGGTACCCATACCCCTAGGAAGGGGAATTTTGCATTGTTTCAAGACAAAATGAGGAATTTTCAGTCAATTCATAAAGGAATACAGTTTTGACTACAGAATGACAAATATGACAAATAACCTGAAGTTGTACCTTAACTATCCTTATTCATCATACTATGTTTGTGAACAAATAATGTTACATTCGGAATCCTCGGCCATTCCCTACAAATAACCTTCGACATATTTAGGCGCCATTTTGAAATTACCGGTGTTGAAGTAAACAAATACATGATCCTTTAGGCTATGAGTGATGTTTCGTTTTTAGTCCGTAAATTTGAAATAACACAGTTCAATGATATCATTGAACAATATTTGGTTCAATATATAACATAGAAATATGTTTTGTCAAAGATCTGTGTGTATACTACAAGAACTATTTTGTATAACCGCTACATACTTCGCCTTGCATAGGTAGTAAAACCCAAGCTGCCAGTGTAGACCCCCCACAAATCCTTCCTTAATTGTTTTCATGAAATGTCGAGGTGTTCCCAATGATAATGTTAATAACAAACATAGTTTTGGGAGTAGTCTTCTTTTTTCTGATTTTGGAGGGGAATTTTATCTGAGATATGGGACAAAAACATATGATTTTTAGAGGGGAATAAGACCCTTATTCGGCCCCAAAATAAGCAAAAAACAAGGGCCCTCTTTCAGATAGAATAAAGATATTAAAACTTAGGTAAAAATAGCAACACAAAACATCAAACTTCACAAATATATGATAACATGTTTTAATATAAGATAAAATAAAAAATTGTTTTTTTTTTGCTCCAATGTTTTTTGGACAAAATCTATAAAACATACGATAAACTTGTTGTAGCATAACTGTAACATCAAACTAAAATATATGTAATATACATAACATAATTGAATTTTAAAGTCTTAACAAACTGAAAGCTATCATAAACATATTAGTTGAACATTAAAAAATGTTAAAGTTAGGGGTTTAAAGTCTTCTTCTATTTATATGTGCAGCCGACTTTACAATTTTGTACAATAACCTCTGATCATTGAAATCACCTTTATGCAAGTGATCCCTCACTGTACCCATTTACATCTGGAGGGAGTGAAACAACTGTTGGTAAATGTAAATTTCTTGCTCATACAACCAATATCTTTAGTGGGGTCTGAACCTGGAACCTCTCAAACCCTAAATGTGCATCCTACCATTGGACCACTGCTCCACATGTCTTTAAAACAGAAAAATGAAGCCCTCAACAATAACTGAATGTTTAAATAGCATAAAGGACATATGACAATTTTGGTGCCAGATCAAGTTATTTCCCCAAAAGGACCTTAAAAATATAGTGTCGCCACAAAAGAAAATATAGTTTTCTAGTCCCAAAAGTTGAAATAAAAATTAATGAACTATAGAAATTTACCAGTATTTTTTCTTCCATTTTTTTTTAATTTTGTGATGTAAATTACAGGTATACACTATCACTTTGGTTAAGATATAAGATTTTATATTTTAACCTGGTGTTTAAAGGGAAAAAATGTTCAGGTTACAACAACAGACAAAACAGCTAAATAATTTGTAGTCTGATCATAGGTAAGGAGTTTGAGGCTAACTATGACCTGAATTAATTATGCAAATGCACTTTTAAATGCACTTTAAATTGTTTGGGTACATGTTCAAATCTATGCAGCAAAAAAATGTTTGCAGTTGTCTAGCAAGTGTTGTGAACCCAGAACAGTCATTGCATTAACCCTCTGGCCAAAAGAATACAAGGACAAATGAAAATTGAATGGCACTAGAGAAAAATAACGGTTAACTAACTTTGAAATCAACTGATTAAGCCTAGTTAAACAGTAAAAATCAAAAAGTAAGTCTGTGAGCTAATGCTCACTAGTGATACCCCCGCAAAAATCTAAAAATATGCGACAAACAGGAAGTAGATGAGCAAGGAGCATGAAATCGCTTTACACCACATGGGACTATGGGATGAAGCAATATGCAAAGTATTAGGCTGCTGCATGTTATAGTTGCTGATAAACTGCGAGGGAAATTTTGTAATGGACGGACAGACGCACGGACAAGGGTAAAACAGTATACCCCCCTCTTCTTCGAAGCGGGGGTATAATAATTTCATATAGTTGGGCTAGTTAAAAGTTTTGCCCATTACCATAAAACAAACCATAATAAATCAGTCTAGTAAAAATTAAGACAATGACTGTATACTAAGACTCTTAACTAGGATTCAGACCTCTAAATTCACTTGGCATAGAGTTCATTGCATAGGTCTCCCCTCTACATGTGATTTCTTGAATATGCTGATTCTCATCATGTATTGCCTGAAAGTCAATACTACTACCAAGTTCATAACTTTCATCACTTTCAACAGAAGTCGGATTACTTGAACTTCCTCCATCAGTATCAATATCATACTCAAAACTTTTACCCTTATCATCACCATTACTATCTACACTAAGTTTTAGTTCATCCTCTTGTCCAATTTCATCTGATACTACGCTACAACTTTGTAATGCAACCTTATCATTGTCATTAGCTTCACTACAACTTTCACCTTTCTTAAATCTATCAGTATCAACACTCTCGTCAGCAGATGTTTCGACCTTTGATCTAGATTCAACACACTCATTTATTCCACTTTGATTAGTTACAAGTTTATCACTGTCTACACATTCAGTACTAACTTTTTCAGTGATATCTCCATCTCCTTTATCTGACTTCGTATCTTTATCATTATCACATTCTTTATCATTATTATCAGATTTCATCTTTACATTTCCATCATCAAGTTCTTGTAAAGAGTTTATTTTCTTGATAAGTTTTGATGATTTATCAAAATCATCATTATGATTTTTGTTAGTTTTATCAAAATCATTGTTATGATGTTTCCTAAACTTAACACCAGTACTGTCTAACTCAAGTTCAACATTAGATAGTGATCCATCATTGATCTTCTTTAAATCAGTATCACTACCATGTGACATCAGTGTTTTATTATCACTATGGCAACTTGTATTACAATAACTTTTAAGATCAGTTTCATCGTTTATAGTTTCCTTAGGTGAAGTATTCTCCGACTCGTGACTTTTACCATCAGGGTTACCACGGCAACTGTCTGGAGGTCGGGTTATAGGTTTCACAGGGTACACTTGAGTTCTTTGACTCATGTTATTGTTTATACCACCATCCTGTCTCCTATCCTGTCTCCTATCTCCAGGAACTGCTATATCAGTACCAAGATCAGTATCAGCGTCACGTACATCAGAGTGTTCATTTAATGTAGAGAAATCCCTTGTGTCTGCTATATCATCACTATCTATGTTAGTAGAGAGATTAGCAAACACGTAACCATTAGAACTAACTGTATCCCTGGAAACAGTAGAGTCATCACTTTCATTGATACCTCTAGATTGGTAACCAGATATATGATGTAGTGATTGCTGATTGGTTGAATTATTTTGACACATTGGAGCTGAAAACATATATACAAAATATACATACACAAATACAGTTCACAATATGTTAGTGAATTCAGAAATCTTGCTTTGTTTGTTTGTTGGGTTTAACGCCGTAGCAACACTTTGTATAGGTCACATAACGGCCGTCAGTCAACCTACTCACAGTTCCTGGAAAGGCTAAATCTCTGGATTTAGCTGTTAATCAACTACTAATCGCATACTTTCGTCAGTGTCTGACAACTGCCTTACATAATAAAGAATCATTGGTAGGAAGGAAAATGGCCATAGAAATAATTTCATGACCAAGCACCACGAAAGTATGCCCTGGTGGGAATCGAACCCACGACCCCTCGATCAGTAGACTTTCATGCTATCAACTGAGCTAGACGGGCGGCTTCAGAAATCTTGAAACTGTCTTAAAAACTTCAACAATGGTAGAATTCTCCCACTTCTAATTTCATTAATAGTACCCATAGCGAGAGTCCAAAAGTAAAAAAATCCACATAGATCTGAGAAATACAATGTACATAGACACCATGTTCTAAAACCTTTTCTGTGGTCATAAATCTAGTTTTGTATTGGGGGAAATCTACTTTTAAGTGTACAAGACTATATCCTATGGATAATTTAGCATAAATCTCATTATGTTTCATATCAATTATGGCTCATAACACAAGGGGTGCAAAATTGCAAATGAATTAGTTTAACTCATTTAGCTCCATTTGATAACAATATCTCACAACTTAGATGAATCACTTAATAGTCTGCTTCCTAGTCCCCAATACTGAGCAAGAATGATACAGTTTCTTGCTCAAGGAAACAATGAGGTGTTTTTTCAATGTGATTCTAACCTATTTAGAACAGGCTATGCAATGATTAGACCAACATTATTACCTCTCAGTCCCACCTACTCTCTATCAATATTTAGAATTAACAAGAAGCACGGCAATGCGACGAAACCAGGTTTTCAACGACCAAGTTTTGATGTGACAGGATTCTGTCACAGGAATGAGAAATGAAAGATGGCAGTGGAGAAAATGATGCTGTAAAAAAAATACATGGATACAAAGCATTCATTTGAAAGCAACAAAATCAATACATGCAAAATGAAGCAATTGCGTGGAAACTGAATTTCTTTTTAAGCAACAGTGACCTTGACCACAGACAATTGGGTAGCAATCCCAAGCTGTCTCTTGATATCAGCTACCCATACACCAAGTTCGGTGTCAATAGGTCAAAGCAAACTAAAGTTATTGAGCGGAAACTGAATTTCTATTTTTAGTGTCAGTGACCTTGACCTGGATCACAGACATCTAGGTAGCAATCCCAAGCTGCCTCTTGATATAAGCTACCCATACACCAAGTTTGGTGTCAATGGGCTAAAGCAAACTAAAGTTAAACAATATTTAAACAATATTTATTTATCAAATAAGTACATATACAATAGTATAAACATGAAAAAAATGAGGATTGAAGAGATAGCATAGCTAATTTTGAACTTCTCTCCTCGATGTACTTATTTGATAAATAAATATTGTTTAAACTAAACTAAAGTTATTGAGCGGAAACTGAATTTCTATTTTTAGTGTCAGTGACCTTGACCTGGATCACAGACACCTAGGTAGCAATCCCAAGCTGCCTCTTGATATAAGCCACCCATACACCAAGTTTGGTGTCAATAGGTCAAAGCAAACTAAAGTTATTGAGCGGAAACTGAATTTCTATTTTTAGTGTCAGTGACCTTGACCTGGATCACAGTCACCTAGGTAGCAATCCCAAGCTGCCTCTTGATATAAGCTACCTATACACCAAGTTTGGTGTCAATAGGCCAAAGCAAACTAAAGTTATTGAGCGGAAACTGAATTTCTATTCTTAGTGTCAGTGACCTTGACCTGGATCACAGACACCTAGGTAGCAATCCCAAGCTGCCTCTTGATATAAGCTACCCATACACCAAGTTTGGTGTCAATAGGTCAAAGCAAACTAAAGTTATTGAGCGGAAACTGAATTTCTATTTTTAGTGTCAGTGTCCTTGACCTGGATCACAGACACCTAGGTAGCAATCCCAAGCTGCCTCTTGATATAAGCTACCTATACACCAAGTTTGGTGTAAATAGGCCAAAGCAAACTAAAGTTATTGAGCGGAAACCAAAAGTTGACGCCCGCCCACCCGCCGACTTCGGCATTACAATAACCTGGTTTTTGTTAAAACCTGATTAATAAGTGTCACATGAATTTGTTACATTCAATGATTAATATATTACAGTACCCACCAATTTTTTTATTATTTTTAATAATATTTAAGTATGGTTAATGATAAATTAAAAAAAAGATCATGATTGCAACACATTTTTGAAAGAGATTTGGCATCTGACATCCTGAAGCATCCAAAACTATGTCTATTGTTATTATCTTCCATAACATAGCTTTTAAGCTATATTTGTTGTCTCAGCTACAAGTATAAAGATAACCAAAAAATAAAGAAAACTAATGAGCATTTCCAAACAAACAGTTATCAAAGTTTAGATAAAAGCTATTCATTAGGCCTACAAAGTGAAAATGTCTCCAAACTTTTGGTGGGTACTGTATATTATATTATGAATTGTATGAGGGTTTACCACTACATTTCAACATTTTGCAGTCAGTCACCCTACACAATACTCAAAGAACCTGGATGGTCCTAAATCTCTTGACAAAGTTTTTCAACCTAATACTAACCCATGCTGTCTAAAGCAGCTGCCAACAGCTCCTCTTGGTCAGAAAATGGCAGAAATAATATTTCATGACTTAACCTCACTATGGGTTGTTGAAGTTAATAAGTTTAAGTTCAGTTTAAGCATGCTTACATGTAGATGTTCTGCCAACTTTTTTGTACCATACCAACTGTTCATTACAATCACTTTCAAGTACTCATTTGCACCAGGGTGAAACCCAGGTTGACAGCGCAGTTGGTAACGCTACGGGTTTGGAATCTCGTATCCCGAAGGAAGTACAGGTTCGAATCCCACCCAGGGAGGTTATACCCTTCCATGAAAATTTGACAATCAAGTCAATTTTCCTCTATTGATTAGATAATATGGAGAAGTTTCCAGCCTTTTGGAAGGGTAGGTGAGTACTGGTTATAGACAAGGGTCCAGGAAAGCTAGGTTAGGTGCGCTGGATGCCGTAAAATGATCTAAATTGAGTTGACACAGCGTTAAATCCAATAATAATAATAATAATAATAATAATAATAATAATAATAAAAAAAAGCACCAGGGTGAAGTGAGACAACTGAAATTAAAGTTTTGCTCAAGGACCTCTTGATCCCTTAGCAGGCTTTCTACTACTAGACCACTGCTCCAACATACAGATGCTGACCAGGAATCAAACCCATGACCAAAGCCAAGTGGCTACAAATTATCTATAATGTTACACATGTTGAAAGAATATTATAACAGCACTTACCAACTTTAGCTATAGCTCTCACTGAAAAAAGATAAAAACAAATAGTATAAAACCAAATTTGTGAATATCATTGATAGATAAAATTTATGTTAAAAGGAATAAATTGTCAAAAGGAATAAATCTGTATCTCAATATGTAGAATTTCTGCTTCCATATATGGTGATATACATGTTCAGCCGACTTTGCAATATTGTACATTAACCCTTGGTCGTTGTCATCATTTTCAGTCAGTTGATTTCTCACAATACCAATTTACAGTTTGTAGTAGTGGAACAAGTGGACACAAATCTCTTGCTCAAAGAAATAAGCAATGCCCCTAGTGGGGTTTGAACCCAGGTTGTCTCAATTTCCAAAGCATGTGACCTACCACTAAAACTACTGCTCCTTTATGTCAGGAGAATCTACAGTGCCATCCAAAATTAACTTTACACATGTAAAAAGCTGCGTATTTTATTGATACAAATACATCATATTTAACATGTTTTATGCCTTGGGGAAGTTATTGCAGATTGAAACATTTGAAAGAAAAGTAATGATACTTCATACAACTGGCATTGTTAAATGTGAACATGTATTTAAAAATGTTTTTAATTTCCCAAAAATTAGTAAAAAATAAAAAAAACTTATGAGACAGTTACTGAAGTGTAAAGTTTATTATGGATGGCACTGTATAACAACAGTCCAACCTTCATGACAAATTTTCATCAGCATTGTCCAGCAAAATGGAATTTTTTACTTGACAGAATGAAAGTTTACCGGACCGTAAAAATCTCAGTGATGAATTAAAATAACTGTTTCTTTTAACAATTTAGAGTAATATATCCTTAATTAGATCAACAATACATCAACAAATTAAGATTTTTTTATTAAATTACAATAATTGTAGTTGTTAAATGTTTGAGACTATCAGACCACTCCCTTTCTAAAATTCACTGGACTGACAATTTCGGGGGACTCTGTCCACAGCCCACTGGCTAAATTCGGACACTGCAGCAGTCTATAAAATCTGATAATGAAAATTATAACATACCTTGTTGAGGCCTCTGTACACCTACATTGTCTTTTCTAACTGGTAACGATACATTTGTGGTATCATTGCTATAATTATTTGCAGTAACATCAGATCCTGTTTCAAAAGCACATTGTGGTTTATTTAACGTTTCCATGGCAACCATTTCTCTATGTCTAGCACCAAGTTGATCTTCTTGTCTATAGGTAAAATCATCTGGATATCTGTTATACTCCGGTCTACTGTTAGGTTCAACTCCAGTAGCACCGTTTTCCATGTTAGCTTGTACCCCATATGCACCATTACATTGACTATCATCACCTCGACGTCCAGGCTGTACTAAAGTAGGTGGTTCAGATGGGTGGATTCTAGAATCTAGGCTTGACTCTTCTATGAATGACCCAGACACTCCTGCATATTGAACTTTTCTCCCATGAATATTGATTTGAGAGTTATTGAATGTATTACCGTGAATACTAATATGGTTAACAGCATAAGGCTTCTTTCTTTCAGTTTCATCCCGATTATTTTCAGCAGCATCTTGTTGAGAAATGTTAGCTGAGGTTGAAGGTTTATGGTTATCAATATTTGATTTCCTTTGCATCTGTACAGTATCACCTTGGTTACTCTGACCATTGGTTGCTATGTAACCATTGCTATGGTTACTCCCACCATCAGTTGCTATGTGACCATTGCCATGGTTACTACCACCATAGATTGCTATGCAACCATCTATGTTACCCTGTAACGTATCATTCTCTACTCTACTCTGAACGTTTGGTAAACCAGAGAGGACCACACCATTATGTGACAGAACACCATTCTGATTAGTACCATTTGATAAATGGTGTGTCAATTCTGTGTAAACCAGATTGTTATTAAGACCATTAACTGGAGTGGTTGGAGCTGACGTTGGTGGTGAACCATTAAGTAAAGGTGCTGATGATGTTCCTGCTGGTGAATTACCTACAAATAAAACAACATATGACTCTGATAACTATTGTTCATATTTTCAAATCTTTAGAGGTTGTTATACAGGGCAAGTGTTGGTTATCATGCGTATCAGGCAATTATTCTGAATTAAGGTTGGTTATCAAATAATTATTCTAAATAAATGTTGATTTTTTGGTACATTTTCTAATTAATATGAATAAAGGTTGCTTATAAGGTAATTATTTTATATAAAGGTTGCTTATCTGGTAATTTTTCTGAATAAAGGCCAAATATCAGGTTATTATTCAGAATTAAGGTTGGTTTTTAGGGTATTAATCTGAATAAAGGCCAAATATCAGGTGTTTATTCAAATTAAGGTTGCTTATCAGGTAATTATTCTGAATAAAGATAGTTTATCAGTAATTATTCTGAATAAAGATTGTTTATCAGGCAATTATTCTTATTAAAGACTAAATATCAGGTTTTTCAGAATTAAGGTTGGTTTTTAGACTATTATTCTGAATAAAGGCCTTATATCAGGTTTTTATTCTGAATAAAACTTAATGTTGGTAATCGGGTAATTATACTGAATAAAAACTAGGTAATTATTCTGAATAATAACTGTTTTAAAAATTTTAGTAGAACAATGAAGTCACATTGACATTGCCTTCTTTACAGGTAATATTGATTGAGCCTACATTGATAATACTGTACACTTTATACTATATTAATATATTATACTGTAGACAATTATAATGAATACCTGCAAAGCAGATTCTTCTTCTGAACAAGAAAAGTATTGTAAACCTACAAAAGAAGAAATAATTTCAGTGCAACACTAATGAAATATTTAATACAATAGCCATTTGAAAGTTGATTTGATGCAACTAATTTTTTTCGACCTAGCTTTCCTGGATCCTTGTCTATAACCAGTACTCACCTACCCTTCCACAAGGCCAGAAATTCTCCATATCATCTATTCAATGGAGGAAAATTGACAATATTGTCAAATTTTCATGGAAGGGTACCTCCCCGGGAAGAATTCCAACACGTAAGATTCCAAATTCTGGAGCCCTACCAACTGTGCTATCGGCCCGGGTTTGCAATTATGTGTGAGGAACAGACCTTAGGACAAACAAGTGCTGAAGAATGATTAGATTGAACATTATCCTAAAAGAAACATTGAACTCTTTACATAGTTCACTAAAATAGTTTTATTTCAGAACCAGATTAACAAGGCACAGTGATTATTGCTGACATCACAAAGTTTCCCTTTCTGTTTTTATACCACATAAAAAAGGAATAATCAACAAAGGCAAGTTATTTCTCAAAATTTTAAATAAAATAATTAAATAAATTAACTACCTCAAACAGTAAACAAGAAAGATAATGTGGGAGCCACATTAAAGCCGGATTTTTCTGCATATGGGAACATCGAGAACAAGTTTACGTTGTAACAAAAGAAAGTCATTTGATATATTGCTTATTAGAAGGAATACAAAGGGCAATAATTAATCTTAAAGGAATAAAGAGTTTCATTAACTATTTATATGTCCTATTGTATCTTTTCTAAGTATTTTGTTGGTATTTGACTAAGATGGCATAAGACATGAAATCTATGGATGAAAATAATGCAAAAGTAATGATATGAAATTGGCGAGAGAATTTTGTTTAAAAAAATACCTTGTATGGCAAATGGTGAAATTGTTGAAACAAAATGGCGGGAAAATATGACTGGAAAATGCCAGAATACTTGCTATTGGAGAGATCCAACATACTGAAAACTTTAACATAAGAAATACAAAGGGAAATAATCCATATTTAAGCCAAGTAGAGTTACCGTTACTGTCTAATTCTTTCAAGAGATGGTATGTAATCATTGTATGAAATTTCATAATAATCTAACCATAAATGGCAGAGATACCCAACAATTGAAAACTTTAACACAAAAATAACAAAGGGAAATAATCCATTATTAAGCCAGGTAGAGTTGCGGTTACTGTCTAATTCTTTTCAACAGATGATATGTAATCATTGTATGAAACTTCGTAAACATCAAACCATAAATAACAGAGATATCCAACAATTTGAATGCTTAAACACAAAAAACAAAGGGAAATAATCCATTATTAAGCCAGGTGGAGTTGCTGTTACTGTCTAATTCTTTTCAACAGATGGTATGTAATCATTGTATGAAATTTCATAAACATCTAACCATAAATGGCAGAGATATCCAACAATTTGAAAAATTTAATGCAAAAAACAAAGGGAAATAATCCATTATTAGGTCAGGTAGAGTTGCCAGTACTGTCTAATTCTTTTCAACAGATGGTATGTAATCATTGTATGAAATTTCATAATAATCTAACCATAAATGGCAGAGATACCCAACAATTGAAAACTTTAACACAAAAAAACAAAGGGAAATAATCCATTATTAAGCCAGGTGGAGTTGCTGTTACTGTCTAATTCTTTTCAACAGATGGTATGTAATCATTGTATGAAATTTCATAAACATCTAACCATAAATGGCAGAGATATCCAACAATTTGAAAAATTTAATGCAAAAAACAAAGGGAAATAATCCATTATTAGGTCAGGTAGAGTTGCCAGTACTGTCTAATTCTTTTCAACAGATGATATGTAATCATTGTATGAAACTTCGTAAACATCTAACCATAAATGGCAGAGAGATCCAACAATTTGAAAGCTTTAACACAAAAAACAAAGGGAAATAATCCATTATTAAGTCAGGTAGAGTTGCCATTACTGTCTAATTCTTTTCAACAGATGGTATTTAATCATTGTATGCAATTTTGTAAACATCTAACCAGAAATGGCAGAGATATCAAACAATTTGAAATTGAAAGCAAAAATTACAAAGGGAAATAATCCATAATTAAGCCAGGTAGAGTTGTGGTTACTGTCTAATTCTTTGCAACAGATGGTATGTAATCATTGTATGAAATTTCATAAACATCTAACCATAAATAGCAGAGATATCCAACAATTTGAAAACTTTAACGCAAAAAAAACAAAGGGAAATAATCCATTTTTAAGCCAGGTAGAGTTGTGGTTACTGTCTTAATCTGTTCATCACATGGTATGTTATCATTGTATGAAGTTTCATAAAAATCTGACAATAAATGGCAGAAATATATGCTAAATTAAAAACTTTAACGCAATTGTTAACGACACCAGACACCCGAAATAACAAAGGGCAATAATCCATAATTAAGCAAGGTAGAGTTGCGGTTACTGTCTAATTCTGTTCATCACATGGTATGTTATCATTGTACAAAGTTTCGTAGAGATCTGACTTTAAATGGCAGAAATACATGGTACATTAAAAACTTTAACGCAATTGTTAACGACACGGACGCCCGCCCGCCCGCCCGACCGCGCGCCAACCCGCCCGCCCTCCCGCCCGCCCGTGTTCGCCAAACTATTAGCCGAATTTTTTCGTTGAAAAATCCGGCTAAAAATAATTGTAATAGGATAGTTTCAATTGTACATTTTTTCAATAAGGGACCTTAGTCACTTATTTCCCCTTGTTATACGGTACTCTTCAAATAAGTAGGTCCAATTAGTTAGATTACTTGGACTTTAGCCTTACTTTTCAATGTCAATTTGCCAAAATTAACCTAGAATAATTTTTTTTGTAAATGATTTAATTTATTTGAAATTCAAGTTAAATTTTTTTAGAGTAAAGATCATTCTAAAGTTTATCACTTCTGTAAATATCTTATTTAACAAGAAAGATATTAGATGAAATATTTTGTTATCCTCACATAGGACTTCAAATGATGGGACCTACTTACCAACTGGATTGCTTCAGATTTTATAAAGGAAAGATAACTGACACAAGTCCCTAATTAGATAGTTTGATAATTTACAGCTCACCTAACCGACTTTCTTGGACACCCTACACTTAACAAAAACCTTTCACATGGAGTCGACAACCCCCTCCTACTATGGAAGACAATACTAAATATTAAATTTTCATGGAAGGGGATGACCTGCCATGGCAATTAAACATGAAAGGGGATGACCTGCCATGGCAATTAAACATGGGACCTCTAGATTTAAAATCTACACTCTACTGCAGCATGATAAACTACAATAAAGTTCTGTTACAATGGCTACCTTAGTTAATGCAAAATAATCCAATATTTGATGATATTGAAGCCCTAAACGGTGAATTTGAAAAGAAAACAAAGAAAACAGTCCTCATATATTTCCACTACTAAGAACGTTGGTTTTGATGGTGATAAAAGAGGAACTATTCTGTACTTACAAGAATGCAGTAATCACCACTGCTACACAGACTATTACAACTATGATTATCAATGTATTGTCATCTTTAGGTGGATTTGAAGAACCACCGATATTTACTTCATCTAAAGTTATAGTACCATTAGTATGAGCTCCGTTTCCCTCTGTAATAAAAATACAAAAAAAATCAATATATCATCAGATTCTACACTTGTCAAATAGTTTTTATATAAATAAACAAAAATGAACTACATTTTTGTAATTATTAAGCAATAAAACCTAGAATCACGATTAGTTGAACTAGCAGGCTAGGTTGATCGCATGTGACAACTTAACATAGGTTTTTGGTACCAAGATTTCCCTGTAAGTCAACCAATCAGGCTAACAATATATCTATAACCCATAATTATTTCTTGAAGTATCTTTTGGTTGGATCATAGTTATCAACCTTAGTTATCAAACAATAATACCTTAACTAATTACGATTTGATTTTATGCTGTCAACACTTCTTATAAGCTTAGGTGCAGCTACCATCCCACCTAACCAGGTTTCAGGGCAGTATTTAATCTTTTTTTCAACTTTTGAGAGGAAGGTGACAGAAACCTTTTCAAGGAGAAAATAGTGACAAAATAGAAATTGAGGGAAAACCCTTTTCTTATCTTTCAAAGATAATATCCACTGAGTAACAGTTTAAAAAGAACATTTCTGTCTTGTGATCTAAAATTTAAACTGTTGAAGCAGTATACATCAATTAAATTTACCAATGATACTTACAAATTAGACAAAATGAAATGAAATAAATAGTACATGTACAAAACTTTAAGAACAGGGAATTTTCTTTAAGGGAAGGACAAAAGACAGACATTTTCGGACTTAATTTCTACCACAAAATGGCCTGAAGAAAAACTGTCTGGGCACTTTTACTACTATATGCAATCCCCTTAACATGAAATCCTTAACTTCTGCTTAGAAAAAAAGATATTAAATATCAAATAATTATGAAAGGTTTTCTATATGGCTAAAATCACACAAGAGACCTCTTGATTAAAAAATACTGACCAATAACTGCGCCCTACCTAGAGACAACGAGTCTACCTGGTTACCTGAGATTATTAGACTAATCACTGAATGTAATAAAATATCCCCCCCCCCAAATTTGGTGCTGAGAAAATGAGCAGACAATACTTTTCGTCAAAGGGTCATAACTTCGCAAAAATTCAATGGACTCACAAAAAATGGGATATGCAACATGTCTGTCTGATATCTGGTATATGTGTGAAATATGAACCAAATCAATAAAATAGGTGATGAGAAATTGAACAGAACAGACCAACCAACCAACCAACAAGCTGTCTCCAATATACTCTCCCACCAATTTTTTTTTTGGGGGGGGGGGGGGGCGGGGTATAATAAATGGTATAAACCTACCAGTCACAGAAGTAGTAGTTGTAGTTGATGTAGGAGATATATGTTCTGAAGAAGAATACCTTCTACCAAACCTGTCCAATAGAAATAATATAATAAACATACAAGGACTATTGGTTAATCAAATTTTTGTGGCTAGATTTAATGCAGTGGCAAAACATGGTAGGAAAATCAGCGAACCAACTCACAGTTCCTGGAAAGGCTAATTCTCTAGATTTAGCTGTTAACAAGTTACAAGGCACATACTTCCATCAGTGATTGACAACTATCCTTCATAATTCATAATAATAGGTAGGAGACAGAATGGCAGAATTATTTCAAGTTATTTTGTGACCAAGCTCCACTAGAGTTTGCCCTGCTTAAGAATCAAACCTATGCCAGTTTAGTAGACTTTAGTGCTATCTACTGAGCTAGCTGGACCACCTTAACATACATAAAAAGCTGGTATACCAATAACATTGTACTAGTGTACTAAACCCTTGGACTTAGCCAAAAGGAGACCTTTTTTCCACTTTAATACAATTGGCATTTTTGCTCTTATCTTTATCACTATATGTTATTCAAAGACATAACTTGGTCAGAGTTGCATTGGACCTTCGGTGCTAGAAAAAAAGCATTTCTGCCATATCCTGGTTACAATGGTAATGCTGGGGGGGGGGGGGGGGAGTAAAATTGTCAAAAAATGCCACGTTGCTTTTTCAGAAGTAATTCTCCCTCCTCTGGAACCCCTAAGAACTCATGACAGGGATGTTACAAAAATGATTTCAATGTCTGTGATAATTTGCAAAAATTCAAAATGAATCTGCATGCAATTCACATCATTAAAAGTAAAAAAATGAGTAGAGTCCAATTTCATTTTTCATTTTCAATTTTTATTTTCATAAAAGAAAAAATGTGCACAGTTACCACTTTTTTTAAAGTGGTGTCCATTAGTAACTCAGCGCCCAAGATTATTTTTTAAAGAAGGTTGCCAGTTTGGACAACCAGCTAAATATTTCACTTGCCATAAAAAAAATCTTTCTTAGCAATAACAAGTTGCCTCAAAAACTAAAAAGATAGATCATCAGAGGCAAAAGGACAACCTTAAATATCTAGCCCATTTGTTCATAACATTGTACACAACTCATATTTAGGGTATATATACACAACAGCCAGCTCTTCCTACTATAGGTTTCCTGGACACTTTTCTATCACCATTACTAATTTACCCTACCACAAGGCCGACAACTCATGTATAGGGTATGACCTACCACGACCGGGCTTGAACCCGCAAAATCCAGATTTGAAGCCAGACATGCTAACCACTACGCCATGGCCGTGGCTTCTTTGTTCACCTTCGGTACAATACAAAATGGTTTGATTCACTACCCTGAACTTACCTTAACCAATCAATATTTATAGTACATGGCTGACAACCTTCATCATCTTTGTATGCATACCATTCACAGGCAACACAAACTACAAAAACAATATAATGTTAGAATTACAATTTTTCAGTCAAACAATTTTTAGAAATTCAGAATACAATTCAAGTAGATCTTTGGTTTTAACATCCTCTCCCATATATTTCAGATCAAAATCAAGCAATTTTTTTAAAGAAGTTGTTAGAAACAGTGCAAAGACAGGATATAATAAAAAAAACAGAATTTTCTTAAAATATGTTATTTCACAATTTCTACAAATAACAATTTTCTAAGTTTCTAATGCAACTTTGAAAAATCACAATGCAACTGTTAGTCAATATAACAAACAAGAGCAGGCCAAGACCAGCATGCTGGACTTTTCAAGTTCTTTGTTCATGTAAAACAAGAGTGTCAAGAGGCCAAAGCTATTTTTTTCAAGGAATGTAGATGTAGAACTGATGAATGAGCAGACCTACTTTCAGTTAAATACCTTATTTAATATAATATTACTGAATTCATATCACTTGAACAAAAAGTAGTAATTACATATGTTGAAAATAAAATGGCCATAACTCCAAATATTAATCTAGAGTTTTGGCTCATTTTCTCAGACCTCATAAACAGTATATTGTAAAAACAATACTCCCTCCGTTCTTATTCATGAGGGGGATGCATAGTTTAAATTTTTATTTTTATTTATTGGAGTTAACGCCGTATCAACACAATTTAGGTCATTTCACGGCGTCCAGCGCACCTAACCTAGCTTTCCTGGACCATTGTCTATAACCAGTACTCACCTACCCTTCCACAAGGCTGGAAACTTCTCCATATTATCTAATCAATGGAGGAAAATCGACATTATTGTCAAATTTTCATGGAAGGGTATAACCTCCCCGTTTGGGATTCTAACCCACACCCCCTCGGGCACGAGTATACAAATCCCGGCGCTCTACCAACTGCGCTATCGACCAGGGTGCAAGACATTCACAAGTTATCAAAGTTTGATACTAACTGCCATTACCAGGGATCCCAAAGGAATTCCTTGACAGTTACCAATGGATTACTCCTCAGCATTAGGAATACTATCAATACTTTAAATTGTTTGTTTGTTTGTTTTTGTTGGGTTTAACGCCGTAGCAACACATTTTATAGGTCATATAACAGCAGTCATTCAACCTACTCACTCCTGGAAAGGCTAAATCTCTTGATTTAGCTGTTAACCAACTACTAAGCACATACTTTCGTCAGTGACTGACAACTGCCCTACATAATTAAAAATCATTGGTAGGAGGGAGAATGACCGTAGAAATAATTTCATGACCAAACTCCACAAAAGTATGCCCCCCCAGGAATCGAACCCACGACCCTCCATCAGTGGACTTGCGTGCTACCAACTGAGCTAGCCGGGCGACTTAATTTAAATTAAAAACTATAAATTCTAAAATGTTATCAACATAGATAGATTCAGCGGGGGTGGGGGCAGGTACCCGACCATGAGTGTATTTTTAACTGCATGCCATTTTAAGTAACATGAAGCAATTTTTCTCTGTGCTTAAAATAGATCTAATGGTTATGTAGTTTGTATAATTAATATGTTGCGTAATTCTGCTGCTAAGTGTATAATGTGGTTCAAAAGTTTAGACACCCCTAGAAAAAAGTTTGGACCCCCTAAAATGAATCCTGGATCCGCCCCCCTTGAAGTCACAAATTCTGATAAACAATTCATTGAAACTCAAATTCACATGAGAGACAATTTAAAGGGATCCTGATAGAATCTTCAGCCAGGCCTTTTTTCCCCTTATATAACAGGGGCTGATAACAGGCGCCTTCCCTCTTGAAATTTCTTTAAAATCATGCAGTTTTCCCAAAATTTGAAGTTTACCAGGGATATTATGTTCCCCTTTCTTTGAAATTTGCGATAAAATTTCCCCAAACGTTCTATATATAAAAAGGCCCTAGGCCCCTTCCCCAAGTACTGAAAAAAAGCTCTGCTTCAGCAGAATACCATTAAGACTCCGCTCAACCTTGTGGATCCTTGAATTTCAGTGACATTGTTACTTATGTTAGTGTTCAAACCTGGCTATAAAATAAATTTTGTGATGTATATACAGACCTCCGCTTATGATATCCATATATTTTCCTGGAGGACATTTAGATGCACGACGACAAGTTCCAGCACTCTTATCAGGATAATAGCAGATTTCATTTTTACATTCACATGGCAGTGGCAATGAATACTCTGAAAAATTCTCCCTACTTGGTTTCATGTCATCTGTAAAACAGGAACAATTATCATCATCACCATCTTCAACAGCTCTCCCTATCACAGCATCTGGATGTATAAAATATAGAGTCCAGGCTAACCACCCATAAGTCCTTCCAGTCAACAATATCTAATTGTACCACAGTACCAGACTACAACCATGCAGCATGCAACAAATCACAAACATTTTATATAAAAGGTAGAAAATTGGTTCATAATTGGAAGTTTTTAGCCTGTTCACATTTAAACCTTTGAATAGTTGTCTCATATAATACTTACCTAAAGGTAATTTTTTCATTTAAAATATAAAACAGTCAATATATTAAAAACATGAAACTGTCAACAAGAGTAAAACATGAAACTGTCAACACAGATGAGTAAAACATGAAACTGACAACAAGTGTAAAACATGAAACTGTCAACACAGATGAGTAAAACATGAGACTGACAAGTGGAAAACATGAAACTGTCAACACAGATGAGTAAAACATGAAACTGGCATCACAAATGAGTTAAACATGAAACTGTCAACACAGAGGAGTAAACATGAAACTGTCAACACACATGAGTTAAACATGAAACAGTCAACACACATGAGTTAAACATGAAACAGTCAACACACATGAGTTAAACATGAAACTGTCAAAATATAATACTAACCTGTAGAACAGTTCTCATTTTTAAAATATGACACCGTCAACATGTTGAAACATGAAACTGTCAACCTGATCACATGAAACTGACAACATGACCACCTGATCACATCAACATGACCACATGAAACTGTCAACATGATCAAATGGAACAGTCAACCTGATCAAATGGAACTGTCAACCTGATCACATGAAACTGCCAACATGATCACATGAAACTGTCAACCTGGCCGTTTGAAACTGCCAACATGATCACATGAAACTGTCATCATGGTCACATGAAACTGTCAACATGACACTGTTAACACAACCACACGAAACTGTCAACATGACCTCATGACCCTGTCAAGATGATCACACAAAAAGTCAACCTGATCACATGAAACAGTCAACCTGATCACATGAAACAGTCAACCTGATCACATGATACTGCCAACATGATCACACTTAACTGTCAACCCTATCAAATGAAACTATCAACATGGTCACATGAAACTGTCTACATGATCAATTGAAACTGTCAACATGATCACGCAAAACTTTTAACATTTACCTTTAGGATAATTTGTTATGTTTAAAACATAAAACTGTTAACATGTTTAAGACAAAAAACTGTACACAAAACAACTGAAGAACAATTCTTATGATAGAATTATGAAACAGTCAACACTCAACACCTATCACTTACCTATAGGACAATCCTCATGATTTTTGTCTCTAGGAAAACAAGATGAAACAGTCAACAGTAAACACCTATCACTTACCTATAGGACAATCCTCATGATTTTTGTCTCTAGGAAAACAAGATGAAACAGTCAACACTCAACACCTATCACTTACCTATAGGACAATCCTCATGATTTTTGTCTCTAGGAAAACAAGAAGTTGACCCCATATCAATTGAACTTATATTTTTTAATTGTAAATAACCAGTTTTACACAGTTCACATTTATCTGATGTTTTATTCATTGAACATGGAATAATCTCATTTCCTGCAAGTACATAGAGGTTATACATTGACTTTGATGTAAGATCTATTTTATTTTACAGAGAGAATTCAGAAAACAAGTGAAAATATTATCTCTGGAGCTTATGAGTAGAAATAAATAGATCTTATCCCAAAACCTACCAACATTCTGTCTCTTTCATGCATTCTACTTAAAAGATTCCAGATGTAACAAGAGCTGTGAGTAGAGAGAGAGCATGCTCGACTAAGTAAGTATTTGTCACATGAGATGTGGTTGATGATAAGGAACATATATTTTAAAGTTTGAAGTTGATACCATAAGAAATAAAAAAAGTCCAAGTAAAAAATATTTTACTGCCGCACAAAAACTTTAATCAGAAATATGGACGCGGACTCCGATGCTAGGTGAGTAGAAGAGCTCTCCATTTACTTTATAAAGTCAAGTTAAAAACTAAATATTTCAGTCAAGCCAGTTAATAATTTGGCAAGAGTAGTAGTGTAGAACAGGGGGTTCGCAGAATAACAATGCGTATAGAATAACTTTTTTTAGTTTTTGATCCAAGGGAGAGTAATCTCACTGATGTTACGTTTAACTATCACGGAGTTGTCTTTCTTGTTTTATGTCTGATTTTAATGTTTGAACACGAGCGACGACGGTTAAACCATTAAAAAGCGGATGATCAACGCGTGGCACTCATTTCTTCTTAGAGCTTCACTCGCGTTAGAATGAAAATATGGAAGACGCGGAGAAAAAACAGATTTTGGAGCGTTATTATTTCACCACCAAAAATCCCGCTGCTTTTGCCGGTGCTCAGAAATTGTTCAACGTTCTAGATAAGAAGTATCCCGAAGCATTTACCGTGAAATTTATACAGCAGTGGCTAAATGATCAAGATGCTTATTCTCTGCAGAAGTCGAGGAGACATAGATTCAAGACGGCCAGCGTGCGAGTCTCTGGAATAGGCGAACAACTAGATATTGATTTGTTGTCTATGGTCAATTTAGCGGAGGACAACGACGGTGTTCGATTCCTCCTGTGCGCTATAGACATACTCTCCAGACAGCTGAAGCCTAAGTTTAGAAACAACATGTTGTAACACGTTTTCATACCATATTGAATACATTCCAGAGGTTGTCGTTATAACGGGTGTCGTTGTATCGCGATCTGACTGTATATCGCTTTTGAACTGGTTTATGTAAAGTCTATGTTAATAAGTTTTTTAAATACCTTGATACGTCTCCATAGAAAAATGAACGATGAAATCTGAGATATCTTATAATTAACTTTCAAAAATATCATACGATTTATACACCCTGTGACTTAATATGATGAAATCTTAGATACCATATAATTAACATTCTTTTCAAAACCTCACCCGAGTAACCGCATCCATTTAAGCTATGTACATAATCATTCATTGATAAAACATATGAGACATGACGACTTCACTTGACCCGACTGTGCTCATATAGTGAAACAAGCGAATCACTAAACTTGAAATGTTTAATTGCAATTTTAAGTTCATTTTAAGTTCATTAATTGGAGTATTTATAATTGTTTTATTCTAAAATAGACTTTTAGACATTAAAACTGTCCATGCTAAAATATATTGTTGAAGCATGATTTGTGAACTATATCTTCCAAACTTAGTATGTTATTAACATTGCGAAATAAGCATATATCACATAAGTAAGCTTTTATCTAGGTTTAATAATATTCCAGAAGCATCCATACCTTCTAGAACATGATAAGTTAGTCAACGTCATCATCTACGCACATCATGATTGTAGAACATAGAGTACATGTCGCTCCCTCAAGTATATGTCATTCTTTCCAACCCTAAATGAGCACGTTGCTTTAGAACTATGTAAGTAGGAGTCATGCGTCACCATTTCTAGTCTCCACCCTGGTTACTATGTTTTAAACAGTCATATATACTTATACACTACCGAATTGTCATTTAAACATGATGAAATCTGAGATAGCATCAACATTCTTTTCAATTCGTCGCTCTGGTAACCATACCCATTTAAAGTATGTTAATAGCTAGTCATTGATAAAAAATATGAGACATAATGACCTCATTTGATCTACCTATACAGTGAACACATGCATGGTTTACATGTTGTATACATGTAGTATACAAACAGTTTAATGCAGATTGCTACATTATGTGAATTGTTTCATCCACAAAGGAAATCACACATAGTTATTACAAACTAGCACACAACGCCTATCTTTTACAGTACAACAACCCCATCTAAAGCATGGTTTAACAGTATAATGAAGTACATCTCAAGTTCTTAAGGGTATAGTTATTTTGTAATACCGTATTACAATGACCTCACTCGACCCGATTTCACAGTCTAACAAACGCATCGTTAAACTTTGAACCATATTGATACTTAAAGCAAATTGTTGCGTATATATTTGTTTGTACAATAAAACATATTAATGAACATGATTGCTTTCAGCAAAGCTTTATATGAAACCTTACATAACACTTGTACTTTCTAGTACACATAAAATTATCTCTGCATTAAAGTTTAAAATTGAAATTTACGCTGAAATATGTGAATGAGGTGCTTTAAATTATGGTCACATTCTTTCATCGCTTGGGTAAGTATACTCCAAGTTCATTGATAACGGCATTTACCTTTTTTTGAGTCGAAATTACCTTTTTTAGTTTTTGATTAAAGGGAGAGTAATCTCGCTAATGTTGCGTTTAACTATCACGGCGTTGTCTTTCTTATCCTAAATTCAATGTTTAAGGTTGGAACACGAGCGACGACGGTTGAACCATTAAGTTGATATTAAAAGCTGGTGGTGTTAAGTACATGTCTATTAATTAGTGTTGCTCTTCATGAGCGTATTCACCCGTAAAACTTAGTCAGCTGATAAATTTATTACCTAATCAAAATATAAACGACTGCTCAGGGGGGGGGGGGGGGGGGGGGGGCTATACATAAATTTTCTTATTATGTCAAATAGTCGCTAGTGTCCAATTGCTTTCAATACTGACTGGTAGATTCGAAGAATGCAAAAACGATGTACTCGCTGATACTAGTAAGCTGTATCCCTGACGATGCGAATTATTGTGTTAGTTTTATTACACCCTAAGAAGATTACAAAATATCGTTTCATACATTTGTCGGATTGCGCAACATCCAGCTGCCCAATGAATTGAGACATTTCGACAAACCAATCAAATGCATAGAGACCTTAAATCGACCAATCAAATGCATGGTGCATTGAACTTCAAAAGTGAAGATGTTGCGTTCAAATGGTCACATTCTTTCATCGCTTGGGTAACTATACTTCATTGATAATGAAATACGAGACACTAACGTTATTTACTATGTCATAGAACTTAACCTTACTTTTATAGAAAACTACGGAAACGTATAAGGACCCCCACCTATGCACTGTGCTTCAATATACTCATATTTTTACTTCGAGTTTTTTTATCGTAATTGAGTGACTATATGCACTTAGTAGATATGTTATGACTTTGATTTAAATCAGCGCAAAATAAATATATTTCTTGCAGGTACGTCAACTCTACCACATGAGATGTGGTCAGCTATATCATGTAAATATACAGTTGTCGATTGACAATCCTATTTTGAATAATATATGAATCCAAAAATATGTAAATAATGTCTCAAGTTAACTTAAACGAACTGCAAGTCATAAAACAGACCATACGCATGGTTCAGAACTGTCAGTAATGAATACCTATCGCTATTAGTGTTGCGTCTTTCACGCAGATCTGTTTACGGATAAACTGCGCAAAAGAGGTAAGTCCTGGCAAGTTAGCACACCTTCTCAAAGGTAAGAGTAAAAAAAAATTGTACCAATATAATGTTCATTTATACAATATGTCTCTAATGAATACTATATTTCGATAACTTCATGGTTGTAACACAGTATTTCTATCTGTTGTAAATACATAATAAAATAAATTTGTCCTATAAAGTGACTTTAAATATTGGTAACATTCTTTTATCGCTTGGATAACTATACTCTCAAGTTCATTGATAACAAAATATGGGACAGTAAAGTAACTTATAATGTTATAATACTTAACCTTACCTTTTATAGAAAATTGTGTAAACGTTGAAAATAGTAGAAAGTTAAGGCACACGTTATCATGTTGCAGTACTGGTGTATTGTCGTGAAAGGGAGAGATGTACTACCTAGCAAGACACGTTTCTATGAAAAACGCTTAAATCTTATCCGCAGTATGTGGAGTGGAGAAAGCAAGTCCAAATATATCGAACAATAGAGTTGATAGTCCACTCATTGTTTCAACTTCTGGAGATTCTCCACTCAAGATCTAGTGTCATAATATTCAACAGTGTTAAAGATAAAGGAGTCTAATTTATGATTCACGACTATGTTTAAATATAAACACCTCCCGTCGTTTCAGATTCTAACCATGTCAATGTGGAGCATACATTTTTGTCAAAATACAATTGAACGTATACTATAGTGTTTACTATAGTATGATGAAGAATGTCACGGCATACAAGCGTGTTATTTGGACTCCTTTACCTTAAATCTTATACACATATATATAATGACTATAAGAACGAAAAAAGGCTTTATATAAACTTTATTGATACACACTGTTTATATTTGTGATACATATTTTACTCTGACAAACACAAACGCGAAAATTATGTCCATCGAATTCAAAGCACATATTTCCACACTATTGATATAAGTTTAGCATTCTTATTTGTTCTCTCTCTCAAAAGGGAAAGAATCTAGAAATACACGCGATTGTTCGGAAGCATTCATTACTGTCATTGCTACGTCTCTTCCATTAGGCACTTTTCGATGGTTGATTGTCTTTCTTTTCTGACAAATCTGGAAGGTCATAGGCGTCTAAGACCTTATCAAACAAAAATTTGCGCTTTAGTATGGCGTATTTCATAGCTTCCTCCTGATCAAAATCTTCTTTGTCGACGAGCCGGTTGAACGTCTTCTTTATAGCGTTATAGATGGGATCTCTTTTCATCGCTTGGAACCATAGCAATTTACGTCCGAAACTGTTCATCATCACCGTTCTGTAGACGCTTTTTAGGTCTTCAAAGGCGTCCTCCCTGGCCTCCTCGTCACTCACTTCGCTGTCGTCATCCATGATTGCAGCCACTTTGTTATCGTACTGTGACTGACACTTCTGAAACGCTTCGTCTATGATTTCGTTCCAGGGATCGATGTCTGAATGTGGCGAAGAGTCATCCTCCTCCGACATCATAGCTTCGTCACTAGAAGCAGTGTCACTTTCATCCAGTTTTCCAAAAATATCCTCTTTTTCGAAACTGTCAGACATGTCGTCCTCATTGTCCGAATGCGCTAATTTTTTGTGTCTAAGCATGTTATCTTTTCTACTGTACTCTCTCAAACAGACGTCACACTGAAACATCACCTTCAGAGTCCAAAGAATAAATGAGGCTAAACGATTCAAACAGCTCAACTTAATACTGGTCCTATTGTGGCGATGTCTTTCAGTTTTTGTTTCTTACCGCCAGATGTCCTCTCACGATTTTTACTTCGCTTGTTGTTCTTGAGCGGCTCATTCGCATGCTGTACATGAGATGGTTTGAATTCATCCATTCCATACACCGATATATCTTTTGGTTTCGCCTGGCGCTCGAGCATGCTTTTCGCTATAGCGGTCGTTTGCTCTGCGGGAAGAACCATACGAATATATACTTCAGTCGACGATTTTTTAGCTTTCAAATTTCTTTTGCCATTCTTTCGCACTGAACGAATAGGATCCTTTGCCGATGTCATTCTCCGTTTTCTACTTTTCCCCTCAATATTAAATATATCCATCATGGTTTTATGGTCTTCACCCTCTGACATACGAGTAAACACTGAACGGGTCGTTGGTGGATCAATCTATTTAAAGTGTCGTGTGGTTGAGGTGAGTCGATGAAACCTCATATGATAAAGTAAGTGTATTTAGTGTCTTATTTGGAAGAGGGTAATACGCAAATTGCGTGATGAATGACTGATTTGTCTGTCAGCATACATTGTTGGTTACAGTATCTGGCGACGTTGCACCTATCACACTTTATGTAGGAACACATGTGTGAGCGACACCACCAGCACGTATCATTTTGCTGCAGTTGGAGCGGTGACATATCCATGTTGTATTCCATGAAATTAGACATATCGCGGTAGTAGCGTTTCATCTGAATTATATTTTTAGATAACATCAGGTATTGTTCGGAATGATGAAACATCCATTCAAAGGCAGAGCTGTTGTGATAGTCTATTCCAATTAACTTAGTAAATATATCTCCGACAAAATCGTTGGTAGATTGTGGAGATTTAGCTACATATTGACACTTTTTTTTCATTGGAATAAATATGTGTTCAGGTATATCTTCCACGTAGGTGTTGTCCAAGGTAAAATCACCTATTTCCAACCATACATGAGGTGTAGTAAAGTTCTCCACAATAAGTTTACCGTACACGATTTTTGAAGCAATACCGGCAACGTCGAAGCACTTCTTTAAAACGATATTAACAAATCCGCATGCGTTGGACACATTGTATCTTTTCTGGAGGTTAAAACTCTCAGAAAGTATCATGTTTATATCCGCACTTTCCTTCACCGTATCGGGTACTCGGAAGGGAAAACAGTTGTAATCCATTTTGCTTACAATAGGCAAATGAGCGACAGCAACTGTGCCAGAAACTTTTAAGCGGCTCTTCTGAATAACATAGAGGAGAATTCAATTGGCGCAAATTCTTCGCGCAACACCTAGCAATTCAATACTCATGTTGCGCCTATGCCTCATTTTACCCTCCTTGTCTGCCATTAGCCCCTCCTCTTACTCTCCTCATTCCCAATCAATGCCTCCACTTGCTCTCCTCATCCCAATTGGCTCCTCCTCTTATCCCCCTCATTGACAAATCGATGCCTCCTCTATTAACATAGATAAGTGAATTTACATAAACCAGTTCAAAAGCGACATACAGTCAGATCGCGATACAATGACACCTGTTATAACGACAACCTCTGGAATGTATTCAATATGGTATGAAAACGTGTTACAACATGTTCTGTCTAAACTAAGCTTGAATCTATGTCTTCTCGACTTCTGCAGAGAATAAGCATCTTGATCATTTAGCCACTGCTGTATAAATTTCACGGTAAATGCTTCGGGATACTTCTTATCTAGAACGTTGAACAATTTCTGAGCACCGGCAAAAGCAGCGGGATTTTTGGTGGTGAAATAATAACGCTCCAAAATCTGTTTTTTCTCCGCGTCTTCCATATTTTCATTCTAACGCGAGTGAAGCTCTAAGAAGAAATGAGTGCCACGCGTTGACTATCCGCTTTTTAATGGTTTAACCGTCGTCGCTCGTGTTCAAACATTAAAATCAGACATAAAACAAGAAAGACAACTCCGTGATAGTTAAACGTAACATCAGTGAGATTACTCTCCCTTGGATCAAAAACTAAAAAAAGTTATTCTATACGCATTGTTATTCTGCGAACCCCCTGTTCTACACTACTAAGAGTTAAAGAAAGTTTGAGAAAATACTGAATAGACAATGATAATAATTGACTAATGAATAAGCGGCCCGGCTAGCTCAGTTGGTAGCATGCAAGTCTACTGATCGAGGGCTTGTGGGTTCGATCCCTGGGCAGGAAATACTTTCATGGAGCTAATTCATGAAACTATTTCTACAGCCATTCTCCCTCCTACCAATGATTCTTAATTATGTAGGGCAGTTGTCAGTCACTGACGAAAGTAAGCGCCTAGTAGTTGGTTCACAGCTAAATCCAGTGATTAAGCCTTTCCAGGAGGAGTGAGTAAGTTGACTGACAGCAGTTATATCACCTATACAATGTGATGCTGCAGCGTTAAACCCGAAAAACAAAACTAGTGATTACCTGGACCACATACAACAGGTATGCAACATAGAGTTAGACTTCCATTTTGATGGCTCACATATCCTGCATCACAATGACCATGGTTTACATCATGCCAGAATTTAATATATGTCTCATTTTCACTTTTATTATTGTCTGGTGGTATACTTTTGTTAGTATGGTGAATATCTAAGGTCAGTACTTGATGGTAGGTAAATACCTGTAAAATATTAAATAAACCTCAATCCAAAATTACTTCTAGGCCAGTATTCTTTAGACCGGTATTCCACAGTTTCGTTCTCCATGGTCTGTGACCATGTCTGCGATTTTTTGCTAAACAAGAATGCCGTTGGGTATATTCTATTGTTCATGACTGTGTCCTTGTCATTTTCGCTCAGTGAGAGACATTTCATGTAATCCAACAGTTTGCGGATGCAAACTGTAGTTGAATCATGCCTTCCTCAAAGACAGCAAACAAGTTAATGGCTGATGATATTGCAGAACAAGAAATGTAAAAAAATTGTAATATGGAAACCACCTTTAAGCTGGATTTAAAATTGTTAATGCAAAATTTACTTAGGGAAATAATTCATAATATAGCCAGGTAGTTTCTGTCTAATTCTGTTCATCACATGGTATGTTATCATTGTATGAAGTTTTATAAAGATCTGCCAATAAATGGCAGAAATATATGCTTAATTGAACACTTTAACGCAATTGTTAGCGACACCGGACGCCCGCCCAACTGCCTTTCGTTGAACAATCCAGCTAAAAGTAATTGAAACTGTTGGGGAAAAGGAGGCAATTCATGATTACACTTTTAGCCAGTAATTTAATGTCACAATTCCTTAAGAATAAGACATTTTTATTATCGCAAACAACAGCAAGCGAACACTTATGCAAGCTTCCACGCTTTTCACATAGAAATTCTTTTAAAGAGTATAAAAGGGACATAACTTCAAAAATAAAAAATCCGCAGTTATGTCCCTTTATAATTATGTAGATGCAGTACTAAAGAATAAGCATACAAAAAAGATGATAACTTACCAATGTAAAGTACGCCCATTTCCAATAAACATCCATTGTTAATAATTTAGTGCTTTTGTCAAGAGTATATCATGATTTATTGTCTACTTGTACAAAACTCAAGTTATTATTTACCATACCTCAGATAATCTGTTTATAAAAAAAGAGAACAAATATCTTTAGTTAACTTAAATATGCTTCAAGCAAGGTGATGTATTTAAGCACTGGTTTGTTATGTATAGCCTTGAACTGAATGATCGACCTTTGAGCCTGGGTCACATAGCTGCTAAAGATACTTTGGTCTTACAGCAGAGAACATTAAGTAATTTACATAGATTTATGATTAAGCACAATACTGTACATACTAGGTACATGTATTTTCATAGAAGTCAGGGGGAGCTAATTTATTTTGGAGGCTGGATTTGTCCAGTGGGAAAGGAAACAACAATTGTCTAAACCTTGCTAAGTCTTAATCACATAACTTTCAAAATTATTGGGAGATAAACTCAATTTCATTACTGTTAAAATTATTGGGCTGACAACCCCCATAACCTTTGTTACTTTGGACCTGAGAGATTATATGCATAGTCAAATTAAACAAAATGGTTCTAAGGACCCTATCAAAGCAACATACAATACATCCCACCATGAGCAAATGTCCATGACTGCAAGCTAACAAGTAATCAACAGAGAAAACTAGAGATAAAGAAAAATATTTGGAGTCCCAAGTTCCTACACTCAAGGAAATCGCTCCGACAAGCTACATGCCTGATATACACGTACAATGTTCATTCATCAAGGATAAAGTAACAATCCTTCTAAACCACTTATATATAAACTTCCTTTTCCATGTACATCAATTGTTTCATAACAAACCATTTATACCATTCATAAACTACAACATACTTAGTTAGTATCAATAAAAAATGTTGCAAATCAAGATTTTTACTTAATAACCCTATTCATAATTGTTAGCTAAAATCGTTTGAAATCAAAGTAAGTTAAAGCTGCATCTATTAGAAATAGACAAACAACAAGCTAGTGAATCAGAAACACAGTTTGGTTAAACAGTGATCATGTGACTCGCTTGTAATGCAAAAACTTGCAGCAAACACAGAAAGAGTACAACACTAAGCATGTTGAACAGCACTTGGTCGGCTAGCCTGACCTTATTATATGGATGACATCAACTAGCATTTAAAATAAGATTTATTTTCCCACAAAAAAATTGACAATTTAGTTAAGAGGAACATAACTGGTAAAAAATGCCAGGCTATAGTTCCATGATTGTTTATGTTTCATTTTTTTTCATGACAGTTGGCTCTGTCATACTTCGTAGCAGAATAGCTTCTTTCATTTTATATTACAAAATATTTGTGGGGAGAATGCTATGTAATGCTTTAGAGCAAGCCTAGTTCTATATTGTGCAGAAAACAAGTGTACAAAGATGTAGCAAAGACAAGACAATAACATGACACAAGTTCAATTACAAATTTGAAAATTGCCCCAGTACATGTTTTGCCAGTCTTTCAGCAAAACACAGCAAAATTAGGAAAATGAGGGCAAAATAAGCCTGGAATATATTGAAATTGCAGGTTTGGTGTTGAACAGTCATAACTCAATTTAAGAAAAGGGTGAGTTACAAGCATTTTGCACTAAACCTACAAAATGTAGCCCTTAAAAAATATGGATGGGAAGTGAACCACATTAAAGTACGAGCATTTTTGGATGGGAAAATCTAAGAAGTCTTCTATGGTCGTTAAAATTACAAGAGAAGAACACCTTAAAAAATCATCTCGTTGAACTTCTTCCCCTTAAGACATACCAATGACTCCAAATCGGGTACCTTCCCTTACCGGACTGGCGGCCAGTCCGGTAAATTATCGGACTATACCGGACTGGCCTTAATATTTTCTCGTTTTGATAAAAATACACATTAAAATAACATTTTATCACTTTTTATTATTTAAAAAGGCAATATCTTGATAATTGATTTATTTTTAACAGTGAAAACAGTGTTTTATACCCACTTTGGGCATTTGTGTGGGTGTGTAAGATTACTCTCCCTTTCCACTACCGGACTGGCCTAAATATGTACTTATAAAATCTTAACACTACCTAACTGGCGATATTTTCCTAATGGAATAGCTAGATAAATAGTTTAGAATAAATAATCAAATGTTTAAAAACATTTTATGCAATATAAGAAGAAATAAATGATATTTGCTACAGGACTGGCATTTCTAAATGTAAGATTACTTTCCCTTTACACTACCCGACTGGCCTTAATATTTACTTTTAAAATCTTAACACTACTGGACTGGCAATATTTTCTTCATGGAATAGTTAGGTAAGTCTTTAAGAATAACTAATGATGTTTTAATAATTTCTTTTATCATGTATTGGTTTTGGTTAAAAATGGAAATACATTCAACATACTTTCCACGGCAATGAATGTGTCAAACATTGTTAATTCAGATTTGTAATGGGAATTTGAGATCATTCAGCGGTGCTAAATATTTTATTATTATTATTATATAAGGGTACAGTCCAACTTGTGCTAATGACCGCCTCAGAAATGCGGGCACCTGCGAACCCGACAGGAAACGCTCTGAAAAAGGCCGTGAATAACAGCCACCTGTCGTCTGTGACCAGCAGCCAGTCAAAACCATCCCGCTGCCAGTTTAGATCTTTGAAAAATGGCCAGAGGTTTGTTTGAAGATAGTTTTTCGTGTTGACATTTTACTGTCAAACATCAATTGATTAAACCTTTTACTTAAATGTTCTTACAGTTGATCCCTCTTTAATTGTCCGGGCCTCTGTAAAATACTTGCGCATGCGCGATACATTACATGTAACTTCCCTCCGCAAACAGAAAACAGGTCAAATGACACGCAAATGTAAATATTGTATTTTCAACAATCATACGTACATAGTGGTGACTTTGTTGGTACAGGCAGTTACAAAACTAAGCGCTCGAGTGATCGACAACAAATGATCAAAGTAATCAACAAAATAAAGCGTCTACGCATGTGTCCAGATTTGTAGGGCGTCCGAATTTGTAGGTCGCCAACCAGTATGTCAAAATTGTATAGAAACATTATCTATGAAATAATTTATTATGTGTCAATTTAACAAGAGCAGTTCAAGTATATGGTGATAAACTTTTCAACAATAATTACCAATTCATGAAGGAGGCATTATTTGAATAACATACATCCATAGTAATGTCCCTTTAGGCTTTATAGTCAAGAAGACATTGTATAAATGAATATGCATGCATACTTTCATTTAGAAATTAGATATCTTAATTAAGTACAAAATTATTTCCATTTGAACAAATTTTAACATTAAAATAAAGGGACATAATTCCAAAAATAATCAATCAAGAGTTATGTTCCTTTAAAGCCTGTAAGATTTTTAGCAAACCAAGACTTAAACGGGAAACCCCCTACTATTTGCATGTTTATATTTTTAGAGCTGAAACTAGTCATTTTCTGGGAATCACAATGAACTCACAAATAAAGGAAGAAACGATTCGAGTGACAACAAGTTTAACTGGTAGAATATTGTTAATTCAATCACTTACCTGATTGACAATGGTTAAAACACAACACAAGACAGTGAAACCTTAAGTCCAAACATATTTCAATTACGGAAGGCTTGACTGTCGTGATAAGCACAACCTGGCGACCGATAGTGTAACGACCAATAGTATCGACCAATAAACCTCGCCAGTTATCTTTCCTTTAAAAATTAACTAAGCGTAAGATATACATTCCATCGACCAATAAGGAAGGCTACAGACCACTAAATAATCGGCTTTTATATATTTCTTTAACTAATTTATAACTGATTAGCTACTGATAACAAAACTCATAGAGGTTACTAAAGCGGATTTTAACACAGTTTGATCTTTATTTTGTGTCCTAGGTTAATCTAAAATATTGTTGCCCTTTAACTTACCGGTAAATAAGTCTATAAAAACAAAAACAAAATGAAATGACCATTATAATATTGAAAGTCAAAATGCTTCATGAAGGAGCTAATGTGACCCTAATAAACTACATATAGGTAAGAAGTACATAGAAAAAGCAGTAAAATGACACCTTAAGAAAAGTTGTACCTTGGCCGTGAAAAAAGTTATACCTTTTCAAAATGATGATTCTCACAGAATATTGCACATAAATGACCCTGTATGATCATAAAGTGGAAAATACTTGATGAAGGAGCTAATGTGACCCCATAAAACCATATATAGGTAAGAAGAACATAGAAATAGCAGTAAAATGACACATTAAGCAAGGTTATAACTTGGCCGTGACAAAAGTTAAAGTTATATGAATTCATAATGATGATTCACACAGAAAATTGCACAGAAATGCCCCCCCTATAATAAAGTGGAAAATACTTGATGAAGGAGCTAATGTGACCCCATAAAACCATATATAGGTAAGAAGTACATAGAAATAGTAGTAAAATGGCAACTTAAGCAAGGTTGTACCTTGGCCGTGACAAAACTTATACATTTTTAAATGTTGAAATAATGAAGAGCTCAGTAAGGATTCGCGTCTTGGCTAATGTAACGCCCTCAGATTTATCAATGTTTCAAAACGAGTTTAGGCCACAACTTGTTGTTGGCTAAGGTAATCTCGAGGACACATCACATATACTAGCTTTTATGCTCTGTGAGTGTCTCTATATTCGGGCAACGTTATGACTGTGTCTATCGGCATAGTATAACGACATATCTCACGTTGCGCATGTCACCAAGGACTTCTTACTGGGTGACAACATTAATGTTTCCTTATATTATTCTTAATCACGAAAATTATGTACCTAGTTGAAATGAGACGTTCCTTTTTAGCATCAGTTTAGATGTTTGCGTACTCAAAATTTGCACGCACTGATTTCTCGAGTAAATCACTGGAAAAACGATATGACATATCCAACTCGTTACAATTTTGTGTAAGTATTATCAAACACCTTTTAAGCAACTTGATTGGCTGAGAGGATATCTCCGTAATCTAATTTGCATGTTATAAAAGAACCCTACTTTTATAGGAAATTGATATTTTGAATAACTTGACCCCTAAAAGGGAACCCGCTAGAGAGAGTCATTATAATCCAAAGGCAGTTATATTCTATTGTCTTTTTGATGGTTTTACTTGTTTTTAAATAGATGATAAAGATTTTGTCTTCGTTTAGTGGCTTTAATAAAAAATAAGCTTATTTTAACTAAACCGTGTGAAGCCGTAAGAATTTTAGTGGTGTTTAACCCTGGCTGTATACCGGAAATGGAACTAGTGTACACAGTCACCGGTCATCAGGCGGGGTAACTCCTTCTTATCGGTCGATGAAAATTATTGGTCGATGTTATTGGTCGCTAGCTTGTGCTCAGTGACTGTCGTCCGCCATTCTCCTAATGGGCATTCGGAATAACCTCGGCGATCTTCTTCGTTGAAGTTCGAACGAAGAAGATCGCCGAGGTAATTCCGAATGTGGTTTGATCAACAATTCTCAAATTCAATACAAAATGCGTGTACCTGCTAGAAAAACGGTTGAATTATTTTACGATGTTGTGTCACCTTACACGTGGTTTGCCTTCGAAGTATGTAAAGTTTATTCTATTTGAAAATGTTTTCTAAGTTTATATGGCTTAATTTTTCGGCGACCCTGCAACCTTAATCTATTGAGGGTCATTAACTAGGTCAACCGTTTTGACATCACTTAGAAGTTGGAATAATGCACTCTAAAAGTTACTAATGTAATAGCAGAAGGAAAAGACAAGTGTCTGGTAAGGAGATCAAACCAATGACCTCCTGCATACAAGCAAGGACCCTAAACCTATATATAGGGACCTTGATGCAAGTCAAGACACTATAATTGCTGCTGCTTTTTTTCGGGTCCATAGAAACACCGGGTTGCACCGGAAAGCACCGAAAAACCGGAAAGCACTCAAATTTCTCATTAAAACTTATGATATCTTCGTTTTATTGCTTTGAAAGTGTTACCAATCGATTTATAAGATTAAAATCTTTAATGATAACATGTTTTTATAAATATTGTACGATTATTAATATGATTGTTCAAGAAATTGGCACACAGAGTGCTATCCGGTCCTGCTATCGTATATATACCTTACCAAAAAGCAAACTATTTACTCAAAAAAAGTTCATGAAATCTTCCTTTTATTGATTTGAAAGTGTAACTAATCTATTTATAAGGTTAAAATCTTTAATGATAACGTACATATATAATGATAACATACAATATTTATAAAAACATGTTATCATTAAAGATTTTTACCTTATAAATCGATAGGTAACAATGTCAAATCAATAAAACGAAGATTTCACGAACTTTTTGTGAGAAAATAGTTTGCTTTTTGGTAAGGTGTATATCTTTTAGCAGGACCGGATAGCGCTCTATGTGTCTATTTGCTTGAACGATCATATCAATAGTCGTACAATATTTATAAAAACATGTTATCATTAAAGATTTTAACCTTATAAATCGATTAGTTACACTTTCAAATCAATAAAAGGAAGATTTCATGAACTTTTTTGAGACCATAGTTTGCTTTTTGGTATGGTATATAAAATTTAGCAGGACCGGATAGCACTCAATGTGTCTATTTTCCTGAACAATCGTATTAATAATTGTATAATATTTATAAAAACATGTTTTTTTAAACGCTTTTTAACTTATAAATCGATTGGTAACACTTTCAAATCAATAAAACAAAGACTTCATGAGTTTTAATGAGAAATTTGAGTGCTTTCCGGGTTTTCGGTGCTTTCCGGTGCTATTCGGTGTTTCTATACACTGCTTTTTTTCTAATTATTTTTAGTGACAACCCTAGATTCTCTAATAACTCAGTCGTCGATATACTGTAGCACTTGGATTCCAAGGCTAGTCTCGCACTCACTGCATTAATGTTAGTGACAGGGGCAGTTCCAGGATTTTTTTCTGGGGGGGGGGGTCTGAACTTTTTCTAGGGGGGGGTCCATACTTTCGAACCACAACCACATTATATGATTTCTGCTGAATAAAGCAACATATTATTATTAATAAACTACATTACCATTAAATTTATGTAAAGCACTGAGAAAAATTACTTCATGCTACATAAAAATGACTCAAAGTCAAGAAATACACTTTTGGACATGTACAATTTGGAAATCCCCCCCCCCCCCCGCTAGATGAGTGAAGGAGGAAAAATGAAGAGCCTGACACGGGGATCAAACCCACTATACCTTCTGCTTGCAAGTTAGATGCTTTCCCTACTCAGCTTATTGTGCCGATGGATATATAATACATGTACTAATAATTTAAACCGATCATTTATACATATCACATAAGTATAATCCATGTTAGACAAATATTTAAACTTGACCCCTATAAAATAAGGCTATATACATGTGTGAACGATGCCAAGTTTGCCTCATGTACATGTGACCTGGCTTGATCTTGGAAACTTCAGAAAATGCTTGACTCTATTTCATATCAGCTTCTGTAAAAGAGCAAGTATTCATTGCTAGGTTTTAGTATCTGCTATTGTTGGTGGGATAGTAATTCACCTCAAAACATTTCACTTTTTCTCTGACACCTGCTCTGTCCTGAGGATAGGGTGATGCAGGTTACAAATCCCTTCATAGATGTAAGTTGATCTTAAAACAAACAAGCTTTTCCCTTTTTTGTGAA